>CM026547.1:0-1213433 GCA_014905635.1 Scenedesmus sp. PABB004 | reverse complement strand
GTGCGGGCGCCCGCGGCAGCAGCGGCGCGCGCCTGCAGCTCAAACTCCTCGATCGCCGCCGCGACCGCCTCCTCCGCCTGCGGCGCGCGGGGGCGGGCGGGGGCCTCAGGGGACGCCGGGTGGAGGGCGTGCGGCAGCCCGGGGACGCGCCTCCATGCCAAAATCGTCGACGTTTGTCTTCACGGCCTCATCGAACTCCTCCTGCGTCACCGCGCCGCGGCCGAGCGGCAGCGGTGTGGGAGCGGCATTGGGCAGGTCCGGAAGTGCTGCGGCGGCCGCGGGAGCGCGCGCCTGCTTCAGGCCAAGCTTCGGCGCCATTTTGGCTCCTGCCGCGCGACGCAGCGCGCTGAGGACGGGCTGGCACGCTTCAGGCGTTGATCGATGCGGGCGAACAGTGGGGGGATGCAGGGCGCGGCGCGCGGGTGCCGGGCCGCTGAGTTTGGACCTCGCGACAGGCGCCCGCCGCGCTGCCAGCGCCAGAAAGAGGCACAGCACCCCGCGACCGCCTCCAAAAGCTGTCCGGCCACGCCAGCCGCTCACCGCGACGCGTGGCGTCCCCGCTGCGTGCCCGCGCGCCGCTGCTGGGCGGCCCTCGCCGCCATGGCGGGTCTGGCGGCCAAGGCCGTCTACGAGCCCGTGAGCCGGCTGGAGGCCTTCTTCACGGGCGGCGCGGTGCGCGTCGCGCGCGACCAGCGGCACCTGGCCTGCGCGTGCGGCGACGAGGTCAAGGTGCGCCCGCCAGGGGCGCCGCAGCAGGGCGGCGCGGGGCGCGGCGGGCGGCGGACGGCAGCACCACCCGCCCGGCGCGGGGCGGCGGGTGCCGGCGGCGCCCGCGGCGCGCGGCGCCGCCCGCAGCCGCCACTGCTGCCCCGCCGACCGCCGCCCGGCTGCGCCCGCGCGCAGGTGGTGGACGTGGCCACCGGCACGGTGGCCAAGACGCTGCCCGGGGTGAGCGCGGTGCCGGAGGGCAGCTGCTGCGACGAGCACGGCGGCGGCGGCCGGCGCCGCTGCCGCCGACGCGTGGCCGCTGCCGCCGCCGCCGCCGCCGCCGCCGCCGCCGCAGGACTCTGAGCCCATCACTGCCGTCGCGATCAGCCCCGACTGCAAGAGCCTGGTGGCGGCGAGCCGCAGCCTGTCGGTGCGGCTTTGGGACTGGGCGAGCGGCGAGTGCAAGCGGACGTGGAAGGTGCGGCCGCCGTCGCGCGGGCCGCACCGCGTTGCGCCGCCCGCGCGCCGCGGCCCTGCCGCGCGCCGCTCGACACCCCACACCGACACGGCCCCGCGCGCGCCGTGCGCCGCGCGCCGCAGCCGCACCGCGCGCCCGTGGCCGACCTCGCGGTTGACGCTTCGGGCGGGTACGTCGCGAGCGGCAGCGCCGACCGGTCCATCAAGGTCACCGACCTGGCGGGCGGCTACGTGACGCACCACTTCACCGGCCACGGGTGCGCGCGGAGCGGACGGCATGCGCCCGCCGCGCGCAGGCGACCGGCGGCTGCCGCGGCCGCGCGCGCCCGCCCGCGGCCTGCCGCCGACCCCGCGCCGCCGCCACCCCCACGCAGCGGCATCGTGCTGCGCGTGCTGTTCCACCCCAAGCAGCTGCTGCTGTTCAGCGCCGCCGACGACGGCGAGGTGCGCGTGTGGGACCTGGTGACCAAGTCGTGCGCGTTTGCGCTCAGCGGCGGCCACATGAGCGCGGTGCCGGCGCTCGCGCTCAGCCCCGACGGCTGGCACCTGCTCAGCGGCGGGCGCGACCGCGTGGTCTGCGTGTGGGACGTGCGCAGCGGCGCGCGCGTGGCGACCATACCCGTGTATGAGTCACTCGAGGGTGAGGCGCGGCGGCGCAGCGCGGGGCGCGGCACTGGGCAGCGCGGGGCAGCGGCACTGGGCAGCGCGGGGCGCTGCGCGGGGCGGCGCGGGCGGCGCCACCGCACAGGCGTCGCAGCGGGCCGGCTCTGCAGTGTCACGTCTGCTACACGCGCGTGCTCACTTTCACGGCCGGCCCACAGCAGCACTCCGCCGCTGCGCGCACGGACCGCTGCGGCCGGCGCCACCGGCCGCGGCGCGCGCCGCGGGGCGGCACAGCACACCGCCGCGCGATGCGCCGGCGCTGGCGCCGCTGGGCGCGCGCGCGCGCCTCACCGCCCGCGCGGCCGCCCGCGCGCCCGCCGGCGCAGGGCTGGCGGTGCTGCCGCTGGGGTCGGCCTTTCCCGGCGTGGCGCCCGCCGCCGCGACCGCGGCGGGCGGGAAGGCGCCGCTCTTCTTTGCCACCGCCGGCGAGCGCGGCGTGCTGCGCGTCTGGCGCTCCGACACGGGGCGCTGCACCTACACGCACGCCGGCAGCAGCAGCAGCCTGCTCGCGGCCGGCGGCGCCGCCAAGAAGGGCGGCAAGGCCGGCAAGCGGGCGGCGGCCGCCGCGGGCGCGGACGACGGCGCCGCCGCCGCGCCGGGCAGCGAGTTTGTGGAGCTGCTGCTGCTGCCCGGCGGCCGGGGCCTCCTCGCGGCGACGGGCGACGCGCGGCTGCTGTTCTACCACCCCGACGGCGACGCGGTGAGCTCAGCTCAGCCCCAAAGGGCAGGCGCTCGGGGCCGGGACCGCCGCCCCGCGCGCGCGTGCATGGGAGCGCCGCCACTCCGCCGCGCCCACCGCCGCCGACGACGCCGCGCGCGCCGCAGGCGGGCGCCGACGGCGGCGGCGGCGGCGGCGCGCTGCGCCTCACGCGGCAGCTGATCGGCAACCAGGATGAGATCACTGACCTGGCGTTCCTCTACAACACCGGCAGCAGCAGCAGCGGCGGCGGCGACGACGACGGCGACGCCGCCGCCGGCGCCGGCGACGCGGGCGCCGCGCCGGCCGGCGGCGGCGACGGGCTGGCGCTGGCGGCCGACGAGCCGCGGCGCCTCGCGGTCGCGACGAACAGCCACGACATACGCCTGTTTGACGTGGCGACCGCGAGCTGCGTCGGCGCGTGCGCGGGGCACACCGACATTGTGCTCTGCCTCGACGCCGTGCGCCCCGCGGGCGGGCGCGAGCTGCTCGCGTCGGGCGGCAAGGACTGCGAGGCGCGCGTGTGGGACGCGGCGAGCGGCGCGTGCCTCGCGGCCGCGGCGGGGCACGTCGGCGCGATCACCGCGGTCGCGTGGTCCAAGTCCAAGGCCAAGGGCGGCCGCCTGCTGGCCACGGGCGGCGCGGACAAGCTGCTCAAGGTGTGGGACACCTCCAAGCTCGTCACGGCGGACGTGGACGCGGACGGCGCAGGTGCGCGCGTGCGCCACGGGGCGGGCTGCAGGGCGGCGGCCCCCGGCGGCCCGCGCGCGGCCGCCCGCCCGCCGCGCCCACGCCCGCGCCGCGCGCCGCGCGCGCCGCGCGCCCGCGCAGGCGCGCCCGGCGCCGCGGCGCCGCTCTCCGCGCTCGCGGCGGTCGCGGGGCACGACAAGGAGGTCGCGGCGCTCGCGTTCAGCCCCAACGACGCCCTGCTCGCGAGCGGGGGGCAGGACAAGGTCATCAAGCTCTGGCGCCTGCCCCACCTGGTGCTCGCCGCGACGCTGCGCGGGCACAAGCGCGCGGTGTGGAGCGTCGCGTTCAGCCCCGTTGACCAGGTGCTACTCTCGGCGTCGGGCGACCGCCTGGTCAAGATGTGGAGCGTGGGCGAGGGGACGTGCCTGCGCACGTTTGAGGGCCACACAGCGGGCGTGCTGCGCTGCATGTTCGCCACCGCCGGCACGCAGGTCCTGTCAGCAGGTGCGGAGGGGGACGCCGCCGCGGCGCGGCGCGGCGCGCGGTGCCGCGCGCCCACGCCGCCAACACCCCGCGCCCCGCGCCAGGCGCCGACGGGCTGCTGAAGCTGTGGGACGCGCGCACGGGCGTCAACACGGCCACGTTTGAGGGGCACGACGACCGCGTGTGGGGCCTGACAGGTGCGCCGCGCGGGGCATGTCCCGCACCTCATTGCTGCGTGGTGCCTGGCGTGCTCACCCGCGGCGCTCCGCGCCTCGCGGACCGCGCGCCCAGCCTCGTCGGGCCCCGCCGAGGCGCTGGTGGCGACCGGCGGCGGCGACGCGCGCGTGGTGGTCTGGCGCGACGCCACCGCCGCCAAGGCGGCAGAGGCGGAGGCGGCGGAGGAGGGGCTGGTGCTGCAGCAGCAGGAGCTGTCCAACGCGCTGGCGGTGAGCGGCGGGCGGCGGCAGCGGCGCCGGTCGGCCCGCGCGAGCGCGCGCACGCCACGGGCGCGCCGCTCGCTGCGCCCCCGCTCACCCGCCCGGCCGCGCGGCCCCGCTGCCACGCAGGACGGCGACTACGCGTCCGCCGCGCGGCTGGCGTTCAAGCTGCAGCACCCTGGCAAGCTGCTCGAGGTGCTGCGGCGCCAGCCGGGCGGGCCGACCGCGGCGCTCGGCGCGCTGCAGGGCCTCGTGGGGCGCCTCTCGCCGGCGGAGCTGGCCACGGCGCTCAGCTACTGCAGGTGCGGCAACGGCGCGTGCGGGGGAGGTGGAAGCGGGAGGCGCGCGTGGGCGCGCTGCTGCTGACGAGCCGCCGACGCCGCCGCCGCCGCCGCCGCCGCTGCCGCCGCCGCCGCCGCCGCCGCCGCCTCGCAGGGAGTGGAACACCACCAGCCGCAACGCGCACCTGGCGCAGGTGCTGCTGCAGGCGGTGCTGCGGAGCCACGGCCCTGAGGCGATCCTGGCGGTCCCGGGCGCGCGCGAGCTGCTGGACGGCCTGCTCGCGTACAGCCTGCGCCACGCGAGCCGCCTGGACCGCCTGCTGCGCAGCACCTTTCTGCTCGACTACACGCTCGCCGCGAGCCAGGTGCTGCTGCCCGCCGACGCGGCGGGCGGCGGCGAGCCGCAGGCCGGCGGGGGCGGCAGCGACGCGGAGGCGGACGGCGCGCCCGGCTCGCCGCAGCAGCAGCAGCAGCAGCAGCAGCGGCAGCAGCAGCAGCTGTCGGGGCTGCTGAAGATAAACGGCCATGCCGGCGGCGACGACCTGGACGACGACTGGGCGTCGGGCAGCGCCGGCGGCGAGGACGGCGGCAGCGGCAGCGGCGGCAGCAGCATGCAGCAGGACGACGACGATGATGACGCAGCAGAGCAGGACGGCAGCGGCGACGACGGCAGCGGCGACGGCAGCAGCAGCGGCAAAGACGCGGAGCTGGATGGCAGCGCCGAGCTGCCAGGCTGGGGCGGCGGCGCCAGCAACGGCTGGGGCAGCGACGGCGACGAGCCGGCCGCCGACGGCGATGCGGACGCGGGCGCCAGCGGCAGCGACGACGACAGCAGCGGCGATGGCAGCGACGAGGGCGCTGCAGGCGGCAGCGAGCCCGGCAGCAGCAGCAGCGGCGACGGCGAGGAGGACAGGCCGCAAGCAGCGGGCGGCAGCGGCAGCGCCAGCGAGGAGGGCGAGGGCGACGAGGGCGACGAGGGCGAGGGGGAGGAGAGCGAGGAGCCAGCTCCCGAGCCGGCGCCCGCGCCCAGGTCGCGGCGCCGGCCGGCCGCTGCGCCCGCAGCGCCGGCGGCTGCCGCCCCGGCCACGCGGCAGCCGAGGGCGCGAGCCACGGCGCGCGGCGCGCAGCAGCAGGCGCCGCAGCAGGCCAGCCCCCCGCGCGGCCGCGCGGGCGCCGGCCGGAAGCGCAAGGCGGCGGGCGCGGAGGCGGTGCCGGCAGTGTCGCCTGCGCGCACGCCGCCGCAGCGCACGCTGCGGGCGCGACGGGCGTGAGGCGCGGCTGGAGTAACGTCGCTCTCTCGCGCGCGCCATTCGTGGAGCCCGCTCTGGTGCTCGTTACCAGCTTGCCAGCGTGCCCCGCAACTCCGCTGCCGCCGCCGCTGCTGCGCCGCCCAATGCAGGTGCGCTGCCGCCGTCAAGTGCTGCAGGGCGCACAGGCGCGGGTGCGCGCGGTGCGCGCGCGCTCATGGCGCAGCACCGCGGGCGCAGCACCGCACCGCGGGCGGCGGCGGCGCGAGGCTGGGGATCTGCGTGCGGGGCTTGATGAACAGCGCCCGGCTCGCGGCGTACACGGTCTGCCGCGACGCGTCTGTGATCCGTGCGGCCACCCAGATCTTGCGACCCTCCACGCTCTCGAGCTCGGCGGAGCACACGATCGTAGATGCTGCCGGCAGCGGCGCCTTGTAGTCGACCTCGAGCCGCGCGGTAAAAACGCCGTGCTCCAGCTCGAGGTGGCCCCAGCGCCCCGCCGCGTAGAGCAGCACGCCAAACTGCGCGCGGCGCCGCGCGGCGCGGCGGCCGCGGCGCGTCGCGCCAGCGGCGCCGGCGACGCGGAGCAGCGCGCCCGGCGGTCGCGGCGCCGCCGGCGCACCGTCTCGTCGAAGCACGCCGAGATGAGGCCGCCGTGCACAATGGTCGGGTGCCCGCAAACGGGCTCGCCGAGCGCGAGCGCGGTGTCCAGGCGGGGCCCGGGCGCGGCGGCGGTGCCCTCGGCCGCGGCCGCGGCGGCGCAGGGCGTGAAGATGACCACCATGTCTCGGATGAGGTCCGACTGCAGCAGCGCCAGGAACAGGTGGTCGCCGGAGAGCCCCGTGCTGAGGTGCATCGCGTGCCCGTCGCCGTGCGCGCTGAACACGAGCTTCGCGTCGGGCGCGGCCAGCAGCTGCGCGACCCAGGGCTCGCGCGCGAGGCTGCTCGGCGGCTCCTCGACGTGCGCCGCCGCCTCGTCGGCCTCAAACGCCGCGATGAGCTCCGCCGTCGCGGAGAGCTCCTTGACGTCCATGCCAGCCCAGGCGCCGGGCGCGCGCTGCCGCGCCAGAGCTGGCGGCTGCGCCGGAGCAGGCGGCGGCGGCGCCCCCGCGGCGGGGTCCTGCTGCTGCGCTGGCTGCGTGGGCGGCGGCGACGGCGGCCGCACGCCCAGCCAGGCGGCGACCCGGGAGCGAGATGCGAGCTGGGAGCTCTGGCTGGGGCAGGCACGGCGGCGCGCGGCGCGGCTTGGCGGCGGCGGTGCGGCAGCGAGTGCGCGCGCGCTGCTGCTGCTCATGCCGGCGGGGCCCCTGCGGCGTCGTCGACGGCGCAGGCCGTCGCGAATGTGCCGGGGCGAGGCGTGCGGGGCGAGCAGGCGCGCAGGGCGGCTGGGGCGCCGCGGTTGACGCGGCGCGACGGCGCCCCAAACCGCCGCCGCGTCAACCGCTCACAATCGGCCTCCCGAGCGCGCGGGGAGTCACGCGGAGCTGCGGCAGCGCTCGTGAAAGTGTGCAGCGCCCCAGGCGTCGTGCTGGCGGCCGCAGCGGCGGCTGGCTCGCGGCGCGGCGGCGCGCTGGCAGCCAGCCAGGCAACTCTGCGTGTTTCCTGCGAGCCTCCTGCACACGCCTGCTGATCACGCAACTGTGACTTCACCCAGCCAGCCGCGCGGGGCTTATTCTGCCCGCGCCACGCGCGTGCGCGCAACAACTCTGGACCACCGCGCTAGACGCCGGCAGCTGTCACGGCGTCGCCGTCACGCACCGGCGCTTCTTGGGCGGCAGCGCCGCGTCGGGCGGGAGCTGCCTGATGCCACGCTCGTCGCCGCCGCCCTCGCCGCCGGCGCCCTCGCAGTGCTCGCCGCCGCCGGCCGCCGCCGCCTGCGCGTTGTTGTTGGCCTCGTGGCTGCCCAGCCGCACCACGCCGCCGCCGACGGTCGTCACCGCGCGGCCGGCGCCCGCGGCGGCGGCCGCCGCGAGCAGGTCGTTGGCGGCGGCGCTCGCCGTGCGCAGGCCCGCGCCGTCGCGCGCGCCGCCCCCGGCCGCGGCGCCGGTCCTGATGGGGCGCAGCGCCGCGGCCGGCGGCTGCGGCTGCTGCACCGGCGGCAGCGCCGCGGCCGGTGAGGCGCCGTCGCGCGGGGCAAAGGCAAACTCCAGTGCCGCCGGCCGCGGCGGTGCCGCGCCGCCAGTGAGCAGGCTGCCGAGCTGCTGCCACGCCGCCGACGGCTGCGCCACCGCGGTCGGCGCGGCCGCGGCGGGCGCGGCGCCGGGCGGCGCGCCACCGGGGTTGAGCGCCGGCGCGGGGATCATCGGGCGCGGCGCCGCGGGCGCGGCGGGCGCGTCAAAGCCGCCCCCGGCGCCCAGCCCCAGCCCCAGCCGAGGCGCGGCGCCAGCCTCCCACTCCATCGCGCCGCGCCTGCCGCCGGCGTCGCCCAGCTGCAGCGGGCCGCCCGTGCACCACTGCAGCCCGGCGGTGGCGACGACGGCCGCGGCGCCGGGCGTGGCGCTGCCCGGGGTGCTGCCCGGGGCACCGCCGCCCAGGCTGGCCTGGAGCAGGCTGCCCTCGTCGTCGCTCGAGTGGACGTCAGAGTCGGAGGGGGAAGCGGCGTAGCCGCCCCAGCAGTCCACCAGCAGCTGCTGCAGCTGCGCCGCCGCGCCGGCCCCGGCACCCACGGCGCCGCCGCCGGCCGGCGCGGCCAGCACAAACTTGGGCCCGGCGGGGCCGCTCGTGCACAGCAGCTGCGGCGACAGCGGGCCGCCGCCGCCCGGCGCGCCGCTGCCGCCGCCGCCGCCGCCGAGCGCGGTCGTGATCGTGCGGCCCGGCGGCGGCGCAAACCCTGCGAGGCGCGGCGTCACCGCCTCGGGGACGGCGAGGCCGGTGAGCAGCCCGCCGTCGTCCAGCGGGTCGTCGCAGGGGAGCGCAAAGTCAAAGCCCCGCCCGCCGAGCAGCCCCGCGCCCTCCAGCTCGCCGAGCAGCGCGGTCGGCACCGGCGGCGCCGTGTGCACGCGGCGCAGCGGCGGCAGGCCCGGCAGCACGGGGCTGCCCGGCGCGCCGCCGCGGCCGGCGGGCCGCCGAGGCTGGCGCGGCCGCCGAGGCTGGCGCGGCCGGCGCCCCCCGCCGGCGCGGCGGGCGGGCCGTGCGCGTGCAGGCTGGCCGCGCGGCCGAGGCCGGGGCCGCCCGCCGCGGCGGCGCGCGCGCCCAGCGCCTGGGCCTGCAGCTGCTGCAGCAGGGACTGGTGCTCCGAGTGTTGCTGGATCTGCTGCGCGAGCTGCGCCTGCCGCAGCCGCCACTGCTGCATCTGCTGCTCCGCCTCCAGCAGCTGCGCCTGGAAGGCCCGCTGCTCGGCCAGCAGCTCCAGCTCCGCCGCGCTGGCCGCCGCCGCCGCCGCGCCGCGGCCGCCAAACGCGGCCGCCACCATGAGATGCGCCGGTGCCAGCGCAGCCAGGCTGCCGGCGGCGCCCGGGCCCGCGGCCGCGGCGGCGGCGGCGGCGGCGGCGGCAGTGCCGCCACCGCGCCTGCCCGAGGAGCCGCTGGGGCGCCTGCCGCCCGACGCGCTGCTGCGCCGGCTGCCCGACGCGCCGCTGCGCCGGCCGCCGCTGCGTGCCTTGCTGGGCGCGCCGGCCGCGCCCGGCGCCTCGCCCGGCGCCTCGCCCGTGCCGCCGCTGCTGGTGGGCGAGCCGCCCTCCGCCCACGCCGCCGGCGCGGCGGCGGCGGTCTTGCGTGTCGCGCGCCCAAAGCGGTTGAGCACCGGCTCGGCCTCGACGCCCTCGTGCGCCGCCTCGCGCGCGGCGGCGGCCCGCGCCAGCGCGTCTGCGGCAGCGGCGGCGGCGGGCGCGGCGGCGGCGGCTCGGCCGCGCGCCGCGGCGGCCCCGCCAGCGTGCCCGCGTGCGGGCCGGGCCGCGGGCTCGCGGCCACGCAGCTCCCGGCCGCGCCGCGGGCCCCGCACCCGCGCCGAGCTCGTCCGCGTACGCCGACAGGTCAAAGTTGGTGATCGCCGCCAGGCCCTTGAGCTGCACCGCCGCCCTGTGCGTGCGCGCGCGCCCACGCGGCCTCGGCGGGCGCCCACGCGGCCTCGGCGGCGGTCCGGCCGCCGCTGCGCGCAGCACGCCAGCCGGCGCTGCAGCGCACCGGTCGTACGCCTGCGCCGCCTCGACCTCGGTGTCAAAGAGCCCGAGGTAGGTGTACTTTCTGCGCCGGGCGGGCGGCGCGCCGCCGCCCGCCGGCGCGGGCGCGGGCGCGGGCGCGGGCGCGGGCGCGAGCGGGCCGCCGATGCGCGCCTCCCAGCGGCCCTTGGCGTGCCGCGTCACGCCGCGGTACTGCGAGCTCGCGGTGAACGGCCCCGGCTGCCGCGGCGCAGCGCCGCGATGAGCTCGTCGCCGTCGACCTGCCGCGGCACGGCGCACGGCGCGGCGCGGCCGTGAGCCGGCGGCGCCGCGCGGGGGCGCAGCACGGCGGCGCTGCAGGCACGGCGCCGTGCGCCCACCTGGTCGCGCACGTCCAGCTCGGCCTCGTAGTTGGTGATGCTGCGGCAGCGGGCGCGGGCGCGGCAGTGTGCGCGCAGCAGGGTCGGGCGCGCGGCCGCCTCGGCGCCGGCCGGGGGGCAGGCCCGCCGGGGTGCGCTCGTGCTGTGCGCCGCCGCGGGCGCAGGTGCTGGCGCAGCACCTGAAGTTGGTCTTCGCGGCGGTGCCGCGGAACTTGACGGCTGCGCGGCGCGGCGGGCGTGTGAGCCGCGGCGCCGCGGCCGGCGCGCGCGCCGCGCGCCCGGCGACCGCGGCCCGCCCACGCGCGAGCGCACCCGCCAGGTCGTAGGCCATCGCCGCCTCGGCCTCGCTGTCAAAGCCGCCCAGGTACACCTGGCGGGCGGCGCGCGCGCGAGCAGCCCCTGGTCAAGCTCAGCGCCGGCGGCAGGGGGCGCGCCGCGCGTGCGCGCGTTCTCTACGCGCCTGCTTGCCCTCCAGCCAGAAGTGTCCCTCGTAGCGCCCGGTGCGGACGTGGTGCGTGACGCCGCGGAACCTGGAGGTCGGCTTCTTGCCCACCGCCACCATGGCGCGCCGTGCGACGGCGGCGCGGTCGCTGGCGGGCGGGCGCGGCGGCGCGGCGCGGACGTGTGTACACCCACGTGGGAAACGCTCGCGCCCCGCCTGCGGCCGCGCCGCGCAGCGCCCCGCGCGCACCGCGCACCGCTTGTCCTCGCCCTGCGGCTCCAGCGGCACCGCCCCGTTGGCGCGCGCCCTGGTCACCACGAACAGCTCCGGCTGCGCCGCCTCTGCCTCGCCGTCGTCAGCCTCGCCGTCGGTGGCCTCGCCGTCGCCGGTGGCGTGCCCCCCGCTGCCCAGCTGGGCCGACTGCAGCAGCGCCGCCGCCGCGGCCGCGGCGAGCGCCGCCGCGCTGACCGCCGGCAGCTGCGCGCCGGACGGCTGCGCCGGCGCGGCCGCCGTCAGCCCGGTGCCACCTCCATCCGCGGGGCGCGGCGCGCGGCCGCCGCCGCCCCTGCTGCGGCCGTCGCCGCCGCCCGGCGAGGAGCTCATGCTGCCGGCGCTCGCGCCGCTCCGTGAAGCCCTTCGGCTGCGTGGCGGGCGGGGACTAGCATGGAAAGATCCATTATAGCCGAACGGACCGCAGCGCCGCGTGCCTAGCGGCGCTGCCGGCACGGGGGCGCTGCTGCCGCGGCGCTCGCTGCTGCCGCGGCCCGCTGCCCGCCCGGCCGCCCCCACGCGCCTCGCCTGCCTTCACGTGCCTGGTACGGCGCAGCCGCTCAGGTTTAGCGCCAGCCCCGCACCCGCGGCGCGGCGGGCGAGCTGAAAAGAGCGCGGGCGAGCGCGGGCGAGCCTGGGCGCGGCCCGCCGGTCTGCTGGCGCGGCGCTGCGTTCGAAGAGCCTGGGCGGAGCTTGGGAGGGGCTCTGGGCGCGGCGCCAGAGCGCGGGGAGGCGCGCGTCGCTGGGCTGACCGGCCAGCTGCCTCGCAGGAAAATCACCCCACGCGCGGCGCGGCCGTTGCCCTGCGCGGTCGCCATCGACGCCGCCACTCGGCGCCCCACAACGCGGCGCGCGGGCGCCGCAAGCCTGCGGCGGCGAGCTCCGCCGCCGGCGCTGTCGCGCGCTGCGCGCGACGCGCGCCCCGGGTCGCGCGCCTTCGGCGCGGCCCATGGGGGCGGGCGCAGTGGGCGCCGCCAAACCAGCTGCTGCTGCTGCTCTCGGCCCGCCGCCGGCGGTCAGCTCGGCGCCGCGCCCGCCTTGGCGGCCTTGGCCTTCTGCTTGGCGTCCGCCGGCGCCAGCACGGGCGCGGCCTTGACCTGCGGCCGCGGCACCGGCGGCGGCGGCGGCGCGCGCCTGAGCTCGTTGCGCCCCGGCTGCTGCCCGGCCAGCGCGCCGCTGGGCGCGCGTCGCGCACCACCGTGAGGTGCCCGCCCGACTGCTGCGCCTTGGCTGCGGCGTTGGACTCGTTGTTGGCGTTGATCATCTTGGTCAGGTCCTGCGCGGGCATGTGCCGGGCGGCGCCGCCGCGCGGTGGGGCGGCGCGCGGGCGCGGGCTGCTGCTCGCGCAAGCGCTCGGGCCGCCGCTGGCCCGCCACCGGCCCGCCGCTGGCCCCGGACCTTCTCGTCCTTCCACTTGGCCACGAGGGCGGCCTTCTTGGGCTTGAGGTCGAACTTGCCTGCGCACGCGAGGCGGCAGCGGCGGGCGGCCGCCGTGAGCAGCGGCGCCCCGCGCCGCGCCGCGCCGGCGCCCGCAGCCGCCGCGTCGCCGCCCACGCGTCGTGCGCGTGTCGCGAGCGCTCACCCTTCTTCATCTTGGGCGTCTTGCCATGCCGGTTGGCGGCGGGCGCTTTCGCAATCTTCTTCCCCACCTTGAGCGGCTTCTGCGGCATGCTGACGCCCGCCTCGCCACCCGGGCGGCAAGGGGATGCCGCGAGCTACCCGCGGGCGCGAGCACGAAGCAGGGCGGCGGCGCGAGGGGCGGCGGCGAGAGCGGCGGCAGCAGCAGGAGCGGCGCGGCGGCGGCGGCAGGGCCCTGTCGCGTGCTGGAGCGTGCGATATGTGAGAGGACGTGTCACCAGGGCCGCGAGGGTGAACAGGGCGGGCGGCAATCGGTGACCCTCGGTGCCAAAAGCGCGGCCGTCACACAGGCGCCGCTGGCCGTGCAGCTGCGAGAGCTGCAGCCGAACCCGCCGAAGCGCCACGACCCCCGGCGGCAGCGAGGATGACGAGGAAGCCGCATGCCCCCTGCGGCGCACCGGGCGGCAACGCGCGCCACGTTGACCGCCCCTCTTCGAGCGCCGAGCGCCCTCCCCTGCCGCCCGCCGCTCATGGCGGTGCCGAGCCGCTTTGGGAGCGCCGACGCAGGCGGCGCCGGGTCGCCAGCAGCTTTGACCGGCGCAGGCGCGGCGCGTGCGCACGCGCTCACCTCCCGCGCGCGCCTCCCGCGCCCCCCCCCCCCACCTGCGCCAGCTCGCGCCGCGCGCCGCCTCGACGCCGCACCGCACCGCAGACGCGCTGCCGCCACTGCACCGCCCTGGCCTCATCTCCTCGACCGCCCGCGACGGCACACCAGCCTCGCGGCGCGCGCTGGGCCGCCGCCGCCGCGCCGCCCGGCGGCCCGCTCAGCACGGCGCGCCCTTGCACACCAAGATCATGATCGACGACCCCCCGCGCGCGTCGGGGGCAGGGATGACCTCTGCGCGCCGCGTTGGCGCTTGGTCAGCAGGGATCCTGCTCTCCACGCACAAACGCGGCGGGCGGCCGAGAGGCGGCTGCCCCGCCTGGCGGCGCGGCGCCGCGACCTTGGCGAAAGTTGCGCCGCCGCCTGGGTTCTGGGGCCCTGCGGCGCGGCGGGCGCGCGGCCGCGGGCGGCGCACGGCCGCGGGCGGCGCACCTCCCCTGCCCTCGCTCAGCGGGCCCACTCCACGCCCGGGCAGGGGCACGCGGCGCCGCCGCGCGGCCGCCGAGCACCGCTGCTGCTGCTGCTCCGCCGCAGTGCCTAGCAACTCGTGGTGTTTGAAGTTGAAGAAGCCTGGCTTCCTGAACATCAACCAGCACGAGGTGCCACGCCGCCACGGCACGCGCGAGGAGCTCCAGCTGCCCGCGCATCTTGGCGCTCCAGGCTGTGGTTGAACACCGCCTGGGCGCGGTGTACAACGCCTGCTCGGAGCGCCAAGATCCGTGGCACGCTGCCCCATCGAAACGCGCGCAGGAGCGGCGGCGGGGGGCGGCTCCGCTGCAGCACCAGCTGCTGCGTGGCGCGCTCAGCCGCCCACCACGTCCGACCAGAACCTCTTGTCAGCGTGCCGACAAGAGCTCCTGGTCCGACGTGATGGGCGACGTGAGCGCGCCGCGGGCGGCAGCAGGCAGCCGCGTTTGTGGCGCTCGTCGCCGACTCCACCAGGCCCAGCCAGCCAGCCACCTCCCCCCGCTGGCTCTGCCTGGTGGGCTCGGCGGGCGCAGGGCGCGGGTGGCCGCCCCCTGCCCGCTGCGCTGCGCTGCCCCGCCTCTGGCGCGCGCGGCCGCGCCGCGCGCCGCGCCGCCGCCGCGCGCAGGTTGAGGCGCTGCTTCTCACTCGCGTTTCACCCTCACCTCGCCCCCGTCCGGCACGACGGTGCCAAACCTGAACGTCCAGCCGGGCTCGCGCCGGCCGTGCTTGTTGGAGCGCTGTCGCTGGCCAGCGCCAGCCTTTCAACCAGCACGGCCGGCGCGAGCCCGGCTGGGCGCTCAAGGGCACGGCGTCGCCCTCGTCGAGCACGACGATGCCAAGTTTGGCCACCGTCGTGCTGGACGGGGGCGAGGCCGTGCCCGACTGGGCTGAGGCGGGCGTGGCGGCGCGGCGCCGCGACCTGCAGGTCGCTGCCGCACCCAGCTGGGGGGGGGGGCGCCGCGCGGCGATCAACGCGATCAACGCGCTCGGCAGGGCGCGCCGCGCGCTGCCGGCGGCGGGAAGCGCGTGAGGGGGGGGGGGGCGCCGGTGCGGTCGCGCGGCGCGCCGCACACGTGCACCGCGCCGTCAGGTCAGGTGATTACGCTGTTGCGAGCGCGCGCGGCTGTGCACGGCCGGGGGTTTTGTGTAACACACAACCGCAGGCCGCCACGAGCTGGGGTGGGGGCCGCACAGACGGGGGCGTGGATCTGGGCAGTGTGGACCTGGTGCGCGCCGCCGCGCCGCGTCCCCGCGCCCCCCGCGATCGTGAGGGCCGGCAGCGCCAAGGGCGGCGGCAGGAGCGGCGGCGACGGCAGGGGCGTGGAGGGCTGGAGCGCGGGCAGCTGGGAGAGGACGTTTCACCAGGGTCGCCCTCCCTGCGCCGCCGCGAGCATGAAATGGCGGGGGCGGCAATCGCAGCGCCCGCGCGACAAAAACCACGGCCGCGGTCACAGCGCCGCGGGCGCCTTGCAGCAGCTCTCAAAGCCAAACCCGCCGAAGCTCGACGACCGCCGGTCGCGCTCGAGCGCGAGCTGCTGCTTGAGCGCCGCCTCGGCCGTCGCGAGGTCGCGCGCGTGCGTCTCGGCCTTGGCCGCCAGGCTCTCCGCGCGGCCGAGCCGCGCCTCGGCCTCGCGCGCCGCGGCGCGCGCCTCGGCGACGCGCCTGTCGGCGTCGGCCTCGCAGCGCTGCACAAAGTCGGCGACCATGTGGCCGTAGTGGGCTTGCAGGAACGCGGTGAGCCGCGGCCACTTGGTCGGCCCCGCCGTCGCGGCGTCATACTCGGCGGTCGTGCGGCCGACCTGCGCCTGCACGTCCGCCCAGCTCCTGTGCAGCCGCACCGCCTGGCGCGGGCGCGGGCGCGGTGAGGAGAGGCGCGGCGTGGGCGCGGTGAGGGCGCGGCGAGGGCGAGACGAGAGCACCCCCCCCTGGGGCGGGCGCGCCGCCGCCGCGCACCGTGCTGATCTGCTGCGCCGCGGTGAGCAGCGCGGCGTCCACGCCCGCCGCCGCGCGCGCGAGCGCGCCCTCCCGTATCAGCGCGTAGCGCGCCTCCAGCGCCTCCAGCAGGCCGGCCTTGGCCGCCGCGCGCGCGCGCGGCTCCGCGACCGCGATCGCCTTGAACGTGCTCTTGGCCGCCGCCACGCAGCGCTGCGCCGCGGGCGCATGCGGGCGGTCGCGCGCGTGAGGCGCGCCCGCCGGCGCCCGCCCCCCACCCACGCCCGCCCCGCGCGCGCACCAGGTGCTCCAGCAGCAGCGACTCGGGCTCCGCCGCCGCGCCGTCGAGCTGAAACTCCTGCCGGTACGTCTCCTCCGCGGCGGCCGCGGCGCGCCGGCACTCCGCCTCGGCCACGCCCTGCAACGCCGGCCGGCCGGGGCGGGCGGCGCGCGCGCGGTGGGCGGCCGCGCGGCGACCTGCGCAGCGCGGCGGCGGCGGCCGCGCGGCGCGGCGCCGCACCTGCCACGCGGTCGCGATGGTGGGCACGGCCCCGGCGTTGATCGCGGCGCAGTAGGCCTCGGCCAGGCCCGCGAGCACCGCGCCGCTCACGGGCGCGAGCCCGACGCGCTTCGGCTGCGCGCGCGCCAGCAGCAGCCGCGTGAGGCGCGCCACGCCCTGCGGCGGCGGTCGGCGGGGCGGGGGTTGCGGCCGCTCGGCCTGCCGCTGGCGCAGGCCCCGCCGCCGTCGCCACCGTCGCCGCCGCCGCCGCCGCCGTCGCCGCACCTCCTGGAACTCGGGGCGCAGCTGGTCGGGGCTGAGCGCGTCGAGGTGGTTCAGCGCGCGCTCGTCGTGCATCGGGCGCACCAGCGTGAAGCAGTCGCGGTCGGGGAAGAGCGACTTGATGCTGCCACGGATCTGCGCGCGGCGGCGGCGGCGGCGGCGGCCGACGGCCTGTGTCGCAGCAGCAGCGCGGCGCCGCCGTGGCGCCGCCGCGGCTGGGGGGTCGGCGCGGGGCGGCGGGCCGCGGGCGGGCGCAGGCGCGCGCACGTGGTTCTTCGCCTCCACCGCCGCGCCCGCGCCCGCCGACGGCGACAGCGCCGTCTCCAGGTACTCGCGCGGCGACACCTGCGCCCCGCGCGGCCGGCGCGGGCGCCGCCGTCGAGCGCCGCCGCGGGGCCGCTGCGCCTGCCGGTGTGCTGCTGCAGCGTGAGGGCGCCGGCGCGGGCGCGCGTCGCCCTGCGGCGCCGCGGCGTCACAGCCCCACCTTGCGTCCGTCCTCTTCGAGGTCTAGGTAGAAGTCACGCAGCAGCCAGATGAAGGACGGCGTGAACGAGCACAGCTCGCTCGCGTCCTCTGCGCGCGCACGCGGGCGGCGCGGCGGAGGGGGCGGTGGGCGTCCGTCCGCTCGCCCGGCGGCGCGCTGCCGCGGCGCGCCCCGACCGCTGCCAGGCGACGGCGCCGTTGGTGCCCGCACCCGCGGCGGGGCCGGTCGCGCGCACGCGGATGTGCTTGGTGATCTGCGTGACCAGGCTGAGCCGGTCGAGCGCTGCCTCGTCGATGGGGCCCATCTGGTTGAACACAAAGCTGCTCGCGAGCAGCACCGCGAGCGAGAGCAGCTGCACGCCGTCCTGCGCGCGCTGGTCGTACGCGTCGATGCCCTCCGAGTCGAGCAGCACCTGCGCGCGGCGGCGGCGGCGGCGGGGGTGGTGGAGTCGTGCGCGGGTGCTGGCGCCTGGCTGGCGCGCGCGGCGGCGCGCGGCCGCCCGCCCCCCTGCGCGCGCGCGCGCACCACGTGGAACTCGTTGCCGTCGGGCCCCACGCGCTTGAAGGGCTGGCTCCAGATCCACAGCCCCTTGGTGCACGGCCGGTGGCTGTGCGCGAGCCGGAAGCCCGTGCTCTGCCCGAGGAGCTGGTTGAGGATGTAGCTCTTGCCCGTCCGCGCGCGCCCGCAGACGGCCACCACCGCCACGGGCGTCCTGATCGCGCGCAGCGCCGCCAGCGCCTCCGCGCCGCACGAGACCGCGCCGCTGTCGGGGTCGACGCTCACGAGCTGCAGCGGCGCCGGCGCGCCGGGCGGGAAGGCGGCCATGCCCGGCGCCGGGCCGGCGGAGCGGAGGGCGGCTCAGGCGCGCTCGTGGGTCAGGCTCGCCGCTCAGGCGCGCGGCGGCGGGCCGTGCGGCGCGGCGCGGCGGTTGCTGCTCGCGGCGCTGTCGCGCGGCGTGAGAGGCTGTCAAGGGTGCGGCTAGCGGGTCCCGGAGCTGCGCGGAATGCGCCCGCGCGGCGGGAGGACCTCAGCGTGGGTGTGTGGCGCGCTGGGCTTTTTGCGGGAGCGTCGTTTTGGCGGGGCGTGACGGCGAGTTTCGGCCGCAGGCCGCCGGGAGTTTCGGCTGAAATGCATGCCTCCCCACAGCCCCAATCCCCTGCCTCACGTCCCTGGACTCGCTGCCAGCGGCGCCGCGCTGCCGGTCGGCGACGCCTCGCTGCGGCTGCCCCAGCTGCGGCAGCCAGGGCTGGCCGCCGCGCCGCGCCGCGCGCCCAGGCGCTCGCGCAGCCCCCGCACCGCCTCCGCCGCCGCCACCTGCTCCTGCCACAGCCGTAGCTCGGGCGGCGCTGGCTGCGAGGCGCAGGACGCGGGGCTGGCCGCCGCCGACCGTGGCGCCGCACAGCCCTCGCTGCGCTCGCTGATGGTCCGCAGCGGCTGGACCTCGCCCTGCTGCTGCTGCTGCTGCTCCGGCTGGGCCGGCGTGCTGGGGGTGCTGGCGCGGCGCCATCGCCGCAGCCGACCGCCGCGGCCAGACCGGACGCCGCCAGCATCTTGGACCAGCGCGAGGGAGGCGCCGCGCCGCCGGCGGCGGCTGGGGCTGCGCTGCTCGGTGCTGCTGCTGCAGCTGCTGCTGCGGCCGGCACCCTGGCCGCGCTGCCGCCGCCGCCCGCGCTGCTGTCGCACGCGCGGGGGCTTGCGCTGTGCTGGCTGCTGCCGCCGCTGACCACGGTGCTGAGCGCGTGCCCGGGCGGCGCGAAGCAGCGCAGCTCCCGCGGCGCCGCCGCCTGCGCAGCGGCGCGCTGCCCCGCCTGGCCAGGCCCGCCGCCGGCGGGCGCCGCGGGCTTGGCGGCTCGCCCCAGCCACCTGCGCACCAGGCGCTGGAGCGGGCCGGTTGGCCTCCCGCCCGGCGCGGGCAGCGGGTCGGCCGCTGCGCCTGCAGCTGGCGCGCTGGCGAGCGGCGCGGCGCGTCGAAAGGAGAGCGCCGAGCCCGCGCCGCTGCCGCTGCAGCTCGCTGCCCTGCAGCTGCCCGCTGCGCTGTCGCCAGCGCCGCGCGCCGCGCCCGCGGCGCTGGCGCCGCCGCCGGCGCTGAGGCTGCCGGCGGCCGAGGCGCCCCCCGGCGGCGCGCACGGCAGCGGCGGCAGCTCCAGGCCGAGCTCGCGCAGGCGCTGCTGGTGGCGCGTGAGGTGCGGCGCGAGCAGCTCGTCCTGCAGCAGCTCCGCGCTGCTCGGCCGCGCCGCGGGGTCGGGCGCCAGCATGCGCGCCACGAGGCCGCGCAGCGCGGCGCTGCAGCGCGGCGGCAGCGCCAGCGCGTGGCCGCGCCGAATGAGCCGGTACAGCGCGGCCACGCGCTCCGCCGCAAACGGCGGCCGCAGCGCGGCCATCTCGAACAGCAGGCACCCCGCCGCCCACACGTCCGCGCGCATGTTGTAGCCGGTCGGCGCCGCCGCGAGCAGCTCCGGCGCGATGCAGGCCGGCGTGCCGACGAAGCTCGTCGCGAGCGGGCCCGCGCGCGCGTCCGGCAGCGTGCCGCCGCCGCCGCTTGGCTGCCGCGCGGCGCCGCCGTCGCTCGTCGGGCCCGCGCTGAGGACCTTGCTCAGCCCCCAGTCTGCCAGCTTGAGCAGCCCGCCGCCGCCCAGCAGCAGGTTGGCGGGCTTGACGTCCCGGTGCAGCACGCCCGCCGCGTGGCTGAAGGCCAGGGCCGACAACACCTGCGCGGCGCGGCAGCGTTAGGCACAGGAGCCCCGCCGCCGCGCGAGATCGATCACGCAGGTGGCCAGCTCGCCAGCGGCAGCGGCCTCCCGCACCTGGACCAGGTAGCCGAGAACCTCATCCTCGGTGAGGTGCGCGCCGGCGCGGCGGCGCGCGGCGAGCAGGGCGGCGAGGTCGCCGCCGTCGGCGAGCTCCATCACGATGTGCAGCCGCCCCGCCGCCATGAAGCTGTCTTCGTACGATATGATGTTGGGGTGGCTGCGCAGCGACGCAAGCACGGCCACCTCGGCCGCGAGCTCCGCCGCGGCGCGGCCGGCGGACACCTGCTTCACGCACACGAGGCGGCCGCTGGCGGCGTGCCGCGCACGCCACGCCGTGCCGAACGCGCCGCGGCCGAGCTCATCCAGCAGCTGGTAGTCGCCCTGTTGAAGGTGGCAGCACCAGCGCGGCGTCACGGTGCCGCAGGGCGCGGGCGCTGCTGGCGCCGTGCGCGACGCGCCGCGCCCGCGCGCGGCTGCGCGCACCTGCAGGCGTGACGACGTCCTCACCTCTGGCGCCGCGATCGGCCAGAGGCGGCGCAGCGAACGGATCTGGCGCCGCGTGAAGTCGGGCGTGCACGCCTTGACCGCGCGCGGCTGTGCCGCGGCTGCCGCCGCGCCCGCGCCGGGCGGCGGCGGCGGCTCGCCCGCGCCGTCGCCAGGGATGACCACCTCGAGGTCGGCGGAGCGCGCTTGCGGCGGCGCGGCGCACTCAGCGTCGTCGTCCGCGCGGAGCGCGGCGGCGATGCTGCGATAGACTGCGAGCGGCGGCGGCCGTGAGTGAGCGGGCCTGGCCGGGCTGTGAGCCGCCCGGGGGCGCCCGCCAGCGGCCGCCTCACGAGCAAAGTCGTCGCAGCTCGCGCCCGCGTCGGCAGCCGCGCTGCTGGCCATGGCCGCCTGCTCATGAGCCGCGGGCGGGCTGATCATCGTGCCCTCACGGGTCGGAAGCTCGCCGCGGCGAGCGGCGGGGCCTGCCGGCCGGCGCTGGCGCACCTTGACCTTGACTGCGCTGCCCCGGCAAGCCAGGCCGCTGTTCGCGTGCACAGGACGCACGAGCGGACTCTGAGAGCGCGAGGGCGAGCGACGGCAAGGTTGAGCGAGCGTGCGTGGTTGCCGAGCGCGACCCACAGACGGCGGGCGTTGCGCCGCCCGTCTGCCGAGCTTCCCGGGCCCCTCAGCCCCTCAGCCCCTCTCAGCCCGGCCGCCCCTGCCTCTACATCAACACCATCACCCCGACAGCAGCGCCAGGCCCGCTGCCGCGAGCGCGGCCATGCTGCGCAGCTCGCCGCGCGCCTTCCAGCGCTCATAGAACACGCCGCAGTCGAGCGAGGTGCACACGACACCGCCCTGCCGCCCGTCCCAGCCGCCGCCGCCGCCGCAGCTCTGGCACAGGCGCACGAGGTGCTGGTGCTGCCGCTCGAGCCGCGCGGCGCGCGCTGCGAGCGCGGCGGCCGACACCGACGGCGCGCCGCGGCAGCGCTCGCACAGCGTGTCGGCGGCGCGCGTGAGCTCGTCGCACACCGCGCAGTGGCGGGACAGGTAATAGGTGTCGATCGTCGCGCTGGACGCGCCCGGCGGCCCGCCGCCGTGCGGCGCCGGCGCCGGCGGCCCGGCGGCGCCAGGGGGCCCGCGCCCGCGCCGGCGCCGCCGGGCGCGCGGCCGCCCGCGGCGTCAAAGCCCGCCAGCGCCGCGGCGAGCGCAAAGCCGGCGCCGCCGCCGCCGGCGGCGCGGCGGGCAGCGCGAGCGCGGCGCTGGGGCGCTTCTGGGGCAGCAGGCGCGTGGGCTTGCGCATGGCCGCGTACCACGCGCGCACGTCGGCGCCCACGAGCGACAGCACGCGCTCCAGCGCGGGGATGATCTGCGCCGCGGCGCCGGCGCGGCGGGCCGGCGGCGACGGCGGCGGCACCTCGCGCGCGGCGCCGGCCGCGCAGCGCAGCCGCGCAGCGCGGCGCAGCACGGCCGGGCGGCACAGCAGCGCGCCGGCGCGGGGCGCGCCTGCTTTGTGATGTAGTAGGTGCCGTGCAGGCGCAGCGCGCCGCGGCCGCCGCCCTCCTGCTGCACCAGCGCGCCGGGGCTGACCACCAGGTCGACCAGGCGCGACCCCGGCGCGCCCGCCACGACCTGCCGCGCCGGCGCCGGCGGCGGCGGCGCGGCGGCGCGGTGGTGCGGCGCGCTGGCGGGTGCGGCGGCGGGCCGCGCGGCAAGCTGGCGGGCGCGGCGGCGTGCGCAGGTGCGGATGTGGCGGGATGCGTCGCGGCGCACCACGTAGGGCACGCGCTCGCCGTAGCGCGGCTCCGCGCGCGGGTCGGCGGCCATGGCCTTGGCCGCAACGATGGCCGCCGGCGGCAGCGTGGCCGCGGTCGGCGCGTAGCTGCCGAGGCGGACCTCCTTGCAAAACACAAAGTCCTGGGGGGGGGGGGGTGTGAGGGGAGGGGGGGGGGGGAGGGGTCCTTCGGTTGAGCCAAGCGGCCGGCCGCGGGCGGCGCCGGGGCGGGAGCGGGTCGGCGCGCGGCGCGGCGCGGCGCGCGCCTGCACCGACACGCGGCTGCCGAGGATCTTGGCCCACTGGCGGGCGCAGTAGTCCTTGACCTGGCTGAGGTCCTTGGACGCAAACAGCAGGCGCAGGCAGGCCTCCAGCATCTTGGCGACCGCGGGGCAGCTGTCGCGCCTGCGCGCGGCCGGCGCGGCGCCGCGGGCGTTGGTTGGCGCGCGGCACGCGCGCGCTCGCGCGCCGCCGCCCCGCTCCGCCCGCCGCGCGCAGCCCCCCTCCCTGCCGCGCGCCTGACGGTCTCGATGCCCTTGGCGTCAAAGACCGGCAGCCGCTGCTCGGGGGACTCGTAGGCGTAGCCCACGTAGCGCTTCTTGGTCTGCAGCAGGCAGGGGTGGTAGACCTTCTCCAGCTTCAGCGTCACCGGCCGCGGGTTGGCCGCCGTCACCGCCGCCGCAATCTCCGCGCTGCGGCGCGCATGCGGGCGCGGCGGGTCACGGCGGGCGGCGGGCCGCCGCGTGCGCTGGCGGGCGCCCGCGACGCGCGGCGGTGGGCGGCGGCGCCGCCCCGCGGGTCCGCACCCGATCGCGTGCGCCTCGGCGCGGCTGCGCCCCGGCAGCGCGACGAAGAGGCTGTCGGTGTCGCCGTACACGACGCGCGCGCGCCACGCGGCGCTGCCCTCGACCAGGCGGATCGCGTTCTCCAGCGTCTGCCGCCCCGACTGGGGGGGGGGGGCGAGAGAAGGCGAGGGCGCGGCACGGCGCGTGGGCGTGGCGCGTGGGCGCGCGCCGCGCGCGGGCGGCGGCTGCAAACCGCCCCGCGCCCCGCGCCCTGTGCCCCGCGGCGCGTGCCTGCACGATCGCGTCGGCCAGCTCCGCGCAGGGCATGCGGCCGCTGAAGCCGGCGCTCGTGTAGCCGTAGCTCACGTTGGCGATCATTTTGAGCCCAAACTGGCGCGCGTTGAGGCAGCGCTGCAGCACCTGCGCGCACCGCGGCGCGCGGCGTGCGGCGTGCGGCGGGGCGCGGGCGCTGGTCGCGCACGCTCTCTAGCCGGCGCCGCCGCAGCCGCCGGCCGCGTCCCGCAGCTGCGCCCCCAGCCCTTGGGTTGGCGGGCGCGGGGCGCGCCTTGTCTGCCTTGTTTCGCTTCATCGCCGCCTTGACCATGACGCGCGTGGCGAGGATTTCGTGCAGCAGCCGCGGCAGCACGCCCGGCCGCACGCCCGGCGGCACAAAGCCCACGCCGTTGGGCGCGAGCACGAGGCGCGCCGGTTCGCACGGCCCGCCCCGCAGCAGCGCGCTCGCGGGCGGCGCGTAGCTCGTCACGCCGAGCCGCACGCCCGCGCCGGGCGCCTGCTCCGCGCCGCCACCGTCGCCGCCGCTGCCGCCGGCCGCGGCCGCGGCCGCGAGCGCGGCGCGCGCCTCGGCCGCGGCAGCCGCGGCCGCTGCCGCGGCGTGCGCGGGGCGGCCGACGCAGGTGGAGTAGCAGAGGTTGTAGGCGATGACCAGGCTGGGGTAGAGGCTCTGGAAGTCCAGCACCACCACGGGGCAGCTGTACAGGCGCGACTCGGGCTCCATCACCAGCGGCAGCGCCTCGGTCGCGGGCTGCGACCCCACCTGCGGCGCGCGGCGTGCAGCGGCGGCGGCGGCGGCGTCGGGGGTCAAAGGGCGCGCCTCCGGCCGCGGAGTGTGCGGCCGCGGGGCAGGCGGTGCGCCGTGCGCGCCTGCTCCTTAGTGGGCGAGACGGCGAGATAGTTCTGGCTGTGCGCGAGGCGGAGCAGCATGCTCTCCACGCGGTACTGGCTGCCGCGGTTGATGACGCTGAAAAAGTCGATGCCGTACGTGCGCGCGAGCTCGGCGGTGCGCCCCGGCAGGTCGAGCGTGTCGAGCAGGTCCAGCACGAGCGCGGCGCGCCACGCGAGGCGCGACAGGCAGCGCCAGCGCCCGCAGGCGTGCCCGCCGGCGAACCACGCGGCCATCGTGGGCTGGGCCACGAGCGGCACGCGGCGCCGCAGGACCGCCGCCACGCAGGCCTCAAGCGAATAGTGCGCCAGCTTGAGCTCGCCGACCATCAGCCTACCAGGGCGCGCGGGGCCAGGTCGGGGCGCCGCGGCGGCGGCGCGCGGCCGGCTGGCTGCGGCGCCGGCCCAGCCCGGTCCCCGCCCGCCCGCGCCGGCCCCCGCCCCCAGCCGCGCACCGCCAGCAGTTGAGCAGGATGCGGCCGGTCGAGTGCAGCCCGCTGCCGTGCTGCCGGCCCCACGCGTCGTCGGAGCCCTCGCGCAGGCCGGGCAGCTGCGCGGCGCGGCGGGCGGGCGGGCGGGCGCTCGTACGTGCGCCGCGGCGCCGCCACCGGGACGGGGGGCGCCGTGCCGCGCACCTCGGGCGTGCGCGACGCGGCGCGCAGGAGGTTGAAGCCCAGCTGCGCGCCGCGGTCCGCCAGGTAGCCGAGGCTGCCGGTCTGCAGGTCCCAGCCGACGATCACGTCCGGGTCGAGCGCCTGAACCACGCCCGCAAAGCCCTGCAGCAGCGCCAGCTCGCTGTCATAGTAGGCCAGCTGGACGGGCGCCGGCGCCGGCGGCGGCGCCGCCGGCGGCGGCGGCGCGGGCGAGGGGCCGCCGGCGGGGCCGGAGCCCGGCCCGCCCCCGCCGGCGTCGGCCGCGCCGGCCGCCTGCGCCGCGCGCGGCACGGCGCCGCCGAGGGTGAGGCAGCGCAGCAGGCCGTCCCAGTCGCGCCCCGGCGGCACGCGCGCGACTGGCGCGTCCACCGGCGGCAGCGTCGGCAGCCGCAGCATCTGCCGCGCAGCGGCGGCGGCGTCCGCATCGCGCGCGCCCGTCGCCGCGGCGGCGGGCGCGAGCGGCGGCGCGCCAGCGGGGTAGTGCTGCTGGTGCTGCTGCTGGTGCTGCTGCTGATGCTGGTTCTGGTGCGCGTGCTGCTGGTGCGGCGGCGCTGGCGCCGGCGCGCCAGCTGCAGCGGCCCGCGCAGCGGCGTCCGCCGCCGCCGCGGCCGCCGCCGGGTGCTTGGGGTCCCACACCAGGTACCGCACCACCTTGCAGGACTGCCGCGACGCGGCGCCGCCCGGCGGCGGCGGCGCCAGCAGCACGAGCGCGGCCACGCGCACCGCGTCGTACCTGCGGCGGCGACGGCGGGACGAGGGCGGCGGCCGGCGTGAGCGTGGGCGCGGGCCGCGGCGCCCGCGGCCGCGCGGCGCCGCCGGCGGCCGCGCCCGCGCACCGCGGGTCGGGCAGCAGGGCGCCCCTGCTGTCCGCGTGCACCTCGACAGCGAGGATGCTCAGCTCCAGCTGCGGCGCCCGCCGCGAGCCCTGCTGCGCCTGCTTGAAGCCGAGCTGGCTCGGCGGCGTCTTCCCGCCGGCGCCGGCCTTGGAGCCCGCCGCGGCCGAGCCGCCCGGCGGCGCCGGCGGGGTGATGTGCTCCCCGTGCCCCGCCAGCGCCAGCGGCGACACCGCCGTCCCGCGCGAGCTGGGGGTCGGTGCCGCGCCGCCCGCTAGGGCGGCGCCCGCCACCGCCGCGCCTGGCCCAGCCGCGGTGTCCGCGCCGCTGCCGCCGCCGCCGCCGCCGCCAGCACCGCCACCGGCACCGCCACCGGCGCTGCCCGAGCGCCGCCGCCGCGCCGTGCCGCGCGTGCTGCTGCGCTTGGGCTCTGAGAAGAAGAACGTGCGCTCGTCATACTTTGGCGACGCCGGCGCCTCCAGCTCCTCCTCGCCCTCGCTGCCGCCCTCGCTGGCGCCCTCCTCGTCATCCTGCTGCGGCTGGCCGGGCAGCTGGCTGCGGCCGCCGGCCGGGGCGGAGCAGCGGCGCGAGCCGTCCTCGTGCTGCGACGCCGCGGGCAGCGACAGCAGCAGGTTGGGCGTGGCCAGCAGGCCGAGCTCGCCGTCGGGGTCGTCGCTCGCCTGACTGCCGGCGCCCGCCGTGGCGCCGCGCGCCGCGCCGCTTGGCGTGGCCGCGGCGCGCAGCGCGGCGGCGGGGAACGCGCCGCTCCAGCCCGCCGCGGCGCTGCCGCGCGGCGTCACCCCGCTCGCCGCGCCGGAGCTGCTGCCGGGATGAGCGGCTGGCGTGGCGGGGACGAGCCTGCCGCTGTTGGCATCCATCACCAGCCCGCTGCCGCCCGCCCGCCCAGCCGCCAGCGCGCCCGCTGCCTCCACCGCTGCTGCCGGCGCCGGCGCCGGCGCGCCGCGCGCGGCCGCCGCAGCAAACGGCCGCACGCGGGCGCCCGCCGCGCCGCGCCCGCTGCGCCGCGCCGCGGCCTTGGCCGCCTCCGCGGCCAGCCACGCCTCTGTCTGGGCGCGGCTGGGCGGCTTGACCGGCAGTTGAAGCACCACGACGCCGCGATAGCGCTGCGGCAGCGCTGCGTCGGCCGCGCGCGCGGCGTCCAGCTGCCGGCGCAGCAGCGCGTGCCGCTGCTCGCGCCGCGGCGAGCGCGGCAGCTCATCCGCGTCCGCGTCGGCATCCGCGCCCGGCTCGCCGGGCTGCCGCAGCGCCGCACGGAGCCGCGCCAGCGCGCCGCGTCCGTCGGCGGCGTTGCCGGCGCTGGGCGGCACGTGAGAGACAAAGTCGGGCACGTCCGCGGACGAAGGGATCCTGCGGGGGCGGGGGTCGGCCGGGGTCAGCCAGCGCCGCCGGGCCCACAGGCGCGCGGCTGCCGCGCGCGCCGCCGCACTTGAACTCGCGCCCCGCAAAGACCACGGGCTGGTGTGGCTTGTCCGCCGGCCGGCCATAGAACGGCTCCTGGTGGGCCACCGGCAGCAGCCCCAGCGCAGCCATGCCCTCCGCCGCGGTCGCTGGGTCTGGCGGCCTGGCCCGCGGCCGCAGCACGACCAGCCGAGCGATGGCGAGGCTGGAGGCTGCGGCGCCGGCGCCAGGCAGCTGCTCCGGCGACGGTGGCAGCGCCTGCCCGCCGCCCTGCTGCCACGGCTGGGCCGCCTGCGAGGGCGGCGACAGCTGCAGGCGCAGCGACGGCTGCTCCCGCGCGCCGTGCGCGGCGCTGCTGCCCGGCCAGCCACTTGACAGCTGCTCGCCGTCCACGTCCATGGCGTCGGGCTGCTGCTGCTCGAGCCCCAACGGCGCCAGCTGCTGTGCGGCCGCCGTCCGCGCGCCCCCGCCACCGGGCGCCGGCGGCGTGAGCGTCACCTGGCTGCTTGGCAGCTCAAAGCTGAGCACGCGGGCCAGGGGGGCCTCGGGCGGGTCCGGTTGGCTCTGCGTGTGCCCGCCAGCCGCCGCTGTTGCTGCCGCCCCAGTGGCGGGCGTGTCGGAGGTCAGGTCGATGGCGCCGGCAGCGGTTCCCGCAGATTGCGGCGGCCGCGAGCCCGGCACGGCGAGGCCAGCCGCGTCTGCGGGCGCTGCTGCCGGCGTGCCACTACTAACACCCGGCTCGCCAGGGGCCAGCTGCGAGGTCCCACCAGCGCCGCTGCTCCCCGAGAGCCGCAGCAGCAGCTGCGCGCTGCCCGCCAGCTCTGCCGGCTGCCCATACTGTTGCTGCCACGCCTGCCACTGCTGCTGCTCCCGCTGGCTCGGCCGCCCCTCGCCCGCGGACGCCGGCGGCTGAGACGGCCGAGCCTGCGCCGCCGCGTCCACGCCCCCGTCGGCCCCGTCGCCGCTGCCGTCGCCGCTGCTGGGGTTGTCAGACACGCCCAGCACCTCGAGCATGCGAAGGCTCAGCGGCACACAGGGGCTGCCTGCACTGGGGCTGGCAAGCGCCCCTGCGTCTGGGCTGTGCTGCGCTGCTGGCTGCTGCTCCTGCGCCGCCGCCGCCGCTGTGACTCCCACCGCCTCCGCAGCTACCTCCGCAGCTGCCTCCGCACCTGCGAGGGCCGCCGGCTCTGATGCCTGCCGGGCGGGTCTGAACAAGCCCGACACCACGCGCGGGCCAGGCCCAGGCGCGGGCCTGGCAGCGCCCGCCAGCGCCGCCGGCAGCTCCTGGGTCGGCGCCGCGTCCTCCTCGTCGCCCCCGCCCTGCTCCGCGCAGCCTGCGGCAGCCGCGTCCGCTGGCTGAGTTGGCGGCAGCTCCTCCTCGCTGCTCAGCCCCGCCGCCAGACCCTGCGAGCGCTCCGCGCTGCCGCCGTCACTGCTGCTAGAGGCGCCGAGCTGGGCGCTCACGTCGTCGCCGCAGCCCCAATCGTCATCGGTGTCGCTGTCTGCGGCGCCGTCGACCTGGGGGATGGTGCCGCCGCCCCGCGGCGGGCGCTGCTGCTGCTGCTGCTGCTGCTGCTGCTGCTGCTGCTGCTGCTGCTGCTGTGTCGGCAGCGGCGCTGCTCCCCGCTTCGGTGGCGTTTGGCCGCCGTGCAAAAGCTCAAACGCCGACTGCAGCTGCAGCCCGCTGCCGCCGTCTGCATGCTCGCCTGGTGCCGGGGTGACCGGCGTGTCAGCCCACGCACCGCTGGCAGCGCCTGCGCGTTCCAGCGCCTCTGGCGCATCCAAGCGGGCGTCGGGGCTGCTGAACGCCGGCTGGCGGAGCCCCGACGCCTGCCCGGAGGGCGTCAGGCTGAGCTCCCTGCCCCGCTGCACAGAGGGAGCAGCGGGTGAGGCTGAACCTAGCGAGCGCGCAGGCCAGGCGGGGGAGCGCGCGTCGCGCGGCTGTGAGCCGGCCCGCCAAGGGCCACGGTGCCAGGCCTCTGCTGCTGCCGCTGCCTCGCCAGCCGTTCCCGCCTCCGCCCTGTCACTGAGGCCCTCCGCGGCGCCGCCGCTGCTGCGGCCGCGCTCGCCCGTGCCGCCGCCCTCGCTGCCGCTGCGCGTGGCCGCGCCGGCGGGCGGTGGCGCGGCCTCGGGGCTCGCCTGCCACCGCTGCTCCTGTTGCGGCGGCGGCGGCGGCGGCGGCGGCGCCTGCTGCGCCTGCTGGCGCCGCTGCACCTCCACCGCCTCCAGCAGGGCGATGTAGGCTGCAGCGTCCTCCTGGGAGGCAGCCGCGGAGCCCGGGGTGCGGCCTGCCGCTGCGACCTCGGCCGCGGCGCGGGGTGTGGCGCCTGCGCCAGCGTGACCGCCGCCAGGCTGCTGCTTAATCTCCATGGGCTGTGCGTCATCCGCCTCCATCCCACCCGCAGCACCGCGGCCCTCGCACCAGTCCCCTGCCGGGCTGCCGCCTGCCGCGTCGCCAGCGCCGCCGCGGGCGCGCTGCTGCGCTGGCGTCGCCTGGCTGCTGCCCTCCAGCCGCTGCCGCTTGGCGCCAGGCGAGGGCGAGGGCGAGGGCGTCGGCGACGCGGCGCCCTCATCTGCGCGCAGCGGCGGCGGCGTCAGAGGCCGCGACGCACAGCAGGTCGCTCAGCGAGGGACCTGCCCGCTCGCTCGGCGCCGCACCTGCGAGCTCGGCGAGGTGCAGCAGCAGGTCGTCGTCGTCGTGCTCGCTGCCGGCCCCGGCGTTGCTGCCGCCCTCGCCGTGCAGGCCGTCGCTCTCGTCGCCGCTGCCGGTGTCGTCCTCCTCGTGCGCCGCCTGGCTGGCCCCGCGCTCGCCTGCGTTGGTGGCAGCCCCCAGCGCGCCGGCGCTGCCGCCGAACGAACCCAGAGACGCAAGCCCCGGCCCCGCTGGGCCACTGCCACTCCCGTCGCCTGACGACGCGAGCGCCGCCGCCGCCGCTGCCAGCGCCGTCGCGGTGCGACGCTGCAGCTTGCTCGCCGAGGGCGCCCGCTGCGGCCGCCCGGCGCTCTCGGCGCCGCCGGCGCCGCCCTGGCTGGCCGCCGCGAGGCGGCTGAGGCGCATGGTGCCATGCTGGCTCTGTAGCTGGCTCAGCACCGCCTCATCCACCAGCGGGTGCTCCTGCTCCGCGGGCGCCGTGGCGGGCGTGGCTGGCACCGCAAACACGGGCACGGGCGTGCGCGCAGGCGTCGCACCGACCGCAGCCTCAGCTCCTGCCGCCACCGCCGCCGCTGCCGCCGCCGCTGCGGGCGTGAGCGCAGCGCCCTCCAGCGGGCTGGCCGGCACAAAGTCCGGGGCTGCGCACGGCGAGAGGCTGGGCAGCCCGTCCTGCTGCGGCGCCTCGCCGCCAAGCCGGCTTGCAACACCGGGCCGCCTCACAGTGCTGACCGCCTGGTTGGCGGGCTGGCTCGCTGCCAGCAGCCGCGCCAGCCGCCCAGGCGTCGCCGCCGCCTGGCTGCCCGCCGCCGCGGCTGGCGTTGCCTGTGGTGTCCCCAGCGGCGTGCCCCCCGCCTGCTGACTGCCCGGCGGCGAGGGCGCCGGACTGGGGGCCGAGCTCGGCTGCGCGGGCGGCTGCTGCGACTGCAGCGCGGCGAGAGCCGCGGCGGTGGCCTCCACCTGGGCGGCGTGCTGGCGCGCGACAGCCTGCGGCGGCGCAAAGCAGTGCGCGCGGCGTCGGCGGCTGCCGCGGGCGCGGCGGTGGACCTGGCTGCGCCGCCGGCCAGGCGCCAGCCCTTGTCGTGAGCCCACCTCAAACTCCTCCCGCACCGCCTCGACCGCAGGGCACAGCGGCGCGGGGCGCCGCGGCGGCGAGCCGGGCGGCGGCGGGATGCTGCCGCCGCCGAGGCGCCAGCGCTCCTGGCGCCACATCGGCGCGAGGCTCGCCACGAGCTGCTGGTCGGGCGTGGCCGCCTGCAGGGACACCTGCACCGCGTCTCCGCGGTTGAGAATGTCGGGCGTGACGGCGTCTGCCTCCAGCGCGCACGTGCTCTGCCGCGGCGGCACCGACCTGGCGGCGGCGCGGCGGCGGCGACGGCGGCTCAGCACGGCGCGCACCAGGCGGCGCCGTCGGCGGCGCGGGGACGCCGGCGGGGCGCGCAGCCCACCTGAGGCCCTCTGCGGCGGCGAGCGCGTCCCATGTCCACTCGCGCGGGATGGTGCCGGCGTCCCACACCGCCCCCGCGCCCTCAGGCGCCTGGCTGCCCGGCGTGCTGCCGAGCAGGCTCGACGCGCCCGCCGAGCCCTGGCCCTGGCGCGCGGCCTCGCGCGACACGTGCGCGGCGCTGCTCGCGCGCCAGGGGTCCCAGGCCTCGTCGTCCTGGGACGGCGCCGCGCCCGCCCCGCGGGGCGGCTCCCTGAACAGCACGCGGCGCAGCCTCACCCAGTCCATGCCGCCGAGGTTTAAGTCGATCTGACGCAGCAGCACGTGTGACGCCGCAAGGTGGCCGCCGCGCGCGGCCGCGGCGGCGGGTCAGCCGAGCTAGCAGCGGCGGCAGGCGCGGGCCGCCGTGCAGCGCCTGGGGCAGGGTTTGAGGCCGCCACACCTTGAGCTGCAGCAGGAAGGGCACGTGCGCCTCAAAGGGCTGGAAGCGCCGCCCCAGCACCGCGCCCGAGCCGAGCAGCAGCGCGGCGCGCGACACGTCGGCGGGGTTGTACCTGCGGCGGGGTTGGCGGCGTCGGCGGCGGCGGCGTCGGCGCGCACTCAGCTGGCTGGTTGGTAAGGGCGGCGGCGGGGGCTCTGCCGGCGCGTGCGGCCCAGGTCGGCGTGCGCGGCCCGGCGTCCGCGCCACTCACAGCACCACTTTGACGAAGAGGCTCTCCTCAGCGTAGAAGCCATACATCGGCCGCGCCTTGACCAGCGCCAGGTCGGCGACGTGCTGCTTCCCGCCGCCGCCGGGGCCGGGGCGGCCGGCCGCGGCAGGGCCGGGCGGCGGCGCGCCGGCAGCGGGGCCGGGCGGCGCGGCGGCGCCCGCTGCTGCCGCGGACAGGGGGCCGCTCATGCGCATGGCAGTGTTGATGGCGAGTGCCATGCGGCGCAGGAAGCGGCCCGCTGCGGCGGCAGCGGCCACGGCTGAGCGTGCTGCGCCGCGCTGCGCGTGCTGGGCGCGGCGCGGCGCACCTTCCGCCGGCTCGCTGGGCAGGTCGTCTGCGTAGGGCACGTAAAAGTAGGGGTACGCCTGCGCGCCCGCGCCGGCCGGCAGCGCTGCTGGGCGGCCGCATGCAGCGGCGGCGGCGAACAGCAGCAGCGCTCGGAGCCAAGCCGGCGCGCGCCTCCGTACCTGGTGCAGGTGCAGGCAGACGCGCTGGCCCGCGGGCGTGGAGCCGAAGACGCGCACCACGGGCACCAGGTCCACGGCCGCGCCCTCCAGGCTGGAGAAGCAGGCGTCCACGCCCGGCAGCGGCGGCGCCATGTAGTGGTCGATCGCGACCAGGCGCACCGCGAAGAGGCGGCCCTCCTGCGACGACGCCATGGCCGGCCGGCCGCGGCAGCTGCCCCGCGCGGCGCAGCAGCGGCAGCGCGCGGCGCCGCCGCTAGCCCATCGCTGCCGGGGCCGCCGGCGGTGGCGAGCGGGACGCAAACTGTGTGGATTCTACACCGGGCCTGGCCCAAAGTCGCACGCCGGTGGTTACATTCTAACGGTTGGGTTTGAAATCAACCCCGAGGTTCAACCCGCAATAGAGTTCAGTCGAGCTGCAGGCGCGACACCGCCGCGGGCGTGCGCTGCGCAATGCGCGAGCTGCGCCGCGTCGGCGTGGCGGTCGCGGGCGCGGGCGCGGCGCGCGGCGCGCTGGCGCCGGCGCCGCCGCCGCGGCGCCCCGCCTTGCGCGTGTGGGCGAGCAGGTCGGTGAAGAGGCCCCCGGGCCTGGCGTCGTCGGCGCGGGGCGGGATGTGGTAGCGGCCCACGATCGCCCGCGCGCCGCCGAGCTCGACGGCAAAGAGCAGCAGCACCTGCGCGTGCGGCGGCGGCGGCGGTGGTTGGGTGACGCGCGCAGCGCCTGGCGGCGCTGGCGCAGTCGACCGCGCGCGCTCGCGCGCACCTGGCCGAGGGAGAACATGCACCAGATGGAGGCCCACTCAAAGCGCCGCGCGTCCGCGTCGCCGCCGAGCACCCACTCGGTCAACAGCGGGCCGGTGACAAACGCCGCGGCGCCGAGCACGCGCGCGCCCGTGTTGCCTGCGCGCGCGCGGGGCGGCGGCGCCGCGTGGGCGCGCGGCGGCCGGCGCCGCGCGCGGGCGCGCCGCCCGGGCCGGCGGCCGCCACGCACCGACGACCAGCGCGGGCAGGAAGAACCTGCGGCGGCGGGCAGCGGCGGGCAGCGGCGGCGGCGGCGGGCGTCGGCCGGGCGGCGGCCGGGCGGCGCACAAAGCGCGCTTCCGGCCGCGCGCCTCGCGCCGCGCGCGCGGTCGCACCAGAAGCCGTGCAGGAAGGCCGTCGGGATGTAGTAGGAGTGGGGCAGCGAGGGCACGCTCCAGCCCAGGTGATACTTGCCTGCGCGCGCGCGGGGTGGGTTGAACGAGCAGGGCTCAGTGCGCCGAGACTCAGCCCAAGCCGGCGCGGCCGCGGCGGCGGCGCGCACCAGAGAAGCTGCAGAGCTGCGCGCCGCAGAGCATCTCGGGGTTGGTGCCGCAGCACGGCGGCGGGGTCATGACGTGCGCCGCGAGGCGCGGGCCGAGCAGCGCGGCGAGGGCCGGCGACTCGGCGAGCGAGAGCAGCTGCAGCAGCGCGGGCAGGCCCTTGAGCACCAGCATCGCCGACGCCGCGGCGGCGAGGCGGCGCACGGTCCAGTGCACGATGAGGTCGGCCTCCCTGCTGATCGCGGGCGAGTTGAACGCCGGCTGTGGCTGGCCTGCGCGGCGCGCGGGGCGGGCGGCGCGTGGGCGGGGCGCGCGGGCGCACGGTGCGGTGCGGGGCGGTGGGGCGCTCACCGAAGACAAACTCGTTGAACACGACCGGCTGCAGCGCGACGTGGACGTACGCCACCCACGTGAGCAGCTGGTTCGCCTTGCTCTCGCACTGGTCGATGACCTGGTACTGGAGCAGCTGCAGCACCTGCGCGTGGGGGGAGGCTGGTGAGCTGCTGGACGCCACTGGGCGCCGCTCACGCACCGGGGCGGCAGCAGCCAGTGCCGCGCAGCAGCAGCCGGCCCTCGGCGCCGCGCCGGGCCGCCGCGCACCTCCATGATGGTAAAGTAGATGGTCAGGCCGCAGTACTTCCACGACCGGCCGCGGTAGAGCAGCAGCGCGGTCGCCGCGGCGCCGAGGCCGGCGAACACGGCGCTGTGCGTGGCGGTGAAGCACATGCTGCTCCGTCTGCCGCGGCTGGGCTATCACGGAGCGCCCTGCCGCTGGCCGCTGGCGACCCGGCCGGCGAGCCCCCCACCCCACAGGAGCAGCGGCCGCCGCGTTGCGTTTATCGGCCTCAGCCTCCCCTCCGTCGGCGGCCCCAGCCAGGCTCTCAGCTAGCGGCGGGTGTGCGCGCGGGCGGGCTCGCGCGTTGGTTGCAGCGCACGGCGGCCGCGACAGCTCAGGCCGCCGTTCGAAAAACTGACGCCGCCCGCCGCCGTCCGCGCATTCTCAGCCCCTGTGCGACGTTCACACCTCGCCGCCGAGCTCCTTGATCTCCGCGATCACCGCCGCCTCGGCCTCGATCTTCTGCAGCTGCTCCAACTCGAGCGCCTCCGCGCCTGCGGCGCCGCGCCGCGCGGGGCGGGCGCGTGGTGCGTGAGCAGGGCACCCCATCGGCGAGCCGCCAGCGCGCGCGCGGCCGCCGCACTCACCCTCCTTGTCGCGGCGCTCCTTGAGCTGCTGTATCTGCCGCAGCTTCTTCTGCAGCGCGCGCACGCGCTTCTGCGCCGCGTCCGCGCCGCCCTCGCCGCCGACGCTCGCGGCCGCCATCTGCGCCGTCACGCCCGCGACCTGCTGCTGCGCCTGCGCCTGCGCCGGCTGCGCCTGCGCCTGCGCCGGCTGCGCCTGCGCCTGCGCCGGCTGCTGCTGCTGCTGCTCCTGCTCCGGCGCCGCGCCGTCGTCGTCGCCGCCCTCGCCGCCGGCCTTGGCCTTCTTGTTGGCGCGCTTCTTCGCGTTCTTGCTCGCCGCCTTGCTCACAAACTCGGCGCCCGGCGGCAGCGGCTTGCCGCCGGCGGTGCGCTCCGCGGTGACGCGCCCCGGCTTGCTGCTCGCGTCGTACGCGAGGCTGAAGGTCGGCGCGTTGGCGTTGATCGCCGCCGCGCCCTCCGCGAGGTGCGCGTGCAGCGAGCGCATGCCGGGCGGGCGGTACGCCTGCTTCGCCGCGGCGGCGACGGCGCCGGCGACGCCGCCCGTGGCCGCCGCCGCCGCCACGCGGCCGGGCGACGGCGGGCGGTCCTCGTACGTCGTGCCCGGCGGCGGCGGCAGCCACGCCGCCTGCAGCAGGATCTCAAACGGCCGCTCGCACACCTTCTTGCCTGCGCGGGTCGGCGCGCGGGTCGGCGGGGGTTGAGCGGCCGGTGCGGCGCGGCGGAGCGCGGCACGGCGCGGCGCGTGCGGCCCTGCTGCTGCTGCCGCTCGCGCGCGCACCGTAGTAGGTGAACACGCGGATGTTGTTGTCGACGCGCAGCCGCGGCGCGGTGGTCGACGTGAGCAGGTAGCGCCCGCACGGCGACCACGCGGCCGTCACAGCGCTGCCGCTGCGCGTCGCGCCCATCTGCTTGCAGGAGAACTTGGCGAGCTTGTTGTAAAACACAATGTCGCCTGCACGCCGGCAACGCACGCGCACGCGCGCGGGCGGGCGGCGGCGCGCGTGGGCGCGGGCGCGCGGGCGTCGCAGCCGCGCGGCGGCGGCGCGCGCCCGGGCGGCGCCACGCGCCGCTGCGCGCACCCGGGAGGTTGCCGAAGCCCGCGACCGCGAAGAAGCGGCCGGAGGGGCTCCACGCGGCGGTGTTGTACGGCCCGCTGCCCAGGTCGTACACGGGCTTGCAGTTGGCGTCGTGCAGCATCACCTGCGCGCGCACACACGCCGCGGCAGGCGGGCGGCGGCGGCCGCTGCGCGTCAGCGCCCGCGCTCGCGCGCCCCGCGGCGCCGGCACCGCTGGCGGCGTGCCCCGCCGCTCCAGCCCTAAAACCGCCGCCCCTGGGCCCCCGCCGCCGGCGGCTCGCCTTTGCCGGCATGAACCCCGCGACGACGACGAAGCAGTCGCCCGCGGGGGACCACTGCACGTCGTGCACGGGGCCGTCCTTGGGCATGGCGACCGCGCACGCGTCGTCGGCGCGCTCGCGCGCCGCGGGCAGGTAGTGCAGCTTGCTCTCGCCGTAGTAGCTCTGGTTGGTCGCGTCCGTCTCGCACGTCGCCATGAAGAGGCACGCCGTCGACGGCGCGTTCCACATCAGCTGCGCGCCTGCGCGGCGCCGCCGCGCGCGCGGCGCGGGCGTCGGCGCGGCGCGGCGCGCGGCGCAGCGGCGCGCGGCGCAGCCCCCGGCGCGGCGCACCTGTGGCGCGGAAGAAGCTCTTGCGGCTGATGGTGACGGGGTCGGGGCCGGACGCGTCGACCACGGTCGCGACCGCGGGCTGGCCCTTGGCCTCGGGTATGAACGCCGCCAGCAGCGTCGTGCCGGGCGCGGGAGCGGGCGCGAACGACGACACGCCCTTGATGGGGATCTTCTTGGGCGCTGCGCCGGCGGGCGGCGGGCGGCACCCGCAGCGGCGGCAGCGGGCGGCTTCAGCGCGCGCGCCGGCCGCGCATGCTGCCGTTGCCGCTTCACTGCCCCTGCCTGCCCCTGCTCTGCGCGCGGCGAGGGGCCCCGCACCCTTGAAGCCATCGACGGGGCGGTACTGGTGGATTGTGTTGGTCACGCCGTGGTAGACCGCGGCGTCGCCGGCGCCCCACTGCAGCAGCGGCCAGACCTCCTTGTTCACGCTCTTCACGCCCAGCTCCAGCAGCAGCGCCCCCGTCGTCACGTCCCAGATCTGCGGCACGCGCGCGCGCGGCGGGCGGGGGTCGGGCGGGGCCGGGCGGGGCCGGGCGCGCGCAGCACGCACGCCGCCGCAGCCGCATCCGCGGGGCGCGCCTTGATGTTCTTGTTCGGCGCGCCGTCGGCGCCCTTGCTCGGGCGCTGCGCGGTGGTGAGGTAGGCGCCGGTCCGGCTCCAATCCATCATCAGCACGCCCGGCACCGGCAGCGTGGTCAGCTGCGGGCGGCAGCCGCGGCGGGCGCAGCGGGCGCGTCGCGGCGGGCCGCGCCGCACGCCCAGCGCCCTGGCGCGCGGCCATGCGCCCTGGCGCTGCTGGCCGCCCGGGGGCGCGCGGCGGCGCACCTTCTTGCCCGTGGCGAGCTCATACACGTCCACGCACGGCTCGGTGACGGCGGCGAGCTTGACGCCGTCGGGCGAGCACGCCGCGATCTTTGCGGGCGCACTGCGGGTCGGGGGCGGCGCTGTGAGCGTCCGGCCGCGCACCGCGCCGCCCGCGGGGGCCCCAGGGGCGCCGGCGGCGCCGCACTTGGCGAGCGGCGTGGCGGCGAGATCAGGGAGCCCCGCGAGCACGTTGACCGACTCCGGGTCTCGCACTGCGGCGGCGCGGCGTGTCGGGTGAGGCCGTGGCCACGCGTCGGCGCGGCGCGGGCGGGCCGGGGCGCACCCAGCAGCCGCAGCTCGGCGGCGGCCATCGCGAGGCGCGCGCTCGCGGCGGCCTGGCGGCCAGGTAAGAGGCCCGAAGGGTCGCTGAAGGCGACGGGATGGCGGTTGTGGGGCGACCGCGCTGCAGCGCGGGCAGCGACCGCTCGGCGCAGCAGTGCGGGCACAACCCGCGCGTCTTAGGGCCCCAACAACGCCCCACGCGGCCCACGCCGACGGCTCACACCCCCGGCCGCACGACGCGCCTCGCAGCGTCGCCGCGCGTCGCGCCTGCGCACCCGCAGCAGACGCCCGCGATGTCCTGGCAACGCCAGGCGCTCGCGCGCGCGGCGCGCGGGCCCGGCGCCTGGGGCGCTGCATGGGCGCAGGCCGCGGCCCTGCGGCAGGACGGCGCGCCCTTCAGCAGCGCCGCCGCCGCGGGCGCCGCCGCGGCGGCGGCGGCCGCTGCTGCCGCCGCGCCGCCCGGCGGCGCGGGCCTGCGCTGGGTGTTCCTTGGCCCGCCGGGCGTGGGCAAGGGCACCTACGCCAGCCGCATCGCCGCGGCGCTGGGCGTCCCGCACATCGCGGCGGGCGACCTCGTGCGCGCCGAAATCAAGAGCGGCAGCGCGCTCGGCCACCAGGTGCGGGCGCGGGCGGGCGTGCGCGCCCGCGACCCCCTCCCCCGCGCGGCGCGGCCGCGCCCGGCCCCACACGCCGCGCCTGCCGCCGCCGCGGCCGCGCAGATGCAGCAGATTGTGAGCCAGGGGCAGCTGCTGCCGGACGACGTGATCATCGCCACGCTTGCAGCGCGCCTCGACGCCGGCGCGGCGGCGGGCGAGCGCGGCTTCATCCTCGACGGCTTCCCCAGGCGCGGCGGCGCGTGCGGCGACGTGATGCGCGCACGTGGGGCGCTGCGCGGGGCCGCCGACAGCTCTGCGCGGCGGGGCGGCGCGGGGCGCGGGGCGCGCGTCCGACGCGCCCGCGCCCGCCGCCGCCGCCGCACAGGACGGTGCCGCAGGCGCAGCAGCTCGCGCGCGTCGCGCGCGTCGGCCTCGCGCTCAACCTCGGCCTGCGGCACGAGGTGCTCGTGGAGAAGTGCTGCGGGCGGCGGCTGTGCACGCACTGCGGGCGCAACTACAACGTCGCCGACATCTTCCTGCCCGCGGCGGGCGGGCGCTCCGAGATCGTGATGCCGCCGCTCAGCCCGCCGCCCGAGTGCGCGCCGCACCTCGAGGTCCGCGACGACGACACGCCCGAGGTCGTCGCGCGGCGGCTCGCCGTCTACGCGTCCGGCGCGGCGCCGGTGGAGGCGTACTACCGCGACGCGGGGCTGCTGCTCGACTTTGAGATCACCGGCGGCATCCCCGAGACCATGCCGCGCCTCATGGCCGCGCTGGAGCCGCACATCAAGGCCGCCGCCGCCGCCGAGCGCGGCGCGGGCGCGCGCGGCGGCGCGCGGGAGCAGCCGCAGGCCGCCGTCGCCGGCGGGTGACGCGCGCGGGCGCGCCGATTGCGAGTGAGTGAGCGATTGAGCGAGCGAGCGAGGGGTATCGCGCAGCGATGCGCGCACGCAGCGTCGCGGCTGCCATCAGCGATGGCAGCCGGGTGACGCACCGCCCCGAGCTCGCGCCCGCGCCCGCCGCCGCGCGAGTTACTCTCGCTCGCTCGGCGCGCCGCCGCGCGTCCGCGCGTCCACGCCGGCGTCACGCGAGGCTGAGCGCGGTGTCGCCGCGGTCCATGACCGTGTCGACGACGCCGTCCATGCGGTCGCGCCAGCTCAGCAGCCCCGGCCCAAACATGCCCTGCACCTGCACCAGCACGCTGTGCTCGGGCGCGAGCTTGTTGGACCAGCCCTCGAGGATGAGCGTCGTCACGACGACGCCGCAGATGTGGCCGGGCAGCGACACGCCGTGCACGCGCACGAGCTCCAGCACCGTCGCGAGCGCCTCGGCGCCGCTGTCAAACTGCTCCGGCATGGGGATGGCGCCCGAGCCGCCCGCCCCCGAGACGGCGCCGCCGTCGGCGCCGTCGGGCGGCGGCGCGCCCGCGGCGGCGCCGGCCGCGCCGACCGCGGCGACGCGCGCCGCGCCGGCCGCGACCGCCGCGGCGCGCGCCGCCTCCTGCTGCCGCCAGCGCGCCTGCTCCACCTCGTGCGCGGCGATGGTGGCCTTGAGCGTCGCAAACGTGGCCTCCATGTCCTCCACGAACGCGCGCGGCTGCGCGCACGCCTGCTCGGCGCCGCTGAAGCGCAGCGTCCACTCTGCGACCTGCTTGCCGTCCAGCGCCGCAAACGCCCTGTGGGAGCGGCGGCGGTGGCGCGGCGGGCGGGCGGCGGTCGGCGGGCGGGCGGGCGCGCGGGCGGGCGGGCGGGCGCGCGGGCGCGCGGGCGCGTGCCGGGGCGCGCCGCCGGCGCCGGCTGGGCTGCGCGCGCGGGGCGGGCGTCTCGCCTGAAGAGGCCGACCATGTTGGTCTGGTCCTCGGGCGACAGCTCTGTGGCCATGCCCACGTCCAGCAGCACGATGTGGGGCTGCAGCCACGAGTCGGCCAGCCCCGCGAGCGCGCCCTGCACGCGCCCGAGCACCGCCGCGGGGCCGCCGGCGCGCGCGCACGCGCGCGCCAGCCACCCCGTGGCTGCGCCTCGGCGTCGCTGCTGCCGCTGCTGCTGCTGCTCGACACCGTCAGCGCCGCTGCGCCGCCGGCGCCGCCAGCGCCACCGGCGCCGCCGCTGCCGCCGCCGCCGCCGGCGGCCGGCGCGAGCCGCTCGAGCGCCGCGCCCAGGACGCGCATCGCGGCGCCGTCGGGGTCGGCGAGGCGGCGCGCCGCGGCGTACGCGGCGCCGAGCAGCCCGCGCGGCGGCTCGAGGCGCACGAGGATGTTGCCCGGGTGGAGGTCGCTGTGGATGAGGTTGTCGACCAGCATCATCTGTGTGGGCGCGGGCGGTGAGCACCGGGGTTTAGGGTTGAGGGTGTAAGGGTTTCCGGTTGAGGGCAGTGGCAGGCCGGGGAGCAGGGAGCGCAGCAGTGGCGGCGCGAGCGGGCGCGCGGGCGGCGGCGGGCGGCGGAGGGGGCCGGCCGACCTGCAGCATCGTGCCCGAGCCGAGCTCCGCGAGGCGCACGCGGTAGGGGTGGTTGCTCGCGGCGGAGATGTAGTGGCTGATGTGCCGCCCCGCCTCAAAGCTCTCAACCAGCACGTCGGGCGACACGAGCGGGAAGAGCGGGACGGGGAAGGACACCTGCCGCGACGGCGGCGGTGGCGGTGGTGGGTGTGTTGGTGGTGTTGGTGGTGCGGCGCGTGGGCGGGCGCGCGAGCAGACAGCCGGGCTGCGCCGCACCGCGCGCGCGCGCTTGAAGTTGGCGTTGAAGCGCTGCAGGTTGGCCGCCTCGCGCGACAGGTCGACCTGCGGCGCCGGCGCGGCGGCGGGGCGCGCGTCGGCCCCCGCCCCGCACGCTGTGCACGCCCGCGCGCCGCGCGTGTCGCGCCGCACGCCGCGCCTGCTCGTGCAGGGGCGCGGCAAACTGCTTCAGCGTGTCGTCCAGCCGCAGCGCGCGCGTCGCGGGCACGAGGCGCCCCGCCGTGGTTGCGAGCCAGACCATCGTCTCAAAGTCGCGCTCGATCGCCTCCGACACGCCCGGGTGCCGCACCTGCGGCGGCGGCGGCGGTGCAAAGCGCGCGTCGGCGCCCGCCGCGCGCGGGCGGGCGCCGTCGCGCAGGGCCGGCGCGGGCGCCGCCGCCGCGGCCGCCGCCGCGGCCGCCGCCCCCCGTCGCCGCCGCCGCACCTTGATGGCCACCGTCTCGCCCGGCGCACAGCCGGTGAGCGCGGCGCCCTTGGGCGAGAGCCGGCCGCGGTGCACCTGCCCGATGCTGCCGCACGCGAGCGGCTCGACCTCGATCCAGTCAAACAGCTCGCTGGGCGGCAGGCCAAACGACTTGCGCAGCGCCGTGCACGTGTACCTGCGCGGAGCCGCGGAGGCGGAGCCGGCGCGGTCGGGCGGCTGCGGCGGCCCCGCGCGCCACGCGCCGGGCCGCGCGGCCGGCGCCCCTCTCCTCCCCCCGCCGCCGCCGCCGCCGCCGCTGGCGCCGCCGCCGCCAGCTGCCCGCGCCGCTGCCCGGCCCAGCGCGCGCGCGCGCGCGCGCCTGAAGCTGTGCGCGGGCGCGTCGGTGTGCAGTGCCTCGAGCGCGTCGCAGACGTCGTGCGGGAAGATGTCGTGCCGCGTCGCCGCCCACTGGCCCCACTTGATGAACGCGGGGCCGCTCAGCTCGAGGCTCACGCGCAGCAGCACCAGCCACCACGCGCGCCGACGCGCCCACCACATCACCGGCGGCGCGGACAGCAGCGCGGGCAGCCAGATCGCGCCGAGCCACACCAGCCGCGCGCCCGCGGCGAGCGCGGACGCCGCGCCGGCCCACCACGACGCGGCGCCGCCGCCGCGCGGCGCCGGCTCGCCGGCGGCGGTGGCGGCGCCGCCGCGCTGCGTCGCGCCCGCGGGGCCGCCTGCGCGTAGAAGCCGCCGGGCGGCAGGCTGGCGGGCAGGTACGGCGCGGCGAGGCTGCTGTCCGCGGCGGCGCCGCCGAGCAGCGGGCTGTTGTTGGCCATGTCGACTAGCAGCAGCCCGAGCGCGACCGGCAGCTTGCTGCCCGCCAGGTTGAGCGCGTTGACGAGGCTCGACAGCAGCAGGCCCGACGTGCGGTCGACCCAGAGCGCCCAGCTGTCGACGCAGGCGCCGCCGCCGGGCGCGTGGCCGGGCGGCGCCGCCGCCGCGCCCGCCGCGCCCCGCCGCGCGGACGCGCCCGCCGGCGCGCCGAGCTGCTGCCGCACCCAGCCGCGCCAGGCGCCGGGGCCGGCGCCAGCGCCAGTGCCAGCGGCGCGCCGCGCCGCCGCCAGGCTGCTGAGCGCGAGCGCCGCGCCGCCGCCTGCGGCCCAGCTGCTGCCGGCCGGCGCCGCGCCGGCGGCGCGCTGCAGGCGCAACGGCGCGCGCGCGTGCAGCGGCCCGGGCGCTGCGGCCACGGCGCGCCCGCGGGCGCGCGGCGCGGTCGCAGCGCCGCGCCGCCGCCCCATCCGCCGCCGCCGCCGGCAAACGGCTGGGGGCGCGCCGTGGCGACCCGGCACGCCGCATGCAGCTGCTTCATGGCGGCGGCCAGGCGCGCCGCGGCGGCATGCGGCGCCTGCGCGGCGGCCGCCGCTGCCGCGGCCGTCGCTGCTGCCGCGCCCGCCGCCGCCAGCCTGGCGCCGGACGCGCTACGCGCGCGCGTGGCGGCTGGTGCTCGGCGCAGAGGGCGTCGTCGTGGGCGCACGCGAGGCCGCGCCAGGCGCCCCACGCAGGCGCAGTGCGCGGTGCGCGATGGCGCTCCGCCCGCCCTGGAGCGCTGGAGCGCGCTGCTGGGCCGCCGCCGGCAATCGCCTCCCGATGCGAGCTGTCTGAGGCGCTGTGAGAGGCCGCGAGGCGTTGCGGGCGCGCCGGATTGGTGGGTCCGCGTGCGCTTGGCCGAGGGAGGCCTGCACGGTGTCGCCGCTCGCGACGTCGTGCGTGCGTGTGGCGCGCGAGCAGCTGGGCGGTGAAGTGGGAGCGCGCGGCGCCGCGGCCGAGCAACCGCCGCCCGTCGTGACGCCGCAGCACGCGCCTCACGCGTTTTACGAGCTCCGCGTCGCGGGCCGCGGCACCGCAGAGAACTTTTACGCCCGGCGTCGTCGTCGGCGTCGGCGGCGGATCAGGCGCCGCGTCAGGCCGCGCGCGTCCGGCACCGCGCAAACAATCAGGCGGCACGAGGAGAGCAGCCAGCTCTGGGACAAAGACACGCAACGCTGTCAATCTCGCGCCGCGCGGTAGCCCGGCGGAGGGGGAGACGGGAGACGGGCCGCGCCGCGCCCCGGCGCCGCCCACAGTGCGACGAGAGAGTCCCGGCCTGGACACGCACACCGCCCCACGCCGCGGCGGCGCGGCCGTTGGTTGCTGCCAGGCGCCCGCGGGGGCCCGCGGCCCGCCACGCACGCGCACACACACCCCGCAAACTTTGGGGCCCGATGATGAGAAAGCGAGGTGCAGCTCTTCAGTCAGTGTCAGCCAGTGTCAGCGAGGCACAGGGTTTATGCGTATGCGCAGAACAATCGCGTCCGGGAGGGAGCCGCCGTCGCGCCAGCGGCGAGCTGGGCGAGCCGAGCAGGCAGCAGGGAATCACAGCAGCACGCGCCGGCGCGCCGGGGGCGCTACGACTGCTGCTGGCTGCCGAGGCGGCCTGCGGGGAGGCCGCCGTGCTGCTGCTGGTGCGGCGGCGGCCGGCCGCCGCCGCCGCCGCGTAGCTGCTGCTGGTGCTGCGACAGCTGCTGCTGCTGCTGCCGCCGCTGCTGCTGCGCCTGCGGCGCTCGCTGCTGCTGCTGCGCCGCCGCCGCCGCGGCCGGGCTGCCCGCCGCCGCCGCCCAGGCGGCGTCAGGCCCGGGGCTGCCGCCGCCGCCGCCGGGCGTGCCGGGGTCGAGCTCGAGCGCGCGGCCAAAGTCGGCGATCGCCGCGTCGTGCAGGCCGAGGCTGTCGTACGTGGAGCCGCGGTTGAAGTAGGCCACGCTGTTCCCCGGCTCGAGCGCGAGCACGCGGTTGAAGTCCTCCACCGCCGCCTCAAACGCGCCGAGCTTGTCGTACGAGATGCCGCGGTTGTGGAACGCGTGCACGTTGCCCGGGTCCAGCGACACGACGGCGCAGTAGTCGGCGATCGCCTCGCGGTACCGGCCCAGCTTGGCCAGGCAGTACGCGCTGCGCGCGCGCGACGCGGCGCGGGCGGCGTGGGCGCGGCGCGGGCGGCGTGTGCGCGCGCGGCGTGTGCGCGCGTGCGTGGAGAGCGAGCGAGCGCGAGGGCGGCGGCGGTGCCGCGGCGGCGGGTCGCACCGGTTGTTGTGCAGGCGCGTCGAGCCGGCGGGCGTGAGCGCGATCGCGTGGCCGTAGTCCTCCACCGCGCCCTCGTAGTCGCCGAGCTTGCGCAGCGCGTAGCTGCGGTTGCTGTAGCCGCTGGGGTCGTCTGGCTGCAGCTCGATCAGCCTGCCACCCCGCGGCGCGCGGCGGGGGCCGTGAGCGCGGCGCGGCGCCGGCCGGCCGCGGCGCCGCAGCAGGCGGGCGGGCGGGCGGCCGCCGGCCGCGCCGCGCCGCGCCGCGCGGCGCGCGCACCGCGTGAAGTCGTGCGCCGCGGCCTCGTAGTGCCCCAGCGTGCGGTGGCACAGCCCCCGCGCCTTGACGTACCCCGCGTCGCTCGGGTCGAGCCCCACCGCCGCGTCGTGGTCCGCGAGCGCCGCCTCGGGCTGGCCCAGGCGCTCGAGCAGCAGCGCGCGGCTGTTGAAGCTCAGCGCGGCCGACGGGTCGGTCGCGATCGCGGCGCTGAAGTCCTGCAGCGCGTCCTGCAGCCTGCGGGTGCGGGGCGCCGCGCCGGCCGCGGCGGCCGCGTCGGCGGGCGCCCTGCGCCAGCCCGAGCGCCGCCGCGCCGCGCCGCGACGCTGGGCCGCGCCGCCGCACCTGCCGAGGCGCTCGAACAGCGAGCCGCGGTTGTGCAGCGCGGTCGCGTTGCTGGGCTCGATCTGCAGCGCGCGGCTGTAGTCGGCGACCGCCTCCTCCGCCGCGCCGAGGCGGTCGTGGCTGAACGCGCGGTTGTAGTACGCGCGGCAGTGCCCCGGGTGCAGCGCGATGGCGTGGCTGTAGTCGTCGACCGCCTCCGCAAAGCGCCCCTGCGCGGCGCGGCGCGGCCGCGTCAGCACACCGCGCTCCCCGACCGCCTCTCTCTCGCGCACGCACGCGCGCGCACGCGCTCCCGCCGCCGCCGCCGCGGGCGCGGGCGTGGGCGCGCCTGCTTGCGCAGGCTGAAGCCGCGGTTGTGGTAAAAGTCGGCGTTGGCGGGGTCGAGCGCGATGGCGCTCGAAAAGTCGGCGACCGCGCCGTCGTAGTCGGCGAGGCGGTCGCGCGTGATGCCGCGGTTGTAGTAGGCGTAGCTGTTCCCCGGGTCCACCTCCAGCGCGCGGCCGTAGTCGGCGATCGCCTTGTCGTGGCACCCCAGCTGCGCGCCGGGGCAGAGGCGGCGGGCGGGCGCGCGTGCGGGCGGGCATGGGCGTGTGTGTGTGTGTGTGTGTGTGGGAGGGGGGCCAGGCCCCGTAGGAGGCGAGAGGGGGGCGCTGCGGCGGCCACGCGGCCCCTGGGGCGGCAGCGCGCGCCGCCAGCCCTGCCAGCAGCGCTGCTTGCCTTGTCGTAGGAGAAGCCGCGGTTGAAGAGCGCCTTGAAGTGCGTCGGCGCGAGCGCCAGCGCGCGGCTGTACTCCTCGACCGCGCCCCGGAAGTTGCCCTGCTTGCGCGCCGCGTAGCCGCGCGCGTGGTAGTAGTCCGCCAGCTTGGCGCGCTTCGCGGGTCGGCCTCGACGCCGCCGCCGCCGCCGCCTCCGCCGCCACCGCTGCCCGCGCCGGCGCCGCTCGCGCCGGCGCCGCCGCCGGCGCTGCTGCCGCTGCCGCCGCTGGCCATCGCGAGCGCGCTGGGCGGGCGCGAGAGGATGGAGCCCCCGGCCGCCGCCGCGCCGCCCTGGCCAGCGAGCGTCGCCCACGAGCCGCTGCGCGAGACGTGCGGCGGCGAGCCGTACTCGACCGGGCCCGCGCCGCTGCCGTCGCTGCAGCCAGCGCCGGCGCGGTCTGGGCGCCGCCGCCGCTGCTGCTGCTGCTGCTGCTGCTGCTCCGGCGCGCCGCCCCCGGAGCTGCCGCCGTGCGCGCTGCTGCCGTCGCCGCGCGCGCCCACGCCCGTCCCGCGCGCCGACGTGGGCGCCGACAGCGAGGGCGGCGTCAGCGCGCTCCCCTGGATGCCGCCCGCGCACTCGCTGCCGCTGCTGCAGCCGCTGCCGCCGTGCGCCGCGGGCGCGCCGCCCTGGTCAAAGAGCCGGAAGCTGCTGCTCGCCGCCACGGGCGAGGAGCAGGTGGGGCTGGCGGAGCTGGACTTGCCGCCATAGTCTGCCGGGCGCGCGGGGCGGGGCGGGGCGGCGGTGAGGGGCGCGGCGGCGGCTGCGGGCGTCGCGCCGCGCCGCGCCGCGCCGCGTCGCGCACCGTCGTCGTGCGGGTGGCCCTGGTAGCTGCCGAGCTCGCTGCCGTTGAGCGAGGTGCACTTGGAGAGGTTGAGCGAGTTGAGCCCGCTCGTCGCCGCGTCCGACGCGCCCGTGTGCAGCGTGCCGCGCGAGAGCAGGCCCTCGCGCAGGCTCCCCGCGCGCCCGCCGCGGCTGCGGCTGCGGCCCTTGGGCGGCTTGCGGTCGCGCTCGAGCGCGTACGTGTAGTCGTCTGCGCGGCGGCGGCGCGGGCAGCGCGGGCGGCGCGAGGCACGTGGGCCGGCCGCCGGCGGCCGCGCCCGCCGGCCGGGCCCGCCGCCGCTGCCGCCCGCGCACCGCCGCCCGTGCGCGCGCACCGATGGCGGACGCAAAGTCTCCCTTGAGGTTCCTGCACGCGCCGCGCGCGTACGAGGCCTTGATGTGGTTGGGGTCGAGCGTGAGCACCGCGCTGAAGTCGACGATCGCGTCGTCGAGCTGGCCGAGCTTCTCAAACACGCTGCCGCGGTAGTACAGCGCATCGACGTTGCGCGGCTCCAGGCCGAGCACGGCGTTGTAGTCGGCCAGCGACAGCTCCAGCGCGCCTGCGGCGGAGGCCCGCCGCGCGTGGGCGCCGGGACGGCGCCGGCGCCGCCCGGCCGGCCGCGCTGCGGCGCGGCTGGGCTGTGCTGCCGCCCCGCTGCTTCTGGCGCCGCCGCCCCGCCGCCGCCGGCTGGGGCCGCCAACCGTCGCCGGCAGCAGCGGCGGGCGCGCGCGCGCACCCTTTTTGAGCGTCGACGACGCCCGGATGAGCAGGGCGCGCACGTTGCGCGGGTTTTCTGCGAGCTTGCGGCTGCAGACCTCGATGAGGCGGTCGTAGTCGGCGTTGCGCCGGAAATACAGCACGCGGTTGGGCGACTTGCGCGCCTCCTCCTCGCTGTCGATGAAGTCCTTGCGCCGCGTGAGCATGGGCTTGGCCAGCCGATCCAGGTCGTCCTCCTCGGCGCGCTGCGAGCCGCGGCGCTCCAGGGCGCCCGAGCCGCGGCGCTCCATCGCGCGCGCCCGCCCGCACGCCGCCCCGGAGCCGCCCCGGTGCCGCTCCGGCACTGCTCAGGCGGTGTCTGCCGGACAGCGACCGCACGAGCGCGCCATGGCGGGCGGTCAAGGCGCGGGAGCAGTGCTGCAACCGACTTCGGCCAGTCGGTTGAACGCGGGCCCAGCTGCTCGGCGGCTGCCCTCCGCGCGGCTGTGCGCAGAGCGTCCGGCGCAGAGCGGCGCCACGGCGCGAGCTGAGCGGCAAGCCGCCGCCGCCGCGTTTCAGCAGACGCGGCGGAGACGCCCGGGCAGCCCCGTCGCCCCCGGGGGACGGCCTGCCCGCCTCACCGGGCCGCGAGCGCCGCCACGCCCGGCTCGTCCGAGCGCCAGCCGCGGAAGGTCTCGTGCAGGCTCGCCGCCGCGGTCAGCGAGGGGTGGGGGCCCTCGAACTCGCCGCGCGCCGCGGCGGCGTTGGCGGCCGCGAGCGCGGCCGCCATCGACCGCGCCTCGTCCGCCCGGCCCGCGTCCTCGCTCCACAGCTTGAGCACGCTCGCCTGCAGCGCGCGGCCAAAGGAGAACGAGAGCGACCAGGGCGCGCGGCCCTCGACGCGCGCGAGGCGATTGATGGCGTCCAGGTTGAGCGTCGCCTCCTCCTCGCTCTGCCCGCCGCTCAGGAACATGATGCCCGGCACCGCCGGCGGCACGACGCGCCGCATCACGCGCAGCGTCGCCGCCGCGACCTCGGCTGGCGGCGCGCGCGGGCCCGGCGCAGACGCGCCCTGGCGCGGCGCGGCGCGGGCGTCGGCGCGGGCGTCGGCGCGGGCTGCACGCGGCCATGTGCGCGGTTGGGGCGCGCGCGTGGCACGCGGCCTGGGCCGGGCCCGCCCCGCAATGCGCCCCCGGGCCGCCGCCGCGCCGCACCGCGACGACCATCTGCGGCTTGAGCAGGCAGCCCTCGAGGCTCACGCCCTCGCGCCAGAGCGCCGCGACGGTCGCCGCGAGCACGCGCTCGCTCGCGGCGCCAAACGCGGCCGCGCTGTGCCCGCCGTCGATGAGCACCTCCGGCTCCACGATCGGCACCAGCCCCGCCGCCTGGCACGCGACGGCGTACTGCGCGAGCTGCGCCGCGTTGGCCTGCACCGCCGCCTCGCTGGGGAAGCCGCGGCCCGCGTCGAGCCGCAGCGCGGCGCGCCACTTGGCGAAGCGCGCGCCCCGCGCCGCGTAGCCCGCCGCCGCGGCCGCCAGCGACTCCAGCCCGCGCGTTGTGGTCTCTCCCGTCGCGAGGTCGTGCCCCGGCAGCGGCTCGAGGCCCTGCGCGCGGGAGAGGGCGGTCACTCGCGCGCGCCGCGCCCAGCGCAGCGCCGCGCCCGCCTGCGCGCGCCGCGCGTGGCCGTCCTCGGCCCCGCGCCGCCCTCGTCGCACCGCACCGCGTCGACCTTGATGCCCGGCATCACGCCCTGCCGCGTGAGCGCGTCGACGAAGCGCGTGCCGTCGGACGCCGCCTGGCCGAGCGCCTCGGAGAACATGATCGCCCCGCTGATGCCCGCCGCGCCGATGGGCGCGGTGTAGAACAGCTCCCGGTACGCGCGCCGCGTCTCCTGCGCCGCCGGCCGGCGCGCGGGGGTGAGCGAGGCCAGCCCGCGCGTGGCAGCGGCGGCGAGCCAGCCGCACCAGCGGCACCGCACCTCGTCGTTCACCAGGCCCGCCCTCTCCAGGCGCTTCCCAATGGTGCCCGTCGACTCGTCGCTGGCCAGGAGGCCGCGGCCTGGCGCGGCGAGCGCTGCTGCGACCTCCGCGAGCGGCGCGCCGGGCGGCGGCAGGGAGGGCCCCCCATTGTGGGCGCGACGCGACGGCCGGCGCAGTGCGGGCGGCGTGGGCGTAGCAGGCGCGGCGCGCTGGCCGCGTGCGCGGAGGAGCGGCGGCGATGGCAGCCGCGGGCGGCGCTGCTGTGCAGCAGGGCGCGAACGCGGGCCGACGTGGGGCGCGTCGTGATCGTCGGCGACGGCCAGCGGTCTACGTGGGGCGAATTGCGCAAAAGCTGTGCGCGCCGCTGAACTGAACCACCGCACCCCCTGGCGCGCTGCACCCCGACGCACTGCTCAGCACACAGGGGTTGCCCAGCAGAGCGCGGCAGGCAGCTCCTGCCGCAGCCCCGTGACTCACTGCCCCGCGCCGGCCTGGCCGAGCACCGACGTCCACGTCCCGGGCACGCCCGCGCCTCGGAGGCGCGCGAAGAGGCCGCCCGCGGCGGCGGCCTCCGCCTCGCGCTGCGGCGCGGCGCGGCGCGGCGGTCGGCGCTTGTCCCCGGCCGCCGCCGCGCGGGCCGCGCGCCGGGGGCGCTGAGCTCGCCCGCCGCACCTGCAGCGTCTCGACCGCGGCCTCGAGCTCCGGCACGAGGTCGGCAAAGGCCGGCCGCATCTCGGGGTCGTAGTCGCAGCACGCGTGCGCGAGCACGAGCAGGTCCGCCGGCAGGCCCCCGGGCAGCAGCGGCTGCAGCTTCTCGTCCGCGACGCCCATCGCGATCTGCGGCGGCGGCGCGGCGCGCGGCGACGCGCTCGCGCCCCCGCACGCGCCGCCCCGAATGCACGCACACGGGCGCGCGCACACGCAGGCAGGCAGTCGCCCCACCTGCACCGGCGTCATGAAGGTGTGCTGGTACGGCACGTGGCCCGTGAGCAGCTCCGCGAGCAGCACGCCGAAGCTCCACACGTCGGTCTTGCCGTCGTACACCTCGTGCCTGCGCACCCGCCGGCAGCAGCAGCAGCGCGCGGGGCAGCGCTCAGCGCCGCCGCCGCGCCGCCGCCGCCGCCGCGCGCCGACCGCCGCCGCCGCCGCGTGGGCGCGGGCGGCCCCTGCCGGCGACGCGTGTGGAACAAACACACAAACACACAACGCAGCAGCCCCGCCCCGCCGCACCGGATCATCTCCGGTGACATGTAGAGGTAGGTGCCGGTCTCGCCCGTGAGCGTCGCGCGCGACGACGGCAGCGGCCGCGCGAGCCCAAAGTCGCCGAGCCGCGCGCGGCCGGAGCCGTCGATGAACACGTTGCTGGGGTGGTGGTGGCGGGGGCGGCGGGGGCGGCGGGCGCGCAAGGCGAGAGGCGTGGAGGGGGCGGGAGTGGGACGCGCGAGGCGCGCGCGCGCGTGCGGGCCGCACCTCGGCTTGACGTCCCGGTGCAGCACCGGCGGCGACGCCGCCTCGAGCGCCGCGAGCGCGCGGCAGACCTCGAGCGCCTTGCCCGCGCGCGCGGCGAGGGGCTTGCCCGGCCCGAGCGGGCCCTTGTCGCCGTGCAGCCACGCCGCGAGCGTGCCGCCGGGCATGTACTCGGCGATCAGCCAGCACTGCCCCGCGTCCTGGCGGCGACGGGCGCGGGGGGCGGCGACGGGCGCGGGGGACGGCGACAGGCATGGGCGGCGCGTGGGCGCGCGCGGCGCGCGCGGGTGCGCTGCGGCGCCGGTGCCGGCTGACACCACACCTGCAGCACCGCGCCCAGGAAGGGCACCACGTGCGGGTGGCGCAGCGCGGCGAGGCACTCCACCTCGCGCAGGAAGTTGAGCAGCTCCGCCTCGCTGCGCACCGCGACGCGCTTCACCGCGACCTGGCGGCGCCGCGGGCGCGGCGGTCAGGCGGGCAGCCGTGCCCCGTGGCCGCGCGCGCCGTGCGCGGCTGCGGCGCGCGGCGCTGCCGCTCGCGCGAGCTGCCGCCCTGCGCGCACCTGCGCGCCGCGCCAGCAGGCCTTGTACGTCGTGCCAAACGCGCCCTGCCCCAGCAGGTCGCCCAGCTGCACCTGCGGGGGCGCGCGACGCGCGGGAGGCCCGGCGGGCGGCGTCGGCGCGTGCGCCCGCCCGCCCGGCGGCTGCCGCGCCGCGCCGCCGCGCAGCGGCTGCCGCCACGGCTCACGTCGGACGGCTGCGTGAGCCAGCCCGCGGCGTTGCCCTTGGCCACGAGCTGGTTGATGCTGCCGTGCAGCGAGTCCCAGGGAAACGCCCCGGGCGGCACCTGCTGGTCGCGCTGCTGCTGCTGCTGCTGCTGCTGTTCGGGCAGCTGCGCGAGCTCGTCCGCCAGCTGCGACAGCCCGGCGTCGTCCGGCTCCTCGTCCGGCCGCGGCTGCTGGCCTGCGTGGCGGCGTGGGCGCCGAGTCGCGGCGCCGCCAACCGCCAACCGCCGGTGGCGCCGCGCTGCCTGCCGCGCTTCGCTGCGCGCGGCGCGCAGGCGCCCAGCCCGCCGCCGCGTGCCCACCTGCTGCTACTGCAGCACGCTTGCACCGCGCGAGCTGCCGCGCGAGGCGGCGCGCGTGCGCCTGCCAGGCCGCGCGCTCGCCCTCCGCGCGCTGCAGCTGCTGCACCACCGCCTCGATCTCGCGATTCAGGTGCCGATTCACGTGCACCGCCGCGTCCAGAGCCAGCTCCAGGTCCTCCAGCTTCACGAGCCGGCCCCGGGACCACGGCTGGCCCATGGTGGGTGCGGGCCCATTCTGCTGCTGCAGCTGCTGCTGCTGCGCCATCCCCGCCCCGTCAGCCCGCCCCGCCGCGGCCAGGGAGACGGAACCGTCGCAGAGGTGCCACGCGCGCGCTGCCTGGCGGCAGCGCGGCCAGCGGCCGCCAGGCCGCAGCTGCGTGCGGCGCCAAACAGCGGCGGCGCTCGGGGGGCGGGCTGCGTCAGCACGGACGCGCGTGATCGAGAGCTGGAGTAACGCCGCCAGCCCAGCGCTGCGGGCTCGTGGGTTCAACCGCCGCAGCCGTGGTTCAGGCCCGCGCGCCACCGCGCGCGCCGCCGCCGCCAGCCCCCCCGTCGTGCGCCGCCCGCCAACTGCGTGCCGGCCCGCCAACTCCGCGCCCGCCCGCCAACTGCCGCCGCAGCCGCGCACACCGCCTCGCGCGCCCGCGCCGCGCGCGCTGGTCGGCTGCAGCCGGCCAGCTGTCAGCTGGTGCTGGTCAGCCGGACAGCCGCTCAGGTGTAGCCGAGGCCCATGCACACGTACTTGACCTCCAGGAACTCGTCCAGCCCGTACTTGCTCTGCTCGCGCCCCAGGCCGCTCTGCTTCACGCCGCCAAACGGCGCGACCTCGCTCGTGATCGCGACCTCGTTCAGCCCGACCTGCGGCGGCACGCGCGCGCGCGCGGGCGTCGCACGGCGACCTGCGGCCAGCGCCGCGCGCCGCGCCGCCGCCGCGCCGCCCCCCCCCCCCCCCCCCCCGCGCCCCGCCGGGCGGCGCGCACCATGCCATACTCCAGGCGCTCCGCGATGGTCCACGCGCGGCGCAGGTCCCTGGTGTAAAAGTAGGCCGCGAGGCCGTACTCGGTGTCGTTGGCCATCGCGACCGCCTCGTCGTCGTCGCTGAACCTGCAGCGGGCGGGAGGGGGGCGGAGGGAGGCGGCGCGGGGCGCGGGTGGGACGAGGCGGGCGCGCGGCGCGTGGCGCGGGGCGGGCGCGTGCGCGGGCGGCGTGGGCGTGAGGCGGCTGCGCGGGGCGCCGCACCTGAAGAGGGCACGAGCGGGCCGAACGTCTCCTCGCGGAAGCAGCGCCTGCGGGCGCCCGCGCGGTGGGGCGTGGCGCGGCGCCGCGGCGGTCGAGCGCGGCGCGGCGGCCCCGCGGCGCGCGCGCGCGCGCGCGCGGCGGGGCGGCGGCGTGGCGCGGAGCAGCGCGCGGCGCGGCGGGCGCGCGCACATGTCGATCGTGGCGTCGGCGAGCACCGTGGGCAGGTAGAAGTTGCCGCCAGAGAGCGGCTCCGGCAGCTCCGGCCGCTTGCCGCCCGCCAGCAGCCGCGCGCCCTTGGCCAGCGCGTCGCTCACGTGCGCCTCGACCTGTGCGCCGCGCGCGGCGCGGCGCGCACGGCGGCCGCGCGCGCACGGCGGGCGCGCGTGCGGCGGCGGCGCAGCGCGTTGGGCGCGGCCTGCGCGCCCGCCGGCAGCCGCGCAGCGCCTGGCAGGCAGGCCTGGCGGGCCTGGCGAGGCCTGGCGAGGCGGGCGGCGCACCTTCTCCACGCCCGCGGGCGTGATGAGGGGCCGTGCGTCGAGTCGGGGCTCGCGCCGTCGCCGACGCGCAGCGCCGCGACCCGCGCCGTCACGAGCTCCGCAAACGCGTCGTACACCTGCGGTGCACGGCGCGTCGGCGGCCGTCATCGCTGCCCCCAGGCCGCGCGTCCGCCGCGCCCGCGCCGCCCCCACCGCCCCCGCCCCGCGCCTCGCCGCCGCGCTCGCTCCCCCGCTGCCGGTCCAGACCTTGTCGTGCACGAAGACGCGGTTGGCGCAGATGCAGGTCTGGCCCGCGTTGCGCAGCGCGCTGCCGACCACGCCCGCCGCCGCGAGGTCGAGGTCGGCGTCGTCAAAGACGATGAACGGCGCGTTGCCGCCCAGCTCCAGCGACACCTTCTTCACAGTCTGCGGCCGGCGCACAGTGTGTGTGCGCGGGCGGGCGGGCGGGCGGGCGGCGGGTGGGTGGGTGGGGTGTGGGTGGGTGGGTGGGCGGGCGGCGGTGGTGTGGGCGCGACGCAGGCGGGCGGGCAGGCGGGCGGGGCGCGGGGGCGGCGGCGGCGCACCTTGGCGGCCTGCTCGGCGATCATCTTGCCCACCGCCGTGCTGCCGGTGAAGCCGATCTTGCGCACCGTCTCGCTCACCAGCATCGCGTGGCCTGGCAGGGGCGCGCGCGTGCGGCGCGGCGCGGCGCCGCGGCGCGGCTCGCCGGCCGCGCGCGGGCGCGCTGCGCCCGCGCCTGCGCGAGCGCGAGCGCGAGTGCGCGCGCGCGCGCCGCACCGATCGCCGCCGCGTCGCCGAGCACCACGTTGAGCACGCCGTCGGGCAGGCCCGCGCGGTCGGCGAGCTCCGCGAGCGCGAGCGCGGTCAGCGCGCGTGAGCTCTGCCGGCTTGAGCACGAGTGTGCAGCCCGCCGCGATCGCCGGCGCGACCTGCGCGCGGCGCGCGCGGTGTGAGCGGCGCGTGCGAGCGCACGAGCGCGCGCGCGCGCACGAGCGGCAGCCCCCGCCGCCGCCCAGTCACAGCCCAAGGCGGATGGGCGGCCGGCAGGGGCTGACTCCTCCGTCACACATCAGGTGTGCTTTGATGACGCACACCCCTCCTCCAAACACCCACCCACCCACCACCACCCACCCACCCACCCACACCGATTCGCCCACCCACCCATCCGCCCACACCCATTCGCCCACACACACACACCTTGCGTGTGATCATGCTCATCGGAAAGTTCCACGGCGTGATTGCGGCGACCACGCCGACGGGCTGCTTCAGCGTCAGCATGCGCCGCCCCCGGTCCACCGTCTCCAGCACGTCCCCGCACACGCGCTTGCACTCCTCAGCAAACCAGTCCACGCTCGCGGCGCTGTGGCGGGCGCGCGTGCGCGCGCGGCGGCCGGCGGCGGCGCCCTCGGCGCAGGGCGCCGGGGAGCGTGCGGGCCGAGCCGGGCGCGGCCGCGGGCCGCGCGGGCGCGCCCGCCGCACCCGCCCGCGATCTCCGCACGCGCCTCCGCGAGGGGCTTGCCGCACTCGGCGGTCATGATGGCCGCCAGGTCGTCGGTCGCCGCGACAATCTCGTTGTACCAGCTGCGGCGCCAGGGCGCCAGCGGGGCGGGGCGCCGCCACGTCGCACGACGCGCCGCCGCCGCCGGCGGCGGCGCCGCCCGATGCGGCCGCCGGCGCCCGCGCGCCGCCCGCGCGCGCGCGCTGCCCCCGGCGCGCCGCACCGGCGCAGCACGGCGCCGCGCTCCTTGGCGGTCATGGCCGACCAGGTCGGCAGCACTGCGTGCGCCGCCGCGATCGCTGTGAGCGTCTCGTCCGCCTTCATCTTGGGCAGCGTCGCGAGCACCTTGCCGGTCGCGGGGTTGGTCACCTGGCCGCCAGGATTGGTTCGCCGCACGCGCGGCGGCGGGGCGGTGGGAGGCCCGTCCCCGCGCGCCGGCGGCAGCAGCGAGCGCGCGCGACGCGACGTGCGCAGCGGCGGCGGCGCACACCGTGTAGGTGGCGCGGTTGGATGCCTGGCTCCACTTGCCGCCGATGAGGCCGCAGGTGCGCAGCAGGTCCTTGTCCTTGACGCGCTGCAGCAGCTCCTCCGAGACGCGCAGCTCCAGGGGCTCCGGCTGCTGCGGCGTGTTGCTGTAGCCTCGCGGCAGGCCGCCCCACGTCAGCAGGCCGCCGCGCAGCGCGCCCGCCAGGCCGGCCGAGGACAGCAGGCCGCACCGGAGCGCGCACGGCGTCGCCGCCGACAGCAGCATCGCGCCGGTGCCCGCTGCTGGCGCCCGTCGGCTGGAACCGGCGCGCGGGGCGGTCCCGCAATCACTGAAGGAACAGCCAGCCCCGCACGTCGATACCGGAGGACCGGCAGCGAGGCGCGGCGGCGGCGGCAACAGCAGCTCGCGCGGCGCGGCGGCAGCTGCACGCGGCGGGAGCGATCTGCGGTCTGCGCTGCTGGGCGGGGTGGTGCGGCAGCGCTGTGTTGGGACGTAACAGTTGCCACGACCGTGGGAGCGCCACGCGCGCGACACGCCCGCAGGGCCCAGCACAAATCCCTCAACTAAACCCTCGCTCAGCCCTCGGCGACGCGAACAATCGACTTTGTGAGCCAACAACCGGCCTTGAGCCCGAACTCGCCGCGCACGAGCCGCGCCTCGAACACGCCCCCTGGCCGCCCCGCCGCGTCGGCGACGACGCGCACGTACAGCACTTCGCCGCCCGGCGGCGCGCCCTGCAGCGGCGACGCGTGCGGCGGCGGCGGCGGTCGTCGCAGACCTCGGCCGCGCGGGCGTCGACCAGCGCGCCGCAGGCGGTCGCAAAGATGCCCATGAAGTGATCCAGGTGGTACAGGTCTGCCGGGGCGCGGCGCCGCGGCCGCAGCGGCGGCGGCGGCGGGGCAGTGGGCGCAGGCGCCGGCGGACGCGGGCGCTGCGGCCGCCGCGGGCGCTGCGACCGCCGCGGGCGCCGGCGGGCGCTGCGTGCGCTGCGGGAGCTGCGTGCGCTGTGTGCGCTGCGCGCGCCTTTGCTGAAGCCAAAGTACCGCGACCGCTCCATGCCGCCCGCGTCCGCGGCGAACTCGTACAGCGTCTGGATGCCGTGGTTTGTCCTGCGGCGACGGGCAGAAGCGGCGGCTGCAGTGCGGCGGCGGGCGTGGCGGGCGGGCGGGGCGGGCGGCGCCGCACCAGGGCGTGTCGTTGGCGCTGATGGCGGCCAGCTGCGCCTGCAGCGCCTCGCGCGCGCTGAACTCTGCGCAGGGCATGACGCGCGGGGCGTCCGTGTTCTGCGGATTCCAGCGCGGCGCCGCCTCCTCGCCGGCCGCCGCCGGCCGCTCCGCACGACGTTGCCGCGCGCGGCCGCCCGCGGCAGCCAGCCGGCGGACGCGGCGGTGGGGCCCCTGCAGCAGCGTGCTCCGCTGCTGCCGCAGCTGCTGCGCATGCTGACCGGTGGCAATGAGTGACTCCCTCCCTCTTGTCTTGGCTGATGGCTGCGGTGCTAGCTGGCCAAGTGCGCGAGTGAGGGAGCTCCGTCACTGGTCGCCGCGCTAGCAGAAAAGCGCGCCGCTGCACCGCCGCTGCCGCCGCCGCCGGGCACGATCTCTGCGTGCTGCCGTCACCCAGATCGCCACCCGCACGCCGTGCCACGCTCCCTCTGCGAGCACACTCCGCAGCAAGCGCGCGCCAGGCCGCGCGGAGGTTGCCCCAGAGCTCGCACCCGAGCGTCCTCGCATCGTCTTCGCTCGCACTCGGCGCCTGCCACGGCCGGCCCGCGAGCGGGGCGCGCCTGAAAGCAGCAGCAGCAGCAGAGATGCCTGTCGCCGCGCCGTAGCCCTCCCACCGCCTGCGGCCATGCCGCTCGTCACCATGGCGGGGGACGCCCAGCTGCCGGCGGCTCCGGTCGGGCAGCAGGCCGGCAGCACGCCGCAGACGCCGTCGACGGCGCGCGCGGCGGCGACCGTGCCCGCCAGCCGCGTCGGTGAGCCGGCGGTGCCAGCTGTGGGCGCCGGGAGGGCCCAGAGACGGCACCGGCGGCGGCGGTGCCGGCAGCGGCAGCGGCGCGCCGCCTCACGCGCCGCCGCGGCGCCCGCCGCGTCGCGCCGCGCCCCAGACCGTCTGCTGCGCGAGCGCATCCGCAAGAGCCGCAGCGCGCAGGCGCTGGACCACCTGGAGGAGTGGGACAAGTGGGAGCAGGACCTGGTGCCGCTCGACCGGTGCGGCCCCGCCGCCGCGCGGCGGCGGAGCGGCGGCGCGCGGAGGCTGCGGCAGCCCCGCGCGGGCGCGCCGCTGCCGCCGCCGCCGCCGACCGCCGCGACCGCCGCCGCCGACCGCCGCCGCCGCCGGCGCGCAGCGTCGAGCCGCAGGGCGGGCGGCTGATCGTGGTCGCGAACCGCCTGCCGGTGACGTGCAGCAAGGACGGCAGCGGGCGGTGGAAGCTGCAGATCAGCGCGGGCGGCCTCGTATCGGCGCTGATGGGCGTCAACAGCTACAGCACGCTCTGGATCGGCTGGCCGGGTGCGCGGCGCCGCGGGGCTGGCAGCGCGGCTGGCCGCCGCCGCGCGGCTGGCCGCCGCCGCAGCGCAGCACGCGCGCCCACGCGGCGCCCACGCGCTGCGCTCGCCGCCGCGCCCCCGCCGCGCGCCGCGTGCGCGCGCAGGCATCTACGTCAAGCCCGGCCGCGACCGCGACGCGCTCGCGGCGATGCTGCAGCGCGAGGGCTACATCCCGGTGTGGCTCGAGAGCGGGCTGCTGGACCTGTACTACAACGGCTTCTGCAACAGCGTGCTCTGGCAGCTCTTCCACTATGTGCCCCTCCAGCTCGACGGCTGGCAGCGCGTGACGGAGCACCAGACGCTGCAGATGCAGTGGGGCGCCTACCAGCAGGCGCGCGCGCGCGCGCCGGCGCCGCGCCGCCGCCGCCGCCGCCGCGCGCGCGCGCGCGCAGCGCGCGCGCCGACCCGCCGCACGCGCCGCGCCGCGCGCGCGCCGCGCGTCACAGGCGAACGAGCGCTTCGGCGAGGTGGTGCTGGGGTCGTACGCGCCGGGCGACATGGTGTGGGTGCAGGACTACCACCTCATGCTGCTGCCCAGCATGCTCAAGAACGCCATCCCGCGCATGAAGGCGCGTTAGGCGCGGCAGCGCGCGTGCGGTGTTGAAACGCTCTTGTGTGAAGCGCTGCTCTGCCGGCACACCGCACCCCCACGGCGCGGCGCGCCCCGCTGCGCAGAGGCGGGCAGGACCCTGAGCGCGCGCCGCGCCGCGCCGCAGGTGGGCTGGTTCCTGCACACGCCCTTCCCGAGCAGCGAGATCTACAGGACCCTGCCCGTGCGCGAGGAGGTGCTGCGCGCGACGCTGCGCGCCGACCTCATCGGTGCGCGCCGCCGCCGTGCCGGCCGCCGCCGCCGCCGCTGGGGGCCCGGGGGCGCGCGCGCGCCCCGCCGCGCCGCGCGGGCCTCGAGCCCCCGCCGGTCGCTGCACGCCCATGCGTGCGCGCCCATGCTTGCCTCCCCCCCTGCCCAATGTAACCCCCCCCCCCCCGCCAGGCTTCCACACATACGACTACGCGCGGCACTTCATCTCATCATGCACCCGCATCCTCGGCCTCGAGGGCACGCCCGAGGGCGTCGAGGACAACGGCAGGCACGCGCGGCGCCGCGCCGCCGCAGCCCCACGCGCCGCGCGCGCGCGCGCGCGCCGCGTCCCCGCCTCCCGCCCTGCCGCCGCTCACCGCCGCCGCCCGCCGGTCCCGCGCCCGCTCCCGCCGCGCAGCGTCGCGCGCGTGGCTGCGTTCCCCATCGGCATCGACCCGGAGCGCTTTGCGCAGGCGCTGGAGACGGAGGAGGTGCAAATGAACATTGCCAAGCTGCTCAACCGATACGCGGGGCGCAAGGCACGCCGCCGTGGCGCCGGGCGGGGGAGGCAAAGGGGTGCATTCGCCGGGGGGGGGGGCACGGTGGGGCGCGGCGGCCGCCCAGCGCCCATGCGCGCGCGAGCGCGCGCACAAGAAACCACCGCCGCGCCGCGCCGCGTGCCGTGGCGCGACAGGTGATGCTGGGCGTTGACCGCCTGGACATGATCAAGGGCATCCCCCAGAAGCTCCTCGCGTTTGAAAAGTTCCTCCACGAGCACCCCGAGTGGCGCGACAAGGTGCTGCTCGTCCAGGTGCGCGGCCGCGCCCGCACGCGCGCGCGCCCGCACGCGCGCAGCACGGCGCGGCGGCGGCGCTGCGCCGACCCCACGCCCGCCGACCCGTCGCCCGCCCACTAACGCCGCCCGCCCGCCCACTTGCGCCGCCCGCCCGCGCGCGCGCTGCCCCCCCCCCCCCCCCCCCCCAGATTGCTGTGCCGAGCCGCACCGACGTGCCCGAGTACCAGAAGCTGCGCAGCATGGTGCACGAGATCGTTGGCCGCATCAACGGCGCGTTTGGCACGCTCACATACGTCCCCATCCACCACCTCGACCGCCAGCTCAGCTTCCACGAGCTCTGCGCCCTCTACGCCGTCACGGGTGCGCGCCTGAGAGAGAGAGGGGGGGGGGGGGGTGCTGCGGTGGGGTGCTGCTGCGGCCGCCGCACGCCTGCGCGCTGCGCGCTGCGGAGGGGGGGCCGCGCGCGGCGCGCGCCCGAGCCCCGCCCGCGCCTCGTCACACGCCTCGTCGCACGCGCGTCACGCGCGCGCGCGCGCGCGCACCACCGCGCAGACGTGGCGCTGATCACGTCGCTGCGTGACGGCATGAACCTGGTCAGCTACGAGTACGTCGCGTGCCAGGCCGACAACGCGGGCGTGCTGGTGCTCTCAGAGTTTGCCGGCGCGGCGCAGAGCCTCGGCGCGGGTGCGCGCGCCGCGCCGCGCCGCGCCGCGCGCGGCGGCGCGCGTTCCCCGCCGCCCACACGCGCGTGCACCCCCGCTGCGCCCCCCCCCCCCCCCCCCCCCACGCGCTCACGCGCCGGGCCCCGCGCCCCCCCCCCGGCGCAGGGTCAATCCTGGTCAACCCCTGGAACATCAACGACGTCGCGGCGGCGATTGAGGACGCGCTGACGATGAGCGAGGAGGAGCGGCGCGAGCGGCACAGGCAGAACTTTATGCACGTCGCAACGCACACAGCGCAGGCGCGCGCGCAAGCCCCCGCGCGCTCGCGTGCCCGCGCCGGCCGGGCTCCCCCGCCCGCGCTGCCTGCCGCCCGCCCGTCCCATCACCGTGACTCTGGCCTCGCGTCGCCGCGCGCCGCCCGGGCGGCCCGCGCTGCCACTTGCCGCCTGCCGCCCGCCCTGCCCGCCCCTCACCTCGCCCCGGCGCCCCGCTTTGCCGCCCCGCCGCTGTGCCCCCCCCCCCCCCCCGCCCGTGCAGACGTGGGCGGACACCTTTATCAGTGAGCTCAACGACACACACATCGAGGCAGACCTGCGCCTGCGGCACACGCCGCCCGAGCTCGTCGTCGCCGACGTGCGCGCCCGCACACGCCCGCGCACACGCCCCCGCCCCGCCCGCGCCGCCCGCCCGCCTCCAGCTCGCCGCGCGCGCCCACGCTCACGGCGAAGGCGGCCCGCGCCCGTGCGCCCGCCCTCCCGCGGTGCCGCAGGTCGTGCGCGGGTACGGGTCGAGCGGGCGGCGGCTGGTGGTGCTGGGCTACAACGCGACGCTCACGACCGCGGTCGAGGCGCCGCGCCAGCCCAAGCGGCACTACGACCAGATCAAGGCCCTCACGCGCGTCAACCCGCGCATCCTGCGCTGCCTCGAGGCACGTGCCGCGCGGCGCGCGCACACACACCGCACCCGCGCATCAGCCACAGCCGCCGCCCGGCCCCACCGCCGCCCAGCCGCCGCCGCCGACCCGCCCCGCCGACCCCGCCTGCCCGCACCCCCCCCCCCCCCCGCTCTAACGCCCAGGTGCTGTGCGCCGACCCCGCCAACGAGGTGCTCATCTTCAGCGGCAGCGAGATGGGCAAGCTCGAGGAGACGTTTGGCGACCTGCCCGTGTGGCTGGCCGCAGAGAACGGCGTCTATGTGCGCGCCCCCAAGGCCCGCGACCTCCCGCAGGCGCGTGCTGTGCGCGTCCGCGCGCGCGTGCCTGTGCATCTGTGTGTGTGGGGGGGGGGGGGGGGGGGAGGTGTCTGCGCGCTGCGGCGGCGGCGGCGGCAGCCGGCGTGTGCCTGCGCGCGGCTCGCGCGCCCACCCCCGCCAGTGCGCCCCCCCCCCCATCGCAGGACTGGAAGTGCCTGTTTGACACGCTGCCCAAGGAGTGGATGGAGAGCGTGCAGCTCGTGCTCGACTACTTTTGCGAGCGCACGCCGCGCAGCTTCGTCGAGGCGCGCGACACGAGCCTGGTGTGGAACTACAAGCACGCGGACGTCGAGTTCGGCCGCCTCCAGGCGCGGGACCTGCTGCAGGTGCGGCGGCGCGCTTCATTCGCGCGCGCGGCGCGCGGCGCGCCCTGGCGGCCACGCGCGCCCGCGCGCGCGCCGCGCGCCGCGCCGCCACGCGCGCCCACACGCCCGCCGCGCGCCGCCGCCGCCGCGCGCGCGCGCAGCACCTGTGGACGGGCCCGATCAGCAACGCGCCGGTCGAGATCATCCAGGGCGGGCGCAGCGTCGAGGTGCGGCCCGTGGGCGTGACCAAGGGCCTCGCCATGCAGCGCATCCTCGCCTACATGGCCTCAGTCATGGGCCGCCAGGTGCGCCGCCGCAGCCGCCGCCGCCGCCGCCGCCGCGGGCGCACTGGGTCGAGCGCTGGGCTGGGCGCGCCCCGCCGCCGCCGCGTGCACGCGCGCTCGCGGCCGCGCTGAGTGCCCGCGCCGCCCCGCCGCGCTCACGCTGCGGCCGGCGCCCGGCGCCCGGCGCCCAAACCCAAACCCCAGTCGGTCGACTTTGACTTTGTGCTCTGCATCGGCCACCTGCTCGCGCGCGACGAGAATATGTACCTGCTGTTTGAGGGGCACAAGCTCGAGGGCGTCACGCGCGCCGACCTGCGCGCCGCGCTGCAGCACGCCGGCAACACCGCGGCCGCGGCGAGCGCGGCGGCGGCCGCGGCGGCGGCCGCGGCCGCGGCGTCCGCGGCGGCGTCTGCCGCGGCGGCGGCGGCGCCGCCGGCGGCCGCGGCGCCCGCCGCGGCGGCGGGCGGCGGCGCGCCCGCCGCGCCGGCGCTCGGCCCCGACGGCCAGCCGCTGCTCGGCCCGGCGCTACTGCAGGCGCACTTCCCGCTGCACGCGATCTGCGAGCTCGACGAGCACTCGGGCAGCCTGGCGCACAGCCCCGTCGCGCCGTCCGCCGCCCTCACGGCCTGGCTCGGCGCCGGCGCCGGCGAGGCCGGCGCGGCCGGGCCGGGCGGCAGGAAGGCAATCGGCGTGGGCGGCCACCGCCTCCTCAGCGGCGCCTCCGGCGGCGCGGCCGCCGCCGCCGGGGGCGGCCCGGCGGCGGGTGCCGCCGACGCTGCGCAGGCCCTGCGTCGCCGCGGGGCGACAGCCCGGCGGCCACGCCCACGCACGGCGGCGCCGCGCTGCCGCCGCTGCCCGGCGGTGCGGCGGAGGACGCGCGGCAGCAGCAGAGCGCGGGCGTGTACGCGGCAGCCAAGTCGCGGCGCAACCAGCGCCAGCACCAGGCGGCGCAGCAGCAGGCGCAGGCGGCGGCGACCGGCGCGGCGCAGCAACACCTGGCGCCCCTGCACATCGGCCACTCCAACGTCGCGCACGCGGGTGGCGGGGAGCCCTGCGGCACGCCCCCGGTGCAGCCGGAGCTGTCGTTGAGCGGGCTGCCGCAGCAGGCGCCCGACGACGCTCAGGCGCAGGCGCAGGCGCAGCACGCGCAGCTGCAGCTGCAGCGCGCCGCGTCGCCGCCGGCGCAGGTGCTGCAGCAGCAGGCCGCCGCCGCGCAGGCGCAGCAGCAGGCGGTGCAGCTGGAGGGCGTCGGCCCGCCCGGCGCGGGCTCGCCGCCGCCGAAGCACCACCACAAGCGCAGCAGCAGCGGCGGCAGCAGCGGCGGCGGGCTGGACCTGCAGAACGGCGGCGGCAGCTTCAACACCAAGAGCCTGTTCAACTTCCCGCCGCGCTTCCTCTTCACCTGCAGCGTCGGCCGCAGCCGCAGCAAGGCGCGCTACAGCCTCACCGGCTCCAACGACGTCGGCGGGCTGCTCGAGGCGGTCACGCGCCAGGGCCTCGCGGCCGGCCTCAGCCCGCGCGGCGGCGGCGGCGGCGCGCACGGCCTGCTCCCGCGCGGCGCGCGCGACGGCGGCGCGGGCAGCGGCAGCTTTGGCGGCTTTGGCGGCGCGGACGGCAGCGCCGCGAGCAGCGGCGGCGGCGCCGCGCCGCACGGCGGCGACGGCGCCGCCGCGCCCGGCAGCAGCGGCGGCGGCGCGGCGCCGAGCAGCGGCAGCAGCAGCTGCTCGGGCTCGGAGGCCATCCTGCGCGCGATCGAGGCGGCGTCCGCCGTGCGCGGCGGGCTCTCGCGCGCGCACCCGGTGCTGCACCCCTTCCCTCACGCCAGCAGCGGCGGCGGCGCGGGGCCGCTCAACTCGGGCTTTGTCACGCAGGGCAGCCTGCAGGGCTTTGCCGGCGTCGACGCCCTCATCGGCCCGCTCCTGGGCGGCACGAGCTCCTCGGGCGGCGGCGCGCGCTCGCCGCGCGCGAGCTGGGGCGCGGCGGGGCCAGGCCTCGGCGGCGCGGCGGCTGGCGGCGGCGGCGGCGGCGGCGGCGGCGGCGGCGGCGGCCCGGCTGAGGCCCGCGCGCGATGCGGCGCAGCCTCGACCGGGGGCCCCCCGCCGCGCCGGCGCAGCGGCGGGCCAGCCTGGACCAGCTGCCGGGCAGGAGCAGCCTGGAGCGGCGGCACAGCAGCGCGAGCGGGCGGACGAGCGAGGAGGAGCCCGCGGGGCTGAGCTGGCACGCGCACGCCGCCGCGCAGGAGGCGCGGCGCTAGGGCTATGGCGCGCGCAGAGAGGGACTGCGCGAGAGAAGGCCTCTGTAAACATACGCGCGGAGGCTTACCCGCGCCGCTGCATGCGTTTGATGATGGTGGTGATGGTGGCGATGATGATGGGAGCAGCCGCAGTGACACACCGACGCAGTGGCACGCACACAGACGCAGGGCGCGCAGTGCGACGCAAGCACGCAAGCAGGCCCGCCGCCGACGACGAATCAATTGCGTGGAAGGGTACACGTAGTGGACATGCGCACCGCCGCGCCGGCGTGCCGCGCAGGGCTGCGCAGCAGTGCAGCAGCGCACAGCGCGGTGTGCGTGCTATGTGCAGGCTGCGGGGGTGGAGGGGGCGGCCGCCGCGGCGCGCCTGGCCTCTCAGCCTCAACCGACTCGGTCTCCCACCCGGCGAATGGCCGGCCCCGCCAGTGATGCAGGCAGAGGCAGGCAGGCAGCGCGGCGCGCGCCGCCGAGGCGGCCACGCGCGGCGCCGCTGCGCGCTGCAAGGGGAACCATCAATCCTTGGCGCGGCACGGGGCGCGATGTGAGCGGGGCACAAAGGCGTGCGACGGCGGCGCCGCAGGGAAGGGGAGTGGAGGCATGAGAACAGCACCGACCCCGGCCGCGCCCGACATGACCGAGAGAGCCGCGCACGCTGCACCAGCACGCCGCGCCAGCACGCGCTGGCCCGCCGCGCAGAGAGGGAGACAGCCAGCCCGCAGACAGCCAGCCCGCAGACACAGGCACAGCCCCAGAGACAGCCCCCAGAGACAGCCAGCCCGCCCAGCATGGACAGCACGAGAGTGCCGGGGGCCACACCGGCGTGTGGCGCGCCACGACCGGCACGGCCGGAGCGGCGCGCAGCCCCGGGCGCTGCGCGAGCGCGAGCAGCACCCTTGATTTCGCCTGCAGTCCCTCGAGTGCAGGAAAGTGCGATGGTGCAGGCTGCAGCATGCGCATTGCCGCAGCGTCCAGTGCTGTGCCAGTGCCAGTGCCAGTGCCATACTGTGCTGTGCTGCTGTGCTCCGGCTGTGGGGCGCCGAGCGTGACGCCGGCGCCCCACGGCGCGGCACAAAGAATGCGAGCGCGCGCGCGCCGCAGCTGCGGCCAACCAACCAACTGCAGTTGGTTGTGGGGAGGAAGAAGAAAGAACGCAAGCGCAGGGGAGCCACCGTTCCTGTCTCTCTCATCATTCCGCAGCCTGTCTCTCTCATCATTCTGCCAGTGACGCTCCACTGGCTTGCACGAGCCCACATGCGTTCACGACGACGCAACGACAACTCTGGGGGCGGCCGCGTTTCTGGCGCCGGGGTGGTGCGCGGCGCGCCGCCGCGCGGGGCCGTCCAGCGACGGCGGCGGCGGCGGCGCCGCGGTCCACGCACGCCTACCGACACTTGACTGCTCGCCAGGGCGGCCGCCCCCTCCCGAAGCTCGCGGCCAGGAGCTACGCGGCTGTTGTGCCGGGCTGCTGCTGCAAAGCGAGCAGCCGCGGCCGTGCAGGGCGCGACAGGCGCCGCGCATGGGTGCTGCTGCTGAGGGGAGTTCAACTCCCCCCAAAAGAAGTGGAAAGCAGCCCCGCGCGCGCCGCGCCGCGCCCGGCGGGAGGCAGCCGCCGCCACAGCCGGGCGCGTGCGCGGCTGCGCACTTGCGTGCGCGTTGGACGCTCCCCCTCCCCCCTTGGCGTGTTGCTGTTGTATTTCTTTCTTTCCGTGCCGTTTTGCCGTTTTTCACCCCGTGCGGGGTAAATCGTGTGCGCAGTGTGGCCGTACTGGACAGTCTTCCTCAAGCGTCAAGCTCATGCCACTTGCGTTTGGCCGCCCCGTGCGAGTGTGTTGAGGTGCACAGAGCGCGCGGCTTGCACACTGCAGGCGGGGCGCTCAGCAGGATAGCCGAATGCAGCAGTGTGTGCGTGCGCGTGTGTGTGTGTGTGTGTGAGTGTGAGTGTGTGGGTGTTGAGGGCGGGCGCGAGTTCAGGTGCCAGACGCAACCACCCACCGCTGCCGTGCAGAGCAAGAGCCACAATCCGGGAAAGAACAATCGGCGCCCCACACAAAACCGCGTCCGCAGCATGCTTGGTGGTGGCACGCCCCAAAGTGGGGGCGCTTTGCGAGCCGCGGCGGTCGCCCGCCAGACGCGGCATGGTCGCCCCGCACGGTGAGCCCGCGCGGGGTCGCGTGCGAGCCCTCCGCACGCCTGCCATGCACCGTGGCAGCGGTTGTGGCAGTTGCGGCGAGGGTTGTGAGTTGTGAGTTGTGAGTTGTGGGGCACCTGCAGGGCGCCGGTGCAGGTGCAGGGCGCGGGGGCCCCATACAACAACAACGACAACGACAGCAACACTATCAAGAACAAAGAACGCTAAGAGAACACCGATCAACCGGGCTGCCCAGCGCAGCCAGCCACAGAACGAGGGCACACAGCAAACACACAGCATCACGGCAAGGGCGCGTGGGGCGGGAACCCCCGGCCGGCTCGTATGCACAGGACAGGTGGGCGCGGGGCGATAGGAGCTGCGCTCGGCGCAGGGCACGGCGCAGGTCGGGTCGGGCCTGCGAGTCGGCCGCAGCTAGAGCGCGGGCGCCGGCTCAAAGCCAGCCGCGCGGGCGGGCGCGGCAGCGCTCAGCGCGCTGCCAGCCGCCGCCACGCGGCTGGTCGACAGTCGTGCCCACCGCCCACAACACAAGAAAGCGCGCACATTCGCAATGTGCGCGGGGCGCCATCAGAAGCAGCCCCGGCACGGCCCTCGCGCGGATAATGCTCGCGCACGTACACGGCAGCCCTTGGCCCCGCCAAGGTGGCGCTCCGGCAGCCGCCAGCGGGCTGCAACCCGCTTGCGGCCGCCCGCCTCCCTCGGGGGCGCCCCGGCGCAGGCGAGAACAGAGCACGCTTCCCCCGTGTCGCTCGCTGTGTGCGCGCGCAGCCCCAGCACACGCAGCCCCCGCGTCGCCCCAGCCCCCTCTCAGCCCCCTCTCACCCCCGCCCCCCGGCGCGCGCGCCCAGCGCGGCGGCGTCGCCGCCGTCACTAGCAGAGGCGCAGGCGGGGGTCGGCCGTGGTGGATATGCTGGGGATGAGGCCGACGTGGCACATGCTCGCGTGGCGGTACTTGCGCGCCGTCTCGTACATGCTCGCCAGCGGCAGGCCGCGGCCCTGGTAGAGGACGTGGTGCACACTCAGCAGCCACTGCGGGCGCAGAGGGCGCGCCGGGCGCGGCGTCGGCGGCGGCGGCGGCGCGGCGCGCGCTGCGGCGTCGCGGCGGCGCGGCGCGGTGCGCGGCGCGGCGGCGGCGGCGCTGCGCGCGCGCGCGCCTGCATGGGCAGCTTGATCTCGGCCAGGCTGTAGCCCGTGAGCGCGACGAGCTGGCCGTCGTGCAGCGCGCCGCCGGCGAGCAGGCTCGCGCTCGCAAACGCGGCCGCCGCGACCTGGCTGGGCGCAAAGGGCACGAGCTTGCACTCGAGCAGCGACATCTCTGCCAGGTAGGAGGCACAGAAGTAGAGCCGGGGGTCGACCTGGCCCCCGCACGGGGCCGCGCCGCCGGCGGCGGGGCCGCCGCCGCACTTGGCGGCGGCGGCGCCGCCGGCGAGCTGCTGCTGCAGGCGCAGGAAGGTCGCGCGCAGGAAGGTCTTGACGGTCGGGTAGCAGCTCACGCGGTAGTCGAGCGCCTGGCGGGCGGCGGCGGCGGCGCGGCGGCGGCGCGTGGGCGGCGCGCGGGGCGCGCGCGCATTCGCGCGGCGCGCTGCCCGGCCGCGCGCGGGCGCGCGCGCGGGGCGCGGCACGCACCCGCAGCACGCGCGCCTCCATGTCGACCAGCAGCGCGCGGCTGGCGGCGCACTCAAAGTTGCCCTGCGCCGCGGCCAGGAAGTGCACCGCGGGCGGGACGACGCAGTGCTCGTACTTGGCGGCGAGCCAGAGGCACGCGAGCGCCGCGGTGTCGAGCAGCGCCGGCGGCAGCGCGCTCGCGGCGAGGAAGCGGTCGAGCAGCGCGACGCCGAGGAAGAGCACGTCGCTGGAGAGCGCGAGGTGCGTCGCCGCACGCGTCATGTTGTCCACCGCGCTCGCGCGGTCGCCGGGCGCGACGGGCAGCGCCGACAGGTAGTCGCGGCCCGGCCGCGCGGCGGCGCCCGCCTGCGGCGCGCGCGGCGCGCGGCGGCGGCGGGTCGACGGCGCGTTGGCGGCGGCGCGCGGTGGCCGGCCGATTGCGGCGCGGGGGTGCTCTGGGGGGGGGGCGCCCGGGCTGCGGGGCCGCCGCCGCCGCCGGCGCGCGCACCGCCTCCTCCACCAGCAGCAGCTGCGCCACCGCGTCCGCCGGCGCGCGCTCCAGCGCGGCGACGCCGCGGCTGCAGAGCGAGCCCGACGTGAACAGCATCTCGCTGGAGTTGCCATCGTCTGCGCGCGCGGGGCGTGGGGCGCCGCGTGGGCGGCGCGGGGGCGGCGCGATGGGCCCGCGGGCGACCGGTCTGCGCTCACCGCAGAGGCGGGCGGACAGGCACGTGTCCTGGCTCATGTACGAGTCGCCATCCCCCAGCACCTGTGGCGCGGGCGCGGCGGCCGGCGTCGCGCCGTGCGGGCGGGGGCCCGGTCTCCCGCGCCGATGCTGCGCCCGGCCCGCGCGGCGCCGCCGCGCCGCGCCCCGGGGCGGGCGCCGCACCTCGAAGCACAGCGCGTCCTCGGCGTCGCGGGGCGCGGGCTTGTAGGCGTAGGCGGGCGCGGCGTAGTCGCTGCCGCTCTCGTCCACCACCTCCTCAAAGTCCAGCCGCACCACCATGCCGCCCCGACTGGGCGGTCCAGGCGGGCCTAGGGGCTGGTTCTCGCGCGCCGCGGGGCGTCTGGCCACCCGCGAAAGCTACGAGTCGACGTCGAGCGCTGCCGGGCGCTGCGGGGCGCGTCTAGTCGGGCCAATGTTCGCCGCCCGCCACGGGAAAGATCAGTGGCGGGCGGGCGGCGCGCGGGACGGCTGGTCGCCCGGCGAGGAGCAGCACTGAAACGACGCACGCACGTGGTCCGTAAAATCTAGAGCCGTGTCGGCGCTGACCCTGCGCCGGATCTGCGCTCTGGGGCCCCCAGACCTCGGAAAACGTTGCTGGCGCGGCGCGCGCTGGTTGCCGGCGATTTCCCGATCGTGCCCCCGAAAAAAAAAATCATCTCAACTTGCCCTGGCGCCGTGCTGGCGCCCTCCCGGCGGCTCCGCTCGCGCCAACGTGCTTCCCCGCTCAAAACAAGCGGCGGCCCCGGCCCCATCGTCGGCGTCACCGGCGAGCTCACCAGCGGCGTCACCGGCGCCGCCGCCGGTGCAGCCACGCCCCCCCCCCCAAAGGCCCTGCCCCGACGCCCTGCCCCCCATGCTGGTCAATCGATGGTGGTGTCTGGCCGGCAAGATCGCTGTCGCGCGCCCCCCGCCCGGCCGGGGCGCGCGCTGCGTGCACGGCGCTCAGAACAGGCACTGCGCGCTCGTGCAGTCGGAGTTGTCCCAGCACAGCTGCTGAGCGGCGCAGGCCGGGCAGTCGGGACCGCCGCAGTCCACGTCTGCGGCGCGGACGGCGACGGGGCGCGGTGGTGGGTGCGCCGCCGCCTGCAGCTGTGCCGGCAGGGCCCGAGCGCGCCGCGCGAGCGCGCTGGTGGCTGGCAGCGCCGCGCGGCAGCGCGCTCACCCGACTCGCGGCCTGGTCGCCGGCGGCGCGGCAGCAGAGACGCGCGCCGGCGTGCAGGGCGGCAGCGCGCGTGAGGGCAGGCGGTGTGGCAAACGCAGCGCCGCGCGGGGCGCCGCCGCCCCCGGCCGGCCGCGCTGCGCCGGCGCCGGCGCCGCCCACCGTTTTTGATGCCGTCGACGCAGCTGATCGCCGGCGGCGAGGGGCTGGGCGAGGGGCTGGGCGGGGGCAGGGCGACGCACACGCCGCTGGAGCACAGGCGGGTCGTGCAGTCCCAGGTGCTGACGCAGCGGCGGCCCACGCCGCACGCGGCGCCGCAGCCGCCGCCGCCGCTGCGAGCAGCGCGAGGGGCGCCGCGGCGGCGGGTGGCTGAGCGCGGCGGGGCGGGGGCGCGCGGGCGTGGGCGCCGCGCTGCGCGGCGCGGTGCCGCGCTCGCCAGTCAACGTCAGTCTCGCGGCCGTCCCTGACGCCGTTGGCGCAGGTGGGCGCGTCGATGCAGCGGCCGGCGGTGCACACGCCGCTGGTGCAGTCGGCCGCGGCGCGGCAAGTGCCCGACACGCCGCACTGGCGGTCGCACAGCTCGCCGCAGTCGACGTCGCCTGCGGCGCGCACGCAGGCGGCGAGCGTCGGCGCCGGCGCGGCGCCGCGGCGAGGCGCGGCGGCACGGCGGTCGCTGCCGGCAGCGCCCACCTTCGTTGGCGTCCTTGACCTTGTTGGTGCAGGTGGACGGCTGCACGCACTTGCCGGCCGTGCACACGCCGCTCACGCAGTCGCGCTGCTCGGTGCAGTTCAGGCCGTTGGCACATAGCGCCTCGCAGCCGCCGCCGCCGCAGTCAATGTCTGGCGGCGGAAGAGCAGGCGGCACGCTGCGCCGTCGGCCGCGCAGGCGCGCTGGACCCCCACCCACACCCCCGCTCAGCCCCACACCCGCACGTGCGTCTGCACACGCACACGCACGCACCCGTCTCGCGGCCGTCCTTGATGCCGTTGGCGCAGGTGGTCGCTTGGGCGCACAGCCCGCCGGTGCACACCTTGCTGCGGCAGTCCCACGTCGCGCCGCAGACCTTGCCAAACCAGCAGGCATCGAAGCACTCGCCGCCGCCGCTGCGCGGGCGCGAGGCGGGGAGGGCAGCCGGGGAGGGGGGAGGCAGGGGCCGAGCACCAGTTCACGAGGCAGGGCTTGGTTCGCGAGCAGGCAGGGGCCAGGCACGGCGGCGCAGCCGCTGCGCCCGCGCCGCCGCTCAGCTCACCAGTCAACGTCCGTCTCGCGCCGGTCCTTGACCTGGGGGCGGCAGCGCGGGCGCTCGGCGGCGCCGCGCGGCGCGCGGCGCGCGGTCGGTGCGCGCGCGCGCGCCGCGCGCACCTTGTTGTAGCACTGCGGCGGCTCCGCGCACTTGCCCGCGTTGCACACGCCACTCAGGCAGTCGGTGCCGACAAGGCAGACGCGCGCGGTGAGGCACTTGGGGCACGTCGTGCCGCCGCAGTCCTCTGCGCGCGGCAGCGCCGGCGCCCGCCGGTCAGTGCGGCGCGCGCGCGCCACGCCCGGGAGCGCCCCCCGGGCCACGCACTGTCCGTCTCGAGGCCGTTCTTCACGCCGTCGGTGCAGGTCTGGGCGGCCGCCCTGGGGCCGGCGGGCGTTGCGGCGGGCGCGTCGTCGGCGTGCGCCGGCGCAGGCCGCCCCTGACCGGCGGCCCTGCTGGCGCTCCAGAATACTTGACCCCCGCGGAGCACCGTGGCGTGCCCGGCGGGGCGAGGAGGGCCCTGGCTGGCGCGGTCAGCACTCTTCCCGCCGATTGCGAGCGCCTGCGCAGCCCACCTGGAGGCGCTCGCCACCAGCAGCAGCGCCAGGAGGGCCGCCCGGGCGACGGTAAGCTCGTGGTTCCGGGCCATCGCTGCTGATCGGGCGCGGCGAATCAGCGGCGGGCCGGGAGCCGGTGTGGGCGAGCTGCTGCTGCGCCGAGAGGAGTGCGGAGCACGCTGGGGTTGGGCACGAGAGCGCGCGGGGCAAGCGTCCACGCTGCGTCCGAGCTGTGCCTGGCCGAGCGCCGCTGCCGGTCCAACTTCCACTCCCCGCGGAGGGCGACATGACAACCGCGGTCGGCAGCGCCGGTTGCCCGCAGCCCGGTTCGATGTGCCGGGTCGGCAGGGCAAGGGAGAGAGAAAAACATTCGCAGGCATCGCAGCGGGGACAAAAAAGAAGGCGCCGCCGCGCGGTCGCGCGCACCGCCGCGCCCCCCTCTGCGCGGCTGCCTGGGCGGCGGCGCGCCGCGTCGGTCAGTCGAGGTAGAAGAGCGTCACGATCTTTTTCGAGTCCTTTGCCTCCGCGCACGTCTCCAGCAGCAGCCGGCTGTCGTGGAAGGCGAAGCAGATGACCTGCTGCACCTTGCCGATGATCTCCCGGTTGCAAAACCTGCGCCGGCCGCGAGAGGGCGCGCGTGGGCGGCGCCGCCGCCGCCGGTCGCGCAAGGGCGCGCGTGGGCGGCGCCGCCGCCGCCGGCGCCGCCGCCGCTGCCGCCCTGCCGCGCGTGCCCGCCGGCTGCCCGCTGGCGCCGCCGCCCACCTGCTGGCGTCCATGAGCGACATGCCGTCCTGCTGCGGCATCTCAACCACATTCTGCACCTGCGTGCCGGCGGCGGCGGCGCGCCCGCCGCGCGTCGGCCGCGGTGCGCCGGCGCCGCCGCACCCTGCTGCCGCCGCCGCCGCCGCCGCCGCCGCCGCCGCCGCCGCCGCCGCCGCCGCCGCCGCCGCCGCCGCCGCCGCGCCGGCGCGCCCACCTGCGCCAGCAGCTCCTGCGACTCTGCCGGCTGCCGCGACAAGCTCTGCGGCAGTATCACCGTGAGCAGGTCGGGCGCCTCGGCGCGCAGCGCGCCCTTGATGACCGCCGCGTTGGTGCCCGTCGCGCCCGAGGTGTATATGTGGTTGCCCTGCGCCGCCGCGGCGGCGGCGGCGGGCATGACGCACCGCCGGCGCGGCCGGCCGGCCGCCGGCGGCGCCGCGCGGAGCTGACACGGGTCGGTCGCCGCACGCGCACCGTCGACACGATCGCGTAGCTCAGGATTTCCACGAGCTTCTGGTGCGTCATGCCCATGTTGCGGGTGCCGAAGAAGCCCAGGTTCTTGGGCCCGTCGTTCTGCTGAATCGCCAGCAGCTCCTGCGCGCGGCGGCGGCGGCGGCGGCGGCGGCGGCGGCGGCGGCGGCGGCGGCGCTCGGCCGCGCGGCGGCGCCCCCGGCGCCGGGCGGGCGCGCCGCAGCTCACGCTGAGGTAGTCTAGATCCGCCACGGAGCGCGTGGCGGGCTTGTCCAGCACCAGCAGCTTCTCCTCGCTCCGGTCGCTGGGGTCCCAGAGCTCGTCGGCCTGGTTGGGCAGCCCCTGACCCTTGCCCGACGACGCGATCGCCGGCAGGCGCTGCACCTCATCGCCGACCGCCGGATCCGGCTGCTGCGGGCACGGCTGCGGGCCCGCGGGCTGCTGCGGGGTCGGCTGCACGCCCGATGCCCCGCTGCACGCGCGCACGGAGCAGCTGCGAGCCCGCCGCGCCGCAGGTGGAGCGCTGGGGCGACTGGCTGGCCGCGGCGCCTGCGGCAGCGCGCCGAGGGCGCCGCGCAGCATCGCGGCGGCGGCGGCGGCAGCAGCGGCGGCGGCAGCAGCACGCGGCCACGCCGAGGGAGCGAGCTGCGCCTCGAGCGGTCGCGTGGCGCAGCGGCGGGGCTGCACTGCAGCACTGAGCTAAGCAGCGAGCGGCAGCGCCCTTGCCCAGCTCGGGCGGGGTTGAGCTGGACCGCGCCGCCGCCCTGTGTTGCCCGCCGCCTGTACACGCTCAACCGCGGCGCTGCCGCTTGCTCACGCGCGGCGCGTGGCCGACGCCGTCGTCCCACACGTGGTCGCCCTCGCGCACGTGCTCCTCGAGCACGCGCGCCGCGACGCTGTCGTGCTCCCGCGCCACACGCTCGGCGATGGTCAGGCCGTCGTCGACCGCTGCCGAGCGGCGGCCGCCGCGCGCGCGCGTGCTGCGGCCGCCGCCCGCCGCGCCGGCCGCGCCGCTGGGCCCCGCGCCGCTGGGCGCCTCGCTGCTGGGCGCCACGCCGGCGCCCCGGCGCGTGCGGCCACCGGCACGCCTGCCGGCGGGCTGCGAGCTGCCGGCCGCGGCCGCCGCCTCGGCGACAGGCTTGCCCTCCTCCTCAGCCGCCGCCGCCGCCGCTGCACCGCCGCGCGCGGTGGAGCGCGGCCGGCCCCCGCTCGCGGGGCGGGCGCGCCCGCCGCTGGCGCTGCGGCCGCGGCCGCCGCCGCGCTCCTGGCCGCCGCCGCCCGCCGCGCGCTCGCCGTCCCCGCCGGCGGGCTGCACGTCGTTCGCTGCCGCGTCCTGGTCGTCCTGCTGGCCCTCGTCCTCGCCCTCCTCTCCCGCGCCGCCGCCGCTGCCCACCAGCCGGTCGATCAGGCCCCCAGCCAGCTGCGGCGCGGCGCGGGCTTGGCGCCCGCGCCGCGCTCGGCCTCGCCGTCGTCCGCCGCGGCGCGCTTGCGCTTGCCGCGCGCGCTGCCGTCCGCCGGGGGGCACTGGTCGTCCTCCATCGCGTCCGCCGCGTCTGCCGCCTCGAGCGACGCCTGCGCCGCCGCCGCGGCAGAGGCCGCGCCGCCCCGGCGCCCGCGCCGCGGCGCCGTCTCGCCAGCCGGCGGCGCGGCGGCGACGTCCGCCGCGGGCGCGGCCGCGCTCCGCCGCGCCCTGCCCGCGCGTGTGGCGGGGGCCGGCGCCGGCTGCGCCACCTCGTCGCCCTCCCCCGCGGCCTCGCCCGCCACGCCGCCGCCGGCGCCCGAGCTCGTGGCGCGGCTGCGCCCGGAGCGCCTGCCGGCGCGGGGCGCCACAGCGCGTGGCGCCGCCGCCGCTGCTGCCGCCGCCGCCGCCGCTGCGGCCTCGCCCTCCTGCACCGCGGCGTCCTCAGGGATGGCAACCAGCGTGGTGCCCACCACCAGCACCTCCTCCACGACGCCCGCCGCTGCCGCGGGCTCGTCGCCGCCAGCGCCCTCAGCCGCGGCCCTGCTGCGCCGGCTGGCGCGCGCGCTGCCCGCGCGCCCCGCCGACGCGCGGCCGCCCCTGCGCGGCGCCGGCGCGGCGCCCGCGCCGGCGGCCTCGTCGTCCGAGGCAGCAGCCGCGGCGCTCGCCTTGCGCCCCCGTCCGGCCCGGCTCGCCCTGGCTGCGGAGGGGGCCGGCTGCTCGTCCGCCGCCGCCCGCTCGGCCGCCGCCGCCGCCCGCTCGTCGGCTGCCGCCTGCTCAGCGGCTGCCGCCTGCTCAGCGGCAGCGGCCTCCGCCGCCGCCTCCGCCTCCGCCGCCGCTGCCTCCGCCGCCTCCGCCGCCGCCGCCTCCTCGTCCTCGTCCTCCTCCGCTGGCGGCGTGCCCAGCGCCGGCTGCGTCACCGAGGCGGGCGTGCGGCTGCGGCCAAAGCCGAGCCAGCCCAGGCCCAGGAGGGAGCGGCCGCCGGGGGTCTTCGTGGTGTAGCTGTACACAGACGCGCCGCCCACGCCCGCGCCCACGCCGGCGGCCACGGCGGCCGCGGCGGCGCCGGCGGCCGCGGCGGCCGCGCTGGAGCCCGCGCCGCCGCCGGCCGCAGGCGGCGTGACCTGCGCCGCCGCCGCCCGGCCCGGCGACTCGCGGGGCGGCGAGCCCAGCAGCTGCATCGCGCGCACGCGTGCGCCTGCGGCGCGCGCCGCGTTGGTGGCGGCGGCCTCCAGGATGTCGCCGTCCCCCTCGCCGTGCCCGGCATCGTGCTGCTCCTCCTCCTCCTCGGCCACGTCGACGGGGGAGCCAAAGCCCACCTCGGCCGCGGCCGCCACCGCGGCCGCGACGTCGCCCGCCGCAGCCGCGCGCACCGCGCGCGTGCGCGGCGTCGGCGCCGCCGCCGCGCCGCCGGCGCGCGCGGCGCGGCCGGAGCGGCGCTTGCCGGTCGCGGGCGTGGCCGCCGCCGCCGCAGCGGCCCGAAACTCAAACTCGACCGGCGCCGCCGGCTCGTCCTCTGCCACCGCCGGCAGCGCCGCCGCCTGCTCCTCCGCGGCCGCCGCGGCTCGGCTGGCCCTGCCCCGGGCCCGGCCGCGCGCGGAGCCGCGGGCGCTGCGGTCCTCGCTCGGCCCCGGCTCGCTGGCAGCGGGCTCCGCTGCCAGCTCCCCGCCGCTGCTGGCAGCGGCGGCGGCCACTGCGGCGAGCGCCGCCGCGGCCGCCAGGTCGGGCACGTCAGTGTCCGCGGTCGCCGCGGCTGGGCTCGCCAGCGCGGCATCAATCTCCATGTCAGCAGCTGCAGACGACTCCAGCGCCACGCCCGCCGCCGCCGCGAGCTCGGCCGCCGTCGCGAGCGCCTTCCCCACGGCCGCGGGCGCCGACCTGCGGCCCCTGGCGGCCCGCTGCCGCGGCACGGGCTGCTCCGTCTGCTCCTGCTCGCCCTCGGCGCCCGCGGCCGCCTGCGCCTCGCCAGCAGGCGCGGGCGCGGCGCCCTTGCTCCTGCGGCCGCGCCGACCGCTGCTGGGGCTGGGCCCGGCGGGAGCTGGTGCTGCTGCGGCTGCGGCGGCTGCGGCTGCTGCCGCCGCCTCGTCTGCCCGCTGCGCCACAGCCTCCTCCTGGCGCTGCGCCTCCGCGGCAGCCTCGACGGCCGCCGCGGCCGCCTCGGCGGCAGCCTCGGCGGCCGAGCGCTGCGGGGAGGCCAGCGCGGCGGCCGCGGGCGACAGCGGGCGCGCCAGGCCGACGAGCGCAGCGATGCGGCCGACAGGCGACAGCTGCCCCGCCGTCGCCGCGCGCTGCTGCTGCGCAAGGACTTGGCCCTCCTGCACCGCGGCCTCACGCGCCGCCACCTCGGCCTCGCGCGCCGCGAGCTGCGTCTCCAGCTGCGCCGCCTCCGCCAGCCGCGACGCCAGCTCGCCCTCGCGCCGCGCCAGCTCCGCCTGCGCCGCGGCCGCGCCGGCCTCGCGCGCGGCGCACGCCTCCTCGCGCGCCGCCGCAGCGGCCTCGCGTTCCTCCGTCGCCGCCTCGGCGCGGGCGAGCTGCGCGGCGCGCGCGTTGAGCTCGGCCGCGCGGGCGCTCAACGCCTTGTCCCGCGCGTCCAGCTCGCCGCCGCGCGCCGCCAGCTGCGAGTCGCGCTCGCCCAGTGCCTCGCGCTGCGGGAGGAAAGGGGCGACGGCGGCGGCGCGGGCAGGGTGCGTGGGCGGCGCCGCCGGCCGGGCGCAGCGAGCGCCGCGGCCGCACACGCGCGCTCGTGCGCCGCTGCGCACCCCGCGGCGCGCACCTGCGCCTCCAGCTGCGCCTCCTTGGCCTGCGCCACCGCGTCGCGCTGGTCCAGGACCAGCTGCGCCGTGACGAGCGCGGCCTGGCCCTGCTCCAGCTCGGCGCGGCCCGCCACGACCGCGTCCTCGCGCGCGCTCATGCCCGCGTCCGCCGCGGCGACCGCCGCCTCGCGCGCCGCCAGCGCCGCGGCGGCCGCGTCCAGCTCCAGCGCGCGCTGCGACAGCTCCGCCGCGCGGGCGTTGGCGACGCTGCGGGCGGGCGCGGGCGCGGCACATGCGCATGAGCGCGCCGGTCGCGCTGCTGTCGGCGCGGCCGGCGCGCGAGCGCCGCCGCCCGCCCGCCCCACGCCCCGCACGCACGTCCGCCGGTCCTCCAGGTCCGCCTCTGCCTGCAGCACCTCGGCCTCGCGCTCTGCGAGCGCCACGGACAGTGCGTCGCACTGCGCGCGCTGCGCGTCAGCCTCCTCGGCCCGCTTTCGCAGCGCCGCCTCCTGCTTGCCCTGCGCGGCGCGCGCGATGGGGGCGGCTCAGCGGCGCACGGGGCGCTGCGCCAGCGCGTGGGGCGCGGCGCCGCCGCCCGCGCGCGCGCGCAGCGCAGCGCAGCGCAGCGCAGCGCGCTGGGCACCCACCAGGCGCGCCGCCTCGCGCTCCTGGTACTTGCGGTCGGCCTCGGTCGAGGCCTTGGTGCCGCTGAGGTCGCGCGCGCGCGCGTCCAGCTCCGCCTTTTGCTTCTGTGAAGGGCGCGGCGGACGCGGGCGCGGGCGCAGGCGTGGGCGCCGTTGTAGTTGCGCGCGCCGCTCGGCGCGGCGGGCGGCGCCGCGCGGCCGCCCGGCGGCGGGGCACGCGCACCGCTAGGTCCTGCTGCTCCGCGTCGAGCTTGGCCTGCAGCTCCTGCAGCTTCTTCTGCTGCGCGGCCAGCTCCTTGCTGGACGCCTTGGCCGCCTTGGCCGCCTCGGCCTCGCGCTGCCGCGCCTCCTGCGCCGCGGCCGCGGCCTCCGCCAGCTGCGCGGCGGCGCGCTCCTCCCGCGCGGCCGCGTCCCGCTGCGCCGCCTCCAGCTGCTCCGCGCGCGCTGCGCGGGGGCGGGCGGGGCGGGGCGCCTCGCACGAGCCGGCGGCAGCGACGGCGGGCGGCGTCAGCCGCGGAGCTCTGCGGCCGGCGGCTCGGCGCACCTTGCAGCTGCTGCTCCCGCTGCCGCCGCTCGGCGTCGCCGGCGCTGCTCGCCGCCTGCAGGCCCTCCAGCTCCTGCTGCAGGCGCTGCCGCTCGGCCTGGGGCGCAGCGCGCGGGCGGGGAGGGGAGGGGAGCTCGGCACGCCGCAAGCGGGCACTGCGCTGCCGGTGGCTGCCGCGCTGCCCTTCGCGAGCGTGCGGCCGCACCCGGTGCTCCTCGCGCGCCTGCGCCAGCTGCGCCGCGAGCTCGCGCGACCGCGCGCTCAGGTCGTCGCGCTCGCGCGCCAGGCCGGACGACTCGGCCCTGCGCCGGGCGCCAGGGCAGGCGCGCGCGGGCGTGGCGCGCCAGCCTGGCGCGCCAGCCTGGCGCCCGGCGCCGCACTGCGCGCCGCCGCCGCCGCCCGCCCGCGCCTCTCCGCGCACCTCGCGGCCTGGCAGCCGGCGTGCTCGCGCTCCACGGCCGCGAGGCGCCGCGTCGCGTCGGCCAGGCTGCCCTGCAGCGCCGCGAGCTCCGCGCTGGTGCGGTCATAGTATTCGCTCATCGCCTCCAGCGCCGCCTGCAAGCGCGCGGCGCGGCGCGGGGCGTGAGGACGGGGCGCGCGAGCGAGGGGCGCGCGGGGCGCGCGCGCAGCAGCAGCAGCGGGCAGCAGCACCCGCCGGCGGCGGCGGTTGCGCGAGGCGGTTGGCGCGCCGCCGCCGCCGCGGCGCGCTGCCGCCGCCGCCGCTGCGGGCTGCCGCAGCGCGGCGGCCGGCGCGGTGGGCGAGCGCGGCGCGGCGGGGCGCACCTGGCGCTGCTTCTCATACTCGTCGAGCTGCAGCGCGAGGTCGTCGTTGATGCCGCGCAGCTCCTCCGCCTGCGGCCGCCGCGGCGCGGCGTGAGGTCCGGGCCGCGGCGTCGGGCCCGGGGCGCGCGGGGGCGGCGGCGCACCTCCTTCTGGGCGGCCTTCAGCTGCTTCTGGGCGTCCCAGTACTCCTCCCACGCCACCGCGGACAGCTGCTCCTTCTTCCTGCGCGCTCACGCCGCGGGCGCGGCGTCAGGGCGCGGCCACCCCTGGGCCCCGGCTCGCGCCCCCGCCGCGAGGCCCCGCACCGGCTGGAGGCCGGGGTGAAGGCCATGGCCGGCGATGATCAGCTGCGGCCGCCCGCACAGCCGTGCGTGCTCCGCTCACGATGGCCGGAGCGGTGGGAGGGGGCGGCTGACGTCTCCCGACAGATCTGGGGAGCGCGGGCGTGCGCGGGCGCGGCGCCCCAAGGCCTTCTGCTGCAGCAGCAGCGGTTGGCCGCCGTGGGCGCCCAGCGCGGACGCGGCGAGGGCCGGCGTGTCCGGGCGCGGCGAATGCACGGCCGGGAGGCCGCGGCGGCGGCGGGGCTGCGGCGGAGGGGCGGCGGAGGGGCGGCCCGCGGTTCGAGACCGCTCCGAACAGCGGCGCAGCGTCGGCGGTGGCCGAGCGCCGCCCGCGCGGACTGCCTCGCAAACGTGACGTTCTGGTGGCTGCGTCGGCACCCGAAGTGGGGGCGTTTGCGCACACGCACCGCTGCCGCGCCCGCGCCGCCGGCGCCGAGCGCAGCAGTTGGCCGCCTTCTTTCGGCTGTTCAGCCTGCGCGCCATCGCGGCGTTTGACGGTGCATTCGCCCTGCTGAGGCCCCGACTCGGGGCGCAGCGTCGCGAGAGAGCCGGGACGCAGCGTCGCATCCCAAGCTGCGCCGCACCGCGCGCCAGAGCGCCTCCGCCGAGCGCCCGGAACCGCTCACGCGCGATCGACTTCGCGTGGGCGTGCGATCCGCCGCGCAGCGTGGGCGCGGGCCCTCCGGCGCCGCCGGCGCCGCTGCTGCTGCTGCGTGCGGGCGCCGCCGGCGCGATGGCCAGCGACGGCGGCAGCGCGCCGCTGCTGGAGGAGGACCTCTACAAACACACCGTGGTCGCCGACTACGTGGTGCGGCGCCCTGCCGCGCGGGCCCAGCGCGCGGCGGCGCCCAGCGCGCCCCTGCCGCAAACGCCGACGCGCGCCGCGCCGCATGGCGCGGCGCAGGTGCGGCGGCACGTGAAGCTCTTCCCCGACTGCTTCGTCACGTACGGCGACCCCGGCGGGCGGCCGGAGGAGTTCCGGGTGTACCCCCTCGAGCCGGGCGCGGCGCTGTGCCCGCCCGGCGCGGGCGAGCTGCCGCGCAAGCGCCGCCACGTGCGCCCGCCCGGCGTGGGGTCGCTCACCGCGCTCGCGGCGATCCGGGGCAAGGGCGAGGTCGTCGACCTGGTGTGTGCGTGCGTGTGTGCGTGCGCGCGCAGCGGCCGGCGGGCACGCGGCAGCGAGGCGGGCGCGGCACGGCGCGGCGCGGCGCGGCGCAGCGCGGCACGGCCGCCTCCCAACGCGGCGGTCCCACCCCGCCGCGCTGCGCTGCGCCGCGCCATATGGACAGTACACGTTCAAGCTGGAGATGGCCCACGCCTGGAGCTTCCGCTTCTGCTTCGCCACGCTGGAGCAGGCGCAGCGCTGGCACGCTGCGCTCGCGCGCGCGGTCGCGGCGCTGCGCGCCGAGGCGGCCGAGGCGGGCGCCGCGGCGCCGGCCGCGGACGACGCCGCGGGCGAGGGCACGCCCCGCGCCGGCGACGGCTCGGCGCAGGGCCGCCTCCTCGCCGCCGAGCCCAGCACGCGCAGCATGCTGCAAGGCGCGCGCGCGCACGCGCCGCACGGGCGCGCCGCCCGCGCAGCAAGCGCCGCGCGCCCTACCCCCCACGCCTGCGCCGCCCCGCGCCGCCGGCCAGGCCCGCCGTTTGGCAGCCACGCGCTCGCGAGCGCGAGCAGCTTCATCAGCGACGACGCCGACGCCGACCTCGCGGCGCTGCTCGACTTCCCGCCGCCGCGCGCGCCCGGCGGCGCCGCCGCGCCCGGCGGCTGCGGGCAGCGCTGGGTGCCGTACCGGCACAGCAACGGCCTCAGCGTGTATCAGCACATGGGCACCGGCAGCGCCGACAACGAGTACATGGTGCGGCCCCGGGGGGGGGGGTGTCTGCCCCGCGCGGCACGGCGCGCGTCGCGGCCCGGGAGGCTCGCCGTGGCCGCTGGAGCGCGCGGGCGGGCGGGCGGGGCTGAGGAGGCCGGCCCGCGCCCCGGCGCCCGCGCGGCGCCGCAGGTGACGGCGATCGTGCGCGGCACGCCCGGCGACGTGCTGCGCGCGCTGCTCGACCCCGGCAGCGCGACGAGCATCCTCGGCCCCGCGCTCGAGGTGGAGGTGCTGGAGAGCTCGCCGGGGCGGCAGGTGCGGGCGCGGCGCGAGGGCGCCCGCCGCTCGCGGCCGGGGCCGCGCTCACGCCCTCGCCGCCGCCGCGCCGCCGGCCAGGTGTTGCGCATCCAGCTGCAGGCGCTCGGCCCGATCGCGGCGTGGTTTCGGCCGCGCGAGGCGGTGGTGCAGCGCGTGCTGAAGAAGGAGGACGACGGCGTGTACGTTGTGCTCTTCTCATCGGTCAGCGACCCCCTGCGCGACAACGCGCCGCCGCCGCCGCGCCACGAGGGTGGGTGGGCGCGCAGGCGGGAAAACAAGGGGGCGGTCCCTGGCGCGCGGCGCGGTGAAACGCGGCGCGGCGGGCGACGCGGCGCGGCCGCCCGCCCGCCCGCGCGCCCGCAATGCCGCAGGCGTGATTGAGGAGCCGGAGGGCCTCGGCGGCGGCGGGCGGCGCGCCGCGCCGGTGCGGTGCCGCGTGTCTGGCGGCTACACCATCAGCAAGCTCGCGGGCCACAGCGGCGCGACCAGCCCAGAGACGCTGCTCACCTGCATCCTCCAGGCGCGCCGCGCCGCGCCGCGCGGGGCGGACCCGCGCGGGCCCGCGCGCCCCGCCGCGCCGCAGGGACGAGCGGCGCCCCCGCCCGCGCCCGCGCCGAGCGGCCCCTCGCCGCGCCGCGCCGCGCCGCGCCGCGCGTGTCCTGCCCGGGGGTGGGCGCGCAGGTGCAGGACCTGGGCGGGTTCCTCAACCCCGGGCACCCGCTGCACCGCCTGGTCGAGTGGTGGAGCGGCGGCGCGTCCGAGGCCTTCCTGGAGCGCATGCTGCTGGGCGTCACGGTCGCGCGGGACGTGGTCGAGCAGAACAGGCGCGCGGCGCGCCGGGGCGCGCGGGCGGCGCGCGGCGCGCCGGGGCACGCGCGCGGCGCGCGGGGGCGCAGGCGTGGGTCAAGGGGGGAGGGAGGAGAGGGCGCGCGATCGTGGAGGGAGGAGGGGGCGTGCGTGGTTGCCGCGGCCGTCGCGGGCCGGCGCGTTGACCTCTCGCGTCGCGCTGAGCCCTCCCTCTCTCTCTCTCGCGCGCGCGCCGCAGGTTTGCGGTCAAGCCCCAGGCGTTCAGCTTCCAAGATGCGCCGGCGCCCGGCCCCGAGCCCGGCCCCGCGCCGGGCTGCGTGCGCACGAGCACGTTTGTCATGCGCCACGCCGCGACCGCGCTCGACGGCGGCGCGCCCCCCGGCGGCGGCGCCGCGTCTGCGCTCAGCCCCTTTGCCGGCGTCGCCGCGGCATCGCCCGCGTCGTTCGGCGGCGCGCCGCGCCCGGGCGGGCTGCGCAAGCCGAGCCGCCTCGCCAGCACGCGCCTGCCGACCGGCAGCACGGGCCTCCCGCGCGGCCCGTCGGCCGAGGCGCCGCCGTCGCTCGCCGAGGGGGAGGAGGAGGCGGAGGAGGCGGGGGCGGCCTTCCAGCTCCCCAGGCGCGCGCACGGGGCGCCGTCCGTCGCGCCGCGCGGCGGGGGCGGCCCGCGGCTGGGCTCGCTCGTGGCGGTGTGGGGTGCTCGGCTCACGCGCGCCCGCCCTCTGCCCCCGCCCCCTGTGCCTCGCAGAAAGTTCTACGAGGAGATTCACACCCCCGGCGCCGACTGCCCCTTCAAGGCACGGCGCAAAGCACCACATTTGGTGCCCCGCGCTCGCCGCCGCCCCGCGCCGACGCCCCTGCGCCCACCGCGCCCGCCGCCCCGCCCACCTGCCCGCCCCCGCCAACGCTGCCGGCGCCGCCCGCGCGCGCAGGTGCGGGGGCCGAGCTACCTGTCTGACGGCGTCAAGGTGGCGGCGGGGGCGCCCGTGTTTGAGCTGCTCGGCATGGAGGTCGTCGACGTCGGCGGCCCGGGCGCGGCGCCCCACATCAGCCGCTACCTCCCCTCAATCAGGCGCGCCGCACCGCCGGCACCACGCACGCCCCACGCCCCGCCGCCGCGCACCCACCTCCCGCCCGCCCGCCCGCCTCTCCCCTGAGCTCCCGCCCGCCCCCGCCCGCCCGCCTCCCGCCGGCCGTCGCACCCCCCCCCCCGCGCAGGCGGAGCGCCAAGCCCTTTCTCTTTGTGTTCAACCTCATGGTCCCCGGGCCGCCCACGGTGTGCTGCGTGTTTGTGTTTGGCGCCGACGCGCACCCCGACGCGCTCGGGCCGCCGCCGGACGACCCCGAGGACTCGGACTGGCAGCCCTTCGACTTCCTCATCTATCGGTGGGTGGGTGAGTGGGTGGGTGGGTGGGAGGGGCAGCGCCCGCCGCAGCGCCCACAGCGCCCCGCCGCCGCGCCCGCAGCGCCCCTTGCTCGGCGCAGCAACCACCGCGCCGCCCCGCGCGCCGCGCGCCGCCGCCCCGCGCCGCGGCCCGCCCCGCGCGTCCGCCGGCGCCCGCAGGTTCCTGCACGGCGACGACGAGGAGCGGCGCAGCCTGTTCAAGATGATCCCCCGCGTCGCGCAGGGGAGCTGGGTGATCAAGCAGAGCGTCGGCACGACGCCCGTCATCCTCGGCCGAAAGCTCGCGACCAGGCGCGCGCGCCCGCGCCCGCGCCAGACGTCCCTCCCCGCCGGGCCCGCGCCCGCGCCCGCGCCCGCGCCCGCGCCCGCGCCCGCGCCCGCGCCCGCGCCCGCGCCCGCGCCCGCGCCCCACACGTCCCTCGCCGCGCCCCACACCCCTCCTCCTGCGCGCTGCAGCTTCTTTGTGACGGGCAAGTACGTCGAGGTCTCTGTCGACGTGGGCAGCAGCACGACGGCGCAGTACGTGACCGGCATGGTCCGCGGCGGCGCCAAGGGCCTCGTGCTGGACCTGGGCGTCGTGCTCGAGGGCCATAACGCCTGGGAGCTGCCCGAGGCGCTGCTCGGCGCGGTGCGGTGAGTCACGGCGGCGCCGGCCGCGCCGGCGGGGCTGGGCCCAGCCGGGCAAACCGGGCAAGCCGCGGGACCTGGCCGGCGGGACCTGAGCCGCGCCCGCCCGCCGTGCCGCAGCGTGAACCACCTCGACCTGGCGGCCGCGTCCAAGCTGGACGACAGCAAGGAGGTGCCGCTGCTGCTGGGCGGCGGCGCCGCGACGGCAGAGTCGTCGGCGTGAGGCGGGAGCGCGCGGCGCGCGGCGCAGGCGGCGCAGCAGGATGCGGGTGTGGGCGCCAGCAACGGACGGACGGGTGCGGGTTCACTGTTTTGGGCTGGCGCGGCGCGCGACACGCACCGGGGATCCACCCCTGCCGCGGGCCCTGTGGCCTCTGCGGGGCGATTGACCGCGACGCACACGTGCGCGTGCGTGTGCCGGCTGCCGCGGTTACTCCCCCGGTTACCCCGCCGGCACTGCAACTAGAGTTGAGTTGATGCGCTCCAAGCCCCCCGGGCCCCGTCAGCCGCTCGCTCGCTCGCCGCCGGCCGTGCAGCACGTGCACCGATCTCAAAAACTCAGCCCTGCCCTGGCCCACAGCTCCGAGGTTTGAGTTTGCGCCGCCGCGCGGCACGCACGGGTCCGGCAGCGTCAGACCGGCGGGTGGCACGCGGCGCAGTCGTCGGGGACGTCCTCGGCCTGCGCCGAGTACATCGACTCAAATACGCTCTGCCCCTCCGGCCAGCCGTGGGCCAAGCGCAGCGCCGTCCACGCCGCGTCGGCGTCGCGCACGCTGGTCACGCGCACCGCGCCGCCGCCCGGCGCTGGCGGCAGCCAGGCCTGGACGCGCGCGTCGCGGCCGAGCAGGTCCAGCCCCCGCGCGCGCACCGCCAGCGGCGCTGCCGGCACCGCGCCGGCCGGCGAGCCAGCATCCGGCACCGGCACGGGCGGCGGCGGCGGCGGCGGCGGCGGCGGCGGCAGCTGGGCCTCAGCCGGCGCGGGTGGCGCATCGACTGCCTCCTCGGGCGCGGGGCTGGGCGACGCCCCCTCGCCAGGCTCTGGCGACGCCGCCGGCTGCTCCCCATCCGGCGCCACCGGCGGCGGAGGTGGCGGGGGCGGCGGCGGCGGGCTCGGCGGCGGCGGGCTCGGCGGCGGCGGCGGCGGCGGGCTCGGCGGCGGCGGGGGTGGCGGCGGCGGCGGCCGCTCCAGGAGGCGCGTGACCCGGACGTTGCCCAGGAAGCCAAACACCGGGGCGCCGGGCGGCCCGGCGCTGCCCAGGAGCTCCAGGCACGCCTCGGTCGCGGTCGCATTGTCGCCGGCGGGCAGGTCGAGCCAGCCCAGGGACTGGCCCATGAGCACCGCCTGGGGCGGCAGCCGCGCCGTGAGCGCGGGCGCGGTGCCGTCCCGGATGGCGGCAAAGGTGCCAAAGGAGAGCCGGAACGTCGCCTCGGCGCGGCTGGTGTAAAAGATGACGGCCTCGTAGGGGCTCGCCGTCATCACCTGGCGAGGAGGAGGGCGCGGCGCGCGTGGAGACGCGCGGTCAAGGTGTGGCGCGGTCAAGGCGCGCGCGCGCTTGGGCGCCGGCGCCCCCGCCGCCGCTGTGCGCTCGCCTTGGTCCTGAAGCACATGCGGTCGCCGGCGGCGGCGAAGCCGCTGGCGCCGTTGGGGCCGAGCACGACCGCGCCGCGCGTGCGCTCGTGCGCGGCGTTGGCCAGCATGTTGGTCACGCGCGCGCCGCGCAGGCCCATGTAGAAGAGCGGCTTGGCGAACGAGTGCGGCTCCGCGGCGACGCCCGCCCACCACGCGCGCGCGGCGGCCGACAGGCCCGCCGCGATCGCCGGCGCGCCGGGCTCGGCGCCCGCGTCGCTGCACGGCAGCTCCACGTGGCTGCCGTTGGTGAGGCGGTAGAGCGTGCGCGTGGCGCCGACCCACTTGTAGTCGCCCTGGCGCACCGCAATGCACGCCTCAAAGCCCGGCGCGCTCGCGTTGTGGTGGAGCAGGAGCTCGGGGAGGAGCTTGCCGTACACGCTGTGCAGCATGCCGCCGGTGTCGTAGTCAAACAGCGGCTGCGGGCGCAGCACCTCCCTGCGCAGCGCGGCGGCGGCAGGGGGCGGCGTGTGAGCGCGCGGCGCGCACACGCCAGTGTGCGAGAGGCCCGCCCGCGGGCCGCACCGGTCGGGGCCGAGCTCCGGCACCGCGTCAGCGTCAAAGCAGTGCGCGCTGAGGAAGACCAGGCGGCGCTCGAGCTGCGCGGGGCTGGCCAGCGCGGTGCCGCGCCGCCCGCTGCGCGCCGGCGCCGTGGCGTTGCCCGGCGCGGGGCTGGCGTCCGGCGGCGCGCCAGCGTCGCCGCTGGCGGGCGCGGGCGACTCCAGGGGCGCGGCAGCGCCGCCCGGCTCGCCGTCCCCGGGCGGCGCCGGCGACACGGGCGGCGCCGCGCCAGTGCCGCCCGGCTCGCTGCCCGGCTCGCCCGCGTCGAGCAGCCCCGCGAGCAGCTGCTGCATCGCCTCCTGCGGCGCCAGCTGCGCCCCCGGCGGCGGCGGCGGCTGCGGCTCGTGCTCTGGCTCGGGCTCCGGCACGAGCAGGTTGGCAAAGCTGAGTCCGTCCCAGGGCCAGTGGTTGGTGCCGTTGGCGGGGAGGCCTGCCAGCTCCGCCATGGTGGGGAGGACGTCCTTGATGTCCACCAGCGTGCTGTCCACGACGCCGGCGGGCACGCCGGGGCCCTGCACGGCGAGGAAGTTGCGCACGCCGCCCTCGAGCACCGAGTGCTTGAAGCCCTGCATGCGGCTCGGCATGCGCGTCTGCGGGGAAGGGAGGGGGGGGGGGCAGTGCGCAGGGGTGGGCGGGGCGCGCCGCCGCCACGCGCGCGCGCGCGCGCGCGCCGCCGCCGCCGCGCCTGCTTTGGCCCCGGCTGCGTCTCGCCGCGCAGCAGCTGGCTGCCGTTGTCACCCATGACCATGACAAACGTGCTGCCCGCGGCGGCGCTGCCGCGCAGCGCGGCGAGCAGGCGGCCAAGCAGCTCGTCGAGGTACTCCAGGTTGGCCCACACGTCGATCGTCGCCTCGGCGACGCCCGCATAGCGCGGGTCGGCCTCATAGCGCGCCCGGAAGCGCGCGGGGTAGGGCCGCGCGGCGGCGCCGTTCTTGACGGTCAGGTGCACGCTCTTGGTGGCGAGGAAGGCGAAGAAGGGCGGCGAGGCCGCCGTCACGTTGCCCAGGTAGTCGGCCAGCGCGTTGGTGAGCTGTGTGTCCATCGGCAGCTTGTCCTCCACGCGCGTGTAGTCCTGGTTGACGCTGCGGCGCGCGGGCGCGCGCGCGCGCGTGCACGGGCGCGGTGCCGCGTGCGCGACGCGTGTCGCTGCGGTGCCTTGCCGGCGCCGGCGCGGCGCGCAGCTGGCCGAGCGTGCGATGCTGCTGGCCGCCGCGCGTGCGGCGGCGGCGCGCGCACCGCATCAGCGTGTCCTCCTGGTCCATGCCCGGCGGGAAGAAGGAGCGCGCAAAGCCGACGTTCCAGGGCTCGTAGCCCTGCACGTCGCCGTTGTGGAACTTCCCGCTGCGGTTCAGTGCGGGCGCGGGCGCGCGCGGGGCGTCGGTCAGCAGTGAGCGGGCACCCGCGCGCGCGGCGGCGCGGCGGCGCGCGACTGTGCCCGCGCCGCACAGGTGGATGGTGTCGTAGCCGGCGTCGCCCAGCACGCGCGCCGCGGTGGCCTCGCTCGAGTCGAGAAAGTCGTAGCCGCCGTGCACGAGCGCCACGCCGGTGCGCGCAAAGTCGCGCCCCGTGAGCAGCGCCGCGCGCGTCTGGGCGCACTGGGGGGACGTGTAAAACGAATCGAGCAGCAGCCCGCCGGTGATGAAGGCATCGAGGTGCGGCGTGTGGACGTAGCCTGGGTTGTTGAGCCCGACATCGTCCCAGCCCTGGTCGTCGGTGAGCACCACGATGAAGCTCGGCCGTGCGCCGGGGGCCAGCGGCGGCACCGGCACGCCGCGGCGCTCCGGCTCGGCCAGCGCGATGGGCTCGCACGCCGACGGCGCGGGGCTGGGCTCCGGGAGGGCCGGCTCCGGGAGCTCCGGCTCTGGCAGCTCCGGCAGCTCCGGGAGCTCCGGCTCTGGCAGCTCCGGCTGGAAGGACGGCGCTGGCGACTCCAGCGGCGGTGCTGGCGCCGGCGACTCCGGCGGCGGCGGCGCTGTTGAATCAAGCGGCGGCGGTGCTGGCGACTCGAGCGGCAGCGGCGCCGGCGGCTCCAGCGGCGGTGCTGGTGCTGGCGATGACGGCGGCGGCGGCGCTGTTGAATCGAGCGGCGGCGGTGCTGGCGGCTCCAGCGGCAGCGGCGCCGGCGACTCGAGCGGCGGCGGCAGGTCCAGCGGCGGCAGCGACTGCGACTCCAGCGGCAGCTCGAGCGCCGGCATGCCGGGCGGCGCCGCGCTGCCCCCGCTGCTGCTCATTGGCGCCGTCGTGGCGTTTCCCAGCACGGCCAGGCCGCGCTGGTCGCGCAGGTCTCGCGCCCCTGCGCGCGGGGCGGCGGTTGTTGGGCGGGGCAGCTCCCGCTGCTGGCTGGCCGCTGGCCGCCGCGCGGCTGCGCGCCCCCCCCCTTCTCGCGCCTGAGGCGACGGACGCCGCGACCGCGACGACCACCAGCAGCTCCAGCAGCCGCGGCATGGCGCCTGCTCGCGAGCGCGCCAAGACCGGGAGCCCCGTTTCCCGGCTGGCGCGCGGCGAGGAGCCCCACCAGGTTGGCGACAGCTCAGCGACAGCTCAGCGAGCTCCCCACGAGCTGTCAGCGCGCTGCCGGCCCGCCGCGGCGCCGCGAAAAAAGAGGGGGCGGCGGCGGCGACCGCGCCGCCGGCGCCGTGGTGCCTGGCCGCGTTTTCCTGCTAAACCGCGCAAGCCCAGCATGAAGCGCAGCTGCGATGATCGCCAGGCGCCTGGTGGAGCTCGCAGTCAGCCGCAGTCAGCGTTTGGGCTCTGAGCAAAGCCCCAATCAAGTGCCGACAGTGGGCAGGCCCGGGACCACCTGGAGCTCCTGCCTGAGCCTGCCACAGCTCCCGTGAGCTCGCACCGAGCCGGGCCGCCACCCCGCCGCGGTCGCTACCTCGCCGCTAACCGCGCGCCGCCCACGAGCCCCGCCAGCGCGCCAGTCGCGTCTCCGGTTTGCACCACCCCGCCCGACCTCCTGCCAGCGCGCCGGCGCCCTCCCGGCTCGCGGCCAGGGCTGCGCGCCAGGGCGATGGCGCTCCGCGCCTGAGGCGCCGCCCCGCGCTCGCCCGGGCGCGCCATGGCGCCCCTGAGCGCCCTGGGGTCGCTGGGCTCCGTCCAGGATGGGCGGCCGCTGTTCCAGTTCGACCGCAAGACGCCGCAGCGGCTCGTCGGCGCCGCCGCGCTGCTCGCCGCGGCCTACACGCTCTTCCTCATCCTCTGGCCGCTCCGCTACTCGCTGCTGGCGACCTGGGGCGTCATCGAGGTCATCTTCTACGTCTTCTATTGGCGCCCCCGGTGCGCGCCGCGCCGGGCTCGCGGGGCGCGCCCGCAGCGCGCGCGGCGCGCCGCCGGCCGGGCCGGGCCGGCGGCGGCCGCGGCGCGTGGGAGCGCTCCGCGCGGCGGCGGCCGCTGAGCCCCCCGCGGCGGCACGGCGCGGCGCGGCGGCGGGGGGCGCGCAGGTACAGCGAGCTCAACTCGCAGCCGGACAAGCACGAGCCGACGGTCGTGGACGGGCGCAAGACCTTCCAGCGCTTCCTGAAGTTCTGCAACGACCTCCCCCACGGCGTCGACTACGAGGGCTACTTCAGCGGCTGGTTCAAGGGCGCGCCCTTCAGGGACATCAAGCGCGGTGCGCGGCCGCGGCGGCGGCGGCCCTGCGTTTGAACACTGGAGGCGGGCGGGCGCGGGCGGCGTCCTGGACCCCGGCGCACCGCGCCGCCGCCGCCGCCGCCGCCGCCGCCGCAGGCAATGCCGAGGACTTTATGGCGTATGGCTTCTGGTACCGCTCGCGGTGTGTGCGCGTGCGCGGCCGCACAGACGCGCACTGGGCTCGTGCGCGCGCCGCGGCAGCCGCGGCGGGGCGGCGCGCCGCGCGACTGACCCGCCGGCGCCGGCGCCGCCGCCACGCAGGCAGCAGATGGCCGACATGGGGCTCGGGCACATCCCGGGGCAGATGGTGGACCAGCTCGAGGCGACGTGGCGCATCAAGTTTGAGCCGGGGCAGAACGAGGCCATCGACTTCATGGGCCACCTCTGGGAGCCGCTCAACGCGAGCTGGCGCCCGCTCACCTTCTACCTCGCGACCGAGGCGGTCGGCTGGTTCGCGCGCCAGCTGCTCAAGCGCTGGGGCTTTGAGCACCACAAGCACAAGTGCGCGCGCGCGCGCGCGCCCGCGGCTGGAGCCGCGGCCGCCCGGGCCGCCGCGGCCGGGGCTTTGCTTGCTGGCGCGCCGCTCTGCTGACCGCGCCCGCGCTTGCACACCGCAGCGGGCTGTCGTACTTCACGCTCGGCGTCGGCCCGCCCCGCGCGCCGGCCAAGCCGCCCACGACGTCGCGCGCGACCAGCAGCAGCGCGCTCAGCGACATGGCAGGCGCCGCGGCGACGCCCGGGTCGACCTCGCCCACGCTGTCCGGCGTGACCGGCGCCGCGGCCGCGGCGGCCGGCCCGAGCGTCGCGGCCGCGGCGGCCGCGCTGCGGCTGCCGCCGCTGCACCGCCCGCCCGCGGCGCACAGCGGCGGCGGCGGCGTGCTCAAGGCGGCGGGCGCCGGCGCGGCGCTCGCCGGCGCGGCGCCGGCGGGCGGCGCCGGCGGCTCGGCGGCGGGCGCGCAGGTCGAGGCCAGCAGCGGCAGCGGCAGCGGGCCGTCGCGCACCAACTCGGCGCTGCTGCGCAGCAAGTCGTCGCCGTTTGAGGCGGGCCCGCCGGACTGGTCGCCGTTTGCGGACGCCACCGAGGCGGCCGCGCGGCTCGACTCCGGACTCTCCGCCGGCGGCGACGCCGCGGCGGCGGCGCTCATGGCCGGCAGCGCGTCGTCCGCGTCGGCGGCGTCGGGCGCGGGCAGCCGCGGCTCGAGCGCGGGCGTGCCCGCGGCGGCGGAGGCGCAGCCGCCCCCCGCGCCGGCGCCGCCCGCGGCGCACGCGCACGCGCCGCCGCTCACGCCCTGGCTGAGCACGCGCGCGAGCGTGATGGCGCGCGGGCTCGGCAACCCGCTGCAGGGCGCGCTGAGCGAGGGCCTGGGCAGCGCCGACACGCCCGTGCTCTTCCTGCATGGCGTCGGGGGGCTGCCTGGGTACCTGGAGATGATCCTCAACGTCGTCGGCCTCGGCCACCCCGTCATCGCGGTCGAGTTCCGCGGCGTCGCGATGCGGCTCGGGTGCGGGCGCAAAGCAGGCGGGCGGGCGGGCGTAAGACGGGCGGGCGGGCGGCGCGGCGTGCACCGGGGCGCCGGCCGAGCGCCGCCGCCGCCCGCGCGCGCGCCGCGCCGCGCCGCGCAGCAAGGTGTTCACCGCGGACGAGGTCGCCGACAGCGTTGCGGGCGTGCTGGACAAGCTGGGCGTCAAGGAGGCCTGCGTGGTGGGCCACTCCTACGGTGCGGCGCGGCGCTCGTGGCGGGCCCTGGCGGCGGCGGCGGGCCCCGGCGGCGGCGGCAGGCGCACCCGCTGGTCCACAGCCCACCCGCGGCGCTGCCGCCCTCTCCCGTCACGCGCCACGCGTCGCGCGCCCGCCCCGCCGCCGCCGCCGCCAGGCACGTTCATCGCCGGCATGCTCGCGCGGCACCACCGCAAGCGCGTGCACACGCTCTGCCTCATTGACCCCGTGTGCTTCGGCATGGTGCGCGCCGCCCGCCGCACGGCACCACGCGGCGCCCTCCCGCGCGCGCGCGCCGGCTGACCAGCCCGCGCGCTGGCAAGCTCACGCCCCTGGCCGCTGCGCCGCGTGTCGCCGCCGCAGTTCATGCCGCACCTGCTGTACAATTTCCTGTACCGCGTGCCCAACTGGCGCGGCTGGGGCGTGCACGAGTGAGCCCCCGCGCCGCGCCGCGCCGCGCCCAGCCGTCCTGTCCCCTCTCTCGCGCGCCGCCTGCCCACGCACTCTCCAGCCATGGCTCACACATTGCCCCCCCCCCCCCCCGCCGCCGCCCCGCAGCCTGCTGGAGTACCTCAAGGACGCGGGCCGCCTCGTCGCGTCGCGCGACATGCACGTCTGCGCCACCTTTGCGCGCCGCTTCTACTGGTGCGCCGCGAGCGCCGCCGCTACCCCCGCGCCCGCCGCTCCTCCCACACGCTCCCGCGCGGTGTGGCCCAACGCGGGAGCTCACTCTGCCGCCGCCGCCGCGCGCCGCCCCGTGCTGCGTGCCCCACCCAACACAGGTCCGACCTCAACCTGTGGCCGGAGGACCTCGCGCCCGGCAGCGTGGTACTGCTCAGCGGCAAGGATGACCTCATGGACGCGGCGGAGGTGAAGGACATGCTCGACGTGGCGGGGCACGTCAAGGTCATGTACAACCACGACCTCACCCACGGAGCCTTCCTGCTCGACGCAGAGGTGACGCGGCACGCGGCGCGGCGGCGCGAGCCCCCCCGTCGGGCACAGGCTTGCCGGGGCTTGCTCGGCACGCGCGGCGCCGGCGCCGCAGGGTGCACCACGCCCCGCCTCGCCGCGGCGCGCCGCGCCGGCGGCGGCTGACGAGTCTCGGCGCCGCGCGCTGCCGCGTCCGTGTCCGCAGGTGAAGCAGGCGATCATGGCGGAGATGCGCGGCCTGCTCGCGCGCAGCGGCAGCGCGGTCGTCGGGCTCGCGCGCCCGGTGCTCGCGCGCACGCTCACGCTCATGGCGCACGGCTTCTCCCACGGCGGCGGCCGCGTGAGCATGAAGCGCGGCGGCGGCAACGGCCGGTGCGGCGGCGCGCGCGCGCGCGGGGCCTGCGGCGCGCCCGCGCCCGCCGCCCTGGCTCGCCCGCTCCCTCCTCGCTCACCTCACCCATTCACTCGCCCGCTCACTCGCCCGCTCCCTCGCGCGCCGCAGGTACTACGTCGAGGACCACGGCCAGCAGCTCGTGCGCACCTTCACCGGCAACCTCACCAAGATGCTCGCCAGCGCGGGCGGCGGCTTCCGGGGGTCGAGCAGCGGCGGCGGCGCGCCCGGCGCGCCGGGCGGTCCGCTGCCGCGCCACCGCGCCGGCAAGGCGGCGACCGACGGCGGCACGCCCGGCGCCGCGGCGCGCATCGAGCACCGCGAGAGCGCGGCGGGCGACTGGTCGGCATCGCGGCTGATGCAGACTTTCTCGGGCCCCGTGCGCCGCCGCCTCGGCGGGCGGTCCTGGGGCATCGCCGAGCAGGCGAGCTTCGGCAGCTCCGGGGACGCCGCCGACGCGCTGCGCGGCGCCGCGGCGGGCGACGGCGGCGCCGCGCCGGCCGGCGGCGGCGGCGGCGCCGCGGGCGGCGGCTGGCCCAAGCCGCGCGCGCACGGCGGCTCCGGCGGCGGCTGGGGCGCAGCCGGCAAGCGGGAGGGCATGTCCGGCGTGGAGCGCATCGACGAGGCGACAGAGGAGTCCTAGGCGCCAGCCCGGCGGCGCGCGTGCGGGCGCGTGCGCGCGGCGCCGCCCCGCGGCTTGCGTGCTCCGTGGCGTGGCCGCGGGGCGGCGCCGCGCCGCCGGCTGGCGGCAGGGGGCGGGTGGCGCAGGATGCTGGCGCGGGGCGCGGCGGCCCGAGACCACAGAACCTCGGAGCGCGCGGCGACCTGGGGCCTTGCTTGATGGGTGTGCGTCTTGCCCTGCGCGGGTCTGGTTTGAGAAATAAAAGAGCGGCGTGCGGCCTGCCGCGAGGCAGGCCGCGCCGCGGTGCGCGCGCCGCGGCTGATTGCGGCCCAGCGCGGCGCTCCGGCGCCGGCGCCGGCGATTGCGCCGGCGCGCCCCCCGGCCGCGGGGCTGGCCTCACACCACGCACCGCGCCTCGACTTGACCGAGCACCTTCTTTCGGGCGCCGCGGGCCCACCGGACGCGCGCGGACGGCGGGCCCGGGCCGACGATAGGCGCGCGCGCCCCCCTGGGGCGCGGCGGCGGCGCGCGATCCTTAGCCTAGGCAGGAGTGCGGGCGCGCGCCGCTGGCACATGCGGTGCGGGGGCTGACGGGCTGCGCCGCTGGCGTGTGTGCGAGCGGGCGGGCTGTGTGCGTCTCCGGGCGGCGGCGCCAGCGGCGGCGTTGCCGTTGGCGCGGCGCGCTGGGCGGGCGGGGCGCACGCAGCACGGCCGGCGGCGCATGCGGGTTGGGCGCACCTGCACGGCGGGGCAGCGATTTTCGGACTCTCCTCGGCTGCCCCGCGCACACATTGTAATCTGAGCCGCGTGCTGCGGACCGGCGCGTGCAGCGCCGGGCGCGTCAGCTGGCGCGCGCCGCGCGGGGCTCTGCGGCAGAGCCCGGCGGCCGCTCTGCTTTTCCGCCACTGGCCCAGCCTGCGTGCCAGCTCAAGCACCAACGCGACAGCTCACACACGCGGCCACGTGCACAGCAGCGCCGCCAGCGTCTGCGCTGACTGCTATCTCTGGGCTGCACGGCCGCCGGCACGCTCTGATAGCGTCAAGAAACTCGCTCCCGGCACGCACGGCGCGCCTGGGAGCTCGGAGCGATTGCGGCCGTCGCGCGCAGCAGCGGCGCCCGCAAGCCGCAGCGCGCCGCAGGCGGCGCAGCCGGGCGCGGTGGGCTGGGCCGCGCTGCAGGGCGCCTGAGCGGCCCATGAGCTGCGGACGTCAGGCAGCCGCGCCGCGCGGCGCGCGCGCAGCAGCGTGAGCGCGCGCGGCGCGATGCCGGGCAGCGGCGCGGGCAGCGCTGGCGGCGACGGGCAGCGGCCCAGCCCGCCGCCGCCCGAGAGCCCCGTCTGGCTGCCGGCGCTGGCGCAGCCGCGGGGCGCCGGCGCGCTCAGCCCGGGCGGCGGGCTGCCGCGCGCGCGCGACCTGCCGCGCGCCGGCCAGGCCCCGCGCGCGGGCTCGCCTGCGGAGCTGTTCAAGATTGGCAGCCTCACCGCGCAGGCGCTGCCTCTGCCGGCGCTGGGCGGCCGCCTGGTGCGACAGCGGGGGCGCGCGCGGGCGGGCGTCTGGCCCGTGCCGCGCGGCGCGCCTCCGCGGCGCCCAGCGGCCTGGCCAACACGCTGCGCCGCCGGCGCTGCTGCGGCCCGCAGGGCTCGCACGTGCCGCGGCTGCCGGACGTCGCCGCCAGCCTGCGCAAGTCGGGCGAGGGGCCGATCCGGCCGGCGGCGGAGCATGCGCCGCCGCAGCCGCAGCCGCGCGGCGAGCTCATCAGATGCGGCGACGACGGCGCCGCAGCGGCGCGCGACGCGTGGTCGGACGCGGAGCGCCCGCGCGCCGACTCGCCGGAGCAGCCTGGTGATGACTGGGAGGCGGAGGCCGGCGAGGCGGCCGACGTGGATGCCGGCGACGGCGGCGGCGGCAGCCCGGGCGGCTGCTGGGGGCCGGCCGCGGCCCCGGCCGACCCCGCCCCCGGCGGCGCGGACCCCGACGCGGTGCCCGGCGTGGTGACGGGGGAGGACGTGGTCGCCTTTTACGGCCGCCACGGGCAGGACAGCCCCGTCAAGTTCTTCTACTGCGTGCGGTGAGCGGGCGGGCGGCACGCAGCAGGGCGCTGCGCTGAGCCGCAGGGTCGCCGCGGCCGCCGCCCCCGCCCCGCCCGCCCACACGCGCGCCGCCGCGCCGCCGCGCCGCCGTGTCCCCGCGCCCAGCGCGCCGGAGGGCGCGCGCTTCCGGCCGTACGACCTGCGCGTCGCGGCGCGGGAGGGCCTCGGGCGGCTGCCCGAGTACTTCACGCTGTCCGCCAACGGCGTCGTCGCGGTGCGCCGCGGCGCGGCGGCCGAGTTTGTGCCGCTCGCGGCGTGGGTGCGGTCGAGCAGCCTATTTGACACCGTCAGCCGCATCGGCTTCTTCCGCCACTTCCTCACGCGCCGCGCGTTTGGGCGCTGGCACCGGGTGCGGCGCGCGGCGCGCGGCGGGGGCCGCGCCGCGCCGCGCCGCTGCGCCCTGCGGCCGCGCCTCGCCCCCGCGCCGTGCCCACGAGCTGCCCGCTCCCGGCGCCGGCAGGGCGTGCGGCGCAAGAACTTCAGGCGCGTGCGCGCCCAGGTGGAGGCGAAGCTCTTTGGCGGGCGGCTGACGTTTGCGGCCACGCTGCGCGAGGTCGCGGCGGCGGCCGCGCAGCTGCGCGGCGTGAGCCTCGCGTGGGCCAACCCCAGCCACACGTACACGCTGCAGGTGCGGGCGGCGTAGGGTCGCGGGGGCGCCGCCGGCGCGTGCCGCGCCCACCGCGGCGGCGCGCGCGGCGCAGGAGTATGGCGAGCTGCAGGTCGCCACGCGGGAGCAGAAGGCCAAGCCTGCGCTGGACGCGATCGTGGACAAAGTCCAAAAGGTACCCAATCAGTGGCCCCCTGGCCCGCTGCCAGTCTGTCGCGCGGCCCCAGCCGCGCTCCTGCCAGGCGGCAGCGCAGCCGCCGGGCGCCGGGCGCCGACCCCGCCCCCAACCGGCCTGCCCGCAGGCGCTCGAGCGGCTGTGCCGAGACGTCGCGGCGCAGGCGGCGCTGTACGCCGAGTCGGTGCGCGACGCCGCGGAGCTGGCCGACACGACCGGCGTGGAGCCCTTCCAGGGCGGCGGCGCCGCCGGCGGGCGGGCGCGGCCGATGGTGGTCATAAAGCAGGCGCGGCGCGGCGCGGCGTGCTGGGGGCGGCCGCGTGCCAAGGAGAGCCGCGGGGCCTCCCGGCGGGGGACCGCCCCGCGGAGCGCGCGCTGCCCGCTGAGCGCCGCGTCCGCACACGCTGCCCGCGTGCAAAAATGTGCGCAGGAGAAGGTCGATCGCGCCGCCAACTACGCGCGCGTCATGGCCGAGCTGGGCCAGCTGGGCGCGTTTGTGCGGCTGGCCGACCTGCTGCTCGTCGAGGGGCTCATGGCCGCCGCGGTCGCGGCGGTGGACGACGTGCTCGCCCTGCTCACGGCGCACAAGCAGCAGGTGCGGGGTGGCGCCCGGGCGCGTGTGTGTGGGCGACGGGTGATCAGAGCCAACGCAGCGCGCGCGCCGAGGCGCTGTTTGTCGCTGCCTGGCGCGCCAGGGCGACAAGCAGGCCAAGGCTCTGTTCACGGTGCTGGTGTCGTTCGAGGAGCGCGGCGGCGTGTCGTTTGCGCCGGCCGAGGCGGCCGTGCTGGAGGCGGTCAACGCCAACACGCTGGAGGGCATCCTGTCGGTCGTGCAGGCGCGCCTGGGAGGCCCACGCCGCGCCGAGCGCCCGCGCTCTGGCCTCTTGGGGCCCCGCCGACCTCCCTCGTCCCGCCCCACCCCTGCGCCGCCCCGCACCCCGGCAGGGCGCGCCGCGTGTGCTGTTCATGCGCGCGTTTGCGCACCTGTTTGAGGGCAAGCCCAGCGGGCTCAACGCGCTCGCCATCCTGCGGTCCACGCCGCGCCTGCTGTCGCAGCGCGGCGCCATCAACCAGGCCATCATCGACGACTTCTCCGCCGCGCGCGACGCGGCGCGGGTGCGGCACGGCGCGGCGGCGCGGGGCGGGGCGGCCCTCACACCGCACGCTGCGCAGCGCGCGCGCCGCGGCGGGCCCCTCGCGCTCGCACCTCGCCGCTCGAGCGGCGAGCTCGCCGCTCACCGCCCGCCTCCCTGGCCGCCCGGCCGCCCCGCCCCGCCGGCGTCCAGGAGCTGGAGGCGGGCTACCGCAAGGTCTGGGACTTTGGCCGCACCTGGGACGGTGACGCGTACGCGGCGCAGCCGCGCGGCCTCGGCGAGATCCGGCGCGACCTGGTCATGCAGCGCAACTGGAAGGCCAGTCTCGAGCGCATGCGGACCAGCATCGCCGCCGGCTGCCTGCAGATCGACGCCAAGCCGCTGCGCGCGGAGCTCGTGCCCGTCACCGCGGCGGCGCTGGAGCGCATCAAGCTGCTGCTCCTCAACATGGCGCGCCAGGTGCGCGCGCGTGCGCGCGATGCCGGCCGACGCCCGGCGGGCGCGCACCGCGTGCGCCCGCGCCCCCGCCGCAACCTGCGCCGCCGCGCGCAGGCGACGCTGGCGGTGCTGGAGGACATCACCGCGCGCAGCGCCATGCTCGCCGCGCGCCCCGCGCAGCTGGACGAGTTTGTGGCCTACATGTCCCTCCACGCGGCGCAGCTCAACGACCGCAAGCTGCTCTCCAGCCAGGTCGGCCAGGTGCGGCGGCGTGGCGGTGCGGCGCCGGGCCTCCCTCGGACGCGCGTGCGGTCGTCGCCGCGCGGGCTGCCGGCGCGCCAGGGGCTTGCGGGCGCGGGTCTGGAGCTCCAGGTTGGTCGCGGCGAGAGCCCCACCACGCCCACGCGCCGCCCCTCCCTCCAGGTGGACGACATGTATGAGTCGCTCGCCGCGCACGAGCAAAAGGTGCCGACCGCGGACCAGGTCAAGCACGACGACCTCACCGACGCGCTCGCCGCGTTCCAGGCGCAGCTCACAGAGGCGCGCGCGCCCCGCGCGCCCGCGCGCGCCCGCGCGCCGCACTGCCGCGCGCCACAGCGCGCCACTCCACCAAACCTCGACCCTTGCCCGCCCTGCCGCCCCCGCTGCCCTGCCCTCCTCTCTTGTCCCGTGCCAGGGCAAGGAGTTCATCGCCGACCACAGGGAGGCCCAGGCCGCCACGCTCGCCGCAAGCGTGGCGTCGGTGAACGAGGAGCTCGCGGCGCTGACCGACGGCCTGCACGCGGGTGCGGCCGCACGGCGACGGCCGGCGCCCGCCGCCCCGCGCTCGCGCCCAGCACCGCCACCGCCGCCCGCCGCCTGCCGCGCCAGGCAAGTACGTCGACGCGGCGGCGGACCCCGACGAGGTCGTGGCGGACCTGGAGGCGCTGCTGCAGTCCGTGAGCGGCCTGGGCGAGGCGCTGGGGCAGTACAACACCTACCTGGCCCTCTTTGAGGCCCCGCCGGACGACCTCGGCGCACTCATGGTCACTGAGAAGGAGGTCAATGCGCGGTACCAGGTGACCCGCGCTGCGCACGCTGTCAGCAGCACGCAGCCCCTGTTTGTTGGGCTGCGTGCAGCCTGCGCGCGCGCCGGCGGGGCGCCCAAGAGCCCCGCGGTGGGCAGGGCGACGCCGACGCCGCGCCGCGCGCCGCGCCCGCCAGCTGTGGCGCAACGTGCGGGACTTCCTGGAGCAGAGCCGGAGCTGGACGGAGGAGCCGGTGCTGGACGACGACGGCCGCGTGCTGCTCGACGTCGAGTCCGTCCGCGCCGAGGTGGACGACTACGCGGCCAAGGCCGACAGGGCCGTCAAGGCCAACAAGGACGTGCGTGCACCTGCCCGCGCGCGCCGCGCCGGCCGGGCTCGCGCAACGCCGCTCGCTGCGTGCAGCCTGACCGCCCCCGCCGCACGCCGCTCTGCGCCGGGCGCCCGCGCGCAGGACGCGGTCGCGGCGCGGCTGAAGGACGTGGTGGACGACTTCAAGGTGCGCGCGCCGCCGCCGGCTCCCACATCCGCGCTCGTGCACTCGCGCGCACACGTGCGCGGCCCTCACATGCTGCTGCCGTTGCCGCCGCCGCCTCTGCCGCCACCGCCGGCGCCCGCAGGAGCTGCTGCCGCTGGTGGCGGAGCTGGGCAACCCCGCGCTGCGGGCGCGGCACTGGCGGGAGATGTTTGACATCATCGGCGCAGACATCCCGCCACGCGACGACACCGGCGCGGGTGCGGCGGCGCGCCGCGGGGTGGGTGCGGCTGCGACCGCCAGCGGCGGACCCGGTGCGGGCTGCGCGCCGCCCCGACCGGCGCGCTCCAACCGCGCCGCCCGCGCCAGGCTTTGCGTCGTTCAGCATCCGGCAGCTGCTGCAGTTCGACCTGCTGGAGCAGCTCGAGCGCCTGCGCGGCGTCGGCGCGGCGGCGAGCGAGGAGGCGGCGCTGGACGCGGCGCTCGCGCGCATGCAGGCCGACTGGGAGGGCGTGGCGCTGCGCATCGCGGAGTACAAGGACTCCGGCACGAGTGTCATCTGCGGCACCGACGACGTGCAGGCGCGCGCGCGCGCGTGGGGCGCCGGCGCGAGCTGCTCAGCTGCCTGCGCTGACCACTGACCAGCCTGCGGCGTGCTGCGCCGCCGCCGCCGGCGCGCAGGTGCTGCTGGACGACCAGGTGGTCCGCACGCAGGCGATGCGGGCGAGCGCCTTCATCAAGCCGCTCGAGGCGGACCTGCTCGCCTGGGAGCGCCGCCTGCTGGCCGCGCAGGACCTGATCAGCGCCTGGCTCGCCTGCCAGGCGGCGTGGCAGCACCTGGGGCCGATCTTCAGCGCCCCCGACGTCCTCAGGCACATGCCCGACGAGGGCGACAAGTTTGCGCAGGCGCGGCGCGCGGCGCCGGCGCGCAGAGGCCTTGGCGGGCCGGCGAGCCGCGGCGGGCCGGCGCGGGGCGGCGCCGGGCGCCGGGCTGAGGAGCCCGCCGCGCCGCGCCGCGTGCCCCGCGCCGCCGCGCAGGCGGACACGGCGTGGCGCGACCTCATGGAGGCCGCGGCGGCGGCGCCCAGCGTGCTCGGCCTCGCAGACGACCCCGAGCGCGTTGCGCGACTCGAGGAGGCCAATAAGCTGCTGGAGGAGATCCAAAAGGCGCGTGCACACGCTCAGCGGGGGGCGGCGCGCCGCGAGGCAGGAGCCCTGCCCTGGGCTGGCCCTGGAGGGCTGGTGACGCCCAGCTCAGACGGACTCGGCGCCGCGCGCGGGTGTGCGTGCGTGTGACCGCGCCGCCGCACGCCGCTGACACCCCGCGCAGGGCCTGGCAGCGTTCCTCGAGGTCAAGCGCCTCGCCTTCCCGCGGTGCGCGGCCGCGGGCCGCCCGCCGCGCCGCGCCGTGCCGCGCCCGCCGGCCCCGCCCCGCGCGCGCGCTCGCTCGCCTGGCCTGGCCTGACCCCTGCCGCCGCCTGCCTGCCCCCGCAGCTTCTTCTTCCTCTCCAATGACGAGGTGCTGGAGGTCCTGGCTGAGGCCAAGGACCCCATGCGTGTGCAGCCCCACCTGCGCAAGGCGTTTGAGGGCATCGACCGCCTGCAGTGCGCGCCGCGCCGCGCGCGGGGCGGGGCGGGGGTTGCGGGCGCGGCGCGCGCCACGCAGCGCGCGCCCGCCCACGGCGCACCGCCGCCCGGCCGCCCGCCGGCGCCACGCAGGTTCAAGCCCAACGGCGACGTCACCGGCATGCTGAGCGCGGAGGGCGAGCTGGTGCCGCTCAAGACGCGCATCCGCCCGGCCGACGCCAACGGCGCCGTGGAGAAGTGGCTGGCACAGGTGCGGCGGCAGCGGAGCGCGGCGCGCGGCGCGCGCGTGCCGGCCGTCGGGCGCCGCCCCGCCGCCGCGCCGAGCGACGGCCCTGCTGCGAGCGTGCTCGGCCCGATGCTGCGCCGCCCCCGCTGCGCCTGCGCCCTCCAGGTCGAGGCGGGCATGGTGGAGAGCCTGCAGGAGGTGTGCCGGCGCGCCTCCGAGGCCTACCCAGCCACGCCGCGCGCCGCGTGGGCGATGGCGTGGCCGGGGCAGGTCGTGCTGGCGGTGTCGGGCATCTACTGGACGCAGGAGGTCGCCGAGGCGATTGCGTCGCCCGCTCCCGGCGGCGGCGACGCCGCCGCGCCGCCTGCGCCGCCGGCGGCCGGCGGCCGGGGCGCGCTCGCGGGCGTGGCGGCGCGCTGCACCGCGCAGCTGGGCGAGGTGGTGGAGCTCGTGCGCGGCGAGCTGTCCAACCTCAACCGGTGCGCCTGCGCCCGGAGCGGGGTTTGCTGCCGCCCGGGCGCCCGTGACTCGCCTCGCCGCCTCCGTCGCTCACGCGCCGCTGCGCCCGCGGCTGCCGCCGCCGCCGCCGCGGCAGGGCCACGCTGAGCGCGCTGGTGGTCATGGACGTGCATGCCCGGGACGTGGCCGCGTCGCTTGCGGAGGAGGGCATCGAGGGCCAGCCCGAGCACTTCAGCTGGCTGTCCTGCCTGCGCACGTACTGGGAGGACGCCGAGGCCCCCCGGGGCGGCCGCGCCGGCGGCGCGGACGGCGGCAAGACCATCGTCGTGCGCATGATGGATGCCCGGGTGGGTGGCCCGACGCGCGCGGGTGGCGCTGCGCGGCGGCGGGGGGCCCGGCGCCGCCCGGCGCGGCCGCCGCCGCCCGGCCTGCGGCCGACGCCGCGCGCGCACGCGCGCCCGACGTGCCCCTGCCATATCCCCATCCCCCTGGATGGCGCAGGCGGACTACGGGTACGAGTACCTGGGCAACAGCGGGCGGCTCGTGGTGACGCCGCTGACCGACCGCTGCCACCGCCAGGCGCTCATCGGCGCGGTGCACCTCGGCCTCGGCGGCGCGTCAGAGGGGTGCGCGCGGCGGCGGCGGCGGCGGCTGCGCTGCGCGGCGGGCCGGGGCGCGCGTGCAGACTAGCGCGCCCTGCGTGCGGTGCGCACCGCGCCGCATGCGGCGCGGCCCGCTGGGCGTCCGAGCCCGCCGACGCTGCCGCGCCGCAGGCCCGGGGGCACGGAGGCGACCAGGGACCTCGCCAAGGCGCTCGGCCGGCAGTGTGTGGTGCTCGGCTGCTCCGGCGCGCTCGACTGCCTCGCGGTGGCCGCGTTGTGCAAGGGCCTCGCAGCCAGCGGCGCGTGGGCGTGCTTTGACGAGCTGAACCGCGCCGACCTCAAGGTGGGCGGCATGCGCGTGTGGGGGTGGCAGGCGTCGTCGTTGGCGCGAGTGCTGTGCGGCGCAGGCGCCAGAGTGAGCGCGCCGCCACGGCCTGCCCGCCCGCCCGCCCAGGTGCTGTCGGTCGTGGCGCAGCAGGTCATGGAGGTCCAGCTCGCCGTCAGAGCGTGCCTGCGCTCGTTCACCTTCGAGGGCACCACGCTGCCGCTGCGCCACAGCTGCGCCGTATTTGCCACGGTGGACACGAGCGGCGCCGGTGCGGCGGGCTTGCGCGGCGCGCGTCGGTGGCGTGCGTGGGCGCAGGCCGCCGCCCTCCCCGCCGGCTGCGCCTCGCGCGCACGCGCGCGCACGCGCGCGCGCGCGCGCGCCGAGCCGCCCCCGGGCCGCCGCCGCCGCTGCCACGTAGGCCGCAGCGAGCTGCCGGACAGCCTCAAGGCCCTGTTCCGCACCGTCGCGATGGTGCGCGCCGCGCAAGCCTGCGACCACGCGGCGCTGCGCGCCGCGCGCTGAGCGCTGCGTCGCGCCGGCCTGGCGCGGTGTCCCCGCTGGGCTCACGGCACGCCGCCTGGCCGGCCGGCGCCGCCAGGCGGTGCCCGACGTCGCGCTGATCGCTGAGGTCATGCTCTTGTCAAGCGGCTACGTGCAGGTGCGTGCTGTGACCACATGAGCGGGCGGGCGGTTGCGCGGGGCGCGGCTGCGAGAGATCCGGGCCGAGCGCCGGCCGCCGGCCGCGCCGCGCGGCGCCGCGCAGGCGCGCGAGTGCGCGCGCAGGATCGTGGCCGCGCACCGCCTCTGCAGCGAGCAGCTCTCCAGCCAGGACCGCTGCTACGACTGCGGCATGCGCGCGGTGGCGGCGGTGCTGCGGTCCGCGGGCGCGCTCAGGCGCGCGTCGCCGGGGGAGGGCGAGCTTGCGCTCGTGCTGCGCGCGCTGGTGGAGGTCAACCAGTGCAAGCTCCTCGCCAACGACGTGCCCCTCTTCAACGGCGTCGTCGCCGGCCTCTTCCCGGGCGACGCGCCGGGCTGCCACTAGGGCGCGCGGGGGCGGCGCGCGGGGGCTGCGCGCGGGGGCTGCGGCGTCGGCGGCTCGGGCGCGCGCGCGCGGTCGGTCCGCCGCCGCGTCGCAACGCGCGCGCCTGCCGGCGTGGTGCAGCTCGCCGACTGAGGCCTCGGCTGTCATGGCAGCGGCCCGACGAGCTCCCGCGGCAGGTGTAATCAGCAGCTGCTCGCGAGCTCGCGGCGCAACCGGTCGCCGCCGCCGCAAGGCCGGCGCAGTCCGAGCTCCGCGCGGCGCAGTTGAGGACGTGAGAGGCCAAAGCTCCAGGCCGGGGAAGCTCGGACTGCACCTGGCGCGGGCGTGTGACGCGCGCCGCTGCTGCTCGTCACGGCGGCGCAAGCGCTGGTGTTTGCAAGGCCCCCGCAGCCCCAGCCCCCTTCACAACAGCTCCTCCAGCGCCAGACACTGCAGAACGTGCGGTCCGTGCGCAGCGTGCGCGGCCCTGCAATTGCGTCTGAGGGCCGCGTGGGAGGGCCCGCCAGGCACGCGCCCATCGATCGATCCACGCGGGCGCCGCTCACCCGCGCGAGCGCCGTCGAGGGCTGAACGCGGGCGGCCCGCGCCGCGGCGCACGCGCGGGCTGCTGGCGCTGCGATGGCAGCACACGCTCGCAGCTCCTCAGCGCGCAGGTGCGAGGCGCGCGCCCGCCCGGCAGCCGCGCTGCGAGCGCGAGCCCAGGCCAACGCAGCCGGTGCGCCGCCGCGCAGGCTTTTCGAGACCAAGCAGTGGGCAGCGGCGCTCACGGCGGCGCGCGCCGACCAGGCTGCTGCCTCTGGCGGGTGCGGGCCCGGCGCGCCGCGACACACACGCCTGGGCCGCGCCGGCGCTGGGGTGGTGCCCGCGCGCGCGCTGCGGCACGGCGCTGCCTCGGCCGACGCGGGCGCCCGCCGCACCCGCCGCAGGAGCGCGAGCGCGCACGCCGAGTTTGTCGACGACATCTGCATGCACGCCGCCGCGGCGGGTGACCTGATCGGCTTCGACGGCCGCACGCTGCGGGTGCGGCCGGCGCCGGCGCCGGCGCGCACGCGTGTCCCGCGCGCGGCTTGCCCGCCGCGACGCGCCCACCGCGCCGCGCCCACCGCGCCGCGCCCACCGCGCCGCGCCCACCGCGCCGCGCAGGTGCTGCCCTGCGACGCGAGCACCGTGTGGCTGGGCCTGCCGGGCGACAAGGGCGCGGAGGCGGCGGGCGGCCTGAGCTTCACGAGCCTCGCCGACGCGCTCGCCGCGGCGGTCGACGGCGACGTGGTGCAGCTGCTGCCCGGCACGCACGTGGTCTCGCAGGTGCGCCGCCCGCGCCGCGCCGCGCCCGCGCCGCGCGCGCCGCCCGCGCCGCCCGCGCCGCCCGCGCCGCGGCGCCCGAGCCGCCGCCTGCGCCCCGGCCGCGCAGGCCACGCTGACCGTCCGGCAGCGCGTGCTGGTCGAGGGCCTGGGCGGCGACGCCGCCGCGGTCGTGCTCGACCACCGCGCCAACCAGCCGGCCCTTGCCATCCACAGGCGTGCGCAGGCGCCGCGCCGCGCTGCACGCGCGCGCCGCGCTGCACACACGCTCGCACACACTCACCTGCGCGTGCCGCGCCGCCGACGCGTCCCCCCGCCTCCGCCCCCGCCCCCGCCCCTGCCCGCGCACGCCGTCTGTCCCCCCGCCCGCCCGCCCGCCCGCCAGGTGCTGCGTGCTGCGCGACTTCACCGTCGACATGGTCGGCTTCTGCGAGGCCGTGTGCGTCAGCCACGCCTCGGCGCGCATCAAGCCCGTCCTGCGCTGCCTGCGCCTCTCGTGCAGCGGCGACGACGCGCTCGCGGTCGGTGGCAAGGCCCAGCCCCTGCTCGACGGGTGCACCATCGTGGTGCGCGGGCGCCGCGCCGCGTCGTGCCGCGCCGCGCCGCGCGCGCGTCCGAGGCCGCGGCGCGCGCGCCGCCGCCGCCGCGCCGGCGCCGCGCCGACGGCCGCCCGCCGCGGCCCGCCCCGCGCGCGCCGCGCAGGCGCGGCGCTGCGGCATCAAGCAGGCCGGGTCGTCGAGCTCCACGCTCTGGCGCTGCAGCCTCACGGGCGGGCAGCACGCGATGCTCGTGTGCGAGAGCGCCCAGGCCTTCCTGGAGGGCTGCACGGTCGCCGACGCCGGCGCGGACGGGCTGGTGGTGCTGGAGCGGGGCGCGCTGCACGCGACGAACACGACCGTCGCGGGCTGCGGCGGCGCGGGCGTGGAGGTCGGCGACGAGGGCAGCGCGGTGCTGAAGCACGTCGAGGTCACGGGCTGCGCCGGCGGCGTGTGGCTCTGGCAGGCGGCGACGTGCGAGGTGCGCGCGCGCGCGCACGTGTGCGCCTGCGGGGCGGCGCCGCCGCAGCGAGGCCGCGGCCGCCCCCGCCCGCCCCGCCCGCCACGCCGTCACACGCGCGCCGGCCGCGCTCGCCCGCGCTCGCCCGCAGGCGACGAGCTGCCACATCAGCGGCGGCAGCGGCTACGCGGTGCTGCTCGATGCGCAGGCGTTTGCGCGCGGCAGCAGCTGCGTCATCGACGGCCCCTGCTTCGACAGCAGCGACGCCAGCCCCGACGCGCCGCTGCCCGGCCGCGCGCCGCCCCGGCCCAGCCGGCTGCGCTGCGCCGTGCGTGGCGGCGGCGGCGACGGCGCGCCGCCGCTCGGGTCGATGCCCGGCGGCGGCGCCGCGGACGGCCAGGGCGGCTCGCCCTGCAGCGCGACGAGCAGCGCGCCCAGCGCCGCGTCCTGCCAGTCGCTGGTGGGCCTGGGCGGCGCCGGCGAGGCCGGCAGCGACGCCAGCGGCGCGCGCCTGGTGCGCGGCGACATGCTGGCACGCGGCGCGGCCGCGGCGGCGCTGTTCCCCGCCGATACGGGGCCCTTTGCTCCTGACGACGAGGAGCGGCTGTACTTTTAGGAGAGGGTTGAGGGGCTGGGGGCGTGTGGGCTTGGCTTGGCGGCGAGTTGGACGGCGAGCGGGCGGCTGAGACGCGCCGCCAGCAGCGCGAGAGCAGTGCGTGCGCGCGCGCACCTGCGCCCAGGGTTGGTGCCCAGCGTGGGCGGCTTTTGGGGGCGGCGGAATGGATTGGCGGCTGCGCGCGCGCGCGCGCGCGCGGGATTCTGTCTGCCGCGGGCGGCCGCCTGTGCGGCGCGCGCCGGCCGCGTGCGTCTCTAGAGAGCACTGCCGCGGGGGGCGGGCGTTTGGCCCTCGGTCGCACTGTGTTCTGTGCGTGTGTGTTTGTGCGTTTGCGGTGCGTGCGCAGCGGAGCGAGGGACGAGGGGGAGCGGGCTCTGTCGCTCGGCAGCGGTGCATTTCCGACACAAACCCAATCACAGCCAGGCAGGTGGCGCGGGCCCTGTCTTACGCACGCTTTGCACGGGGTCTGGCCTCTCGGCTGTTTGCGCGGCGGCGGCGGTGGCGCGGCGGTCGGGTCGGGTCGGCTCGGCGCGCGGCGACGCTCTCGGTTACGGGTCGACGTCGGGCACGTTCACGCTGCGCAGCAGGCGGAAGGCCGGGCCGTACTGCAGGCCGCTCTCAGCCAGCGCTGTGTAGAGCTGCACGACGTCGCGGGGGCGCTGCGCGCTCGCGCGCTGCGCGTCCATCGTGCGCTCCGCCGCCCGCGCCACCGCGCGCGACGCGCGCTCCAGCTCCGCCGCGTAGGCCTCGCGCAGCAGCGCCTGCATCGCGGCCACGTCGTCGCCGAGCAGCACCGCCGCGAGCTCGGGGTCCGCCGCGAGCGCCGCGGCCTTGGCCGCGTCGGCGCGCAGCGCCGCCTGGAAGGCCGCGGGGTCGCGGGCGGAGCCGTCGGGCGCGAGAGCAAAGGCCGCGTCGTCGGCCGCCATCGCGAGATGGGCGCGTGGGCGCGAGCGCCGCTGCCGCTGCTGCCGCTGCTGCCGCTGCTGCCGCTGGCCCGGGGCGCGGCCGCTGACTTGAGTTAGTCTGGGCTCGCGGGCGGGCAGCTCCTGCAGGGTGACACGGTGGCAAATCGCGACCGACGGGGCAGGAGCGGGCGGTTCAAGATTGACGAAGCAGCGCGCCGCTGCACGGCTCCCCCAGCCCGCCACCCGGCGCCCTCAGTCCCCGACCCCGTGCCGCGCGTCCCAGGCGACGCCCCGACCATGACGCACCCCGACGCGAGCGCCGCGACGGCCGCGCTCGAGGCGGCCGACGCTGTGCCCGCCCTTGAGGCCGCCATCGCGGCGGCCGCCTGGCTGGACGACCACCCGGGCGAGGACCGCCAGAAGCTGCGCGGTGGGGGCGCTGGGGGCGCGAAGGCTGCCGCGGGCGGCGCGCCGCTGCCGCCGCTGGCAACGCCAGCCCGCCGCCGATGCCCGTCCGCCGCCGCAGCCGCGCGCACCCGCCTGCGCAAGGCGCTCGCCGCGAGCGACGAGGCCGCGGCCGCCGGCGGCGACGGGCGCGGCAGCGCGGCGGAGCGCTCGCCGCACGCCAAGGCCAGCTACGACGCGGCCGAGTTTGAGGCGCTGTCGGGCAGCTACGAGTCGCTCAAGTGGCGCCTCATCAGCAAGCCCGGCGGCGCGACGGTCAAGCCCGACCACTTCTACAGGCGCGCGCGCGCGCGCGCGCGGCGCGGGGCGGCGCGGACGGCCACGCGGGCGAGCGCGGGTGACCAGGTCCGCACGGGCGCGTGTGGGCGCGCCGCCCAGCCAAGCCGGTCCGCCGCGCCCGCGCGCCCGAGTGCAGGCTCTACGGCCTCGCGCAGCAGGCGACCGCCGGCGACAACGCGACCGAGCGCCCCATGTGGGCGGAGCGCGGCGGCGGGCTCGACTTTGAGGGCCGCGCGCGCTGGGACGCGTGGGCCGCGGCCAGCGGCCTCTCACCCGACGAGGCCAAGGCGCGGCGGCGCGCGGCCGACAGCGCTGCGCGGCGCGCGGCCGCCGGGCGCATGCCGCCTGTCTGCTGAGCCGCCGCGTGCACTGCACTCGCAGGCCAAGTTCGTTGCTGCCTACTACGAGTTTCCCCCCAGCGCCCTCTACGCCGACACCCGCGGCGGCGTCAGCGCGTGAGGCGGCGCAGCCGCAGCCGTGCGCGCGCACACGCACGAGCGTGTAAAGCAATGGCGACGCCCCCGCGCCTCTCGCAGCGCGGCCACCCTGCTCAGTGCGCGGCGCCTGCGCCCAGCCAAGCCCCCGCAAAATCAATGCAACGCACCGCCGCCACCTGCAGGAGCAGCACAGCCCCCACCCGCACGCACTGCCGCGCGAGGCAGCCGCGTGCCTGCCGCGCAGCCCTCCGCCGCTGGCTCACAGGAGCGACGCGTGGCTGGCGCGCCCGCCGCGCGTCTGGTGCTGGACGACCGACGCCGCGGCAGAGCGCGGCGCGGTGAAGGCCTCCACCGCCGTGAGGTCTGGCGGCGCCTGCTGCGCTGGCGGGCCGCCGCCGCCGCCGCCGCCGCCGCCAACCCAGGGCTGAGCGCGCGGCCCCGCGCCGTGCTGCGGCTGCTGCCACTGCCGCGCCTGCTGCACCGGCGGCGCAAAGGGGTTGGCCTGCACCGCCGCGTGTACGTCGCTCGGGCTGCAAACGCCGCCCGCCCGGAATGCGGGCGGTGGGCTGGTGTTGCTGCGCGCGCGGCCGTACGCGCCGCCGCCAGCCCCGCCGCCGGGCGCGGGGGCGCCAAAGGCCGGCAGGGCCGCGGCGCCGGCGCCGCCGTACGCCAGCAGGCCGGGCGGCGCCGACATGCGCGCGTGGCCGCGCCCCGCACCGGGGCCGGCGGCGGGCACGGCCGCCGCGCCGGCGGCGCGCGCGCGCCGCGCGTACCACAGCGCGCCGGCGAGCGCGAGCAGCAGCGCGCCGCCGCCGGCGGCCGCTGCGGCGATGATGATGGTGCGCCAGGGCCGCGCCGCGGGCGGGCCCGCGCGCTCGCCGGTGCGCGTGAAGGCGAGGCCCAGCTCGACGTCCGCCCAGCCCTGCGCCGCGAGCGTGCTGCGCAGCGTGCCGTTGGCCACCAGGCGCGACAGCGCCGCCGCCGCCTGCCCGGCCGCCGCCTGGCTGGCGTAGCCGCTCACGCGCGCGACGAGCAGCAGCGCGCCGCCGCCGCCCGCAGCCTCGCGCAGCGCGCGGCCGGTGCGCGCGGGCTGCTGGACGGCGGCGGCGTCCGGCACGCCGGGGGCGGCGGCGCAGTGGGCGCCTTGGCCGGCCGCGCGTGGCGCTTGCGGGCCCTCCGCCGCAGCGGCGTCTTGGGCCCGAGCACGCCCAGGTGCGCCGCGGCGCCGCCGCCCGACGCCGCGCCGCCCTTGGCGCTCCGCCGCGGCGTCACGGGCTTGGGCCGCGGGCGGCTGTGGTCGGGTCGCACGCGCGGCGCGCCCACCAGCGCAGCGGCGTCGGCCGCGGCGACGCTCGCGGCCCGGCCGCCGCCAGCGCGACCGGTGGCCCTGGCCTCGCGCTGCAGTGGCCGCGCGCCACCGCCGCCACCCCCAAGGTCCTGCCCAAGCATGGAGCGCTGCGGCCGGATGGCATCAAACACGGCGACCGCAGACCCGGCGGTTGCTGCGCCCCCCGCAGCCGCGGCGGCGCCGGGCGCGGGCGCAGTGTCGGCGGCGCTGGGCTTGGGCACTGCCGCCGCCGTCTGCGCACCGCCGCCACTGCCGCCGCCAGTGCCGCCACTGCCGTCAGCGCTGCTGGCAAAGGCATCGCGGAAGCTGGCCGACAGCACGACGTGCTTGACCCTGCCGCCGCGTGACGTCCCGTTGCGCGGCCGCGGGCCCGACAGCGGCCGCAGCGGCTGCAGCAGTGACGCCACCGCGCCGCCCCCTGCCCGCCCGCGCCGGCGCCGCCGGGCGCCTGCAGCGGCTGCGCAGCCAGCACGGCCGCCACGCTCGCACCGCCGGCGGCAGCCGGCGCGGGCGCCGCGTCGGCGTCGAGCCAATCCCCCTCCTGGCTGAGCGTGAGCAGCTGCTGCAGCCGGCGGCCGGCCGGCCCGGCGCACGCAGCGGCGCACACCGCGCCCGGCTGGCACTGCCCGGGCTCGGCGCACTCCGGCTCCAGCGGCCACGCGCCGGGGGCCGGCGGCGCGGCCGTCGGGCCGCCGCGCTCCTGCTCGCGCAGCTGGTCCGCCACCTGCTGCAGCTGCCGCTGCCCGGCGTCGAGCGCGCCAGAGGCGACCAGCTCGCTCACCGGGCGCGCCAGCCTGCGGAGCGCCTCGCGCCGGCCGCCTCCGCCCGCCTCGGGCGCGGGGCCCTGCCAGGCCCCCTGCTCGTGCAGCAGCGCCTGGACGCTGCCAGCCGGCGGCGCAGCCGGCGGCGCGCCACGCTGAGCAGCGGCAAGCAGCACGCGGCCGATGGGCGCGCCGCCGCCGTCGCCGCCGCCGCCGCCACCACCGACGCCAGTCGCCTGCGCAGCGCTCCTGTTGCCCCACGCCGTCGCGGCCAGGTCGGCCGCGCTCGCGTTGGCCAGCTCCTGGATGCTCACGCCCGCCGCGTCGACGTCGAGCAGCAGCGCGAGCGCCTCCTTGACCTTGCGCTGCTTCGCCAGGTTGAAGCTGCCCGTGTGCTCGCCCCGCACAACGATGCCCGCCTCCGCGTACCACGACTCCGCCGCGCCCGCGCTGACCAGCGACGCGCAGGCCGCGCTGCTCGTGTCGGCGTCCTCCTGCGGCAGCAGCGGAGGCGCCGCCGCTGTCAGTGGCGGCGCGCGGCAGCGAGCGCGCGGCACAACCCCGGCGCCCGTGCGCCCCGGCTCTCGCGCGCGCAGGCGCACCGTGATGGTGAACGGCAGGCTCACGTCCGCGGCGGCCGTGGTCGCGCTCAGCAGCTGGCATCCCGACGACGCGCTGAGCATCTGCGTGAGCGACAGCCGCCCGCCGTCCCAGCCGTCGCCGTAGCTGTCGTACAGGTGTAGGCTGTATTCGCCGAGGCGCAGGCAGGCATAAGAGTAGTAGCTGCGATAATCCCCGTACTCGCCGTCCGCGACGGCCGCGACGCCGCGCGGCACCTTGGACCGCAGCGCCGCCGGCAGCAGCCCGCCTGCGCGGCGCGGACCGGCGCGGACGCAGGCACGGTCGCCACGCGCATGCTGTGCACGCAGCGCCGCCCTGTGCCTCCCGCGACGACGCGCTTGCTGCCCGGCCGTCGGCGCGGCGCACCGGCCATGACGATGTTGAGCGCGCTCGGCGGGTTGAGCGCGGCGATGCTGCTGCGCGACGTGACGAGCCAGCTCAGCTCCGCGCCGTACGCGCGGCTGCGCAGCACCACCTGCACCAGCTTCTCCCGCGCGCCGCACGCGGGCAGCGCGACCTGGGGGCTCGCCGACGCCGAGTAGCTCGCGGCAAAGCCGCCGCGCTGCAGGCTCGAGTCCGACACGAAGCGCAGCCGCAGGACGCCCGTGTCGGTGCTCAGCGCCGGCGGCAGCGCGTCGCCGCTGAACATGCCAATCACGCCGTCAGAGTCCTGCCCGGCGTGGCGGCGGCGGCGGCGGCGGCGGGCCGTTGTCAGGCGCCACGCCGGCGAGCCACGGCCCGCTGCGCCGCGCGGTCCAAGGCAGGTGCGTGCGCGCCGCGCCGCGCCGCGCCCCGCCCCGCCCCGCGCCGCGCCGCGCCCTTCCGGCCCACCTCGACCGTGAGTACGTCGTAGAGGGGCTCCGTGTCAAAGGTCGTGAAGTTCAGGGTGATGAAGGGAAGGTTGGGCGTGCTGACCGTCCACGCGCACGCGCTGCTCGGCGCGTAGCGCCCGCCCGGCGGCACGGCGTCGCTGACGTCGCCCGCCAGCGCCGTGAGCGCGGTCTCGGCCGCGCAGAGCTGCGGCTCCGAAAGCAGCCGGTTGCAGGCGAGGCTGGCCGGGCCGGGCCAGCCGCAGGAGCGGTCCATCTCGGCCATGAGCGTCCAGCGCACGAGCGTCTCCAGCGCCGCGTCCGCGCACACGGTGCCGGGCGGCGAGAAGCCGCGCGCCGCGGCGACGTGCTGCTCCCAGCTCGGCGTGCCTTGGACGCTCGCCTTGGCCGCCTCCTGCAGCCGGCACAGCGCGGTGAGGCAGCCCGTGTCGCAGAGCCCCGCCGGCGTGGCGTCCATGAACCAGCGATTGCCCGCGCGGTAGAGCGCGGGGCAGGCCGGGTCGAGCAGCGCGTCCACGCACAGCTCCCCGGACGCCGCCGCGCAGTGCGCGCCCAGCGACGCGGCGCCGGTCGCGCCGGCGAGCAGGGCGCCGAACGCGGGGCTGGCGGCCAGGTACGAGTACGCGCCGGCCAGCGCCGCGCGGTCGGCGGGCCCGTCGGTCGCCGCGCACTGGCTGATGTTGGCGAGCGCCTGCCGCGCGCTGCACAGCGCCTCGAGGCAGGCCGGCGCCGCCCAGCCGGGCAGCGCGGCGTCGGGCGGCGGCGCGGCGGGGTCGAACGGCGGGCAGGCCCGCCTGACCGCGGCGCCGCAGCTCCACGGCGCGCACGCCTCCTGCGCGCCCGCGGTCGCGTTGGTGAAGCACCAGGGCGCCGCGGCCGCGGCGGCGCCGCCGGGCGCGGTGAGGTTGTAGGCGAGGCAGTCGTACATCAGCGCGCCGCCGTAGCTCGCCGGCAGCTCGCACGCCGCGCCCGACACCGCGACGCGGCCACCCTCGGGCGTGCAGATGTCGACCATGTGGCCCCCAACGTAGCCCGAGCCCGCGCAGGTGCCGCCGTCGACGCCGTCGACGAAGCACCAGGGCGTGGCGGCGCTAAACCCCGGCAGCGCGCCGCCGCCCGCGAGGCCTTGCCGGCACGTGCCCGCGTGCGTGTCTCCGGCGTAGGCCCAGGCGTTGCGGCAGTGGCAGCCGTTGACGGTGGTGGTCTGGCAGAAGTCAAAGTCCAGCCCGGTCAGCGTCGCGGCGCCGCCGCCGACCGTGGCGTTGATGGCGTGCTCCGCGCCAAAGCGGTGCGCGCGGTGCGGGCCGGGGCAGCTTGCGCGGTCGACGACGCACCACGACCCCCGCGGGTCGCCGTCCGACGCGCACGAGCCGTAGTGCGTCTCGCCGCCGAGCGCCCAGCTCGGGTGGCAGCGGCACCCCGACAGCGTGACCGTGGGCGCGCAGTAGTCCCACTCCGCGCTGGCCGCGGCTGCGCGCAAGCGGCGCGCAGCGGCGGCGTGAGAGTTGCGGCCGCGCGCCCTCGGCAGGCGCCCCGCGCGGTCTGCGGGGCCCGCGCGCGCACCGCTCGCGTTGGTGCAGCTGTCGGGGGCGTAGCGGCACCACGCGCCGCGCGGGTCGGCGCCGGGGTTGATGCACGCGCCGCGCACGACCGTCACGGTGCCGTCGCTTGCATTGTACGGCCACGCCTGGCTGCACTGGCACCCCGCGAGCGTCTTTTGCGCCGGGCCGAAGAACCCCGGCAGGCCGGCGACCTCGCCGTCGATCGAGGTCACCAGCAGCTGCGTCTCCATGTCCTGCGGCGCCGCCGTGTGCGTGCGCGCGCGGGCGGGCGGGTGTCGGCGCCGCGGGCGCCGCGCTCAGCCGCCGCCGCGGGGCGTGATGCATCAGCCGCCAGCCGCCGCTGCGCGCACGCGTGCGAGGTCGAGCCCCAGGATGTCGGCCGCCTGCGTCGCGTCAAACGCGGCGAGCCGGATCGCGTCGCGGTAGCCCCACTTGAGGCAGTCGGCGTAGCCGAACGACGCGCCCGGCCGCCCGCCCGCGCCCGCGGCGCCGCCGCCGTCGAGGGCGTAGCTGCCCATGTAGGGCACGACCACGCCGCCCTGCGCGGGGGGGACCTCGCCCCAGGAGGAGCCTGCGCGCGGGGTCGGCGCCCCGGGGTCGGAAGCACACCGTTTGACCCCGCACGTCCGCGCGTTTTGACCCCGAGTTGTTGGGCTGCCCCGAGCGCGCGGCGCACCCGTCGAGCTGACGAAGAGCTGCAGCGTCGCGTTGGCGCCGGCGGTGTCGTAGACGTATTTGAGCACCCCGCGCTTCATGTCCGCCGCGGCCGCGGTGCAGCTGGCCGCGTAGAAGACCTGCGCCCCGCGGCGCGGTCAGCAAAACCGCGCGGCGCGGCGCGGAGCGCGGCGCGGCCGGGGGCGACCCAGGCCGGCGGTGGCGGCGCGCGGCGCGGCGCGGCGCGGCGCGGCGCGGCGCGGCGCGCCTTGGCCTGCAGGATGAGCTGCGCGACGGAGCGGTCGGGCGCGAGCACGCGCGCCTCGTCGACGTGCGCGAGCGCGAGGCCGTCGACCGCGCCGTCGCCGGGCGAGACGTCCTGCAGCAGCCCGAAGAGGTACCCCGACCACGCGCCCACCGCCAGCCTGCGCACGGGGATGGCAGCCGCGCCGGTTGCGAGTCGGACACGGCGCAGCGCGCAGCGCGCTGCCGCGGCGCGCAGCGCCCCGCCGCGGCGCGCGACGGCGGCGCGGCCGCGGCGCGGCGCGCCTGCCCTGGAGCTGCGCCTCGGCGCTGCCGGCGGTGATGAACTGGGTGTTGCTGGGCGAGCGGAAGCCGTAGAGCAGCGCCGACGTGAGGCCCATGTGGTTGGTCAGCGTGCCGTGCGTGACCCAGCTCCCGGTCGAGACCGCCAGGTACGGCGCGGCGCTGGCCTCCTCAAACCCAAAGTCAGCTGCGCGGCGTGGCCCGCGGCGTGTGTGCAGCAGGCGCGCGTGGCAGGCGGGCGGGCGGGCGCGGCGGAGGCGCAGCTGCGCGCGGCCGGCGCGCGCGCGCACCGAGCAGCGGGTCGCTGGTGTAGGCCGCGGTCGCGGCATACATGGCGTCCAGGAAGGCGGCCCAGCCCGAGAGCGCGGTCGGGTCGGCGGCGGTGAAGCCGGCGTACGCGGGCGACAGCGCCGCCGCGGAGCTGGGGAAGTAGATGGCCACGCCGGAGCCCTGCAAGGCGCCAGGGGGCAGGGACGGGCGTGGGGGGCGTGAAGGGGCGTGAGGGGGCGTGAGGGGGTGTGAGGGGGCGTGAGCCGTGGGGCGGCGGCGCGCGCGCGCGTGCTTCGGCGGCGCGCGCACGTCGGCGAGCTCGGCGTCGCGGTCAAACGCGGCCACGCTGCCGTTGTAGGCGTCGAGGGCGGGCGCGAGCGCCGCCGCGAGCGCGGGCGAGCCGTCGAGGCCGCGCAGCCCCGCCAGCAGCGCGCCAAGGTCGACTGCGGGGCGCGCGCGCGCGTTGGTGTTGGGCGGGCGCGCTGCCCCACCCCGCGCGCGCGGCCGCGGGCGCGCGGCGTGCGCCACGGCCCTGCGCACCGTTCTCCTCGGCGCCCGAGATCTTGCCCAGCGCGGCGCGCCGGCGCAGGAGCAGCATCGCGTACGCTGCAGCGCGGCGGCGGGCCGGCCCTCAGCGCGCGGCCCTCCCCGCGCGCGCGCATGCGCTGCGCCGCCCCTGGGCCTGCCGGCTGCAGCTCGCGCGCACCCGGGTCGGCGGCAAGCTGGCGTGCCAAGTACGCGGCGAGCCCCGCCACGCCCGCCTCCAGCGCGCCGCCGGCCACGCCCAGGTCGACCAGCGCGAGCGTGAGGCCGGACGTCTCGTACGCGGCCGCCTGCGCGCGCCGCCGCGCCGCCGGCGGCCGCGGGTGGGGGCGGCCGCAGCAGGCGCGCGGCGCGCGCCCCGCCCGCACGCGCGCGCAGGCCGGCGGCGGCGCACGCCCAGAACCCTGCACCGGCCGCGCCTGCTGGAGGTAGCCGTCGATGACGGCCCGCGCGAGGCCGGCGCTGCCGAGCGCGCCGCCGGCGGCCGTCGTCGCCGCGAGCGGCGCCGCGTAGTCCCAGCCGTGCCCCGGCTCGAGCAGCTCGCTCGCGAGCAGGTGGTGCGCGTGGGGGGCGAGCGTGGACGCGACCTCGTACATGGACATCAGGCAGGCGTCAAAGCCGATGATGTCCAGCTTCACCGCCGCGCCGCTGTCGGGGTGCACCAGCCCGTCCGACAGGCCTGCCCGCCGCCGCGCGGCGGCGCCGCGGGAGCGCCGTGGGAGCGGCGTGTGAGCGGGCGCGGCGTTGCGGGGGCGCGCGCGTGCGCGCACACACAGACACAGACAGCCGCGCGGCGCCGCACCCTGCGCGAGTTTGCGCATCGTGAGCATGTCGCAGCCGCGCGAGCTGCTGTACGCGTCGACCACGCCGCACGTGTGGTCCACGCCGTAGCCCCACCACCCGCTGCCGTGGTCCCAGAACACCAGCATGTACTTGCGGTCAGCGCTCGGGGGGAAGCTGCGCGCGGGTGGCGGCGCGGGCGCGGGCGTGTGCGTGTGCGTGTGCGTGGGCCGGGGCCGCGGGCGCGCGCGCTGATCATGAGCGGGCGGGGCCTGCAGCAGCCGGCGCGGCGGCGCCCTCCCGGCGCCGGCCGCACGCGCGCGCACGCGCACCGCTGCAGGCCGCGGCGCAGGAAGTCTGCGAGCACCGCCGGCGACGCGAGGTCGAGCTCCGCGTGGTCCTTCAGCTGCTGCCACTGCCCGCCTGCGCGGCGCGGCGCGGTGCTCGGCGGCGCCGGCGCCCGGCCCCCGCCGCGCCGCGCGCGAGAGGCCGCTGCCGCCCCTCCGCCCGCCGACCCACCCGGCAGCGCGAGCAGCTCCTTGGCGGTCGTCCACTCGGTCGTGAGCAGGCTGTAGTCTCCGTGCGGCGCGGCGCCGGCGACGTAGCTCGCGGCCTGCCCCGAGCCGCGGTCGACCAGCAGCAGCACGTCCGGGTAGGCCTCGGGCGGGCAGCAGCGCGGCGCGGCGCCGCCGGGGCAGGCGGCCGAGTACGTGGCGACCGTGCCGGCGGGGCAGGCCGCGCCGCACGCGGCGCTCACGCAGCCCGGCGGCTCCGCCGACATGCCAGCCATGATCTCCTGCGCGCCGCGCGCGCGCGTGCGTGAGGCGGCGCGTGCGCGAGGCGGCGCGCAGCGCGAAGGCGCGGGACGCGACTGGCCGCACGCGGCAGCGGCGCTCGCTCGCGGCCGCGCGCCTCCGCACCTCCATGTCCATGAGCCCGAACTGCTCCAGGTCGTTGTCGGCCAGCATGTACACGAACCAGGTCCACTTGGTCGCCGCCGCGGGGCGAGGGCCGAGCGCGCTGCCCGCCGCCGCGAGCAGCGCGAGCGCCGCCAGCGCCGCGGCACGCCGCGGCGGTGCGCGCCCGGGCATGCTGGCGGCCTGGTGGGCGCCTGGACGGGCTAGGCGGGCATGGCCACGCTGCGGCGCCTGGTCGGCGCGCGCGCGTTGACTTTGGTGTGGGGGTCTCCTGCTGCCCCGCTCGGCCGCCGTGCCGCCGATCAAACGCGGGAGCAGCACGACGGCAGCCGCGGGGAGGCGGCCGGCACTACGCGGCGGCGGCACGGCTCAAAAAAGTAACACGCTCGCTTCGTTCGCGCGACCTGCGGCCCCGGCGCCCCGCCCCAGCATCGCGGCACGGAGTTCAGGCAGCCCGGAAGTCGGCCCGAGCCCACCACCAGCTTCAAACACTTCAGCGGGTCCCGCCGCCTCCCCAGCGCTGCAGCACCTCCATCGCCTCTCCGTGCTGCTTCCCGCAGGCCTGGGGCCCGGGGATCGAGCGGGCGCGGCCATGAGCGGCGCGGGCGGGGAGCAGCAGGGGGCGCAGATGGACGCCGCAGGTTGGCCTCAACACTGCGGCGCAGGGCGGCGCCGCCGCGCCCCACCCCGGGTCCCACGCCGCAGCAATCGCTTACTCCCTGCCCTCCCCGCCCCCGCAGGCGGCGAGGCGTCGCAGCCGGCCAAGGCGAAGCGCAAGCTGAGCCGCCTGGCAGCGATGACGGTGGAGAAGCCGGACGACGGCGGCGACGCAGAGCTGCCGCACAAGGCCTCCCCCGGCGCCAGGGGCGGCCTGGAGGCGGCCCTGATCGCCGCCGCGCGCGACGCGGCGGCGGCGGACGACCAGGACGCCGGCGCCGCTGGCAGCGGCGACGACGAGCTGGCGCCCGCGCCGGAGCAGGCGTCGCAGCAGCAGATGCAGCAGTCGCCGCAGCAGCAGAAGTCACAGCAGCAGTCACAGCAGCAGCAGCAGTCACAGCAGCACTCACCAGCGCGGTCGCAGCAGGAGCAGCAGCCCGAGCCGAACCTGATGGAGGAGGAGGCGCCGGCGCTGCCCGCGTCGCTGCCGGCGCCGCAGCCGCAGGCGGCGGCTGGCGGCGCGGACGCAGCGCAGCGGGCACCCTCGCCAGCGGCCGCGCCCGCCGCGGAGTCGCCGCAGGCACCGGCGCCGGCGGCGGCCGAGCCCGCCGCGGCAGCGCCCGAGCCGGAGCTGCCGCCGGTCGTGCAGCGGCTGGACGACGACGACGATGACGACGAGTGGGAGGACCAGCCCGCGCCGCTGCTCAGCCAGGGCGACGAGGGCAGCGGCGCCGCGCCGAACGCGGACGGCGCGGACGCACCCGCTGGCGAGGCCGGCGCGGCGGCAGAGTACGACCCCAGCAGCCGGCGGCGCACGCTGTACGGCGACGAGGCCGACGCGGACGTGCCCCCAGGCGAGCGGGCAGGTACGACCCAGCTGCCGCGCTGCCGGCGCAGCGCGTCAGGCGCGCGGGCTGACGGCCCCCGCTCCCGCGCCGCCTGCGCGCGCAGGCTCGCACCCGGCAGCCTCGGTTGGCGAGCCGGAGCGGGCGGCGCGCAGCTCCGACTCGGGCAGCGCGAGCGGCAGCGAGCGGGGGCAGCCGGGCGACGAGGGCATGCTGGCGGAGGACGCGGACGCCACCGCTGCGCGCACGCAGAAGCTGCTGCGCGGTGAGACGCTCGCCGCGCGGCCGGTGCCTGGCGCCTGCGCGGGCGGCGGCAGGGCAGGCGGGCGGGCCGCAAGGCCGCGTCCGGCCCCACACGCACGCCGCCGCGCCGCGCCGCGCCGCCCTGTCGCGCTGCAGACTGCGCGTCGCGCGATGTGCTGGGCAAGGGCTTTGTGCCGCAGGTGGCGCCGCTGAGCAGCATCCTCGGCAAGCTGGCTGCGCGGCAGGCGGCGCTCGAGGCCAAGTGAGTGTGCGCGGGCCGGCAGCGGGGCACCCGGGCGGCTGCCGCTGCCAGCTGGCCTGGCCAGCGGCTGACGCCCCGCACCGCCGCGGCGCGGCCGGGCCGCAGGGCGCGGCAGCAGCACGCGGCGGCCGCCGGCGGCGCGGCAGTCGGCGACTGCGAGGCGCAGCCCGCCATGACCTTTGCGCAGCTGAAGGCCCACCTCGAGGCGCGCAGCGTCGCCGGCAGCAAGCAGCAGCACGCGCACCCGCCGCCGGCGGGCGAGGCGGCGGGCGGCGGCGAGGCGCTGGATGGGCTGCCGGGCGCTGGCGAGGAGGGGTCCGGGGAGATGGAGATGGAGGACGATGATGACGATCTGGAGGTCGAGCCCGCCGCGCCGCAGGCGCAGCGCGGCGGCGCGGCGCTGCCGCCGGACACGCAGCAGCTGCTGGAGGAGCTGCCGGCGCTCGGCGGCCCCGACGCGCCCGCCGCGGGCACGCAGCTGCTGGCCGGCACCGAGGCGCCCGCGCTGGACCTGCGCCTCGACGGGAGCGAGCCCCAGGAGCGCGCGCGCGACGGCGGCGAGCAGGGCGCGGCCGAGGGCGGCCCCGGCAGCGAGGCGGAGGAGCCGGACGCCAGCGGCAGCGGCGACGGCGAGCCCGGCAGCGGCGAGGGCGAGGGCGAGCAGGGCGAGGAGGAGGAGGAGGAGGAGGGCGGCGAGGAGGAGGAGGAGGAGGAGGACGACTTCGTGGACGAGAGCGAGGAGGAGCTGCTGCCGAGCCACGACAGCAGCGAGGAGGAGGAGGCGCCGCCGTCGGACGCGGCGGAGCCGGAGCCGCTGCACTTTGAGGAGGAGGAGGAGGAGCTGGCCGGCGGCAGCCCGCAGCGCGGCTCGCCGGGCCCCGCGCCGGCGCCGCCGCGGCCGCGCTCCAAGGTGTACCGCCAGCTGCGCCGCGCGGCGGCGGCCGGCGGCTTCATCGACGCGGAGGCCGACCTCAGCGACGACGAGGGCGCCGCGGGCGACGGCGAGTCGGACGAGGAGGACAGCGACGACGCGGACGGCATGCTGGTGCGCGCTCCGGCGGCGGCCATGCCGCGCAGTGGGCCGGCAGCGGGCCCCGCGCGCGTGGCGGCGGCGCCGCGGTTTGCGCACGTGCGCGCGCGCCGAGCCCGCCCCGCCGCCGCCGCCGCCGCGCCGCGCAGGCGGAGCTGATCGCCGAGGTCAGGGAGGGCCGCATGGACGAGGCGCGCCGCGCCGCGCTGCACGCGCGCTGGGCGGACGAGGCCGAGGACCGCGGCGTGCGCGAGCTGCTGGACGCGATGCGGCGCGGCTTCCGACGCAGGCGCCGCCAGGCGGCGGGGCTCGACGACGGCGACGACGAGGCGCGCCGCGGCTGCGGCCGGGGGCGTGGGGAAGGGGGCCGCCGCTGGGCAGGGCCGGCCCCAGCTGCCGCGCGCGCCGCGCCGACCCCCGCCCCCACCGCTGCCGCTGCCGCGCCCGCCGCGGCCCGCAGGACGGCACCGACGCGGCGGCGCGGCGCCGGCGCGCGCAGCTGCTGGGCACGCTCGGCGGCGAGGAGGAGGAGGAGGAGGCGGGCGGGCTGCTGGACGGCAGCCTGCAGCAGCTCGACTTCCAGCTCGCGGAGGACGAGGCGGAGCAGGCGCAGGCCGCGGCGGCGGCGGCGGCGGAGCTCGCCAACCACGAGAAGCAGCGCCGCATCGCGCAGCTGCAGCAGGCCAGCGAGTCGCAGCACGTGAGCGCCGCCGACGCGCACGCGCGCCCCCGCCGGCCAGCTGCGCGCTCACCGCTGATCGCTGACCGCTGACCGCTGACCGCGCCGCTGCGCCCTGCCTTTGCGCCCTGCCCTGCGCCCTGCCCTGCCCCCTCTCCTCCCGTGTGTGTGTGCCGCAGCAGGATGACGTGATGCAGCTCATGGAGGCCGAGCTGGCGGCGGACGAGGACTCGCAGCACACCGCCGCGCTCATCAGCCGCTCCGCGTCGCTCGCGGGCGCGCCGCCGCCGCCGCCCGCGCGCGCGGGCTCGCTCGCGGCGGCGCCGCCGGCGCCGAGCAACCTGGGTCCGCTGCGCCGCGCGGCGTCCGCCGCGCCGGCGCCGGGCGCGGCCCCCGGCAAGGCCGGCGGCGCCGGCGGCGCCGCTGGCGGCGGCTTCAGCTTCCAGGTGTTTGGCAAGGACCTCACCAACGCGGCGCGCCCGCTCGGCGCGGCGGCGGCGAGCTTCATCGGCCGCCAGGCCAGCGCGGGCGTGAGCGTGCGCGCGGCGTCCAACTACGGCGCGAGCCGCTCGTTCGTGTTTGGCTCAGACCCGAGCAACGCCGCCAGCAACCCGGGCCCCGGCGACGAGGGCTCGCGCGGCGCCAGGGCGGCCGGCGCAGGCGCCGGGCCCGCCGGCCCCTCGTCCTTTGCCGGCCTGAGCAAGCTCATTCCGGAGGCGGCGGCCAGGCCCGGCGCGCCGCGCGGCGCCAAGCCAGGCGCGCGGGCGGGCAGCCAGGGCTCGGCGCTGCTGGCGCTGCTGCAGGACGGCGGCGGCGGCGCCGCGGCGGCGGGCGCGCCGGGCGTGCTGAAGCAGCACCTGGAGGCGATCGGGACGCGCTTTGCGCCCGCCGCGCGCGCGGGCAGCGCCGGCAGCGGCGGCGGCAGCGGCGCGGGGTCGCGCGGCGCGTGGGAGTTTTAGGGCGGGCGCGCCGCGGGGGGTGACGACGCGACGCCGCGGGCGCCGCGCGCGCACACGCGTCCGGGCGTTTACAAGCGCTGCGCCGAGATGCTGACCAGCGTGCCCGCGAGGTGGCGCTGCTGCGAGGTGACGGCCACCCCTGGCAGCGCCGCGACCATGCCCGGCACGTCCTGGGCCCAGTCGCAGCCCTTGCTGATCGGCGCCACCAGCCCGCGCGTGGCGCCCTGCGGCGCGGCAGCAGGGGCGGCGGCGGAGGCGATCAGCGGCGCGTTCCAACGTTTCAGCCGCCTGCCGGCGCCGCAGCCGCGCCCTCCGTTCGCTCCTGCCTGCCCCACCTGGTACGCGCCGAGCAGCGGGCTGTCGCTGCGCGTGTGCTCGAGCAGCAGCAGGCGGCCGCCAGGGCGCAGCACGCGCGCAAACTCTGCGAGCGCCGCCTGCGGGCGCTCCATCACGCACAGGCTGAACGTGTCAACCACCGCGTCAAAGCTGCCGTCGTCGAACGGCAGCGCCGCGGCGTCGCCCTGCACCAGCCGCACCGGCACGCCCCCGGCGCCGGGCTGCACCGCCGCCGCGCGCGCCGCCGCGGCGTCGAGCATGCCGGGCGAGAGGTCGAGCGCCGTGAGCGACGCGAGCGACGCCCAGTCCCACAGCGGCAGGTTGAGCCCCGTGCCGACCGCGACCTCCAGCGCGTCGCCAGACGCCTGCGCCAGCAGCGCGCGGCGCAGCCCGGGGAAGCCGAGCGCCGCCGACGCGGCGCCGCCGTCGAGGGCGTCGTACGTGGCCGCGTAGCCGTCGTAGTCGGCGCCCACGTCGCCGAGCGCGAGGCAGCCGCGCGGCGGCAGCACCCACAGGCGCTGCGGAGCGGACGCGCCGGCGGCGGCGCATGTCGCGGCGGCCGCCGATCGTCCCGCGAGCTGCTGCTGCAGCGCCGCCGCTGCCGCCGCGAGCAGCGCGCGCCGCCGGCCGCTGCCGCCGGCCGCTGCTGCCGCTGCTGCTGCTTCGCCCCGCTGGGCCGGGGCGCGGGTGGGCGGGGCGGGGCGCCCGCACGGCGCCGCCGCCGGCGCCTGCATCGGCGGCAGCAGCGGCAGCGGTGTGCGCGAGCGTGCGACCTGCGCTGCGGGGCTGCCGGCGTTGATGCGCGGGGCTGGGAGCGAGTGGACGCGACGCTTGTTGCCCGCCCTGCCCAGCTGCGCAGGGCTGTGGCCCGCGGCGCGCCGCCCGCGCCGCCCGCGCCGCGCCCGGGGGTCTTCGACTTCCGATCGGCAAGGACGCACAGCAGCTCGCGAACAGCCGGCACTCTGCAGCTGCCCGCGGCCTTTGCCCGTCCCGGCGCCCCGCCTTGCGGCCACGCGGCTCGCCGTCGGAGCGGCGTCAGGCGCCACGCCGGGCGCTCCCGCCGCTCCGATCGCTGTCCACATGCGGCTGGCGCCCCCCGCTCGGGCTGGCGGATGGGCGCACGCCGGCGGCGCCACGGCGGCCGCGCCGCGGGCGCAGCAGCGCCGCCGTGGCCGCCGCGCCGCGCGCGCGCTCCGGGGGGCCAGCGACGGGCTCGCTGACGTCACGCGAGAGGTGTGGGACGACGAGGAGGACGTCGGCGAGGCCGTGCGGCGGCTGGGGCTCGACCGCGGCGTCGCCGACGGCGAGCCGCGCATGCTGCTCTCCGAGGCGAACCGCCTCTACGTGCAGCAGGCCTTCCCTCAAGCGCACGTGGACCAGCTGGAGCTCCACTGGGCGCCGGGTGCGCCGGCGGCGGCGGGGCGCGGCGCGCGGCAGTCGGCGACGCGGCAGCAGCGCGCGACGCCCCGCGCCCGCGCCCGACCCGCCCGCCTGACCCGACCCGCCCGCCCGCAGGCAGGGGCTACGGCGTGGTCGCCGCGCGCGACATCGCCAAGGGCACGCTGCTGGCGGCTTGCCCGCCGCTGGCGTGGGTCGCGGGCGCGCCGGGGCGGCCGCCGCGGCTGGAAGCGCTGATGCAGCACCTGGCGGGCGTGGAGCTCACGCCGCGGCAGCGCGACGTGCTGCACAGCCTGTGCTCGCTGCCAGTGCTGGACGCCGAGCACGAGGCGGCGGCCGCGGACCGCGCGGCGGCGGCGGCGAACGACCGCCTGCTCGCCGCGGCCGCCGCGGGCGAGGGCGCCGCGCCCGGCGCGGCGGCGAGCAGCCTGCCCGCGTCGCGCAGCGCGGCGATCAAGCGCTCACAGCGCGAGCTGCGCGCGAAGCTGCAGCAGCGTGACGCGCTGTACGAGGGCCGGGGCGGCGGCGACGGCGAGCGTGAGTGCGAAGACGAGCCACCGGCGGCCGCGACGTGGCCCCGCGGCGCGGGCCTCGCGGCGCCGGGCGCGTCCGGGCAGCGCCGGCGCACGCCCGACCTGCTTGAGCTGCTCGAGTGCACCGCGGGGCCAGAGGCGCCGGGCGCCGCCGCGCGGCCGCAGCAGCTCGTGCCGGCGGCGGCGGCAGCGGCGGCGGGCGCGTTGGGCATGCCGCCGGAGCGGCTCGCGGCGCTGGTGTGCCGCAACGCGCTCGCCGAGATGGCCCAGGACCTGCCCGTGTGCAGCGTGCGCGGCGACCGCCCCGCGTCGCTCACGGGCCTGTGGCCGCTGCTGGCAGCGTTCAACCACTCCTGCGCGCCCAACGCCGTCGCGGTGCTCATTGGCGGCCTGCCGCCGCAGCCCGCGCCGCCGCCGCCGCCGGCGCCGCCCGGCCAGGGGCCGCCGCGGCGCGGCGGCCGCGCCGGCGCCGGAGCGCGCGGCCCCACCAACCCGTGGGCCCGCGGCGCGGCTGGCGCGGGGTCTGCGGAGCGGCGCGGCGGCGCCGCCGCGGGCGCGGGGCTGCAGCGCGAGGCCGCGCTCGCTGTGTCGGCGCGTCCCGGGGAGGGCCCCTTTGTGCTGGTGCGCGCCGTCACAGACCTCAAGGCAGGCGATGAGGTGACCCTGGACTACCTGGCGCCGGGGGCCGAGGGCAGCATGGTGCACCGCGAGCGGCGCCGCGCCGCGCTGGCGCAGCGCTGGGGCTTCACCTGCCGGTGCGCCGCACGCGCGCGTGCGCGGGCGGCTGCTGCGCGGCGCGCGGGGCAGCTGCGCCGTGTCGCACGGCGCGGGCGGCCGCCGGCTCGCGACGCGCTGCGCTTCCGGCCGTTGCCGCCACCCCCGCGCGCACGCAGGTGCGAGCGCTGCACCGCCGAGGCGGAGCTGGGCCCCGTCGTGGAGCGCAGCCAGCTCGCTGCGAACGCCCTCGCCGCGCGGCTGGGGCCTCAGGTGCCGCCCGCGCTGGCGGCCGGCGACGGCGGCGCCCTCGCGTCCGCGGCGGCCGCGCTCAGCGGCGCGGTGCAGCAGCTGGAGCGGCAGGTGGACGCGCCGACCACGCCGCCGCGCGTCGCCGGCTGGGCGCACGCCTCGATCTACCAGGCGCACGCGCTGCTCGCGACGGTGCGCCTCGGGGCGGAGCCGTCGGCGATGCGGAGCCTGGGCGCCATCGGCACAGCCATGGAGCTCGCGGGGCTGGCTGTGCCGGGCGGGCCCAGCCACCTGCTCGGCGCCGCGGCGCTGTTGCTGGCGGCGCACGAGCGCTGGGGCGGCAGCGACGCGCGCGTCGAGGCGGCGGCGCGGGGGCTGTTTGAGGTGCGCGGTGGCGCCGGCGGCGCCGGCGGCGCCCGGCGGCGCCCGGCGGCCTGGCGGGGCGTCGCAGGGCTCAGCCGCACGGCCGCTGGGCCCGCCGGCTGCCCGGACGCCACGCCGCGCTCGCCGCGCCGCCCGGACACGCCGCAGGTGCTGCAGCTGCGCTACGGGCCGCTGGAGGCCGGCACGACGCACCAGCTCGCGCTGGCGGCGCAGCACTGGGCGCACCAGATGGGCGCCAGCCGCCTGGGGCTGGTGGCGCCCGGCGCGGCCGCTGCCGCGCGTGCCGCGGCCGCGCTCGCGGCCGGCGCGGGGCCGCGCGGCGGCGGCGCGGCGGCGGCGGAGGCCCCGACCGCGGCCGGCGCCGCGGACGAGGACGACGGCCTGCTGGCGGCGCTGGAGCTGGAGGCGGACGGGGTGCTGGAGGTGAGCGAGGAGCTGCTGGAGGAGCTGTACGATGATGACGACCAGCGGGAGGGGCGGCCGCAGCAGGACCCGGACGACGGCGAGGCGCTGGTGCGGCAGCGCAGCGAGGCCGAGGTGCGCCAGCAGCTCGAGGCGTTCGCGGGCTACGCGGCCGCGCTGCCGCCGGAGCAGCGGGCGCGGCTGCGGCAGCAGCAGGCGCAGCAGGCGCAGCAGCAGCAGGCGCAGCAGGAGCAGGAGCTGGGCGTGCCGCGCGAGGCGGCCGAGGGCGCTGGCGAGGGTGCGATCGAGAGCGACGCCGCCGGCCCCCCGGAGCTGCCCGCGCTGGCGGCGTGGCTGAGCGAGGGCCCGGCCAGAGCCGCGGAGGAGGAGGACGCGAGCGGCGCTGCGAGGAGCGGTGATTGAGCGTGCGAGAGAGGCGGGCGGCGGGCGCCGCCGGCGGCTGGCGGCGCCGGCGCCGGAGACGCGCGCACCTGGGCGCCCGCCGGGCATGAACCGCTGCATTTTCTCGCGCCCTGCACGACGGGCGCGGCGATCGGGGCGCCCCAGGCGGCGCAGTGGCGGGTTCGGGGATGTCCGAACCGAGAACTCGCCTTAACCTGCCCGTTCGACGCGCCACCGGCTTGGGCTGTCGAGAACTGCGCCCTCCGACTCCCCGCAGCGGCACCGGTGCCTGCCGCCCGTCCTGCGCGCGGGCTGGACGGCTCAATCGATCGTGCGAACCGCCCTCGAGCGCCGGGCCGCTCGAGGCTTCGTGCGGTGCCCGGGGGTAGCCAGGGCTCATCAGGCAGGCTGGAAGCCTGGCGGCCCGAGTAGCGATGCCGGCGCGCCGCAATCGGGAGAGTCGCCGAACGCCGAACCCTCCGCGCGGTTCGCCTGCCGCCCCGCGCGCCTGAGCGTCCGCGCGCTCTGCGCGGCCCTCCAGAGCTCGTCACTTAGCGCCGGCGACCGCCACGCGACACAGCGAGCCGCCCAGGCGCACGCAGCGCGCCCCTGCTCGCCGCGCCGCAAGCGCAGCGCGGGCTAGACTCTCCCCCGCCGGATTTCGGCGCCCCGGCTGCCCTCGGAGATCTCCGCGCGGCCCCGCAGCCCCGCGCGTCCGCGCCAGGCCGATACAGCTCCGCCATCGCAGAGGGTCGCACCCCACTTGCGCAACCAGGCCACCCCGTGGCCGTGATGATGTCCGTCCCACGCGCCCAGCTGGCGCTGGCGGGGCTGCTGGCTCTGGCCGCCCTGGGCGCCGCCCGGCCGCTCGGCGCCCCAGGCGCCGCCGCCGTGCCGGCGTGGGCGGGGCGCCGGCTGGCGCAGGCGCAGTGCAACTGCGTGGCCGCGCCTGACGTCTGGCTTGATGTGAGCGGCAAGAGCTGCATGACGGCCGGCAACCCCCCCAACTGCAACGCCAAAGACCTGACCCTGGACGTCGCGAGTGCGTGCTGGCGTGCTGGCGGGGCCGGCCCCGGCCGCCGCTGCGCGCGCACCACGCGTCCGTCGCCTCACTCTGCGCTGATGCCGTCCGCTGCAGGTTTTGAGGTCGTGAGGAACTGCACCGGGCCTACATCAAACGCCACCATCCGCGTGCGCGTGAGCCTCACCACCAAAGGCGACACACGCTATGCGGTTGGCCTCTTTGTGGGGTGAGCGAGGCCTCGCTCGGCCGCGCGCCGCGGGCGTGGAGCGCTCGCAGCGCCGCGGCCGGCGGCGGCCCGCAGAAGCTGTCGCTCAGCCCTCGGCCCACGCTCGCGCGCCACCACCCGCCGCCGCGCAGCGTGAACGGCGTCTCGCCCGACAACACAAACTCCAGCTGCCACATGTCGGCGCTGCCGGTGCTGCCAGGCGGGGGCGCGTGCGGCAGCAGCCTCGTCAACGCAGACAACGATACGTGCGGCGACATCACCAAGGCGGGCGACGCCAGCGGCACCGTGTCGTGCGGGACGGCGGACATCACTGTGAGCTGCTCCCGCATCCACCCCACCAGCGGAAAACTCATGGTGCCGATCTGCACCTCCTGGGACCAGCAGCGCTCAGGCACAGGCGGCACCGGCAACAACCAAAACAAACCAAATGACGACGTCCCCTGCACTGGCGCCGGCGGATACGCCAACCAGACCTCCGTGGGGACGACCGCAAAGTGCAACTGCATCGACTACGAATCAAACCACTTGGTGCCGACCGGCAACAACCAGGGCAGCGGCAGCGGCACCACGGCCAGCCCCGACGCGACCCTGGCGCTGGCAGCCCCTGCCGGCCCGATCAATGCGACAGGTGCGCACGCACCGCCGCGCGCGCCGGCGCGCTGTGGCGCGCTGCCCCTGGTCGGTCGGGCCTGGCCGCCGCCCGCCGCACGCCCCCGCCCGGCGGGCGCTCACCACGTGCACCTCCGCAGGCAACGTCACCTTCACCCTGACCATCAACAACACGGGCAACGTCGCGCTCACGCCCAACGCTGTGACGCTGACCGGCAACGCCGTGCTGGTCAGCAGCAGCTGCAACCTGGCGGCGCCGCTCGCGCCCGGCGCCTCGCTCACCTGCAGCGTTCGCTACCCCGTTGTCTTCGCCGACCTGCTGGCCGGCAACATCAGCGTCACCGCGTCGCTGAGCGGTGCGGCCCCCGCCGAAGGCTCACTCCAGACTGTACCGCCCGCCTCTGCCTGGGTTGCGACCAACGCCTGGCCCGACATCCTGGTGGCCGTCAGCGCCGCCGTGACTGGCGGCACCATCGACGGCAAGTTTGACAGCGTCGGCGACCAGATCACCTTCACCGCCACGCTCACCAACACCGGCAACGGTGAGACCACGCAGCGCGGCGCGGGCGCGTGCGGCGCGGCGGCTGCGGGCTTCGCGCTGGGTGCTGCTGCTGCGCCTGCCGCTGCACCTCCAACGCTCCCTCCGCGCCGCTGACGCGCCTGCGCTCCGCCGCCGCCGCCGCTGCCGCCGCGGCGCCGCAGTGCCCGGCGTGCTCACGCTGGACGGCGCCAGCTGCAGCCCCACCACCGCCGTGGACCCCGGCAGCAACGCGACGTGCACGGTGACTTACCCGGTCACGCAGGCTGACCTGGAGGCGGGCAACGTCACCAGGTCGTTCACGGGCACCGACACGATCACCACCACCACCACTCCCAGCGCCACCAAGACCGCCACCGCCACCGCCAACGCGACCGTGGCGGGCGAGCAGAAAATCAACCTGGTGCTGACCAAGACCGCCTCGCCGACCAGCCTGTCGGAGCCGGGTGCGCAGCCGCGCCCGAGCGCGGGCGGGGCGTGGCGCGCCGGCAGGGACAGGGAGCGCAGCAGCCAGGCGGGGGGCTTGCGCGCTCTTGCTCGCCCTCCCCCCTCCGCCGCGGCCCACCCGCTGCGCGCACCCGCCCCGCCCCGCCCCGCCCCGCCCCGCCCCGCCCCGCCCCGCCCCGCCCCGCCCCGCCCCGCCCCGCCCCGCCCCGCCCCGCTGCGGCGCTGCAGGCCTGGTGACCTACACCATCATCGCATTGAACACCGGCAACGTGGCTGTCAAGAGCCTGGCCGTCTCGGATGCGATGCTGCCGGGCCTCAGCTGCAGCAGCGCGTCGCTCAGACCCGGCGAAAGCCAGACCTGCACGGGCACCACCAACAAGACGTTCACCCAGACCGAGTTTGAGGCCGCCTACAGCACAGGCCTCAAGATCACCAACACGGCCAGCGCGGCCGGAGTGGCCACCAACCAGAACACCGCCGTGGGCCCCGTCAACGCGACCGCTGACGTGGCGGTCGTGTACGACCCCAAGCTCACGGTCACGGTCAGCTGCCCCGTCTCACGCATCACCAGCGGTGAGCGCGCGGCCACGGGCGGTGCCGGCGGCGCCTGCCGCGCGGCCGCCGGCGCACGCTCACGCCCCGCCGCCCTGGCGCGCGCGCGCAGCGCAAACCGTGACCTGCACTGTGATCATCACGAACGCCGGCAACTGGGGCCTGAGCGGCCTCACGGCCACCCCTTCGCTGGGCAGCGGCTGCAACCTGGCCGCGGTCGCCGCGCCCGGCGGCACGGTCACCTGCCCCCTGCTGGTCGTCGTGAACCAGCTCACGTTTGAGGTGGGCGACCCCATCGTCGTGAGCGTGACTGCCTCTGGCAAATCCAACGTCGCCGGCCTGCCCATCAGCGCGAACGACACGGCCAGCATCACTGTGGTGCTCACCCCCGCCGTCACCGTGGCGCTGAGCGCCAACCGGCCCAACATCAACGCCCTCGCCCCAGGTGCGCTGCCCGCACTGGCCCTGCTGCATGCACGCGCGCGCTGCACATCGCTCGCGCCTGGGCCCTCGGCGCTCTGTCTCACGCCGCCCACCCACTCCCTCCCCCCTCCCCTCTGCTTCCCCAGGCAGTGTGACCTACACCGCCGTGGTCAGCAACTCCGCCGCCGCCGGCAGCAACACTCGGTGGAGCCTCACGAGCACCCGCCTGACCGTCGACGGCCGCTCTGTGGCCATTACCTGCCCCCCCGAGACCAGCGTGCCGCTGAACGGTAGCATGATTTGCACGGCGACCGTGAACGCGACCTGCATGGCCTACCTGCCGCTGAATGCCATGGTGGCTGTCAATGTGACAGCCAACAAGGGCACAACCGCCAACGCCAGCAGCGGGGTCGACGTTCCCTGCCTGGTGCGGCGCTGCGGGCTGGCGGCTGCTGCCTCTCGCCTGTTCTTGCACACTTGCCCCCCTCCTCCCGGCAGCGGCTGACCTCCTCCCCGCCTGCGCGCGTGCGCCTCTCGCTCCGCAGGACCAGTGCGTCCCCGGCGCGGTCCCTGGCAGCACCGTGCCCAACCCGCTGCCCCCCTCCCCCCTGGCGCCTTCAAACTACTACCGGGGCTGGTTCCAGCTTCCAGGCAACTACGTCCCGTCGTGCCCCGGCGGTGTCGGCACGGTCACCATCCGCTCGCCCCTTAGGAACGGCCGCTGCCTCGGCTCGGCGCTCTCGTGGGTCGCGCTCGGCGCGGGCACGACCACGGCCACGAGCGCGTGCTTCAAGCGGGAGAGCGTGCCGGTCAACGGCACCATCACGCTCACGGGGGTGACACCGGGCCAGCGCGTGTTCATGTGGGCGCACGACGGCAGCTTCCCGGACAACACCCCCGCGTTCACACCCCTCACCACCGGGAGCTTCAGCCTGCCCAACGGCTGCCGCAGCAACAGCGCCAAGAACAACGCCGGCGCCTTCCTGGTCATCCCCAGCTTCCAGTGCCCCCCTCCTTGAGGCTTCAAGTGCCCTTGAGGCTTCGGGTGGCGGCGGCCCCGCCGCCTGCGCCCCGCGCCGCGCGCTCGCAGCGAGCAGCGGCGGCGGCGCCGCGCGGCGGCGGGGGGCCAGCCATAATAAGACGCGTGCGCGCTGGCCCGGCGGCCAGCTGCGCTGCGGCACGTCGCGCGCCCCCGCGGGGGGCCTGTGGCGCTTAGCTAGGTCACGGCTGCACCTGGCACAGCTCGAGCTTATTCAGAGAGGCCCGTTCAGGACAGCCGACGCGGTTGGGGAGTATGAATTTTTCCCCTGCTGGGACGCCCAAAGGGCTGCCGCCTCGCCCGGCATGGCGGGGTGCGCCCCCGCTCCACATATCCACACGTATCCACACATATATCCTCACATATCCACACATATATCCTCACACATCCTCACACATCCACAGATCCACACACACCCACAAAACACAAACACAAACACAAATAACGCGCCATGTGCACCCGCGCGGTGCCGGCGTGCGCGCCGCCGGCCGGCGCAGTGCGCTGCTTGGCGCTCTTGCGCGCGCCGCCGCAGTGCAGTGCGCTGCTCGGCGCTCTTGCCGCAGAGCAGAGCCGGCAGCGGCCGTGCGCACCGCCCTGCCTGTCTCCACCATATATGCAGCGTTGCTGCTTTCAAGTTTTCAGGGCCCCTGCATCGCGCGCCGCCGGCGCGCAGCCCCGCGGACGCATGCCGGCACTCATTGTTTGCTGTTGCCGCCCGCCCGGTGGGTCACGACGCCCCCGACGCACCCACACGTCACTGCACACACACACTGCCCCCTGGACCTCCCCGCGCGGGTGGGCGGCTCTGGGCTGGCTGGCACTGACCGGCATGTCGGGACGGAGCTTTGCACACACTGGTCGCGCCTGGTCAGCCGCTGCTGAGGGGGATGGGACGGGACGAGGGCACAAACGCGCCCACACGCGGCTGAGGCTGTGGGCTGTGGGCTGCGCTGGCGGCGCATGTACCGCGTCGCTCAGGCTGGCAGGCAGCAGCAGCGTCATCGGCCGGCATTGCTCGCCGCGCCGACAGGACGGCCTGACAGTTGTGCTGGCAGTCGGCGGCAGGCAGGCCGCCTAGGTGGCGATGAGGACGATGATGAGCGGCCTGGCGGCCGGAGATGAACGGCCTGGCGCTGTGCCGCGCCGGGCGGCGGCCCGGCACCGGCCGGGCGGCGGCCGGTGAGAATAAGATCATCATGGTGTGGGTGTGAGCGCCGATGGTGGCGGCCACCCCGTATCGCCAACGCATGCGGCGCACGCGCCGGCGCCAGTGCCACCGGCGGCGGCACCGGCCGCGCCACCGCGTCTGCGGGGCGCCGCGCTTCACCTGCTCTTTTTGTTGCAAACTGCAAACTGACGTGGTGCGGGCTGTCCTGGGGTTGCTGTAAGTCGCTGCTGCTCCAGTTACACGCTGTCCGCGTTCACAACCCGGCGCCCCAGGGTTCCGAGCCGCCAGCTCCAGCCTGGCCTGCCGGCTGCTCGGCTGGCTTGCGCCCCCGCCCGCGCCCCCTGCCGGCGCTGCCAGGGGACCGCCCGCGCCCGCGCGCGCGCCCGCGCGCGCGCCCGCCGCCGCCGCGCCGCGGGCGGCGGCCGGGCTGGGCGTGAAGCGGCCGCCGGCGCCGGCGCCGACAACACCAGCCGAGCCGCCCGGGGTCGCGTCGCGCCCGGACAGGGGCTCCATGGCACTCTCGAGCGCGGCGAGGTCGACCGTGAGGCCCTGCCGGGCCGCCTCGGCCGCCAGGTCGTCGTCCAGCAGCAGGCTGGCCACGTCGGCGGCGCCCAGCGCCGCCCCTGGCGCGTCATCCACGAGCAGCGCGCCCCCAACGGCGAGCCGCGGCCGCCGCCGCCGAGCGCCGCGTCGTCGTCGCCGTCGTCGTCGTCGCCGCCGCCGCCGTCGGGCGCGGCCGGCCCCGCCCCCGCCCCCCCCGCCGCCGGCCGCCTCCCCGGCCATGACTTGGCGCTGCACGTGCGTCTTGGCCGCGGCGGTGGACTGGATGCGCTCCTCGATCGTGCCGCTCGTCACCAGGCGGTACACCGTCACTGGCCGCGTCTGGCCCAGGCGGTGGCAGCGGTCCATCGCCTGCGCGCGCGCGCGCGCGGCGGCTCGTCAGGGGCGCGGCGGGCGCGCGCGGGGGGGGGGGGGGGGGGAGGGGGGGGGGGGGCGGCACGGGCGGGTGCGCGGGCGGGTGCGCGGGCGCCAGCGCGGGGCGACGGCGGCGCGGGGCGCGGCGCGCGCCTGGAGGTCCATGGTTGGGTTCCAGTCGGACTCGTAGAAGATGACTGTGTCTGCGGCGGTGAGGTTGATGCCCAGCCCGCCCGCGCGCGTGGACAGCAGGAACACAAACGGCTCGCCGCCCCCGCTGCCCGCGCCCGCGCCGCCGCCGGCGCCCTGCCACGCGTCGACGAGGTCGCGCCGCTCCGCGATGGGCGTGGAGCCGTCGAGGCGCAGCCAGCGGTGGCGGCGCAGGGCGAAGAGCTCCTCCAGCACGTCCATCATGCTCGTCATCTGCCGGGGTTTAGGGACGGGGCAGAGGGCCGAGGGTTTTGGGTCAGAGCGAGAGAGAGAGAGGGAGACCGCGCCGCAGGGGCGCGGCGGGGGGCGGGGCGGCGGAGCGCGGCGCGCCGCGGCGGCGGCGCGCGCCTGGCAAAACACGAGCACGCGGTGGCCCTCGGCCTTGAGCCGCGCGAGCAGGCGGTCCAGGGCCATGAGCTTGCCGCTCGCGTTGAGCGCCTTGGCCAGCGCGTACGTCTGGCTCGGCGGCGCCGCGCCAAACACGCGCAGCAGCGGGGCCGCGAGCCCGCGCGCCGGCGGGCGGGGCGCCAGCGGCGGCGGCGCCGGCGCGGCCGGCGCGAGCGGCGGCACGGCGCTGCGCAGCACGAGCGGGAAGCACGCGCCGCCACCGTGGGGGGCGTCGGCGCCGCTGGCGTGCCCGGCCTGCTGCTGCTGCTGCGACTGCTGCTGTAGCTGCAGCTCGCAAGACAGCTGCTGCGCCGCCTCGCCGCCACCCGCGGCGGCGAGCGGCGGCGCGAGGCCCGGCAGGGCTGCCAGCGCCGGCGGCGGCGCGTCCCTGCAAAAGCCCGGGAGTGCGGCCTGCTGCCGCGTGAGCACGTAGCTGTGCATGCGGGGCGGCGGCGGCGGCGCCGGCGGCGGCGGGGTGCCCGCCGCGGACGCCGCCGGGAGCGACGCCGCGCGGGGCGTCCCGCTGCCGGCGCGGCTGCCCCAGCGCCGCGGCCGCGGCCGCGCGCCGGCCGCGGCCGCGCCCCCGGCCGCGGCCCCGCGACGGGGCACCGGCGGCAGCGCGCCCCGCCCCCGCCCGCCGCGCCGCCCGCTGGGCTGCTGCGCAAAGCCCGAGTCGTAGTCGTCGGTGGTCAGTGGCTCGTCCTCGTCCTCGTCGCCGCTGCCGCTGCCGCTGTCAGTGCCTCCCGCGCCCGCCGCGCCGGCGCCGGCGCCGGCGCTCGGCGCGGCCGCGAGCCAGGACGGCTCGGGCCGCGGCTGCTGCGCCGCGGCCGCGTCTGCGACGCGCCAGGCCGCGAGCGCCGCCAGCAGCGGCGGCGCGCCGCTGGGCGGCGTGGGCGCGGCGGGGTGGCTGCAGACGCCAAGCAGCATCACGCGCGACCTGCGCGCAGGCGAGGGCGGCGTGAGCAGCGCCGCCGTGCGGTGCTCGGCACGCGCGCGGGCCCGCGCCGCGCGCTCACCAGGGCGCCGCGGCGAGCGCAACCGTCTGCGCGACCAGCCCGGCGCAGCTGCCCTCCAGCGCCGGCGGCGGGCTGAGCACCGGGGGGATGACCGCGCCCCACACGCTCCGCAGCAGCGGCGCAGCCTCGCGCAGCCGCCGCGCCGCGCTCAGCACCAGCGGCGGCAGCAGCTGCCCCAGCTCCCGCAGCCCCGCGACGGCCGCGGGCGGCTGCAGCTGCTGCGGGCCGCTGCCACCGCCGTCGCCGTCGCCGCCCACGAGCGCAGCCAGCGCGCCCAGCGCCGCCGACGTCGCGGCCGCCTCGGCCTGCGCCTGGTGCTGCTGCAGCTGCAGCAGCAGCCCGCGCTCCTCCGCGCCCCACACGGCGCGGGGGCGGCGCAGCGCCTTGCCGCGCGAGCCGCCGCTCACGCTGCACGCCGCGCCCGCCGCCAGGTCGTCGACGCAGACCAGCAGCCGCCGGCCGCGCAGCGACCGCCCCGCCGCCAGCGCCGCGCGGCTAGGCGGCAGCAGCAGCAGCGCCTGCTGCTGCTCCCCGTGCGCCTGCTCCCCCACCACCTCCAGGCGCGTGCCGCCGAGCAGGGAGACGCAGCCGCCGCTGCCGCCGGCTTCGGCTTTCAGCGGCAGCTGCTCCGCCTTGACCGCGCCGCTCGCCGCCGCCGCCGCGCGCAGCTGCCGCGCGCGCGCCGCCCAGTCACCGGCGGCCAGGCCGTAGTCCGCCCAGCGCGCCTCCCACGCGGCGCCGGCCTCGCGCCCGCGCCGCGCGGCGTACGCGAGCTCCCAGCGCTGGAAGGGGTCCGCGGCCGCCGCCGCCTCGACCTCCGCCGGCGCCAGCCCCGCGAGCGCCGCGAAGCTGAAGCCGCTGATGAAGCACGGCTCCGGGGCAAACCCCAGCACGGCGCGCTGCGGCGGGCGCTCCTGCTGCGCCGTCTGCCGCTGCGCGCGCCGCTCGCGCGGGCCGCCGGCCGCCGCGTGCACGGGGGCGTCGCGGAAGAGCTGCAGGCGCTGGCGCAGCCACAGCTGGCGCGCGCCCTCGAGGTGCCCGCCCAGCACCGCCGCGGGCTGGCCGGGCAGGCCCTGGTCGTAAACGAGGCGCGGCAGCGCCACGGACAGGTGCGAGCGAATGCCCGCCGCCTGCAGCGCGGGGGCGCCGCCCTGCCGCGCGGCGGCGTCGGCGTCCGACTCGCGCGCAAGCGTGGCAAACGTGAGCGGCCAGCGCTCCGCCTGGCCCTCCAGCAGCTCGGGGTGGTTGCACACCTGCGCAGCGGCCGCGGCGGCACGCGCCGCGTGTGGGCGGGTGGGGCGGGCTGCGCCGCAGCCCACGCCGGGCGCCCCGCATCACGGCCCTCGCCCCGCTGCACCCGCCCGCCCGCCCCGCCGCCCGCCCGCCCGCCCGCCTGCGCCCCGCCCACCTTGCGCATCTGCATGATCAGACCCATCAGCCGGGCCATGCCCGCGGTCTTGGCGCCGCCGGCGGCGCCTGGGCCAGGGCCGGCGCCGGCGCCGCCGCCGCCCGCGGCGGCGCGCGCGGCGCCCATGGCCAGCAGGTCGGCGACGCTGAGGTTGGACCGCAGCGCGCCGTACAGCGCCGCCTGGCGGCGGCTCAGCCCGCAGCGGATGGTCACCTGCGGCGCGCGCGCGCGAGTGGGCAGGCAGGGGCGTGGCGGCGTGGCGGCGTGGACGGGGCACGCATGCACGCACGCGCGCACGCGCGCACGCGCGCACGCGCGCACGCGCGCACGCACGCACGCACGCACGCACGCACGCACGCACGCACGCACGCACGCACGCACGCACGCACACCCACCTCCGTCTTGGGCGCCATCTCCGCCACCACGTCCGCCTTGACGCGGCGCAGCATGAACGGACCCAGCACGCCGTGCAGCCGCGCCAGCTGGTGGCGGTCCAGCGACATCATCTGCGGCACGGCCGCTGCGCGCCGCCGCCGCCGCCGCCGCCACCGCCGCCGGCGGCCGGGCCCTGCGCAGGCGCGGCGCGCTGGGGCCGGGTCAGCGCTGCGCCGCCTCCCCGCGCGCCGCCGGGTGGTCCCGGCGGCGGTGGCTGCGCGCGCGGCGCGGCGCGGCGCGGCGCGGCGGGGCGCGGCGGGCTGCTCACGCGCGCGAACCACTCGTTGAACGCGTCGCGCGAGTCGAAGAGCTGCGGCATGATGAAGTGCAGCAGCGCCCAGAGCTCGCCGAGGTTGTTCTGGATCGGCGTCCCGCTCAGCAGCAGGCGGTTGCGGCACGCAAACGTCAGCAGCGACCGCCAGCGCGCGCTGCCGCTCGACTTGATCGCCTGCGGCGGCGCGGCGGCGCGGCGGCGCGGCAGCGCGCGGGCGGCGCGGGTGGGGAGGGCAGGGGGCGGGGCTCAGGGCTCGGGCGCTGGGCGCGCGCCGTGCGGCGGGCGCGGGCACGGCGACCCCGCGGCGGCAGCCCCCCGCGCCGCCTCAGGGCCCCGGGGCCAGTGCCCCTGCGCCCTACACCTTGCCCCGGCTTGCACCCCGCCTTGCACCCCGCCTTGCACTCCACCTTGCACTCCACCTTGCACCCCTCCCCCACCCACCCACACACACCCCACCTGTGCCTCGTCGAGCACCATGAACTGCCACTTGACCCGCTTCAGCGCCGCCTCGTCCTGCACCGCGATCTGGTAGCTCGTCAGCGCGACGTGGAACGGCGCGGAGCGGCCGTACAGCCGACCCGGGGCGAGCAGGCGGCGCAGCGTCTTGCGGTCGGCGAGCGAGCCCCAGTACGGCAGCACCTGGCGGGTGTGTGTGCGTGCGTGTGCGTGCGTGTGTGTGTGTGTGTGGGAGGGTGGGTGTGCGTGTGTTGGAGGGGGGGAGAGGGCGACCGGGCGACGGCGCGGCGCAGCACACAGCAGGCGGGGGGCGCCGCCGCGGCGGTGCGCGCTGCGGCCGCGGGGCGCGCGCCTTGAAGCCCGGCGCAAACTGGGTGAGCTCCTTGTCCCAGTTGTGCAGTGTCGACGCGGGCGCGACCACGAGGAAGGGCCCCCACACGCCCTTGGCCTCGGCGAGGTGGCACAGGAACGCGAGCGCCTGCGGCGGCGGCGGCGCGCGGGCGCGGCCGCGTGGGCGGGCGCGCGGGCGCGCGGGCGCGCGCGGGCGCGCGGGCGTCGGCCCCCTCCCTCTCTGCCGCAGACGCGCGCACGCGCGCCACAGGTGCGACGCCGCCCAGCAGCGCCGCGCAGCCGCCGCCCCAGCAGCGCGCCCGCGCTGCCGCGCCGCGCGCGCCTGCACGGTCTTGCCGAGGCCCATCTCGTCCGCGAGTATGCCGTTGAGCCCCTGGTCATACAGGCTTGCCAGCCAGCTCACGCCGCGCAGCTGGTAGCCCTTCAGCGTCCCCCGGAAGCTCCCCGGCTGCGCCACGCCGCCGCCCTCGGCCGGCATCGTCGACGGGCGCGTGAGGTCGACGGCCGCGCCGGCGCCGGCCGCGCCGGGCGAGCCCCCCGCCTGCGCGCGCAGCGGCGGCGCGTGAGCGGCGCGTGAGCGGCGTGTGAGCGGCGCGGCCCCAGGAGCGCCGGGGCGCGCGGCGCGCGAGCCAGGCCCCCCCCCCCCCCCTTCCCGCCCCTCTCCTCTCACACGCGGACGCACGCCCCGCAGACAAGCGCACGCGCGCCGCACCTCGCCCGCGGCGCGCAGCGCGCGCTCCGCCTCAAGCTCCTGGTCTGGCGCCGCGCCAACGGCGGCCGCACCGGCCACATACTCGCGATCAAACTCGGCGGCGGCGCCAAACGTGCTCGCCGCGGCCGCCTGCGCGCGCGCCGCCGCCGCCGCCGCGAGCCGCGCCGCCTCGGCCGCGTCGTCCGCCAGGTCGGCGGCGTTGACGCCCGCGCCGGCGAGGCTGAACCCCGCAAAGCCGCCGCCGCGCGGCGGCGTGCCAAAGCCGCCGGGCGACGGCGCAAACGGCAGGCCCGCCGCGGGCGGCGCGGGGCTGCTGCCCGCGCCGCGGGCGCGGGGCTCGCGCCCGGCGCGCCGCCGCCGCCGGCGGGGGCCGCGCCGTCGGCCTTTGCCGGCGTGGTGGCGCCCGGCGCGTCGCCGCCGGCCATCCTGCTCTTGACAAAGTGTGAATAGAGCTCAGTCTGAGTGAGAAGGAAGTTCAGGCGCTGCTGCTGCCGCCGCGCCTCGCGCTCCTCCTCGGCGCGGCGCGCCGCCTCGGCCGCCGCGCGCGCGGCTGCGCGCGACGCGCCCGCCGCCTCGCGCCCCGCGGCGCGCCACCACGCCTGGCCGTCGCGCAGCAGGCGGCGCAGCGACGCCGCTGCGCCGCGCCTGCGGGCGGGTCGGCGCCAGGCGCGCGGCGGGGTGCTGTCAGAGGGGGGTGGTGGTGGTGGTGGTGGGGGGGGGGGGGGGGGGGGCGGGCGCCGCGCCGCGCCGCCGACCGCGGGGCAGACGGCGCGCACGCACCCGGCCTCCCGCGCCGCCTTGGCCGCGCGCAGCCGGAGCTCGCGCGCGCACGCGTCCGCCAGGCGCTCCGCCTCGGCCTGCGCGCCCACGCGCCGCGCGGCGGCCAGCCGGGCCGCGCGCGGGACGTCGCGCCGCACGAGCGCCGCCCAGGCCTTGGCCAGCATCGCATCCTCCCAGGCCGCCTGCGCCTGCGGGTCTGCGTGCTGCGTGCGCTTGCGCCCCGCGCCCGGGCCCTGCGGCGGCGGGCGCGCACAGCCGGAGGCGCGTGGGCAGCGCAGGGTGCCGGCGCTGCTGCCCCGCCGGCGCCGCCCGGCGCAGCGCGACGCAGCCTGTGCCGCCTGGCCGCCGCACCTGCTCCGGCGCGTCGCCCTGGGCTGGCACGTACCAGCACTGCCCGCCGACGCCCCCGGCCAGCTCCGCCGCGAGCCGCTTGGCCGCGGTGCCGCCCAGCGCGCCGCCAAACGCGGCCGCCGCGGCGCGCTTCTTGGAGCCCGGGCCGCCGCCGCCGCCGGCGCCGCCGCCTGCCGACGCTTGTGCCGCGTCCGCCTGTTCGCGCAGCTGGCGCTCGTACGCCAGAACGCTCCAGTGCGCGTGGCCCGGCGTGTCCAGCTCGCTCGCGGGCACCAGGCGGTGCCGCAGCGCCGCGGACGCCGCGAGCGCGGCGGCGTCCGCCGCAGAGAGCTGGCGCTGGCCGCCCGGCGCGCCGTTGTCGGGCTCGCGCTGCGCGTCTGCCAGCGGCGCCGCCGCGAAGAAGGTCTTGGCCGCCGCGCGCCAGCGGCCGCGCAGCAGCGCGCGCAGGCGCGCGCCCTCGGCCAGCGCCGGCATCGCCTGCCCCACCGGCTGGCGCAGCAGGTCTGGCGGCATCACGGCCACCTCCTCAAACCTGCGCGCGGCGGCGGCGGCCGCTGCGCTCGCCGGCGCACCGCGCGGCCGCCCGCCGCCCGCCGGCCGCCGCCCCTCCCGCCCCGCCGCGCTGCCGCCGCGCGGCGGCGCCCGCGCCCTCGCACCGTGGCACCGCGCCGGTCTTGGCCAGGTCGTCGTACCAGAGCGGGATGGCAAAGCTCACGCCGCCGCCCAGCTCCAGCCGCCCCGTGTCCGCCACGACGTGCATCATGCGCACGCCGGCCGCCGCCGCCGCCGCCGGCGCGCGCGCCGGCTGCGGCTGCGCCGCGCCCGGCGGCAGCGGCGGCAGGCCCGCGCCGCCGCCCAGCTGGGGCGGCGGCGCGCCCGGCGCCACGCCGGGCACGGCGGCGCCACCGCTCATCAGCGGCGCTGACGGCTGCCGGCGTGGCGCATGCGGGGCCTGCGGCGCGATCGAACGCGGCGCTGCTGCCGCGCTCGCTCGCAGCGCGGCGGCCGGCCAGGGCAGAGGCTGCGCGCCGCCGTCCTCGCAGGATGAGGTTGCGACGGCAGCTGCCGGCGGCCGGGCCCCGAGCGGCCACGGGAGAGGCTGCGCGAGCTGCTGCGCCGCGCGCTGCTGCCGCTGCTGCTGCTGCCGCCGCTGCTGCAGCGTGTGCCACCCCCCGCGCGTGCGCGATCTGAAGGTCGCCCGCGGCATGCGTCCCGGCGCTGCAGCAGGCCGCGCTGACTCTTGAACCGCCGACAGTTTCGCAAAAGCGCGCCCGACCCCGCGGCTATCGACCGGCGCGAACGGCGCGGCGGCAGCATCGCGGCGATCAGCAGCAAGCTCAGCAGCCTCAGCCAGCGCCGGGGCGCGGCGGGCGGCGGCAGCGGCGGTCTGGGCGGGCGCGCCGGCTGGTGAGCCAGGGGCAGGCCTGCCCCTGGCCGGTGCGGGTGGAGCGCGGCGGTGGCGCGGGCGCGTAGTGCTTGGTGGTCGGACAGGGGCGCAGCCTCGGGCAGCGCACGTGCGGGCGGCCGTGATCCCGTGATGAGCCCGCGCGCGGCACGCCGGCGAGCGCACGCGCCGCCGCCGCCGTCGCGGTGCACAGTCGCTGACGGGCGCGGGCGACCTCGTCGTGCACGTCCCAGCGGCCAGGGCGCTGGTGGCCGGTGGCGCGTGTGAGACGTGGGCGCGGTCGATGGATCGTGTTGACCACCGCTGCGGCGAGTGCTGCGCGGCCCGGCGCTCGGCCGAGAAGCTACGCAGCGCTGCGGGCGGTCGTCCCGGCCATTACATAAAAGCAGAAGCGAGTGCGATTTTGTCCTCCTCCTCCTCCTCTTGCAAATGGCAGTGTGCCGAGCGCCGAGTGCGGTCCGTGAGCTTGGGCCCACATGCACAGGCATTCGGCAGGTCGCGCAGGTTTGACGAGTCCAGGCGAACCGATGCATGCGTGGGGAGTCGGTGAGGCGCGTGCGTGCGGGCTGGCGGCGGTGATGGCGTGTGTGTGTGTGTGTGTGTGTGTGTGTGAGCCCCTGCCCAGCAGCGGCAGGGTGCCGCCTGCATGCGTGAGCGAGCGAACGAGCCGCCCGACATGCGGGCGCCGGCTGAATTCGGGGCGGGAGGTCCGGGGAAAACAAGACGAGGTGCAGCAAAACAGAAGAGGACGCGCAGGCACAGTGCTTGGAGCAGCAGCAGCAGCAGTGCTGCAGACGCCGCCAGCTGACGTAGGCGCGCTGCTGCATGCGGAGCACGCACCTGCGCGCACCCAGAAGCTCGCCCCCCAGGCCTGGGGCCGTGGGGCGTGGGGCGCCGCCGTTCATCATCATCATCATCATCATCATCATCATCATCATCATCATGATTGAAACCGGGCAGGCGTGGGTGGCCGCGCAGCCACCCACGGACGGACGAGATGCGCCCCGAGGGCCTGCTCACAGGCCAGGAGGGATCATCCCTGATCACGCCCCCCTCGCGCCCCCGCCGGTGGGCCGCCTGACGGTTAAAGCAGGCGCTGCGAGCCGGCGGCGGCGCGCGGCGCACGTGGGTGGGGGGCGCGTCGGCCGCGAGCAGCGCCGCGCGCGCGGTTTGTCGGCGCGAGCAGCAGCAGTCCGCGGCGGCTAGACCCAAAGACTGAACAAGGCGAAAGGTTGTGCGCGCGCGCAGCTCACATGCAAACAAACATGCCGCCGGTTGCGCGCAGCGCCGCCACAGCTCACGTGCGCGTGCGTTCCGCAGTGCACACCCAACCAACCATCCAACGCGCCCGCCACCGATCCATCTCGGGCAGTGCTCCAACCGCTCTGAGTGTTATTCAAGTCGGCGGTGCCGCCGCGGCAGCCACATAGGCAGGCAGGCAGGCAGGCAGGCAGGCAGCCGCGGCTCCCGCGATGAGGTGAGGTGAGGATGCAGCCCCGCCCCGCCCCCGCGGCCGTGGGCCCCGTCCCCTCGGTGCCGCGCCCGCGCGCGCCGCCGGCAGAGGAAGCCCCGCCCGCCCCAGCCCCCACTGCGACCCGACCCCGCCCGACGGCGCCCCGGCCTGCGGCCTGGGTGCGCCCCTGCGCTGCGCGCCAAGCCCCGACTCCGTGTTCTTTGGTGGTTTTTGAAGTGGGGCGCCCTCACAACCCGACCCCACGCCGCCGTCCCCGGCCCCAAGTTGCCCAAGTTGCAAAGCAAAAGTGTGGTGGCCCTCGCCGCGCCGGGGGCAGCTGACGCACACGGCCGCGGGCTGGCCCGGCGCATGCGTTCGCCGCCGGCGCAGGAGGGACAAAGCAGGGCGCCGCCGCGCGTGCGCGCGGCACGAGCCTCAACTTTCACAGCCGGGACAGGCGCCAGAGCGGCAGCCGTCAGCCGCAGCCGCCAGCGCGGCCCAGCCGGGCGGGGCGCCCCGACACGATGAGCCAAGCCCGCGCCCGCCCGCCCACGCACCACATTCATCGACACTCACAGCACAGCAGCTTGAGCAGGCAGAATGGAAAATGTGCGCAATGGCAGCAGAGGAGAGCACCGCAGGCGCCGTGCGCTGCAGGGTTGAGGACGCCGCCGGCCGCCCCAGCCGGGGCGGCGGGCGCCCGCGGCGCACGCGGCGGCGGCGCGCCGGCAGCCAGCGGCCATGGCAGCGCGGCGCAGAGACAGGGTGTGCGACGAGCACGAGCAGCAGCGCCCACGCGGTGGGAGCAGCAGCAGCGCAGGCTGGGGCCGTGCGCGGCTGGCGCCCCCTATCTCGCGCGGCGTGGCATCCAAGGGATGCCGCGAAACCGACCCCGGGCATTTGTTGTTGATTGGGTGGCGGTGCTTCGTGAGACATGCAAGGGCAAGAACAACGCGACCATGGGTGGGCAGCTGGGGGCCGCCCCGCGCGCACGCGGCGGCGCCCGCCCCGCGCCGGGGCGGCCGGCGGCGCCAAATCCGCCGCGCGGGCGCGCCCGGCGGTCGGGCGCGCGCGCAGGCCCCTGCCCTGCCTGCGCGCCGGCTGTGCGGGGCGCGCGGCAGGCAGTGCCACGCGCGCGCGCGCGCCCGCCGCGGCTTCACATGGTGTAGTAAACCATGGGCGCCGACACGGCCGCGGCCTGGCCGCCCAGCACGCCCTCCACGAGGCCCGCCGCCTGCTGCGGCGCGGCGAGGGCGCCGTGCCCCGGCTGCAGCGCGAGCAGCACGCCGCTGCCGCCGCCGCCGCCGAGCGCCTGCTGCTGCGCGTGCAGGAAGGCCGCGCCGCCGCCGTAGGCGGCGGCGCCCTCGGGCCCGCCCGGGCGCAGCCGCGAGCCGCCGCTGCCGGCGCGCGCGACAGGGGCGTAGCTGGCCAGCCCGCCGTCGCACGCGAGCGCGCCGCCGGCGGCGAGCGCGTGCGCGAGCGTGTAGTCGCCGCACGCGACGCCGCCGCCGCCGCCGTCGGGCAGCGCGCCGGAGCTGCCGGGCGTGACGTCGCCGGTCGTGTAGTCCATGAACGACCCGGACGACGCGTCGCTGGCGTCCAGGTACGCGCTGCCGGGGCCGCGCGGGCACAGCATGGCGCCGCCGCCGCCCTCGACGAGCGGCACCTGGTGCAGCATGGCGCTCAGGGCCATGGCGCTGCCCTGGCGCATCACGCCGCCGCCGCCGGCGCCGGCGCCGCCGGCGGGGCCGCCGGCGAGCGCCGCGGTGATGGCCTGCAGCTGCTGCTGCGCGGCCGCAGCCGCGCTGCGGCTCTGCGCCGCGTCCTGGCGGCTCGCCGTGACCTCCTGCATCAGGCTGGCCAGCAGCTGCTGCATGCCCGCCATGCCCGCCATGGCGTCGGGCGAGCCGCCCGCCGCGCGCGCCTGCTGCTCCGCCGCCGCGACGTCGAGCGGCACGCCGCCGCCGCCGCCGCCGCCGGCGTACAGCGCAACGCCGCCGGCGCCGCTGCCGAGGCGCATGAGCATTGCGCCCGTCGTGGGCACCACGGCCGGCGACGCGCCCGCCGACGCGGGCGGCAGGCCGACGCGGGAGCTGCCCGTGGGCGTGGAGGGCCCCGACGCGCCGAGCGCGCCGCTCAGGGTGCTCGCGGTGCTGGCGTTGCTGGTGCCGCGCGCGAGCTGCTGCGCGTACGCCGCCGCCTCGGCGCTCCAGGCGCCGCTGCCGTCGCGGGCGAGCTGCGGCGGTGCCAGCTGCGGCGGGGGCAGGTCCGTGGGCGTGCGCAGCTGGTGTGGGCCGTGCGCGAAGAAGCACACGGCGCGCGAGCAGCGGTCCCTGTCCTTGCACCTGCGGCGGGCGGGCGCCGCGCGGGGGCGGCGCGTCGGCGGGGGCGCGGCCGGGGCGCCGCCCCGGCGCTGCGCGCGCAGCGCCGACGCCGGCGCGGGCGGCGCTGGCGGCGCTGCCCGCCGCGGCCGCGCCCCGGGCTCACATCATGGTGCGGTACTTCTGGGGATGCAGCCACGACTCAAACACGTTGTGGCTGTGCGGGCAGTTGGCGCCCAGCTTGCACTCGACGCCCTTGCTGACGTCGGGGCACATCTCGCAGTCATAGTGGTGCGTGCGGATGTTGCGGCGCTTCGCCTTCTCGCCCGGGTGCGCAAACGGGCTGCGGTCGCGGCGGCGCCGGCAGCGGCGTGCGCGTGAGCGGCGGGGCGGGTCCAGCTGAGGATGACGCCCAACGCTGACGGCGCGCCCAACGCCACCTGGCGCCGGCCGGCGCCGGCGCCCGCCGCCGCGGCGGCTGCTGCGCGAAGCCGGCCGGCGGGCGGCTTTCCGGCACGCTGGGATCCCCGGGCTCACCAGGTCGCCCAGTCGTGGGGCGTGCGCTGCGGGGGCAGGGCGGGGCGGCATGGCGGGCGGGCGGCGCGGTCGGGGCGGGCCCCTGCTGCGGCCGCCGGCTCGGCGACGGCCCCAGCGCGCAGCCGCCGACCTCCCCGGCCAGCGCGCGTGGCCCAGCGCCGCCGGAGCGAGCCGCTGCGCGCTCGTACGAGCCATAACGGCGCCTCACACCCTCCCCGCGCCGCGCACCTTGGAGCAGGGCAAGATCTTGTGGCAGTAGAGCCTGGGCGCGCGCCGGGGCGCGGGTGGCGGGTGCGCGCGTAAGGCTGCTGCGCGGGCAGCGCTCCTAATCCGGCGCTCCGAGCGCGCGCCAGGCCGGGAGGGCGCACCTGAACTCGTCCGTGTCATACACCGACGCGCCCAGGCCGCCCACGCCGCCGGGCAGCCCGCTCGAGGCGTCCATCGGCCGCGCTCTGCGAGCGCTGCGCGCCGGGCGTCGGGCGGGCGACGCGGGCGCCGCCGCGACGACGTGCTCTGGCGCGGCGGGCGGCCCACCTCGTGCGGCTCGGGCTCGCCGCAGCGCCCGCAGTGCGCGCCCAGGCTGCGCGCTCTGCCCGCCGGCGTCTGACGCGTGCTTGCTGCTGCTGCTACTGGTAAAGCCCCGTCCCCGTGGTGCGCGAAGGGGGCGGCGACGCGCGCTCTTCGTGGCGGGGGAGACGAGCGGCCGCAAAGCCCCGGGTCACATTGCAGCCTCCTGCGCCGTGGCGGCCGCGCCGGGACGACCGCCCGCAGCGCTGCGCAGCCTCTCGGCCCAGCGCCGGGCCGCGCAGCACTCGCAGCAGCGGGAGTCAACACGATCCATCGCCGGTGACCGCGCCCACCTCTCACACACGCGCCGCCACCGGCCGCCAGCGCCCACGCGGCCGGGACGTGCACGACGAGGTCGCCCGCGCCCGTCATCGACTCGGCACCGCGACGGCGGCGGCGCGCGCTCGCCGGCGCGCTCGCGCGCGGGCTCATCACGGGTCACGGCCGCCCGCACGTGCGCTGCCCGAGGCTGCGCCCCTGTCCGACTACGCGCCCGCTCGGCCGCCGCGCTCCACCCGCACCGGCCTGCCCTGGCTCACCAGCCGGCGCGCCCGCCCAGACCGCCGCTGCCGCCGCCCGCCGCGCCCCAGCGCTGGCTGAGGCTGCTGAGCTTGCTGCTGATCGCCGCGATGCCGCCGCCCGCCGCCGCGCCCGCCGCGCCGGCCGAAAGCGGGCGCCCGCCGAGGCCCAGCAGCTGGGCGTCCAGCTGCGCGCGGTTGGCGCTGGCGCCCAGCTTCCCCGGCGCAGTCGCCGTGGGCGGGCTCAGCCCCGCCGCGCCCCCCAGGCCCAGGCTGGAGCTGCCAGGAAATCCAGCGCCGGCGCCGAAGCCGCTGGCAGCCCGGGGCGAGCTCAGCAGCTCGCTGGCGCGCTCCGACAGCCTCGACGCCTGGCGCGACAGGCTCGACAGGCGCTGGTGCACCGCCTCTGGCCCGCTGCCGAGGCTCGCCGCCCCCGTGCCCGGCGCTGGCGCCCGCAGCGACGCGCCGCTCAAAAGCGCGTGCAGGGGCGCCAGGCCAGCACTGCCGCCCAGGCCGGCTGCCGTGCTGGGGCTGCTGCTGGCGGCCGCACTGCCGAGGCGATAGTGCGCCGCGCCGTTGAAGGCGCCGCCGCCGGCCGCTGCGGTGCCGCCGGACGCAGGGTGCAGCAGCGTCCCCGCCACGGCGCCGTCGCTCGCGCGCGAGGCAAACACCACCGGCGCGGCGGTGTCGGCCGCCCGCCGCTGGAGCGTGGGGCTGGCAGCGCAGGCAGCGTGGCCTGCGTCGGGCCCCCGCTCCGACGCCCTGATCAGGGCCGCAACCTGCTGCCGGAGCGGGCACACCTGCGCGCAGAAAGCTGCGGCGGCGGCGCCCAGGGCCGCGGCAATGCCAGCGATGGCCGCGGCGGCCAGCCTGTGGTCGCGGCCGGCGGCCGCGCCGCCTGCATCGCCCAGGCGCGTGGCGCCGTCCGCCAGCTGCACCGCCAGCCTCGCGCTGGCATCCAGCAGCGCCAGCAGCAGCTTGTGGGCGTCCGACAGCCTGCCCAGGCGCGCGCGCTGCTGTTGCTGCTGCGACTGCAGCTGCTGCTGCGACTGCTGCTGCACCCCCGCCCACCCCCCGTTGGCATGGTCGTGGCTGGCGCTGCTGCTGTCGCTGCCGTCACTGTCCGCCTCGCTGCTGTCGCTGGCGCGTGCGCGCTGGCCGCTGCGGCCCGCAGCGGCGCGTGCCGCGGCGGCAGCCGCGTCTGCTGCGGTCTCCAGCGTGCGCTCCAGGCCCTTCTTGGCCTTGGCCGCCCGCCGCGCTGCCCTGGCCATGTTGCGCACCGCGTCGGCGGCCGCCGCCGCGACGTGCGCCGCGGAGGCGCCGTTGCCGGCGGCAGCCGCGGTGGCCGCCGCCTTGCTGGCGTCCAGCGCAGCGCCGAGCGACTCCGCCTTGCGCAGCAGCCGCGCCGCCAGCTCCTCCAGCGCTTGCAGCACAGCCGCCTCCGCCTGGGCGGGCCCGGCCGCGCCGCCAGCCACGCCGTCAGGGCCGGGCGCGGCCCCGCGCTGCGGCGGCGCAGCGCTGCTCGCCTGCTGCCGCTCCAGCTCCTCCTCGTCGCAGGCGTCCAGCGTCTGCTGGATGCTGCGCACCAGCGCCGCGACGGGGCCAAGCACGCCCGCGGCGAGCGAGGGCTGCCGCCTGGAGGCGCGCGTGCAGCGCGGCACCGGCGTGGGCGGGCGGCCGGGCGCACCGGTTGCAGCCGAGGCCGGCGCCGGCGCCACTCACCCCTCACCTGCTGGGCGACGCGCCTGGGCTGGTGGCGGCGGGCCACGCGGCCGCCGCTGCGTTGTAGCGGTCGAGGAGCTCGCTCAGCGTGGCGGCAGTCGCCGCCTTCACACGGCGCCGCGCGGCCGCGGCCTCGCCCTGCAGCCGCGCAAGCTCCGCCTCCTGTGCGCGCGCGCGCGTGTGGCGGCGGCGGCGGCGGCGGCGCGCTGAGAGCGCGGGCCACCAGCGCCCGGCGCGCATGTCGCCGGCCGCACCCCCCCCCCCCCCGGGCGCCACGCACCTGCTGCAGCAGCCTCTCCTCCGCCCACGCCATCCGGCTGTCCAGCTGCGCCGCGCCGTCGCGCTCCGCCTCGAGCTCGGCAGCGAACGCGGCCGCCGCGCCCAGCAGCCCCGCGGCGGCGCCCGCGCTGCTGGCGCGCGGGGGCCCGGCGCCGCCGCCGCGGCTGCGCGGCTCGCCGGCCTTGCCGCCGCTGCCGGCCTCGCCGCGCCGCGCTGGCTGCAGGGCGCCCGCGCGCGGCGGGCTGCAGCGAATGGGCGACAGCGCCGACAGGTCGCTCGGCATGAGCACGCCCCCCGCCGCCGACGCGCCGTGCGGCGCGTGCGGCGCGCTGCGCGGCCGCCGCGGGCTCGCGGGCGGGGCCGCGCCGCCGGCGGCGGGCAGGAAGCGGACCGCGAGGTGCGCCGGCAGCGTGGGCAGCGGGCCCTCGGGCGGCAGCGCGCTGAAGGGCGCCTCCAGCAAGCCGGCGCGGAGCTGCTCGTGCAGGAGGCGCACCCACGCCAGGCGGTTGCGCGCCCAGCAGGGGTTGGGCGTCTCGGCGTCGCCGAGCTTGGTCAGCCACGCCCGCACCCGCAGCGCGGGGAGCCGCGCGAGCAGACCCAGCCGCGCCTCGACCGCCGCCGCGACCTGCGACAGTAAGTGACTAAGTAAGTGAGCGGGCGTGGTCGCGGGGCGCCGTGGCGGCGCAAAAAAAAAACTGCTGCTGTGCTGTTGGCGGCGCGCGCCCCACTGCGTCTGTCCCGCCCAGCGCAGCGCTGGGCGGGACAGCGCTGGCAGCGCTGGAGCTCACGCGAGTGAACTGCGCGTCGGCCGCGCGCGCGTCGAGCGCCGCCATGGCCGGCGCCGCTGTTGCGGCCCGGCGCCGCCGGCTGCTGCAACCGACCCCGCGCGCGGCCGCCCGGGCGAGGGCAACTGTGGAGCAGGCCGCCGGGGAGGGCGGCGGCTGGGACGAGAGGCGTGCCGCCAAGCCTCCGCGGGGAGCTGCCGCGGCGTTTTTGACTGCGGGCGCGCCTGGCTGTGTGTGCCCAACCGGGGCGGCGGCGTCTCGCAGTCACCGCCGCCCCGCGGCAGACGGTCACCGCCGCCGCGCGGCGTCCGCGCACACACGGCTGAGACCCGGCTCGCCCGCTCGGCTAGCTGCTGCCGCCGTCGGCGCCCTCGTCCGGCACGATCTCGCGCAGCGCGGGGTCGAGGCCGACGCGGTAAAACACGATCGCCTCGTCGACGTGCAGCGGGTCGTCGTACACCGTCGTGCCCGTGGTGCGCACGTCGACGGGGCGCAGCTGCAGGCCCTCGTCTGCGCGGCGCGGCGGCGGGGCGCGTCGCGCCGCGCCCGGCGCACCCGCGCCGCGCGGCCGGCCCCGCCCAGCGCCCCCGCACCCTGGAAGGCCTCGCGCATGGCCTTGTCCAGCTCCTTGCTGCGGTGCATGTGCGCGAGCTTGACGACGGCGCCCTCGTTTGTGAGCACCATCTGGCGCAGCAGCTTGGCCAGCGGCACCAGCGCCTCCTCGCTGTACGTCACGTCGCTGCCAAACACCCAGTCGTAGTCCTGCGACGGTGCCGGCGGGTGCCGCGAGCCGCGCGCACGCGACGTCGGCGGTGCGCCAAGCACGGCGGGCGCGGCGCGCTGTGGCCCCGGCAGGATATCGCGCGGCGCGGCGGCGCGCCGCGTGCGCACCTGGTCCAGCACCTCGTCGTCCGGGTCGAGCCAGTCCAGCTCCGCGACGGTCGCGCTGCCGCCGCTCTCGCCGATCAGCCCCTCGTTCGCCTGCGGGGTGGGCGGGCGTGCTCGCATGCCGCGCGCGCTGCGGCGGCGGGCCCTCCCGCTGGCTGGCCGGCGGCGCGGCGGCGCCGCGCGGCGCGCGCCTTGACATTCTCGTAGAGCTGCGGCAGGATCTCCCGCGTGTCGGTCAGCATCACGTGCGCGCCCAGCGCCGCGGCGGCGATGCCCACGATGCCTGCGGCGGCGGCCAGCGGCGGCGGCGGCGGCGGCGGCGCCGGGCGCGTCGGCGGGCGGGCGCGCGCGGCGCCGGGCGGCGGGCGGGCGCGCGCACGCGCGCGTCGGAGCGCCGCCGCGCACCCGTGCCGGCGCCGAGGTCGAGCACGCGCGCGCCCTTGAGCTCGCCCGCGCGGTTGCGCACGAGGTGCTGGCTGAGGCGCACGCCGGCGGCCCAGATGAGCGCGCCGGTGCCCTCGATCGCCTCGTCCTCGACCGCCTCGTGCAGGCACAGCCCCGGCAGGCCGATTTTCTCCGCAATCTGCGCCGGCGCCGGGCCCGCGGACGGGGTGAGGCCGGCGCGGCCAGGGCGGCGGCGGGGGCGCCGGCGCGGGCGCGGTGCCGTTGCTGGCGCGCGAGCGGCGGCGGTTGCGGCGCAGTCCGCACCCGGTGCTCCTCGCGCTCCAGGCTGGCCTGCAGGGATGCCATGAACTGCTCGTCGAACTGAACGCCGCCCCGGGGCGCCGACGGGCCGCGGCGGAGGCGCGCGGCCAGCGATGAGGGGCGCGGCGCGGCCCCGCTGCGTGCGTGGGCGCCCGCGCGGCGTGGCGCGACGCCGACGCGACTGGCACTGGCGAATGCGCTCATCCTGTGCCCTGCTCAGCGGCTCTCCGCGCCAGGCGGAGTCGGTTCGCTGCTGTCGCGCGCGCTGGGGGGCTCGATTGGCGGCGTCGGTGGGCGTGGGGTGCGCGCGGGAGAGATGTAGGGGGCGACTGAGGGCGCCGCAAGCCCACGCGGCCGGCCGGAGCCGCGCGCGACCGCGGTCGCGTTGTAGGCTCGGTCTCCCAGATAACGGGGCGCCCGCGACCGCGCTCGCGTGCAGTTCTGGTCACGATCGATCAACGCACCCGATCAGCGCGTCAGCGGACCCAGTCTCGGTCGACCATGCTTGCACTTGCGCTGCTCCGCGGCGGCGCGCCGCGGGCGCTGCGCCTGGCGGCGCCCTGCGGCGGCGGCGGCGGCGGCGCCAGCTCGCCATCCGGCGGCGCGTGGGCGGCGGCCGCCGCCGCCGCGGCCGCGCGGCGGCAGCAGCAGCAGCTGCCCGCGCCCGTGCCCGCGCCGCCGCCGGCGCGCTGCCTTCGCTGCTACAGCGATGTCGGCGGCACCAGCAGCAGCACCAGCACCAGCAGCAGCGGCACCAGCACCTGCGGCAGCGCGCCGCCGGCGCCGGGGCCGCGCAAGTATGCGCTGCGACCGATCGGCAAAGACGACGTGGAGTTCAGCTTTGCGCGCTCCGGCGGCGCGGGCGGGCAGAACGTGAACAAGGTGCGCGGCCGCCACGCGGGCCACGCGCCGGCGCGGCGCAGCGGCGCGGCGGAAGCCGCCGCCCCTGCCGGCGAGCAGCGGCCCGCCGGCGGCAGCAGCTCAGCGCCGCGCCGCCGCCGCCTCGCCGCCGCGGCTGCAGGTGAACACCAAGGTGGACATGCGCTTCGAGCTGGACAAGGCGGACTGGATCCCGGACGAGGTCAAGGACGCCGTGCGGCGCGCGGTGCGTACTGCCAGGCAGGCGGCGACGCGGCGGCGCGCGGGCGCCCGCGGCCGCGGCGGCGCGCCGAGCGTGTTGTGTGCGCGGCCCCGCGCCGCGTGCGCCGCGCCGCGCAGGAGAAGAACCGCTTCACCAAGGACGGCACCCTCTTCCTCACCTCGACGCGGCACCGCACGCAGAGGTGCGGCGAGGGCGCGCGCCCGCGCCGCCGCCGCGCGGGCCCGCGCCGCCGCCGCGCGGGTCCGAGTCGTGCGCCCCGCTGCGCGGCGGCGCCCCGCCCCGCCCCGCCGCGCAGCCAAAACCTGGACGACTGCCTCGGCAAGCTGCAGGCGATGCTGGACGCGGGCGTGGACGCCGTCACGCCCAAGGAGGTCGACCCGGAGACCATCAAGCGCGTCAAGGCGGCGTGAGTGCCGCCGCGCGCCCACGGCAGGCGGGGGGCAGCAGGGTTGGCGACCGCGGCGCCAGCCAGCAGCCGCGGCGCGCGCGCGCCCCGGCGCCCGGACCCCGCCAGCGCCGCCGCCCCCGCCGCGCAGCATCAAGGCCGGCAACGAGCGGCGGCTGGACGGCAAGAAAAAGGAGGGCAAGAAAAAGGCGGAGCGCCGGCGGCGCGACTTTGACTGACCGGAGGGGTGCGGGGCGCGGGCCGCGATTACAGCCGTGCGGCGGCGAGCGGGCGCGCGCCACCGCAATGTGGACGCGCGCGCCGCCGCCGCGCCAGGGGGCCGGGGGCGCACAGCGCGTGTAACGCACGCGCAAGCGCGCGGGGCTGCTCGCTCAGGCCGTGCAGCGGAGCGGCAGGTCGCGTGCAGCGGGCTGCGGCGCGCGCCAGCGCCGCAGCGGCGCCGCAGGCAACGGCGAGGCGCTCGCCGCCGCCGCAGCGCCGGGCGGCTGCAGTGTGAGGATGATGAGGCCCGCAGGGTGCGGAGCCAGGCCCCAGCGCGCTCACCCAAACGGCCCCGCCGAGCTCGCCAGCGGGAGCGCGACGAGCGGCGCCGCGCCGCCCGCCGCATGCGCGTGCAGTGCCCACGCCCAGCCCGCAGGCTGCGCCGCCTCCTCCAGCGCCTGGAGCGCCAGCTGCAGCAGCTGCGCGTCCCGGCGCGCGCTCGCCAGCGCGCCGTGCACGCCCTCGGCCGCCGCCAGCGCGCGCGCGGCCAGCTGCGGCCCCGCGCGCGCCCCGAGCGCCTGGCTCACGCGCAGCACAGCGCCGCCGTACGCCGCCAGAACGTCCCGCAGGGCCTCGGGCGACGCGTCCGCCTGGCGCAGCGCCGCCTCGAAGGCGCTCGACAGCGCCGCGGGAGCAGCGCCGGCGCCCGCCTGGTCGCCCTGCGGGACCGCAGCAGGCGGTTCGCGCGGCCGTGAGCAGTTACAGGGCGCGGGGTGGCCGTGAGAGCCACCGCAGGGCAGGGCGCAAGCCGCTCGCCGCCCGCGCCGCCCGGCATCGCCGCGCGCTGTCGCCGCGCCGCCGCCGCACCGGCGGCTGCTCCAGGCGCGCGGCGTCTGACAGCGCAGCGGCCACAAACTCTCGGTGCAGCGCAACGCCGCGGACAGCGGGGAGCCCGGCCGGGCGCGGCGGCGGAGGCGCGGCCATCGCGCTGCTGGCGCGCGGCAACCGCTGCAACCGCTGGGCGTGCGGATTGGCGGCGTGCTGACGGCGGACGACGCGGCGGCGCGCACGGGTGCCGTGTGTTCAAAGAAACGCAGAGCCCTGAACCCCGCCCGCCCCGCCCGCCAGTCCTTGGGCCCGCAGCAGCGCACAACAAATGCGGTGGTCGCGTGAGGCCGGTCACGGCGTGCACTCGGTCATACAGTTGGGCCACAGGGGCGCCGGCGCGCCGGCGGGCGGCACCGCCCCGCCGGGCGCCGCTCGGCGCCGCTCGGCGCCGCGGCAGCCGCTCAGGAGGCGGCCTTGCCGCCGAGCCTGGCGAGACGGCTGGGGCGCTTCTTGTCCTTTGCCGGCGCCGCGCGGAGGCCGGGGCTGTCGGCGCGGCCGCTGAAGCTGGAGCGGCGCGTGTTGCTGAAGATTTCCATCTCCAGGTGCTCCAGCTGCGCCACCTTAGCGCCGCCCGCCGCGCCGGCGGAGCGCCCGCGGCGCACGGGCACGCTGGAGTTGCCTGCGGCGGGGGGCGGGCTCGGGGCGTGCGCCGCGCGCGCGCGCGCGCGGCGGCGTGCATCCTCGAGCGCGCGCCGCGCCAGCACCGCGCGCGCCGCGCCCGACGCCGCCCACCCGCGCCGCTGGCCTCCGGCCCGTCCTCCTCCTGCGCCTCGTCCCTGCCGCGCGCGCTGCGGCGCAGCGGCGAGTGCTGCTGCGTGGGCTTGGCGGCGGCGGCCTTGCCGCCAGGCGCCTGCTTGCGCAGCTTGCCGCCGCTCGCGGCGCCGGCCGGCTCGGCGCCGCGCCCCGGCTCGGACGCGGCCGGGCGCTTCCTGCTCGCCGCCTCGCTGGGCTTGGCGCCGCTGGGCTGGCCGTCCGCGGCGGCGCCGCGCCGCGCCTGGCCCTTGGCCGTGCGCGGCCGGGCGGCGGCGGCCTTGCGCGCCTTGCGCGGCGGCGCCGCGCCCTCCTGCCCCTCCTCCTCCTCGTCGCCTGCGGCGCGGCCGCAGCGTCGGCCGGGCGCGGCGGCGGCGCGGCGCAGCCGCGCAGCCGCGCGCGGTCGCGCCGGCGGCGCGGCGCTGCTGCCGGCGCACCCTGCGCGCCCGGGCCGGAGCTGGCGTCCGCGTCGCTGTCGTCGCCGTCGGAGAGTGCGCGCGCGAGCGCGGCCTCCTCGGCCGGCCCCGCGCCCTCCTCCTCGTCGTCGTCGCCGTCCTCGCTGGCCAGCCAGCCGCCGTCCGCGATGGCGTCGGCGGGCGTGCGGCCGCGCGGCGCGGCGCGCGCGCGGCCCTTGGCGCCGGCGGGCTTGCGCTTGCCGGGCGCGGCCTTGGCCGTGCCGGCGGCGCGGGCGCGCCGCTGCGCGGGCTTGGCGGCCGCGCCCTCCTCGCCCTCCGCCTTCTCCCTCTCCGCCTGCTCCTTGGCGGCGGCGGCGGCGGCGGCAGCGGCTGCCTTGGCCTCCGCAGCGGCCTGCTCGCGCCGGCGGCGCAGCTCCTCCACGCTCTGCGCCGAGCGGCGGCGGCGGCGGTGATGCGGCGTGGGCGCGGCGCCCGCGCGCGGCGGCGCGGCGGCGCGCCCGGCTGCGCCGCGCCGCGTGCGGCGGCCCGCGCGTGCTGCCGAGCAGCGCACCACGCCCGCCGCGGCGGCGGCCTCCTCCTCCTCGTCCTCCTCCTCCCAGCTGCGCATCTCCTCCGCCAGCAGTGTGCGGCTGAAGCGCAGCGCCGCGGCGCGGCGGTACTGCGCGTCCAGCCCGCCCGCGCCGCCGTCGCCCGCGGCGGCGGCGGCCGCGGCGGCGGCGGCCGAGGGGCCGGCGGTGCCGCGCTTGCGCTTCTGGTCGCGCCGGCCGCCGCCGCGCGGCGCCGCGGCCGCGCGCTCCTGCTCCTCCTCCTCCTCCTGCTCCTGCTCCTCCCCGTCGTCCTCCTCTGCCTCCTCGCGCTCAGCGGCCAGCGCGACGGTCGCTGCGGCCTTTGCAGCGGCCTTGCTGAGCTTGGCAGCGTGCTTGGGCACGGGCACGTAGCTCCAGCCGTCGTTCTTGCGGGGCTTGGCCCTGAGCAGCGGCACGGTGCGGGGCGGTGAGCGCGGCGGCGGCGCCCGCAGCAAGGCGCGCGCGGCGCGCGCCGCGCGAGCGGGACGCTGCCGCGCCCGCCGCTGCCAGAGCGGCGGCAGCGCTGCCCCCCCCCCCTCTCGCCCTCCTCTCTCGCCCACCTGCCCGGCGCGTCGCGCTCGGCCGTCGACACCGCGCCCGCCGCGCGGCGCAGCTTGGCCTGCGGCGCCTTGCTGCTGCCGACGACGCGCTCGACCGCGGCCGCCTCCTCGCGGGCTGCACGGCGGGGCGCGCGGCGGGGCGCGCGGCGCCGCGGCGGTCAGCCGGCCGCGGCCAGCCGGCGGCGTGCGGCGTGCGCCGCCGCGCCCGCGGCCGGCCGCGCGGCGGCGGCGCCGCGCACCGAGCTGCCGGTCGCTCCACACGCGCTGCTCCGTCGCGCTCAGCTTGCGCCAGCTGCGCCACAGCAGGCGCAGGCGCTCGCGCAGCAGCAGCGGGTCGGCCTGCGCGTCCTCCAGCGTCGCGTCGTCGGCCTCGCCCGCCGCGCGCACGCCCTGCGAGGGCGGCGGCGGCGGCGGCGCGGTCGGCCGCGCGGCGCGGCATGGCGGCGCGGGCGCGGCGCGCCGATGGGCGAAGCGCGCGAGCACGTGCGCGCCGCGGCTCACCCAGACCATCTCGTCCGCGTAGGCGCGGAAGCCGTCGGTGCTGTAGAGCTGCGCCGCCGCGCCGCCGGCCTCGAGCGCGGCGCCGTGCTGCATGATGTGTCCGAGCGCCGCGCGGGGGCCGGCCGCGGGGTCGCGCGCGCCGCCCTTGCTCGCGGGCGTGTTGGCCCAGATCGCTGCGGCGCGCGGCGCGCGGCGCGCGGCGCGGGGCGGGCGGCGGGCGGCGCGGCGCGGTCAGCGCCCAGCCCCGCGGCTGCCGCCGGGGCGCCGCGCCGCGCTGCGCCGCAGCGGGGCCAGCGCGCGCCGCGCCCAGCGCGGCGGCGCGCACTCGCGGCGAGCTCGCCGAGGCCGACGGGCGCGCCCTCGGCCTGGCTGCGCGGCTTCAGCGTGTCCCGCGCGCCGTCGCCGTCGCGCTCCAGCACGGCGGTGCGGGGCGGCGCGGTGAAGAAGCGGCCGACGCCGACCTTGGCGACCAGGCCCGCGCGGTCGTCCTTGCGCTCGGCGGCGCCGCGCCGCAGGTCGCCAAAGGGCGCGTCATTGCTCAGGGGCGTCGCGCCCACCACGGCGGGCGCGGGGGCGCGCTTGGCCCGGCCGGTGCGGCCCATGGCGCGCGCGGGGTGCGCGAGTGTGGGATGCCGGTGATGGGCGGCCTGCCCCGACCCGCTGCCACGTCGCCGCGGGGCTGCAGCGGTCCACACGCAAAGGTAAGCTCACGGATCGCCTCCTGGACGCAGGCCGGGGGCGCGCGGCGCGCGGGCGGTGCGCTGGCGCGGTGCGGGAGCGCGCGAGGGCTGCTGGCGGGCGGGCGGGGGCGGCGGGGACCGCGCTGAGGGGACGTTGGTTCGCGTGTTCGACGCTGGGCGTGGCCGGCGGGCGGCGCGTGCCGCATTCAGTTCGGTTCGGCCGTTTTCGAACGCTGAAGCGCTGCGCCGTTTTCGAACGCTGAAGCGCTGCGCCGCCGCAGCGTTTCAGCAGCGCGAGCAGCTCGCGCGTTGCCTGCGGGTCGCCGAGCGTGTTGGTGGTGTTACAAATGCGCCGTTCTCGCCGTGGGGACTGCTGTTCTGTGCGGAGCCTCCGCGGCCGCGCCGCGCCCGCCGCCGGCGCCGCCCGCCCACGCGGCGGCGCGGGCGCCGCGGCAGCGCCGCCGCGCGGGGCCTCAGAGACTCAGAGCCGGCAGTGCGCTCGAACGCGGTGCGCGTCGTGAATGGTACAAAGGGAAGAGAGGGAGCCGTGGCACGCGCGCGCGCGCGCCGGGGCGGTGCGGCCCTCGGCGCGGCGCGCGCGCGCGCGGAGCGCGCCGTTCTTGCGTGTGTCTGTGTGCGTGCGTGTGGACAGATCAACGGCCCGCCACCGCCGCGGCCCTGGGAACGACGGCCAATGACGCCCACGACGACGAGCAACGACGACGAGGGGCGAGCACGCCGGGCAGCCAACGCCGACAGAGAGAGAGTGAGAGCGGGCGGGCGGCAGGCCGGGAGAGGGCGGGTGCGTCCGCGCCACCCCCGCCCCGGCGCGCCGCCGCCGCGCGCACGTCCTGCCAGTCTACAGCCGCTGAGCCAAAGGCAGCGAGAATATACAAGTCGGGCCAACGCGCACGGCCCCCAGGCGCACGGCACGCCCACGGCGGCGAGGGGCCGCGGCGGCCGCCGCCGCCAGGCGGCGCGCCGCCCCCTCGCCGCCGCCGCCGCCGCCGCGCGCGCGCGCGGCGCTGCGCCTGCAGCCCGCGCCCCCGCGCCGCCCCGTGCGTGCATCGACCAAGGAAGGACCGGCCGTCGAGCCGCAGCCGCCGCGGCGCGCGCGGGCCGGCGGCGCCGCGCAAGCGCGCGCGCATGCGCGCCCCCCGCGCGCCGCGGCCTGCCGCTGCAGGGCGGCGACTGGGGCTGAAGTCAAGGCAGTGCACGTGGTGGGAAGAGCCACAGTCGGATGGGGGCGGCGCCGCGGGCAATGACCCCGCGCCGCCGGCCCCCCGCGCTCCCCCGCACTCGCAAAACAGACGCCACACGCGGTCCACGTTTGTTGGGTTTTAGGGTTCCGCCGCCGCCGCCGGCCCGCCCCCGCCGCCTGGGGGCGGGCCCCAGGCGCCCTCAGAAGCGCGGGCACGACATCGCCGCCGCGCCGAGGCCGGCCGCCTCGGACGCGCGGCGCCACGCGCCGACGCCCGGGCGCAGCGCCTCGTCCATGACCGCGTGCAGCTCGGCCATGAACGCCGCCCACGCGGCGCCGCTGAGGCCGCCGAGGACCTCGTTGGTCGCGCGCGGCGCGGCGCGCACGACCGGCGGCGGGTACATCGCGCGGTGCAGGCCGCTGCGGCGCCGCGACGCGGGCGCCGGCGCGCCGCGCTTCTTGCCGCCCGCGAGACCGCAGCGGCCCTGCGCGGCCGCGGCCGCGGCCTTGGCCGCGGCGAGGCCGCCGTGCAGCCAGTCGCCGACGTGCGCGCTGCGCGCGGTCGGCAGGCCCGGGCTGGGCAGCGCGCCGGGCGTGAGCGGGCCCGACGGGTAGAGCGGCGGCAGGCCCGCCGTGACGACGCTCAGCCGCGCGGCGCCGCCGCCGTGCGCCGCGCTGCCGTCCGGCAGCAGCGGCGCGGCGCGCAGCAGCGCGGCGAGGTGCTCCGCCTCGAGCGACGCGCGCGCGGCGGCGCCGGCGCCGGCGCCGCCCAACGGCGGCGGCGACGCGCCGGCCGCGCCCATGGCCACGTCGGCGCTGCCGGGGCGCGGCGGGCCCGACGCGTCGCTGCGCCCGCTCGCGGGCGTCGTCGCCACGCTGCCGCTGCTGCCGGGGTCGTCGTCGAGGTCAAACAGCAGCTCGCCGTCGCCGCACGCGCGCCCGGGCGCGTTGCTGCCGAGCGACATCGCCGTCGCGAGGCCGCACACCGTGGCCTCGCTCATCACGCTGCCGAGGTCGCCGCTGCCCGCCTTGGCGCCGCCACCATCGAGCGCCATTTCGGCGCCGCCGCTGCCGCCGCTGGCGAGCGCGAGGCGCGAGGGCGCGCGCGGCCGCGCGGCGCCCGGGTGCTGCGCCTGCCCCTGCTGCTGCTGCTGCTGCGGCGGCGGCGGCGCGAGCTGCCGGTCCACCAGCTGCGCGGCGCGCGGCGGCGCCGGGCCCTGGCCCCCCTCCAGCTCCAGCTCCTCCTCCTCCAGCTCGCTGCTGTCCTCGTAGCCCTCCTCGTCCTCCTCGCGCAGCGGGAAGCCGCCGTCGCTGCTGCACGAGCTGCTCAGCATGGCCGTCAGCTCGCGCGTCTCGACCGCCTGGCGCCGGGGCGCGACGTCACGGCGGCAGCAGCGGCGGCGACCGTCGGCGGTCGCGCGGCGCCCCGCACGCGCCGGCCCCGGCCCGCCAGGCGCGCCCGGCGGCCGGCCCCTGCGCGCGCGCGCGCGCGCGCGCGCCAGCCCACCTGGCGCGCCGCCACGCAGGCCTTCTCCAGCTCGCTGGGCCGGCTGTCGTCGCCATCGAGCGCGTCCAGCGGGCGGCTGGCGAGCGCGCCGATGTCGGCCAGCGTCAGCCCCGCCGCCGCGCAGCGCTGCAGCAGCGTCGTCGCGACCTCCAGCACGCGCAGGCACTCGGGGCGCAGGTTGGGCAGCTCCTGCGCGCGGCGCGGGGCGCGTGAGCGGCCGCGCATGCGAGCGCTGCTGCCGCGCTGCCGCGCGTGCGCGCGCGCCGCGCGCTGCGGCCCCGGCCCGGCGGCTGCAGCGGCGGCACGCGCGCACCCGCTGCAGCAGCGCGACGTCGGCGCGCGCGTCGAGGCGCGCGATGTAGGCGAGCTCCTCGGCGTCAAACGGCAGGCAGGCCTGCGGCCAGTGCAGCCACTCAAAGTAGGGCGCCTCGAGCGCCTCGGGCAGGCAGAAGCCGTGGTCGATCGGCACGAGCGCGTGCCCCGCGGCCACGCCGACCACGCCGCCGCCGCCGCCACCACCGGCGCCGCCGCCGCGCTCGCGCTCGCGCGCCGGCGCGGGCGGCGGCTCGCGCACGAGGATGTTGCCCGCGTGGCGGTCGGTGTTGAAGAGGCGCAGGTCGAGGATGCCGATCGCGTGCACGTCGCGCGCGCGGAAGCGGCCGCTGCCCATCTCGTTGGTGTCGGCCACGTGGTAGACAAACTCCTGCAGCGAGCCCAGCTTCAGCGGCCGCCCGACGCCGCCGCCGCCGCCGCCGCCGCCGCCGCCGGCGCCCCAGCCGGGCGCCGCGTCGTCGAGCAGCGCCGACGACGCCATGCTCGCGCAGCTGCCGCTGTTGCGCATGCCGCCGCCGCCGGGGGTGTGGTAGTTGTAGTTGAACAGCGGGTGCGCCGCGCGCACGAGCACGGTGTGCGGCACCTGCGCGCGGCGCGGCGCGGGCGGCGGCGGCCGGGCGTGGGCGCCGTGGCGCGCAGCACACGCGCGCCGCTGCCGCCGCTGCCGCCGCGCGCCACCGTGCGCCGCCGCCGCCGCCGCGCGCCACCGTGCGCCGCCGCGGCCGCCGCGCGCGCCTGCGCAAAGTGGTCGTGGTCCAGCAGGTACGCCGCGACCTCGCGCATCGCGGCCTCGCCGACGCGCACGGTCGACTTCCACCCGGGGTCGCCGAGCGTGCGGCCGACGTAGCCCTTGGGGTTGGCGGGCGCGAGCGGCTCCTCGTCGCAGGGCTTGAAGATCGCGCACTTGCGGCCCGCATCATTCGGGAAAAAGTACGTCCCGCCCATGCCCTCGCGCGCGGCCTCGGGCTCCTGCCGCGCCTGCGCAGCGCGGCGGCGCGGTCGGCGGCGGCGCGGTCGGCGGCGGCGACGTTGCGGCGGCGCGGTCGGGGCCCGCGTGCGGCGGAGCGGCGGCCGCCAGCGCCGGCGGCTGCCGCCGCCCCCGCGCGCCGGCGGGCGGGCGGGCCCGGCGAGACGCCGTCGGCCGCGCGGTCGCACCTTGAGGCCGCGGATCACGGCCTTGACCAGCCGCCGCACGCCCGTGTTGGTGTGCGCGGTGCACGCGACCTCGATGTGCCCCTCGCCCTCCGCCTCGAGGTCGCCGCTCGCGGCGCTGCCCACGACGCCGCGGCCGCCCGAGGCCCTGCGCGGCGGCGGCAGCGACGGCGGCGTGAGTGGGCGTTGGAGTGTGTGTGAGGGGGGGGGGGGGGGGCAAGGGGAGGGGAGCGCTGCCGCCGCTGCCGCGCGCCGCCGCCGCTGCCGCGCGCCGCCGCCGCGTGCCGCGCGCCGCGCGCCGCCGGGCGCCGCGCGCCGCCGGGCGCCGCGCGCCGCGCGCCTGCTGATCTCGAGCAGGCCGCTCCACCCCACTGGAGTGCTGTCGGATGGCTCAGCTGCCGGTGGGGTGCTGCTTCTGCTGCTGCTGCTGGCGCTGCCCCCGTCGCTGGCGCCCGTGCCGCTGCACGGGCCGCCGCCGCCCGCGGGGGCCGCCGAAATGACGAAACCATGGGTGGTGGTAAAGGTGTCGGTCGTGGAGAACTGCAGGACGTCCGGGGCCTGCGGCAGCGGGCGGCGCGCCCGGTGAGCGCCGCTGCTGCGGCGGGCCCGCCGCGCGGCAGGGCGCCGTGCCGCGGGCGCGGGGCGCACGCTGCCGCGCGCCGGGCGGCCGGCCCCGCGCGCCGCGGCGCGCGCGCGGCGCCGGCCCGCCACGGGCCCGGAACGCTCCGCCGCCGCGCGCGCTGGCCTCGCTGGCGCCGCGCCCGCACCTGCGCGCCGGCCTCCTTGGCCTGCAGCGCGCTGAACGCGGCAGCGGGCTGCTGCTGCGTTACAAACATGGCGCTCGGACGGCGGCAAAGGCACGGCGCTCACGACCTGGGGGCGGGCAGCAGAGGCCCAGATGAGAGGGCCAGCCCCCCGGCGTGGCCAGGGCCCCTGGCCCCCGCCGCGCGCGCCGAGGGCGTGCGCCGCCCCGCTGTCCAGCCGAGGGACGGCCCGGGCGGGGCGGAGCGGGCCCGCCGGAGCGCGGGGGCCCCGCATCCCGCAGCCCAAGCCCCTCCCGCTGGCAGAGGCGCGTCCGCGGCCGCCCGGCGGCTGGCGCGCCGCGGCCCGGGCCGGCACGCCGCTGCTGGCGCGGCCTGGCGCGCGCAGGGCGCCCCCAGGCGCGGGGGCAACTGCTGGCCTCCGGATTGCTCGCCTGCGCGCCCCCGCACGCGCGCGCTCACCGTGCTGGCTTCGTGCTGCTGAGCACCGCGCGTCGCCGCCCGCTCAGCGCCTCCCCGCTCCGCGCACGACGAGTGTGGGCCACCAGCCCGGCGGAAGGCCTGCAACCCGCTACTGACCCATGGCTTATTACGGTGCGGCACCCGGGCGCGCCGGCGGCCTTGACGGGCGGCAGGGGGCGGCAGGGCACAAGGATCCGCACAGCGCCGGCGCTCCCGCGCGTCCGAGGCCGTGCCAGGGGGTCCGGGAGCGAGGATGTCGCGCGTAACGATTAGTGTGTGGGCGCAGGGAGCCAGCTGTTGCCGGAGCGCGCTGCTTGGGGCCGCTGTGCGGCAGCGCGCTGCCCCTGCTGTCTGCTCGCCACGCCTGCCCGCAGCACCCACCGCGCGCGCTCGGCGGCCACCAGCCAGCGATCACCGCCGGTGCGCCGCAACGCAGCTGCTGACCGGTCGGCGACGTGTTCGGGGCGGGCGGCGCGGGCTGTTTGACCTCACACTCGCAAGCCGCCGCGCGCGCCGTGGGGCGCCGCATCGGCGGGAGGGCTGTGCGGCGGCGAGCTCCGGCAGCTGCATGGCCGCCGCAGCCCCGCGACAACGCGGCGCGCTCTCGTGGTGCGCGCGCTGCAGCTGGGCTTCAGCGCCGACCGGCGGCGGCGGCCGTGCGCACCTGGCGCACCTGGCGCCCCCGCAGCCAGCTAGCGCTGCTGGCAGGCCAGGCGCCGCCAGCGCAAGACTGAGCCGCCGCGCGCCGCTGCGCCCCGGCCGGCCGCCGCGACCCGCGGCGCGGCACGCACACGCCCCACTCTGGAGCGCGCGATCGCCACGGCATCGCGATCGCCACGGCATCCCCCGCCACCAGACGCGCCGGTCGCGCCTCGCCCGCGTGGGTCTGCACGCCGAGCGAGCAGCCAGGCGCCCGCACGCGCAGCGCAGCGAAGCGGAGCGATGGCCAAGGGCCGTGGGGCCGGCGGCGGTGGCCTGGGCAAGCCGTGAGTGCGGGCGTTGCGGCCGGGGGGCGGCCGGCCGCGCAGCAGCAGGCGATGCCGACCGACGGCGCGCCCGGGCGGCGCCAGCGCGGCGCCGCGCCGGGCGCGGGCCGGCCAGCGCTGCATGCGCGACGTGGCGCATCCTCACGACACGCCGCTGCCTCCCGCCGGCGCCCGCGCAGGCGGCCTGCTGCTGGCGGCAGCAGAGCGGCCAAGCGCCCCGCCAGCAGCCCGCCAGCCAAGCAGGTGCGTCGCGGAGCGGGGCGTCCGGGCCCCCGATGCCCGGGGCGCGCAGCCGGCAGTCGCGGCGGCCGCAGCCGCGCGCCCCGGCCGCCGGCGGCTGGCGCTCGCGCGCGGCCGCCGCTGCGCCCGCGCCCGCGCCCGCGCCCGCGCCCCGCGCCGCGCCGCGCTGGGGCGGGCCGGCGCCCCGGTGCGCGCGCCCCCTGCGGCCGGAGGAGCTCACCGCGCCGCGGCGCCGCCGCGCCGCGCGCAGGCCAAGGCCGCGGCGGCCGCCAACGGCGCGGCGCCCGGCGGCAAGCGCGGCCGCCCCGCCGGCTTCTCCGACCACAACGCGGCGTGGCTCAAGCCGTCAAAGCGCCAGGCGCACCGGCAGCTCAGCGACTCGGAGGAGGGCGAGCAGGAGGACGGCGACGACGACGACGACGACGCGCTGCCGAGCAGCTCCGGCGACGAGCGTGCCGCGCCGGCGCGCGGCCGCGCCGGCGCCGCCGCCGACCAGGCCATGGCCGGCAGCTCGGACGAGGAGGGCGAGGGCAGCGAGGAGGACGACAGCGAGGCGGGTGAGGAGGAGGCGGAGGACGACGACGGCAGCGACGAGGAGCCGGCGCAGCGGCCGCCCAGCAAGAAGGCGGCCGGTGCGTGGCGGGGCGCCGGGGTGGACCTCGCCGCGCCGGCGTGCGCCGCCGCAGCGCGCGGCGGCCCGCCCGCCAGCTGGGCGCCGCCGAACGCCCCCCGCCCGCCCGCCCGCCCCCGCCCCGCAGGCAAGCGCGGCGCCGCCGCCGCGCAGCTGTTTGAGGACAGCGACGGCGGCGGCGACTCGGACCTGGGCATCGGCAGCGACGACGAGTTTGGCGCCGGCGCCAGCGGCAGCAGCGGCGGCGGCTCCGACGAGGGCGAGGAGGGCGAGGAGGGCGAGGAGGAGGAGGGCGGCAGCAGCGACGGCGGCATGAGCGGCGACTCGGACGAGCAGCTCGCGATCGAGCGCCACAGCAAGCTGCTCGACAAGGCGCGGTGCGTGGCGGCCCGGCGCGCGCGGCGCGGCGCGGCGCGGAGGAGGGGCGCAGCGGCCGGAGCGGCGCGGCGCGGGCCGGCGCGGCGCGGAGGAGGGGCGCAGCGGCCGGAGCGGCGCGGCGCGGGCCGGCGCGGCGTGGAGGAGGGGCGCAGCGGCCGGGGCGGCGCCCCGCCGCGCGGCGGCGCGCGCCCGTGCGGGCCCCCGCCGCACCCAGCAGCCCCCGACGCCCGCGCCCGCGCGCGCGCCCGCGCGCGCAGCCGCAAGCAGCAGGCCGACGCGGACGCGGAGACGCGCGCGATGGCGACCAACATCCGCGGCGCGGGCGGCGGCCCGCCCTCGGACGACGACGACGACGACGGTGCGCTCGGCGCCGGCGCGCTCGGCGGCGGTGTCGCGCTCGGCGCGAGCGCGCTCGGCCCGGACGGCGTCGTGGACCTGGGGCTGGTGAAGCGGCGGCTGAAGCACGTCGTGGGCGTGCTGGAGGACTTCCGGGCCCGCCGCACGCCCGGGCGCAGCCGCAGCGACTACACCGACCAGGCGCGCCGCGGCGCGGCGCCGCGCGCAGGCGCTCCGCCGCGCAAGGGCGCTCCGCCGCGCGCCGGCCGCGGCCCGCGCGCCGCGCGCCGCTCACGCTCTCCCTGTCGCCGCGCGCCGCCCACATGCCGCACATCAAACTCCCCGTGCGCAGCTCAAGGCCGACCTGGGCACGTACTACGGCTACAACGCCTACATGCTCGACCAGCTCACCAGCCTCTTCCCGCCGGGAGAGGTGCTCGAGCTCTGCGAGGCCTGCGAGACGCCGCGCCCGGTGCGCGCCGCGCGCGCGTGCACGCGCGCGCTAGGGAGGGGGGTGGAGGGAGGCAGGGGGGCCGCCGGCGCGGCGCGCCGGCGCGGCGCGCCGCGCGGCGCGCCGCGCGGCGCGCGGGCGCCGAGGGCCGCCGCCGCCGCGCGCGCACACGCAGGTCACGCTGCGCGTGAACAGCCTCAAGGCGCGGCGCCGCGAGCTCGCGGCCGCGCTCATCGCGCGCGGCGTCAACCTCGACCCCATCGGCCCCTGGTCCAAGGTCGGGCTGGTGGTCTACGACTCCAAGGTCCCCATCGGCGCGACGCCCGAGTACATGGCGGGGCACTACATGCTGCAGGCGCGGCCCGGCGGGGCGGGAGCGGCGCCCCGCGCACGCGGCGCGCCGCCCACACGCCCCGCTCGCGCGCCCCTCTTCACCCCCTGACACACCCTCCCCACACGCTGCGCTCCACACACGCCACACCCACACACACACGCCTCCACACTCCCCTCCACACCCCACGCCCCTCCACCTCCCCCCCTGCCACACTCATGCACCCCCCCCCCCCCCCTACACAGGGCGCGAGCAGCTTCATGCCCGTCATGGCCCTCGCGCCCCAGGCGGGCGAGGTCGTCGTCGACGTCGCCGCCGCGCCGGGCGGCAAGACGAGCTACGTCGCGGCGCTCATGAAGAACAGCGGTGCGGGCCAACCCTAAACCCTGGCGGGGCCTCGGCGGGCCGCGCGGCGCGGGGAGGGCTCTCTCGTTCGCTCACTCGCGCGCGCCGGGCCCGCGCGCCGCGCCGCCGGCGGCCCGGACGCCGCGCGCCCACGCGCGCCCGTCCCGCGCCCGTCCCGCGCCCGTCCCGCGCCCGCCGCATCCCCCGCGTGCACCAGGGACGATCTTTGCCAACGAGCTCAACCCGGCGCGGCTCAAGTCCATCGCCGCCAACCTCTCCCGCCTGGGCGTGACCAACGCGGTGCTGTGCAACTACGACGGCCGCGCGCTGCCGGGCGTGGTCGGGCGCAACGCGGCCGACCGCGTGCTGCTCGACGCGCCCTGCAGCGGCAGCGGCGTCGTGAGCAAGGACCCGAGCGTCAAGGTGCGTGCGTGACACCGTGACGCCGTGACACCGCGCGCGCGCGGGCCTGCTGCGGCGGCGCCACTACGGCGCGTGTCCGGCGCATGCGGCAGCCTCGGCGCGCGCGAGGCAGCCTCGGCGCGCGCGCGCGCCTGCGCCTCACGGCCGCGCCGCCGCGCCGCCGCCGCGCCGCCGCGCCGCCGCCGCGCCGCCGCGCCGCCGCCGCCGCAGACGAGCAAGAGCGCGGCCGACATCTGGCGCTGCGCGCACCTGCAGAAGCAGCTGCTGCTCGCGGCGCTGGACATGGTCGACGCGCACAGCGGCACCGGGGGCTACGTGGTCTACTCGACCTGCAGCATGCTGGTGGAGGAGAACGAGAACGTGATCAACTACGTGCTGCGCAAGCGCCACGCAAAGGTCGTGCCCACAGGTGCGCCGCGGGGGCTGGGCGGCGGCGGCGGCGCGGCGGGCAGAGAGCGGCGCGCGCGGGGCGGCGCGCGCGGGGCGGGGCGCGCGGGGCGGCGCGGCGGCGCGGCTTGGGCGGCGCGGGGGCCAAGGCGCGCGGCGCGCAGGGCGGCGCGGGGCGCCACCGCCCGCGTGCCCGCCGCCCGCGCGCGCGCCGCGCAGGCCTCGAGTTTGGGCGCCCCGGTCTGGTGCGGTACCGGGAGTTCAGGTTCCACCCCAGCCTCGCCCACGCGCGCCGCTTCTACCCCCACGCCCACAACCTCGACGGTGCGACACTGCCGCCGCGCCGCCGCCGCCGCGCCGCCGCCGCGGCGCGCCCCGCCCCGCCCTGGGGCGCCGCAGCGCGGGGCACGCCCCGGCGCTCGCCCGGGCGAGCCGCGCGAGACGCCGCGCGTGTGGGCCGCTTGACCCCGCTGCCCGCGCCCTGAATCCCCGCGCGGCGCGCCGCCTCCCTCGCTCCCTCAGGCTTCTTCGTGTGCAAGCTCAAGAAGCTCTCCAACGCCACCAGCGCGCCCGGCGGCGGCGCCGCGGCGGCGGCGGCCAAGAAGGCGGCGGCGGGCGGCGGGCACGAGCGCGGCATGGACGGCTCGGACAGCGAGGACGAGGCCGGCCGCGACGGCAGCGACGACGACGAGGACGACGAGGGCGACGAGGGCGAGGCGCCCGGCAGCAGCAGCGGCGAGGAGGAGGAGGAGGGCGGCGGCGCCGCGGCCAGCGGCAGCGGCAGCGAGGGGGAGGGCGAGGAGGAGGAGGACGACGACGACGACGACGCGTCGGACGAGGCGGCCGCGGAGGTGGAGGCGGAGGGCCCGCCCGCGTGGTTCCAGGCGGAGATGCAGCGCATCGCCGACGAGGCCGCCGCGGCGAGCAGGAAGGGCAAGCGCGCGGCCGCGCGCGCCGCGGCGGCGGCCGCGGCCGCGGCGGAGCAGGCGGCCGGCGCGTCGCCGCCGCCGCCGCGGCAGCCGCCGACGCCCAACAGCCTGTCGTCCATCAAGAAGGCGCTGAAGCAGAAGCAGCAGGCGCAGCCGGCGCCGGCGGCGGCGGCGGCGGAGGCGCAGCAGGCCAACGGCGGCGGCGCCGGCCGCGCGCCCAAGACGCCGGCGCAGCAGAAGGGCAGGGCCGGCGGCGGCGGCGGCGGCGCGACGCCCAAGCCGTCGCCGGGCGCGGCGGCCAAGGCCGGCGGCGGCAGGCAGGGCGCGGGCGCGGCGAAGCGCGGCAGCAAACGGCAGCAGTGAGCCGGCGGCGGGGGCATGGTCGTCGGCTGCAGCTGCCGCGGCGCGGCGGCGGTGCCGGGGCGCAGGATGTGCGGTCGCAGGCGCTGTAACCTCAGAGCGCCGCACGGGGCGCGCTGCGGTCCGGGCCACCCGCGCTGCGCGCTCAGCCGCCGCCAGAAGCAGTCATGCGCCGAGCGCTCGGCGAGATCGCCGCGCCGCTCTCGGGCAAAACGGACGCGTCAGCCAGCTTCGTCAACGTGCAGGCAATGGGCTTTGAAGTCGGTGCGCGCACGTGACCGGCAGGGGACGTCCGCGGCCGGTCCGCGCGGGGCGCGCAGGGGGCGGCGCAGCCGCGGGGCGGCCCGCCGGGGCCCACGCGCGCGCGCGCGCGCTGCCGCTGCGCAGGCAAGAACTGCAGCGGCTCGGTCGCGACGGCGTCGCTGCGGCTCGCCAACGGCACCGCCGTGCCCGTGTCGGCCGCCAACGCCGTGTTCACCACCGCCCAGACTACGGGCAAGCTCAACCTGACGCTTGACACGCCCGTCGGCTACGACAACGCGGCCAACGCGACGCTCTGCGTCACGCTGCGCGCGCCCTGCGCTTCGGTCGAGGCGCTCTGCGCGTACGGCAACGCCACCAGCTGCCGCACGTTCGTCAGCGTCATGGCGTATCGTCAAAAACAGTCATGCGGTGAGCACCGCGCGCGCGCGCGCCCGCCGCCGCGCCGGCTGTGGGCCGCGCTGCCTGACCTGTCCTGCCATGCCAACGCGCGCCGCGCCGCGCCCGCAGTGCCAAACTGCGAGAACGGGCAGTCGGTCGCGGCCATGTGCACGACCAGGTCAACCTGGTTCCTCCCACCGACAGACTGCAACGCAACGTGGACGTGGAGCGCCTGCAGCGCCGCCTGCGGCAACGGCACGCGTAATGGCACGTACACCATCGCCCAGCTGCCCCAGAACGGCGGGGCAGCGTGCACGGCGGTCAACGGGTCGACGACCACCGGGGCCTGCTACGCCGGCGCCTGCCCAAGCAGCCCGTCGCCGGCGCCGGCACCGTCGCCCAGCCCTGGCGCATCGCCAGGCGCGGCGGCCAAGGCCGGCGGCGGCAGGCACGGCGCGAGCGCGAGCGCGACAAAGCGCGGCGAAGCGCGGCAGAGAACGTCAGCAGCGAGCCGGCGGCGGTGCCGGGGGCGCAGGATGTGCGGTCGCAGGCGCCGTAACCTCAGAGCGCCGTGCGAGGCGCGCTGCGGTCCGGGCAGCCCGCGCTGTGCGCTCAGCTGCCGCTGCCGGCGTCGCCGGCGCCGCAGCCGCAGCTCGGCCGCCAGATGCGCCAGACCACGCAGCGCAGGTCGGGGAACAGGCTGCTCAGCGGCGGCGGCGACGGCGGCGGCAGCTCCGCGCCCGCCTCGACGACCTCCGCCACCGCCAGGCCCAGCGCCTCCAGCTGCTCCACCAGCTCCACGTCCATCGCGTCGAAGCGGTGCTTCGTGTGCGCGTAGTAAAAGGCCGGCGGTTCAGGCTGCTCCGCGGCGGCGGCCGCTGCTCGGAGCTGCCGCCCGCACGCGCAGCGGCGCGGCGGCATGAGCGCCGCGAGCAGGCGCGGCAGCGCACGCACACCGGCGTCATTGTAGACTAAATCGCTGCCAAGGATTATGTCCCACCGCGTGTCCAGCACCGACAGCGCGCTGCAGGTGCTGCTGCCGGGCTCGGCCGGCGCCGGGCGGGCCGCGCCGTCCGCGGGGCCGGGCGCGGCGCCGCCGCGGCCGCCGAGCGCCGCCGCCGCCGCCTCCCAGTCGCACGCGCAGCACGTCACGGCAGCCATGCCGGGGAGGTGCGCGTTGGCCGCCACGTTGCGCGCGAGGTGCTCCAGCGCCGCGCCCGGCTGCTCGGTCAGGCAGACGTGCGCCGCGCGCACGTTGCGGGCGACGAGCAGGCCCAGCAGGCCGCACCCTGAGCCCAACTCAAGCACGCGCACGCCCGGCGGCAGGAGCGCCGCCTGCTCGGCCGCCAGGAACGCAGCGGCGCGCCAGGCGGCCGACCAGACGGTGCCGCCCGTCGTGGTGAGCTCCTTCGTGGTGGTGATGCGCACATCGTCACAGACCCAGCCCTCCACGTGTTGTTGTGACACCGGGGCTGGCGGAGGCTCCGCCGCCATCCGCTGCCGCCGCCGGTCGCGGCAGACACGCCCCTGGGCTCGCGCGCGGTCGCCCGTTGTATCTTTATGACAGCTGAGATGCGCACGCGGCTGACGCGCCGCTGCTGGAGAGGCGGCGGCCCGGCGTCGGCGGCGCTGCTCGGCCGTGCGCGGCGCGAGCACACAGGCACCGCCTTTCCGTGTCACACTCGGAGTCTCGCGCTTCAAGGGATCGAACGAATGCAAAGGCAGTGCGCGCCGCCGACGGGCAGCCCAGAACCGCGGCCGGTTGACCCTGGGCTGTGCGTGTCAGGGGAGCCGCGGCCGGACCCGCGACCCAGCAGCAAAACCACCGCCGCGCTATTCTTCGCTCGCGGCGGCCTCGTCGACGGCGTGCGCCTGCAGCAGCGCCAGGTCGACGTAGTCCAGCGCGCGCACGTGGCAGCCGGACAGCACGACCGGCGGCGCCTTGCCCGCGTCGGCGGCCTCCTTCCACCTGCTCGCGCAGAGGCACCTGCAGCGCAGCGGGGGCGGCGGCGGCGGCAGCGTGATGAGCAGGAGGGAGGAGGGGGAGGAGACGGCGGCGGCCGCGCCGCGCGCGCCGGCGGCCGGCGGCCCCGCGCCCACCACCGGTCGCCAGGCTTCAAGCCGGGGAAGCCGTACTGCGGCGCGGGCGTGCTGAGGTCGTTGCCGCGCGCGGCCGTGTAAGCAAGAAACTCCTCCGTCACCTGCGCGGGCGTGCGGCGTGCGCCGGGTGCGACACGGGGCACGGCGCGCCGCGCGGCCCTTGGACGCCACCGGCGGCGCCGGCCGGACCGCCCAGGCCCGCAGCCCGTCACCTCCGCGCAGACGACGTGCACGCCGACGTCGCCGCCGCCCGTCCTGCAAAAGCCGTCACGGTAGTAGCCGGTCAGAGGGCTGCGGAGGAGGGCACGCGCCGGCGGCGCACGGGCGGCGGTCAGCGGTCAGCGGCGGCCGCAGCGCGGCGCACGCGCGGCTGCGCGGGGCGCCCACCTGGTGCAGCAGCACTTCAGCGGCGTGCCAAGCACGTTCAGCGCCGCAAACGTGCCGCCGCCCGGCTCCGCCCCCGCCGCCGCCGCCTTGGTCGCCATGCGCGGCCCGCACTGCCTGCGCACACGGGCGGGGGGCGTTGTTGTCGGATGCTGCAGCTGCGTCGGACACAGCTCGGCACGCGCGCCAGCAGCCCACCCCGGCGCCGTGCAGGCCTCCCGGCTGCTCCGCGCGGCGCCGCCGGCAGCAGCGGCAGCGGCGAGGGAGCGGCGCGCGAGCAGGAACATGAGCAGCAGCAGCGGACGCATGCGACGGCGTCCTGGTCTGGCGGTGGCGGGAAGGAGTGGCAATCGCCGGGGCGGCGGCGTGCGCCAGGACGGGGCGGTCTGTGGCCGCGGTCTGGCGCGGCGTCTCAGCCCTCCTGCATCGCCCCCGCCCCTCGCGGCAGTCACGCCGGTGACGAACCCGGCTTCCGCACGACCGGCAGCGCCCGCGCGACAGCGGCAGCAGCGGCGGCAGCGGCAGCGGGTGCAGCAGCAGCGCGTCGGAGCGCCGCCGCCGCTCGCCGCACGTCCGGCCGGCCGCCCAGGCTCCCGGCGTTCAGAAGCGCAGCAGCAGCGCGAGCTGCCGAAAGCAGCAGCAGCAGCAGCAGCAGCAGCAGCAGCGGTGCGGCCGCGGCGCGTGCGCGCCCGCCCCAGCAGCGGCCGACCGGGCGCCCGGCGCGGCGGCGGCGGCGCGCGATGGACCGCGCGAGCGGCGGCGCCGGCGGCGGCGGGCCGTACGCGGGCCAGCGCGCGAGCTACGTCGCGCTGTCGGCCATCACGATCCTCGCGCTCGCGCTGCTCTGCTCCATCTGGAGCCCCGACGTCGGCGGCAGCGTCGCGCTGCTCGGGCTGCTCGCGGTCTACCTGCAGAGCCAGGAGCTGCTCATGCTGGTGGGCCGCGCCGCGCCACCTGCCGCGCGCTGGCGCCGCGCCGCGCGCCGACCGCCGCCCGCGGGCGCCGCGCCGCGCGCCGACCGCCGCGCGCGGGCGCCGCGCTGCTGCGCCGACCGCCGCCCGCGGGCGCCGCGCGCGCTGCGCTCGCTGCACCCGCGCGCCGTGCGCCGCAGTTCCTGGTGTTTGCGCCCGCCAGCATCCTGGTCGACTGGCTGCGCCTGGCGCACACGCCGCACGACCTGCGCGGCCGCGGGTGGCTGATCTTCCTGGCGCTGCTCGGCGACGCCGCTAAGGTCGCCGGCGCCGTGTTCGCGTGGGCGCTGCACGCCTCCATCGCCTCGGGTGCGCGGACTGACTGCGCAGCCGCCGCGGCCCGGGCGGCCGACGCCGCGCGCGCCGACGCCGCGCGCGCCGACGCCGCGCGCGCCGACGCGGCCGCCCGCAGGCGAGGCGCTCGCCGGCGGCTACGGCGCGCCCCCGCCCCCGCAGCAGGCCAGCTACACGCGCGTGGACGACCCCTTCGCCACGGCCTATTCGCCGCCGCCGCAGCCGCAGCGGCGCGAGGCGCCAGGCGCGCCGCCGCCGGGGCCCGCGCCGCTGGCGCCAGGGCCCGCGCCGGCGGCGCCGCTGCATGACCTGGTCTAGCTGCGGCCGGGCAGCGGGGCGCCGCCGCGTGCAATCGACAGGACGCCGTCGCGACGCGCTGCCGCCGCTGCGGCTGCCGCGGCGGGGCTCCAGCGCTTGGTCAGCCTCAGGAAAGCATCCCCGCGAGGCTCGCGAGCTCGTCGCCCGCCAGCGCGGGACCGGCGGGCGCGGTCGCTCCCGGGGCACGCTCGGGTCCGCGCCCGCCATTGCCCCGCCATGCCGCCAGCCCACCGCGCCGCCTCCTGAGGCAGCTGAGGCAGCGGGGAGCGTCATGGCAAGCTGGCGCCGCGCCGGCGGGCGCTCAGCGCAGAGGCGGAGCGCGCCGGCGCTCCTGCTGCTCGCGGCGCTGGCGGCGTGCGGCATGGCAGCCGCCCGCGGCCACGACGTCCCGTCCTGGTGGCGCGCCGACCAGCTGCCGGACGGTGGCGGCGGGCCGGCCCGGCCCGGCGGCGCGCCGGGCGCGCGCGGCGCGCTGCGCGCAGGCGGGCGCGCGCCGGCGGGCATGGCAGCGGCGGCCATGGCAGCGCGCGGGCGGCCGCTGCTGCAGGCGGGCGCCTTGCCCTACGCCAGCGGGCGGTCGCTGCTGCAGGCGGGCGCCTTCCCCTACGCCAGCGTTGACATGGTGCCGACCGCGTCCACCTGCAACGCCACCGGCAACGCTACGATCGAGCTGCTGTCGACCTACGCGGCGCCGGTCAACTCCACTTGGTGCTTTCGGGTGTGGGAGATGCCTGGCATTACCGGCGCGTCGCTCGGCGAGATCGCCGCGCCGCTCTCGGGCAAAACGGACGCGTCGGCCAGCTTCGTCAACGTGCAGGCAATGGGCTTTGAAGTCGGTGCGCGCGCGTGACCGGCGGGGGACGTCCGCGGTCGGTCCGCGCAGGGCGCGCAGGGGGCGGCGCAGCCGCGGGGCGGCCCGCCGGGGCCCACGCGCGCGCGCGCGCGCTGCCGCTGCGCAGGCAAGAACTGCAGCGGCTCGGTCGCGACGGCGTCGCTGCGGCTCGCCAACGGCACCGCCGTGCCCGTGTCGGCCGCCAACGCCGTGTTCACCACCGCCCAGACTACGGGCAAGCTCAACCTGACGCTTGACACGCCCGTCGGCTACGACAACGCGGCCAACGCGACGCTCTGCGTCACGCTGCGCGCGCCCTGCGGTTCGCTCGAGGCGCTCTGCGCGTACGGCAACGCCACCAGCTGCCGCACGTTCGTCAGCGTCATGGCGTATCGTCAAAAACAGTCATGCGGTGAGCGCGTGCGCGCGCTCGAGTGGCGCGCACGCCGCCGCGCCGGCTGTGGGCCGCGCTGCCTGACCTGTCCTGCCATGCCAACGCGCGCCGCGCCGCGCCCGCAGTGCCCAACTGCCAGAACGGGCAGTCGGTCGCGGCCATGTGCACGACCAGGTCAACCTGGTTCCTCCCACCGACAGACTGCAACGCAACGTGGACGTGGAGCGCCTGCAGCGCCGCCTGCGGCAACGGCACGCGTAACGGCACGTACACCATCGCCCAGCTGCCCCAGAACGGCGGGGCAGCGTGCACGGCGGTCGACGGGTCGACGACCACCGGGGCCTGCTACGCCGGCACCTGCCCAAGCAGCCCGTCGCCGGCGCCGGCACCGTCGCCCAGCCCTGCGCCGCCTGCGCCGGCGCCGTCGCCCAGCCCGGCGCCGCCGGCGGCGCCGCAACCATCGCCCAGCCCTGCGCCGCCCGCGCCGGCACCGTCGCCCAGCCCGGTGCCGCCGGCGCCGGCGCCATCACCAAGCCCGGCGTCGCCGGCGGCGCCGCAACCATCGCCAAGCCCTGCGCCGCCGCCGGCGCCGCAACCATCGCCAAGCCCGGCGCCGCCCGCACCGGCACCATCGCCCAGCCCGGCTCCGCCGGTGCCAACAGGCAGCCCGTCACCCTCTCCCGCGCCGCCAGCGGAGAGCCCGTCGCCCTCTCCCGCGCCGCCAGCGGAGAGCCCGTCGCCCTCTCCCGGGCCAGCGGCGGAGAGCCCGTCGCCCTCGCCCGGGCCGGCGGCGGAGAGCCCGTTGCCCTCTCCCGGGCCGCCAGCGGAGAGCCCGTCGCCCTCGCCCGGGCCGCCAGCGGAGAGCCCGTCGCCCTCTCCCGCGCCGCCAGCGGAGAGCCCGTCGCCCTCTCCCGGGCCGGCGGCGGAGAGCCCGGCGCCCTCTCCTGAGCCGGCGGCGGAGAGCCCGGCGCCCTCTCCTGAGCCGCCGGCGGAGAGCCCGTCGCCCTCGCCCGGGCCGGCGGCGGAGAGCCCGTTGCCCTCTCCCGGGCCGCCAGCGGAGAGCCCGTCGCCCTCGCCCGGGCCGCCAGCGGAGAGCCCGTCGCCCTCTCCCGCGCCGCCAGCGGAGAGCCCGTCGCCCTCTCCCGGGCCGGCGGCGGAGAGCCCGGCGCCCTCTCCCGGGCCGCCAGCGGAGAGCCCGTCGCCCTCGCCCGGGCCGCCAGCGGAGAGCCCGTCGCCCTCTCCCGCGCCGCCAGCGGAGAGCCCGTCGCCCTCTCCCGGGCCGGCGGCGGAGAGCCCGGCGCCCTCTCCCGGGCCGCCAGCGGAGAGCCCGTCGCCCTCGCCCGGGCCGCCAGCGGAGAGCCCGTCGCCCTCTCCCGCGCCGCCAGCGGAGAGCCCGTCGCCCTCTCCCGGGCCGGCGGCGGAGAGCCCGTCGCCCTCTCCTGAGCCGCCGGCGGAGAGCCCGTCGCCCTCGGCCGGGCCAGCGGAGGAGAGCCCGTCGCCCTCGGCCGGGCCAGCGGAGGAGAGCCCGTCGCCCTCGGCCGGGCCAGCGGAGGAGAGCCCGTCGCCCTCTCCCGAGCCGGTGGTGGAGAGCCCGTCGCCTGCGCCCGGCGCGGTGGCGGCGGCCAGCCCCTCGCCCGCGCCCAGCTCTGCCCGCCCCTCGTCGCCAGCAGCGCCGGCGCCCACCTCGTCTTTGCCGGACCTCCCAGTCTTCGTGAGCGCTCCCTCGGTGCTGGCGCCGCTGCCGCCGCTCAACGACACCGGCATCCACGTCCGCGGGGGGAGCGTCAGCATCACAGGCATCCAGGTGCAAGCCGCCGGCCCCGTGGCGCCCGCGCCGGGCGCGGCGAGCCCCGGGCTGCGCTCGCGGTGGGCTGCGTTCAATGGGACTTTGGGCTTTTTGCGCCTCGGTGTCGGCATAGATATCGCGGGCGACTTCCAGCTCGAACGGTCGATGGACTGGAGCTACGACGCGCCGCGCGGCGCGTGGACGACGCGCGTGGGCATGCTGGGCACCTTCCACCTCGTGCACGAGGAGGTCAGCGGCACGGCGGTGAGCCGCTGCGCGGTGGCGCCGCGCCGGCGGGGACGCTGCGCCAGCCGGGACGCGGGGCAGCAGCAGCTGCCGCTGCCGCGCCCCACGCTGCGCCGCGCCGCCGCCGCCGCGCAGGTGCGCAACTCGACGCTCAACCCGAGCGTGGCGGGAGATCTGACGCTCTTTTCCAGCGTCTGGCCGGGCCCCGGCTTTTCAGGTGCGGGCGCCGGCTGGCCTGCCAACCAGCACCGGCCCGAGCTGGCTGCCCTGCAGACCAGCCGCGCGCGCCATGCGTCTGACGGCTGCCCGCGCCCGCACCCGCGCCCGCGCCCGCGCCCGTGCCCGCGCCCGCGCCCGCACACCGCCAGGCTGCTACGACTGGTCGGGCGCGCTGGAGCTCGACCCAAACCCCTTTGTTGTCTGGCCGGACGCCGCTGCGCTGCTGGGCGGCGCGCACGCGCGCCGGCTCACCGCGGCGCGCGCGAGCAGCTCGCCGAGCAGCTCGGGGCTGACGCCGGTGCAGGGCAGGGTCTCGGTGCGAGAGTCTGGCAGCGCCGCAGCTGCGGCGGCGGCCGGCGGCGCGGACAACAGCACGGGCGTGCCCGTGGTGCCGCTGGACGACGCGGACGAAATTCGCGTCGTCGGGGGCCCCGCCCCGCCTGGGTCCCAGGCCTGCGGCGGCGGCGCGGTCGCGCAGGGCCCGCTCTGCGTGCTGGGCGGGGGGCAGCAGGGCAAGGCGGAGGGCGCGACGTCGCCCGCGCCGGCGGCCGAGGGCGCCGGGGCGCCTGCTGCGCCGCCCGGCGGGCAGGGCCTGGCCGGGCTGCTTGGCGTGAGCCCTACCACGCTCATCATCATCATCGCCGTCGGCGCGCCGCTCGCGCTGGTCGCCTGCGTTGCCGGCGTGGTGGCCGCCGCGGCGCGGCGCCGGCGCCAGCGCGAGGCGGCCGCGGCCGCGGAGGCGCGGCAGCGCGCGCCCGCGCAGCGCGAGGCGGCGCACGGCGCCGCCGCCGCGGCGGGCGCCTCGGCGGACGACGGCGGCGCAGTCGTGCGCCGGGGGCGCGGCGGCCGCGCCGTGCGCCGGCGGCTGCCGAGCACCGCCGGCGCGGCGCCGGCCAGCGCCGACGGCGCGGCGGCGGCGGCGGCGGCTGGCAGCGCGCGCGGCGGCAGGGCGCACCGCGGCCGCGTGCCGGGCCACCCCGGCGTGCCGGAGCTGGAGGGTGCCAGCTGCAGCGGCAGCAGCGGCAGCAGCTGCGAGCTGGACGAGGACGGCGTGCCGGTGCTGGGGGGCGGCGCCGCGGCGACGGCGGTCGAGTTTCTGGAGCCCGGCGAGGCTGGCCTCTCTGACAGCCTGTGCGGCGGCTCCGCCGCGCGGCTCCCTCGACGGGACAGCGAGGGGCTGGTGATGCTGGAGGGCGCGGGCGGGCACCACCGCCAGCACCACGGCCTGCGTGACTCGCTGGCGGGCATGGCCAGCGGCCTCGCCGCCGCGCTCGGCCTGCGCGGCTCGTCCGCGGGCGCGGCCTACCGCGCGCCGCCAGTGCTGCGGGGCGCCAGCCTGGACCTGGCACCGCCGCCGGGCGCCGGCGCGGCGCGGCCGCCCACGCTGCCGGGCGCGCGGCGCCGCTCGGGGGACGAGGCGCAGGCCGCCGCCGCAGCCTGTGCCCTGCGAGCGGCCGGCGTCATGCCCGCTGGCGAGGAGGCGGCTGGCGTCGGCGCGCCGCACCGCGCGCGCCAGGGCGCCGCGGCAGGCCGCCCGGTTGAGGGCGACGCGCAGCAGCAGCGCTCCGTGCCGGCGCAGTGGCTGCTGCCCGCCCGGGGCGGCGCAGGCGCGCGGCAGGCGTTCTGGGCGGTGGCGGGCGGGCTGGGCCCGGGGCCGCGGCCGCGCCCGAGACGGCCCACGCGCCCCTCCTGCTTCCCGCCCGGGGCGCGCCGAGCCCCGGCGGCGCGCGCCCGCTGCCGCCCCAGGGAAGGCCGCCGCCCCGCGCGGCGCGGCTCGAGGGCTGGGAGTGAGGCATCAGAGAACGTTGCGCTTGGACTCGCTAGGTGTGTTGCACTGCCGTCTCATGAGTTTGGCTGCGGCTGCGCAAATGCAAGTTGTTGTTATTGCCGCGCACGCCGCACGACGCGCGCGCGCTGGGCATGGTATCCTCTGGCGCCCGGCGCCCTGCACAGCGCCTGGCTGCACTGCGCCGCTGCCTGGGGTTTGACCAACACACTGCTTCTGTGGCAGCCGCACGTCGGATGAGCGCCGACGCGCGGCGGCGGTGATGGGTTTGGGTTTACAGAACTTGAGCAGCACACGGGGCGCAGTTTGTTCGGCGTCGCCCACACGCCCTGCAACGACGAGCGGCGTTCGGAGCCCCGCCCGCGCGGTGCCGCACCCACAGCCGCCCAAGTCCCCCCCCCCCCCCGCAGCCTCGGCCGTGCGCGCGCGCGGCGCCGCCTCACACCAGCGGCGACCGACCGGCAGACAGGCGCTGCGGGTTGGGCTGCGGCGGCGAGTCCTGCGGGGCGGGCCAGCGCGGCCGTCGGCGGCAGAGCCAAGCAGGGCAGCGCGCCGCCCGCGCGCGCGCGCCGCGCGGCGCCGCACCTCGGGCTTGTGCGGCAGCGGGCGGTTGATCGCACTCGACGTGCTGCCCGCGCTGCCCGGCAGGTGCCCAAACGGCTCGCCGCGGTCCTGGAAGCTGACCACCTTGGGGCTGGGCGGCGCGCCGCCGAGCTGCGGCGGCGCGTGGCTCAGCGGGCGCGGGGGCGCCGCCGGGCCGCCGCCGCCGCCGCCGCCGAGCTGGCCCGGCAGCAGCGGCGCCTGCCCGCCGCCGAGCAGCACCGCCAGGCCCGCGCTGTTGGCCACGTGGATGGAGTCCTCCGCGCCGCCGTCGGCGCCGCGGGCGCTGCTGAGGGGCGTGCGGTTGATGATGCTCCGCGCCGCGCTGGCCACGCTCGGCCCCGGGCCAGTCGCGCTGGAGAGGTTGCTGCGGCTCTTCTGCCCCAGCCGCGCCGAGCCGGGCGAGCCCAGCAGCGCGCGGGGCCCCGCGTCGGCGCCACCGGGCAGGGCGCCGCCCGCGCCGGGGCCCGCCTCCGCGCCGCCGGCGTCGCCGTCGCCGGGCGGTGCGAGGCGGCCCTGTGGCCCGCCGCCCAGGGCGGTGAGGTCGTCGCCCAGCCCCAGGCTGGACAGCAGCGCCTGGATGCTGAGCACGCCGCCGCCGCCGCCGCCGCCGCCAGCGAGGCCCCCGGGCGGCGCGCCGCCGGGCGGGGGCGGGCCAGCAGGCTGGCCCGCGGCGTCGCCGGTGGCCACGGCGGCCGCGCTGAGGACGCTGCGCTCGAGCTGGCTGAGCTTGCCGCGCAGCAGGTCAATCTCGTCCAGCACCGTGGCGTGCTCCGCGCTCAGCACGTTCCGCCCCGCCTGCGCGCGGCACGGCGGCGGGCGGCGGTGCCCCGCGGCGGCGGGTCAGCGCGTGCCCGGGCGGCGGCCGCCACGCCTGAATTCCTCAGCGCCCCGCGCGCGTCGCGCGTCGCGCCTGCAGCTTGTCGTTGTCGCGCGCGAGGCGGCCGTTCTCCTCGCTGAACTTTATGAGCAGCGCCTGCGTCTCGCGCAGCCGCCGCAGCAGCTCGCCGTTGCTCGGCGCGCCGCCGCCGCCGCCGCCGCCGCCGCCGCCGCCGCCGCCGCCGCCGCCGCCGTGCGCGGCGTGGCGCGCCGCGTTGGCGCGCAGCTCTGCGGGGCGGGGCGGACGCGCGGGTGAGCGGGGGAGCGCGGCGGGCAGCCGCTGAGCCCCGGCCCCCGTCGCGCCCCAGCGTGCCGCCGGGCCGCACCCAGGTCGTTGAGCGACGACCGCAGCTGCTGCTCGCCGCTCATGCCGCCGCCGCTGCCGCTGCCGCCCGGCACCGCGCCGCGCGCCAACTCGGGCGTGCTGCTGGCGCGCAGCAGGCCGCCCGGGTCGTCGCCGCCGTCGGCGGCGCCGCCCAGCAGGCCGGGGTCGGGGCTACCGCCCGCGCTGCCGCCGGGGCTGGCAGTGCGGGTGCCGGGGATGCCCAGCACGCTCGGCCGCGCCGCGTCCGGCTTGAAGCTGCCGCCGGGGTGGCCCCCGCCGTCGGGCGTGGTGGGGACGCTGCCCTGCTGCGAGCCTGCGGCGGCGCGGCGGCGCGCCTCAGTCAACGCCTCTCGCGTGGCGCGCGGGCCGAGGCCCGCGCGCTGCGCGCCGCGCCGCCGCCGGCCGCGACCTGACCGGCCGCCGCGCCCCGCCCAGCCGCAAGGGGCCCACCTGGCGGCAGCGCGCCGGCGCCGCGCAGCTGCTCCTTGAGCAGCGCGTTCTCCTGGCGCAGCAGCTCGATCTCGCGCCGCAGCAGCGCGATCTGCGCCTCGCGCGGGTCGTACTGCACCGTCGGCCGGTTGTGGATGTTCTTCGCGCGCGTCGCGTAGCTCAGCGTGCTCAGCGTCTCCTCCACCTGCGGCGCGCGGCGCGCGAGCCCGTCTGCCCGCCGCGCCGCGCCGCCGCAACGCGCCGCGCGGGCCGCGCACTCCCCGCGCGCGCGCCTGCAGGCTGGAGGGCGAGCAGCACGCGATCATGAGGGTGAGCGCGCTGCCGCCGAGGCTGTCCATGAGCAGCTTGGTGAGCTTGGAGTCGCGGTACGGCACGTGCGCGGTCGTGCCCGCCGCGTCGCGCTCCGCGAGCGTGGAGATGACCTGCGCCGGCGGCGCCGGCGCGGTCGCGGGCGCGCGGTCGCGTGAGCCCGGCCACCCGCACACGGCTCGCCGCCCGCCCACCCACCGTACGCGCCCGCCGCCCACGCGCGCCGCGACGCGCTGCCGGCGCACCTTGCCGAGCACGCTGAGCGACTTGTTGATGTTGATCGTCTCCTTGAGCATCGCGCCCTCGCTCATGCTGTCCTTGACGCGCTCGCTGCCGGCGAGGTCGACAAAGGAGAGCTTGCCGTACCGCATCGTGCCGTAGTCGTACGACGACGGGTCTGCGGGGCACCCCCGCGCGGACGCGCGGACGCGCGGACGCGCGGCGCAGTCGGCGGCGCGGGACGCGACAAGCGCTGGTGCGCACGGCGCACGTTGCGGCGGCGCACCCGTGGGCGTGGCGTCGCAGTAGATGGTCATGATCGCGTGGCTGCGGCTCGACTCGGTGTTGAGCCTGTGGCTGCCGACCTTGCGGTGCTTCATGCCGGCCCGGATGACGTCCATCATCGTGCGCTGCTGGCTGCAGGGCACGACCTTGAGGCCCTGCACGTAGAAGCCGTACGCCGCGTCCCACTTGACGGGCAGGCTCTTGGCCTTGGGGTCAAAGTGCACCAGGTCAAACACGCCCTCGTTGTAGATCTCAAGGTACGATGCCTTGAGGCTGAACTTGGCGTCCTGACGCGTGCGCGCCTGCGCGCCGCGGCGCGCCGCGCGCGTTGGCCGGGCGCGCCGCCTCGGGGCGGCCGGCGGCCGAGGCCCTCGGCGGCCGGCCAGCCCCAGCGCGCGGCGGGGGAGCGCCGCCGCGGCGCGCCTGGTGGAAGAGGTACGTGACGGCGCGGGAGATGATGCCGTCGCGCTCGTGCCCCGCGTAGGCGTCGTCGCTGATGATGTCCTCGTGCCCGCTCATCGTGTGCGTCTTGCCCGACCCTGGGCGCGCCGCGCGGGCGGCGCCGCGGCGCCGCGGCGGCGTCGGCGGCGAGCGGGGGGCAGCCCGCGGTTCGCGCACCGCGCGCACGGCCGCCCCGGCCGCCTCGGGCGCGGGGCGCTGGGCGCGCCAGCGCGCCCTGCAGTCCCCCTCCCCCGGCGCCCCTGCCAGCGGCCGCGCACCGGTCTGGCCGTAGGCAAAGATGGTCACGTGGTACCCCGCCAGCGCGGCGTCGAGCAGCTGGTGGATGCCGCAGAGCGCCATCACGTCCGCCTGGCTCGTCTCGGGGCCGAGGCACGCGTGGAACGCAAAGTCGCGCTGCATCGTCGCGCCCGCAGGGCCGGGCACGACCACCTGCCGCGCCGGGCGCGCGACGGCGGCCGGGGGTCGTCGGCGGGGCGCCGTGCATCGGAGCACGCACACGCGGGCGCGCGCGGCGGCCGGCCCACCCACCCTGAGCGAGCTGCAGTCCTCAGAGACCTGCACCACGTCCGTGGCGCCCTTGGCGGCCTCGCCGGGGAAGAGCGGGCGCAGGCGGACGACGACCTTGATGTTGTCCGCGTCCGACTGCTGCTGCGCCGCCGCCGCCGCGGCGGCCGCGAGCTGCTGCTGGAACGCCGCGGCCGACTGCACCGTGCGGGGCGCGGGGCGCGCGCGGCAGCGGCGGTCGGGCGGCGGGCCTGGTGAGAGGGGTTGCTGCCGGGGCCGGCTGGCCAGGCGCGCGCGCAGCGGCGGTGCGCCAGCGCGGCGGCCAGCGCGGCGCCGCGCCTGCACCGACGCCTGCGAGAGGTCGGAGCTCATCTTCTGCAGCCCGCCCCCTCCCGCCGCGGGGCCCAGGTTGGACTTGCCCGGCGTCAGGGGCGTGGGCGAGGGCCGGCGGCCGCCCTCGATGGGCTGCAGGTGCCCCGGCCGGCCCGTGGGCGAGCCGCCGCGCGACGACGGCGCGGCGGGAGCGGCAGGCCCGCCCCGGGGGCTGGGCGGCGCGCCGCCGCCCGGCGACGCCATGCCGGCGGCGACGCCGGGACTACGCAGAGCCCCCGCTCAGGCGCTCGGCATGCCGTGCGTCGCAGCGGCGGGCGGGCAGGCAGCGGCGGCGGTCAAATCTGCGTGCCGCGCGGCCCTCTGCCGCGGCTGGCCGTGGCAAACGCCCGGGAGGAGGCCGGCAGGACGTCGGTGTATATCACAGCGACTGGCGCGCCCGGGTAGTTGCGCGCAGCGGCGGCAGGCGAGCGGGCGCCTCTGCGCCGCGCAGCGCTGCACCGCACCACACGGGCGGCCCGCCAGCTGCTGGCGGCCATCACTGCGCCCGCCCGCAGCCCGCAACTAGACTGCCGAGCACTCGCCTCCAGCGGCCGCCGGCCCGCGCCGCCGCAGCAGCCACACGCCCGCACAGCCCACTGCCTCCCCACCCGCCGCCCGCACTGCCCGCCCGTTGCGCCACCAGGCGCCCCGCACCCGCAGTCCACCATGCGCGGCGCCGCGGGCCGCGAGCCGTGCGCGCGCGGCGGCGGCGGGCGCAGCGCAGGCGCTGCGCGGTCGCGCCTGGCGGCCGTCGTCCCCGCAGCAGCAGCAGCGGCGGCTGCCGTCGGCCCGGCGGCAGCAGCAGGAGCAGGAGCAGCGGCTGCCGGCCCGCCAGCAGCGGCCGCGTCGGGAGCCGGCCCAGCAGCGGCGCCGGCGCCGCGGGCGGGGGCGGGCGAGGTGCTGTACTTTGCGTACGGCTCCAACATGTGCCCCCGCGTGCTCACCGGCCGGCGGCGCGTGCGCCCGAGCGGCGCGTGGCCCTGCTCCCTGCCCGACCACGAGCTCAGCGTGGCGGGCATGATGGGCCTGCCGTTCTCGGAGCCCGGCATGGCGACGATCCTGCAGCGGCCGCAGCAGCAGCCGCAGCAGCATCAGCAGCGGCGGCAGCCGCCGCCGGGCGGCCAGCCGTGCGTGCACGGCGTGCTCTTCCGCATCAGCGCGGCCGAGTGGGAGCGCGTAAAGGCGACCGAGGGCGTGGGCAGCAGCGCGGTCGGCTACCAGGTCGTCCCGGTGCGCTGCAGACTCTACGCAGGCGGCGAGGCGTCCGCCCTCACGCTGCGCGGCGCGCCGGCGTCGCTGCACGCGGCCGGCCGGCGTGTGCAGCCGTCCGCGCGCTACCTGGGGCTGGTTCGCGAAGGTGCGCGGGGCGGCAGCGCCTGCCCGGAGCTGCGGCGGCGGCACGCGGTGGAGACGCCCACGCTGGCAGCGAGCGCACGCGCACGCCGGCGCCGCACGCGCACGCCGGCGCCGCACCACCGCCGTGGCGCGCCCGCGCGCGCACACAGGCGCGGCGCACCACGGGCTCGAGCCGAGCTACCAGGCGTGGCTGGCGTCGCTGCAGAGCTTTGACGCGCCGCAGTCCACGCGGCTGGTCGGGACGGTCGCCACGGGCGGCGTGCTGCTCGCCGCCGCCGCGCCGGCGCTGCCTGCGTACTTCGCCGGCCGGGCGCTGGGCCTGGTCCCCCACGGCAGCGGCGGCGGCGGCGGCGGGCCGCTGCCGTTCCTGGCGTCGTTCCTGACCGGCGCGCAGGCGGTGACGTGGGCGGTGCATGACGCCGCGCTCGCGCCGCTGCTCGGCAGCGGCGCCGCGAGCGAGCGCGGCCGCGCGGTGCGGTGACGCGTTGCAGCCTGCAGCTCGCAGGTAACACGACCTCACGCGGGCGCCGCCGGCGGCGCGGCTCCCTGCGCCTGCGCGCGGCGGCGGCGGCGGCGGCGGCAGGGCGGGTGAGCGCTTGCTTGCTTGGCGCGCGCACGCGGGCGGCGGGTCGCGGCGCGGCCGCGCAGCGGTGCCGCACCTGCTGCTGCAGCTCCGCGATCTCCGCACGCGCGTCCTCCAGCTCGTGCCGCAGCGCGTCGCGCTCCGCCAGCAGCGCCTCGAACTCCGCCGGCGTCGGGCCGCCCAGCACGGACTTGACGTAGCTGGCGGAGAGGCGCGGCACGGCGCGTGGTGGGCGCGGCGCGGGTGGCGCCAGCGGGGCGGGGGCGTGAGCGGGGCGCGCGCCGCCCCTGGCTGCGTCGCCGCGCGCCGGCGCCCAGCTCACTCGATGGCAGACTTGGGCTTGTCGGGCTCCTCGTACAGCGAGACCAGCACTGCGCGCGGGGCGCGTGCGGCGGGTGAGCAGCGGCGGCGACGGTCGAGCCGCTCTGGCGGGTGAGCAGCGCGTGCCTTTGGTGAGCGCGTCCACCACGCCGGCGCTCTCCAGGTAGCGCCTGAACGACTCCTTCTGCGCGCTCTCCATCGCTGCGGGCGCTGCGGTCAACCGCGCGCGTGCGGCGGCATGCGTGCGTGCGGCGCGGCCGGTCGAGCGCCAGCTCAGCTCCTCTATGCGGCGGGCCCAGCTCCAGCACACACGCGGCCAACGGCGCGGCGGCCGAGCGGCCAAGACCTGCACCGCCGCCGCTGCACCGCCGCCGCTGTTGATGCGCGCCCGCCCCCAGACGCCATCCCGCCCCAGTCGCACCTCCCCTCCACGCGTAGCGTCGCGCCGGCTCGCGGCTGCGCGCTCGCCCAGCGCCTCGATCCGCACCTGGGCCGCCTCGCGGACGGCCGCTGGTGGTGCCCGCTGCCCGGGAGCGCGCGGTGCAGGCTCCCATCAGGGCGCAGGAGCAGGCGCAACAGCAGCAGCAGCAGCAGCAGCAGGAGAGCAGCAGCGGCGGCAGCAGCAGCGGCGGCGGCGGCGCCGGGCCCACGCCGCGCGGGCCGCCGCTTCTGCGGCGCCACCACCAGCGCCGGGCCCGTCGCGCCTGCGGCCCGCGGCGGCGGCGGCCGCGCCGCCGGGCAGCAGCCAGCGGCGGCGGCGGCCGCGCGTGCGGCGCGGTCCCGACCGCGCCGCCGCCATGGGCGGCCGCGCGGCGTGGAAGGGGCCCTACGTCGCGGTCAGCCTGCTGCGCGACGTCATCGCCATGGCGCGCGCGCACCCCGAGTGGTGGGGCCGCACGCGCTTCCAGGGCGCGCCCGCGCCGGCGATCATCCGCACGCAGAGCCGCGCGAGCGTGATCCTGCCCGACTTCCTGCGCTGCGTGTTCTTCGTGCACAACGGCAGCAAGCGCATGGCGCGCATCGAGGTGTCGGAGAACATGGTCGGCCACAAGTTTGGCGAGTTTGCGCCGACGCGCAAGTGAGCCGGCACCGGGGCGGCGGCCGGGGCGGCGGCCGGGGCGGCGGCCGCGGCCGCGGCCAGGACGGCGGCCGGCCCCTCGCGGCCTTCCGTCGGCGGCGTCCCCAGCAGCCTCGCCGCCCGCGCCCCGCCGCAGGTTCCCGCAGCACAAGGACAAGAAGAAGAAGTGAGCCGGCGCGGCGGCGGCGCGCGGAGCGGCAGCAGGACACCGAGCGGCAGGGGGCCGAGCGTCCGACCGAGGCGCCGGGGCGGCGAGAAGAGGGCTGTGCCGGCAGCGGCGCGAGGGAGCTGCGAGCTCCGCGCCGAGCTCCGGGCGCGGCGGCGCGGATCGTGGCGAGCGGCCGGCGCCGCGCGCGCCGGCTGCAGCGGCCGCGGCGCCGGCCGGCGGCGCCGGGCAACCGGGTCCTCCCTCTCGTCGCGGCGACCCGCCCCTGCCAGCGCGCCGCGAGGTCAGCCCGGCCGGCGGCGCCGCCGCCGCAGCTCGTCACGCGGCGCCGCCTACTGCGCCCCGCCGCCGCGCCTGGCGCTCCACCCGCGCTGGCGCTCGCCGCCCACACCCGCGTTGCATCTCTCACAGTTGTGGTTGCGGCCGCCGTGCAGCAGGCCCCGCACGCGACGCGGGCGCTCGCGGCTTGCCCAAGCCGGCCGGCGCGCCGGGCAGACCGACTCCCAGCGCGCTCGCGGAGCGCTCGGGCGCCATGGACGACGAGTTTTCGCAGGTCCGGGCCCGGCGCCGGAGCCCGCGGGCGGCCGGGCGCGCCGGGGGCGCCCCCTGACCGCGCCCCGTACCTGCTGCGCGCAGGCGGCGGAAATCGTACCCGGCCGCTTCTACGTCGCCTTCCTGAAGCACGCCGACAGCCCCGCCTACTCCCCGACGGCCGCCGCGGGGCTGTGCTACAGCATCGACGCCGAGCTGGTGCGGCGCCGCTCCCAACTGGCGCGCGCGCCGCCATTTGCGCGCCGCGCCGCCCCACGCCCGACCCGCCCCGCCCCCAGCTGTATGAGCCCTTCTACGCCGACTTTGGGCCGCTGAACCTGGGCAAGACCTACCGCTTCTGCGAACACACGCGCGCGCTGCTCCAGGCGCGCGCGCCGCACGCGCCGCACGCGGTGAGGGCCGCCGCGCCGGCCCACACCCACACCGCACCGCCGGCCGCCGCAGGAGGCGGAGCGCCTGGGCAAGCGGCTGTACCTCTGCACCGGGCCGGCGCCGCAGGCTTGGGCCAATGCGGCGGTCCTGGTGCGCGCGCGGCGCCGGGCCACCAGCGGCGGCCGCGGCGCAGGCAGCAGTGGCGCGCGGCGGCGGCAGCTGCAGCAACGGCGCCGGCAGGCCCCCCGCCAATGAGCAGCGGCAGCGGCGCCGGCCGGCACCCCTGCCTATGAGCCAGCGGCCGCCGGCGCACGGCGACGGCGGCCCACGCGCCCGCCGCGCGTCCGCCGCGCGTCCGCCGCGCCGCCGCCGCCGCCGCCGCCGTCAGGTGGGCGCGTTTGAGGTGCTGTACCTCAACCGCAGCCCCGAGGAGGCCTACGCGCCGCTCGCGTGCCAGGCGCCCTACATGCCCTTCCGGGACGCCTCGTGCGGCGTGCCGACGTTCAACCTGCAGCCCATCGACTGCATCAGGGTGCGCGCACGCCACCGAGGGCGCACGCGCGCGCCCGCCGGCGGCGGGCGGTGGCGAGAAGCGGCGGCTTCGGCGCGCGCCGCCGCGCGCCGAGCCTCCTCCCCGCGCTCCTCTCAGGGCCTGGCCAAGGCGCGCGACGTGGGTTTCATCGACGCCAGCGGCGGCAGCTGGCGCTTCGACCTGGACGAGTACGAGCACTACGAGCAGGTGGGTGGGGCCGCCACCCCGCGCGCCCGCCCACCCACCCGCCCGCCACCGCGGCGGCCGCGCGCCCGGCCCGCGCGCCCGCGCGCCGCCGCGGGCACGCCCGCCTCGCCCAGCGCGCCCTGCTTGCTAAGCTGTTCGTTCGTCCCTCACCGTCGCCGTGCCGCCTGCGCCCTGGTCGTCCCCGCAGGTTGAGAACGGCGACCTCAACTGGATCGTGCCGGGCAAGCTCGTCGCGTTCAGCGGCCCCGCCGCGCGGCCGACCGACTACGTCGGCTTCAGGGCGATGGTGCCGGAGGACTACTGGGACTACTTTGGCCGCCGCGGCGTGCGCGGCGTCGTGCGGCTCAACAAAAAGGTGCGCCGGCGCGCCGCCCGCGGCCATGCGCCGTGCTGCGTGCTGCCGCCACCGCCGCCGCGTGCCGCGTCCTGCCCCACCTCCGCTGCGCGCCGCGTGCCGCGTGATCCGCGTGCCGCCGCCAGGTGTACGACCGCAAGCGCTTCCTCGACGGCGGTTTTGCGCACACGGAGCTCTACTTCCCCGACGGCTCCTGCCCGAGCCAGGACATCCTGCTGCGCTTCCTCGCGCTCGCCGAGGCGGCGCCCGGCGCGCTCGCGGTGCACTGCAAGGCCGGGCTCGGCCGCACGGGCGTGCTGATCTGCTCCTACATCATGAAGCACTACGGCTTCACGGCGGAGGAGGTCATCGGCTACATCCGCATCTGCAGGTGACAGGGCCGGCCGCTGGCCGAGGCTGTGCCGAGGCGGGGCCGGCGACGCGCCTGGCCCGCCCAGCCCGCGCGGCGCGCGGCGCGCTTGGCGGGGAGCCCGCCGCCGACGGCACACGCCGCCTCTGCCGCCGCACACGCCGCCTCTGCCGCCGCAGGCCCGGCAGCGTGATCGGGCCGCAGCAGGGGTTCATAAAGGACATCCAGCGCATCATGTGGATGGAGGGCGAGGCCTACCGCGCCCTGCACGGCCCCCACCCGCCGCCGCTCATGTGGGGCGTCACGCCCGCGGCGGCGACGATCGCCGCGGCGGCGGCGGCGCCGCGCGCGGCGGCCAGCCCCGCCAGCAGCGCCGGCAGCGCGGCCGCGTGCGCGCGCGCGGACGCCGGCGGCAAGGGCGGCGCGGCGCTGCCGATGCACATCAACCTGGTCGTCGACGCGACGGCGCAGCAGGTCACCAGCCGCGGCGAGGCCGCGCCGTGCATCGGCAAGACGCTGAGCGACCTGTCGCTGCGGCAGCTGCAGGACCGCCTCGGCGAGCGCAGCGGCAGCGCCAGCTCCAGCTCCAGCGCCAGCGGCGCGAGCCGGCCCGCCGCGCCGCGCACGCCGAGCGCGGGCGCCCGCAGCGGCGCCGCGCAGGCGGCGGCGGCTGCGGCGGCGGCGGCCGTGCCCGGCCGCGGCGTCGCGCCGCAGCGGCTCTTCGGCAGCCCCGCGGCAGCGCCGGCGTCGTCGTCCTCGTCCGGCCCGCTCACCGGCGGGCTGGTGGGCGCCAGCGCGCCCAGCCGGCCCAGCTCGGGGCAGTCGCTGCTGACGCGCTCTGCCGCGGCGGCGAGCGCCGCCGGCGCGGCGGCCGCGTCGGCGGCGCGGGAGCGCGCTCTGCTGGCCAGCAGCATCACCAGCCTGCGCGCGACGCTGCACAGCGACGCGGTGGCCGCGGCGGCGCGCGCGAGGGCGCAGCCAGACTCGGCGGTGAGCCAGGGCAGCGACTTTGCCGGCTCGGGCTGGCGCACGCCGCTCACGCCCGCGCCCGCGGCGGGCAGCAGCCGGCCGTCGAGCGTCGCGCGCGTGCTGGCGCCCAACGGCCAGCCCCGCAAGCTGCCCGCGGCGGCGCTCGCGGCCGCGCTCGCGGCGCCGGCGCCCGCGGCGGCGGCCAAGGGCAGCACGCCGCTCACGCCGCAGCAGCAGGCGCTCGCGGCGGCGCGGCTGTCCGCGTACTACAGCGGCTCAAGCTGACGCGGCGGCGCGGCCTGACGCGCGCTGGGCTGGGTGGGATGCCTGCCTCCCACTTCTCTCCTGTCCCTGCCTGTGCAGGCTGTCTGGCGGCGGCGCTGCCCGCCCAGTGTTGGAGGGCAGGCAGGCCAGCCGCGTTGTAGAGGCTTCACAGTCTGTGAGCGCCCGCGAGCGCTTGGGCTCTGCCCGAGGAACCCACGCACTGACACGACGGGTCGGGAGCGCTGCCGCACTTGGCGTGCTCGGCGCGCCGCCGCCGGCCGGCGGCGCGGTAGCAGCACGCCGTGCCGCCTGTGCGGCGCCCCGGCCGGCGAGGGCTCTGCGCCACCGCGCACCACCCTCGGAGCCGGCAGGCGGTGTGCCCTGTGCAGACCCCAGCGCCCTCATTGCCTGCCGGCGGCCCGTGCCGCCGGCAGGGGTCGCGGCCACGCGCCATTCGCCTGAATTCATGCAGGAGCGCCCGCTGGGCGCGCGGCCAGTGCTGCGCGCCAGGCGCGCGCGTGGGCTCTGGATTCTGTGTGTCGACAAGCAGGCAGGCAGCTGACAGTTCGGAATAAACGCAGGCAGGAGGGAGCTCAGAACTCTGGACAACGGAGGGCAAATAACGGCCGGCGCTGGACGCGCCGCCGGCGGCTGGGGCCAGCTGGGGGCGCGCGGGCCGCAGGGACTGCTGCCTGTCTGTCTGTCTGTCAAGCTGCTGGTGTGCCTGCAGGCGCGCAGCGGGGTGTTCAAGTAACCTTTCGTTACACTCGCGTCAGCTGCTGGCGCTGCTGCTGCCGTCGTAGGTCTTGGGCCGCAGCAGCAGGTAGGTGGCGGGCCCCACCAGCGGCAGCAGGCACAGCAGCGGCACGAGCCCGCTGCGCGGCGCACGGCGACGCGCGGGCGGGGGCGCGCCGCGCGTCAGCCGAGGCGCGCTCCGCCGCCCGGGCGCGCCGCCGCCGCTGCGCCCTGGCCCCGCGCGACGCGCGCACGCACCTCTTGTCCCAGTTGCGCCCCTGCGCGTCGTTGGCCATCCAAAACGGCATGAGCAGCGTGCAGAGCGCGAAGTCGACGCTCGTCGCGTGCACGAGGCGGCTCTCGTCAAAGAGCTGCAGGTAGCCCGCCCACGCGCCGCCGCCGGCGGAGAGCGCCGCTAACAGCCAGTAGCCCGCGCCCGCGGCGAGCGCCGCGCCGAGCCAGGGCGTCTCGGCGGCGCGCATGTAGAACCGGCCAGGGCCCTCCTGCGGGGCGCGGAGGCGGGCGCGCGCTGCTCGCACTGCTCGCGCGGCAACCGCGCCGCGCCGCGCCGCGCGCGCACCAGCTCCGCCGCGGGCGGCGGCAGCGCCTCGGGCGGGCTCTTGGGCGCCCAGAGGGCCATGTAGGGAATGAGGGCGTAGGCGCCGAGGAAGACCGACGCGCACACAAACGGCCACGCCGGCAGCTGCGCGCGACGCGACGCGACGCGCGGAGGTGGGCGGGCGGGGCGCCCGCCGCGCGCGCCGGGCGGGGCGGCGCCTGCGTGTGCGAGCGTGCGCGCGCGCATGCGCGTGCCTTGTCGGTGCGCGCGCCGGGGATGAGTATGGCGGCGTAGATGAGGGGGTAGAGGCCCATGCAGTTCCACAGCGCCGTGAAGACCACGTTGACCTGGAACGGGTCGTCCGCCTTGAGCCTGGCGCGGCGCGCGGGCGGGCACGGCGCGCGGGGCGCGGGGCGTGGGCGGGCGCGCGCGGGCGGCGCGGCGAGGGCAGCGGCAGGCGGCGGGCGGCGCGGCGGCGGGCGGGCGCACCCCACGAGCTTCTGCACCACAAAGGCGTCGATTGTGGGCGTCTGGTTCGGCGCGAGCACAAAGACGTAGGCCATCAGCCCCGCCCACAGGCCTAGCAGCGCCGCGTTCACCGCCAGCCCCGCGCCGCCGCCGCCCTCCGCGCCGCCCGCGCCCTCGCCGCCGCCGGCGCCGCCGCCGCCGCTCGCGCGCGGCGCCGGCGGGCCCGCGCGGCGCTGCGCCGGCGGGCCGCGCCGCGGCGCGGGCGCCACGCCGCCGCTGCTGCTGGGCGCCGCGACCTGCGGGCGTGCGGGCGCGCCGTGGGGGGCAGGCCGGGGGCCGCGGCGCAGCAATTGCGCCCGCCGCCGGCTGCGCGGCCGGCGCGCGGCGGCCGCGCACTTGGCGGCCCGGCGCCGTCGCCCGCGGCGCCGCGCGCGCTGCGCGGCCTGGTAGCAGGCTCCCCGCCGGCAGCCCCGCCGGGCGGGCCAGGCGCTGCAGCAGCGCGGGGGACTGCATCATGCTGCCGCCGCTGCCGCCGCTGCGCCGCTGCCGCCGCTGCCGCCGCTGCTGTCGGCGCGGTGTGTGCTCCGTCCGCCGAGCGGCGGTGGGCGTAAATCTGAGAGGGAGGCCTCCCGGCCGTCGTGTGGGGGCTCGAAAAACCGCGTGCCAAAAACATCGTGAGGTCATCGATCGCGAGCGCTCCCGGCTTGGCCGGGGCGCCCCCCGCTCCCGCTCCCACTCCAAACAGGAGCGGCCGGTGGCCACACACAGCTGAGGTGAGGCGGCAGCTCTGAGCGCCTGAGCGCGCGGCCGCGCCGCGTCGCAGCTGCGCGCTGCTGCTGCGGCGACGCCGCCACCGCTCACGCGCGCGCAGGCAGCGCACGCCGCGCCCACCGCCATGGCGGCCGAGCACGACGCCGTGGCGATCACGGCGTTCAACGCCGCGAGCCCCACGGACGCCGCGGCGCTCGTCAAGCGAGTCGCCGCCGATCCGGGCGCGGGGGAGGTCACGGTGGCGATGAAGTACGCGGGCGTCAACCCCTCCGACGTCTTCAGCCTCATGGGCGTCTACCCGGGTCCGCGCCGCTGCCGCTGCCAGCCCTCGCCGCGCCCTTCAGCGCCACCGGCGCCGCCGGCGCGCTGCCGCCGCGGCGCCCGAGACGCTGCCGCCGCGGCGCAGGCTTCCCCAAGCCCGGCGTGCTGGGCTTTGACGGCATGGGCGTGGTGTCCAAGGTCGGCCCCGGGGTGTCGGCCTTCAAGCCCGGCGACCGCGTGACGAGCCTGGGCTGGCTCGCCGCGGAGGGCGGCGGCGGGTCGTGGCAGCAGGCGATCACGCTGCCCGCCGACCGCCTCGTCGCGCTGCCGGACGCCATCAGCGACGAGGCCGGCGCGCAGGTGCGTGCCAGGCGCGACGGCGGCGCCGGCGGCGCCAGCAGCGGCTCGCCGCCGACGGCCGCTGCCCTGCCGCCGCAGGTCTACATCAACCCGGTGACGGTGGTCGGCCTGCTGGAGGTCGCGCGCGTCGCGGCGGGGGACCACGTGCTCATCACCGCCGCGGGGTCGACGCTCGGCCGCATGCTCATCGCCGCCGCGCGCGCGGAGGGCATCAAGACCATCGGCGTCGTGCGCCGCGCCGAGGCGGCGGCGGAGCTCAAGGCCAGCACCGGGTGCGCGCGGGCGGTCGGCGCGCGCGGTGTTGACGCGCGGTCGGCGCGGTGTCGGCGCGCTCGAGCCCCAGCCCGCCGCCGCGCCCCTGACCCGGCGGCGGTCCGCGGTCCCGCGGCCGCAGGTGCGACGAGGTCGTGTGCAGCAGCGAGGGCCTGAAGGACCGCGTGTCCGCGATCACGGGCGGGCGGCTCGCGGCGGCGGTGATCGACAGCGTCGGAGGGGAGCTCGCCGAGGCGCTCGCGGCGTGCTGCCGCGCCGGCGGCACGGTGTGGCTCTACGGCCTCATGGGCGGCCTGACCTTCACAGGCAACGGCCCCGAGCTGCTCTTCAGGCGCGCGCCCGCGCGGGGGGCGGTCGTGGTGGGCGCTGCCTGGCGCGCCGCCGCCGCCGCCGCCGCCGCCGCCGCCGCGCCCACGCGGCCGCCGCCGCGGCGTGCGCGCTGCGCCAAACTTTACAGGGGCGTCGGGTATCGGGGCTTTTGGCTCGTGCCCTGGCTCGAGTCCAAGACGCCGGCCGAGCGCGCGGCGGTCGTGGACAAGACGCTCGCGCTGATGGCCGACGGCACGCTCTCGCCGGCGATCGGCAAGAAGTTTGCCCTCGCCGACTGGAAGGCCGCCGTGGCGGAGAGCCAGGTCGTCGGCCGCGTCGGCAAGGTGCTGCTGCAGTGCAGCTGAGCTCGGGAGTGCCCAGCGCAGCGGCGGCGGCGCGCGCAGCGGTGCAGCGCGCGGGGCGTCGGCCGCGTCGGTGTTGCTGCAGTGCGACTGAGCTTGGCAGTGGCGGGCGCAGCGGCGGCGGCGTGTGCGCGGCGGCTCGCACGCGGCGGTGCAGCGCGCGGGGCGCAGCAGCGAGTGGCCGCGACGCGCACCGTGAGGTGACCGGCGGCGGCGCGCACGGCACACGCGCCGCACCCGACTGCGCTGCCGGATCGCCTCCGCCGTCGCGCGCCACGGCCAGCCGCACAGCCCGCCCGCGCGACGGCGACGTGCGCCCGCAGCGAGCGCAAACGCCCGCGCCCTCTGCGCAGCGCCGCACGCGTGACGCGCGTGCCGTCCAGACGCGCAGTCGAGCGCGCTCGCGTCCGGTCTCGGAGAGCACGCCGGCGCTGCGGCCGGCGCGCGGCGGGCGCCCAGGATGGGTGCGGGCGGGGAGAGCGCGGCGCACGCGACGCTGCCGGCCATACCGTCGCAGGACGACTATGGCAACGACCCAGAGGTGCGCATGCGGCCGCCATGCGGGCGCCCAGGCGCCGTGAGGCGCGGGGCGGGCCATCAGCAGCTCCAGACTGCCTGCGCTGCCCGCCCACCGCCCCCGCGCCGGCGCGCGCAGGTGTGGGACCTGATCGTGGTGGGTGCGGGCGTCGCTGGCGCGGCGCTGGCGTTCAAGCAGGGCAAGGTGCGCCCGGGAGCGCCCGCGGCGGCGCCGCGCCGGGCGCCGCTGCCGCGCGCGGCGCGTGCGACGCGCCCGCCGGTGCGCCGCGCAGGAGGGGCGGCGCGTGCTGCTGCTGGAGCGCGACTTCAGCCAGCCCGACCGCATCGTCGGCGAGCTGCTGCAGCCGGGCGGGTACCTGATGCTGAAGAAGCTGGGCCTCGAGGACTGCACCGACGACATCGACTCCCAGCGGGTGCGCGCGGCGCGGCGGCGGCGCGGCGGTGGCCGGACGCGGGCGGCGCCCTGCGCGCCTGCGCGGAGCGGGGCAGCCGCCCCTGCGGCAGCCGCGGCGGCGGCGGCGGCGGCAGCGGCGGCTGCTGCGGCAGCAGCAACGCACGTACGCCGCTGGCGCGCGGCGCAGGTGTACGGCTATGCCATCTTCAAGGACGGCAAGTACGCCGAGGTCGAGTACCCGACCGAGGGCTACGCGGCCGACGTGGCGGGCCGGAGCTTCCACCACGGCCGCTTCGTGCAGAAGCTGCGCCTGCGCGCCGCCGAGCAGGCGTCGGTCACGTGCCGCGAGGCGACCGTGCGGCGCCTCATCAACGGTGCGGCCGCGGTGACGCGCTGCCGGCGGCAGCAGTGGCAGCAGTGTGGCAGCAGCTGGGCGGGGCACGGCGTCGGGCGCCGCGGCGGCGGCGCGCGCGCACACAGCGCCGCCGCGCCGCCGCAGACGAGGGCGCCGACTGGGAGGAGGGCCAGCCCGTGTCGGGCGTGCGCTACAAGGCGGGCGACGGCGCGGTGCACGAAGCGCGCGCGCACCTGACCGTCGTCTGCGACGGCATGTACTCCAACTTCCGCAAGCCCCTGACCGAGAAGGCCGACGTGCACCACCCGAGCTTCTTCGTGGGGCTGCTGCTGCGCGGCGTGGCGCTGCCGTACGCCAACCACGGGCACGTCGTGCTCGCGGAGCCCTCGCCGGTGCTCTTCTACCCCATCTCCTCCACCGAGGCGCGGCGCGCTGCCGCCTCCGCACGCGCGCGCGCCGGCGGGCCGCGGCCGCGGGGCGCGCGGGAGCGCGGCGCGGGCAGGGCAGGGCGCCAAGCAGGTGCCCCGGCGGCGCGCGCCGACGCCGCGCGCGCGCCGCGCCACGCGCCCCGCAGGTGCGCTGCCTCGTGGACGTGCCGGGCGCGAAGCTGCCGGCCGACCTGCCGGGCCACCTGCGCAGCGTGGTCGCGCCCCAGGTGCCCGAGGAGCTGCGGCCGGCGTTCCTCGAGGCCATCGACAAGGAGGCGATCCGCAGCATGCAGAACAAGCAGGTCGTCTGCCAGCCCCTCCACCAGCCGGGTGCGCGCGCGGCGCCGCGCACCCGCACCCGCCGCGGCGCCCCGCCGGCCGCGGGCGGGCTCCGCACCGCGCCGCGCCGCGCCGCCCGCGCCGACCGCCGCGCGCCCACGTCCGTCCGCGCGTCCGCACACGCGCGCAGGCGCGCTGCTGCTGGGCGACGCGTTCAACATGCGCCACCCGCTCACCGGCGGCGGCATGACCGTCGCGCTGAGCGACACACGGCTGCTCTGCGAGATGCTCGCGCCGCTGCCGTCGTTCGAGGACGCGATCGCGACCGCGCGGCGCACGGCCGAGTTTTACACCCGGCGCAAGCCCGTGAGCGCGACGATCAACACGCTCGCCAACGCGCTCTACGCGGTCTTCTGCGTCACCGGCAGCGACGCGCACGAGGAAATGCGCGGCGCGTGCTTCGACTACCTCGCGCGCGGCGGCGCGTGCGCGAGCGGGCCGGTCAGCCTGCTGAGCGGGCTCAACCCCAGCCCCAGCCTGCTCGTGATGCACTTCTTCAGCGTCGCGCTCTTCGGCGTCAGCCGCCTGCTGCGCCCGCGGCCGACGCTGCGGGGCGTGTACATGTGCGCCGCGCTGCTCGCCGTCGCGTCGCGCATCATCCTGCCCATCATCTGGGCCGAGGGCCTGCGCGCCGTGTTCTTCCCACGCCTCGCGCCCAAGCCGCTCGGCAACGTGCGGCGCGTGGAGAGCATGCGCAGCATGAGCGGCGGCGGCGGCAGCGCGGGGGGCAAGGCGCGCACCGTGTGAGGCGGCGGCTCGCGCGGCGGCGCGGCTCGCGCGGCCGGCGGCCGAGGGGCAGCGAGCGGGCTGGGCAGGGTCTGGGGCGGCGCGACGCGCCGCCGGCGGCCGCGCCACGCTTCAGTGAGCGCGGCGCGGCGCCGCGCGGCACGCTGCGACTGCTTTTTGCGAGCGCGGCTGGCGGCTTGCTCATGAGAAGAGTGGAATAACAGTCCATGCACTTGACCTTGCCGCCTGCGGCGCCGCCGCCTGCGCATTGCGCGCGGCGGGGGGCGCGGCTCGCGGCGCTAGGCCCCCTTTGTACAAAGCAGGCGAGGGCTTCGCCGTGTCGCGGTGTCGGCGGCGGTCGCCGGGGCTGGCGGACGGCCGCCGGCACTGGCACTGGCAACGAGCGCGGGAGATACGGCCGCCCGCGCCCGCGCGCTCGCCGCCGCGCCTGCAGGACGCCCGCTGAGGGCGTGGGGTGTGGCCAGGCAGCTCTGGGCCGATGCCGGCGCGCGTGCGGGCCGCGTGCGCACACATTCGCCAGCGTCACTCGCCGCGCCGCCAGCGCTGCTCCGGCGGCGCGCGCCGCCCGGCCCACGGGCGTGTCCGGAAGGGTCTTTGTGGCCTCGTGGCGTGCCTCGAGGCAGCCCCGGGCCCCTCGCGACGCGATCGCGACGCGCGGGTGGGCGCCGCGCGTTGGGCTGCCTGGATCGGCACAGTACGGCGCCCACGGCATTCTGTGCACCCTGAAGGCTGCTCAGTGGTGCACGCGGGGCCAGGCGCGCCCCAGGCTCGGGTGCGGCCGGGCCGACGGGTGAGAGACTTGCCGCGGTTCTGACGGCGCAGGTACTCTTCGCCGCCCCGCCCGCTACATAGCGCCGGGCTCCCGTGCCGCCGCCCCGCTCATCCCCAGGCGCGACGCCCGCCAGGCCGCACGCTGCGACCGCGCAGCACCGATCAGCGTGCCCTCGCCGCCAGACGGTGCGCACGGGCCATCAAAAGGTCGGCCACCTTATTTCACCCCCGAGGCCGCGCCGCGGACGCCTCCCCACGGCTGCGCTGCACGCCCCGGTGAGTGAAGCATGGCACCGCGCGCTCGCCCGCCCCGCGCCGTCTGCCCGCGCCGCGCGGCCGCGCTGCGCCGCGACCGTACCCTCGCAGCTTGCCAGGCCCGTCGCGCCCGCCGGCGCGGCGCCAGGCACGGGGGATCCAGCGCCCACCGGGCGGCAGCGCCGCCGCCGGCCGCCGCCTCACCCTGCCACGTCCGCCCGCGCGCCGCCCCGCAGGCCTAGGCGTGACCCCGCCGCCGCCATGTCTCGAGAGGGCATCGCGTCGCCTGGGCGCCGCCACGGCGGCGCGGCCGCCGCGCTGCTGCTGGCCGCCGGCTGGCTGCTGGTCGGCGCGGCGTCCCAGGCCGACCCCGCGTCCGTGACGTCCCCGGGCGAGATCCAGCTTTATCTCCTGGCCGAGTACGCCCCCGGCCTCGCCACGCCGCGCCGCGCGCCCCAGCTGCTCGCCAAGGCGGTCGCCGGCAAGCGCATCGACTGCGCGCACCGCCGCGCGGCGACCGTCAGCGGCCCCGGCGCCGCCGCCGCCGCGCTCGCGTCGGCGCCGGCCGGCGCGCGCTGCGTGAGCGCGTACCCCCTGGCGGGCGGCCTGTACACGCTGCAGGCGTCGTACGTCAAGGGCGCCAACTGGGCGACCTGGGCGTGCTACAAGAGCGCGCTCGCCGCGGGCGCGTCGCCCGCGGGCGCGCGCGCGCCGGCGGCGCTGCCGCTCTTCAGCAGCGAGGCGGTCATGCTGCCCGGCGGCGCGAGCTACACCTGCGTCGCGACCTACACGCCCCAGACGGCCGAGCAGGAGGCCGCGGTCGCGGCGATCAACTGGGAGGCCGAGGTCGCGTCCGCGGCGAACGGCGGCGCCTCGATCGCGGCGGTCGACCCCTCCGCGTCGTGCGCGCCGCTGAGCTTCAAGTCGCCGCCGCGCGGCACCCCCGCGGCGCCGCTCGACATCGCGGGCGCGACCATCGTCGACCGCGACACCCGCGCGCCGGTCAAGCTGCGCGGCCTCAACTGGTTTGGCTTCAACGTGCCCATGGGCATGGTCGACGGCCTCTGGGCCGGCGGCAGCGAGGCGACGACCGACTTTTCCACCATCGCGTACCAGCTGAGCATGCTCGGCTACAACGCCGTGCGCCTGCCCTTTGCGCACAGCTTCCTGGCCAAGACGGACGTCTGGGACCTGGCGCGCCCCTGCGCCGCGCTCTCGCCCGCGGCGCTCAAGGCGCGGCTCATCGCCCCCAGCGACGTCGGCTCCGCCGCCCGCAAGGCGCTGCCCGCCAACGCCGCGCCCATCCCCACGGGCGGCATGTGCAACGGCTACCTGCCGTCGCGCAGCAACGCGGACCGCCTGCTCTTCGTGGTGCAGCAGTTTGTCGCGCTGGGGATGTACGTCGTGCTGGACTACCAGCCCCAGGGCCTTGAGCAGCACGCGTACAACCTCAACACCTTTGTCGACGCCTGGGCAAACCTCTGGCGCCAGGTCATGTGCCTGCCCAACTTCAACACCGACATCGCGGGCCGCGTGCTCATCGACGTCATGAACGAGCCTGACTCCATGGGCATCCGCTGGGAGGCGTCCGGCGACCGCCCCGGCGCGGAGCAGCTCTACCTCGCCACCGCCGACGCGCTGTACAAGATGTCGCCCGGCAAGATGCTCTTCATGTTTGAGGGTGCGCCGCGCGCCGCGCGCGCTGCGCGCGCTGCGCGCCAGGCGCCGCGCGCGCCGCGCACCGGGCGCCGCCCAGGCTGGCCGGCCAGCCGCCCAGCGGCCTGCGCAGGGGCTCACGCGCCCGCCCGCGTCACCACCCGCAGGCACGGGTCAGAACATGATCGGCCTCAACTGGGGCAACGGCTTTGTGACTGACCCGGACCTCATCGCCAGCCGGGGGCTCAGCAACCCCACCAGCTTCTTCCGGAGCCTCGTCAGCAAGCCCTACGTCAAGAAGGTGCGCCGCCAGGGGGCGCGCGCGCGAGGCGCCAGTCGCGGGCGGGGCCGCGTGCGTCGGGGGGCGGGCGGGCTCGTCCCGCGGCGCCGCCCACTCGCCCGCTCCCGCGCGCCGCCGCGCAGGCGGTCGTCTCGCCGCACCTCTACCCGCCGAGCATCACCATGTCCACGTGGCTGGGCGAGGACCTGTGGAAGCAGAGCAACGTCTCGTTCGGCTACCTCCAGTCGCAGGGCTTCCAGGGCACCACGTTCCCCGTGTTTGTCGGCGAGACGGGCTCCGCGTACGCCACCGACTCGGACAAGCAGTGGCTGCTCGACTTTGCAGACTTTGCCTTTGCGCGGGTGCGACGCGCGGCGCGGGCCGGGGGCGCGGGCGGCAGCGCGCCCGCGCCCGCGCAGGCCCGCGCAGGGCCGCGCCGCTCACGCCGCCGCCGCCGCCGCCGCCGCCGCGCCCGCGGCCGCCGCGCCCGCGCAGGGCCGCGCCGCGCCGTACAACCAGGTCCCGGTCAACGGCTGGATGTGGTGGGCGTACAACGAGAACAGCGGCGACACGGGCGGCATCGTGATGAACCAGTGGCAGGACCTCAACTGGGACAAGCTCGGGTGCGCGCCCGCGGGCCGCGCCGCGCCGCTGGTGCACGCCGGCGCACGCTGGCACACGCGCTGCTGGTGCCCGTGCCCGCCGGCGCTGCTAGCGCTCGCGGCTCACCCCGGCGGCGCGGCGCCCACAGGTTCATGATGCGCTCGCTGGACCTCGTGCCCTGGTACCAGCAGCCCGGCGTGGGCGTGCAGCCGCCGCGCCGCCGGCGCGACCGCACCGGCAGCAGCATGTCGGACGACGGCAGCTACGACCCCGCCACCTATGATGACGACAACACGTTCGCGTCGGCCGGCGCCGACGCGCCGCTCGCGCCCCCGGCCGCGACGGGCAAGTGAGCGCGGCGGCGACGGTGCCGTGCGCCCCGCGTCAATAATGGGGCGCACGCGCCGGGCAACACACGACGCACGCACGAACACGCACCCCCGCATAACGGCGCGCCGGCGCAGGCGCCGCGCGGCCGCATTTTGATCGGGGCCAGGCTAAAGTGTTTCGCGCGCCTTGAGCCACGCGCGGGGGCGCCGGGCGCCCACGGCGCGGCGCTGGCGCGGCGTAGGTGCATGCAGGCTGCATCATGCCGCACGCGCATGGGCCCATGGGCATACGTCTCCTGCATCCCTGCCGCCGCGGCAGCCCGCCCGCCCTGGCAGCGCCGCCAGTGCGGGCGCCGCCACCGCCTCGCGCAGCGGCGTGCGTCGCACGCACCGCACTGCGCGGCCGCCAACCCATAAGGGCGCCGCGGTGTACAGCAGCAGACTCTTGGCATCACGCCTGGCACCCCGCACCAACGCATGCTTCCGCGTAGGCTGACGTTTGACCGTTTGAGGCCCCCGCCGCAGCGTCAGCGGGGCGGCCTGCAGTCCAGGCGCCAGGGTGGCAACCGTGACGGAGCGATCCCCGGGACGCGGGACGCACCCGGGGCTGCTGCGGGTGAGCGTACCGCACCGCGGCGGCGGCTGCACCCGCCCCTCGCGCAAACCAGGCTGCCGCCGCGCCCGCGCCCCTCCGCGCCTCCGGCCCGCTGCGCGCCCTGACGCAGCTCTTGGGTCAGGCGCGCTCGCGACACGCGGGCGGGCCGTCTCACTGCTCTCACTGCCCGCCCAGCTCCTGGGCGGCGCAGCAGCAGTTGCGCCGGCCAGCCCCAACCCTGGCTCCAGCGCCGGCCGAGCTCGCCTGCTGCTTCCCTCGCGCGGTGCCCGCCGCGTCCGCCCCAGGCTCGCCGGCCCTCCTCCGCAGCCCCGCGCGCAGTTGTTCACGCCCATCGCTGGCCCGCCCACGCCGCTGGGGCCGCCGCGCAGCGCAGCAAGCAGCGCGAGTGGACTCGCATGACCGTCTGAGTCTCAACGGTGAGCTCACAGCCAGCCCGCGGGGCCCCTGGCCTCGGAGGCGGGCGCTGTCGCTGAGGGTTGCGCGCGAAGCCTGACGCGCGCCCTCCCGCGCGCCAGGGGGAGCGGCAGACGCACGAGAAGCAGCTCCGAGATGGGACGGCGTGGAGGCAGCCCCGCGGTGGCCGCCTGGTGGGCGTGCCTGCTGCTGGCGGCGTGCCAGCTGCGCTGCGGCGGCGCGCGCGAGCTGCGGCGCACCGCGGCCGCGCCGCTGCCGGACGAGCTGCTCTTCGAAGTCCCGGCCACCGTCGAGTACCTGCCGTACGTGGAGGAGGAGCCGGCGCCCGCGATCGACCTGGCGGCCAGTGTGTCGGTGGCGGCGCTGCCGCAGCCGGCGGTGCCGCAGCTGGCGGGCCGGTTCGACATGTCAGTGGCGGCGGTGCCGCAGCCGGCGGGCCGCCTGGACGTGTCGGTGGCGGCCCTGCCGCAGCCGTCGGGCCGCCTGGACGTGTCAGTGGCGGCGGCGCTGCCGCCCGCCCAGCCGGTGCGCGAGGACGTGGTCGCAGCCCCGGCCCCCGCCGTGGCCCCAGCCATGGCCTCGGCCGTGGCCCCAGCCGCGGCCCCGACCCCGACCCCGGCGGCCCCGACCCCGGCGGCGCCGGCGCGCCGCCCCGGCTGCGGCAGCGGTGCTGCCCCCTGCTGCCGACGCGCCCTTCACCGACGTCGCGGTGCTGCTGCCCACGCCCGCGGTGCTGGCCGGCGACGTGGCGCCCTCGACGCCCCCGCTCGCGGCGGCGCCTGCGCCCGTCGCTGGCAGCGTGGAGCAGCAGGCGGTGGAGCTCTTCCTGCTGGCGGAGTTTGTGGGCGGCCTGGCCGCGCCCGCCGCGCCGCCGCAGCTCACTGCCAGCCCCGCGGGCGGCGACAGCGCCAACGCTAGCGCGCTGGCGGAGTGCGTGTCGACCGCGGCCGCGCCGAACGCGACCGCAGCGCTGCGGGCGGCGGCGCTCGTGCCGCCGCCGGGCGCGAGGTGCGCGGGCGCGGCAGCCGGGCCGTACCTGCTGGCGGCGGCGGCGCTGGAGGGCGCCGGCGCTGCCGCGTGGGCGTGCTTTGACGGCGCCGGCGCCAACGCCAGCGCGGCGCTCTCGCTGGCGCCGGGGCAGGCGCTCGAGCTCGGCGCCGGCGCCAGCGTGACGTGCGTTGCAAGCTACGCGCCGCTCGTGGCCGTCGCGGCCGCCGACGGCAGCCTCGCGCGATCGGTCAACGCCATCGGCGGCGCCACGCCCGCGGCCGACCTCGCCGCGTTCACGGGGCCGGCCGCCACCTGCCGGCCGCCGGCCTACCAGCAGCCGCCGCGCGGCACGCCCGCGGCGCCGCTCGGCGTCTCCGGGGCGCAGCTCGTGGACGCGCGGAGCGGCCGGGACGTCACGCTGCGCGGCATCAACTGGTTTGGCTTCAACGTTGACATGGGCATGGTCGACGGCCTTTGGGCCGGCGGCACCGACGCCGCGACCGACTTCAGCAAGATCGCGTACCAGCTGCGCATGCTCGGCTACAACGCCGTGCGCCTGCCCTTTGCGCACAAGTTTCTGGCCAAGACGGACGTGTGGGACCTGGAGCGGGACTGCCGCGCGCTGACGACGCAGCAGCTCAAGGACCGCCTGGTTGACCCGCAGGACGCCGACGCGCGCGTGCTGCGCCAGGAGCTGCCGCGCAGCCCCTCGGCCATGCGCAACAGCCCCGCGGGGCGGTGCAACACCTACCTGCCGTCGCGCAGCAACGCGGACCGCCTGCTCTTCGTGGTGCAGCAGTTTGTCGCGCTGGGGATGTACGTCGTGCTGGACTACCAGCCCCAGGGCCTTGAGCAGCACGCGTACAGCCTGAACACCTTTGTCGACGCCTGGGCAAGCCTCTGGCGCCAGGTCATGTGCCTGCCCAACTTCAACACCGACATCGCGGGCCGCGTGCTCATCGACGTCATGAACGAGCCCGACTCCATGGGCATCCGCTGGGAGGCGTCCGGCGACCGCCCCGGCGCGGAGCAGCTCTACCTCGCCACCGCCGACGCGCTGTACAAGATGTCGCCCGGCAAGATGCTCTTCATGTTTGAGGGTGCGCCGCGCGCCGCGCGCGCTGCGCGCGCCGGGGGCTTGCGCCGCCCAGGCTGGCTGGCCAGCCGCCCCACGCCCGCGCGCTCACGCGCCCGCCCGCGCCTGTCTGCGCGAAGGCACGGGCCAGAACATGTTTGGCCTCAACTGGGGCAACGGCTTCATCACAGACCCCAGCATCATTGCCAGCCGCGGGCTGAGCAACCCCACGAGCTTCTTCAAGAAGCTCGTGAACAAGCCCTACGCAAAGCGGGTGCGCCGGGCCCGGCGCGGACGACGCAAGCGCGCGGCAGACGCGCCTCCGCGCCCGTGGCCAGCGCCCACGCCCGCGCGCCGCTGCCCGCCGCCGCGCAGTCGGTCATCTCGCCGCACCTCTACCCGCCGACCATCACCAAGAGCACCTTCCTCGGCCGCGAGCTCTGGGCGCAGAGCAACACGAGCTTCGGCTACCTCGCCAGCCGCGGCTTCTGCACCTCGCGCACCGCCTGCACGCGCTTCCCCATCGTCATCGGCGAGACCGGCTCCGCGCTGCACGAGCAGACCGACAAGACCTGGCTCAACGACTTTGCAGACTTTGCGATGGCCCGGGTGCGACGCGCCGCGCCGCGCCCCGGGGGCGCCGCGACGCGCGCGCGCGCCGCGACGCCGCCGCTGACGCACCCGCGCCCCGTCCGCGGCGCAGGGCGCCGCGGCGGCGTACAACCGGGTGCCGCTGAGCGGCTGGCTGTGGTGGGCGTACAACGAGAACAGCGGCGACACGGGCGGCATCGTGATGAACCAGTGGCAGGACCTCAACTGGGCCAAGCTGCGGTTTATGAAGGACAAGCTTGGCCTCACGCCCTGGTACATGGCCGGACGCAGCCGCCGCCAGGCGCGCGGCGGCGCCGGCGGCGGCGGCGGCGGCGGCGGCGGTGGCCGGGACGACGCGCCGCGGCGCGGCGGCGGCCGGGACCACCGCGCCGGCCGCAGCGACCGCGCCGGCCGGGGCGACCGCGGCGACGGCCGCGGCCGCGACCCCCGGCGCGCCCGCGGCGGCGGCAGCGGCGGCGGCGGTGGCGGCGACGCCGGCCGGCGCCGGCACCACCGCCGGAGCGAGGTGGAGGTGGAGTAGTGACGCCGCCGGGCGAGCGCCGGCGGCGCCGCGTGTGCGCCGTGCTGCACAGATGCACAGACATGGCCGCTGAGCGGCCCGCACGTGCGTGCGCCGTGCGGCGACGCCGCGGCGCCGGCGCCACGTGCGCGGCGCGCCGGCACCCTTGCTTTGAGTGCTCCGGCCCGCAGGCGGGCCGTTGAGCCAGCAATGGCTATCAGTGTTGCGCTAAGTTGCTCGACATTGTTTACCCCACCCAGTGTTGACTAGACCAGACCATCCTCGTGCATGCTAGACCAGACCAGCGGCGGCACTGCGTCTTGGCTGAGGGAGGGGGCGGGCCGCGCTGCTCGGTTGCCCGCCTCGCTCCGAGCCGGGCACCAACAAAGAGTTTTGCGGCGGGGCGCGTCCGTGGGTTGGCCGCGGCAGCGCGCGGCCGCTGCCGACCCTGTACAGAGAGGCGAGCGGGTGTGCCCTGTATTTGCTGCTGCAAGGCGACGCGCGTGCGTGCGTGCGGCGCCCGCGACACGCCCGCACCGCCCTCAGTGGTGCTGGCTCGCGCGCTGACCGCCGCCTCCGTCACCTGTACACCGTGCCATCGGTGAACTCCACCTCGGTTAACGCCTTCCTGACGCTCTGAGGCTGCCACGGTGGCAGCGTCACCGCCTCGTGGCTCAGCCGCAGCGCAGCTGGGCGGCTCGCTCTCACACACCAGCCCCGTCCCACTTCCAGCGCACGGCGGCGCCGTGGTGCCGCCGAACGAACGCCGTGAGCGTCCGGGGCGAGTTCACCAAGTCGAGGCCGTTCTTACGGGCTGCAGGCCGCAGGCAGCTGTGCCGGGCGGCAGCAGCGCAGGTGCCGGCAGCTGGCCGGTGCCGCCGGCGAGCGCCATGGCCTGGGCACTGGCCGTGCTGCTGGCGGCAGCCCTGGTGACCGGTCCCGGACGCGGCGCAGCCGCCGCCGCGGGCGCAGCGGCCGCCGCAGGCACGGGAGAAGTTGCTGCGCCAACCGCCGCCGCCGCCCGTTTCGCGGTGGCCTACGAGCCCGGGCGGCGCGCGCTCGTGAAGGCCCACATCCAGCTGAGGGGCTTCGCCATACTCGGCGAGGGCCCCGGCTTCTTCGTCGCGGCGTCACCGGCGCAGCAGCGGCGGCGCCGGCTCGCCGACGCGCGGGCGCGGCCCGCGGCGGCGGCGGCGCTGCGCGACCTGCAGGCCATCCCGGGTGCGTGGGGGGGGGGGCGGCCGTGGCGCAGGCGCTGCGGGCTGCTGCGGCGGGGCGCGCGACTGCCGCCGCCGCCTCGCCGCGCAGGCGTGCACAGCAGCGAGGAGGACGTGCCGCGCTTCCTGCTGGCGCGGCCGCTGGCGCCGCGGGGGGCAGCCGCCGCGCGGCGGCGTCGCCTGGCCGCCGCCGCGGGTGAGGCCGCGCCTGGCGGCGGCGCGGGGCACCTCGCGGGCCACTGGCACAGCGGGGCCGCGTTTGTGCCGTCGCGCTACGACATCTGGGGCAGCAGCGTCGGCGACCAGCGCTGCGCGGGGGAGGATGAGGTGCTCTCGGACGCGCCGGGCGCCGAGGTGGTGCCCTGGGGCGTGCGCCGCATCGGCGCGCGCAACGACACGATCCTGCAGGCCCCGCCCAAGGGCCGCGTCATCGTGTGCGTCATTGACAGCGGCCTCGACGGCACGCACCCCGAGTTCCGGCAGCGCCTGGCCGCGCCGGGCGGCGGCGGCGTGACCGCGTGCGCGCCGGGGCCGGGCTGCCCGTTCAAGCCGTTTGAGGACGAGGTCGGCCACGGCACGCACGTGGCGGGCACGATCGCGGCGCAGCGCAACGGCGTCGGCGTCGTCGGCGTCGCGCCGGGCGCGGAGCTGCACGTCGTGCGCGTGTGGAACGACTCGGGCGACGTGAGCCAGGGGCAGGGCCCGTACGCGACCGACCTCGTCCTCGCGTACGAGGCCTGCCTCGCGCGCCTTCTCGAGGTGCAGCGCGCCGACCCGGCCGCGCGGCTGGTCATCAACATGTCCTACGGCAGCGCCGGCCCGCTCACCGTGGAGCGGCTCTGGGTCGCCAAGGCCGCGGCGCGCGGCGACGTGCTCTTCGTCGCCGCGGCGGGCAACAACGGCAGCTACGTGCCCGCGCTCGCGCCGCGGGGCGGCGGTGGCGGCGGCGAGCCGCCGCCGCCCAGCCCGCTGCCGGTGGAGCAGCGTGAGAACTACATGAGCTACCCGGCCAGCTACAGACTCGACGAGGTGTGCTGCGCTGCACGCTGAGCTGAGCTGGTCTGAGCTGGGCCGCGCTGAGCTCAGCTGGGGCCGCGCTGAGCTGAGCCGCGCTGAGCTGAGCTGGGCCGCGCTGAGCTGAGCCGAGCTCCGCGCGGCGCAGGTGCTGAGCGTGGCCAACGCGCGCTGCGACGGCAGCATCGACTACACGTCCCAGAAGAACAGCGCGGTCAGCCTCGCCGCGCCGGGGACGGCAATCCTGAGCAGCGTGCCCGCGGCCTACGGCGCGGTGCGGGGCTGGCTCACGACCAGCCCCGGCCTGCCGCCGCAGACCCATCCCGGCGGCGCGCCGGGGCGGCCGCGGCACGGGCTGGGGCTGCTGCCGGGCGGCTTCCGCGAGCCGCGGCCGATCCGGGGCGCGGGGCTCGGCAGCAGCGGCGCGCGGCCGCTGGCCGTGTGCAGCATCGCGGACGAGGCCCGCGCGGCGGCGGCCAGCCCGCGCGGGGCCGAGGCGGGCGCGGCGCGGCGCGCGCAGGCGCCGGCCGGCTGCGCCGGCGCCGCGGGCGCCGTGTGCCTCGTGCAGCTGCCGGGCGCGGTCGACTGGGCGCACGAGGCGTGCCTCGCGATGCTCAAGTGCGCCGCGGGCGGCGGGCGGGGCCTCGCGGTCTGGCGCGACGACGGCGCGCCCGGCGGCGGCAGCGGCGGCAGCGGCGGCGTCAGCGGCGGCAGCGGCAGCGCCGACGGCGGCGACGGCGGCGACAGCGAGGGCGGGGACTACCCAAGCTGGTATTACGGCGCCGACCCCGATGAGTTCTTGCTGGGCACGGAGCTCAACTGCGGGGCGCGCTGCGCGTGCTGGCCCGCGCTGCAGGCGGCGCTGGGCTGCGCCGGCGGGGGCGCCGCCAACGCGAGCGCCGGCGCCGACGGCGCCGCCGCCGCGTGCGCGGCGCGCGCGCCACCGGGCGTCGTCGTGTCGGCGTCGCACGCGCGCGCGCTGACGCGCGCCGCGGCGGCGGGGCCGCTCAAGGCCGACGTGTCGACGTTTGAGTACAACTACAGGCACTACGACGGCACCAGCATGGTGCGTGTGCGCCGCCCGGCGTGGGACACGCGCGCGGGCGCGGCGCGGCGGGGCGCCGCGACAGGCACCGCGGCGGCGCGCTGCCGCCGCGCTCAGCGCGCGCCGCGCCGCCCGGCGCCGCCGCCGCGCAGGCCACGCCGCACGCGTCGGGCGCGGCGGCGCTGCTCTGGCGGCTCGTGCCGGCCTGCCGCGCCGGCGACATCGCGCGGGCGCTCAAGGCCAGCGCGGAGCGCCTGCCCGGCCAGGCGCCCGGCGCGCACGACCTCGCGTCGGGCGCGGGCATGCTGCGCGTCGACCTGGCGTTCGACTGGATCAAGCGCAACGCCGCGTGCGCCCGCAGCTGACCGGCCGCCGCCCGCCTGTAACGCCGGTCAAACCCTCAACCCCTCAACCCTGCGAGCGCCGGCGCGTGCACGCGGCCGCTGCGCGGCGCGGCGCGCCGCTCCCGGCCCGGGGCCAGCAAGCTCCCGCGCGCGGGGCGGCGGCCAGCGCGCCCACCACGGCGGCAGCAGCGGCGCGCGGCGGCGATGGCCGCCCCGCCTCCTCTGCCCTCGCCGAGCGCGGCGCGGCCTCCGCGCGCATCGCCGGCCCGACGCCGCTGCGGCGGCAGCGGGCGTTTATACGTAATCGAGCGCGCGCCGCCCTCGCCGCCACGGGGCGCGCCGCCTGGCCCAGCCCACCGCCACGCCGCGGGTGGCGCACCGCCGCGCAGGCGCCGGGCGGGGGCGCACGCCGGGGCGCGGGGAGCCGGCCGGCCACATGACGAGCGGCGCGACCCGCCGCCGGCGCGCATGGCGCGCGCCCCGCGCCGCGGCCGGCCTTCCTGAACTGCGGCGGCGCGCGGCACCGCGTGTCAGCCGGTTACAGACAGACAGACAGACGTAGACGTAGCGGCGGCAGTCGCTGGGCCGATCCCGGGGGGTTGCAGATTTATGGATGTGGTGTTGCGGTCAGCATTTGGTGTCGAGCAGCAGCGCACCGAACAAAGTGGGCGTGCAACCTTCGGCATTGCTCAAGGCCCGCCCCGCCCCTGCTGCGGCCCAGTAGTCGTCGTCATCGATCAACAACAACACAGCTCTGCATGCGGTCCATTGTGCAGCGGTGCCCGCTTTTGATCATCATCATCATCATATGCCCGCCCGGCGGCAGACCCTGACGTCCCGTCGGCGCGCCACAGGGATGTCGGTGGTGGCAGGGCGGCGAGCGAGCAGTCCCTGTGTGCGCGCGGCAGCAGCACCAGTAGCAGCAGCGCGCCCCCCGGTTGTGGCTTGCCGGCAAAACGTGCATAAAGCGGCAGGTGCAGGGAGCGGCGCGCGGCGGCGCGCGCGCAGGGCGGTGCTCCCCCATTTGAGTGTGGCAAGCAAGCAGGCAGGCAGCGCCGCCCGCGGGCGGCGCCGCCGCCGCTCCTCCTCGGCGTTGCACGGCGCCCGCCGCCGCTTTCTGGGTGCGGGCGGGCGCGTGGTCGTCGTCGTGGCCGGTCCGCGCGCACACGCGTGCCATGCGGCGAGGCCGCCAAACGTTGGCGGCGCGAGCGAAGCGCCGCAGCATCCCCCGGGCCTACCCAGCTAAGCAAGCAGCAACCAAGCCCGGGGCACACACAGCGCCTGCCCGCGGCATGCGTTGTGTGTGTGTGTGAGCGAGAGCGCGACGAGCGGATGGCATCCCCAGCGCAGACCCCCAGCAGCGCGCGCGAGAGTAAACAGAGGCGCCCTCGGGCCGCGCGCGGCGGCGGGGGCGGCGGCGGCGGCGCACGCGGGGCGCGCGACGCGCCGCCGCCGCCCGTCCCGCGCGCCGCTGTGTGCCGCTGGAGCAGCGTGGCCGCAGCACAAGTGCGCGGCGGGCCCAGCCGGTCGCCGCAGCGGTCCAGATGGCCCAGAATGGCAGTGCCGGCGGCGTGGTCTGATCCGCGCGCGCGAGCAGGCGCGCGCGCGCGTCCCTGGGGGGTTGGGGGGCCGACACACAGCCGCGCTCGCTGCTTGAGACAGACAGGCACTCGCGCCCCTCGACGGGGCCCGCGCCGACGGATCTGCACGGCAGGAAGCGCGCGCACACGCCCGCAAGCCCCAGGGCGCACCCGCCGCGCCGCAACGCAGTGCGGCCATCAACAACAGGGGCCATGCGGCGCCCGGGCGCACGTTGCTCTGCTCGCCCAGTGTGACGGTGTGGTGTGGTGTTGTGCGTGCATCGCCAGCCGCTGCTGCTCGCCACGACGGCGGCGCGCGCCGGCAAACGACGGCTTGCCGTGCTGCAAGCGACGACAGAGTGCAGGGCAGCTGCCACCATAACCAAAGAGGTCTCTGATGTGCGGCGCATCCAGAGCTCCTCCCTCGAGCTCTTGCGTTGGCGCGCGACAGCTACCTGCAGCAGCGCTGGGCGCGCCGACGCGTGATGTGCGGCGCCCGCCCCGCGGCCTGCAGGCCAAGCAGGCTGCGGGGCCGCACTCGGGGCCACGCACAAACGTGGCCACGCGCCGTGCGGCAGCGTGCCGCCTGCAGCAAGCGACCTGCAGCGCGCCGGCTGCGCGCAGCGACAGCTGCCCTGAGCCCACAGCTCCCGGCACGCGCCACCCTCAGCCGACTCCCCCCAGGGCAGCGGGGTACGCAGGCCGCGGGGCAGGCAGGTGCCCCCGCCGCACGCAGCGTGCGCCGCCGTCCCGCCAGCCCGGCCCCGGTGTTTGCCCAAAGCCCCGCGCTCTCATGGTTAGCGATGCGGTGCTGCCCACAAGAGCCCAGTGCAGTCCAGCGAGCCCCCTGCGCGCGCGGCGACGGCAGCGACGGCGCCGCTGCTGCCGGCTGCTGCCGGCTGCTGCTGCGCTGCTGCTGCTGCTGCCGCTGCGCTACTGCTGGGCCTGGGGCAGGTAGTAGACCTTGCCCTCGGGGTCCATCACCTGCGCGTGCGCGCGACGAGAGGCACGCCACAGCGAGCGTGAGATGAGACCCGGCAGCACGAGCCGCGCCGGCAGCACGGGCAGCGCCGGCAGCACGAGCAGCGCCGCCGCGCGCCGCGCGCCGCGCGCCGCCGCTGCCTCCGCGCACCTGGACCCAGTTGCCGCCCTGCAGCGGCGCGCCGCCGGCCATCATGTCGCCGGCGATGTCGCCCGCGCTGCCGCTCTTGACGGGGCCGTTGGGCCGCTGCTGCTGCACCACCGCCTTGGGCGCGGCCGCGTGGTAGAGCCGCGCCTGCGCGCCGAGCCCGCCGCCCATCATGCCGCTGGGGTCGCCGTACATCACCTCCGGCGCCTGCATCATGCCTGCGCCGCGGCGGCGGCGGCGCGGGGGGCGGGTGTCGGGCGCGCGCCCCCGCCGCCGGCGCCGCAGCGGCCTGCCTAAGAACTCCTCCGCGCGCCGGGCTCCTCCTCCGCGCGCGGCGTGCGCCCGCGCCGCGCACCCTGCATGGCGTACTCCGGCGGGTACGCGTAGGCCACGGGCGCCATGCCGCCGGCGTAGCCCTGCATGGGCGCCATCATCGCGGCCTCGTCGCCTGCGGGCGCGTGGGCGGCCGCGCGCGGGCGCGGGCGTTTGCGCGGGCGCCGCAGCGCGCGCCTGGCCAGCGACGCCGGCCGCTCGCGCTGGGCCGGGCGCGGCGCCGGCGCCGCCTCGCGCCCGCCGCCTGCCGGCGCTCCGCCCGGCCGCGCGAGGCCTCACCCGTCGGCGGCATGTTCTGCGTGGGCGCGGCGCGCGCGGCGGGCGGGCGCGCGCGGCGGGCGGGCGCGCGCGGGGGCAGTGAGCGCGGGGCGCCGCGGGCGCGCGCCGCGCCGGTCCCTGCGCGGCGCCGGCCCTGCGCCAGGGCCCCCCGCCCCCGCGGCTCACCAGGATCATCTGCGACGGCGTGACCTGCCCCGGCCAGCCCACCGCCTGCGCGCTGCGGCCCGCGTAGTTGACCGGCACCACGCCCGCGGTGCGCTCGTCGGCGCCGTACAGCTGCGCGGACGCGCGGCGCGGGCGCTCGTCAGCGGGCGTCCCGGCGCGCATGCGTGCGCCCCGCTGCGCTGCCGCTGCTGCCGCCGCCGCCGCCGCAGCCGCCGGCGCCCCCTCAGCACGCCACGCCGCGCCCGGGCCTCCGCGCCACCGGACGGCCAGCCCGCAGCGCCCTCGGGCGCCCCGCCCGCGCCGGCGCTGGCGTACGAAGGCGCGCCGTGCCCCGGGCCCTCCCGGCGCGCGTGGGCCGCGCGGCTCGCGCCCGCACCTGGCTGGGCGGGATGAGGCCGTACCCGGGCGCGTACACGGGGCGCGGCTGGGACATGGGGTTGGCCAGCGGCCCGCCCCGGCCCCCGCCGGGGTTGGTTATCTGGCGCAGCAGCGCGAAGCCCTTGAACGTCCCCTTGACGATGTCTGTCACCATGGAGACCGCCAGGCTCAGGCTGTGGGGCGTGCCGGAGATGGTGACCTCTGCGCGGCGCGTGGCGCGCGTGGGGGCGTCAGATGGCGCCCCGCGCCCCGCCCGCGCGCGGACCGTGGCCGCGGGCCCCTCGTGCGGCCAGGGCCCGATGCGGGGCCGCCCGGGGCGCGCGCCCAGGGCGGGAGGAGGGCCGGCCCGCGAGCGTAGGGGGCGCCGGGCGTTGATGCGGCGCCCGCCCGCCCCGCCCGGCCGCCAGGCGGCCCCGCCGCCCGCCCCAGGCCTGCCCCCCGGGCCCCCCGGGCCCCTCACTCGTCGGCTCGACCGTCTGGTCGATCTGGATGAGCGCGCCGGTGTAAGTCTGAAGCGCCTTGATCGTCTCGCCGCTCTTGCCGATCACGCGGCCCACCATGGACTTGGGGCAGTCCACCGTGGCCGTCTGCCGCTTCAGCGTGCTCGCCGGCGCGGCGGTGCCGGGCTGGGCCATGCTGCTGGTGGAGACTTCAGCGCATGCGGGGGCCCAAGCAGTGCTGCGCGCCGCAGTTCAGGAAGGCCGGGCGGGCGCGGGGCGCGCGCCATGCGCGCCGGCGGCGGGTCGCGCCGCTCGTCATGTGGCCGGCCGGCTCCCCGCGCCCCGGCGTGCGCCCCCGCCCGGCGCCTGCGCGGCGGTGCGCCGCCCGCGGCGTGGCGGTGGGCTGGGCCAGGCGGCGCGCCCCGTGGCGGCGAGGGCGGCGCGCGCTCGATTACGTATAAACGCCCGCTGCCGCCGCAGCGGCGTCGGGCCGGGCCGGCGATGCGCGCGGAGGCCGCGCCGCGCTCGGCGAGGGCAGAGGAGGCCTGGATGCCATCGCCGCCAGCGCGCGCCGCTGCTGCCGCCGTGGTGGGGCGCGCTGGCCGCGCCGGCGGCGGCGCGCGCGCGCGGGCATCGGTGGCGTTGCAGGCGGCCCGGCCGCGGCCGGCGCGCCGCCGCCGCGCCGGCGCCTACACCGCCGCCTCGCCCGCGGCCGCGCCCGCGCCCGCGTCGCCGGCGCGCGCGGCCGCGGCCTCCTTGTTCTTGTCCGCGTCGCGGTGCGCCGTGACGGTGGCGACAAACGCGTCGATCTTGTCCGCCGACTTGACCTTCAGCGCGTACGTCCGCATCGCGCCGCCGGCAGCCTCGGCCGGCGCGGGCGCCGCGCCGGCGCCGGGCTCGCCGTCCTTGCCCGCCTCGCCGCCCGCCTGCGGCGCGGCGTTGACCGCGGCAAAGGTCACGCCCTTGCCGCCGACCATCTTGCTCGTGGCCATCGTGGCGTAGAGGTTGGCGTTGAGCAGCAGCCGCTGGCTGCCGCGCTGCCGCATCACCAGCCGCGCCTGCGCCGCCGGGCGGCGCGCGGCGGGGCGCGCGGCGGGGCGCGCGGCGGGGCGCGCGGCGGCCGCGTGAGCGAGCGCGCCACGCGGCCGGGCGCGCCGCGGCGGGCGCGCGGCCGCGCGCCTGGTGGGTGGCCTTGTTGATGTTGATGCGCAGCTCGCCCTTGCCCCGCTCCCGCCACTCCTTGCCGTTGACAAACTCAAACAGCGAGCCGTCGGCTGGCGCGCGGGCGGGGGCGGCGACAGCGGGTCGGCGCGCGCGCGCGCCGCCGCCGCCGCCGCCGCCGCCGTCCTCCCTCGCTGCTCGCGCCCCCGCCCGCCTGCCGCTCCCGCGGCGCCCTGCGCACCTGCAAACAGCGCCTCGTCCTCCTCCTCGCCCGTCTGCTTCGGCACCTCGCTCAGCTTCACCACGGGCGCGATCTCGGGGCCACCAAAAACCGCGTCGCCGTCGCCGTTGCCCTCGCCGCCCTCGCCCTCGCCCTCGCCCGCGTCGTCCGCCTTGTCGTCCGCGGCGCCGCCGTCCTTGGAGGGCCGGCCGCCGCCAAACGCGAGTGACGGCGCAAAGAGGCTGCCCGGCTGCGGCGCGGTGAAGCTGCCAAACAGGCTGCCGCCGGCGGGCGCGTCTGCGACCGGGCGGCGGGGCGTGAGCGGCCACGGCGGGCGCGCGCAGCGCGGCGCGGCCGCGGCTGCTGCGGGCACGCACCTTTGGCGGCCGCCGCAAAGCCGCCAAAGCCGCCCCCGAGGCTGCCAAAGCCGCCGCCGCCGCCAAAGCCGCCAAAGCCGGCGGCGCCGCCGAAGAGGGCGCCGCCCCCGGCAGAGGCGCCAGCCGGCTTGTCGCCCGCCGCCTTGTCGCCCGCCAGCTCGTCAGCTGCCGCCGCGCCCGCCGCCTGCTTAGCAGCCGCTTCCTGCGGGCGCGCGGGCGCGGGCGGGCGGGTGGGCGGGCGCGGGCGCGGGTGCGGTGCTGCGCTGCGACAGCCCCGCGCGCCGCGCGCCGCGCCTGCTGGTCGGTGGGCGGCGCCGCCGCTGCCGGCGGCGCGTCCTCCGCCGCGGCGGTCGGCTCGGCCACTGCGCCTGCAGCCGCCTCCTTGCCGGCGCCGTCTGCGGGTGCCGCGGCGCCCCCGGCGTCGTCCGCGGGCGCCTCCTTCTTCTGCGCATCGGCGGCAGCCGCGCGGCGGCAGCGTGCGGTTGCGGCGGTTGCGGCAGCGGCGGCGCGCCGTCGTGCGGCGGCGCCCGCGGCGCACCTGCGCCAGCGCGGTCAGCGAGACGCCGGCGAAGGGATTGGGGGCCGTCCCTGCGGCCGCCAGGGTCACTCCCGCGAAGGGGTTTTCGCCGGCCGCGCCGGGCTCGGCCGCGGGCGGGGCCTCTGCTGCTGCCCCGCCCCGCCGCACGCGCACGACCTTGCGGCGCGCCATGGTGGCGCCGTCCGCCTTGCCCCAGGTGCCGAGATCCGGACCCTGCGGCCGCGGCGGCGCGCGAGGGCGCGTGGGCGCGGCGCGGCCCCGGCAGCGCGCGCCGGCACCACCACCACAACGCCGGCATCACCACAACGCGCACCGGCCCCTCCTCCTCCTCGTCATCGTCCGCGTTGTCCTTGGTGAGCTGATCGCCTGGCCGCCGCTTTCCCGACGGCGCCAGGTGGTCCGTGGGCCGGCTCATGGCAGCAGCAGCAGCAGCGACTGGGGGAGACCGCGCGGGGCTGCTGGCGGCCTGCAGGTCGCGCGGGCCGACAGCTCAGGCGATCAGCCAAACTCTGAGCCGTGCGCGGGCTTGCGCCGCCGCGGCGGCACGGCACAGGGCACAGGCACGTTCAACCCCGCGCGCAACCGCCCAACTCTCGCAGCACGCACGTCACATGAACGCCAGCGCCGCCTGCTGCGCCGCCGCCGCCGCCTGCGCCGCCGCCGCCGGCTGCGCCGCCTGCGGCGTGCGACTGCGCCGGCGCTTGGGGCTGCGACCCTCGCCGCCGGCTCCGGCGCCACGCGCAGGCGCGGCCGCGGCCGCCTCCGCCTCCGCCGCCTGCAGCATGTGCTCGCACACGGCGTCGTGCAGCACAAACAGGCAGTGCTGCGGCGGGCCGGCCGGCAGCGAGCCGGGCGGCACCTCGCCTGGCGCCTGCTGCTGCTGCGCCTGCTGCGCCTGCTGCGCCTGCTGCGGCACCTCCTGCGGCCGCTGAGGCTGCTGCGCCTGCTGCTGAGGCTGCTGCGGCTGCTGCGGCTGCTGAGGCTGCTGCGGCTGCTGTGGCTGTTTCGGCTGCAGCTGCGACGGAGGCGGCGGCGGCCGCATTGGAGGTGCCTCGTCGCCAGGCAGCTCCTCGCGCTGAGATGTGGGCGCAGGCGGCTGCGCCGGCGGCTGCTCCAGTGCCGGCTCCAGTACCGGCTGCTGCTCCTGCTCCTGCTGCTCCTGCGCCGGCGGCTGCTCCGCCGGCGACGGCGGCCGCTCGTCCCCCGCCGGCTGCTCACGCTGCTGCGCGTGCGGCTCCGCCTGCGCCGGCGGGCGCTCCGTGCGCGCGGGCCGCTGCTCGCGCGCCGAGGGTTTGGGGTAGAGCGGCGTGACGGCGGTGTCGAGCCACACGCCGCCGTCATCGTCCACCGCGCTGAGCGCGGCCAGGCGCTGCCGGAGCTGCTCCACGTCGTCCGCGTGGGCGCCGAGGTCGTGCGGTGGCAGGCCGAGCAGGCGCGTCGCCTCGGCGCCGAGCAGCAGCGCGCGCGCCTCGCCCGTGGCGTCCTCCAGCAGCAGGTGGGCCGCCCACTCCCACTCCCACTGCGCCGGCGGCGGCGGCGGCGCCTCGCCGCCGCCCGCGCCGGCCGGCGCCGCGGGCGGCTTGCGCTGCACGAGCTGGCACCACTGCGCCAGGTCGCGGGGCAAATAGCCGATGAGGCGCAGCTGCACCCGGAACGGCCCCGGCTGCCGCTCCGCCGCCGCGAGGTGCAGCTGGCGCAGCGTGATGGGCGCGAGCTCCTGCCGCGCGCAGCGCGTCGCGAGGCCGCCGGCGCGCCGCGCCCACTGGCTCGTCGCGTTGGACGCGAGGCGCGCCGCGTACCAGTCGGCGAAGCCGTCGTGCGGCTGCGTGTACGTGAGGCGGCTGGTGCGGCCAAACACCACCTGCAGCTGCCCCTTGACCGTCGCCAGGCCGACCACCTTGAGCTTCACCCAGTTGCCGACCGCGGGCATGCGCAGGCGCGGCACCGCGCTCGCCTCCATGACCACCGGCACGGCGCTGCCCAGCGGCGGCAGCGGGCACAGCACCTGTGGGGCGGCGCGCGGCGGGCGGCGGGCGCTCGCCGGCCGGCGCGGCCGGCGCGCGGCGCGCGCGCGCGCGCGCATGCGCGCACCTCCACGCCCGGCTGCGGGGCGAGCGGCATGGCGCGGCGCTGGCGGCGCGCGAGGCTGATCTCCACGCCCTTCATCTGGCAGGGCAGCACGGCCAGGCTGCGGCGGGGTGCGGCAGGGCCGGCCCGGGGCCGCGTGAGCGCCGGCGCCGCGCCGCCGCCGCCGGCGCAGGGCCCGCCCGCTGGCTCGCGTGCGCGCGCGGGCGGCGCTCACTCTGACGGCAGCGGCCGGGCGTCGGTCGCGTCCCACACAAACAGCACCAGCTCGTCCTCGCCGCGCCGGTCGATGGCCAGAACCTGCGCGGCGCCGCGCGGCGCGCTGGACGCCGTCGGCGCCTCGCCCAAGCCGCGCGGCCGCGCACAGCCGCCGCCGCCGCCGCCGCACCTGCACGCGCATGTCGACGCACTCGGGGCGCTCGCCCGGGGTCGTGAGCGGGTCCAGGTCGGCAATGCGGCGGAGGTAGGTGGTGTTGGGCTCTGCGCGGCGCGGCGGCGGCAGCGGCGGGCGCCGCGCGCTCGTGCGCGCGGGCGCCTGCGGCTGCGGCTGCGGCTGCGGGCGGGCCGCGCCGCGGCGCGGCGCACCGGGCACGCTGCTGCCGGGCGTGAGGACCGTCGCCGCGAACGCGCGCAGCCGCGCGAGCGCGGCTCCGATGCCGTCGCCGCCAAAGGCCCCCGCGTTGTACGCCTGGTACGGCTGCTCGCGCGCCGGCGCCGCGGGCGGCGGCGCCTCGCCCGCGGCCGCGGCGGCCGCCGCGGCCTCGGGGTCGGGCAGCGCCGGCAGGGGCGGCGGCGGCGTGCCGCGATAGAGCAGGAAGGCAAAGGGGTGCGCCCGGCTCATCTTGCCAAACAGCTGCGGCCGCCGCGCGCCGCCGCCGGGCGGCTCCCAGAACTGCACCTGCGAGCGGCGGCGGCGGCGGCAGCGTGCGCCGGGGGCCGGCCGCCGCCGGCCGGCTTGCACAGCTGCTGGCGCCGGCGCCGCCGCCGGGCCCGCGCGCGGCGCGGCGCCCCGCCCCGCCGCGCACCACGACGTGCCGCAGCTCCATCACGTCCCCCGGCGCCGCGGCGGGCATGCTGTCGGGCGTGCGCGCAAAGATGATGAGCTCGATGCTGTCCAGCTGCCCCGTCTCCGCGTTGCGCATGGACTCGTCGGCGAGCTGCATGTTGACCACCGAGTCTGCGCGGCAGCACGGCGGCGCGGCGGCGGCGCGCCCTCGGCGCGCCGCCACGTGTCGCTGCTGCCGCCGCTGCCGTGCAGGCCGCTGCTGCCGCCGCGCAGGCCGCTGCTGCCGCCGCGCAGGCCGCTGCTGCCGCCGCGCGGGCCGCTGCTGCCGCTGCTGCCGCTGCGCGGGCTGCTGCTGCCGTGCAGGCAGCCCGCCGCGCCCGCCTCGCACCCGTGCCGCGCGTGGCGCGGGGGAGGCTGCACTCCAGGACGACGCAGGCCAGGTGCGCCTCGCGGTCCTTGTAGCCCGCGTAGCTCTGCAGCGCGGTCACGCGTGCGATCGCCGCCGCGAGGCTCTCCAGGCCCGGCATGCTGCCGCGCGCGCCCGGGGCGCCCACCCCGCGCTGGCGCACGCGGTGCGGGCGCCGCCGCGGCCGGGGGCGCGCCGGCGGCGCGGGTGCGGCGCGCGTTGGTGAGGCGGCGCGCGCTGTGCGAACGCGCGCCGGCTCGCCGCAGTGCGCGCCGCAGCGCTGTCGCGGGCGCTCTGGCTGCGGTCCGGCCGGCCTGACTCGGAGTTGCGCGGGAGCACCGGGCGCGTGCGGGCTGAGCCTCGAGGCCTGGCCGGCTCCTGCGCTGCTGCCAGTCTCAGCGGCCAGCAGCCCTGCCCGCGGCTCACCTCCTGTGGCCCCACAGCGCACGGTCCAGACTCCGTGCGCCTCGAGCTTGCGCCAGGGCGCCGGCATCCGCGAGCGCAGGTGCCCGGCGCGCGGCCCGATGGCCGAGGGCGGCAGCCTGCGCATAGTGGTGAAGCCCACGGCGGGCGGGGACAAACTGGAGCGCAGCGTGGAGCCGGGCGCGACGGTGCGCGAGGTGAAGGAGGCCCTCGCCGCGTCCGGCTGCGGCATCGCCGCGGAGGACCAGCGCCTCATCTACAAGGGCCAGATCCTGCGCGACGAGCGCACGGTGGAGAGCTACGGTGAGCAGGCGCGCGCACGGCGCCGCGGCGAGGCCGGGATGGCGTTCTCAGGCCGGCACCTGTCCATGCAGGTATCGCCAACGACCACGTGCTGCACCTCGTGCGCGGCAAGCCCTCCGCGGGCGGCCAGAGGTGGGCGCCAGACGCAGCGGGCCGCGCCGCGCGCCGCCGCGCGCCGAAAGAGCAGCGGCGCCGCTGCTGCGCGCCACGCGCGCCCTCACACCGCCGCACCCGCCGCAGCAGCAGCTCCGGCGGCGCCTCGGCCTCGGGCGCGCCGGCGCCCGCCGCAGCAGCGGCGGCAGGCGGCGCCGGCGGCGGCGCCGGCGCGCTGCCGCACCCGCTCGGGGTGAGCGCGCGCCGGCGCGCAGCGGCGCCGCGCGGGGCGGGCGGCAGCGGCGCGCCCCCGCGCGCGCGCCCGGCTGGCTGGCTGCCGCCCACGCCGCTGCCGCGGCCGCCGCCGCCGCCCGGCAGGGCTTCATGGACCCGGCAGCGATGCAGCAGATGATGCAGAGCCCGCTGATGCAGCAGCTGCTGAACAACCCGGAGATGCTGCGCAGCATGCTGCAGATGAACCCGGCGCTGCGAGACGTGCGGCGCGCCCGCCGCGGCCGCGCCGCCCGCGCGCGGCGGCCGCGCCCCCCTGGCGATGACACTCGCGCCCGCTCTCGCCCGCGCAGCTGATGGACCGCGACCCGCAGATGGCGCAGCTGCTGAACAACCCCGAGCTGCTGCGGGACAGCATGAACCTCATCTCAAACCCAGTGAGCGACAGAGCTGCCGCAGCGCACACGCACATGCGCCGCGCCGCGCCGCGCCGCGCCGCGCCGGGCGGAGCGGCCCCGCCGCCGCGCTGAGCGCGCTGGGCGCGCTGTGCTGCGCGGCGCTGCGCGGCGCGCTGCGTGCAGAACCTGATGCGCGAGTACATGCGCAACAACGACCGCGCGATCAGCAACATCGAGGCGCTGCCCGGCGGCTTCAACGCGCTGCGCCAGCTATACCAGAACGTGCAGGAGCCGCTGCTCAATGCCGCCGCGCCGGGCGCGGGCGCGGGGGCCGCCAACCCCTACGCGAGCTTACTGCAGGCGGCGGGCGGCGGCGCGGCCGCGGGCGGCGCGGGCGGCGCCGCGGCCGCGGGCACCGGCACCAGCACCAGCGGCGGCGGCGGGGACCAGCCGGGCTCGCAGCCGCTGCCCAACCCCTGGGCGGCGCCGGCGGCGAGCGCTGGCGGCGGCGGCGGCGCCGGCGGCGCCGGCGGGCTGCCCGACCTCTCGGCGCTGCTGGGCGGCGCGATGCCGCCGGGCGGCGCCGGCCTCGGCGGCCCCGGCGGCATGGGCGAGCTCACGGCGCGCATGCTGGAGGACCCGAGCGTGCGGGAGAGCATGGTCGCGATGATGAGCCAGCCGGTGCGCGCGGCTCGCGGCGCGGCGGCGCAGCAGCGCGGCGGCGCAGCAGCGCGGGCCGCTGCGGCGCCGCGGGCGGCGCGCGGGCGGCGGCGCGCGGGCGCGAGCGCTCACGTGCGCGCGCGCGGCGCGTGGGCATCCTCGCCGCGGCCTGGCAGGGCGTCATGGACATGATTGCGGGCAGCAACCCGCAGCTCAACAGCATGCTGTCGGCGATGCCCGGCGTGCGCGAGGCGATGGCCAACCCCGAGATGCTGCGCATGATGCTAAACCCCGAGTTCATGCGCATGACCATGGGCCTCACCTCGCAGGGCGGCGGCGCGGTGCGGGCGCGGCGGGCGCGCGGCGCGCGGCCGGTGGCGGGGGCGCCGCGGCGGGGGCGCAGCGTCGCCAGCGCGCTGCTGACGCGCGGCGTGCCACGCAGGGCGGCGCCGGCGCGGGTGCGGGCGCGGGCGGCGGCGCGGCCGGCGCGGCGGGGGTCAACCCCGCGATGCTGGCGTCGCTGCTGTCGGGCATGGGCGGCGCCGGCGGCGCCGGCGGCGCGCCGGGCGCGGGCATGGAGGGGCTCATGGGCATGCTCAACGCGATGCAGATGGGCGGCGGCCTCGGCGGCCTCGGCGGCTTTGGCGCGCCCCCGCCCGTGGCCGACCCCGCGACGGCGTACGCGTCGCAGATACAGCAGCTGCAGGTGCGGCGCCTCGGGGGCCCGCCGCCGCCGTCCGGCAATACGGCGCCGCGCCTGCGCGCGCTCGCCTGCCCACGCGCGCCGCCGCTCGCTGCCGGCCGGGCGCAGGACATGGGCTTCTTCGACCAGGAGGCCAACATCCGCGCGCTGCAGGCCACCGGCGGCAACGTCAACGCCGCGGTCGACCGGCTCCTGCAGGGCCCGTGAGGACCGCTGAGAGTTGCAGTTGCCGGGATCCGCACGCATCGCAGAGGGCAGCGCAGCTGGACCGCCTGTAAAGCATTTCGTGCCGCCGCGCGACGCATGCGTCGCGGCTGCGCAAAGCCACGCCGCCGACGTCGACGGCGCCGCCGCGGCGCGTCAGCCAGGCCGATCCCCACCCCATCGCTGCGATCGAACGCGCTCCGCAGACCTGTCCGGACAGCCGCGGCGCGGCGCGCCCGCCTCACTCGGGCGCGTGAGGCGCCCGCGACGCACGGGGGCCCTTCGCGCGCGATGCCCTCGCCTCGCGCCTCCCCGCGCCAGCGGCTGCTGCTGCGGTGCCGCTGACGCCAGCGATCGGCCGGCGACGCTGAGGCGCTGCGGCGTCGCGGTGGCGCGAGGAGCGGGGGCCATCTACTGCTCCGGCGGTCAACCGCGCCCCCCGGCCCCCACGTGGCCTGAGGCCCTCGCAGCGCCCGCGCCATGGAGCGCCAGTCGAGCTTCAGCTCCAACTCCAGCGCCGGGTCGGCATTCAGCGGCCGCTCCGGCGGCGGCGGCACCAAGTGCGCCGCGCGCTGCTGCCGCCGTGCGCGCGCGCCAGCGCAGGCGCCGCACGGCGCCCGGAGGTGGATCGGTGCCCGGCACGGCCCCGGCGGCATGGCCGCAGCAGCCACCGGCGGGCCGCGCTCACGCGCTCGCGCGCGCTCGCCGGCGCCCGGCGCAGGCACGCGTCCGACGCGGACAAGGAGCAGGGTGGCCTGGACGCGCAGGGGCAGAGCCTGCTGACGGCGCTGTTCGGCGCGCTCTACACGCTCGCCAAGGAGAAGATCAATGACAGCGCCAACGTCGCGATGCTCGCGATCTGGGTCGACTTCCTCATGATCTTCACGCTCCTCCTCATGCCCGAGTATCCCTGGAAGACCGACCCCAACCTCTGGTGCGCGCGCGCGTGGGGGTGTGTGGGTGTGGGGGGTGTGGCGTGGGTGTGCGTGCGTACGCCACAAGGAGAGGGAGGGAACGGGCGGGCTCGGCGGCGCCGGCGCGCGGGCGCGCCGGGCTGCCGGCCGGCCCCGCGGCGCCCCGTGACGACGTCAGCCCCCCCCCCCCCCCCGTGCGCGCGCCCGCAGGGTGTTCAAGGTCTTCTACTACATCCAGATCCACCTGCCCATCGCCAACGCGGTGCGCCGCCGCGGCCGCCGCCGCCGCCGCGCCGGCCGCCGCGCGCCGCGCCCGCCGCACCGCAGAAACACCCCCGCGCCGCGCCGCGCGCGCCGCGCCGGGGGCACGCGCGCAGGGCTACACCTTCTACCTGGTCATCTTCTACATCCTCGTGGGCGTGCTCTTCCTCAGCGTCGCGATCTGCGCGTGGGTGGGGTGGTGCTTCATGAACGACAGCTTCCCCTTCCTCTGGCCCATCAAGGTCGCGCGCGTCGTGGTCAGCCTGTTTGTGAGCATGTTCTACATCGCCTCGCTCAACGTATTCCTCATGGCCTGCGCCTGCAGGAAGGAGGAGGGGCGCTGGATGCACCTGGTCTTCCACCTCGGTGCGCTTCGCCCCGCGCGGGCACGCGGAGCGGCGGGCGGCGGGCGACGCGGTGCGCGGGAGCGGCCCAGCCGGCGGTCGGCGCACCGCCGACGCGCGCGCGCGTGCACCGGCCGCGCCGCGCCGCCCCAGACTGCCTGAGCTTCCCGCACGTCGTGCACGCGGCGTTCAGCCTGACCAGCGGCGTGGTGTTCTTCGTCGTCGCGCTGCTGCTCGTGCTGGGGGACCACGAGCTCGAGCCGATGTCGCGCAGCCTGCTCGCCGCGCCGCACAGCATGTGCGAGCTGCGCGCGCTGCTGTGCAAGACGGTCATCACCATCGCCGACATCCTCCTCAAGCCGCTGCCCCATGTGCAGGCGCGCCGGTGGCTGCGCGCGCGCGGCTGCGCGCGCGGCGGCGCGCAGCTGTGGCTGCTCAGCCGCGGGCGCCGCCGCCGCTGCTGCCGGCGCGCGTGTGCCCGCCGGCGCGCAGGTCGTGGCCTACTGCTGCGCCTGCGGGCTGCTGTTCTACTACCACGCCCGCATGGTGCGCGCAGCAGCAGCACGCGCAGCACGCACGCGCAGCACGCGCAGCACGCACGCTCGGCCGCGTGCGCCAGCGCGCGCGGGGAGCGCCGCCGTTGGCTGCGCCCAGACCGCGCGCCGCGGTGCGCCGGTCGCTGCGCGCAGGTGCCGCACTACACGCCCTGGATCAACGTCCTGCGCGGCGGCCTCAACGCGGTGCTCGCGTGGGTCGCGCTGATGGTCACGGTGCTGACCTGGACCGTCGACTGGGCGTGGGACCACGGGCACCCGGTGTGGCACGAGGACGCGTACCGCAACCGCCTCACCATCGTGCGCGCGCGCGGCAAGGGCTGCGCGGCGCCGGCGGCGGGGGGCGCGCGCTCGCACGCACGCGCGCACGCGCGGCCGCACGCGCGCACGCGCGGCCGCCGGCCGCGCCGCAGGTCATGGCGGTCGGCGTGCCGGTCGCGTTTGCGCTCGGCGGCGGCGTCTGCTGGGCGCGGCTCGTGCACGGGTGGCGCGTGGCGCTCAAGTTCCGCCGCCTGTCACCGGGCGTGCGGCCGAGCAGCATCCACCGCTTTGCCACCGAGTTTGACGTCGAGGTCGCCAGCCGCGTCGGGCGCGTGTGGGACGAGGAGGGCGGCCTCGACGCCACGGCGCTGGACCTCGCGGAGAACGTGCTCAAGGCGCGGCGCGGCGCGTGGTCGGGGCGGGCGCAGGCGGTCGGCGCGCGGGCGCGCGCGCGGCGGCCTGGCGCGCCGCGGCGCGGCGCTCGCCGGCGCGCCCGCCCCCGAGCGCGGCCGCACGCTCGCCGCCGCCGCCGCCGCCGCGCAGGCGGGCACCGCGATGCAGCCGGGCAGCGTGTTCCTGCACATCGTCTACTCCAACTTCCTCATCGACGTGCGGCACAACGCCCAGCTGGGCTGGAGCCACCTCGAGGCCGCCAAGGCGCTCGACCCCAACCTGTCCTACCAGTTCAGCATCTTTGCGCGCGCGCAGGAGCACAAGCAGAAGAGCGCGACGAGCGGCGAGGGCAGCGTGGACCTGGTGAGCTACGTGGAGCTGCAGAAGAACTACCGGTGCGCTCGCCGCGCCGCGCTGGGCCCGGGCGGGCGGGGCCGGGCGTCGCGCCAGCCCTGCTGCGCAGCGCAGGCGGCGGGCGGGCTGGGCTGGCCGCCGGCGGCGGCCAGGGCCCGCGCTCGCCCGCCCACGCGTGCGCTGTGTGCGCGCCGCGCGGCGCAGGGCGATCATGGTGTACCACAAGGCCAGCCTCGTCGCGACGCGCGACTTCTGGCGCCTGCTCACGCGCGACGACGTCCCGCTCGAGCGCCTGGGGCTGGCCTTCAAGCGCATGGACGAGATGGAGTCCACCGCGACCAAGACCTACAAGTGCGCGCCCGCGCCGCGCGGGCAGCGGCCTGGGTCTGCGTGGCACGCGCCGGGCAGCCGGCGCCGCGCCGCGCCGGCGCGGGGTCGGCTGACCAGCGCGCGCCGCCGCCGCCGCGTCGCAGGCTGGTGCTGGAGCGGTACCCCACCAACGCCAAGCTGCTGAAGAGCTACGGCAAGTTCCTGGAGAACGTCAAGGTGCGGCGGCGGGCCGCCAGGGGCTGCCCCACGCTGCAACGGGCAGCGGCGCCGCGAGACGGCACGCGCGCGACCGCCCGGCCGCGCGGATTGCGAGGGAGACCCCACCACGCGCCGCCGCCCCGCCGCAGAACGACCCCTGGGCGGCGTCGCGGTTCTACGCCGAGGCGGAGAAGCAGGAGGAGCTGGCCGAGGCGGCGGCGGAGGAGGCAGAGGTGCGGGCGCGCGGGCACACGCGCGGGGCGAGGCGCCGCGACGGGGCCGCTGGCTCAACGCACGCGTGGCGTGCGCGCCGCAGCTGGGCGACGGCGCGGTGAGCGCGGTGGGTGAGAAGAACGCCATCATCGTCATCAACGCCCAGGGCACCATCCAGAGCGCCAACAAGGCCGTCTGCGCCATGTTCGGGTGCGCGGCGCGCACAGCACGTCGTGGCGCGTGCGCCGCGCCCTGTGCCCGCGCCGCCTGCACGCATGCCGCCCCTGCGCGCTTCTCACCGCCCCCCGCCGCAGGTACCGCAAGGGCGAGCTGGAGGGCAAGAACGTGGCGTGCCTCATGCCCGCGCCCTTCAGCACGCGGCACGCGGGCTACCTGCGCAACTTCCTCGCCTCCGGCAAGGCCAAGATCCTGGACAGCACGCGCGAGGCGCGCGCGCGGCGGCTGGGGGCGGCAGGGGGCGGCAGCGACAGCGAGCAGCGCGGCAGCGCCGGCGCGCGCAGACAAGGGCCGCCGCCCGCGCGCCGGCGCCGAGCCGGGGCCGCCGCCGCCGCCGCTGTGTGCGCGCCCGCGCACGCAGGTCGTCGCGCTGCACAAGGAGCGCTACGTGTTCCCGCTGTCGCTGACGGTCAGCCGCGTGAGCGGCGCGGGCGCCGACGCGGTCTTCATGGGCCTCTGCAAGGCGCGCGCCGCAGCGGCGGCAGCGCGGCAGGCGGCGACAACAGCGCGCGGCGCGGCGCGTGGCAGCAGCCTTGAGGCGGCCGCAGCCCAGCGGCTGCTGCCGCCGCGCGCCGCTGAGCGGGCTCAGCGCCGGGTCGCCGCGCGCAGGCCAAGCCGCCGCGCGCGGACGTGATCAACGCGTGGCTGCTGACCAGCGGCACGGTGCTGTGCGTGGACCAGAGCTTCCTGGACTATGCGGGCTGGGCGCCCGAGGAGCTTATCGGCCGGCCCTTTGGCAGCCTCGGCGCCGACGCCGGCGAGCTCGAGGGGTGGGCGGCCGCCGCGCCGAGGCTCGGCTGCGCTCGCCGCCCCGGCGCCCGCCGGCGCGGCTGACCGCCCGCCGCCGCGGCCGCGCCCCGGGCACGCAGCCTGATCGCGCAGTGTGCGCGCTTCAACGAGGAGCAGCTCGCCGCGGGCGCGGTGCAGGCGACCACCAGCATACGGCACAAGTACGCCGACGCGGTGCCGGTGCACATCAAGTTTGAGATGGGCGGTGAGCGCCGCAGCATGCTGCGCAGCCGGCCACCAGGCGGTGGCCGGCTGCGCGCGGCCCCCCGGCTGCAGAGCGGAGCGCCGCCACCGCTGCCGCCGGCCCGCCTGCCGCGCAGGCACGGAGGACCAGCGCATCATCGTGGCCGTCATGCGCCGCCTGTCCGACGCGCAGCCCATGGCGGCGTTCGACCGGCGCGGCCGCGCGGTCTACGCCAACACGCCGCTCGCGAGCATGCTGGGCTTTACGCTCAAGGAGCTGCGCGCCAAGGAGATCGGGCAGCTGCTGCCGCCGCCGTACGGCGCGCTGCACGGCAAGTGGGTCAAGGTGCGCCCGCGCGGCGGGCGGGCGCGGGCGCGGTGCACAGGGGAGAGGCGCCGCCGGCGGGGCCCCGGGGCTAGAGCGCGCGCGACCGCGCTCGCGCCGCCGCCGCCGCCTCAGGAGGCCGAGAGCACGGTCGCGGACAAGCCGCCGCCCGTGAGCTGCCGCAGCGGCACCAGCAGCGTCATGCTCTCCTCCAACGGGACGCCCGTCTTTGTCAAGGCCACCGTGACGCTCCACAGCGGCGCGCCGGCGCCGGGCGGCCCGGCGAGCGCCGGCGGCGGCGGGGCGGCGGACGTCACCTGGGCGGTCAAGGTCGAGCGCAGCAGCAGGGAGCAGCTGGTGGCGGAGCGCCGCCTGCTGCTGCTGGCGGGCGCGGACGGCCGCATCCTGTGGGCCGACGGCGCGTCGCCGGCGGCGCTCTTTGGCATGGAGCCGGCCGAGCTCGTCGGCGCGGAGCTGGCGTCGGTGGTGGACGTGTTTGCAGACTACCTGCACGGTGGGCTGCACCCGCGGGCAGGCGGGCGGGTGGGCGGGGCCACACGGGTCGGCGGCAGCCGGCTGGGCGGACCCGGCGCAGCCAGCGGGCAGGTCGGGCCTGGCGCGCCACTCGCGCCCGCCCCGCCGCCGCAGGCGCGGCGGACGTCGACATGGCGGCGGCGCTCACGGCGCTGCTCAGCTGCAGCACTGAGCGGCCGGGCGCGTCCTGGCGCGTGGGCGTGGGCACGGCGGCGGCCGAGGGCGCGGCCGACGCCGCGGCGGCCGCGACGGCGGGGGCCGGGCGGAGCCACTTCATGCGCCAAAAGTCCAGGCGCAGCCGGCTCAAGCCCGCCGTCATGACGGTGGGGCGGGCTGCGCGACGAGGGCGTGGCTGCGCGCCCGCTGTGCGAGCCACGCCCCCCCCCCCCACCGCCGCGCCCGCCCGCCGCAGGTGGGCGTGCCGAGCAAGGAGTGCGTCCCGGAGGCCGCGCTGGCGGCGAGCGGCGCCGAGTCTGCGCTCGTGGTGGAGCTCTGGCGCGCCGACCTGCTGCTCGCCGTGGCGGAGGTGGAGGAGGGCTGCCACCTCGTGCGGGTCGAGCCGAGCGTGGGGCTGCTCTTCGGTGTGCCGCGTGCCTCCATGGTCAGCACCAGCCTGCAGAAGTGAGCAGGGCGCGCCGCGGGGCGGGGCTCAATGAGCCGCGCGGCCGCCCGGCTGGTGGCGGCCGCCAGTGGCGGCCGTGCGCCGGCACCGCGCCGGCCCCCCGCACGTGCTGGGCCAAACCTGCCGCCCCGCCGCCCAGGTGGCTGCGCCTGCCTGGCCGGGGCCAGCTGGAGGGCCTCATGGCCAGCAAGGGCGCCAAGCGCGGCGGCCTGCTCAAGACCAGCCGCGCGCGCGTCGGCCCACGCATCGAGGCCAGCGGGCGCCACGCCGACCAGCGGCCGGTGCAGGTGCAAGTGCAGGTGCGCGCCCTGAGCGGCTGGAGGCGCGGCGCGGGCCACGCCGCGGCGGGGCGCCGCGCGGCGGCGCGGCGGGCGGGTCGCGCCGCGGCGCGCCGACGCCGCGTGGCCGCCACCCGGCCGCGCGCCGCGCCGCGCCAGGCCACTCTCAGGGACGGGACGCACGACGCCACGCGCCTGGTGCTGAGCCTCAAGGTCATCAAGCCCCTCACCGGCGCGCCCGGCCTGCTCGCCGCGCTCGTCGCAGCCGAGGCAGCGGGCCTCGGCGACGCCGCCTGGGGGGCCGGCGACGCGGCCGGCGGGCTCGGCGGCGCGGGCGAGCTGGCCAGCACCCCAGCCGGCGGCGGCGGCGGCGGCGTGCCAGCGCTGGCCATGCACAAGGTGCGTGGCAGCGGGGCGCGTTTGCGCCAGCGGCGCGAGCGGCGCTCGAAGCGGCAGCTGGCCGACGCGATGCCCCTGCCTGCCGTGCCAGGTCGGCCCGGCGAGCGGTGCGGAGGGGCTGCTGGGCGCCAACACGCACCGCGAAACGGCGCGCAGCGGCGCGCCGGACAGCACCCTCGCCACCGCACGCCTGGTCAACCTGGACGTCGAGGCGGACGATGGCGGCGCCACGGCGCGCGGCAGGCACCGCGGCGCGCCGGAACTGGCGCGCTCGCCGACGGGGCGCGGCTCGGAGGACGGCGACGGCGCGTCACCGCGCGCGCAGCGCATGGGCTTTCGCGCGCGCGGCGGCGCGGGCGCGCTCAGGGCGTCGGAGTGGATGGATGACGCCGACGGCTCCGGCTCGGTGCGCGGACGACCGGCTCGGCTGTACTCGGCTGGCTCAGGCGGCGCGACCGAGGGGCTTCGCTGGCGCTGACCCCGCGCGCGCGCACGCCCGCCCGCGCAGGGCGATGATGGCGGCGTGCTGCCCGGCGCGGTGGACGACCCGGACGCGCCGCTGCAGCTCGCGCACGGCCCGCGCGGTGCCCCGCCCGGCAGCGACGACGACGGCGACGCGCCCGCGGCGGCTGACGACGGCGGCGGCGCGGCCAGCGAGACGAGCGCGAGCGTCGACGGCAGCGCATCGGGCGACTTCTCGCGCGGCAAGCGCCTGCGCAAGCTCACGCGCCTGCTGAGCAGCCCCGCGGCGCTCGCGGTCGTGGTGGGCTTCCGCTCCAAGGTCATCCTGCTCGCCGCGGCGGTGCTGGTGCTGCACCTGGGCAGCTTTGGCGCGATCATCGCCTTCATCACCACCCAGGCGGCGCGCGTCACGGAGCTCGGCGCGGCGGGCGAGGTGCTCGACGCGCTGCACCGCACCGCCACGCTCGGGCTGGTGCTCGATGCGGCGCAGCGCGGCCACGGCTTTGCGCCCGCCGACACGCCCAAGTATGCGGCGGAGCTGGCCGCCGCCAGCAGCCGGTGCGCGCGGCGTGCGCGCGCGCGAGCAAGAGAGAGAGCGCGAGGCGCCGCCGGCCGCGGCGCGCCCCTGCCCTGCCCAGCGCCCGCCCGCCCGCCCGCGGCGCGCGCAGGTACGAGGCGCTGCACCTGGGCCTGTACCTCGGCTTTGGCGGCCTGCGCGCGCTCGACACGCCCGCGCTGCACGCGCTGTGGAACGCCGAGGACACCGTGGCGACCGTCTTTGACGACGCGACCGCGCCGCAGCGCGCCTCGGCGTCCAACACGACGCTGTTCAACCTGGGCGGCCTGCTCGCCTCCGCGGCGCGCGACGTCGAGTACGCGGCGCTGCACCCCGACGGCGAGCAGGCGCACGGCGGCCCGCTCGCGGCCAACCGGCAGTGGCTCTTCCTGCAGGCCAACGCGCCGACCGTGCTGCACCAGGCCTACCTCAAGAGCCTCGACCTCATGGTGCGCCGCGGCCCCGACGCGGCCGGCGCCACGGCGCCGCTAGCTGCTGGCGCGGGGCGGCGAGCAGGCCAGGGGCGCGCGCGCGCCCGCGCGCGCGCACGCGCGCGCGCAGACGGCCCGCCGCCGCGCGCCGCGCAGACGCTGCGCGCGCAGCGCGGCATCGCGACGCTGCGTGCGGTGGTGCTGGCGCTGCTGCTGATCGAGGGCGTGGCCATCACGTTTGGCGCGGTCGCGCTCGTGACGCGGCTGCTGGGCAGCATCAGCGTGCACCGCCAGGCGCTCTTCAGCGTCTTCCTGGCCATCCCCCACGGCTACCTGCGTGCGCTGGCGGGCAAGAGCGCGAGCATCGACGACGAGGGCTCGGACGAGGAGGACGGTGCGCGCGCGCGCGCGGGCGCGCTCACGGGGCGCCGCCGCGGCGCGCGCCGCCTCGGCCCGCCCCGACCACCCGCGCCGCCGGCGGCGGCCGCAGAGGGCGACAAGGCGCTGCAGGCGGCGCAGGAGGCCAAGATGAAGCGCAAGCGCCGCGAGCGCGGCGACGCCAGCGCCGACGCCGACGCGCCGCAGCCGTCGGCGTCCGGCGGCGGCGGCGCCGAGGGCGCGGCCGCCGGCTCCGCGTCGGGGCGGCAGCAGCGCCGAGCGAGCTTTGTGCTCGAGGGCACCCTCAACGGCGACGCGGCGGTGTTTGTCACCGCGCAGGGCGGCAGCGCCAGCAGCCGCGGCGGCAACAAGGTGCGCAAACGGCTGGCGGGGCCGCCGCCCGGCCGAGCCGCGCCGCCGCGCCGCCGCGCCCACCCCGCCCCAGTCCGATCCGGGCCGCACCGCGGCGCTCAGGGGTTCGAGTCACTCGGCCCGTGCTCCTTTGGCGGCGGCGGCGGCAGCACGTTTGGCACGGCCGACCGGGCGCGGCTGTTCAACGGCAAGCAGCTCGCCACGAGCGCGCGCTCCGCGTACCAGCTCGCGTGGCCGTTTGCGCTGTGGGGCGCGGTCGTGGTCCTGCTCTACGGCCTGAGCTTCCAGGCGCTCGGCCGCATCGACGAGGGCCTCCTGTCGGTCAAGCTCAGCCACCTCAGCACCGCGCAGGCCAGCCGGGTCACCTACCACGCCACCCGCGCCGCGCTGGAGCCGGTGCGCGCGCGCCGCTGGGAGCCGCGCAGCGCCGCGCCGCGCGCGCGCGCGCGCGCGCGCGCGCGCGCGCGCTCAGCCGCCGGCCGCCCCCCGCGCAGGACGCCGCCAAGCGCGCCGCGCTGCAGGGCGCGCTGCACGACGAGGCGGCCCGGCTGCAGGAGGTCTACTTTGCCAACGTCTACGGCGGCAGCACGCCCGACGAGGGCCACGGCAGCCTCTTCACCTCGGAGACGTGCGCGCGCGCGAGGACGGCGTACGCGCTGGCCCGCCGTCCGGGAGCCGCACGCGTCGGCGGCCGCGTCACACGCGCCCCGCCGCCGCCCCGCCGCCGGCGGCGCCGCGCAGGCACAAGCGGCTGCTCTTCACGACCAGCGACTGCCTGCGCTACGACGGCTCGGGGTGCCACGCCGAGGGCAGCCGCTACTTTGACGTCTCGCGCCACGGCGTCGACCCGATGGTGCAGCGCCTCGTGAGCGAGGCGGTAGTCATGGCGGTGGAGCCGGCGGCCGACATCACGCCCGACCGCGACCAGTGCGCGCGCCCCGGCGGGGCGGGACGGGCCCGGCGCGCCGCGCCGCGCCGCGCGGCGTGGCCGGCGGCCCGCTCAGCTCGCCCACGCCGCCGCCGCGCCGCCGCAGGTTCCAGTTTGTCTGGGGCGTCGCGTGGGAGGACCTGCACGACGGCCTCTCCCGCCTGAGCACGATGTACGGCGACGAGGCGCGCGCCGCATTTGGCGCGCAGCGCACGACGCACGTCGTGCTGGTCGCCGTCATGGTGCGTGGCGGCACGGCGCGGCGCCGGCGCCGGCACCGGCGCCGGGGCGCTGCACCAGCATGCCAGCACGCAGGCTCGCTGCGCACGCCGGCCCCGCCGGCGCGCGCGCCCACCGCGCCCACCGCGGCCGCGCGCGCAGCTCGTGGCGGGCACGGCGTTCCTGGTCCTGATGCTGCGGCCCTTCCTCAAGCACATCTCCAAGGAGAGCCGGCGCTGCGCGGAGCTGCTCGCGCAGCTGCCGCCGGACATGGACGTGGAGGGCATGGTCGCGGCGACCTGGAGCGTGGTCAAGCAGGCGCGCGTTGGGCACGGCGGCGGGGGACGGCGGTGGGCTCCGCGCCCGCGCCTGCCAGCTGCACGCGCACCGCTGGCCGGGCTGCGCAGCGCTGGCCGCCCCCCGCGCCGCCCGCAGGAGCGCCTGCTGGCGGAGCGCAGCGGCAAGAGCTTCATCGACTCCATCAGCGGCGCGCTCAGCTTCTCCGCGCCGCGCCGCCCAGTGCTGCGGCCGCCACTGGCGCCGCCGCTCGCGCCGCTCGCGCCGCTCAGCGCGCGCGCGCGGCTCGGCGCAGACAGCGAGCGGCTGTTCAGCCCGCGCGCGTCCGTGGAGCAGCCTTTCGGGCCGCCGCGGGGCTTCGCCGGCCGGGCGCAAGGCTCGGCCGGCGGCGGCGAGGCCAGCTGGGGGGCGGCGCCGCCGAGGCGCTGCGGCGGCGGCACGTCGGCGGGGGCGGCGGGCGGCGCTCGCCGTCGAAGCGCGCCGTCGTGCCGGTGGATGGCGATGGCTACTGAGCGCGCTGGCTGCGCTGCGTACTTGCTGCGGTGCGAGCGTGTGCGGCTGGCGGCGCCTGTGCAACTGCTGCCGGCGCCGGCCGCGAGCGAGCCCCGCACCGCCAGCGGTTGGACTGCTGCTGCAGTCTGACCAGCGGCGGCGCCCGCGCAGCCTGGCGGAACGCCCGGCAGCTCACACGCCGCGGCCTGCGAGCTCGGGATTGCTGCGCAGCGCGGCCGGGGCTGCGCACGCCAGCGGCGGCGGTGGGCTGACGGCGGGCGCTGGCGCCGAGGCGGCAGCGCCGGCGGCCGCCGGCGCCACCGACAAGCGGCAGGCGTGCGTCCAGGTGCCCCGGCACCCGAACACGTGTCAACGACGGCGCCCGCGGCGCGCGCTGGCTGTGGTTTGGCGGGCCAGGGCCCGCCAGCTCAGCCCCGACCCTGGGCACCCGCGCGCGCCTGCCCAGCGCCGACCCGCGACGCCGACTCAGACCGCCGCCGCGCCCCTCCTGCGCCACCCGCGCTCGCACACCCGGGCGCCGCGGCCGCCTCGGCCCCGGCCATCAGCGCCTGCGTGGCCCCCCAGCACCATGGCGGGCGCGCTCGCGCGCGCTGCGCGGCGTGTGTGGCGGCGCAGGGGTTCAGGCCGCGCCTGCGTTACAACCGCGCTGCAACGAGCGGCACGGCACTCTCCACATAACTGCCTGCAGCGGCGGCCCAGCCCTGCGAGGGCAATGATCCCGGTTTTGCACCGCCGCAGCGGTGCACCAACAACTCCCAACCGCGCCCGGCAGCACCAGACCCCACCACGAGCGGTCACACGCGCCCAATGGGGGCCACGCACGCGCCTCGGCGGCACTCTCTAGCCCCGGCTACGTCGGCGCGTGCCGACGCCGAATGCTGTCACACCATTGCCGGCCTCAGCCAGCCGCAGCGGCCGGCGGCCGTTTCACCCCGCACAAGCATCTCGCTGCACAAGGCCGGTGCCCCCCCCCCCCGTTGTTGCCCCTCACTCCTGCATCGCCATGACGCCGGCGGCGGCAATGCCGTTGGTCGACCGCGAGCGCCGCATGCCGCTCAGGGCCGCCTGGAAGGGCGACGCCGGCGCCCGCCCGCCGGCGCCCGCGGGCGGCGACGCCGCGCGGCCGCCGCTGGCGCGCGCGGCGCGCTTTTCGCGGTAGCGCCCGACCTTGGCCTGGCGGTCGTTGAGGTGCGGCGGCCGGCCGCCGCCGGCCGCCAGCGCCGCGGCCAAGCCCTCGGCGTCGAGGCCGCCCGCCAGGCCCGCCGCGCCGCCCGACAGCAGGTGCAGCAGGCTGAGCGCCTGCGCGGGGTCTGCCGCGCCGGTGGCGGCGCCGGCGCCGCCGCCGGGCGCGGTGCCCGCGACGGCGGCAAACGCGGCGGCCGCCGCCGCCACCGCGGCCGGGTCGGTCTGCCCCGCCGCCGCGGCAGCCATCACCGCCGCGATCATCGCCGGGTCCGCACCAGCCCCCGCCAAGAGGCTGCCGGCGTGCTGCTGCTGCTGCTGCTGCTGCTGCTGCTGCTGCTGCTCCAGACTCGTGCTTCCCTGGCGCTGCATCAGCTCCGCGGCGGCGCTCCCCGCCGCCGCGGCTTCCAGCAGCTGCTGCTGCTGCAGCGCCAGCTGCGCTTGCAGCAGCGCCTGCGGCGCCAGCCCCGCGCCTGGCAGCGCCCCGCCGGCCGCCGCGCTCTGCGCGATGGCAAAGCTCTGCAGGCTCGGCGCCGCGGGCGCGGGCGCGGCCGCGCCGGCGTCGCCCTGGCCCGCCAGGCTCGCCGCCAGGGCCAGCGCGGTGCTCTGCGCAGCCGGGTCGGAGCTGTAGAAGAGCCGCTTCAGCATCTCCACCACGTCGCCGTAGCCGCCGCCGGCCGCGAGCGCCGCCGCGGCGGCCGCGGCGTCGGGCGCGGCTGCGGCGGCCGCCGCGGCTGCGGCAGCCGCCGCCGCTGCCGCCGCCGCCGCGCGCGGGCTGCTCGCCTCAGACGGCGCGCCGCCGGCGGGCGTCGCGTTGCGGCGCGACGAGACCTGCACGGGCGACGACGGCAGCGCCACCGCGGCCGCCGGGTCGGGCGCCGCAACGGCCGCCGGCGCCGCCGCGGCCGGCGGCGCGCCCGCCGCCGCGGCGGCCGCGTTGGTGGTCTCGCTGCTCAGGCAGCTGCTGCTGCCGTGCTGCTTGAGCAGCCGCGCCGCCGCGGCCGCGGCCGCCGCGGGCGGCGGGCCCGCGTGGCTCTGGCTGTTGAGCAGCTTGACGAGCACGTCCATGACCGCCAGCTCCGCCTCCAGCGACTGCGGCAGCGGCGTGGCCGCCGCGAGCGCCGCCGCGCGGCGCACGAGCACCGCGAGCTGGGAGCAGAGCTCCAGCAGCAGGCGCTGCTCGACGGCGACGACGCCGCCGGGCGGCGTGCGCGCGACGTAGCCGTCCACCACGCTGCAAACGAGAGCGCAGAGCTGCTGCTCCTGCTCCGCGGTCACGCGCGCCGCGCCGCCGGCACTCGGCCCCGAAGCAGCGCCACCGTGCAGCACGCCCGCCAGCGCCGGCGGGCCGCCCGCGGCCGCGGCGAAGGCTTTGTCGTCGCCGTCCGCAAGCTCAGCCACATCGGCGAGCAGCGCGAGCGCGCCCGCCATGGTGCTGGGGGGCCACGCAGGCGCTGATGGCCGGGGCCGAGGCGGCCGCGGCGCCCGGGTGTGCGAGCGCGGGTGGCGCAGGAGGGGCGCGGCGGCGGTCTGAGTCGGCGTCGCGGGTCGGCGCTGGGCAGGCGCGCGCGGGTGCCCAGGGTCGGGGCTGAGCTGGCGGGCCCTGGCCCGCCAAACCACAGCCAGTGCGCGCCGCGGGCGCCGTCGTTGACACGTGTTCGGGTGCCGGGGCACCTGGACGCACGCCCGCCGCTTGTCGGTGGCGCCGGCGGCCGCCGGCGCTGCCGCCTCGGCGCCAGCGCCCGCCGTCAGCCCACCGCCGCCGCTGGCGTGCGCAGCCCCGGCCGCGCTGCGCAGCAATCCCGAGCTCGCAGGCCGCGGCGTGTGAGCTGCCGGGCGTTCCGCCAGGCTGCACGCCGCCGCCGGTCAGCCGCAGCAGTCCAACCGCTGAGGGTGCGGGGTTCGCTCGCGGCCGGCGGCGCCGGCGCCGGCAGGGGTTGCACACAGGCGCCTCAGCCGCACACGCTCGCACCGCAGCACGCAAAACCCCGCAGCGCTCGCGGCCGCGCGCATCCCTCGTGCACACGACGCCGTCTGTCACCCTGCGCCTGGCTAGCCTTGCCCACCCCGCGCGCGCAGCTCGCTTGAGTGCGCAGCGCGGCACAGCTGTGCTATCTGATACTCTCCAGGCCACCGCCGCGCCCGCCGCCCAGCTGCGGCTGCGTGCTGCGCGCGCGTCTCAGGGCATCTGGGGGCGCGGCGGCATGGGCATCTCGCCCTCGAAGCGCCCCGCAGTCTGGAACTGCTCCTTGGCCTTGTCCAGCCCCTTCGTCGCGATCATGCGCGCGGGCTGCATGATCGCCGTCGACGGCACGCCCACGTGCTGCTTCCAGGCCTCGTCGTCGTTGAGGTCGGGCAGCTCCGCCGCGGCGCCGACCAGGTCCAGGTCGCAGGCCTGGGTGGCCGCGTTCCAGGTCCAGCCGGCCATGCAGGCCATGCAGGACAGGCTCTCGCCGCTGCCCGACGTCTGCAGGTAGCCGTGGTCGCACGCGTCGCACTTGGTGCGGTCGGGGCTGGCGACCGTGTGGTTGGAGCACGGCTGGCACGTGCCCGCGCGCCGGTAGTTGAACGACGTCGCGCCGCACGCCACGCACGCGCCGTCGGCGGCCGTCTCGGTGCCCGGCGGGCACAGCGGCGTCACTGCGGCGGCGGCGGCGGCGCGGCCGGGTCGGCGGCGGCGTGTCGTGGGCGCGGCCTCTCCGCGGCAGCGCTCCGCCCGCGCCCGCGCCCGTGTGCGCGCGTGCGTGCGCGCCCGCCCGCCACTCACCGCACGACTTGCCGGAGGTGCTGGGCTCCAGGCCCGCCGGGCAGGCAACGCACGCGGACGCGTCGTTGCCCGACGCCGCCTTGACGGTGCCCGGGGGGCAGGGCCGGCAGGCCATGGGCGTCGCCGCGGGGTCGGGCGCGTAGTAGCCGCCCGTGCACTCGCAGGCGGTGTGGTTTGCGTTGGCGTAGCTGAAGGGAAAGCACTGCGGGCGCGCGCGCCGGGCGGCGTGGGGCGCCGCCGCGGCGTCGCGCGCGGCCGCCGCGGCGTCGCGCGCGCGGTCGCCGCGGCGCCGCCGGCAGCGCCGCTAGCGCTGCTAGGCTGCCGCCGCCCCACGCGCCGGGGCGCACCTGCTTGCACATGAGCAGGCGGTTGGGCTCGCTGCTGTACTCAAACACCGACCCACACGCCACGCACTTGATGGGGTCGCTCGACGACATGCGCGTGCCGGCGGGGCACCCGCACGCGTCGCCCGCGGGCAGCGGCAGCGAGCCCTCGGCGCACGCCTCGCACGCGTCCGCGAAGCCGCCCGGGCTCACGGTGCCGGCGGCGCACTGCTCGCAGCCCGTGACGCCGTCGGGCGTGACGCCCGTCGCGCGCCAGCCGGGCGGGCAGACACACATGTTGCCCTTGCCCGCGACCGCGCCGGCGGGGCAGGGCGTGCAGGCGGGGGAGTTCTTGTCGGTGCTGACCGCGGCCTCGGCGCACGGCACGCAGTTCTTGACCACCGCCGAGGGGCTCGCCGGCTCGCCCACGTACGTGCCGGGCATGCAGTCGCAGGCGGTCTTGAAGGCGTTGGGCGCCGACAGCACCGGCGTGCACAGCTGCGGGCGCGGAGGGGTGTCGGCGCCGGGCCTGCGCGCACGCGCGCGCGCTGGGGGCCACCCACCCCCCCCCCCCCCCCCGCGCTGCTCACCTCGCACTTGGCGCCGGCGCCGCCGGCGCTCGCCTCCCAGGCGCTGCACGGCTGGCAGCTGGGCTCGCTGCTGAGGCCGCCGCCGGCGCCGATCAGGCTGCCGATGAGGCCGAGGAAGTCAAACGACCTCACGCCACTGCCGGGGCTGCACACCGGGTCCTCGGCCACCGCCACCGCTGCCAGGCAGGCCAGCGCCAGCAGCAGGGCCGCGGTGCGCCCGCGCGCCATGTCAGCTGGCTGCCGGCGACGACGCCCTGCGGCGCGGCGGCCGGGCCGGCGGCGCTGCGTGAGCCCGACGCTGCTGCGCGGGGCGCATGCGGGCGCGCAGGCCTCCGTGGAGGTGGGGGCGCCCTCCCCGCGGCGCTGTGGGCCCGGCGCGGCGCGGCGCGCTCCCCCGCCATCCCCGCGTACTGCCGCGCGCTCCCGGGCCGCACATGCTCCCTGCCTGCGCTGAAAAGCACACGTTTCATCCCAATTACCTGAAGCGCTGCTTGCCGCGGGCCGACGATGCCTTTTGGCGAGGAGGCGGGGCAGGTTGCGCGCGGCTCCCTCGCTTGTCGCCGCGCGTGCGGCTGCCCGTGTTGCTGCGCGTGCGAGTGTCTGCAGGCTGGGAAAGCTGCTCTGCGGGCGCAGGTGGCACACCGGGTCGGCACCTGTGCCGGGGAAGGAGCAGGGTTGAGGTGGGGCGGCCGCGCCGCGTCGCGTACAGCCCTCGCTCGCGCCGCTTGCTCCCTGCGCTCGATCACGGACGCCGCCGCTGCCGCTGCTTCGTCGCGGCCCCGGGCTGCGCCGCCGCCGCTGCCAGCGTCGCCGGCGCCTCCAGCTTGACCGCCGGCGACGCGGGCTCCTGCTTGACCGCCGGCGACGCGGGCTCCAGCTTGACCGCCGGCGACGTGGGCTCCTGCTTGACCTCCGCTAGCGCCTCCCGCGCCGCCGCCGCGTGCTTCTGGCGCTTGCCACCGCCGCCGCCGCTGCCGTCCACACCGGCAGCGCCAGCCGCCGTCGTGGCGCCGCCGTCGGCGCCGCCGCCGTCGGCGCCGCCGCCGCCACCGCGCTTGAGCGCCGCCAGCGGGCAGGGCGGCGCGCCCGCGGCCTTGCGTTTGCCACCGCCGCCCTTGCCGCAGCTGGGGCAGGCCTTGCCGTGCTCGACGAGCAGCACGTGGAGGTCATACTTGATGTCGTCCGGCACCCTCGAGTTGAGCAGCTCGTACGCGGCCTCGCGGCTCGCAGCCGCAGGCACCCAGCGCAGCTGCTTCGCGATCTCCCACACTGCGGCGCGTGCGGGCGGCCGCGTGGGCGGCGGCGGCGATGGCGCGCGCGGCTTTCGGCATGCCGCCGCCCCCCCCCCCCCCCCCCCCCCGCCCCGCGGCGCACCGTGGGTGTCGACCGGGAACTCGGCCCGCCCGAGGCAGAACAGCTGCACGCACGCGATGGTCTTTGGGCCGACGCCCTTGAAGCGCGACAGCTCGGCCTTGACCGCGGCCTCTGGCAGTGCGCGGAGGTGCTCGAGGCTGAGCTCTCCGCGCTCCTCCAGCAGGCAGTCCAGGATGGCCTGGCGCGGCGCCGCGCGGCGCCGCGCGGCGGGCGCGGGCGGCAGCGTGGGCGCACGCCGGCCGGCCGCGAGGCGGCGCCCGCCCCGCCGCCGCGCCCCGGCGCCGCGGCGCCGCCCGCGCCTGGATGCGCGCGGCCTTGATGTCGGCGAGGCCGCCGACGCGGATCGCGTCTGCGACGTCGCCCGGCGCCGCGCAGCGCACCGCCTCCCAGCTCGGGAGCGCGGCCTTGAGCGCGGCGAAGGCGCGCTGGGAGGTCACGTCGGTCGTGTTCTGGCTCAGCATCGTCCGCACCTGCACGCGCGCGCGCGCGGGCGGCGCTGTGGGCGCAGGCGGCAGAGCGGCGCAGACGGCAGAGCGGCGCGGGCGGCGCGGCGACGCGCGGCGCGGCGGCAGCGGCGGCGCTGGGTGCCCTCCCCTGCCCACCAGGGAGTCCAGGACGGAGTGGGGCTCCTGAATCTCGCAGCCCTCGCGCTTGACGGCGCGCCGCTCGCTCGGGCGGCCGTGCAGCGCGGCGAGAGCGTCGCACACGCTGCGACAGGCCGCCGCGCTCGGCCCCTGCGCCGCCATGCTGCTGCGCTTGCTGCGGGCAGCGCTTGCTGCTGCGGGGAGCGCTTGCTGCGGGCGCTGCGGGTGCCGATCGCACACGGCAGGGTGAGGCCGCCGCCGCTGCGCTGCTCGCCGCGCGGCTGGCCGCCGTGCTGCTGCTGCGCGCCGGGACGGCGCGAGCTGCTGGTGATGACGGCGCGCGATGATGCGGCCGCGAAGAACGCGGGGGTCGCAGCCGGCCGCCTGCCATTCCTTTGCCCTGCGCGCCGCGCCGCCCGCGCTAGCGACAACACCGCTTGTTCCATCGCGCACGACGCATCGCACGGTCTTACGCGCCGAGAAGGCCGGACGGCAAAGCGCGGGAAGCGGCTCGCCTGGGCGCGGGCGCGCGGCCCGAGCCCCGCCGAGCTCCCCGCAGCTCACGCAGAGCTCCGTAGTAGACTTACGCAGCTCCCGCGCCGGCGGCAGCGATGCGCGCGGCGCGGGGGCCGGCGCTGCTGCTGGCGGCGGCGCTGGCCCTGTCCGCCGCCGCGGCCTGCCTGCCCAGCGCGCGCGGCGCGGCGCACGCGCGCCAGCTGCGCGGCGCGCCGGCGGCGCTCGGGCCGCTCGCGGCGGCGCTGGGGCGGGCGCACGCGGCGGGCCTGCCCGCCGTGCCGCGGCTCGCGCTGCCGGCGCTGCCCGGCGCGGGGCTGCTCCGGCTGGGCGCGATGGCGGGCGCGCCGCCGCCCGCCGCGGCCGCGGCGGCGCCGAGCGCGGCCACGGCGTCGGGCTTTGCCTTCAACGGCGGCAAGGCCTCGGCGTCGGCGTCGTCCAACGCGCAGCAGGCGGGCGCGGCGGCGCTCTCAAACGCGTCGGCGGTCGCCGACACCACCGCGCTCGCGCGCGCGAGCGCCGCGGCGGACGCGAGCAACCCGGGCAAGGCGGGCGCCGCGCTCGCGGCGGCGCAGTCGGCGGCGGTCGCCGACAGCAGCGCCGCCGCGCTCGCGTCCGGCGGCTCGCGCGCGGTCGGCCTCGGCGGCGACGCGGCGGTGGCCAACATCAGCAGCGCCGCCGCGGCGGCGCGCGGCGCGCTCGCAAACGTCGGCGGCACCGCCGTTGCGGGCGCGGTCGGCCGGGCGCGGCGGCGTCGACGTCGTCGAGCGCCGAGGGCGCCGCGGCCGACCACGGCGTCGCCGCGACGCGGTCCGACTCGATCGCCGTCGGCGCGCACGGCAGCGCCGCGCTCGGCAGCGCCGCGGCGCAGGCGCAGGCGGCGCGCGGCGGCGTCGCGGGGTCACAGTCGCTGATGGAGTCGTTTGCGGTGCTGCGCGGCGACACGGGCGCGGCGTCCACCGCCAACGCGACCGCGTCGGGCCCGGGGCTGAGCCTCGCGCGCGACAAGGCGGTCGGCATCGGCCTGCAGGACGCGTCGGGCCACGCCGGCACGGGCGCGGCGGCGGCGACGGGCCGCTGGGCCTGGCGGTCGTCGACAGCGTCGCGCGCGCGATCACGGCGGACAACCGCTCCGCGTGCGCCGAGGCGCTGACCAAGGCCTACAGCGACCTCTCCACCGGCCCCGCGGTCAGCCTCGACACGTTCATACTCACGCTCGCGCAGCGCGCCGACGGGCGCTGCGCGGAGAGCGTCAAGGACCTCGCCGCGGCGGCCGCGGCGCGCGGCGCGGACGCGCAGGCGGCGCAGGCGGCGGCCGCGCGCGGCCTGCCGACCCTGTCCGGCATCCGCGCCGCGGTCGCGGCGCGCACGGCGGGTGCGCTCGGCGCGGCGCAGCAGGCGGTGGGCGGCCTGGGCGACCTGCTCGCGGCGGCGCCGGAGGCGCTGCCGGCCCTGGTGGAGAGGGCGACGTGGGGCGCGGTGCGGGGCTGAGCGCCGGCGGGCGCCGCGCGCTGCAAGACGTGCGCCGGGGCCGGCGCATGCGCCGGCGACCTGCGCGGGTCGCAACGCTTGCAACGTCTGGGCAACTCTCGTACCGCGGCGCGCGCCGCACCGCCGCCAGCCAGCTCGCGCCGTCAGCTCGCGCTAGCCCTGCTCCTGCTGCTCCTGCTCCTCCTCCTCGTCCCACAGCTCGGACAGCGTCCTGTAGGGACCCTTGGGGTTGAGCCACATGCCGCCGCCCACCATGCGGCACTGCGCGGCGGCGGCGGTCGGCGCGCGCGCACGCGGTGGCGGCCAGGCCCGATGCCGGCACCAGCCGGCTGAGCGCAGCCCCTGTCGCCCGCACACCCGGTAGCCGAGGCTGCTGAGCGCCGCCTGGTCCTCCTCCGGCAGCGACCAGGTCAGCACGTCGAGGTTGGCCTGGCGCGCAGGGGCGGCGGCGGTGTGAGGGCGCGCCCGCGAGCGCGGAGGACTGCAGCCGCACCGCACCTTGATGCGCTCAGGGTTGGCGCTCTTGGGCAGCACGCTGCCCAGCGTGCCCGCGCAGGGGCGGCGGCGGTGTGAGGGCGCGCCCTTGGGCTTGCGCGCGCGCAGGGCTGCGGCCGCCAGCCGCCCGCACCGCACCTGGTGCCGCGCTGCAGCGCCCAGCGAATGAGCACCTGCGCGCCGGCGCCGCAGGCCGTCGGCGGCTGCGCGCGCGGCCGCGGCCGCGAGGCGGGCGGCCGGCGCGCCGCGCCAGGCGGCGCTCCGCCCGCGTGCCTGCGCGGCGCTCTTGCCGAGGCGGCGAGCGATGCCCAGCACCTGGGGGTCCTCTAGCAGGCGCTTGGTGGTGTCCGCGCGCTGCATGATCGCCGCGCTGTCGGGGCTGCCGAGCGGCGAGTAGGCCGTGACGTGAAGCCCCTGGCCACGCGCCCAGGCGAGCAGCTCCGCGTTGGGCCAGAACGGGTGCGCTTCCACCTGCAAACGCGGCGCGGGGGTTGTCTGTCTCGTCTCGTCTCCAGAGCCTCCACCGCCGCGCCCCTGCGCCTCCACCTGCAGCACCGCGGGCCGCACGCGCAGGCCGGGCACGGCCAGGAGGTCGCCGAGCTTGCGCGCGCTGAAGTTGCTCAACCCGATGCTGCGCGCGAGGCCCGCCGACGCGCACGCCTCCATCGCCGCCCACGTCTCGGCCGTGCTCGGCGTGAGCGTGGGCCCGCTGCAGCCCGCCACCACGGGCCAGTGGATGAGGTACAGGTCAACGTACTCCAGCTGGCGGCGGTGCGAGGGCGGTCAACGCACCCGAGCGGCGGCGCCAGCGCGGCGCGCGCTCCGCTGGGCGCGCGCGCTCAACCGCGCACCCCCAGGTCGGCCAGCGTCTTCTCCAGCGCCGGGCGCACGTCGGTGGCGGCGTGATGCGTGTTCCTGCGCCCGCCGCCGCGGCGCTGGTCGATCAGCGCGCGCCGCCCGGCGAGGCTGCGGCTGCGGCTGCGGATGCGGCCCCGCGCGCGGGGCACAGGTGCGCGCGCGCGCACGGGCAGGCGCACCAGAGCTTGCTGGTGATGAACAGGTCCGCCCGCACCACCACGCCCTCCGCCAGCACCTCCGCCAGCGCCGCGCCGACCTGCGGCAGCGCCGCGCCGCGCCGGTCGGCCGGCCAGCGGGCGGCACGATGCCCCCCCCCCCCCCCTCACGCGCAGCGCACCTCTGCCTCGTTGCCGTAGATGGACGCGCAGTCGATGTGTCGGTAGCCGGCGCGCACGGCAGCCGCGACGGCAGCGCGCACCACGCCCGGGTCCGACTTCCACGTCCCGAGCCCGACGAGCGGCATCGAAAAGCCTGCGAGGGCGCACCGCGCGCGTGCTGCGCGCGTGGGCCGCTCCGCCGGCGGCGGCCGCCATACCGCCGCTGGACGCCGCACCGCTGCTCAGCTGCGCCGTCGGCATGCCGCCGGGCGCGGCGGCGTAGCCAGGAGCGCGCGCCGCGACCGCCGTGCGCTGCTCGTCGCTCAGCGTGGTCAGGCCGCGATAGTCGTGATAGTCGTGAACCTCCTCCATCGTGATCTTCCCAGGGATTGGGCGGGGCTGGGCGGAGCTCTGGCGCGCGCCGGCGCCGTCGCGCTGCTCGCCGCGACGCGCGCCGCGCGTCAGTCGGGGTTTCGGGCTCTCGGTCTTCTGCTCGCGCCTTCAGCACCGGAGCGCCCTCGACTCACGCGGGACGGCGCCGCGCTGCACGCGCTGCACCAGGCGGGGAGCGGCGGCGCGTCGAGCATGCGGCGCGCGCCGTGATCGCCGCCCATGGACGCCGCCGAGCTCCAGGCGGCGGTGGCCGAGCTCACAGATGCTGCAGGGGATGCGGAGGCCTGGAAAAGCGCCTGGGAGGCGATCGAGCAGCACGCGACCGACGGCGGCCTGCTCGAGGAGCACGCGTCGCTGCTGGGCGAGACGCTGCTCGCGGCCGATGGCGGCGTCCTGCCGGCGCTGAAGGAGAGCCACAAAGCGTGCGGTGCGTCGCCGCGCCCTCCGCGCAGCTGCTGCTCGCCGCTGCTGCTGCGTCGGCGGCGCCCCTCTCCGCCGCCGACGCTCGCGCCCGCGCCCGCCGCCCGCAACCTGCAGGCAAGGAATGGCATATGGCCAAGGCGCGTGCCGGCGCGCTGCGCTGGCTCGCGGGGGAGTTGCTGCCGCGACTGGAGCCGGCGGCGCTCGCACGCGCGGCGCCGCGGCTCATCGAGGCGGCGCGGCACCACGCCAAGGTCGAGGAGAGCGTGCCGGCAAGGTGCGTGTGCTGTGTGCGTGGGACGGGACGCCTGCGCCGCCAGACGCGGGGTCTGCAGCGCGGCGGCAGCGACCAGACGTGCTGCCGCGCTGCGGCCAACAGCCGCAACCGCCGCGCGATCGCCGCGCCCGGGGCGCAGGACGGCGGCGCTGGAGGTGCTGTCGCTGGTGCTGGGGCTCATCCTGGAGGGCAGCCTGGCGGCCGCGCTGCTGCCCGAGGCGCCGCTGGCGGTCGCGGCGCCGCTGCAGCGCGCTCTGATGTCGAGCGACGCGCGGAAAGCCAAGACGCTCCGGGCCTCCCTGCTCGGAGTGCTCGGCCAGCTGCTGCAGCTCAGCAGCGCACCGGGCGCGCCGTCGTCGCAGGCGCGCGCAGCGGCGAGCACGCCCGGCGGCGCCGTCGGCCTGGTGGAGCCGCTGACGCGGCACTGGCTGCTCGCCGAGTGCCGCGCCGAGCTGGCGGGCCCGGACGGGCGGCTCGGCAGCGGCGAGGTCATCCAGGGCGCACTGCAGGGCCTCACCGTTGCCCTGCTGCTCATGGAGGTGCGGCCGGCGCGCGGCGCCGCGCGAGCGAGCCGCCGCCGCCGCCGCTGCCGCCCTCGCTCACGCGCCGCGCCGCGCCGCAGCCGGGCGAGGCCGACGGCGACCTCGCAGACCTGCTGCGTCTGTCGCGCGCGCTGGTGCGCGAGCTGGCGGCGGGGCCAGGCGCGGGCACCCAGTATGGAAAGTATCGGGCGGCCCTCGCCGCGATCCGGCAGCTGGGGCCGCGCATGGCCGACGCGCGTCTGCTCAGCGCCCCAGGCGCTGCCGCCGCCGGCGCGGCGGGCGGCGGTGCGGGGTCGTCCGCGGCGGCGGCGGCCGCGCCCGCCGCCGCGCCCGCCGCGCCCTGCGCCGGCGTGGAGCTGCTGGAGGGCCTGATGGTGGTGCTGGCGGGCAGCGGCAACCGGGACATGCGCAACACGGCCGAGGCGGTGCTCGCGGCGACCGCCGACCTGGTGCGGCCGGCCGCGGCGCGCGGCGCGCGCTGCGCGGTCGCGCGGCCGCGAGCCCCTCGCACCCCTCGAGCGCGTGCACGCCGCCGCGCCGCGCTGCTCTGGGCGCGCAGCTCTGCCGCGAGCTGCTGGCGGCGCGCAGCCCCACGGCCGCGGCGGTGCTCGCGGCGGCGGTGGGCGCCTGCAGCGAGGCGCTCGTGCGGCGGTCGGCGCCCGGCGGTGACAACGGCGACGGCGGCGGCCTCGGCGGCAGCGGCTGGCAACGCGGCGCGGTGGAGGCGCTGTCAAGGCTCTGCCCGGCGGTCGCGGCCTTCCAGGGCCAGCAGGTGGTGGCGGTTCCGGGGGGAGGGGAGGTCGGCGGGTCGGGAGGGCGAGCCGGGCGGCAGGTGGGCGGCCGCGCAGCCCCGTGCCAGCGCAGCCACGCAGCCGCGCAGCCGGCCAGCTGCACTCTGCACATGCACGGCCTTGCGGGAGCCGCCGCCACGTGCCCGTCACACCACACGGAGCGACGTCGCGTCGGCAGCGCAGCATGGCCTGCGCGCGACGCCCCGAGGTGGGTGCTGCCGCTGGGTGCCCTGCTGCGCGCGGTGCGGCGGGCACGCGGGGCGGCGTGGGTGCGGGGCCCGCCGCGCCGCCCGCTCGCAGGAGAGTGCAAAGAGTGCCAAGGGGAGGCAGGAGCCGGCAGCCCGGGTGCGGCGACAGCGGCGGCGTCGAGCATGGGCGCGGCGGCGCGGCGTCGAGGGCAGCGCTTGCGTGCGCAAGCCCTCGGCGCGGTTTTGTGTGACGAAGCCCCCAACGCTTCCCCGCCCGGAAATGCAGCACCAGCCGCACTCGCGACAGCCGGCCGGCCCCGCCCGGCCACCCGCCCGCCGCACACGCTGTCCGATCGCCGCGCGGCAGCAGCGCTCGCCGCCGCCGCGTCCGGCGAGCCGCACCGGCTCAAGGGCGATGGAGGACGAAGACGACGTGTTTTACGACGCCGACGGCGTCGAGGAGCAGCCGGAAGAGCCGCCAGGCGCGCCGCTCGGCGCGCGGCGCAGCGCCGACGCCGGCGCAGCGCCGAACGGCGCCACGCCGCCCGCATCGCTCGCTCACGCGCCGCGCGCCCTTCAGGCCCGTCAGACCCGTCAGGCCTCTGGCAGGGATCGGCCTACGCGCTGCACAAGTGAGCGCGGCGGCGCGATCGGCTGCGCCGCTGTCGCCGCGGCGCGCGCGCCCGCTGTTGGCCGACCCCGCCCGCTCGGCAGGGCGGCCTTCGAGAACGACGTGGAGGCGATCAGGCGCCTGGTGCGGCAGCTGCCGGCGAGCGAGCTGCAGTCACACGACTGCCACGGCAACACGGTGCGCGCGCCGGCGCCGGCGGTCGCGCCGGCGGCAGCGGCGGCACAGCGGCGCCCACTGGCTCCCGCCCGCCCCACAGCCCCTTCACGTCGCCGCGCTGCGCGGCCACGCAGCGGCGGTGGGCGCGCTGCTCGACGCGGGCCACGCGCCCGGCGCGCGCAGCAGCCGCGGCTGGTCGCCGCTCGACGAGGCGCTCGCCGCGCGCGCGACGCCCGCGGCGCGGCTGCTGCAGCGCCAGCTGCTCGCCGAGGGCAAGGCGGCGATGAAGGCCAAGCGCGCGGCGCTGCTGGAGAGCATGCGGGGCATGCCAGACTACTCGCTGCAGGTGGGGCCGCGGCGCCGGCGCGCCCCGCCCGCCCGCCCGCCTCGTAGGCGCCCGCCCGCCCGCGCCCGCATCGAGCGGCGGCCCGCTGCCCGCGCGCGCGCGCCGCGCGCCGCGCAGCTCAAGTGGCAGCTCGGCAGCGCGGTGCCGGGGCTGGGGCTGCTGCTGCGCCGCTACGCCCCGCACGACACGTACACGGTGTGGAAGGTCGGCTCACGCCTGCGCGTCGACGGCAGCCTCATGGGCGTGGACACCAAGAGCCTCGTGCCCGAGTGGAAGCGCGGGCACTTCAGCATCGTCGTCGACGGCTCGCCCGCTGGCGTCGCGGCGGCGGCCGAGGCGGCCGCGGCGGCGGTCGCCGACGCGACGGCCGCCGCCGAGGCGCGCGCGCGCGAGCGCGACGCGCGCCGCGCCGGCCGGCGGCGGCCCGGCGACGAGCAGCAGCAGCAGCAGCAGCAGCAGCAGGGGGGCGAGGCCAGCGGCAGCGGCAGCGCGGCGGGCGCCAGCAGCAGCAGCGGCGCCCGGCGCGCCGAGCCCGCGGGCGACGACGAGTTTTACGACGCGGACGAGGCCCCGGACGCGGCGGCGCCTGCCGCCGCGGGCAGCAGCAGCGGCCACGCCGGCGGCGCGAGCAGCAGCAGGGTGGCCGCCGGCGGCGCGAGCAGCAGCAGCAGCGGGACGGCCGCCGGCGGCAGCAGCGGCGGCGGCGGCGGGCCGCGGCTGCTGTTTCTAAACCACGGCAAGGGCAGCTGGGTCGACCTGTCGGCCGACAAGAAGGCCCTCAAGCTCGAGGGCCAGGGCGAGGAGGAGGAGCTGGAGGCGGAGCTGGCCGCCGCGATGGACCGGTGCGGCGGGCGCCGCGGGCGCGCGCGCGAGCGCGCAGCGGCGCCAGGTCACAGGACCCCGCGCGGCGCGGTGCGCCGCGGCAGGGACGTCGGCAAGACGCGGCTCAAGCCACGCGAGTTCAAATTCGCGCCGGTCAAGGGCTGGCTCGGCGGCGTCGCGACCGAGAGGGTTGAGGGCTGGAGCTGCACCGTGTACGAGGCCACCGGCAAGGTGCGCGGCCGGCGCGCAGGGGCCGACGGGCGAGCGCGGCACCCCGCGCTGCGCCCACGCGCGCCGCCGCCGCGCCGCCGCCGTTGCGCAGCTCCTCGCGGTGAGCACCTCCAAGGCGCGCCTGCACCTGCCGCCGGCGCCGGGGTTTGCCGACTATCTCGCGGCCGCGTACGAGGCGGACGCGGTGACGGAGACGCTGATCGACCCGCTCGCGCCGGGCGGGCCGGGCACCGACGGCGTCGGCGGCGGCGACGGCAGCGGCGACGGCGGCGCCGCGCCGCGCGGCAGCGACGGCGGCATGGCCGCGCACGACGCGGCCGACTATGCTGCGCTGACGTGGCAGGACGGGGAGCAGGAGCCGGCAGGCGGCGGCAGGCGGCGGCGGGCGCCGGGGGCGCGGCGGCGCGGCGGCGGCGGCGGCAGCAGCGGCGGCGGCGGCGACAGCAGCGACGGCGGCGCCGCGGCCGCGGGCGGCGGGCGGCTGCTCAAGGCGCGCTGCTGGATGGCGCAGGTGCGGCAGCGGGCAGCGCGGCGGCGCCCGCGCGCCTGCCCCTGCGCGCCAGCCCTGCTCCCCTGCCCGCGCGCGCGCGCACGCGTGCTGCCGCCGCCGCGGCTGCCGCGCTGCCATCCACGGCGCCCCGCCCCCCGCGTTGCCGTGCGTGCGCCAGTCCTTTCCCATGAGCCTGTCGCAGCTGCTGCCGCTGCTGGACGTCATCGGCGCCGCGAACAAGCACGTCGCCAAGGCGGGCCGCTTCCTCGCGAAGTGGGCGCAGCTCGACGCCTTCCCCGTCAAGCTGCAGGCGCGCGCAGCCGCCGCCGCACGCCCGCCGCCGCGGCCGCTCGCCCGCCGCGCGCCAGGGGCCGCGCGCCGCCGCCCGCGCCTGCGCGTGCCCGCGCCCGCCCGCCCGGCCCCCACTCGCCCGGCCATTGACTCGCCCTGGTGCTGTGCCGCCCGCTGTATTATTGGCATCAGGTGCCCATCATCTTCACCGTCTACCTGCTGCTCTCCTGCAAGGCCTTCACGCGCCTCACGCCCGGCGGGCCCGACCCGCCCCCGGGCGACGACTTCTTCGCGGTGCCGCCCCACTACCGACGCAAGGCGCGCGCCCCGCCGCCGCGCCGCCGCGCCGCCGCGCCGCACGCTCCGCCGCGCCGTGCTGCACGGCGCCGCCGGGCGCTCGCGCGGCGCCTGCGGGCCGCCGAGCGCGCGCCCGCGCCCCCGCTGCGCCGCAGCTGCTGGCGGAGGTGATGGACAAGGCGGCGGCGAGCATGCTCGGCGTGTCGGGCGCCGAGCGCGAGCGCGCGGGCAGCAGCGGCGGCGGCTTCTACGGCGGCGACGCGGGCGAGGATGACCTGCTGCTCGACCTTGCTGCTGGTGGCGGGGACGAGGACGACGAGGGCGGCGCCTACGACGACGGCGACGAGGCCGCCGCGCTCGCGGCGCTCGGGCTCGCCGGCGGCGACGACGACGACGACGACGACGACGACGACGACGGCGGCGGCGGCGCGGAGAGCGGCAGCAGCGGCGGCGGCGCGCGACGGCGCGGTTGATTGCCCCCCGTCTCCTGCCGGGACCGGCGGGGCAGGAGGAGCAGAGTAACACTGGCCACGCACGGGAGTCACACCGGCCGCGCCAGCTGCGCATCGATGCCCGCCCGGGCTCGCTGGACGGTCTCCAGCTGCCGCTCCAGGTGCGCGCGCTGGCGCTGCAGCTCCCGCCCGCCCGCGCCCACGGTGAGCACCGCCGCCAGGCGGCCCACGTGGCGGCGCCAGCGCCCGAGCTCGTCCTGGCGCGCGGCAAGCCGCGCCAGCAGCTGCCCGACCCTGCAGGCCGCCGCCCCCGACGGCGGCGCCTCGCGGCGCTGCAGCGCCGCCAGCTCGGACGCCACCGCCGCCTCCGCCGCCTGCAGCGCCGCCGCCGCCGCGACCGCGCCGCGCCAGCGGCCCACCTGCAGCAGGCGGCCGCGCAGGCAGAGCGCCTGCGCCCGCTGCAGCGCGAGCGCCGCGTCGGTGGCAGCCAGCAGGCCCAGCAGCTGCGCGACCTTGGCCTCGGCGGCCGCCTCGCGGCGCACGCCGCCGACAGCGCCGCTCGCGGGCGCCGGCCAGGCGACAATCAGGTCATGACAACCCTGATCAGGGTTGCCAGGCTCCACCTTGCCGCTCTCAGGACCAGGCTGGCCCCAGCTTGTAATGCTCACATCGCCGATGCGGATGCTTATGTTGGTCGCGCCGTGGCCGCGCGCGCTGCCAGTGCTGCCGTCCTCACTGCTCTCGCTGCTGCCCCTCTTGCTGCTGCTGCCACTCCTGCTGCCCCGTCCCCGATTGCTGTGCGCACGTCCAGCCCGCGCCCGCGCCAGCCGCGCCCGCAGCGCCCGTCTGGCTGTGCGCCAGCCGCACTCCAGCCGCGCCAGCAGCTGCGTGCGCTCGCGCTGCGCCTCCGCCAGGCGCGGCTGGACGCGCGCGAGCTCGGCTGCGCTCGCCGCGCCCTGATCTGCCGCCGCCGCCGCCCGCTCCAGCTGCGCCGCCAGGCGCTGCACCTCTCGCTCCAGCGCCGCCGCCGCTGCCCGGCTGCGCTCGAGCTCGTCCCGAGCCCACGACGCCTCGGCCGCCGCCCCCGCCTCCAGCAGGCGCAGCTTCTCCAGCAGGTCGGCAATGGCGGCGTCCTTCTGCGCCACGAGCCCCTGTGCCCCACGCACGGTGGCGGCAGCAGCAGCAGCAGCATCGGCGGCGGCGGCAGCCCGAGCAGCGCGGCGCCCGCGGCGCCCGCGCAGGCCCGGCACGTCGCCGCGCGCACCGCCTGCGCCGCCGCGGCCTTGCCGCTCGTGTCGCGCGCGTCCTCGAGCTGCGCGGCCAGCGCCGCGAGCGCCGCCTCCTTGCTGAGAAGCTCCCAGCGCAGCTGCGCGTCCCCGCCGGCCGGCAGCTCGCCGCCCTGCGCAGCGCTCGGCGGAGCAGCAGTGCGGCGCGCCTCGGGCGACCACCGCTGCTAAGCGCGGGCAGAGCGGAAGGGCCCTCCGGGCCCGTGACCCCCCCCCCCCCCGGTCACCTGCACAGCCTCGCGCGCGCCGAGCTCCTCTGCTGGCGCGGCCGTGCGTGCCGCCGCCAGCTGCGCCTGCGCGGCGTCCAGCTCGCCCGCGAGCCCGGCCAGGCGCGCCTCGCTCGCCGCGAGGCGGCCGCGGAGCGCCGCGTCGGACGCCGCCGCCGCTGCCAGCCGCTCCTGCAGCGCCGCGCGCTCGCCCTGCCAGCTGCTGCTGGCGGCGCCCGCGCCCGCGAGCAGCGCGAGCGCTGCGGCGGGGACACCGGCGGCGGCAGCGCTGCCGCACGGCGCCGCCGCCGCCGCCGCGAGGCGGCCCTGCAGGCGCTGCACCTGCGCCGCCTGCTCCGCGTGCGCCGCCTGCAGGCGCTGCAGCGCCGCGAGCGCGCGGCACAGCTGCGACTGCGTCGCGGCCAGCTGCCCGCCGTCGCCGCCCCCGACCGCGCAGGCCGCGCCGCCGGGCACGTCGGCCCGCCGCCCGCGGACGAGCGCCTGGACGTGAACCAGCGTCTGCACCATGCGCCGCAGCGTGGCCGCGCTCTCGTCCGCCCCCTCGGTCGCGTCGGCCGCGCGCTGCGCGAGCGAGGGGCCGGCGCCGTCGGCGCCGCCGCCGCCGCCTGCGGTGCCAGCGTCGGCGGGGCCCCAAGAGGGCTGGTGCAGCGCCCTGCGCGCGGTCAAACGTCGGCGTCGTGCCGTGCCGCCGCGCCCTGGCCGAGCGGGCCCGCTGCCGCCTCTCACCGCCTGGGCGCCAGGGCCGTGCGCCGCGGCGGCGGCGGCAGCGGCAGTGCGTGGCGCGGCGCCGCCCCAGCGCGGGCCGCGGCCCCGCCGGCGCCGGCGCCGCGGGGCGGCACGGCCGCCCGGTGCATGGCGGGCGCGTCCCTGGGCCTGCTTTGGCGGGTGGGCAGCGCCGCTCGGAGCCTCCGAGCACCGCGACGTGCAGCAGTGAACCCGCGCTGCCGAAGGGCGCGCTGCGGGGCCGCCCGATCCGGCCGAGCCAGCAGCCAGTCCTCGACGCCGCAGCCGCAGCGGCAGCGACGCGCACACAACAACGAGCTCGCAGCCCTCGCAGCCCTCGCAGCCCGCACGCCCTGGCGCGCCGGGCGTGACCGCGGGCGGACGCCGTGGGCCCCGCCGAGCGTGGGCAGGCAGGCGGGCGGGGCCTCAGGGCGGGGCACTGCTCTCCATCAACAGCTGCGACCCCCAGGGCCAAGCAGCCGCGCTCCCAGCGGGCCCGGCCGGGCCAGGGCAGCCGCCATGGCGCCGCAGCTCGCGCGCCTGGCGCTGACGCCCAACCAGAAGCGCGCCATGGCGGTGCGCGCCGGCGCGCGGCCGCCGCCGCTGCGGTTGGCGCGCCGGTTGCTGACGCGCGTGGCGCCGCCGCGCAGGTCGCGGTCGCGTTCGGCGGCCTGCAAGGCGCGCACCAGCTGCGGCGCTGGGTGCGGGCGGCGCAGGAGACGCAGCGACAGCTCGTGCGCGACGTGTACGGCAAGCGCGCGCCGGGCGCGGCCAAGGCGGCCGCCGCCAAGGTCAGCGTGAACGAGGTCTTCTTCAACCGCCTCGCCACCATCCTGCGCATGTGAGCGGCGCGGCGGCGCGCGGGCCGGCGCGGCGGGGCCGGGGGGGGGGGGGGGCGCCGGCGTTGCGCGGCCGAGCGGCGCGCACGCCGCCGACGGGTGACTTGATGTGCGCGCACCGCCGCGCCGCGCGCCGCGCAGCTGCGTGCCGGGGCTGTTCACGCGCGAGGCGTTCCAGGTGCTGGTGCAGGGCTGCCTGCTGGTCAGCCGCACGCTGCTGACCGACTACATCAGCCGCGTGGAGGGCTACTGCGGCAAGGCGCTCACCAGCCAGGCACGCGCGCGCGGCGCCGGGCGGCGGCGCTGCGCGGGGCCGGCTGCGGCGCGCGGCGCCCGCTCACCGCGCGCGCTGCTCCCCGGCGCGCAGGAGTTTGGCAACTTTGGGCGCGGCGTGGTCGACTTTGCGCTGCTCGGGCTGCCCGCGGCGGTCGTGAACAGCGGGCTGAAGTTCATGCAGAAGAACCTGGAGCTGAGCTTCCAGTCGCGGCTCACGCAGTACCTGCACCGCCTCTACACGAGCAACCGCGCCTACTACGCCGCGTCGACGCTCGGCGGGCTCACGCACGCGGACCAGCGCATCACCGAGGACGTCGAGAAGTTTTGCTTCTCCATCAGCGACCTCTACTCGCACACCTTCAAGGCGCGCTGCGCAGCAGCTGACCCGCGCGGCGGCAGCTGGCTCGCGCGGCGCGGCAGCAGGCCCGTGGCGGCGCGCGGGAGGGCGCCGCTGACGGCAGCAGGCCCGCGGCGCGTCATTCAGCTCGCGGCGGCACGCAGCGACAGGGCGGCGCCTCGACGGCGCCCGCCGCGCCCGCCGCCGCGCGGCCGCGCCGCGCAGCCGCTGCTGGACGTGGTGCTGTTCACGCGCTCGCTCGCGCGCGTGATGGGCTACAAGAGCCAGCTCTCGCTGTACGCCTACTACGTGGCCGTCGCGTGGCTGCTGCGCGCGCTCGCGCCGCCGCTCGCGTCGATGACGGCGCAGGAGAGCGCGCTGGTCGGGTCGTTCAGGTGCGGCGGGGGCCTCGCCGCGCGGCGCGGCGCGGCGCGGCGCGGTCGGCCGCTGGCGCGCGGCGTGCGGCGGCGCGGGCCCTAACCCGGCGCGCGCCGCGCGCGCGCCGCGGCAGGGCGGCGCACCAGCGGCTGGTCGCGCACGCGGAGGAGGTTGCCTTCAACGACCCGCCCGGCGGCGCGGCGGAGCAGCTCGTGCTCAACCAGCACCTCGCGCGCCTCATCACGTTCAGCCGCCTCTCCAGCTTCCAGCGCTTCCTGCAGCAGGCGCGGCGGCGCGACGCGCGGCGCCGACGCGGGCCACCTACGCGCCCGCGCCCGCTCCCCTCCCCCCACCGCCCACTCACCCACCCACCCGCCCACACCCTCACGCCCTCACACACACACACACACACACACACACACACACACACACACACACACACACACACACACACACACACACACACACACACACACACACACACACACACACACACACACACACACACACACACACACACACACACACAAACAACACACACCCGCACAGATCGCTGACGGCTACTTTGTAAAGTACTTTGCCAGCTGCGTCGCGCTGCTCGTCTACGCGGGGCCGCTCTACTTCATGCGCCCCGACGCGCGCGGCGACCAGGGGCAGCTCACCGCCGACTACATCCGCAGGCGCGCACCCACCCCGCGCCGCGCCGGGACCCGCGCCGCGCGCGTGCGTGTGGCGCGGCCGGGTGGCCGACACGCACCCCGCGCGCCGCCGCGCGCCCGCGCGCCCGCGCGCCCGCGCGCCGCGCAGCATGCGGCTGCTGCAGAACACGAGCCGCGGCGTGGGCGACCTGATCATGGTCTACAAGCGCATGACCAGCCTCGCCGGCCACACGAGCCGCGTGTCGGAGCTGCTCGAGCAGGCGCGCGCGCGCCCCGCCCGCAGCGCCGTGCGCCGCGCGCGCGGCATGCACGCCGCCGGCCCGCCGGCTTGCCGACGCGCCGCGCCCGGCTGCGCTTCTTGCGGCGCGATGGCAGGTGCGCGTGATGTCGAGCGAGGACACGGAGCACAAGGAGCTGTTCAGGCGCAACCTCTCGCACGCGAGCCTCGCCGCGCTCGGCGGCGCCGGCGGCGACGACGCGGGCGAGCCCGACACCGACGGCTTCACGTACGGCGACGCCGCCGGCCGCGGGGCGCCGCCGTCCGAGCCGCGCTCGCCCGTCGCGCCGCGGCGGCTCGTGGGCGAGTGCATCGCGTTCAGCCGCGTCGCGCTCAACGCGCCCGACGGCATGCCGCTGGTGCGATCGCGCGCGCGCGTGAGGGAGAACAGAGAGCCGCAGCAGGCGGCAGCGGCATGCCCCGCGCCGACGCGCCGGCGCCGCCGCGCGCGCCGCGCAGGTGCGCGAGCTGTCGTTCGAGGTGCGGCGCGGGTGCAGCGTGATGCTCATGGGCCCCAACGGCTGCGGCAAGAGCAGCCTCTTCCGCGTCCTCGCCGGCCTCTGGCCCCTGCAGGCGCGGCGCGGCGGGGGCGCGCACACCGCGCACGCACACCGCAAGCCGTGCGCCGAGCCCGCCGCCGCCCCCGCTGCCCGGCCCAGGCCGGCGAGATCACCGCGCCGCCCAAGGGCGAGCTGTTTTACCTCAGCCAGCGGCCCTACCTCGTGGTGGGCAGCCTGCGGGACCAGCTGCTGTACCCCTCGCCGCCCGCGCGCGTCTGGGCGGGCACGTCGCCCGCCGACCGCGCCGCGTTTGCGGAGGTCGCCGGCGAGGCGCCGCAGTACGCCGACCGCGACGCGGGTGCGGGGGCGCCCCGCGCCGGCGGGCGTGCGGGGCGCGCGCGGCGGCTCGCGGCGCGCGGCTCGCGGCGCGCGGGTCGTGGCTCGCGCCGCGCCGCGCACTGCCGAGCGGCGCCGCCGCGCCGCGCGGGGTGCGCACAGAGCTCAAGGCGTGCCTCGCGGCGGTGGAGCTGGACTACCTGCTCGCGCGCGGCGCGGGCTGGGACGCGGTGCAGCCCTGGGCCGAGACGCTCAGCGGCGGCGAGAAGCAGCGCCTCGCCATGGCCCGCCTGCTCTTCCACAAGCCGGCGTTTGCGGTGCTCGACGAGTGCACGAGCGCGGTGCGCCGCCGCGCCGCGTGCCCTGCCGCGCCGCGCGCCCTGCTGCGCCGCATGCCCTGCCGCGCCGCGCGCCCTGCTGCGCCGGCGCCGTGACACGCGACCCCGCGCCCCCGCGCGCCCGCCCGCCCGCGCGCGCGCGCGCCGCGCCGTGCGCGCGCCAGGTGTCGGTGGACGGCGAGGTGAAGCTGTACGAGGCGTGCGTGGCGGCGGGCATCACGCTGCTCTCCATCGCGCACCGCCCCACGCTCAAGCGCTTCCACCAGCTCGTCGTGCACATCGACGGCACTGTGGGGACGACGGGCAAGGGCTGGTGGACCGAGGCGCTCGACGAGCGGCTGCTGCTCAGCAGCAGCAGCGCGCGCGCGCTCGCAGCGATCAGTGCCGCCGGCGGGCAGCGCCCCTGATCAGAGCGGCGGCGGCGGCGGCGCGCTGCCTGCTCACCGCGCCTGCCTGCCCGCGTGGCGGCGGCTGCTGCTGCTGCTGTAACACCACGGTTGCTCCGCCTCCTTCCTGTCTCGGCGGTTACCGCGCCGCCGGGTCCGGGCCCCCCGTCGACGGCAGTGTCGTCGGCCCCTCCTGTCGCTCAGCTACGCCAGGCGGTGTGTTGGGTTTTCAGAGGCAGGCGCGGCCAGCGGCGCAGCCTGCCGCTGCAGGCGCGCGCGCGGCACGCGGCTCTGAGCCCGCCACCACCGCCGCCGACCAACCGCCCTTTGGCCGGGCGTTCAACCGCCCGCCTGCTACCTGCCAAGCGAGGAACCAGGAGACGAGGCCGCGCCGGGGCGGCGCGCCCGGCACAGCCGGCTCCGCCGCCCCGCCGCGTGTTCGGAAAGGCACTGAGTTTGCAATGCACACTGACTCACCCACCGATAAGGGTACACGCGCAGGCGCCCGCCGCCGCCCTCGAGCCGCCCCCCGCACAACCCACAGTTATGACAGACACGGCCCCAAGCGCCGGGAAAAAACATGGGGCGGCCCGCCGCGGGCACCGGCGCGCGCGCGCGGCCGCGCTAGGGCTAGTGCACATCGACCCCGCCCTCCCGCGGCGCGCGCGGGGCCGCGGCCGCCCGCCCGCCCGACGGCCTGCCGCCGCCGCCGAGCAGAGGCGGCGGCGCGGCCGCCCCGCCCGCGCGCGCCGCGAGCCCTGCGCGCCCTGGCACGCCGCGGTGTCGCCCGCTGCTGCAGCGCAGCAGCAACGGCCCCACGCCCCTCCCCCCCGCTCGCTCGCTCGGCGCAGCCCCGCCGCGGCAGCAGGCGCGGGGCGCGGGGCGCGGGCCGCCGCGCCCTGCCGGCGCGAACGATCTCTCAGCTCAGCTGCGCCCCTCAGCTCAGTGCGCCCCTCGCTCACTGCGTGGCGGCGGCAAGTCCGGCGCCGGCGCCGGCGCGGTGCGACCGCCGCTGCGGTCGCCGCCGGCGTCGCCACGGCTGCTGCGCCGCCGCCGGCCGGCCACCGCACGCGCCGGCGCCGCTGCTGCTCCCGCCGGCGCTGCTGCTGCTCCCGCCGGCGCCGACGCTGCGCCTGCCGCCGCGCCTGCCGCTGCGCCCGCCGCTGCGGCGGCAGGGGCGCATGGCGGCATGGCGCCGCCCCGCACGGGCGCGGCGGCCCCGCACGGGCTGCGCGGGAGCTGCCGCGCGCCGGCGGCGCGCGCGCCGGCTAGCTAGCAGATCACGCAGCACGCCCCCTTCTCCTCCGGCTGGCACAGCAGCTCGTCGTCGTCGTGCTCGCTGCGGCGGCGACGGGCGCGGGCGCGGGCGTCGCGACCACTGCGCGTGCCGGCGCGGCGCGCACGCGCGCGCGCGCGAGCAGCAGCAGCGACAGCAGCAGCAGCGGCGCGCGGGCCCGCGGCGCCGCGCGGCGGGCGCGCGGCGCGGCCCGGCGCCGCGCCCCCGGGCGCGGGGGCCCCCGCCCGGCCCCCCTCGCGCGCACCTGGGCACGAACTCTCTCACGGTGTGGAGCTCCTTGCCCTGAAAGTCGTGCCAGCTGACTGTGCGCTTCAGCCGCTCCTCGTCGCCGCTGTTGAGGCTGCCCTCGACCTTGAGGATGGAGCGCTGGCTCCTGGGCGCGGGGAGCTCGGCAAACTCGCCGACGGTGTCCTGCTCGGCGCCGTCCTGCTGCTTTGATGCTGCCGATGCGCCGGGCTCGGCCAGCACCTTGCCGTCCTTCCCCGGACCCGGCATCACCTCGCTCGCCGCCAGCAAGATTGTGGTGTCGGGCATCAATGCGCTCAGCAGCATGCGGCGCGCGGGGACTGGGGTGAGGGCGAGGCCGGCCGGCCGCGGGCGTCTCTCCGGGCGTCGACGGCACGCGGGGGCGTGTGGGGCGAGCTGTGCGGGGACGGTGGCGCGCTGGGAGGCTCAGGGCGCGGCGGGGCAGCAGAGGCCCGACTAACACTCCAATGCGCGCCCAGCGGCGCGTTCCCACGCGAGAAGAGTTGAGAGCTCGCAGCCGCGCCCCCGCGCGCGTTCGCCGGCGCGGTCACTGGGCACTCGCCGGGGCCGATCGCGCCCAGAGCTGCGCAGCGCCGCTACGGTGGCGCTCTGAGCTGCTAGGAACGTCGCGCGCCCGCCGGCGCGGGGCGCGCGGCGAGCGGCGGCGGCCGCCGGCGCGGCGCCCGCTGCGCGCGGCGGCCGGGCAGCGGCGGCCCCGCAGGTGCGTCCAGGGGCTGGGCGCCCAGGGGCTGGGCGCCGCAGCCTGGTCGGTTGTCGGTGAGCGACGGCGCGCCGGCGCCTGGCGCAGCAGCGATTGGCGCAAAAAACGCGCGCGGCGATTTTGAAACACCGCGGCCCGCCCTTGCGACTCCCGCCCCGCCCGTCCGCAGCACACCGCGCCGTCGTGCGCGTCATCAGGCCCCACCCGTCCGGCCGCGCCGCAGCCAGCCCCGCCGCCCGCGCCGCCCGCACACGGCCATCAGCAGCGCCGACCCCGGCGGCGTCGCCGAGAGACCGCGCCCGCCCGCCGCCGCGCCGGCCACGACCAGATGGCCGCGCCGGCGGGCGTCTCCGCGGCGGGGCTGAGCTCGTTCGAGCGCGACCGCGCCGCGCGGATCGCCGCCAACGCGGCGCGCATGGCCGCGCTCATGGGCGGCCTGCAGACCGACCTGCTGGCCAAGTGAGCGTGTGCCGGCGCTGCTGCTGCTGCTGCTGCTGCTGCTGCGTGCCGCGCCGCACGCCCGCGACGACGCCCCGTGCCGCCCGCTGCTCACGGTCCGCGCGCCGCGCGCCGCAGGCCGGAGAAGCGGCCGCGCGCGCCGGTGGTGCAGCGCAAGCGCGGCGGCGGCGGCCCGCGGCTGGCGGCCGAGAAGCGGCGCAGCGGTCGGCTGATCAACATGCCCGCGCCGCTGTACTACATCAAAGACGACCCCACCGAGTGAGCCCAGGGCCCCGGCGGCGCGGCCGTGCGCCCGCGCAGCCCGCGCAGCCCTGGCGCCCCGCGCGGCGGCCGCCGCGGCCGGCTGACGCCGCGCACACGCGCGCCGCCGCAGCTTGCGCCGCGCCCCGCGGGTGCCCGGCGCGCGGTCGGGCGGCGGCGGGCAGCGCTGCAACGGCGTCGGCGGCGGGGCGCCGCGGAGCACCGACCCCTACCTGGTGGCGCCCAAGGGCTGGAAGCCCGAGTGCGGCAGCGCCAGCTTCGCGGCGGCCGAGGCCGCCACCGACGCGGCGCTCGCGCTGCAGCGCCGCCTCGTCGAGGCGGGGCGACCGGCGTTTGTCAAGGTGCGCGCGCGCGCCGGCCCCGCGCCGCGCCGCGCCGTGCCGCGCGGGGCGTGCCCGGCCGCGCGGGCAGCGCCTCACGCGCGCGCTCCGCCGGCGATGCCGCCTGGCGCCGCCGCCGCCGCGCGCTGTGTGTGTGTGCAGCTGATGAGCGCGAGCCAGGTGGCGGGCGGGTTCTGGATGCAGCTCCCGCTCGACCTGGTGCCCCACTACGGCACCGGCCCGAAGCGCGGCATCACGCTGCACTGCGCCGACAAGGCCGACGCGCCGCCCGACACCTTCTTGTGCGCCGCGCGCGCCGCCGGCGCCGCGGGCACCCCCCCCCTCCCTCCCGCCGGGCCGGCGCTCACGCGCCCGCGTGCGCGCCCGCAGCTACGCCCGGCCCGGCAGCAGCACCGCGTGGCCTGTCATGTACCTGCCCAAGGGCGACGGCGGCGGCTCGGGCCTGTCCGGCGGCTGGCGCGGCTTCGCCATCGACCAGGTGCGGCGCCGCCACAGCGCGCCCGGGCCCAGCGCGCGCCAACGCCCCGCCGCTCGAGCCCCGGCTGCCGCACCCCGCCGCGCCGAGCCGACCCGCCGCCGCGCCCCGCGCCGCGCCGCGCCCCGCACCGCGCAGCGCATCCACCCCAACGACACTGTGGTGTTGGAGGTCCTCGACGCGCCGCCCCCGCCGCCGCGCGCCGCCGCCGCCAGTGCGGCCGCCGGCGGCGCGGAGGCCGGCGGCGACGCCGGCGCGGCCGCCGGCGCGCCGCCCGCGGCGGCCGCCCCGGCCGAGGCCGGCGCCGGCGCCGCAAGCGAGGGCGCGGGCGAGGCCGGCGGCGCGCGCGTGGCGCCGCACCGCCGCGCGCACCTGGCGGCGCACATCTTCCGCGCAACGCGGTACGAGGCGGAGGGCAGCCAGCTCTCGGGCGCGAGCGCGCACAGCGCCGCCGGCAGCCAGGCGGGCAGCGACGACGTGGCGTCGCCGCAGGCCGACGCCCCGCTGGCGCAGCGGCGCGCCGCCGCCGCGCAGCGCGTCGCCGCGAGCAGCGCCGCGGCGCCTGGCAGCCCCGCCGCTGACGCGGAGCGCGGCGGCGGCCGCGACCAGGATGCGCCGCCGCGCGGCCGCAAGCGGGTGCTGCGCGACGACGGGGAGCTGATGGCGGCCGCAGAGGCGGGCCAGCTGCGCGTCAAGATCGCGCGCCAGGAGCCCAGCGGGCAGGCGGCGGCCGCCGCGGCGCCGCCGAGCCCGCCGGCGCCCGCGCGCGCCAGGAAGGCCCGCCGCCGGGCGGCGGCCGCCGCCGCCGGCGAGCGCGCGGCCGCCGCGGCGCCGCCGAGCCCGCCGGCGCCGCCGCGCGCCGGCAAGCCCCCGCGCAAGGGGCGGGACCAGCAGCAGCAGCGGCCGCGCGGCGGCGGCGAGCGCCCGCGCAAGCGCGCCGCGGCGGGCGGCGCGGCGCGGCGCGGCGCGCTCGTGCCGCAGCCGGTGGACCCGTCGCAGCTCGTGCCGCCGCCGACGGAGGACGAGGTCGCGCGCGACGCGGCGGGCGGCGAGTTTGCGGTCGAGTGCCTCATGGCGCACCGCGTGGGGGCGGGCGGCGCCGACGAGTTCCTGGTGCGCTGGGAGGGCTTTGGCGCCTTCTGGGACTCGTGGGAAGGTCTTGCCAGCCTCGACGCCCCGCCCGCGAGCTACCCCTGGGCGGGCGGCCGCGCCGCGGTGCCCGCCAAGTTCCGCAGCGCTGCGGCCTGACCCGGCCCTGGTATTGTACAGTACTGGCGTTGTGGCGCTGCGTCTGCGGCACACATTGTGATTTGCAAAGCACCGCGCGCAGCGTTGACTGCCCGGTTGTGACTCGCGAGGAGAGGGGTCGAGCGCGGGCGGCACTGCCGGCGCTGCGCGGCGCGGAGCGCGGCAGCCGTTGGTCACCGCGGCGCGCCAACCGGGCAACCGGCGTCGCCAGCCCCTGCCCGACCGCCCGCGCAGCGCTCCACGGCGGCCGCGCTCTCCGCTCAGTCGTCGCGGCTGGCCCAGCCCTGGCCGCGCTCCTGCTGCAGCATGCCCGCGACGCGCGAGCGCACGTCCCGCGGCGCGTCGTCCCCCGGCTCGTCCACGTCCGCGCTGCCGCCCACAAAGCCCTCCACGCCGCCGTCGGGCGCGGCGCCGCCGGCGCCGGGCGCGCCGGTCGTCCAGGGCACCGCGGCAAGCGGGAAGTGGCCGGCGCGGCGGGGTGCCCCGCCCTGGCGGCGCTGCTGGTGCCGCCAGCGCGCCGCTGAGGGCGGCAGGTCCAGGGACTGCGCCACCATGGAGTCGACCTGCGGCGGCGGCGTGGCGCCGTTGGCAGGCCGTGCGCGCCAGCGGCAACGGCGCGCGGCGAGGAGCCCGCACGCCCGCAGGCGGCAGCAGCGGCATCGCGGAGGCAGCTCACCAGCTTTTTGGCCATGCGCGGCACCAGCGTGAGCTGGTCGCCGCTGTCGCTGTGCTGCTGCTGCTGCTGCTGCTGCTGCTGGGCCGCCTGCGCGCTGCTGGGCTGCTGCGGCGCGGGCGAGCCCCCGCTGGGCGACACGCGGCCGCCCAGGGGGCTGGCAAACGCGGGGCCACCGCCGCCGCCGCCGCCGCCGCCGCCGCCGCCGCGGCTGCTGCCAGCGCCGCTGCTGCTCGCGGAGCCGCCGCCCGCGGCGGCGGCGGCCGGCGGCGGCGTGCCAGCGAAGAAGTTGAACGACGGCCGCGCGCGGCTCGGGCTGGGGCTGCTGCCGCCGGCCGCGGGCGCGGGCGCCGCCGCGCTGCCGCTGGCGCTGGCCGCTGGCGCCAGCCTGCCGGGGTTGGAGCCGTCAATGATGCCGCCCTGCTGCGCCGGCGGCGGCGCCGCCGGCGCGCGCGGCGGGCCCTGCGGCGTCGGGGACGGCGCCGCGTCGGGGGAGGCCGCGCCGCGGCGGCGCCGCCCCCACGGCAAACCCACGGCGCGCCAGCGCGCGGCGCGCACCTGCTTCTTGTACTGCCCCACCGCCGCCGCCGCCGAGCCGCCGGCGATCGCAGACATGGCGCTCCACGCGCTGCGCGCGCTGGCCGACCCCGCCGCCGGCGACGCCTGCCGCGCCGGCGCAGCGGGCTGGGCCGCCTGCCCCGCCTGCCCCGCGGGCAGCGGCTGGCCCAGCGGCCCGCGCGCCGCCGCGCCCGGCGGCGGCTGCGGCGCCGCCGCGGCCGCCGGCCGCAGCGCCGCGCTGTGCAGGATGGGGCTGCCGCCGCCGCGCGCCGCCGCCGGCGCCGCTGGGGCGGGGTGACAAAGGGGAAGCTGGCCTGCCCGCCCGCTGCGGCCGCCGCGGCTGCGGGGCGCCGGCAGCACGAGCGGCGGGGGGTCAGGGGCGCGAGGCGGGGACGGGGCTCACGCCGCCGCAAGGCGCCCCCCGCGCGGTGCGGCGCGGCGCGGCGCGGCGCCCACCTTCCTCCGCGGCGGCGGGGTCCTCCAGCACCAGCAGCGTCGCCTCGAGGCAGAGGAGCGCGGGGTCGGTGTGCGGCCAGTCGGGGCGCACGTGCGCGCAGACGACGACCTCCTGGCAGTGCCGCCCCGCGAGGTCAACCACCGTCATCGCCGCCACCTGGGGCGCGGTCCGGCGCGGCGGGCTGGGTGCCGGCGGCCGCGCGCAGCTCCCCCGCGCAGCTCAAGGCCAGGCCACGCTGCCGGCGCGCGCCGCCGCCGCCGCCGCCGCCGCCGCCGCCGCCGCCGCCGCGCACCTGCACCGCGGCGCGGATGGCGTATTTCTCGGGGTCGTTGACCGCGCTGGGCGAGCTGAGGCTGAGGTCGTGTGCCAGCACGCGCGCGGGCAGGCTCAGCACGCACAGCACGGCGCTCGCGCTGGGCATGGCGCTCTCGAGGAACGGCGACTCCACCGCGGCCTGGCGACGGGACGGCGGCGGCAGCGCGGGGCGGCGGCGCGCGTCGGGCGCCGCGCTGCGGCTGGGGCCGCGTGGCCGCGGCAGCAGCGCCAGCCGCCGCCGCTCGCTCGCCGCCGCCGCGCCCGCGCACCGCGACGGCGTCCTCCGCGAGCGTGCTGAGCCCGCTCGCCAGCCCCGCCTCGACCAGCGACGTGACCGGCAGGCTCGCGAGGCCGCGGCCGAGGCCGCCGACGCCGGGGCAGGTCAGCAGCACCTCCAGCGGCGGCGACAGCAGGCGCTTGTACTGGCGCAGGTCTCGGCCATGCCACAGCATCGCGCCTGCAACAGCGGCGGCGCGGCGGCGCTCGGCCGTGCCCGCCACCGCCGCCGCCGCCGCTGCCGCGCGGGCGCCTCCCTGGGCGCTGCGCTGACGCCGTCGCCGCGGCCCGCGGCGCACCTGCGGACGCGCGCAGCACCTCGGGCGCGCCCAGCGCCCACAGGATCGCCCGGCAGCTGACCTCCAGCGTGTTGTCGGCGATCGCGCTGGCGTCGTTGATCGTGAGCTCCGCGCTCGCGCGCGTGAGCACGCCCTGCGGCACCACCACCTGCGCGGCGCCGGCGGCGTCGGCGCGCGCGCCCGGCCGCCCGCCCGCGCGCTCGCGCTGAGCCGGCCCCCGCCGCGCCGCGCACCACGAGCTGCGCGACGTCCTGCAGCGCCTCGATGACCGCGTCCGCCTCCTCCAGCTTGCGCCGGCCCTCAAAGTCAAACGGCCGCGTGAGCGCGGCCACCACAAAGTAGCCCACGCGCCGCAGGTACGCAGCGACCTGCAGCAGCTGCGCGCGCGTACGCGCGGGCCGGCGGCGGGCGGACGGCGTGGGCGGCGGCGGGGAGGGCGGCGGGGAGATCGGGGGCGTGCCGCGCGCGCTGCGCGCGGCCCACCAGCGTCGAGCCGCCCGGGATGCCGCCCGCGCTCGCCACGAGGAACGCGACGCCTGGCGGGGAGGGGGGGGTGGCGGGGATGGGGGCGGCGGCGCGGCTCGGGTCTCCGCGCCGCGCCGCGCCGTGCCGCCCCCGCCGTGCCGCGCCGCGCGCGCCACGCACCGCACGTCTGCACCGGGCTGCCGGGGCGCCGCTGCGGCGCCGCCGCGGCCGCCGCCACCGCGGCCTCGCCCGCGAGGCGGGCGAGCTCCGCCGGCGAGAGCTGCGCGTCGTCCTCGACCGCGATGCGCAGTGTGTTGGGCGCGCCGCACGCGCCCAGCACCTTGGCGTCGGTGTCAAGCACCCAAAACTCCGCGCCCTGCACGTTCTTGTTGCCTGCGCGCGCGTGCCACAACGGGCGGCGGCGCGGCGGCGGCGGCGGCGGCGGCGGCGGCGGCGGCGGCGGCGGCGGCGTCGGGGCCGCGCGGGGCGTGCTCGTTGCGCGCCGCCGCCGCCGCCGCGCACCCATGAGGCGCGAGGTCGCGCTGATGCCGCGCGCGCCGAGGCCGATGACCTTGATGTCGCCCTCCAGCGCGTCCGCCTCCTCGCGGTACGTGGCGGGCGCGGCCGCGGGCGCCGGCGCGGGCACCGCGGGCGCCGGCGGTTGCGCCTGCTGCCGCCGCGCCGGCTGCTGCGGCGCCGCCGCAGCGGCCTGCGCTGCCTGCGCTGCCGCCTGCACCTGCGGCGCCGGGGCGCGGCGGGCGGGCGGGCGGGTTGCGGCGCGGCGCGGCGGCAGCAGCGCGCCGCGCGGGCGGTTGACGCCGGGCCCACCTCGCCGCGCCCGCTCGCGGGCTGCCGCGCCACCCGGACGACCACGCATCGCACGCGTCGATCACAGCCCTGGGCTTCGCGGCCCGCCGGGCGCAGGCGGTGCCGCGGGAGCAGCATGATGGCCCTCGCGCCCTCTCGCCCCGCCTGCCGCGAGCTGGGCGCCGAGGGGCAGCGGGCGCTTCGACCGGCACGACACGAGGACGGGCGCAGCGCCGGGAGGCTGGACTGCGCAGCTGTCGCTGGGGCGAGTGTTTGCGCGCCGCCGCCGCGAAGGAGCGAGACGCCGAAGGAGCGTCTCCTCTCCCCACGCCCCCGCGCCACACCCACTGCGCCCTCACCGCCGTCTGCTCGCACCACCGCCGCACCAGCGCTCCACGTGCGCGGCCGGCCGGCGCGCCGCCGCTGCTGCAGCCGCAGCTGCGCCGCCGCCGCTGCTGCGCCGCCGCCGCCGCCGCCGCCGATGGAGCGGCCCGCTTGGGCCACCGCGCTGGCTGCGGGTGCGGCGCTGGCGGCTGTCGTCGTCGCCCTGGCGGCCGCCGCCTGGCGCGAGCGCGGCGCGGGGGACGACGACGACGACGACGACGGCGGCGGCGGCGTGCCGGTGCGCGCGCCCGCGCCCCGCCGCCGCCACTGCCGCCGCCGCCGCCGCCGCCGCCGCCGCCGCCGCCGCCGCCGCCGCCGCCGCCGCCGCCGCCGCCGCCGCCGGAGCGGCGCGCCCAGGCCGTGCGCGCGCGCGTGGCGGTCGCTCGCAGGAGGAGTACCGCGACCCCATCACGTTTGAGCTGATGGCTGAGCCTGTCATACTCGTCGCAACGGGCATGGTCTATGACCGCGCCAGCCTCGCGCGCTGGTTTGCGGCCGGGCACCACCGCTGCCCGCGCACCAACGTGGAGGTCGTCGACGCGCAGGTCGCGCGCCTCCCCTGGCTGCGCGCCGCGATCGCCGACTGGGCGGCGCGGCGCGGGCGGCCGCCGCCGGCGGAGGGGCAGCCGAGCCTGGCCGCGGTCGGCGCGCTGCACGCCGACATCGGCGCCGCCGTGCGCGCGCTGCGCGGCAGCAGCAGTCCGAGCGCGGCGGACGTGGCCGCGCTCGCGCGCGCGCTGCAGCGCTGGCAGGACGGCAGCGCAGGCGATGGCGCGGCGGCGGCGGCGCAGGCCGCGGTGCGGCGCGCGGTCGTCGACGACATGGCCTGGCTCGTGCGCTACGGCGGCGATCCGGAGCTGCAGGCGATGGCCGCGTCCGTCCTGAACTGCTGCGACGACGACGACGAGCTCGCCTGGCTTGCGGCGACCAGCACCGTGCCGCTGGTCGCCATGCTGCAGAGCAGCAGCAGCTCGGCGCAGCAGTGGTCGCTGCAGGTCGCGCGTCGCCGCCGCGGCGCCGCTGCGTCGCCGCGGCGCCGCCGCGCAGCGGCCGCACGGGGCGCGGGGCGCGCTGCCCGACGACGCGCCCGCGCCGCGCCGCGCAGGTGCTGTACAAGATTGCGCTGCGCGTGGCCAGCGCGGGGCCGCTGCTGCAGCGCGCCGGCGCGGTGGGGGCCCTGCTGCGGCTCGTGTCGCTCGACCGCGACGCGGTGCCCTTCCACCGGGACCGCGCCGCCGTGGCGCTCGCGAGGCTCGCCGAGCAGCAGCCCGGCGTGGACGCGTGGCTGCGGGTGCGGCGGGGGCGGGGCGGCCGAGCGCCGCGGTTGCAGCGCCCGCGGTCCCGCTGCCGCCGCCGCCGCCGCCGCCGCCGACGGACAGCACCCGCCGCCGCAGGAGCACGGGCTGGTGCCGCTCATGGGCATGCTGCTCAACAGCCCTGACCGTTACGAACAGCGCGACGCCGCGTTTGCCCTGCTCTCGCTGGCGCCGGCGCCGGAGGACCTGGAGCTGTCTGCCCTGGCCGTGCGGGCGGCGGGCCGCCCGGCGCGCCCGGGGCAGCAGGAGCCGGTGCCGGCCGCGCTGCTGCGCCAGCGCGGGCTCAGCGCGCTGGGCGAGATCCTGACCCTGCTGCGCTGGTCGAGCCAGGCGTACCTGGCCGGCGCGGTGCGGCGGCGGCGGGCGGCGGCGGTGCGGGGCCGGGGCGGCGGCGGCGCGCGGCCGGCGAAGCGCTCAGCCACCGCCCCGCATGCGGCGGCGGCGGCGCCGCAGGCCGACGCGCCGGACGGGGGCCTGACCGCCGAGGAGCGCGCGGCGCGCGAGTCGTACAAGGCCGAGTTGGCGTCGTATCGGCAGAGCATGGCGGCAGCGCAGGCGGGGCAGGCGGCGCAGCCCGTCGCGCAGCAGCAGCAGCAGCAGCAGCAGGAGCAGGCGGAGCCGCCGCAGCAGCGGCAGCAGCAGCAGGAGGAGCAGCCGCAGCCACAGCAGCGGGCGCCGCCGGCGCACGGGCCGGCGCTCGACGACGCACAGCAGGGGCAGCGGCCTCCGCTGCGGCGGCGGCGCGGCCAGCCGCAGCATTGGATGGACGCGGACGGGGGCGAGGACGACGGCGGCGGGGGCGCGCCGGAGCCGCTGCTTGGCGGCAGCAGCAGCTCGGACGGCAGCCTGTCGTCGTCGGACGAGTCGGACGAGTCGGGCGGCCGTGTAGGTTGAGGCCCTGCGCGTTGCCTGTGACCGACCCGCACTCACTCCGCTCTCTCGCCGTCACTCCCGCTCTCTCGCCCAGTCAGCTCTCCTGCTCGCAAAGGTCACGTGGGCTGCGCCAGAAAGAGCACGCCCGCCGCATCGCCGGCGCCGTCGGCGCCCCCGCCTGCGCAGCACCGCGCCAGCTCTGCCAGCACCGGCTGCAGCAGCGCTGCGGGCTGCGCGCCCTGCAGCGCGGCCACGCCGGCCGCCACCTGCACCGCCAGGCCCGACGCGGCGCCGCCGCGCGCGGGCGCCCAGCACGGCGCCGCCGCCCACAGCCCCAGCAGGCAGCGGTAGAGGGGCGGGAAGACCTCTGGGTGGCCCGTGTCGCCGCCGACCCAGCCGCCGTCGGCGCCGCCGCGCGGCGCCGCGAGCGCGGCGGCGGCAGCCGACAGGAAGCCCACGAGGGCGGCCGCCCACGCGGCGGCCGCGCCGGCCGCGCCCGGCGCCGGCGCCGGCGCCGCGAGCAGGCCGCGCAGCGCGCCCGCGGCGTGCTGCGCCAGCAGCACGGGCTCTTCGTGGTGGTTGTCGGCCTCGCGCTCAAACAGGCGGCGCACGAGGATGCCGCCGAGCAGCGCCGGCGCGCCGCCGCCGCCGCCGCCCGCCGCGGCGCGGCGGCGCTGCCCCGCCGCCAGCACCGCCGGCAGCGGCGCGCCGGGCGGGAACACGGCGCCCGCGAGCAGCGCGACGACGTCGCCCGCGAGCTCCGGCCGCCACGCCACGCAGCGCGCGAGCAGGGCAAAGCTGGCCGCCTCGACCGCCTCGACGTACCGCCCCGGGCCGCCGCCCGGCGCGGCGCTCGGCGGCGCCCCGGCCGCGGGCGCGTCCCCGCCCGGCGCGCCGCCCCCCGGCAGCGACGCGAGCACCTGCTGCGCCGCGTCGCCGGCCGGCTGCCGGACCGCATCGTCCTCGTCCTCCATCAGCTGCAGCGCCGCTGCCCAGGCGGCCAGTGACAGCCGCGCGGCCGCGTCGCCGGCGCCGCCCGCCGGCGGTGCCGCGACCGGCCAGAGCAGGCCGCTCTGCTCCAGCGCGGCGGCGGCGGCGGCGCGCACGGCCTCCTGCGCGCTGGGCTGGCTGCACAGCTGCACGAGCTCGACGAGGCGCGCCAGCTGCTCCAGCTGCTGCTGCTGCTGCGGCGCGCCGCCGGCGGCCGCCGCAGCGACCGCCGGCCGCGCCTCGCGCGCTGCGCAGCCGAGCGCCGCGACGCGCACCTCGGCCTGCCTGCACCGCGCCGCGACCGCGAGCGCCGCGGCCAGGCGCTGCGGCTGCACGCTGCCGCCGCCCGCCTGCAGCTGCTGGAGCTCGCCCAGCGCCGCAAGCAGGCGTTTGGTGACCTTGACGCTGGGCTCGCGCTCAAGCGCCGCCCACAGCGCCGCCGCCAGCGCCGCCAGCGCGGCCGGCACGCCCGGCAGCTGCGCCAGGCCCGGCGCCGCCGCGACGAGCGCGCGGGCCTGCCCCAGCTGCACCGCTGCCGCCTTGAGCGCCGCGCCGCGCACCTCGTACGAGGCGCTGTCGACGCACAGCGGCAGCGCCGCCACCAGCTCGGCGAGCAGGCGCTGCACAAAGGCGCCCGCGTCCACGCTGCCAAATGGCTCCTGCTGCGGCCCCGGGCCGCCCTGCTGCTGCTGCGCCTGCAGCTCCGCAAGCAGCCGCACGCGCAGCAGCGGCCCAAGCAGCAGCGCCGCGGCGTCGCGCAGCAGGCAGCAGTGCTGCGGGTCGGCCGCCTCCGCGGCGGCCGGCGGCGCCGCCTCGCCGCGCGCCGCCGGCACGGTGCGCTGCAGCTCCGCCTCGCACGCGGCCGCCAGCTCCGCCATGAGCCGGCGCAGCTGCTGCGCCGCGGCGCCGCCGTCCAGCGCCAGCAGCTGCGGCCATGCGCCGTGCGCCAGCATGACCAGCTGCGCCGCCACCGCGAGGTAGGCCTGCCGCACTGCGCTGCTGCAGTCGGCGCTGCCTGCAAGCCACGCGGCGCCCGCGAGCGCAGGCAGCAGCTGCGCGACCAGCACCGCAGCCTGCGCACGCCACGCGTCGCCGGCAGCGCCGCCGCCGCCGCTGCTCGCGAGTGCCGCCAGGAGCGCGCACAGCTGCAGCAGCACGCCGTGCAGCACGTTGTGCTCGAGCGCCGCGGCAGCGCCGCGGTCGCGGGGCAGCTCCGCCGCCAGCGCCGCGCACGTCGCCTCCAGCGCGTCGGCCGCCACCAGCGGCGCGAGCGACGCGGCGGCGATCTGCCGCACGCCCATGGGCGCCGAGCGCCCCACCGCCAGCACCGCGGGGACGAGCGCGCCGGGCGTGAGCGCGTCGCCGCCGCCCTCGTCGCCGCCGCCGCCCTCGTCGCCGTCCGCCCCGTCGCCGGGCGCCGCGCCGGCGGCGAGGCCGCCGCGCAGCAGCGCCGGCTTGAGGCGCGAGAGGATGACCATGACGGGGAAGAGGCTGGCCGGGGCCTCGCCGCCGCCGCGCCCGCCCGCGCCGCCCGCCAGCGCGGCGGCCGCGGCGCGCAGCTGGCCAAGCAGGAAGCTGTGGAGGCGCGGGTAGCGCGCGAAGAAGTCGGCGGCGGTCGGCGACTTGACGCACCAGCCGCCGCCCGCGCCCGGCGGCGGCGGCGGCGGCGCTGACGCGCCGCCGCCGAGGCGCAGGTGCGCGCCGGGCGGCGCCGCCGCGAGCTGCGCGAGCGGCCTGACGCGCTGCGCCTTGTTGCCGGCGTTGCGGTAGCCGACCACGCGCATCACGAGCGCCGTGAACGCGAGCGCTGCGGCGTTGCGCACCTGCGGCGGCGGTGGCGGCGCGGTCGGCGCGCGCGCGTCGGCGCCGGCGGCGCGCGCCGGGCACGCGGCGCGGGCGAGGCGACGCGCCCGCCCCCGCCAGTGCGCGCACCTCCCACGCGGGGGCGTCCATGCCCCGGATCGCCGCGGCCACGCCGTCCGCGTGGAAGCCGCTAGTGTCGAGCGCCATGGACGCGTCGTTGAAGACGGCGCGCAGCACGTTAAACGCGTGGACCTGAGAGGCCCGCAGCCGCGGCGGCGGGGCAGAGGCGGGGCGGCGGCGCGTCGGCGCGCCGCGCGCCGCGTCGGCGCGCCGCGCGCCGCGTCGGCGCGCCGCGCGCCGCGCGAGGGCGGGCTGCGCAGCGGGCGCGGCGCGCGGCGCGGCGCGCGCACCCGTGGCCAGGGCTCTGGCAGCGACGCGTCGTCCGCGACCGCGAGCAGCTGCGTGAGGCCCGACGGCAGCAGCACGCGCGGCACGCCCGACGGCTCGGCCAGGAACAGTGCGCACACCGCAAACGGCAGGCCTGCGACGCGCGCGCGCAGCAGCAGCGTGAGCCGGCGGCCTCGCACGCGCAGCGCGGGGAAGGTGGCGGCGGCGCGCCGGCGCCGTGGCGCGGCGGCAGCGCGGGGCCCGCACCCGACGAGCGGCGGACGATGTCGTCGCGGCACTGCCCCGGCTCGCTCACACGCGCGAGGCAGCGCGACAGCCAGCCCGCGGGCAGCGCGTTGAGCGCCGGCGCGCCGCTCTGCAGCAGGCGCTGCGCGAGCGCAATGAATCCGGGCTGGCTCTTGTCCACCGCGCCGTTGTGCTTCGCGCTCAGCAGCAGCGCGAGCAGCGTGTCGCCGCCGGCGGCGAGCTGCGCCGCCTGCAGCAGCTCGATCACGCCGCCACCGCCGCCCTCGCCCGGCAGCGGCAGCCGGCGCGCCAGCGTGCCGATGAGGAGGGAGGCCTCCTTGAAGCTGGTCCAGCACCCAGTCGTCAGCAGCTGCACCGCCGGGCCCATCAGCAGGCCGCCGCCGCCGCCGCTGCCGTCGCCCGCGCCGCCGCCCTGCTCCGGCTCGTCGCCCTCGTCGCCCTCGTCGCTCACGGGCTCGCCGTCGCCCTCGCCGTCGCCCTCCTCCTCCACCTCATCGGCGGCGACGTTGATGTCCTGCGCGCACAGCTGCGGCCGCACCAGCTCCGCCACCTCGCCCAGCTGCAGCAGCAGGTCGGCCAGCCACGCCCGCAGCACGGCCGGCACCGGCCCGCTCACGGCCACCAGCGCGCCGCCGCCGCCCGCGGGCTGCGCGTCGCAGACGTCGCCCGCTGCCGCGGCGCTCACGACGGCGGTGGCGGCGCCGCCGCACGCGGCGAGCTTGGACCACGGCACGTCTTCAGTGAGGTAGCGCAGCGCCAGCACAGTGCCGTGCACCAGGCCGCGCCGGCACGCGGCGGGCAGGTCGGCCCGCGCGAGCGCCAGCCCCGCGCGCAGCTGCGCGGTGAGGCCGGCGAGCAGGTCCACCAGCACCGACGCCGGCAGCTCGCCGCCGCCGTCCCGTGCGCCGCCGTTCTGCGCCGCCGCTGCGCCCTCGACGCCGCCGCCGATCGGCGGGCCGGCCGCGAGCGGCGCCGCGTGCAGCGTGAGGCGCCAGCGCATGCCCAGGAGATACTTGGTGCACAGCAGGCGCAGCAGGCGCGCGCCGGCGTCGCTCTCGCGCATGCGCGGGCTCGCCAGCAGCTGCGCCGCCCACTCCAGCAGCGGCGTGACGCGCGCCGGCGTCTCGAGGCCCGGCAGCGGCGACGGCAGCAGCTCAAGCACGCTGCGCGGCGGGCGAGGCGGCGCGGGGTGAGGCGGCGCCGGCGCGGGGCGGGGCGGGCGACCCAGCGCGAGCACGCGCGGCTGCGGCTGAGCTGCAGCCTCACCGCGCCGCCGCCATGCGCAGCTTGTCCCACGAGTCCACCAGGCAGCCCAGCAGCACCTGGACCGCGTCCGGCGACATCAGTGCGTCGCACAGCGGCATCGCGTGCGCGCCAGCGCCGGTGCCGGCGCCGCCGCGGCGGGCCGCGCGCGCCGCGTCGTCGCTGCTCGGCGCCCACGCCTGCAGCAACTGGGCCAGCAGCTCCAGGGCAAAGTACTTTCGCTCGTAGGGCCCACCCGGATAGAGGCTGTCGACGAGCGCCTGGCTCACCCAGCGCAGCCAGGCGCACTGCAGGGCCAGCGCCTCGGGCTCGCTCGCCGCCGGCGCGCCGCCGGGGCCGAGCAGGTTGGGGCCGGCCTTGGCCAGGCCCCCGGGTGCGCGCCGCCTGCGGCCGGACGCGGGCAGGGCGCGGGCTTGGCAGGCTCCGTGGCGGGGCGCGAGCGGCGCGGCGGGGCGCGCCGCGCCGCCGGGGCTGCGGGTGCCTGGCGCGCCGCCGCGCACCCGTGGCGCCGGGCTTGCGCGCGTTGGCGGCGCGGTGCTGGATCGCGTGCACCGCGGCGCGCTGGCGGGTGATCAGCTTCTCAAGCGTGACGAGGCACTTGCTGCGGCTGTTGGCGCCCGTGCAGCGCAGGCAGAGCACCAGCCAGCGGCGCGCGATGGCGAGCTCCAGCACGCCCGGGGCCTCAGTGGAGCTGCGCACGGGGGGGGGGGGGTGTCGGGCGTCAGGCGGCGGCCGACGAAGCGCGCGGCGCACACGGCACGCAGCAGCACGCAGCACGCAGCACGCGCGCGCAGGCCTCAGCAGTGGTTTCTCGGCAGACGGCGCGGGGCCGCTACGCTTCGGTAAAAGGATTGGTAATGAATGATCCTCCCTGGCCGCGCGGCGCGCCGCAGCAACCGCAACAGCAACAGCACCCGGGAGCCTCAGACTGAGCAGGGTTGTTTGTCCGCAGCGGGCGCTGGGCCCGTCTCGGATTCCAGCTTCCAAGTTCCTCATTGGCAAGCGGCAGCAACAGCGAGCACTGTCTGCGCACGCCGCAGCACACACGGAACCACACGACCGCCACCACCGGGAGCCTCAGACTGAGCAGGGTTGTTTGTCCGCAGCGGGCGCAGGGCCCATGTCGGATTCCAGCTTCCAAGGTTCCTCATTGGCTCGCTCACGGGCGGCAGCCGCTGCACACGCACACACGCGCACGCGCACACGCGCGCGCAGCCCGCGCAGCACGCGCAGCCCGCTCACCGCGCGTTGATGCAGGCGAGCTCCAGCGCCTCGATGCGCAGCGCCGCCGAGGACGACGACACCGCCGCCAGCAGCAGCTCCGCGGGCGACGCGGCCGCAAGCGCGCCGTCGGCGGCGGCGCCGCCGTCCGCGGCCGCTGCCGGCACGTCGTCGCCGGGCGCGGCCAGCGCCGCGCGCAGCTCGCCCAGCTCCGCCGCGCCGAGCAGCGCGTCCAGGTTGCCCACGAGCTGCAGCTTGCGCGCCACCTTGAGCACCACGACGAGCGCCGCCGTGGCGTTGGGCGGCGGCGCGCCGCCGTCGAGCGCGCCAGCGTGCGCCGCGAGCACCATGGCCACCATCGGCCGCAGCAGCGCCGCCTCCTGCTGCAGCGCCACCGGGAGTGCGTGGTTGGCCACGTACCCGCGGAGGCGCTCGCCCGGGCCCCACAGCACGTCGAGCAGCGGCGGCAGCCACCACGCGCACCAGCGCCGCAGCTCCGGGTCCGGCACGAGCGCCAGCAGCGCGCGCGCCTGCGCGCCCTGCTGCGCGCCCGGCTGCTCCGGCAGCTCGCGGCGCAGCTGCAGCAGCAGGGCCCTGAAGAAGCTCGCCGCCGAGTTGGCGACCATGTCGTCCTGCATCGCGGCCAGCGTCTGCCGCACCAGCCCCGGCGCGGCGCGCAGCAGGTGGCCCGCTCCGAGCCGGCGCAGCAGCGCGCCGAGCGGCGCGTAGCGGCCCTTCCGGCCCTGCGGCATGCCCAGCACGGCCGCGGCGGCAGCCTCGAGGAAGCCCCGCGCGTCGCGCCAGGCGCCAACGCCCAGCACGCTGCCCGCGCCGCACGCGCCGCACGCGTCGCCGCCGCCGGCGCCGCCGGCACCGCCGCCGTCGAGCGCCAGCGCTGCGAGGCCCAGCTGCGCGGCCGCCTGGTCCTGGCAGACCAGCAGCTCCAGCAGGGCCTCAAACGCGTCGTGGACCTTGGCCAGCGTCGCCGCCATGGGCTCGTCCAGGTGGACCCACAGCAGGCCCACGACGCCGGCGAGCTCGCGCCCGCCCAGCCAGGGCGGCGCGAGCTGGTCCCGCTGTTGCCGCTGGCCCCGCTGCTGCTCTGACTCCTGCTCGCCTGATGCCTGGTGCTGCTCTGCCTGCTGCTCCAGCTGCTGCCCCAACTGCTGCTGCTGCTGCTGCTGCTGCTGCTGCCGGTCCACCACCTCCTCCCACACCGCCTTAGCGCGGTCCAGCGCGAGCGCCAGCACAGACATGGCATGCAGCTTGAAGTGCGCGTCCGGCGAGGCGCCCGCGGACGCCACCGCGAAGGGCAGCACGCAGCGCATGAGCACCGTGCTGCTGCCGGCGCCACCCAGGTCGGCCGCGAGCGCGTCGGGGGGCATCGCTGTGAGCAGGCCCTTCATGGCGCACAGCCGCGCCACGGCCGGCGCGGCCGCGAGCTCGGCGGCGAGGCTGCTGCCGCCGGCGCGCAGGCGCGCCTCCACGAGGCTGCCGCCCGCCCACGCGGCCGCGAGCGCCGCGACGCGCGCGCACGGCGGCGCGCCGGCGCCGCCGTCGGCGCCCGCCATCGCGGCGGCGGCGCCGGGCGGCAGCGTCTCCGGCGCGAGCCCCGCCATGAGCGCGGCCGCCGCGGCCGCCGGCGGCGCGGCGGGCAGCGCGGCCGCCGCCCAGACCACGACCGCGGCGGAGCTGAGCGACTCGCGCGCGAGCGCGCCGCCCTGCAGCGCGGCGAGCGCGGCGCGCGCCGCGGCCTCGACCGCGTCGGCGCCCTCTGCGCTCGCCGCCAGGGCCGCGCCGTGGTGCTGCAGCGTGTAATACATCAGGCTGACCGCGTCCTGCGCCGCCTCCATGTCGGCGGGCGTGAGGTGCCGCGTGGGCGCGTCATCGCCGCACCCGCCGGCGTGCCCGCCGCCGAGCGTCGCCGCGACCGCCGCCGCGACGGCCGCGAGCAGCGGCGCCGCCGCGGGCCGCAGCCACGCGCTCGCGGCCGGCAGCCACAGCAGCGACACGCCCGCCTGCGCGAGCACCAGCCCGCGCCGCGCCGCGCACGCCGGCAGCCGCGGCAGCGGCGCCGCCGCGCCGCCCGCGCGCCGCGCGGCGTCGGCGCCGCGCGCCGCGGCCAGCACGCCCGCCGCCTCAGCCGCGACGCGCGCGCCCAGCAGCTCGCCCGCCGCCGCCTGGTGGCCCGGCGGCAGGCGGCGCAGCGCCGAGAGCAGCTGGCGGTGCAGCGGGCGCGAGTTGCCGAGCAGCAGCACCTCCAGCAGCAGCGCCGCGCCGGCGCGCCACGCCGGTCCGTCGGCCGGCGCGGCGCGCGCGAGCGCCTCGGCCGCCGCGAGCGGCGCCTTGAGCGCCTCCACCTCGCCGTACGTGAACTGCACGCCCGCGAGCGCCAGCAGCGCGCGCGCGAGCGCGGCGAGCTGCGGGTCGGCGCCGGCGGCGGCGGCCCCCGGCGCGGCCGCCGCCTCGAGCTGCGCGGCGCGGCGCGGCGGGTGCGTCGCGGCGGCGGTGGCGGTGGGTGTGTCGCGGCGGCGGCTCGGGCCCGGCGGCGCGGCGCTGGGCGGGCAGGGGGCGGCGCGCCCCGCACGCGAGCCGCCCCCAGCCGCCGCCTGGCGCGCCAGCCGCCGCCGCACCTCGGCGCGGAAGGCGTCCGGCACGAGCAGCCCCTGATCGCACCACCGCCGCCGCTTCTGCTGCTTGCGGAAGCCCCCTGACAACGACATGGCTGCGGCGGCCGCGCGGCGCGGCGGCAGCGGCCGGCGGCCGGCGGCGGCTGCGGGCGCGGCGGCTGCGGGCGCGGCCGCCGCGCCGCAGCGTGCGTGTGGGCCGGGCACCGCGGGTGCTTCCTGCCGCGGGCTGGGGCAGCCAGGGGCTTGCCCGCGCTGAACGAGGCGGAGCGGCAGCGGAGCAGGCGCAGGGCCCAACCCCCAATCGGGCCTTCATTCACGGCGCGCCGTGGCGCTGAGCCGTCAGGGCCGCTCCTCCAAACACACCCACGGGCCTCCGCGCCGCGCCGCGACCGCTCGGCAGCGCGACCGCTCCACGCGCCACACCGTCGCTCGGCATGGCGTGCGCGCTCGCCCAGCGACAGATCTCGGCGCGCGCCGCCGGCCGGCGCGCGGCGCGCGGCCCGCTGCGCGTGTGCTGCGTGTCCAGGCGAGCTGCTGATGCGGACGCGATGCTTCCGGCGCCCAGGCGCGCGCGCTGACGCCCGCTGACGCCCGCTGACGCCGCACGCGCGCCGCCCGCAGCCTCATCAGCCGGCCCCAGGTGTCGCCCCCGGCGCGCACGCGCGCGGCGGGCAGCCCCCTCGCGGAGCGCGCGACAGCAGCGCCCGGCGCGGCGCAGGAGGAGGCCAAGGGTGCGCGCCAGGGCGGCCCCTGCGCCTGAGCGCGTGCCCGGGAGCCGCGCGGGCGCCGCAGCGCGGCGCGCCGCGGCTGCCGCTCGCCGCGTTGTCCGCCGACCCCCGCCGCCGCGCGCCCGCCGCAGGCCAGTTCCGCGTGCTGGGCGTGCACCACGTCGCGCTCATCTGCGCCAACCTGGAGCGCAGCCTGGCGTTCTACCAGGGCGTGCTGGGTGAGGGCCGCGCGCAGCGAGGCGCGCGGGACGGGGCGCCGCCGCGGCCGCGGCGCCGGCGCCGCACCGCGCCGCGCCACGCGGCGGCGCGCGCAGCGCCGGCGGCTGGGGGCGCCGCCGGCCGCCCGCCGCCGCCGCCGCCTGGCCGCGCGCCGCGCCGGACAGCCTGTCCCGCGGAGTGCGCCGCGCGTCCGCCGCGTGCTCCCCTCCCACGTCCATCCCCCTTCCCACCGCCCACCAACCCGGCCACACGCCCCCACCCTCACTGCGCGCCCCGCCCACGCGCCCCGCCCCGCCCGCCCACCCGCCCGCCCGCCGCCGCCCCAACCCGGCGGCCAGGCATGGAGCTCAACCCCGACCGCCCCGACGCCAAGCTCCCGTACCGCGGCGCGTGGCTGTGGATCGGCCCCGAGATGATTCACCTCATGGAGCTGCCAAACCCCGACCCCGCCGACCGCGACGCGCGGCCCGAGCACGGCGGGCGCGACCGCCACTTTTGCGTCGGCGTGTCGCACCTCGACGACCTCGCAGCCAAGCTCGACGCCGCGGGCGTGCCCTTCACGCGCAGCATGAGCGGCCGGCCGGCCATCTTCTTCCGTGACCCCGACGCCAACACGCTCGAGTGCGTGGAGCAGGAGCCCTGGCGCTGAGCCGCAGCGCTGAGCCCTGGCGCTGAGCCGCAGCGCTGAGCCGCGCGCGCGGCGAGGGCGCGCGCCGAGGGGGGAGAGGCGCAGGCGGGGGAGGGCAGGCGGGGGCGCGAGGCGTTGCGCCACGGTTTTTCCGCGCGGGGCGCACGCTGGGCTCTGCGGCCCGGGTCGTGGCTCCACCGCGCGCGCGCTGCCGCCGCCGGCAGCGGCACGCGCGCCGCGGTGTGCCGCGCCGCGCTGGGTGTGCGGTCCGCGCGCCCGTCCTGGGACGTCCTCGGTCTTTTTGTGTTTGTGTTTGGGGCCCTTGGCGCGAGCCGCAGTCCGAGCGCGAGCGAGCGAGCGGAGTTTGCGTGGAGCGTGCCCGCGGCCTGCACTTGGGCGAGGCCAGTTGTACGATACGAGCGTGTGCGCGCGTGTTGTCGGCGCGCGGGAGGAGTATGGCGGGGGAGGGCCGAGTGCGCTCTGCGCGAGGTCGCACGCACGCCATGTGGGCGCGCGGGGAGCGCAGCGGGGGAAACAATCAAGCGCGGGCGGCGCGGCAGCGAGGGGCGCGCGCCCGCAGGCGGGGCGGTGCGTGATGTTGTACCAAGAGCCAGTAGAGTAACAGGAGGAGGTCCCCAGCAGGTCCTCGAGCGCCGGCAGCGCACGGCGCGCAGGCCGCCGCGCGGCGCCCAGCGCGCGTGCGCGGCGGCAGCGGCGGCCGCCGCAGCGGCGGCCGCGGCGGCCGCGGAGGCCGCGGGCTCGCCTGGCAGCTGGCCTGGCGCGGCGCAGACTGGGAGGGTGGGCGCGCCCCGGCGTCCAGGGCGCAGGGCCTGAGGGAGTTTTCGCCTGCTGGCCTCCCAGCTGCTGGCCTCCCAGCTCCGCGACGCCCGCCGACCCCCGACACGCCGGGATCGCGCCGCCGCAGTTCGCAGGACGCAGCCTCGCCCCGCGCGCGCCCGCCCCGAGCACGCACGCCCCGCCGGCCATCGCGCACGCCCGCCCTGCTCGCCAGCCCGGCCGCAGCCCCTTGCGCGCGACCGGTGACGTGTCCTCAGGGGGCCCGGCGCCCGGGGAGGCCGCGTGCAGCCGCGCGGCGCGCCGGTCGGCGCCGCTTGGGCGGGGCAGCACCATGCCTCAGACGCACAAGCAGTATGACGACGACTACATGATGTTCACCTTCAAGGCAAGGCCACGCGAGCACGCCGGCGCCGGGCGCGGCGCCGGCGTAGGCGCCGCGCGACCGCTCGGGCTGGTGCCCACGCGGCGGCCCCCTCGTGTCGCCGCGCCGCCCCGGCTGACGCCGCCGCGCCGCGCCGGCGTGCCCGCGTCCGGAGCGCAGGTGAAGACGTGCCTGCGCGCGGACCACCACAACTGGAAGCACTGCCCCTGGCGCCACCCCGGCGAGGTGGCCGCGCAGCGGCGCCACCCGTCGGTCCACAAGCCCACGTTCTGCATGAACCTCAAGATGGTGCGCGCCCGCGGGCGGCCGCGCGCGCGTAAGGGCGGGCGCCCTGGGGGCTGGATTGATGCCCCCTCCCCCGCCGCCCTCGCCCTCCCGCCGGCGCCGCGCGACCGCGCCCCGCCCCCGCACGCGCGCGTAGAGGCCCCCCGCACGCGCGCGCGCTGAACCGCGCCCGCCGCGCGGCGCCGCGCCCCGCCCCGCTCCGCCGCCGCCGCCGCCGCCAGACGGGCGAGTGCGCCGCGGGCGAGGCCTGCCCGTTCTCGCACAACACGTTCGAGATGAGCCTCCACCCCGAGCGCTACAAGACGACGCTGTGCAACCTGGGCGAGAAGTGCAACCGCGAGATCTGCTTCTTCGCGCACAGCCACAAGGACCTGCGCACGCCGGAGCCGGCGCTGCTCGCGGCGCCGCCGCAGCACCAGCAGCCGCAGCCGCACCAGCAGCCGCAGCAGCAGCAGCACGCGAGCGCGGCGGGCGGCCTCGTCGCGCGCTCCGGCGCGGCCTTCACGGCGGGCCAGCCGCCCCACGGCGGCGGCCCGCTCGGCGGCGGCAACGGCGAGGCCCAGCAGCACATCGCGGTTGGCGGCTACGGCAGCCCCACGGCGGGCGGCCAGCCGGACGTCATGGGCACCGCGGCGCTGCTGGAGGCGCTGCCGCTGGCGGACCGCGGCGGCGCGCAGACGGTCGTCGTCCAGGCGCCGCCGGCGCCGCACTCGCTGCCGGCGCACGTGCAGCTGCAGCTCCAGTTCCAGCAGCAGCAGCAGCAGCAGCAACAATACCAGCAGCAGCAATACCAGCAGTACCAGCAGCAGCAGCAGTACCAGCAGCAATACCAGCAGCAGCAGCAGCAGCAGGCGCCGCCGTGGATGGTCAGCAGCGACGGCGGCGTCGTCTCGCCGCCGGCCGGCGCCGGCGGCGCGCTGGTCGGGGGCAGCGGCCTCTCGTTCACGAGCGTCGGCGGCGCGCCCGGCGTGACGCGCGAGGAGCTGTCCAACAACTTTGACAGCTTCACCAGCCAGGGCAGCGGCGGGCAGCGCAGCCTGGCGGCCGCGCTCGCGCAGCACCAGCAGCAGCAGGCGGTCGCGCTGCTGCAGCGCCAGGACCTGTCCAACTTTGACAGCTTCACGAGCCAGGGCTCGCTCGGCCTGCTGAACCGGAGCTTCACCACGCCCAACCGCAGCTTCACGGGCCAGCGGCTGGACCTGGCCAACTTCGACAGCTTCACGAGCCAGGGCTCGTTCAGCCAGCGCAGCATCGCCGCGGCGCTGCAGCAGCAGGCGGCGCAGGCGCAGGCGCAGGCGCAGCAGCAGCAGGCCGCCGCCGCGGCGCTGCGCCAGGAGCTGGCCAACTTTGACAGCTTCACGAGCCAGTGCAGCCTCAGCGGCAGCAGCGGGCGCGGGCTGCAGCTGATGCAGCCCGCGCAGGCGGCGCCGCCCGCCGCGCAGATGGGGCCGGGCGACCTCTACGACAGCTTCACCAGCCAGTGCTCCGCGAGCAGCCAGGTGTCGGGCCCCGGGCTCTCCATGCCCCTGTCCCCCCTGCTCGAGCTTGGCCAGGGCACGGCGGCGCAGCCCGGCGGCGCCTACGCCTGCAGCAAGGGCCTCGCGCCCGGCATGGCCTCGTCGAGCGCGCAGGCGATGCCGCGCGTGCTCGCGGCGCCCGCGCCTGCGGCGTCCGCGCCGGGCGGCGCCGGCGGGCATGCGATGTACCAGATGGCCCCGGACGGCGCGTGCTACACCCTGGACGGCGCGCCCGTGCAGGTGGCGTACGTCGGCGCCCCCGCGCCGGCGGCGCAGACGTTCCAGCAGCAGCACTCGGGGCAGTGAGCCAGCCGCGGAGCCAGCCGCGCCGCGGCGGCTGGGCCGCCCAAAGGGCGCGACCGAGCCGCGCGCGCCACCGGGCGTGCGCGCGCGCCGACGCGCGCGTGCGTGCGCACGCGCGCTCGCGCACGCACAGACGACCTGCACAACACCCACACAACCACGCACACCGTACTATGCACACGCCGGCGCCCAAGACGTTACTAACAAGCACCAGGTGTCTGGGGGCATTGATTGCTTGTGTGCCTTTGGCCAGGTCCGTGAACTCTCTTCACTTGGGGCAGGGGCGCGGACGGGCGGTGTCCGCTCTGGTGCGTGTGAATGCGAATCAGGGGCGCGCCGCGCGCTGCTGGCGCACCAGCGGCGGCGCGCAGGCAGGACTGCCCCGCGCTGCACCGAGGACGGCGCGCGCGTCCGCGCGTGGGCTGTCGCGAGCGAGCGGGCGGGCGCAGCGCGGCCGCTTGGTCAGCGCGCCCGCGCCGCCCCGCCCCGTCGCCACCCGAGGTTTACTTCCTTGCAAACTTTGGGTCGCACCACACCGTTGTTGCTAGTCCTGCTGGGCGTCGCGTCGGCCTGATGATGGCCGGGGAGGGTGTGCGCGTGTGTGCGTGCCGGGGCACAGCACGCGCACCCTCAAACGCACACACGGTGACGGCGGGGCAGGGATCGCCGGCGCTGCGCGCGCCGGCTCGGGCTCGCGGGCGGGGCACTCGGCCCGCCGCCGCGCCAGCAAGCTCGCACACAATCGGCGCTCCCTTTGTCGCCTGGCCTGCGTCGCGTGTCTGCGTCGTGTTTGCGCCCCGCCCCCCCTTCAACCAATGACCATCATGATCTGAGCCCCGGCCTGCTTGTGAACCCGCGCCACCTGAGCGCGCGCGTCGGCGCCGCGCGTGCGGCCCCTTGCCTCCTGGCGCGCTGCGCCGTCGTCTGCGTCTGCGGCACTGCACTAGCGGCCAGCCGTCTGGCCGTCTGTTTGTTTATGATCGCGAGCAGCAGCAGCCGGTTCTTCCTCTCCCAAGAACGGCGGCGCGGGGCGTCTTGCCCCGCCGGGCCTGGCTGGCTGCCGGCGGGTGGTGGTGCTGGCCCTATGCTATGCTATGCGCGTCGCGGCGGCGGGGCCCTCGTTACAGCGGCGGCCCCATCTGGCGATCGGGCCTTGGATCTTGGCGGACCGCAAATCTGTAACCTCCCCCGCGCCGCCCACACACCGGCCGCCGCCGCCGCCGCCGGCTCACGCGCTCGCGGTCGCGCCCGGCGCGCCGCCGCCGCCGCCGCCCGCCGCGGCGGCGATGAAGCCGAGCTTGTCGCGGGGCAGCATGATCTTCTGCACCGCCAGCAGCGCGCGCTTCTGGACCTCCGGGTCGGGGTGGCTCATGAGCCGCATGATGAGCTCCTTGCCGCGCAGGTCGGACACGATGAAGCGGCCGTGCGGGTGGAACTCGACGAACCGCCCGACGTCGTTGCACGCGACCGCGAGCGTGCGCGTCTCGCGCGACGTCTCGAGCAGCTTCAGCAGCACGCGCAGCGTCTGGAAGTCCTTCTCCTCAAACTTGTCGACGTGCTGCCGCCAGAAGAGCTCGCTGCCGTGCATGGGGCTCCAGTCGAGGCTGCCGCTCAGCACCTGGCGCGGCGAGGGCGGGCGCGCGGCGCGCGGCGCGTCGGAGGCCGCGCGCCGCCGCGCCGGCTGCAGCGCACGCGGCGCTGCCGCATGCGCGCGCGCGCGCTGAGCCGGGCCGCTGCTGTGGGCGGTGGCGTTGGGTCACCTCCTTCTTGTACTTGTCCCAGCTGGAGAGCGCCACCGCCTGCTCCTTGAGCGCGTCGGACAGCGACTCCAGCAGGGCCGGGATGTCCTCGTCGCCCCACGACTGCGCGGCGCGGCGCGGCGAGGCGTGGGCTCTGGGCCCTGGAGCGCGCGCCGCCGCCGCCGCGCGGCAGCCCGGCGCCGCGCCCGTGGCGCCCCCGGCCCGCGCGCACACACACACACCTGCAGACTGCGCGTGGCCAGCACCTTGGGCAGGCCGGCGTCGACCATGTCGCTCGCGAGGCCGAGCTCTGGCTCGGCGAGCAGGTTGCGCAGCGAGAGCAGGGCCACGCGGACGACCTTTTCCTTTTGAGCGCCGCGCACGACCTCGACCAGGCCCTTGGCCACGCCTGCGCGGCGCGGCGGCGGCGGCGGCGCGGCGCGGCGGCAGCGTCGGCGGGCGCCGGCGCCGCGCAGCCGGCGGCCGCCGCGGCGGCGCGGCGCGGCCCGCCCGCCCCCGCGCGCTCGCGCGCACCCGACGCGGCGAGCGCCTGCAGCGCGGGCTTGTGGTAGCTGAGCTGCCAGATGCAGAGGCAGATCTCGTAGGCGAGCTGGCTGCTGGTCGGGCCGGTGCAGCTGCGCAGCAGCGGCGCGAGCAGCGCCACGCCGCCGGCGGCGGTGAAGAGCGCGCGGCCGCCCTTGTCGCGCAGCAGCACCGCGAGCGCCGACACCGCGGTCGGCACCGCCTTGGTCGGGTTGCTTGGGCGCCGGAGCTGCCCGCACAGCCAGTCCACAAACGCCGCGATCGCCGCCTCGGCGGGGTCGGCCGGCCCCGCCGGCGCGGCAGGGCCCGCCGCCGCCGCGGCGCTGCTGCCCGGCGGCGCGGCAAAGGGCGCGCCACGGTGCGGCCGCGCGCGCAGCACCGCCGCGAGCAGCGCGCACGCCTTCTCCTGCGTGAACCAGTCGCTGCGCTGCAGCAGGCGCAGGAAGACGCCGTAGGGCTCGCCGCCGCCGGGCGCGCCGGGCGCGTCGCCCGCGGCGTGGAAGAGCGACGCGCGCGAGGGGTTGGCGCGCAGCATCGCGAGCAGCAGGGCGAGGATGTACTGCACAGTCTCCTCCTTGGTCACGCTGCGGAGCACGGCGAGGAACGCCTCCACGTACGCGGGGCCCGACTCGTCCAGCAGCGACGCCTGCAGCTCCTCGGAGCGCTTGTCGTACCTGCGGCGCGCGCGGGCGCCGCCATGGGTGCCGCGGCGCGCGGGTGCGGGCGCGGGCGCGGGCGCGCAAGCAGCGGCGGTCGGCGCCCGCGCGCGCCCGCCGGCCCCCGGGGGGCGCCGCGCGGCCTCACCGCCGGATCAGCTGCAGGTCCTTGTCGGCTATGAGCCGGGCGGTCATGTAGGTCTCCCAGGGGATGTCGCGGGCGAGGATTTCAGCGAGGTCCGCGCCGTCGTCCGCCGTCGGCGGCGCGCCGAAGCCCGCCGGCAGCGCCATGGCGCCCGGGCAGCGCGGCCGCGCGGGCAGGCGGCCACGGCGCACGGAGCAGCGGGCGCACGGACCGGAGGGCCCTGCGCTGCGCGCGGGGCCTGGCGGAGATCGCCCTGGCCCTAAGGAGCGCGGCGGTGTGCTAGACGGGCCGCGGCGGCCGAGGGGTGTCGCGCGAGACCGCCTGGGGCCTGGGGAGGGCGTGCGCGGAGGCTGGGCGGCAGCAGGGCTTTTGACGACGGCGCCGCTGCTCGGCACCCGTGGCGGCACAATCCTGGGCGCGCCACGCCGCGCCGTGCGCGTGGAGCGAGGAGGGCTGAGCCTGCCGCCGCCGGCCGCGCCGGTGCCGGCACCGCGGCGCGGCGCGCGCGGCGCAGCGCAGCGCACGCGGCTCGCGCCGCGCGCGTCTCGCGGCGACGCCTGTTTACCGCCGCCGGCCCGGCCCCTCGCTTCACTTCATCTGCGCCTGCCCCGGCAGCTTGCCCGTCTTGAACAGCCCGTACGCGCTGGACATGCCGAGGAAGAGCAGCATCTGTGGCGAGAAGCTCGGGTACAGCACGTCCTGCACCCACGCGTCGTACTCGGCCGGCAGGAAGCCCTGCGCGGCGCGGCGCGGCGCGGCGCGCGCGCGCGCGCGGCGCGCGTCGGCGCGGGCGCCGGGGCGGGCGCGGCGCCGCGCGCCGCCCGCGCCGAGGTGCGGCGGGCGCGCCGGGGCCTGCCCCGCCGCGCACCGAGGCCGCCAGCACGAGGCCCTCGGTCATGAGGATACCAAAGAAGCCCAGCAGCACCTGGGGCGAGCAGCAGGCGGGGGCGGCGCGCGTGCGCGGCGCGCGGGGCGGCGGCCCCCAGCGTGGGAGGCGGCGCCGGCGGGCGGGCGGCGCGCACGGGCTCGGGCGGCGGCGGCGCCGACGCGACCCGGGCCGCCCCCGGGCGTGCGGCGCGCCCGTGCGCGTGTGTGTGCAGCGCCCGTGCGCGTGTGGGTCGCCACCTGGATCACGCGCGTCTCGGCCTCGCCCGCCGGGTTGGTGGCGACCTTGCCGGTGGCCATGTCCACGACCGCGCTCTCGACCTTGACCTTTGGCTCAACGCGGCCCTTCCTGCTCTTGCGCTTGCGCTGCGCGCGCCGCCGGCCGGCGCAGGGGCGGGTCGGGCGGCGCGCGGGGCGGGCGCGCGGGCGAGCCGCGCGCGTGCGGCGGCGGCGGCGGCCGCACCAGCAGCGCCTCGAGCGCCTCCTCCTTGCCGTCCGCGGCGGCAGCGGGCGAGGCGGCTGGCGGCGACGGCTGCGACTGCGACTGCGACTGGTGCTGCTCCGGCTGCTGCGGCTGCTGCGGCTGCTCCGTCACGGCCGCCGTCGGCGCCGCGTCCACAGCCTGCGCGGCCTCGGGCACGGCGTCGGCGCGGCGCCTGTGCTGCGGCGGCCCGCCGTCGCGTCGCGGCAGCACGCCACGCAGCCACCCGGCGCACCTGCTTGCCCTCGGCCGCGCCGAAGCCCTTGCCCGCGGCCGCGGGCGCGCCCGCCGGCCGGCGGCGCGCGACGACCTGGGGGCAGCGGCGGCGCGGCGCGGGCGTGAGGGCGCGGAGCGTGCCTGCCGGCCTCGCGGAGAGGGCCGACCGGGAGCGGCGCAGGGCGTCCGCCAGGCGGGCAATCGGGCGCGCGCTGGCGCCGGGAGCGACAGCCGCGCTCGCCTGCCGGGGCCCCGCGCCCAGGGGCCGGCTCTGCCGCGCTGCGCAGGCGCGCATGGTTGAGTCAGGCGTGGACGACCGGCCGGTGGCGTGCACCGCGCAGCAGGCGGGCCTCTGGCCGAGATTGCTGCTGCGCGCGCCCGTTGGTCGCCTGGGGCCGCGCGGCAGCTGTGCGTTGTCCCGACGTTGTGCCGAGGAGCACCGGCGCGGGACGCGATCTTGCAGCGGCGCTGCGACGCCGCTGCTGACGCGGGCGCGTCCGCTCGCGCGCCGCCGCGGGCTCACCAAGTGCGCGCGGGCTCCCCTCCCCCGCAGTCACTGCAGCCGAGCAGAGCAGGCGTCGGCGGCGGCCCACGGCGGCGTCGCGGCCGCGCGGCGCGAGCACCGCGCTCCCCCCGCACGCAGCCGCCCGCCGCGCCGTGCAGCAGCAGATGGCAGCGCCGCCGGACGCGGCGGCGCTGCGGCGGCTGCAGGAGGAGCTGCTGGCGCTCAAGGCGGCGACCGGCGCGCGCGTGTCGCGGGCGAGCGCGAGCCGGGCGGCGGCGCCGTCGGCGGACGGCAGCGCAGCGGTGGACGCGCCGCCATTCCCGATCGTGGTGAGCGTCGACGTCGACGCGCCGCCCGCCGCGGCAGCGCACTACGACGTCCCGGCGCTGCGCCTGCGCCTGCGGCTGCGCGGCTCGCTGCTGCGCGCGCCGCCGCCCGCGGACGCGCTCCGTGTGGCGGTCGTGGGCGAGGAGCTTCCGCCGCGGCTGCGCGCCGCCGTCGCGGCGCGCCTGCACGCGCGCTGGGCGGCCGCGGTCGGCGCGGCGACCGCGGCGGGGCCCGCGGCGCCGGCGGGCGCGTTCCAGCTGCGGGAGCTCGTGGCGCACGCGGCGGCGAGCTTCGTCCCGCTCATCACCTGCCTGCCCGAGCTGGTGGAGCCGTACGAGGCCGTCGACGCGTCGGGCGCGAGCCAGCGGCGCTTCGCGATAGCAGAGTCGGACACGCCCCCAGCGGCGCAGGCGGCAGCGGCGGCGCAAGCGCCACCAGCACCAACACTGCCAGCGCCAGCACCAGCAGAAGCAGACCCAGACGTAGCAGCAGCACCACCAGCAGCAGCACCACCAGCAGCAGCAACTGGAGCAGGAGCAGAAGCAGCAGCAGGAGCAGCAGCAGCAGCAGCAGCAGCAGCAGCAGCAGCAGCAACGCCGACACCCGCGCATGAGCCGCCGACGCCGGCCGCGGCCGCGGCGGCGCCGGCAGCGGCGCTGCGAGCGCCGCCAGCGCCCTCAGCGGCTGGCCGTCTGTCGGCCGCTGCGGCGCCGTGGGTGCCGGGGCAGGCGCCGTGCGGCAGCGCCGCGCCCGGCCCCGGCCGACCGGCTGGCCGAGGCAGGGGCCGCGGCGAGCCCGGCGGCCGCGGCAGCATCAGCAGCGTCGCTGGCGGCCGCGGCTCGCGGGCGCCCGGGCCGCAGGAGCAGCCGCCGCCCCACCTGGCGGCGCTGCAGGACGTGGCCGCCGCACAGCGCCGCTACGGCGATGCTTTCAGGCTCCAGGCCCCAGGGTCGCCGCGGCGGCCGGTGCAGGAGCAGGCGCCGCCGCCGCAGGAGCAGCAGGCGCCGCCGCAGCAGCAGCAGCAGCAAGCACACGACGGCGCGCAGGGCAGCGAGTCGCCGGCGGCGCCGCTGCAGCATTTCTCGCTCATGCTCAGCCCCACGGACCCGGCGTGGCGCTCGCCGCCGGGGCGCGGCGCGCTGCGTGTGACGGGATCGCTCGCGCCGGCGCGCTACCCTGACGAGGGCGGCCTGCGCCTGCGCGTCGAGCCCAGCCGGGGCGTGACCGCGGCCGAGGTGTTTGTGCTCCAGGGCGCGCTGGACGCGGAGCTCGCGCGGAGCGCCGGCGCCGCGTGGCAGCTGCGCTCGGCGCTCCGCTTTCTGGAAAACCACGCGGGCGCCACGCTCGAGCAGGCGTACCATCAGCAGCAGGAGCAGCTGCAGCAGCTTGCCGGCGGCGGTGCCGGCGGTGCCGGCGGCGAGCGCCCGGCGGGGCAGCCTCGGCAGCTCGCGGCGCGGCCAGCCGTGCCGCGCGTGGTCGGCAGCGCTGGCGGCATCCGCGTGCTGCGCACCAAGCAGGCGGGTGGGGGCGCCGGCAGCAGCGCTGCGGCAGGGGCGGCAGCGGAGCCCGCGCCGGGTGGCGCGGAGGCGGGCACGCCGAACGAGCTGCAGCAGGATGGCGCCGGCGGCAGCAGCAGCAGCTACAGCAGCGGCAGCAGCGACAGCAGCGGCAGCGCCAGCGACGGCGACGGCAGCAGCGACGCGCGCAGCGAGGGCGGCGCACCGGACGACGAGCTGCAGCTGCGCGGCGGCGGCGCGGGCGGCGAGGCCTCGGGGCCCGGCGGCTTTGCGCTGCTCCTGCAGGGGCTGAGCCTCGACGGCGTGGGCGTGCTGGAGGTGGTCCAGGCGCAGCTGGCGCTGGTGTGCGGGCGCTGCGCCGCGCGCCTCACCGCGGCGCTGTCGGCTGAGGGCGGCGCGCTGGCGGCCGGCGGCGCCGCCGCCGCCGCCGCCGCCGCCGCCGCCGCCGCCGCGAGCCCGCGCGGCGGCGGGGCCGGGCGCGGCGCGGGCGCCCGCGGGTTTGAGTGGGCGGGCCCCTGCCCCGTGTGCAGCCAGGCGCTGGCGGTGCTGCTGCGCCCGCGCCTGGTGCACGAGGCCAGCAACGTGCTGGCTGGGCTCAAGGTGGTCGGCTGTGCGCCCCTCGACCTGCTGCCCTCGACCTACGCCGCCACGTGCGCAAAGTGTGACGCGGTCGTCGCGCTGCGCGGCCAGCAGGCGAGCAAGGGAGGGCGTGGGGGCAGGCCGCGCGGGCTGGCGCGCGCCGCCGCGCCGCTCACCCCCGCGCTCGCGCCGCTCGCCCCGCTCCCGCCCACGCGCAGGTGGGGCTGCCGGCCAGCCGCGCGTGCAACCACTGCCACCGCACGCTGGGTGTCGTGTTTCCCAGCGCCGCGTTTGTCCCGCGCGGCCCGCCCAGCGGCGGCGGCACCCGCGGCCCGCGGCCGAGCGGGGGCGGCCCCGCCGGCGGCCCCGGCGGCGGCAGGGGCCCCGGCCGAGGCTCTGCGAGGCTCCGAGGCTCCGAGGGGCTCCGCGAGGGCGAGGCGCTACCTTACAACGGGTCATGCAAGCACTACAGGCACTCCCACCGATGGCTTCGATTCCCGTGCTGCGGTGGCCTCTATGCGTGCGACCTGTGCGTCGCTGACGAGCCGCCAGGCGCCGCGCCTTCGGGGCAGCGCGCTCCCGCCGCGTCGCGGGCTGCGGGCGCCGCGCCGGTCGACCCGCGTGCTGCGTGCTGCGCTGTCGACCAAACGCCGCAGGTGCCACGAGGAGGCCGTCCCTGACGGCCACGACGCCGCGTGGGCGAAGCGCCAGGTGTGTGGGTTCTGCTCGCGCGAGCAGAGCGCGGCCGAGGCCGCGTGCAGGTTCTGCGGCAAGCGCCTCGCCTCGTCGGCGGCGCAGCCCTCGGGGCGCAGCAGCCGGTTCTGGGAGGGCGGGCAGGGCTGCAGGGACGTCGCGGCCCTGGACCGGCGGGACGCGCGCAAGCACCGCGGCAGGGCCAAGACGGTCAGCGCCAAGGCCAGCCGGGTCGGGCCCAAGCCCTGGAGCGGCAAGCAGCAGCAGCAGCAGCCGGGCAGCGGCGGCGTGCGGTGAGTCGTCATCTTGTTACGACAGGAACGTCACTACGACAGGAACGTCACCGTCACCCGCAGTTCTCGCCGCCGCGCACACATGTCCCTTCCGACGCGCACCGCACCCTCGCCCCGCTTTGGCTGCCCGAGCGTCGCCGCAGGCCCGTCGTCGCAGGGCCGCCTCCGCTCCGCCTCCACCTCCCGCACAGCAGCAGCAGCACGCCGCGGGGCGTGCCGTCAAGCAAGCATCAAGCGCCGCTGCCCGCCTGGGTGCATGCCGCGAGGTCCGCTGGTGTGCCGCGGTTGCTCCAGGCGGGCGGCGCACCCGCCCACTACGTCCGTGCGTTGCGATGCATAGTCTCCAGTTCTTGCGGGAGCCCGAGAGCGCACACGGCGTCTGACGTCACGATGCCCAGTTCAGACAGACGGACGAGGCACCTGTCAGCACACACACGCTTGCGCGCAACGCACGCACGCGCACACCCACCCAGCCGCCTGCGCAGGGCAGGGCAGCTGCACGACGCACCCGCTCCCAGAGACCCGTCAACCCGTGAACCTCCACAAGAGTGATGCAAGTGCGTGAGCCCTCCAGGGAGAGCCGTCCGTCCGCCGGCCACAGCGCGCAGCGCGCGGGCCTGCGGCGCGCCCTGGGGGGCGCCCCCGAGCACCGCCGCCGCCCGCGGCGCGTTGTCGCGCCCAAAACGTGGCCGGCTGTTGCTGCTGCCGAGCTGCTGAGCTCCTGAGCTGCTTCACCTTGTGGGGGCAAAACTGGGCGGAGCGCCCGGGCGCCAACGATGATGGCGCGCCCCAAACTGCCCCACCTGATTCTGATGCTGCTGCGCCTGGTGTGCCCTGCCTCGCGCAAAAAAACGCAGGCCGCGCGCGCCTCCCAGCGGAACCTCGGAACCTTGGCGCCGGCGGCAGCGCAGGAGGCCGCCTCTCTCGCACGAGTGCGCATGGCATGCGCCAGCCCTCTCGCATGCGCAACCATGCGCACGCGCCCACGCACGCAGACCTTGGGACCCTAAGAGCCTGGCCGGCAATGCGACTCGCGGGGCGGGGCGGGGCGGGGCCCCGCGCCCGGACGCTCCCAATTCATGCGCAACTGGTCGGGACCAGCGCCCACGCTGCTTCACAGCACCAGCGGTCCGCGCGCGGCGACGGACGCGGCAAAGCCGCCGACCACGCGCTGCAGCGGCTCGGACACCTGCCGCCGCGCCGGCACGCCCTCGTCCGCGCGCGACCCGCAGCCGGCCGACACCTGGCGCGCCAGGCGCGACAGCGCCTGCCCCGCCGCCGCGCTGCCCGGCTCCGGCCCCAGCAGGAGCGCGCGCGCGACGCCCGTGTTGCAGCGCGCGCCGCTGCAGGAGCTGCCGGTGCTGCTGCCGGCGAGCGCGCTGCCGGCGAGCGCGCTGCCGGTGCTGGCGCCGCTGCTCGCCGCAGCGCTGCCGAAGGCCGCGCAGCCCGCGCGCGCCGGCGCCGCCGCCGGCGCGCCGCCGCGCAGCAGGCCGTGCGGCGACTGCGCGGGCGCGGCCACGCGCGGCACGCGCGGGTGGGCCGCCGGCGCCGCCGGCGGCGCCGCCCCGGGGCCGCCGGGCGGCCCCGGCGCCGGGAGCGGCAGGTCGACCGAGCGCCGCGGCTGCCACTTGCTGAGCATGCTCGCCGTCTGCCGCCACGGCGGCAGCACCGCGCCGGCGGCGCGGAACGCGAGCACCATCTCGCCGCACACGAGCTCGACGAGCGCCGCGAGCCGCGGCGCCGACCCGACCCACACCGGCGGCAGCGCGTCGAGCACCGCCGCGTAGCGGGGGCTTGGGTGCGCGATCGCAAACTGGTCGCGGAAGGTCGGGTCGACGATCACCGCCTCGCCGCCGCCGCCCGGCGAGCCGCCCGGCGAGCCGCCGCCGCGGGGCGCGAGCACGACGCAGGCGTGGCGCAGGTTGCGCAGGCACGCGCCGCCCTCGCCGCCGCCGAGCGACTCGCGCACGGACGGCCGCCAGCCCGCCGCGGCGAGGCGCGCCGCCAGGCCCGCCGCGTCGAGCGGCGCGCCGGCCGCCGCGAGCGCCGCCGCCGCGGCCTCGACGTCCGCCACGACCTGCGCGCGCGGGGCGGAGCGGGGCGGGCGGGCGCGCGGCGGGTGGGCAACCGATTAGCCCGTGGCCCGCCCCCGTGGCACACGCGGAGCTGTTTGCGGCCCGCCCGCGCCCGCGCGGGGCGGTGGGGGCGCGGCGGGGCGCCTGGGGCGCCCTGGGGACGCACCCGCGCGGCCGCGCCGAGCGCCCTGGCGACCAGGGCCCGGACCGCAAGCACGGCTGCACAGCTCTCGGCGTCCAGCGTGGCCGCCTGGCCGGCGTCCTCCATCTGTGGGCGCGGGGGCGGCGGGGCGGCCGCCCTGAGCGCGCCGCGCGCCGCGAGGGGCCCGCGCCGCGGCGCCCGGCCGCACGACACCGACGGCCGAGCTGGCCCGACCGCCGCGCGGGCGCAGCGGCCGCCCGGGTTCCGCTCGCGCACCTCGAGATCGAACAGCATGCTCGGCGGCCGCGGCAGGGCGCTAAAGCCGCTGGCGCCGCGGTGCGCCATCATCGCGGGCCTCTCGCCCGTCGCCCGCGGCGCGATCGGGCCCCCGGCACGCACACGAGGTCGTTGGGAACACCGGCGAAACCCCCGATCTGGCGCTGCCGGGCTGGCGGGCGCGGATGGACCACGTGCCGCGGGCGCAGCGGCGAGGTCTAGCGCCCGCGCCGCTCGTCCACCACCGGCCCGGCGCGGCACCAGCACACCCAGGCCGCAGAGCGCCGGCGCAGCTCACGCCGCAGCGGGCTGCTCGGGCCGAGAGGCAGTCGATCCCCCGACCCACCGCACCCCGGCTCCGCGCGGCGCGGGCCCCCCGCAGCGCCCCCGGGCCTGCCCAGGCCGCCGCGATGGGCTTCATTGTGGACTGGTTCTCCCACAGCGTCTCCGCGAGCCGGGAGGACGCCTCCGCCCGCGCCAGCAGCTTCCTGGAGGGCCTGGCCAACGCGCGGTCCAACCAGGACGACACGTGAGGGCCCCAGGGCGGCGCCGGCCGGCGGCGGGGCGGCGGCGCGCAGCGGCGGCGCGCAGCGGCGGGCAGCGAGCAGCAGCAGCGCCCGCGCGCCACCGCGCCGCCGCTGCGCGCCCCCCCCCGCAGGCGCACGTACGCGGCACTGGACGCCAAGCCCGCGTACGCCTACGGCCACCTGCGCATGAACCCGTTCGTGAGCGCCGCCGCGGGGGCCGCAGCGCGCTGGCAGCAGCAGCAGTGGCGGCAGCGGCGGCGGCAGCGGCGCCGCGCCCGCCCGCCGACCTCTGCGCGCCGCCTGGGCCGCCGCCGACCGCAGTACGAGCAGCGCGACAAGATGTTCCCGCACCGGCGCATGGAGCGGCGCCAGGGCTGAAAGCGCGCGCGGGCGCCTGGGCGCGCGCGGCTCGGAGCTGCCGGGCGGGCGGCGCGCAGGAGCGCGCGGCGCAGGCGCGCGGTCGCGCGCCGAGCCGCGGTAACGCGGCGGCCTGCTCGCGTTACGACCCGCCGCGTCGGCCGCCGCAGTTGCTCGGCTGCGGCGCGCCGCGCCGCAGCTAATCCGTTCAGAGGAATGCGCTCTCGCATCGTCCGCGTCACTTGCGTCGCTCGCTCACCCGCACCCGCCTCGCTCGTCAGCCGCCGCCCGGCCCGCCGCTGCCGCCGCCGCCGGTTGGCGCTGCCCCGCCCACCGCTGGCTGCCGCTGCTCTCGCTGCTCTCGCTGCTCTCGCTGCTCTCGCTGCTCTCGCTGCCCCAGGTCCTGCTGCTGCTCCCCCGCTGCCCCGCCCGCCGGCGCCGCGCCCGCGGCGTCGATGGCCGCCTGCGAGGCCGCCGCGTCGACGTGGAAGGCCTCGAGGAAGGGCGCGTAGTACTCCTGGTGCGCGAGCATGCAGCCGAAGAAGCCCCGAAACTGCGGCGCGCGGCGCGGCCGCGCAGCCCGGAGTCGGGCGGCGCGCCGGCGGCGCCGCGCCGGCGGCCGCGGCGCGGCGCCCACGGCGGCGGCCCCGGCGGCGCGCACCGTGTCGCCGCAGTGCTGCACAAAGTCGGCGCCCGCGTCCTTGGCCTCCTGCCGGCAGGCGAACCAGACCTTGTGCTCGCCGCCGCAGGGCCCCGCCTCGATGAACTGGCAGATGGGGCAGCCGCCCGGCTCCTCCGCGCCGCCGTCGCCGCTGCTGCCCGGCCGCTGCTCCGCGGCCGGCGCCGCGTCGTCGCTGCTGCCCGGCCGCTGCTCCGCGCCGCCGGCGCCGCTGCTTGCGGCGTCGGCCTGCTGCGCCATGCAGCCGCCCCCTCGCGCCCAGGGCAGGCGCGCGCCAGCGGCGGCGGCGCGCGTGCGGACGCGGCAGCGGCAGCGGCAGCAGCGGCGGCAGCGTCGGCGGCGCGGCCTCTCGGGCGCGGCGAGGGTTGAAGGCGACGGGGTGTGCACGGCAGCTCGGTTGCCGGCGGCTGGCCGCAACGCCGTGAGCCGCGAGGGCTGGGGGCCCAGAAACCCGTGCGTCGCGAGCGCTCGCTGCTCGGATTTAGGGGAGCTTTCACTCCCCCTCACCCCCCTGCCCACCACCCACTCGCCGCACGCGGTCCCAGTCCTGACTGTCCCTCAGACGCAGTCGCAGTCGCGCCGCCGGCAGCAGCAGACGGCCCGCCGCTCCGCGCCGCTGCTCGCGCACCGCGCCGCGCCGCAGGCGCCGCGCCGGCATGCAGGCGGCGCAGGGGGCGACGAGGGGCGGCCCGAGAAGCGCGCTCGCCTGGAGGAGGAGGCGGGGGAGGAGCCGGCGGCAGCAGCGGAAGCGGCAGCGGCGCCCGACGCGCCGAGCGAGGCGGCGCCCGCGGCGGGCGGCGGCGGCGACGACGACGGCGCGCCGCCGCCGCCGCCGCCGGCGGGCGACCAGGTGGCCATGGCGCTGGCCAAGATCGCGGGCCACATCGGCAGCGCGGCCAAGTTTGCCAAGGCCGCCGCGCTGCTGCGGCAGCTGCTCGACGCGGTCGGCGCGGAGCACGTCGACGCGCTCTTTGCGGCCGTCGCCGCCGCGTTTGCGCACCCCGAGCACGCGCTGGAGCCGCAGCTGCGCCGCGACTATGCGCGGTTGGTCAAGGCGGTGCTGCTGCGCGAGGACGCGTTGAGCGAGGCGCAGCGCGCGCAGCTCCGCGTCTACGAGACCTGGGCGCTGCTGCGCGGCGAGCTGTTCACGGACGACAGCTTCGCCCTCAACAAGGTGCTCGCGCGCATCAAGACCGCCATCGCGGCGCTGCCGGACGCCGACGCCGACGTCGAGGCCGCGGCGGCGCGCCTGCACCCGGGCGCCGGCGGCGGCGGTGCCGGCGCTGGCGTGGGCAGCAGCGCCGGCGGCGGGGCGGGCAGCAGCGGCGGCGCCGGCGCGGGCAGCGGCGGGCAGGGCGGCACGGCCGCGCCGCAGCACACAGCGCCGGCGCCGGCGGCGGCCGGGGCTCCGGGCGCGGCAGCGCTGGCCGAGGACGACCCGTTTGGGCTGGGCGAGGTCATGGCCAGGGCAGAGGCGGCGGCAGAGGCGGCGGCGCCGGGGCCAGCGCTTGGCGCGGCCGCCGACGCGGCAGCCGGCGGCGGCGGCGGCGGCCCGCTGTGGGACGGCGCCACGCTGGAGGTGATGCGCCGCCAGGCGCTGCTGGACTGCCTCGTCGCGGCCAAGACGCACTGCCACAAGCTCGCGTGGGCGCGCACCGGCGTGGAGGTGCTCATCGAGGACGTGGCCAAGCCGCCGGCGCAGGGCGGGCTCGTGGGCCGCTTTGCGGCCGGGCAGCGCGCGGCGCTGGGCGAGCTGCTGAAGTTTGTGAACGCGGAGCGCGCGGCGCGGCGCTCGGGCGTGAACCGCCGCCCCGGCGGCAAGGGCACGGGCGACTACGCCACCACATTTGAGCGCCAGCGCGCCGAGTGGGGCTCCGCGGCGGTGAGCGCGCGCGGCAAGGTCGGCGGGCAGGGCGACGCCAAGTCAAACGCGTGGCTGGGCTGAGCGACCGAGCCGGCGGCGTGACCGCGGGACGGTTGGATTCGGTTGCAGTGGCGCTGGGCGCGCGTAACGCGGCACGTCGGCAGCCGCGCCGCGGTCCCAGCCACCACACCGAGCGGGCGGCGCCGCCCTGCGCAGCGCGCACCGAGGCGGCGCGCCCGCCCGTCCGCCCACACACACGGCCGCTCGCTGGCGGCCGGTCGGCAGCAATGACAACGCAACGCGCTCTGCGCGAGCCCGCTTCCAGGGCCCTCAGCACCGAGCGAGCGCACGCGCGGCAGCAGCGCGGCGCGCCCCAGCTGGTACTGGCCAGCCGGCTAGCCGCTCACATTGCGAGCGCGAGCGCGGCGGCGATGACCGCGAGCGCGCCGGGCACGGCCGCCGACGCGCCGCTCTTGGCGGCGGTCGTCGCGGCGGCAACCGCGGCGGCGGGCAGGTCCTTGGCGGCGGCGGTGAGGTTGGCGAGCGTCGCGTTGGCCTTGGCGAGCACGGTCGCGTTGGCGGCGGTCGGCTTGCCGACCGACTTGACCGCGTAGGTGAGGTCGCACTTCACGCCGTCCACGCTCATGATGAAGTTGCCGGCCGGGTCGCTGCTGCCCTTGAACGACTGGCCCGTGGTGAGGTTGCCGCTGATCACGCTGCCGCCGGCTGCGCGGCGGGGCCGGCGGGGTCAGCGGCGGGGGTTCGGCGGCGGCGGAGGGCCGGCGGCGGCGCACGCGGGCGGGCGCGGCCGCGCGCGGGCCGTGCTGCGCGGGCGGGAGGGCGCGCACCGGCGTCGGGCGTCATCACGCCGGTGCCCACGTTGTCGATGCCCATGTCGGCGAGCGCCTTCTGGCAGTCCTTGGCGCCAAAGGTGACGTTGAAGACCGCTGACTCCTCGGCGCAGCCCGCGCCGGTGGTGTTGGTGACGTTCATGGCCACCGAGTCAAAGCACTTGGCCTCCACGATGCCCATGGTCACGTCCTCGTTCAGGCAGCCCTTGGGCGCGGCCGACTTGAGCGTGCCGGTCTGCACGTCGGAGACTGGCGGCGCGGCGGGCGCGCGCGCGGAGTTAGTTACGGCGCCGCCGCGGCGGGGGGCGGCGCGGGCGGGCCGCGCAGCTCGCCCCAGCGCGGACAAGCTGCGCCGGCGCTGCTGGCGGCGCGGCGGCGGCCGCGGCGCCGCCGCGGGGCCGGGCCAGGGGCTGGCGCGGCGGCGGAGGCGGCGGCGTGCCGCCGGCGCGGCGGCGCGGGCCCCTGGCGGCGCCACAGCCTGCCGCGCTGCGCCGGGGAGCACGTGCTGCCACTGCCAGCCCCGTGGCCGGCTGACCGGGCGGCGCAGGCGCGCGCTGGAGCCGGGCGGGAGCTGGTCACTGGCCCGGCATGCGACGCGGCCCCCCGGCCCAGCGCGGCGCTGTCGAGCCGCAGGCCACGCCGAAAACGCGAGTGCGTGCGTGTGCCGACTCACGGACGGTGCAGGAGTCCGCCGGCGCCGCGGAGGCGGCCACCAGGAGCGCGAGGCAGGCCGCCACCAGGAGCTGCGCCTTGGCCATGGCGTCAAACGGCGCTTGCGTGCGTGCGACGCGTGTGTGAGTGTGCCGGGCGGAGACCGCGCCGGGAGCAGGGCAGGGGCGCGGGAGCAGAAAAGTGGTTGGAGCTGCGGGCGGCGCTGCGGACGACGCTGGGCGCTGGACGGCAGTGTGGGAAGCGCGGGGACGGCGGGAGTCTTATGGCGAGCCGCGCGCGGTCCAGGGCCCGCAACTAACCCACACAGTTCAACCCTCGATTTGAGCGCGGCCCGGCGCATCTGGACCGCATCGCAGCGCGCCGCGGCCGCGCCCGGCTCCTGCTCGCCGGCATGCCGCGCACAACCGCCCGGCGCGGCGGCACCGCCGTCGGTGACGCCGCTGCTGCTGCTGGCCCAGGGGCCCTCTCCTCTCCCTTGGGGCGCTCCGCAGGACTCCTCACGCTGCTGCTCGTTGCTTCAGCAGGTGCCGCCCCCCTCCGCGACCGCGGCAAGGATGTCGGCGCCGCTCGCCCACGTCACGAGCCTCGCGGCGAGCCCGCCGTCAGGGCCCGCGCGTGTGACGAGCCGCTCCAGCGCGTAGCCCGCCCGCACGCACGCGACGTCGCCGGGCTCCAGCGCCCGCAGCGGGCAGAGGTCGTTGGCGCCGTCGCCGACGTACACGACCCGCCAGTGCGCCGGCCGCCGCGCGGCGGCGAGCACTGTGCGTTTGCACAGGTTCGAAGGGCACTCGGTGCACCCGTGCGTGTGGTGCGGCGCCACGAGCAGCTCCCCGGTTGGCGCGAGCGTCGCCGGGTTGGTGTAGACGCGGCTGCGCAGCGCGGCGCACGGCGCGCGGCGCGGGCGGCGCTCGGCGGGGCGGGCCCGGCGCGCCGCCGCGGCGGGCGCGGGGCGGGGCCCGGCACCCCGCGCGCGCGCGCGCCTGAACACGCCGGCGTGGCCGCGGCTGGTGAGGATCCAGTCGATGAAGGCGGAGTTGCTGTCGGACACGATGATCGCCTCCGCCGAGCCGCTCCGCACCTCGGCCTGCACGTGCGCCAGCAGCGCCTCCATGCCGGCCGTGTACGGCAGCGACGCCAGCGCGTCCTGCAGCTGCGCGGCGCGCACGCCGTGCGCGTGGAGGTGCGTGAGCACGCGCTGCATGAAAGCGGTCCACTGCCCCGGCGCCGCGCTCGCGCGCAGCGCGGCGGGGATGTCGCCGCCCGGCGCGGCGCGCGTGATCCACGTGTCTGTGGCGCCCGCAGGCGGCGGCGGCGGCGGTGGGCCGGCTGCGCCGGCGGAGAGAGTCTCTGCTGCTCCGAGCGGCGGAGAGCTCCGAGCGGCGGAGAGAGTCTGCGCCGCCGCTCCGTCTGCGCCGGAGACGGAGCGGCGGCGCGGCCGGCCGCGCGGCGCACCGGTGTTGCCGTCGACGATGGTGTGGTCAAAGTCAAACACCCAGAGCGTCTGGTCCCCTTCCTGGACGGCGCCGGCGCCACCTGCGGTCATGGCGCGCCGCGGCGGGGGCCGGCAGCAGCGGCGGCGCGCTGCGGGCAACGGGGCGGCGGCGGCGCGCGCGGCACGGCGGAGCAGCATCGCTGGGGGGGGGGGGGCAGCGGGGAGCCTGCTCGACCCCGCAGCGCCTCCGCCGCGTCGCGCGGCCAGACCCTGCACCGCCGCTGCGCCGACCGCCTGCCGCGCGCGCCGCCGCTCGCCCCGGGCAGCGCTCCGGGCACCGGCACACACCGCTCCCCTGCCACCCCCCGCGTGGCCCACCCCGCTGCGCAGCGCCCGCGCGCCCGCCGCGCCCGAGCCCGCCTCGCGCGCGCCCGCGCGCCGCTGTGCCGCCCGGCGGCCTGGTTGCCCGCGCACGAGGCCCGCATTCGAACGCAGCGGCCATGTCGGACGGGCAGCCCGAGGCGGACGGGCAGAATGACCTGCGCTCCAAAATCATGGCCATCATGCGCGACACGAGCCTCACCGACGCCGAGAAGGCCACCAAGCGCCAGGAGCTGATGTGCGGCGGCTGGGCGGCGCCCAAGGCCGAGGAGAAGCCCGCGGGCGGGAAGAAGGGTGCGCGCGCCGCGCGCGTTCGAACGCCGCTGCTGCTGCCCCGCGCCGCCCGCGCGCCGCCGGCCCCGCCGCGGCGCCGCGGCGGCGCCCCCAGCGCCGCCCCGCCGCCGCCACCGCTGCTCACCGCTCGCGCGCGCAGAGGAGGGCAAGGCCGGCGCGAGCGCGGGCGGCGCCGGCGGCGACAAGGCGGCCGACCTGCTCGAGGACACGCTCAAGTGCGTGATCTGCTTCAACCTCTGCGAGCGCCCCGTCACGGTGCGCCGCGCGGCAGCGCCCGCGGCACAGCGCGCGGAGCAGGCGGGCCGCGGCCGCCGGCGGTTGGGGCGGCGCCGCGCCGCCGCGCCACGCCGACGCGCGCCCGCACGCGCTGCGCGCCGCGCGGCGCAGGGCCCGTGCCAGCACAACTACTGCCTCAACTGCTTCAAGCGCTGGCTGGGGCAGGGCAAGAAGACGTGCCCGACCTGCCGCGCTGCGTTCCCCGCCAAGTTCATCGAAAACCCCCGCATCAACACGCTGCTCACCTACGCCATCCGCCAGGCCAAGCAGGCGCGGCGCGCGGCGGCGGCCGCGCGCCGCCGCCGCCGCGCAGCGCAGCGCCCGCGGGGCGGCCGCGGCGGGGCAGCGGCGGGCCGCCCACGCGCGCCCGCCCGCCGCGCCCGCCCCGCGCGCGCAGGGCATCAAGAGCGACGCGGCCAAGACCTACACGCGCATCGCCGACGAGAGCCGCCCCGCCGAGGCGTTCACGACCGAGCGCGCGGTGCGCGCGGGCCGCGCCAACGCGGCGTCGGGTCGCATCATGGTCACCGTGCCCAACGACCACTTCGGCCCCATCCTGCCCGAGCACGACCCCACCAACGGCAAGGTGCGTGCGGCCAAAGCCGCCGCCGCCGCGACCGCGGCGGGCGGGCGGCCGCCCGCGCGCGCGCCGGCGCGCCGCGCGCGTACCCGTACGACACGCGCGTCCGCCGCCGCGGCCGCTGCTGTCGTTGCCGCAGGGCGTGCAGGTGGGCGACTGGTGGAAGGACCGGCTCGACTGCCGCCAGTGGGGCGCGCACTTCCCGCACGTCGCGGGCATCGCGGGGCAGAGCAACCGCGGCGCGCAGGTGCGCCGCGGCGCCGGCAGCGCCCGCGCGCCCGCGCGCCCGCGCGCCCGCGCGCGTGTGCCCCTCCCCCGCCCCTCCCCCGCGCGCCGCGCCCACGCCGCGCCGCCCTCGCCGCCCGCCCACCGCTCCCCTCTCCCCTGCGCGCGCCATGGAAACAACAACCGCCAGAGCGTCGTGCTGAGCGGGGGCTACGAGGACGACCACGACGAGGGCGAGTGGTTCCTGTACACAGGCAGCGGCGGGCGCGACCTCTCCGGCAACAAGCGCACCAACAAGGCGCGCTGTCTTGCGCCGCGCCGCGCCGTGCTGCTGCCCCCCCCCCCCCCGCCGCGCCGCGCCGCGGCTGCCGGCCGTCTCGCAGCGTGGCCCGCGCGCCGCGCCGCGTCGCGCCGCACGCCGAGCCGCGTCGCGTCGCGCCGCGCCGCGCGCCGAGCCGCCCGAGCGCCGAGCTGCCTGCGTGCCCGCCGCGCGGCCTCTCTGCGTTGTGTGCCGCGCAGAACCAGTCGTTTGACCAGGAGTTTGAGGCCATGAACAAGGCGCTCAAGATCAGCTGCCTGCGCGGCCTGCCCGTGCGCGTCGTGCGCAGCTACAAGGAGAAGCGCTCGAGCTACGCGCCCGGCCAGGCGCGCCGCGCCGCGCTGCTCGCCCGCGCGCCGCCGCCGCCGTACCGCCGCCGCCGGCCCGCGTGCCGCCGCCGCTGCTCCGCGCTGCGCCTGACCGCGCCGCGCCGCCGCCGCCGTGTGTTGTTGGTGCTTGCAGGAGACGCCGGTGCGCTACGACGGCATCTACCGCATCCTCCGCGCGTGGCGCAAGAAGGGCGCGCAGGGCTACCTCATGTGCAGGTGCGGCGCACGCGGGCGCGGGCGGCAGGCGATGCGCGGCGGGCGGCGCGCAGCGGCCGTGCCGGCGGCAGGCGGCAGGGCGGCAGGCGGCAGGCGGCAGGCGGCAGGCGACAGGCGGCCGCGCGCCGGCGCGCGGGGCGCGAGGCGAGCCGGCGTCTGCCGCCCGGCCAGGTACCTGTTCGTGCGCGCCGACAACGCGCCCGCGCCGTGGACGAGCGACGAGAGCGGCGACGCGGTGCGGCTCGAGGTGCCCGCGCTCGCGGCGGCGGAGATCGAGGCGGCCAAGGGCACGGTGCACGAGATGGCAGACACGCCCTACTGGTGCGCGCGCCGCGCCGCGCCCGCACCGCCCGCGCCGCACCCGCACCGCGTGCGGTGCCCGCGCCCGCCCGCGCCGGCGCGCGCGCGCCGACGCCGCCGCGCCGCGCCGCGCCGCGCCGCGCCGCGCCGCGCGCGCGCCGCCAGGGACTTTGACGCGGCCAAGGGCGAGTGGGGCTGGGCGCGCGAGGCGCCGCCGAGCCAGAAGGCGCCCGGCGGCGGCGACACGGTGAAGAAGCTGAAGAAGAAGGTGCGCCCAGCCCCTGCCCCGCCCGGCCAGCCCCTGGGCAGCCCCTGGCCTGCCCAGCCCCGGCCAGGCCCCGCCCGCCCAGCCCCGGCCAGCCCCCGACCAGGCCCCGCCCGCTCAGCCCCCGGGTAGCCCCCGCCGGCTCGTGCGCGTGCACGCGCGCCGCGCCACGCCACGCCACGCGCCGCACACCAACGCCGCCGCGTCGCGCGCGCGCCGCGCGCAGGCGTCGGCGCACGAGCGGCTGCTCAAGGACTTTGCGTGCGGGCTGTGCAAGGGCGTGCTCGGCGACCCGCTGTCGATGCCGTGCGGCCACAACTTCTGCAAGGGCTGCCTCGACCGGCGCTTCGCCGAGATCGAGGCCAGCAAGGCCGGCAGCAAGGCGCTCGCCGAGGCGCAGCCCGCGCGCTCGATGCGCGTGCGCAAGGTGCGGCCCGCGCTGCGCGCCCCGCGCCGCGCCGCGGGCCAGCGCCGCGCCGCGGGCCAGCGCCCGACGCAAGCCGGCGCCGCGCCGCGCCCGGCGCGGCGTGCTGCCAGGTGCCCAAGCCCTGCCCCACGTGCAAGACCGACATTGCTGACTACATGGCCCACGCCGCGGTCAACCGCGAGATGGCTGAGCTCATCCGCCGCCTGCAGGTGCGCGCCGCGGGCGGCGGGCGGCGGTCGGCTGCCGGCGGCGGCAGCGCGGCAGCGCCGCGGCCGCTGAGCGGGGCGCGCGCGCCGCCGCGCCGCGCAGGAGGCCGCCGAGGCGGCGCGCAAGCAGGCGGACGAGGAGGCGGCGGGCCTCAAGGGCGAGGCCGACGGCGAGGAGGACGAGGAGGCCGGCAGCGACGGCGAGGAGGCGGGCAGCGGCGACGAGGAGGAGGAGGACGAGGCCGGCGCCGCCAAGCAGCCGCGCAAGAAGCAGCGCGTCGCGCCCGGCGCCGCGGCCGGCAGCAGCGCCGCCGCCGAGGCGAGCGGCGCGGCGCCCGTCGAGCCCGCCGCCGAGCCGGCCGCCGAGCCGGCTGCCGAGCCCGCCGCGGCCGAGCCCGCCGCTGCCGAGCCCGCCGCGGCGCCCGCGGCGCCCGCGGCGCCCGCGGCGGCCGCGCCGGCGTCGCGCTACGGGGCTGAGATCGCGGCGCTGTCGTCCGAGTTCCCCGAGTTTGACGCCGGCCTCATCTCCTGCTTCATGGACGACCAGGGCGGCGACGCGGAGGAGGTCCGCGCGTACCTCAAGGTGCGGGCGGGCGCGGGCGCGGGGGCGGGGGCGGGGGGCGCGGGCGCGGCGCGGCGGGCGGCCGGGCTGCCGGGCGGCCGGGCGCGCGCCGACGCGGCGGCGCCGCGGCGCCCGCGCCCGCGCAGCGCATGCGCAACCAGGAGAAGCGCGCGGCGAGCGCCAAGTCGCCGGCGGCCAAGAAGCCGGCGGCGGCCAAGAAGGCGGCCGCGGCCAAGGCCGGCAAGCCCGGCAAGGCCAAGGGCCGCGGCCGCAAGGCGGCGGCCGCCGCGGGCGACAGCAGCGACGGCGAGGCCGGCGCCGCGGGCGAGGGCGCGGCGGCGGCGTCTGAGGCCGAGATGGCCGACGCCGAGCCCGCGGCGCGCGCCAACGGCCACGCCAACGGCGACGCGGCCGGCACCGACGGTGAGAAGGAGAACGCGGCCGACGACGGCGGCGTCGACACCGCGCCCGAGTCGGACGCCTCGGACGGCGGCAAGAAGCGCAAGGCCAAGGCCGCGGCCGCGGGCAAGAAGCGCCGCTCGCCCGCCGCGACGGGTGCGGGGCTGCGGCGGCGCGCGGCACGAGGGCGGGTGGGGTGTTGTGTGTTTCGCGCGCGCCCCGCCCCGCGGCGGCTGCAGCCGCTGACCCGCCGGCGCCTGCCCGCACCCGCCCGCAGGCGCCGCCAAGGCCGTGAAGTGAGCGCGGTGCCGGCCGACGCGGGGCGAGGGCCACAGGGGCGTTTGAGGGCGGACGGGCCGGGCGGGCCGCGGGCACGTGTAACGTTGCGCCGAGCTACGGATCGGTTACCAATGTGCTGCAGCTGCAGCGCCGCAGCAGACGCGACTGTACAGCAAGCAACAGCGAGGCGCCGCTACCCGGCGCAGCCCCACGTGAGAGAGGGCACGCACGGCCGCCGGCGCTCCAGAGGCGGGCCGCGCGAGCGGCGGCCTCGAGCGCTGCGGCGCCACGCGTGCCCTGCGGGGCGCGGCGCAGCGCTGTCTCACGCCGCGCGCCCGCTGATTGATTGTGGCCAGGCCCGCCAGCAGCAGCAGCAGCTCCCTAGCCCCCGCCTCATGTGCATGGCGCGCAGCAGGGGCGGCCAGGGGCCCCTGGCCGCACGGCGCGCAATCGTCTCTGCTGCTCTACGCCGGCGGTGCCGCAATGCCAACAAGAATCCAGGCGCCGGCGGCGCCGGCGGCATCCGGTTCCCCAACCAACCAGCACGCGCCGCCGCCCCAAAGGGTCGGCGCGGAAAAAACTTCATCGGCAGTGCCCGCGTTCAGCGAGGGAGCAAGAGGGTGTGCGTGCTGGGAGCAGACGGTGCGGCCTCTACGCTAGGCTGCGGCGCCGCTCGCCGGCGGCAGCCGCAGCCGAATCTACAAGGGAGGGCGCAAAAAAAGGGCGCCGCGCCCGCGGCGCTCAGCAGCAGCACTCTGTGACGACGCAGCTCGGCTCCGCGGGCCGCGCCGCCCAGCCGGCGTAGGGCTGCCAGTCCATGAGCTGCATGAGGTGCAGCTCGACCGACGTCACCGCCCACGGCAGCAGCCGCAGCGCGCGCGCGAGCCGGCTGCAGGCCGCGACCTGGCGGCGGTGGCCCTCGAGCTTGGTCGCGAGCCAGAGCGACACGAGCATCGCGAGCTCGTCCGCCGGCGCGGCGGCGCCGAGGCTGATGAGCAGCAGCTCGTCCAGCCGCCCCGCCACGCGGCGGAAGATGTGCACCGCCAGCAGGTACGCGTCCTGCGTCTGGCAGTTGAGCACCTGCCCCGCCCACGCGAGCAGGCGGTTGCACACGGGCTCGGGGCAGCGCCGCGGCGCGCCCGCCGCGGCGGTCGCGGCAGCGGAGGCCGCGGCCGCCGCGGCCGCGGCCGCGGCCGCCGCCGCGGCCAGGCCCGCCAGGCAGTTGCTGCTGCCGCGCGCGGGCGGGGCGTGGCGCTGGCCGCCCGCGCACGCGAGCTGCAGCCCGTGCTGCGCGGCGCCGGCCGACGTGCGCAGCAGCGCGGCGACGGCCGACTGCGTCGCCGCACGCTTGGCGGGCTGCTGCAGCTGCTGCTGCAGCTGCAGCTGCTCCTGCTGCTGGCGCCGCACGAAGGCGTGCGCGTCGGCCGACGCCGCGACCGCCTTGGCCTGCTGCTGCTGCACCAGCGCCTGCCAGGCCGAGTGCGCCGAGGAGCTGCTGCCGCCGCTCGTGAAGCTCGCGCCCGCGAAGCTCGCGCCGCCGCCGCAGGGCAGCCCGGCGCCGCTGCTCCAGCTGCTGCCGCTGCTGGTGCCGCTGCCCTGCGACACGAGCGCGCAGCCGGCGGCGGCCGCGCCGTCGGGCCCTGCGTGGCGCCCGCCGCGCTGGCCAGCGCCGCCGAGGTGTGCCGCCGCGAGCTGCGCCTGCTGCGCCTGCTGCGCCTGCTGCGCCTGCTGCGCCTGCTGCGCCTGCCGTGCCAGCTGCGCCAGCTGCGCCAGCTGCGCCAGCTGCGCCTGCTGTGCCGCCGCCGCGAGCTGGGCCTGCTGCTGCTGCTGGCGGCCGGCCGCCAGCAGCTGCGCCTGCCGCTGCGCCAGGAGCGTCCGGCGCGCGCGCTGCTCGTGCTGCTGCTGCGCCGCCGCCGCGAGCTCCGCCGCGGCCGCGGCGCCGTCGTGGGCGCGCTTGCAGCCGGCCACGCGCGCCGCGCTGACCGCCTCGGCGCCCGAGGCGGGCGTGAGCGCGCCGCCGCCCAGCGCGACGCGGCTGCTCGACGACAGCGGGCTCGCGCTCGCGTCGTCCAGGCCGGCGCCGCCATGAGAAGAGGCGTAGAAGTACGGCGCGCCGCCAAGGGAGCCCCCCGGGGCGCAGGGCGGCGGCGCCGGCGCGGGCGCGCCGCAGCACGCGGCGCCGCCGCGGCCCGGCGCGCCGCGCGCGCACGGCGCCAGGCCCGGCGCCGCGAGCGGCGTGCTGCTGGTGCTGCCCGCCTCCTCGTGGGCGCCGCCGCAGGCGGTCAGGGCGCAGGGCGCCGGCGCCAGCGCCGCTGCGCTGCCCGCAATCTGCAGCGCCAGCACGCTGCCGAAGCAGGCGTCGCGCGGGACCGCCATCGGGCCGCGCCCTGGGCGCTCAGGCGCCCTCCCAGGCCGCCGGCGCGCGCCGGACGGCGCGACTGCGGCGCGGGCGCGGGGCGGGCAGGTGTTGAGGGCGGCAGCCGGGGCCGCGGGGCCCGCGTCCCGGCACGGCGCGCGCCCCAGGGCGCGCCCAGGCGCGTCCACGTGCGCGTGGGAGGTCCGCGCGGGCGGCGCGGCCCGGCCGGCGCGGGGCCGCGCCCGCTGCTGCCGCGCGCTGCCGCGCCCCGGCGCACCTGGGGCCCTCCAGCTCCACGCGCGCCGCCGACGGGTCTGGCTTAACAGCTCCCTGCTGCACGCGGGCGGCCAGGCGCTGCAGCGCGCGCGCACGGCGCTGCTGCCGTGCTGGCCGGGCGGGCGCTGGTGACCCGGCGTGCGGCTGTGTGCTGCCTCGGCGCGCGTGCGAGGTCCTGCACACCCACCGCGCGCTGTGGAAGGGGCCGGGGAGGGCCGGCGGCCAGGCGCGCGCCGCGGTGCCGCCCTGTTAGTCGCCACCCGCCCGGCGGGGGCCGCCTGCGCGGTGTGCGTGGCGCGCGTGGGCGCTCACAAGGCTCGGGGGCGTGTCTGCAGCAGTCCTCAGGGCCTGGCGCGCGCGGTCAACCCGCCCTGCTTTGGCCGGTGTCACCGGCGCCGCGCCGGCAGCCGCACCGGGCAGGCACGCGTGCAGCGGGGTCTCTCGGTCACAGCGCGAGGCGCTGCCCCGCGCGTCCCCGGCACCGCGGCTGCCCCCGCTGGTACGCTCGCATCCGGGGCCGCGGTCGCGGCCCGCTGCGCCAACCGGGGGCCACGGCACGCCCCGTCGCGCGGCGCACGTTGCGTCGCCCCACAAGCGTCGGCGCTCGCCCGGGCGACGCGGCGAGGGGCGTCCGCGCGCGCGCCAGGGCGGCCGGCCCGGCCTGCCCAGGCTCTGCCCGCGCGCCCGGGCGCGCACGGCGCCGAGCGCGGCGCGCACGCTGCGACGCGCGGCCGACGCGCAGCCGCGCAGGCCGCAGAGAGCCGCCGCAGCCGCCGCGCCCGCCAGTTGCGGGCGCCAACCGCCCGCAACTGGCGGGCGCTCGCCGGCCGCTACGCGCGGCGGCGCCGTCCGTCACACGTCGCCGGCCAGCTGGTCCAGCGCGGCCGCCGCGCGGGCGATCTGGGCGTCGAGCTCGGCAGCCTGCTGCGCGAGCGCCCCCTCCTCCACGCAGAGCTGCCGCAGCCTGCGCGGCGGGGGCGGGGCGGGGCTGAGCGCGCGCGCGCGCGCGTCGGCGCAGCGCGCCGCCCGCCGGCGCTCGGCCGAGGCCCTCACCTGGCGCCGTTCACGGCGTGGCGGCGGCCGCCCTCAAACGCCTCGGCCCTGAGCACGGCCAGCCGCTCCTGCGACGCGCCGCGGCGCCGCGTCAGCCGCCGCGCGCCCGATTCCCCCGCTGCCGCGCTGCGCCGCTGCCCACCTGGGCGGCCGCGAGCTCGGCGGCGGTGCTGGCGGCGGCGGCCGCGACCTTGGCCGCCCGGGCGGCGCTGGCATGCTCGGCCGTCGCCAGCGCGCGCGTCAGGCGCTCCGCCTCGCCGCGCAGCTCCTCGCGCTCCGCTGCGAGCTGCGCCAGCTGCTGCTCCAGACCCAGCTCCGCGTGCTGCCGCTGCAGCCGCTCCAGCGCCGCCTCGGCCTGTGTGGCGCAGCGGGGGCGCGCCGTCAGTCTCTCGAAACGCCTCGAGGCACCGCCGGCGGTGCCCGAGTGCAGCGCCGCTGCAGGGCGGCGGAGCCGGGGCTGACCGCGCACGCCAGGCTCCGAGGACTGCTGCGCCCCGAGCCTCGCCGCGTCGCCCGGGCGAGCGCCGACGCTTGTGGGGCGACGCAACGTGCGCCGCGCGACGGGGCGTGCCGGCCCCCGGTTGGCGCAGCGGGCCGCGACCGCGGCCCCGGATGCGAGCGTATCAGCGGGGGCAGCCGCGGTGCCGGGGACGCGCGGGGCAGCGCCTCGCGCTGTGACCGAGAGACCCCGCTGCACGCGTGCCTGCCCGGTGCGGCTGCCGGCGCGGCGCCGGTGACACCGGCCAAAGCAGGGCGGGTTGACCGCGCGCGCCAGGCCCTGAGGACTGCTGCAGACACGCCCCCGAGCCTTGTGAGCGCCCACGCGCGCCACGCACACCGCGCAGGCGGCCCCCGCCGGGCGGGTGGCGACTAACAGGGCGGCACCGCGGCGCGCGCCTGGCCGCCAGCCCTCCCCGGCCCCTTCCACAGCGCGCGGTGGGTGTGCAGGACCTCGCACGCGCGCCGAGGCAGCACACAGCCGCACGCCGGGTCACCAGCGACGTCGCGCGGCGCACCTTGGCAGCCTTGGCCTCCAACGCCCTGGCCGGCGCGGCGCAGTCGTCCATGTGCGTCGCCACGCTGGCCTCGTACTGCTGCTGCACCTGCTCCTCACCGCGCGGGGCGGCGGCGAGGCGCGCCAGCCGCTCCTGCAGGCACCGCTGCTCCACCACCAGCCTGCAGCCGGGCGGCGCAGCGTGGGCGCGGCGCGGCGCGGTGCGGGCCGGCCGCGCGTGCGCCGCTCACGGTGCGGTGGCCTGCGCCGCGGCGAGCTGATCGCGCGCCGCCTGGATGTCGCGGCCCGCCGCGAGCCGCGCGCGCATGAGCGCGTGCGTCGCCTCCCGCACGGCCGCCAGCTCCTCGCGCGCCGCGTCCTGGAGCAGGGGGGCAGATTGCTGCCTTGGCCTGCGGCAGAGCCGCGGCAGGCAGCACGGCGCCGCAGCGCGGCCGGGCCTGCGCGAGCCGCGAGCAGCGCGCCGCACGTGCGCCGCGTCCTCTGCAGCCAGCTCGCGCTCCAGCTCGATCCGCCGCGCCTGCTGGGCCGCCAGGTCGGCCTTCCGCGTGCCCAGAAGCTTCTGCGGCCCCGCGGCGCCCGCGTCGGCGGCGGCGCCCGCCGCCCGAATCAGCAGGCGGCGTCGGCGGTGCTCGGCTCGAGCCTCTCAGGCCCGCACCTCCGTCTCCTCGATGCGCAGCATCCACGCCAGCAGCGCGGGATCCATCGGACCTTCCATTGCCAGCGAACGCCGCGCGCGTCTGCGTGCGCGCTGGTGCGCGGCCGCCGGCGGCCGGGCTGTGCGGCTGGCAGCGGCGGGCGCGTCGGCTGTGCGGCGGCAGCAGCGATGGGCGCGCGGTCACGGGAGAGGCGGCGCGGGACCGCTGTGTTGAACCGCCGCGCGGCCGCCGTTCTAACGCCGCGCGCGCAAGCAAACCGTCGAGTAAACGCTGGCAGCGTTTACTCCGCGCCCGGCAGCGCCGCGGTGGCCTCGAGCACGACGCCCGCGCCCGCGAGGGGCCCGGCGCCCTCGACGAGCGTCAGCACCGGCAGCGACGCGCAGTCGACCCACGCGTCCCACGCGGCCCTGAATGGGGGCAGGCCGGCAGCGACGCTCCGTAGGGTCACGCGAACGCGCACCAGCGCGTGCTTGCTCGCGCCCGCGCCGGCGAGCAGCCGGTCGAGCTCCGCCAGCAGCGCCCGCGCCTCTGACGCATAGTCGGGGCCGCCGCCGCCGCCGCCGCCGCCGCTGGCACCCGCGCGGCCGGGGGCGGCCGCGGCGCGCGGCGCGCCGTACAGCGTCGCTTGCAGCGTGCCGCCGGCGACGACCGCCGAGCTCATGCCAGGCAGCGCCGCCGCGCCCGCGCCCCGGTAGGCCACGCGAGACACCTGGCGCGCGGCGGCGAGCTTCGGGCGCGCGCGGAGCGGCGGCGGCTGTTGGCGGCGGCCCGTGCGGCGCCGCGCACGGGGCAGGCGCGTGCCGACAGGCGCGCCGCGCACCTTGCTGGCGTCCGCGCTGCGCGCGATGGCGCCGACCAGGGCGGACAGGTCGACCAGGGGGCTGGCCGGCGGTGCGGCGGCCGCCGCCCTGCTGGAGCCCGCGCCCGACCCGCGGCCGCCCCTGCCGCGGCCGCCGCCGCCGCCGCGGCCGCCGCCCCTGCCGCCCCTGCCGCCCCTGCCGGCCGACGCGACGCCAGGAGCGGTGCCGCTGCCCGCCGGCTGCTCGTCGCCCTTGGCCGCCGACGGCGGCCGCCCGCGCGGCTCTGTGGGCGGGGCGCGAGCGACCGTCTGAGCGGCGCGGGGCTGGCGCGGGGTGACGGCCCGCGGCGCGAGCGAGCCCAGCGCACTGCGCACTCTTGGCTGCGGTGTCGGCGGGCTTGGCGTCGGCGGGGGCGCCCGCGGCGGCCGCGTTCTTGGGTGGCCGTCCACGCTTCTTGGCTGCGGTGCGGCGCGGGCGGGCGGGGCGTCGTCGCGCAGCCGCTGCCGCGCTGCAGACGCTGCCGCCGCTGGAGTGCGCGCTCACGGGGCGGCGCGTCGTCCGCGGCAGCCGCCGCGCTCTCGGGCGGCCGGCCGCGCTTCTCTGCGGGGCGGGCGGGCAAAGATGCGTGGGCGCGGGGACGCGCGCCGGCCGTGCAGCTGCCCGCGGTGCCGGGCGCGGGGGCGCTCACTCTGGGACGCCGCCGCGCCGCCGCCGCGGGCGCTGGCCGGCGCCAGGAGGATCTTTTGCAGCCTGCGCGGCGCGGGCGGGCGGCGTGAACTGGGCAGCGCCGCGCGGCGAGGGCGCGCGCCGAGCGCCGCCGCGCTGCGCGCTCACTCTGCGGCCGACACCCACTCGCTGTCGCCGTCATCGTAGGCGATCTGCGCCGCGCCAGCAGGGGGCGCCGTCGGCGGCCGCGCGCCCGCGCGCCCGCGCCCCGCAGCTCGCGCGCTGCGGCCGCCGCTCACGTGGAACGGCGTCTCCGCGTCTCTGGCATCCACCTTGTCCACCACGCCTGCGGGGCGCGGCGGGCGTCTCGCGCGGCGTGCGCACGCCGCGCGCCTGGGGCGTGCGCACGCCGCCGCCGCCGCCGCGCGCACCGCCGAACGGCTCCGGCCCGTAGCCCGGGAAGGCCTTCGCCACGCGGCGGCGCAGGTAGCCCTCCAGCTCCCCTGCGTCGTCGGGGGCCATCGCCCGCCGCTCGCGGCGCTCGCCGCCGCTCGCGCGCTGCTCCGGCGGCGGCGCACGCGCGGCCGATCGCTGCGGCGGCCGCCGATCGCGGTGCGGCTGCGGCTGCAAAGACGGCGGTGTGCTGCGGCGGCGGTGCAGAGAGAAGACTGAGGAGAGGAGAAGCTGCGCTCAGCAGCGGCAGGTTTGGACTTGCCCAGGGCTCAACCGAACTCAACCCCCGCGCGCCCGCTCGCGCCGTGGCTCTTGGCCGGAGGCCGCGCTCTGCGGAGGCAAAACGCGGCAGCAGGGGGCGGCAGCAGCGAGTGATTGATGGGCTGACGCTCGCCACCAGCGCTCGGCGCCCGGGCGCCATGTCGGGCGGGACTGAGGACATGGTGGTGGTGGCCATCAACGCGGCCAAGCTCGCCAGCAAGGCGGCGCAGAAGGTGCGGCGGCGGCAGCAGCAGTAGCGGCGGCGGCCGCAGCGGGCGCCCGCCGCCGCGACCTCAGCTCAGTCCGCTGCTGGCCTGCGCGCGCGCAGGTGCAGCATCTGGGCGAGGTGCACGAGCTGCTGGTGAAGGGCGAGCCGGCGCTGCTCGAGGCGTTCCTGCCGGAGCTGCTTGACTTTCAGGTGCGCGCCGCCGCGACCGCCGCGGCACCGCCAGCAGCACAGCGGTGCCGCGGCCGCGCTGCTGCGCGGCCCCAGCTCAGCACGCCGCCGCAGCGGCCGGGCCGGGCGGCGCCCGCACGCGCCGCGCTGCGGCTGGGCGCTCTCCCCAGCCCCAGCGCACCCCCCCCCCACACACACACACACGCACACACGCACACCACCGCCCCGGCCGCCGCGTGCGGCAGGTCGACAAGGCGGCGTCGGTGCGGCGGCGGCTGGTGGAGCTGCTCGCGGCCGCGGTGGAGGCGCGCGGCATCGCGCCGGGCGTCATCTCGCACGCCGCGCCTGCGCTCGCGGCGCTGCTGCAGGACGAGCACGTCCCGCTCGCAAAGCACGCGGCGCTCGCGGCGCACGCCGTGCTGCGCGCGGGCCTCGCGGCGCGCGCGGCGGCGCCGCGTGGCGACGACGCTGCCGCCGCCGCGGCGTGCGCGGCGCGGCAGCTCGCCGACACGGCGCGTGGCCTCGCGGCGGGCGGCGGCGACGTGGGCCTGCGCGTGGCGTGCATCAAGCTCGCCGAGCAGGCGGCGCTCGTCTTCACCGGCGGCGCGGCGGCGGGCACGCCCGACGCGGCGGCGCTGGGTGCGGACGCGGCCGGGCTCGTCGCGGCGCTCGGCGGCCTGCTCGCGCCGCCGGCGGCGCAGCCGGGGCCGGTGACCATCTGTGCCATCAAGGCGCTGGCCACGCTGTGCGCCGCGCGCGACGCGCTGCTGGGTGGCGCGCTGCCGCCGCTGCTGGAGCTGGCCACGCAGGTGCGGCGCGCGCCGCGGCGCGCGGCGCTGCGCCGACCGCGGCTGCCGCGCCCCGGCGCGGCGCGACCCGGCCGCCGCCGCGCAACGCCCGACCCCGCCCGCATCCCGCCCGCGCGCCAGGGCGTGCTCAAGGCGCCGGCGCCGGGCGACGGCCAGTCAGGCGTCGCAGCGAGCTGCGGCGCGGCGCTCAGGGACGTGCTGGCCCGCCTGCTGCGCGGCAACGCCGAGCCCCTGCGGCCCTGGCAGGCGCGGCTGGACGGCGCGCTGCGGGCGATGGGCGCCGACGCCGTGGCCGACTCGGCGCAGCGCCACATCGAGCGCCAGGCGGCGAGGTGCGCGGCGCGCGCGGGCGGGCGTCTGCGCGCCGCGCCAGCCCGTGTGTGCGGCGTGGCTGCTGCGCCGCGGCACCACCGCCGCCGCCCGCTCCGCACGCTGCGCGCTGCAGGGCGCGCGCCGAGAAGCGAAAGGCGGAGCAGCAGGGCGGGCCCGAGGCCAAGCACGCGCGCGGGGTGGCGTTCGCGGGCGCCGACTCGTCCATTGGCGACACGCCCGCGCGCACGCCCACGCCGACGCCCATGCTGGGAGGCGGGCAGCACGGCGGCGGCGACATGCTGGCCGCGCTGCTGCCGGGGGGCCTGTCGCGCACCGCCGACCCCACCACGGACGTGCAGCGCGTGCTGGAGGCGCTCGTGGCGAGCCAGCAGGCCCAGGCCGTGGAGGTACGGGCGGCGGCACGCGGGGCGCCAGGGCCCAGGGCAGGCAGCCAACTCTGCTTGGCGCGGCGCGTGCGCCGCTTGCACCGGCGCCGCTGCCGCCGCCCTTGACGCCGCCGCCGCCGCCGCGCGCAGATGGTTCTGGCGCAGCTGCCGCCCGAGGTGCTGTCGGAGCTGGTGCTGCGGTGGATGGACAATCTGCCAGCCAAGCCCACGAGCGATGTCCCGCAGCCCGCGGCGGTCGCCGGTGTGCCAGACGCGGCGCTCGGCGGCCCCATGGCGCTGGTGGGCCAGGCGCCCGCGGCCGCGCTGTTTGCGGCCGCCGCGCAGCAGCAGCAGGCCGTCGCCGCGGCGCCGGTCGACCCGCGGCGCCGCGCGGCGGCGGGCGCGGCGGTGGCCGCCGCGCGGCGGCCGGCCGCGGGCGCGGCGGGCGCCGCGCCGCCGCCCGGCCCGCTGCCGCTCTCCCTGAGCGACCGGCAGGTCGCGGGCATGCGCCAGGCGGCGGTGCAGCGCATCCTCGCCGCGGACAAGAGCCGGCCGATCCGGCACTTTCGGGAGCTGCTGCTGAGCCGGCTGGTCGCGCAGGCGCCGCAGGCGGACGGCCTGGCGGACCTGGTGCTGCAGTATGTGCTCACTGACTTCCACGGCCGGCGGGGGCACGTGCTCGTGGTCCGCTGGCTCTACGCCCTCGCGGCGGCGCTTGCGGCGCGGGCCGGCGGCGACGGCGGCGGCGGCGGCGGCGGCGGCGGTGCGCGTCGGCGTTCGCCGCCGCAGCAGCAGCAGCAGCAGCAGCAGCAGCAGCAGCATCAGGAGCAGCAGCAGCAGCAGCAGCAGCCGGAGCAGGGAGGCGCCGGCGAGGACGCGCCCATGGCGGACGGCGAGCCCGCGCCCGGCGGCGCGGCGGGCGGCGGCTCGCCGGGCGGGCAGCGGCGTGGCAGCGACGGCGCCGGCGGCGGCGGCGACGCGCCCGACCTCGCGGGCACAGAGTATGAAGCGGTGCTGCTGGAGCTGCTGCGGGGCCTGCGCCGCACGCTTCCTAGCACGGACGGCGCCATCGCGCGGCTGCTCGCGGACGCGCCGGTGCTGCCGGTGTCGCCGACGCTGGCCTTCCTGGCGCAGCTGCTCGACGACGCGCCCGACTGGGCGGCGCTGGCGCTGGGCGCAGCCGACGCCCTCATGGAGGGGCGGCCGCCGCTGCGGCGGCGCCTGCTGCGCTTTGCGCTGGATGCGGCGGTGCGCCGGGAGGCGCCCACACGCGAGGCGGCTGTCAACCTGGTCGTGCGCCAGCTCAAGGCGCGGCCCGCCTTTGAGGACGAGGTGGTGTGCTTTGCGCGGCAGCAGCTGCTGCTGCTGCTGGAGCCGCGCAAGCTCATGGCCCTGGAGCTGCAGCAGCAGCAGGAGCAGCAGCAGCCGGCGCAGGGCGGCGCGGCGGCGGCGCCGGCGGCTGGGCGGGGGCAGCCGGCGGTCAAGCCGGAGGAGCAGGCAGGCCAGGCAGAGCAGCAGGCAGGCCAGGCAGCGCAGGCAGGGCAGGGAGAGCAGGCAGCGCAGGGTGAGGGGCAGCAGCAGCCAGGCGGGCAGGCAGAGCCCGAGGCGGAGCCCGAGCCAGAGCCGGAGCCGGAGCTGGACGTGGAGGTCGCGGCGACGCGGTGCATGCTGTACATGGCGGTGTGCGCGCTCAAGCACGAGCTGCTGCCGGGGCTGCTGGAGGCCTATGGCGGCGCGGGGGCGGGCGCGCGCGCGGGCATGGAGCGCTGGGCGCCCAGCCTCGCGCGCGCGCGCTCGGCCCCGCCGACGCGGCGCTGCTCGCGCTCGTGGCGGCGCCGCCGCCGGGCGCGCGGCACCTGCTGCTGACGATGCTGGCGGCGCTGGCCGAGTCGGCGGCGCCGTCGCCGCCGCTCGTGGCCGCCGCGCGTGCGCACTTTGAGGCGACCGGCGACGTCCAGCTGCTCGCGGCGGTCGCGACGGGCCTGCGCAAGGCGGAGGCGGCGCGGCTGCTGCCCCACCTGGTTGCGCAGCTCGACCGGCCGCAGCTGCGCGCCGCCTTCCGCAAGCTCACGTCGCGCGCGGGCGACGCGGAGCCGCTGTTCAAGCCCACGGAGCTGCTCGTCGCGCTGCACCAGCTCAAGCCCGCGCCGCCGCTGCGGCTGACCACCAAGCAGCAGACCGCCGCGCTGGACGTCGCGCTGCACGCGCCAGAGGTCTTCCCGGTGGCCGTGGTGGTGCAGGTGGGCGGCCGCGGCGTTCCGGGCGCGCCGCGCCGCGCCGTGCCGCGCCCCGCGCCGCCCACGCGCCCTGCGCCGCCCGCGCACCACCCACGCGCGGCACCGCTCACTTGCGCCGCTCACGCTCACGCGCGTCGCCGCCGCTGCCGCCGCCGCCGCCGCCGCCGCGTCAGGCCATCCGGCGCCTCGAGGCGCTGACGCCGCTGCCGCAGTTGTTCATGCGCACCGTCATCACGGCGCTGCAGATCAGCCCCAAGCTCACGGACACCGTGATGGAGCTGCTCAAGCGACTCATCACCAAGCAGGCGCGCAGACGTGTCCCGCGGGTCGACCGGCGCGGCGGCCACCCTGCGCCGCCGCCGCGCCGCGCCGCCGCCCACGCGCCGCCGCGCCGCGTGCGCCGCCGCCGCGGGCGCAGGTGTGGACGAGCGAGAGCCAGTGGCGGGGCTTCCTCATCGCTGCTGAGAAGGCCGCGCCCGCGTCGTACCCGGTGCTGCTGACGCTGCCGCCGAGCGTGCTCGAGGCCGCGCTGGGGAGGCTGCCGGAGCGCCACTGGCGCGAGCTGCTGCGCTACGCGACGGGCCCCGAGTGCGCCGTGCCCGTGTTCCAGCCGGTGCGGGACGTGCTGGCCATCTTTCTCGACCGCCTCGCCGCGCGCACAAAGGAAAAGGCGGCCGCCGCCGCCGCGGGCGCGGGCGCTGCGGCGGCCAACGGCGAGCCGTCGGCGGCGGGCGGCGCCGCGGCGGCGCAGCCGCCGCCCGGCGGCGGCGGCGGCGGCTGCTGCGGCCGCCGGCTCGGAGCAGCTGCGCGCCGCCGGCGGTGCCGACGATGATGAGGAGTTCACACTAGACTTTGATGAGTGACGGCGGTCGGCGTTGCGCTCAGCCATGGCTGGCCAGGCACGGCTGCGAATGCTGGCGTTGCGCTCAGCCAGGCACGGCTGTGAATGCGCGGGGTGGCGCTTGGCCAAGCTGCTGTAACAGGCCGTTGGCGCCGCGCGGCTGCGCGCGCGGCGCGTGCTCAGCAGCGGATTCTGCCCCACCGTCCGCGGCTGGTTACCCGTTCGCCCGCGCAGGCCCCAACCATGGGGCGGCCCCCTCCCTCGCGCAAGGGCGCTCTTTCCATTACAGCGCGGCGGCGAGGGGCTCAAGTGCAGAGGGCCGGCAGGTGTGAGATGGTGGCGGGCAGCAACAGTCACGTGGCAATCAAGCTGCACGTTAGCACCAGCGCTGCGCGCCGCGCTGGTGCGCAGTGGCGGCGAAGAGCCGCGGCGCTTGTGGGAACAAAGAGAGCGCGGCAGAGCCTGGGAATCAGCGCCCCCGCGGCGATGAAATGCTGCGGGCGGGGGGTCCCACCCGGTTGCGCGCGCGTGCCACCAAAGGATCTGAGCAGCGGCTGGCGAGGAGCTGGGCGCGGATGAGGGGCGATCAAGTGCAGCAAGTGCGTCCCTTTGGATGTGCTCGTGCATGCGCTGCATGCAGCAGCAGCAGCCACCCAGTGTCCACGCCAGCGTCCGGCTGGCGGGCGACCAAGTCCCAAGTCTGACAGCAACGGCCCACGCGGCGTCGCCGGCACATGCCCCGACCCAGCCCCGCGTGCTACGTTCTCAGTCTTCACCCAGCGCATTGCATGCTCAAGGGGCCGGCGAGGAGGTGTTGGGATCGGGCGTCGTCGTGGGGTCGGGCGAGGGGCTGTCGGGCTCGGGCGAGGGGCTGGGGCTGTCGGGCTCGGGCGAGGGGCTGGGGCTGTCGGGCTCGGGCGAGGGGCTCCCCGGCTCGGGCGAGGAGGAGCTGTCGGGCTCGGGCGAGGGGGAGCTGCCGGGCTCGGGGCTGGCAGGCGTGTCGACGACCCTCAAGCCGTCGCCGTCGGACAGGTCGGAGTCGTTGATCTGGCAGCGGCGGTGAGGGGCGGCGGGCGCGTGGTGAGCGGCGCAGCAGGTGTGTGTGCGCCCGCGGGCGCGCGCGCGCACGGCCCTGCCGCGCCGCCGGCGGCCGCGGGGGCCCGGGCGCACACGAGGCGCGCGCGGGCGGCCGCCGCCGAAATCAGCGCACCCTGCCGGGGTTGAGCTTCTTGCCCTTGGCCTGGCACACGGCGACGGTGATGTTCTTCGCGTCGTCGCTCGGGTCGGGAATGGTGCCCTCGAGGCACTTGAAGTTGCCGCGGCACGAGCGCAGCGAGTTGCCGCTCGGCGTCTTGGCTCCCTTGCAGCACCTGGCAGCCGGCGGCGGCGGCGGCGCGGCGCGCGGTGGTCGGCGCTGTCCCGCGCGGCGCGTCGCACACGTGCGCCGGCGGCCTGGCCGCCAGTGACAGTAGTAGGCGTGCGCCTGTTTGGTGCGCGCGCGCGCACCTTATGCCCAGGAGGCCGCACGCGGCGCAGGTCGGCACCCCAGAGTCGGTGGTGCCGTCGCACACGAGCGTCTGGCCATTGCAGTACAGCTGGCCACCGCCGCTGTTGCCCCGACTGCAGCACGGCTGGCCCGCGCCGCCGCACTTGGGCTTGCCGGGCTTGGGGCTCTCGCCGGGCTTGGGGCTCTCGCCCGGCTTGGGGCTCTTGCCGGGCTTGCCTGCAGACGGCAGGCGCGGCGCAGGCGTGAGCGGGCGGGGCCGCCGCGCGGGTGCCGAGGGCAGGCAGCGGCGGGCGCGCGGCGGCGCCAGACACGCACCGCCCTTGTCGCCGGGCTTGCCGCCCTTGTCACCGTCGGGCTTGGGGCTCTCGCCGGGCTCAGGGCTCTCGCCGGGCTTGCCTGCGGCCCGCAGGCGCGGCGCAGGCGTGAGCGGGGGGGGGGGGGACTAGGGCGGGCGGCAGCCGCGCGCGGCGCCAGACACGCACCGCCCTTGTCGCCGGGCTTGCCGCCCTTGTCACCGTCGGGCTTGGGGCTCTCGCCGGGCTCAGGGCTCTCGCCGGGCTTGCCTGCGGCCCGCAGGCGCGGCGCAGGCGTGAGCGGGGGGGGGGACTAGGGCGGGCGGCAGCCGCGCGCGGCGCCAGACACGCACCGCCCTTGTCGCCGGGCTTGCCGCCCTTGTCACCGTCGGGCTTGGGGCTCTCGCCGGGCTCAGGGCTCTCGCCGGGCTTGCCTGCGGCCCGCAGGCGCGGCGCAGGCGTGAGCGGGGGGGGGGGGCTAGGGCGGGCGGCAGCCGCGCGCGGCGCCAGACACGCACCGCCCTTGTCGCCGGGCTTGCCGCCCTTGTCACCGGGCCTGCCGCCCTTGTCATCGCCGGGCGCTGGGCTCGCATCTGGAGCGCCCTCGCCGCCAACGGGGCCATTCGGGTCGGGGCTCTCGGGCGGCTCGCCTGCGGGCACGGCGGCGGCGCGGCGTGGGCGTCAGCGGCGTGCGGCGCAGGGGGGACGGTGCGTGCCGGCGCGGAGACGCACCACCCTCAGGCTTGGGGCTCTCGCGGGGCTTGGGGCTCTCGCCGGGCAGCGGGCCGCCGCCTGCGAGCGCGGCGGCAGCAGCGAGTACGGGTGACGCCGTGCGTGCGCCCCCCGCCCGGGGCCGATCGCCGCCGCGCCCGGCGCGGCACTCGTGTGCTGATGCCGCCACGCCGCGCCGCGGCTGCGTTCATGCAGCCACGGGCTGCCGGGGCTGTGCGTCAGATGCTGGAACTTCCGAGCCGGGTCGCCGGCCCGGAGTGAAGGCGCGTCAGCCGCGCCCAGCGCTCGGCCTCACCTGGCGGGCCGTTGGGGTTGCCACCGCCGCCGGGCGGGTCCTCGGGCTTGCCGCCACCGCCACCGCCACCGCCATTGCCCCCACCATTGCCACCACCGCCCCCACCGCCGCCGGGAGCGGCGTCAGCCATGATCAGGAGCAGCGCGGCCAGGGCGGCCAGGGCCAGCAGGGTGCGCCGGCAGCGCGCCATGGCGAAGGAAAGTAGGGCCGCGCGGCACGAGCTCGTGCTGCTCGAGCAGCGGGTTGGGTGGATGGGCGACTGCGGCAAGGAGAATGCCGGCGTGCCTCCGGCGGGCGGGCGGCGATCGTGGCATGCAGCTATATATACCTGACCGGGACTGGAAGGTCAGGAGAAACCCCGGCGGTCCTGCTTCTCGCTCGCTCCGTACGCGTCCGTGGGGCGGCTGCGCACGCGCGGTCAGCGCGGCCGGGCGCGCGCGTTGCGGCGGCGCAGGCGCGCGGGCAGGCGCTCGAGCAGACTGGGGCCCGCGATGTCGCGCCACGCCCACACGCCACGGGCGCCCAGAGCCGGGCGAGCTCTCGACCGCGGGAACGCACTCGCGCTGAGCCGTGCTGCCTCACTGTCAGCACCAAGCGCAAGCGCAGCGGCGTCACCGGCAGCCGGTGCCAGCGCCGGTGCCGCCGCGCGCGGGCGCGGCGCCGCAGCGGCGGCGGCGCAGCCGGCTGCGCTGCCGCCGGTGCGCGGCTGCGGAGGGGAGGCCGCGGCGGGGGGCGCGCGGGGCTGAAGCAGCAGCGGCCGTCCAGACCCGCAAGGTTGCACACAGATCGCGGCAGGCGTTCCGCGCGCGCCGCCGTTCCCCTCTCGCCGCGTCGTACTAGGCCGCCCCCTCTTTTGCCCCGACGCCGCCAGGTGCCGCCAGTGGCAAGTGATGAGGAATGCGCGCGTTCGTCGGCCAGGCCGCCGCACGGCCGCCGCACACGCGCGTGCGCGCTTGCCCCCCCCCCCCCCCCGCTCTCTCGCCCTCCCCCTCCTTTCACGAATAACGCTGTTCGAGTTTTCGTGCAGTGCGCGCGCGGCGCGGCGGGGAGGCCTCCGTGCACGCGAGGGCGCGCAAAGGCGGCGCGCCACGCTCCGAGCAAAACCACCACCAACGGCACGCTGTGCGACCCCGGCATGGCCCTTCCCCGGCAAGTGTGCAGTGTGTGAGGTGCTCGCGGCTAGCTGCGTGGAAAGGCGCGCGGCGCAAGCAGTGCTCGCCCGGGGCTCTCACCGTGGCGTGAGTGCGGCCGCCGCGCCGTGCGCTTGGTTTGCCCCGCGCCAAGGCGCGGCGCGCGCGCCTGCCCAGCCCGGCCGAGGCGGCGCCGCTGGCCGCGAGGCCCCCCGCGCCAGGACGGCGGAGCGGCGTCAGCGCGTAGGCGCGCCGGCCCGGCCCCGGCGGCGGCGCGCCGCGCTGCTGGCGCTGGCCCGTCACTGGCTCTGGCTGGGCGCCGTGTCCTCCTCACGGATCGTGGCCATTCCCCGGCCCACATGCGCGCCGGCGCACGGCGTGCCGGCGTCGAGCGTCGACGACGGGTCCTCCACGTACACGCCGCTGCTGCTCGCGCTGCCGGCGCTGCGGTCGAGGCTGCCCGAGCCGTCCAGGCTGCCCAGGATGAGCGGCGCCTGGTGCTCGCCCGGCGCTGCGTGGTGCGGCGGCGCCCGCACGTCGCGCAGGTCCTGCGGCTGCGCGATGTCCGCCCGCCAGTGCTGCGCCGCCTGCTGCGCCGCCGGCTGCGCCGCCTGCTGCTGGCCGCCGCCCGCCGCGGGGCCCGCCAGCCCCGGCCACTCCACCGCCGGCGGCGCGGGGCAGCCGCCGCCGTCGGTGCCGGCGTCGCTCGCGCCGTGCACCGGCAGCTGCACGTCGCTCGGCAGCTCGCTGGGCGCGAGGTCACCGCCGAGCCACAGCCCGCCGCCGCTGTGCGTGCCCCAGCTCAGGCTCGCGGGCTGGCTGCCCGACACGCCCAACTGCGCGTGCGCTGCCGCCGCAGGCTCCTGGGCGCCGCCGCAGGTGCTGTCCATTGTATTGAGGTCCAGCAGGCTTGTGCGGGGCTCCCAGTTGTGCAGCCGGGCGGGGTCGATGCCCGCCGCGCCGCCGAGCGCCGCGCCGCCGCCGGCGGCGGCGCCGCCCGCGCCGCACGGCGCGCTCGGCAGCGTGGGCAGGCTGGCGGCGCTGTCGCAGCCCGCCATGTGCAGCTTGCTGGCCATGCGCTGCAGATCGGCCAGGATCTCCTGGAACGATGGCCTGGCGACCCGGCAGTGGCGGCGGCGGCGGCGCTCTCGGCGGCGCTCGCGGCGGCGCTCGCGGCAGGCGCGCAGCGCCGCGAGCGGCGGCGGCCCGCACGCGGTCGCACCGGATCGCGGGGTCGCTCTCCCAGCAGCGGCACGCGAGCAGCGTGTACTCAAAGGGGCAGTCGGGCGGGAACTCTGGGCGGCGGCCCATCTTGGTGACCTCGTGGCCCAGCAGCACGCGCGGCGTGCCCTTGAACGCCTGCTGCGCGGTGAAGAGCTCCCACAGCAGGATCCCAAAGGCGTAGACCTAGGGCACGCGGGCGCGCGGGCGCGCGGGGCGCGGCGCCACGTGGGCGCGACGCGCGGGCGCGGCGGCGGCGCACGGGCTGCGGCGCTGCGGCGCGGGGTGCGGCGCGCGGGCTGCGGCGGCGGCGCGGCGCGGCGCCGCGCTCACGTCGCTCGCGCGGCTGATTTTCCCAAACATGAGCAGCTCGGGCGCCATGTGTGTGAGCGTGCCCTGGTAGACGTTTGACACGTGCGTCTCACTCGGGTCCATGCGCACGCTCAGGCCAAAGTCGGAGACCTTGGCCACAAAGCCGCGCACGTCATCGCCCGCGCTCTTGAGCAGCACGTTGCGCGCCTGCGGCGGCGGCGCCGGCGCGCGTGCGCGGGCGCGCGCGTCGGGCCACAGCCCAGGCGCGCGCGGCGCGGCCGCGCCCCCCGCGGCGGGCCGGGCGGGCGCGGCGGCGGCGTCCCCGGCGGCGGCGGCAGCGGCGGCAGCGGCGGACGCGGCGGACGCGGCGGCGCGCGCCTTGAGGTCAGAGTGGACGATGTTTTCGCTGTGCAGGTGCAGCATCGCGCGCGCGACGTCGAGCGCCGTCGCGACGATCGGCACCATGTCGACGCCGCCGTCGGAGCCGTGGAAGCCGCCCGCGTTGAGCAGCTCCTTCAGGCTCCCGCGGTCGCACAGCTCCAGCACGAGCCGCACCTGCGTGCCGCGCGCGCGCCGAGGCGGCCGGGCCGGGCGGGCGGCGCGCCGTCGGTGAGGCCCACAGGCTCGCGGGGTGCCAGCGCCAGCGGCGGCGGCGCGCGGCGCCGCGCGGCGCGGCCCCGGCGGCGGTGTGGGCCCCCGCACCTCCCAGCCGTGGTTCTCTCCGGTCTCGCTGACCATGCCTGTCGAGGGCTCGCTCTCGTCCTCCCCGCTCACGGCCGCGCCCTTGCCGCGCTCCATCGCCTGCGCGCCGCGGCCGCGGGGTCGCGCCGCGCCGCGCCGTGCGCAGCGCGCGCCGTGCGCAGCGCGCGGCGGCGCGCACCTGCGCGGCCAGCTCGCCGGTGAGGGGCCGGACGACATAGGTGTAGGTCTGCACGATGTTGGGGTGGCTCAGGCTGCTGCTGATCGCCGTCTCCATGATCGCCCTGCGCCACGCGGCGGCGGCAGCGGGGACGCGGCGGCCGTGGGCGGCGGGCGCGCGCGCCGGGCCGCGGCGCCCCTGCGCCCGCGCGCGGCCCGCCGCGCCCTGCGCCGCGCCGCGCCGCACATCTTCTCCCGCTTCTCCTTGCCGCTCATGGCAGCAGGGAAGAGCATCGTCTTCACCGCCACCGTGGTGCCCTGCCACTTGCCTGCGCGCGCGAGCGCACGCGCAGCGTCGGCGGCCGCGGCGCCCCGTTGGCAGTGGCGAGCGGCGAGCGCGGCGAGCGCGGCGCGGCTCGCGGGGCGCGGCGAGCGGCGAGCGCGGCGCGCGCGGCGCGCCAAGCGGCGCTCGCCGCGCGGCGGCGGCGGCTCACCCCGGTAGACCTTGCCAAACGTGCCCTCGCCCACGAGGCCTTCGAGCGTTACGACGGCGTCCTTGCGCGCCCCGCTGTTGGCGGCCATGCGCCGGCGCGCCTCCTCGATCAGCTCTGCGCCGCGGCAGCCGCGGCGGCGACAGCAGCGGCGGTGGCGGCGGCGGCGGCGGCGGCGTGGGCGCGGCCGCCGCGCGCAGCCGGCGGCGGGGGGAACCGCCGCTGCAGCCGTGCCGCGGCGGCCGGCGCCGCGCGCGGCCGCACCGTGCGTGCCGTAGCTGTGCTTGCTGCTGTCGGCCTTGGACGCGACTGAATCGCCGCCGAACGTGCCCGTGCGCTGCATGCTCGTGCCGCCGCCCGAGGAGAAGACGCGCGTGAGGTCCTTGCTCGCGAGGCTGCCGGCCGTGGACTCGTCCGCGGGCCGCCTGCGGCGCGGCGCCCGCGGCAGCGGCGCCCCGGGTCGGCGCCGGCGCGGCGCAGGGCAAGGCGCGCGGGGCTCCCCACCCCCGCCCGGCCTCGCGCGCCCACCTGCTGCGCTTGCGCCAGAGCACCAGCCCCAGCGCGGCCGCGGCGAGCGCGGCGCCGCCGAGCACGAGGGGCAGCACGATCGCGAGCGTCAGCGCGGTGCCGGTCAGGCCCGGCCCGCCCGGCGGCGGCGACCAGGTGACCAGCACATCGGTCCAGTGCCAGTACCCGTTCCCCACCGCCTTGACCACGCCCTTGGAGCCCTGCGCGCCGCACGACGCGCGCGCGCGCGCGGCGCGGGGCGCGCGGTCAGCCCGCGGGCCGCCGGCCGGGCCCGCGCGGCCGCGGCGGCCCGCCCGCGCGCGGCGCCCCGGCCGCAGCACGCGCGCCCGCGCCCGCGCCGCCCGCGCCGCGCCTGCGAGTTGAGCACCCAGGCGGTCTTGTTGAAGGTCCACTCGAGCAGCAGGACCTTGCGGTCACTGAAGGTGATGAAGTCGCCCGGCTGTGGCACAAACTCGACGCTGAGCGGGTTGGCGCCGTACTTGTCCCAAAACGGGTCGTCCAGGTTGAAGAGCGGGCAGGGCTCGTTGCCGTGGATCAGCAGGTCCTGCGCGCACCGGCGGCGGCGGTGGCCGCGGGGCGTGTTGCGCGGAACATGGCCGGCCGGCGCGCGGGCGCGGGCCGCCGCGCGGGCCGCCGCGCGGCGCGGCGTCGTGCGGGGGCCATGCCGTCGTTCGGCGCGCCGCGCCGCCGCGCCTTGAATTCAATGATCCCGTCGCGCTCGACCGAGAGGATGCTGATCAGCGGGAAGAGCCCCCCCCGGCGCTGGCTGGGGAAGGAGTTGATGAACTTGATGTTGCCCTCCCAGCGCATGCGGCCGTAGACGTAGATCTGCTGCTGCAGGTTGTTCACGTCCACCACGATCGGCGCGTCCGCGCTGCCCGTGCACGCGCGGATGACGACCTGCGCGGCGCGGCGGCCAGGGCGCGGCGGCGGCCGGGGCGGGTGCGGCATTCGGCGCCGGGCGCCGCCGCCGGGGCGTCGCCGCCGGGGCTCCGCCCGCCGCTGCCCTGCCGCCGCGGCGCCGCCCTGCCGCCGCGGCGCCGCCCTTCCGCCGCGGCGCCGCCCTGCCGCCGCGGCGTCGCCCTGCCGCCGCCGGGCGCGCGCCTGGTGCGTGACGTTGATGCCCTTGGCCTGGTCGTTGGCGTTGCCCGGGGGGAAGAGGTCGTCGGTGAAGGTGATGTCGCCCTCGAGCTCGATGTGCGTCGCCGCGGGGTCGCGCAGGAGGCGCACAAAGTCCACGATGTTCTTGGCCAGGAAGCGGTAGTCCCGGAAGCACGCGGCCGGGTCGTAGGTCTGCGTCCACCGCGCCTCGTTGCCGGCGACCCAGTGGCTCGTCTCCGGGCTCTCGCGCGGCCCGATCGGCGGCAGCGCCGCGCCGCGGGCGGGCGCGCTCGCGCTGCCCGCGCTGCCCGCCGCGCTCGCGTTGCCCGCCGCGCTCGCGTTGCCCGCCGCGCTCGCGTTGCTCGCGGCCGGGGGCGGCGCCTGCTGCTGCGCGAGGCGCCGGCGCGCCGCCGCCCACGCGGGCGGGGCGCCGCCGCTGCCGCCCGCGCCGAGCAGCAGCGCGCTGCCCGCCACGCGCTGCGCCGCGTCGCCCGAGGCCCAGTCGGCCAGGGGCAGCGGGCGCGCGCGCCGCCGCCGCCGCGCGCGCCGGCCAGCTGCCGGCGGCGCCGCGGCCGGCGCCGCGCGCCGCCCAGCGGCGCTGCTGCCGCCAGAACGGCGCGCCGGCGGCCCAGCCCGGCAGCGCGGGCGCCACGAACAGCACCCCCGTGAAGCTGACCTCACCGCCGTCGGCGTCGAGGCCCGGCACGGGCCCCTCCGCGCCCGCGCGCGGCGCTCCGCTGTGTGGCAGCACGAGCGACAGGTTGGCCACCACCAGCTCCCCACCTCGCCGCACCGCCAGCAGGGGCCCTGACGCGGCGCTGAGGTCCAGGGCGCCGCCGGTGAGCACCAGGCGCCGCTCCAGGGCGAGGCGTCGGCGCGGGCCGGCCCAGGCGATGCGCGAGCGCAGCAAGATTGCGTCGCAGGAGCGCTGCGCCAGGGCCGCCTCCAGGCCGGCCGCGTCTTCAACATCGCAGGGCACGCCCGAGGCCGCCGCGCCGCCCAGCAGCAGCGCGACCAGCGCTGCTGCCGCGGCGCGCATCGCTGCTCCTCTCACGGCATGGGCACCCCGCGGGCTGGCGCGGCGGAAATACGTCCGGCTTGACGCGGCCCGCCGAACGGCCTGGCACCGCAGCCGGGGCGTTTGCGGAGGCGGGTGCCGCGCTGCGACCACGCACCGCGCGAGCTGCTGCTGTCTCGCAAACCGCGCGACGCCTGGTTGCCGCCCGCCGTTGTCCCTCGCGAGCCCCCGCCGATCCCCACGTCGCCGCGATCGCGCGCCCGCGACGGTGTGGCCTGCGAGTGCTCCCCCAGCAATCTGCGCCGCGCTGCCGCCGCCGACGCGCGCCGCCCAGGCCCCGCAGCCGCCGCTCCTCCGGCATGCCCGCCTAGGCGCCGTGCTGCCACCTCCCCACCACCCGGGCGCGCGCTGCCGGGGCCGCCGGCATGGCGGCGCCGATGGCGGTGGACGGCAACGCGCTGCCGGTGCGCAGCAGCGGCCGCTGCGGGGCGCGCGGGCCGCCGCGCGGCCCGCCGCCCCGTGGACGGCCGGCGGGGCCGCTGCCCTGCCCGACGGCGGCAGCGGCGGCGGCCGCCGGGCGCCCGCGGCGCTGCGCCGAGCGCCCGCCGCCGCCGCTCGCAGGGCGCCGGCGGCGCAGCGGCGCCGCCGCCGCACAGCGTGCTGTTCAACTACGCCGTCACCGCGCACAAGCCGACCGCGGTGCGGCACTGCGCGGTGGGGCACTTCACCGCGCCCAACGAGACCAACCTCATCATCGGGTGGGGCCCTGTGTGCCGCGGCAAGCGCAAGGCAGCGCGGCAGCGCGGCGCAGTGCAGGCTTGGCAGCGGCAGCACCGCGTGCCGCGGCAGCGCCTGCCGCACGGCGTGGGCTGCCACGCCGCAGCACAGGGCAGCGCGGCAGCGCAGTTCGCGGCCGCGGGGGCGCCGCCGCGCGCGCCGACGCCGCCGGCGCGCGGCGCGCAGGCGCTCCACGCACCTCGAGATCCAGCGGCTGGAGGGCGACGGGCTCAAGGCGCGGCGGCGCGCAGCCCCCGCAGCGGCGGCGCGCGCAGCAACGGCGGCGCGGCGCCCGCAGCGGCGAGAGCGCACGCATGCGCGCGCGCCGAGCCGTGCGCCGCGCTGCCGCACGCGTTGCCGCACGCGCGCAGGGCGTGCTGACTGTGCCGCTGTGGGGCGTGCTCTCAGCGATGAAGCTCTTCAGGCCCAAGGCGCGCGGCTGCGTGGCGCGCGCCTTCCGCTCGCGGGGCCGGCACGCGCTGCCCGCGCGCGCCGGGCCGGCGCCGACCCCGCGCCCGCCGCCGCCGCCGCCGCCGCCGGGCCGCGCCGCCGCAGAACGCGAGCAAGGACCTGCTGCTGCTGCTGACGGAGCACTACAAGTTTGCGCTGCTCGAGTTCAACGCGGCGGGGCCCGACGGCGCGCCCGAGCTCGTCACGCGCGCGAGCGCCGACGTGCGCGACGCGATCGGGCGGCCCGTCGAGGCGGGGCAGCTCGCGGCGGTCGACCCCGACTGCCGGGCCATCGCCCTGCAGCTCTACGACGGCCAGCTCAAGGTGTGCGGCGCGCGGGGGCGGGGGGCATCCGGGCGTGGGTGGGCGCGGGCGCTGCGCTGCGCGGCGGCGCTGGGCAGCGCGCGCCGCGCTCTCCCGCCCACCTCCTCCCGCCCTCCCCGTGCTGCAGGTGCTGCAGCTCGACGACGGCGGCCCGGCGCTGCGCGTCGCGGGCGAGACGTTCAACGTGCGCCTGGAGGAGCTGGGCGTGATTGACCTCGCCTTCCTGGCGCCCAGCGGCGGCGCAAGCAGCGGTGCCGGCGGCGCGGGCAGCAGCGCGGCCGCCGCGGCGGGCGGCGGCAACCCCGTGCTCGCGATTCTGTACGAGGACACGAAGCAGGCGCGGCACCTGAAGACCTACACGCTCAACCTCGCGACCAAGGCGCGCCGCGCGCGCCGCGCGCGCTGCGCGCGCTGCCAGCCGAGCGCGCCGGCTGCGCCGCGCCGGTTGCGGCGCTGCTGCGGAGAGGCGGCGCGGGCGCTGCGCCGAGCCGCCCGCGCGTGCGCGCGAGCACGCCGGCGCGCCGCGCAGGAGCTCGAGGACGGGCCGCTCACGCAGCCCAACCTCGACGCGGGCAGCAGCCGGCTCATCCCGGTGCCGCACCCGCTCGGCGGCGCGATCGTGGTGGGCGAGAGCGTGCTGACGTACCTCAACGACCAGCAGCCCACGCGCAGCACGCAGATCAAGCCCAACACCGCCATCCAGGTGCCGCGCCGGCAGCGGCGCCGGCGGCGGCTGCGACGGCGGCAGCAGCAGCGGCCCCGCGCTCAGAGGGCGCCCCAGGCTGGGGCGCGGGCCTCACCCCGCCCGCCCGCGGCGCCGCGCCGCGCCGCGCCGCAGTCGTGGTGCAAGGTCGACGACGACGGCAGCCGCTACCTGCTGAGCGACTTTGCGGGCGGGCTGCACCTCCTCGTCCTCGCGCACGCGGACAACCGCGTCGCAGGGCTCAAGGTCCAGACCCTGGGTGAGCCGCGCGCGCCCGGCGCGGGGGGCGGAACCGGCGCCGAGCGGCGCCGCGCCTGGCGGCTCCCCGCGCGCCCCGCCGCCGCGCCCGACGCGCGCCGCGCCCGACGCGCGCCGCGCCGCGCCGCCCCGCCCGCCGCGGCGCGCCCAGGGCGCACCACGTCCACCAGCTGCATGGCCTACCTGGACAACGCCTACGTCTTCCTCGGCAGCAAGGGTGGCGACAGCCAGCTCATCCGCCTGCACACCGAGCCCCTGCCGCCGCCGGGCGGCGCCGCGGGCGCGGGCGCGATGGACGCCGACGGCGCCGGCGCGGGGGGCGGCGGCGGCGCCGGCGCCGGCGCCGGCGCCGACGCGCCGGCCGACGACGGCGGGCCGAGCTACGTGGAGGTCGTGGACAGCTGGCCGAGCCTGGCGCCGATCGTCGACTTTGTGGTGATGGATCTGGAGCGCCAGGGCCAGGGCCAGGTGCGCGCGCGCGCGCGCGCGCCGCGCAGCGCGCGCCGACGCCTGGGCGCCGCGCGCTGGTCTCCGCACGGCGCCGACGCACCCGCCCGCGCCGGCCGCGCCGCGCCGCGCAGCTCGTCGCGTGCAGCGGCGTGTTCCAGGACGGCAGCCTGCGCGTCGTGCGCAACGGCATCGGCATCCACGAGGCGGCCGCCATGGAGCTCCCGGGTGCGCCGCACCGCGCCGCGCCTGCGCCCGCGGGCCCCCACGCCTCACGCCCCGTGCACCGCCTCTCGCACCGCCTCACACGCCGCCCGCCGCCGGCCAGGCATCAAGGGCGTGTGGGGGCTGCGGCGCGGCTGGCTCGACGCGTACCACTCCCACCTGGTGCTCAGCTTTGTGCGCGAGACGCGGCTGCTGGCCATCAGCGACGACGACGTGCTCGACGAGGCCGCCATTCCCGGCTTTGACGCCGACGCGCAGACGCTGCTCGCGGCGACGACGCTGCACGACCAGCTGCTGCAGGCGCGCGCGCGCGGCGCAGCGACGGCGGCGGCGGCGGCGCGGCGGCGGCTGCGGCGGCTGCGGCGGCGGCGCGCTGAGCCGAGCGCACCCGCCGCGCCGCCGCAGGTCACGAGCGGCGCGGTGCGCCTCGTGTCGGCGAGCAGCGGCGCGCTGCTGGCGCAGTGGGCGCCGGCGAGCGCGGCGCGCAACGCGACGCCGGGCAGCATCACACTCGCGGCGGCCAGCCCCTGCCAGGTGCTCGTCGCGGCGGGCGGCGGCCGGCTGTGGCTGCTGGAAGCGACCGAGGGCGGCGAGCTCACGGAGGTGGCAGGCGCTGTGATGGACGCCGAGGTGTCCTGCCTGGACATCACGCCCGTGGGTGAGCACACAGTGCCCCGGCGGCGCGCGGGTCACGCGGCCGCCGGCAGCGCCAGAGGTGCCGCCTGCGCGCCGACGCGCCGCCCCGCGCCCGCCCGCCCGCCTGCCGCGCGCGCGCAGGCGCCGACCCGCACCGCGCGAGCCTGGCGGCCATCGGCAGCTGGTCGATGCAGGCCAGCCTGCTCGCGCTGCCGGGGCTGACGCCGCTCGTGACGCAGCCGCTCGGCGGCGAGGTCATACCCCGCTCCGTGGCGCTCGCCGAGTTTGAGGGCGCCGCGTACCTCCTGTGCGGCCTCGGCGACGGCCAGCTGCACAACTGGCGCCTCGCGCCGGAGACTGCCGCGCTCAGCGGTGCGCGGCGCGCGGCGCCGGCCCGCGGCGGCGTCGGCGCCGCGCGCGCGCGCAGCGGGCCACACGCCCGCCGCCACCGCCGCCCGCATCCGCCCGCCTGTGCAGAGCACAAGAAGGTCGTGCTCGGCACCAAGCCCATCCTGCTGAGCGCGTTCAGCAGCGGCGGGCAGCGCCACGTGTTTGCCGCGAGCGACCGGCCGACCATCATCTACAGCGCCAACCGCAAGCTGCTCTACTCAAACCTCAATGCAAACGAGGTGCCGGCAGGGGCCCCGGGGCGGGGCCGGGCGCAGCCAGCCGCGCGCAGTGCGCCCCACACCTGCCCTCCCGCGCGCCGCGCCACGCGCGCCTCGGCGGCGGCGGAGCGAGCCCCCTGCCCGCCGCGGCGGGCGGCTCCGTGTGCCCTGCCCCACGCCGCCCGGGCGCCCACGCTCGCGACCCCGCCCGCGCCTCTGCCCGCCCGCCCGGTCGCAGGTCGCCTTCCTCTGCTCCTTCAACACCAGCAGCTTCCCCGACAGCCTCGCGCTCGTCAAGGGCCAGCAGCTCAGCCTCGGAGCCATCGACGGTGCGCGCCGCCGCCACCGCCGCCGCCGCCGCGGCCGCCGCCGCCGCGCCAGCGAGCGCGCGGGCAGGCGGGGCGCCGCGCGCCGTGCCGACCCTTCTCCGCCCCCGCCGCTGCCGCCGCCGCGGGGCGCAGGCATCCAGAAGCTGCACATCCGCACCGTGCCGCTGGGCGAGCAGCCGCGCCGCATCGCGCACCAGCCCGAGACCAAGACGCTCGGCGTGGCGACCATCAGCACGCCCGCTGGCATCAGCCCAGGTTGGTGTGCGGGGCGCGCGCGCTTCGGCATCACACTGCGCGCACCTCCCCTTCTCCCGGTGCGCCGTGTCAGCCTCACCTGACACGCCCGCGCCCGTGACTGCGCGCGCCCCTCGCGCACGCAGGCGACGTGGGCAAGGGCCACCTGCGCGTGTTCAGCGACACCACGTTCGACCTGCTCGCCTCGTACGCGCTCGGCCCGCAAGAGATCCCCACCGCGATCGCCAGCATGGCCCTCGGTGGCGCCGGCGGCGGCGCTGGCGCCGCCGCCGACGGCGCGGGGCCGTCGGCCGCCGGCGGCGCCGCCGGCGGCGACGAGAGCGGCGCGCTGTTTGTGGTCGGCACGGCGGTCATCCGGCCGACCGAGGTCGAGCCGAGCAAGGGCCACATCCTGCTGCTCTCCTACACGCCCGGCGCGGCGTCCCTGACGCTCGTGGAGCAGCTCGAGGTGCGGGGCGCGGTGTACAACGTCGCAGAGTTCCAGGGCAAGCTGCTCGCGACGGCCAACAACAAGGTCCACCTCTACAAGTGGGCCGCCGCGGGCGACGGGCGGCATGAGCTCGTGTCCGACTGCAGCCCCATCGGCGTGCAGGTCCTCTGCCTGCACCTCGCCGTCAGGCGCGCGCTGCCGCGCCGCGCCGCGCCGCGCCGCCGCGCCGCTGCGCCGCCGGCGCCGCTCGCCGGCAAACGGACAGACTAACACGCTCATAACACAACGAATAACACACGTGATGCTGTGCCGCCGCGCAGGGGTGACTACGTGGTCGTGGGCGACCTCATGAACAGCATCACGCTGCTCGAGTACAAGGCGGCCGAGGGCGCGCTCGAGGTGCGGCGCGGCGCGGCCGCCGGGGGCGCGCGGCCGCACGGGGGGTGGGCGCTCCCGCCCACGCACGCGCCCGCCGCGCGCGCGAGAACACCGTCGCGCCCGCCCGCCGCCGCCGGCGCCTGCCGGCCAGGTGCGCGCGCGCGACCAGGAGAGCAAGTGGCTGACCGCGCTCGCGCTGCTCGACGACGACACGTACGTCGCGGCCGACAACAGCAGCAACATGGTCGTCGTGCGCAAAAACCCTGACGCCGCGACCGACGAGGAGCGCGCGCGGCTGGAGGTCGTCGGCCGCTTCCACACGGGTGCGCGCCGCGCCGCCCCGCGCCTTCGCCCGCGCCTTGTCGCCCCTCCCCGCCCCGGCCGCGCCGCCCCGCCCGCGCCGCGCCGCCCGCGCCGCCAACGCGCCGCGCTGTTGCATCCGCATCCACGCCCCTCTGTCGTCCGGCCAGGCGAGTTTGTCAACCGCATCCGCCCCGGCAGCCTCGTCATGCGCCTGCCCGACAGCGAGCTCGGGGGCGTGCCGACGCTGCTCTACGGCGGCGTCGCCGGCAGCGTGGGCCTGCTCGCGAGCCTGCCCAAGGAGCTCTACACGATGCTCGCGGCGCTGCAGGACGGCCTCAAAAAGGCGCGCCCGCCGCGCCACGGCAGGGCGCCGCGCGCTGCCTGTCTGTCGGCGCTGCCCGCGCGCGCCCGGCACGCCCGCGCCGCGAGCCGCCGCGCCGCCGCCGCCGCGCAGGTCGTGCGCGGCGTGGGCGGGCTGGACTGGGAGTCGTGGCGGCGCTTCAAGGACGAGCGGCGCAGCGAGCCGGCGACGCACTTCATCGACGGGGACCTGGTCGAGGCGTTCCTTGACCTCCCGCCGGCGCGCGCGGCCGAGGTCGTGGCGGCGGTCTGGCCGGGCGGCGAGGTCAGCGTCGACGACGTCAGCCGGCGCGTGGAGGAGCTGCAGCGCCTGCACTGACGCGGCGCGTGCGGGGGGGAGGAGAGAGCCGGCCCAGAGAGGCGGCGGCGTGTCCAGGCTGTCCAGCGCGCGGCAGGCGTGCGTGCGGAGGCTGCGAGTCTTGTGAGGCCGCGAGTTGCCGCTGCGACGTCCGCCACGCTCGCCGCCTCAGCTCGGCCGGCCCTCCCTGCCCTCGTGCGCGCGCGTCCGCCGCGCGGAGCGCTCTGCCGCACAGACCAGACCAGCCGGACTAGTCGCGCGGCGCAAACTCCTCGAGCACCTCGTGCGCCCAGCGCACCGCGCTGATGTGCTCCGCCGTCACGCCCTTGTCGTCGTCGTCGCCGTGGCCGTGCGCGTGGCTGGGGTCGTCACACGCGCCGTGGTCGTGGTCGTGGTCATGGCCGTGCGCCGCGGCGGGCGCGGCGCCGCCCGGCGCGTCGCCCCCGGCGGCGGCGCCGTGACCATCACCACGAGCTGCTGCGTCACCGCGGTCAGCGCCGCCTCGACCGCCGCGCGCGGCGCGCCCGGCACGGCGCCCTCGCCCGTCTCGGCCATGTAGCCTGCGCCGCGCGGCGGGCGGGGCGGTGCGGCGCGGCGGTCAGCTCGGCGGCCGGGCCGGCGCATCGCATCGCGCGGGCAGGCAGCCAGCCGGCCGCTGGCTTGCGCCGCAGGGGCGCGCACCTATGGCAAAGGCGATGGAGTGCAGGTCTTTGCCGCCCGCCTCCTTGCAGACGGGCGCCGTGACGGCGGCGAGCGTCGGGCCCCACAGCGCGCCGTCGCGCACGCCGAGCTTGACAAAGCTCAGCAGCGCGCGCCCGAGCGCCTGCACGTGCGCGCCCGGCAGCGCCGCGAGCCACGCCGGCGCCAGCTGCGCCAGCAGCGGCGCCGACGCGCCCGCGGGCTGCCCGACGGCGAGCGCGGCGCAGCGCGCGAGCGCGTCGGCCACGTGCGCCGCGTCGAGGCCGTCGCCCGCCGCCGCGACCGCGGCGGTCAGCGCCGGCAGGTCGGCGTGCTGCGAATAGAGGTTGGGCTCGGGCGCCTTGGCGTGGTCTGCGGGCGCCGCGCGGGGCGCGTGAGCCGCGCGCGCACGGGACCGCCGCCGCCGAGGCTGGGGGCTGCGCGCCGCCGCCAGGAGACCAGCCCACGCACCGTGCCCGCAGCCGCCGTGCGCCGCCGGCGCGGACGTGCTCACGCCGCGCTGCTGCTGCTGCGCCGCCACCGCCCAGCTGCCGCCGCTGCGACCGCCCCAGCTGCTCTCCTGCCCCTGCACGCCAATTCGCGACTCAGCCAGCAGGCGCCCAGCCTTGTGGGCGCGGATGGAAGCCTTGGCCTCCGGCTCATGCGAGGCCCGCGTGCTGCAAGCGGCACCAGGCGCGGAGGCGAGGAGTCGGGAGGCATGCGAGAGTGCCCCTGCCAGTGGGGCCTGCTGCGTGAGGGCCGCAGCGCCGCGGGCGGCGCGGGAGAGCAGCAGCAGCATCCTGCGCGCTGGCTCGTGGGGCGGGCTGGGGGGCGCGCTGGAGGTCGCACTGCACGGCCACTGCCACAGCGGTGCCCCAGCACGGCGCAGCGACGGCGGGGAGGACGCACCGCCGCCCGGTCGCGCCGCTGAAGCGCCCCGCCCCGCGCGCCCCGTCCGCGCCGCCGCCGCCGCGCCGGGCCGCAGCGCCGCCAGCCCAGCGCGCTGCGTGGGCGCCTCCGGCCCAGCCGCGATCGCCGCGCCCACCTCGGGCGTGGCGGCGTGGCGGTGGTCACGGCACGAGCAGACGACCGAGCGCGCCAGGGTCTTGCGGCACCGATCGCCGCCGCCGCTGCTTCCCCCTGCTTGCGCCGCATGCGCCCTGCCTGCTCCGCGGCAGCTTGCAGCCGATCCGCGACCGCACACGCCACGAGAGGGCTCGCTCCCGTCACGCGTGGTTACCCATTGATTCTTGAGCTCCAGGCCACCATGGCGGGTCGCCAGGGCGCGGTGGACCCCCTGGACGACGCGAGCTTCATCCCGCGGTGAGGGGACGCGCGATCCCGCGGCGGCGCCCCGCTGCTGGCAGCGACGACCCCGCGCCGCGCCTGTCTGCAGATTCATGTGGGAGCCGATCGATGCCTCCAAGTTTCCCACCTCCGCGGTCGCACCCCGCATGGCCCAGAGCCAGATTCAGGGCCTGCGCAACCTCGACGCGACGCCGCGGTGCGGCGCCGGGCAGCGGGCAGCGGCGCTGCTCGTGCGCATGACACTGCGCGCCCGGCCGCGGGGCCCCCGCCCCCGGCCCCCCAAACGCGCTTCCAGCACGTGCACGCGGGTGCGTGACCGCGCACGCCACCCGCGCACGCCGCCCCCACACACCGCCCGCGCCGCGCGTGCTGCGCGCGGCCCCGCCCGCTGCGCAGCCTCAACCTCGCGTCGTTTGTGACGACGTTCATGGAGCCCGAGTGCCGCGAGCTCATGGAGGACGCCATCGCCGTCAACGTGCGCCGCGCCCGCCGCCGCAGCCGACGCAGCACGCCCGCCGCCGCCGCGGCACGCCCGCGCCCGCGCCCCGCCGTCGCCGCCTGCAGCGGGCGCGACGTCGGCCGCCCCCCGGCACCCGACACCACGCCGCTGCCGCTCTAAACTACACCGCGCCGCCGCTCCACACCGCGCCTGCAGTACATTGACACTGAGGAGTACCCGAGCACGGAGAAGATCAAGGAGATGTGCGTCAGCATGCTCGCAGACCTCTGGCACGCCGGTGAGGCTCCGGCACCAGCAACGGCACCGGCACCGCCGGCGGCCCGCCCGCGCGCGGGCGGGGCGCCCCGGCGCCCGCGGGCCCGCGCGGCCGGCGGCCAGCGGCCGCCGAGCGCGCCGCGCCCGCGCCCGCGGCGCAGACCTCGCGGCGAGCAAGCCGACCGGCACCGACACGGTCGGGTCGAGCGAGGCGGTGCTGCTCGGCGGCCTCGCGATGCTGCGCCGCTGGTCGGAGCGACGCAAGGCCGCGGGGCTGGACGTGAGCCGGCCCAACATCGTCATGGGCCGCGAGACGCACGTGGTCTGGGAGAAGCTGACCAACTACTTCTCTGTGCGGCGGCGCAGGGCTTAGCTTGAGCACGCTCAACACTGCCCACAAACTCCACAGGCCGCAGCACGCGCACACAGCCGCCGCCGCGTCCGCCGCGCCCGCCGCCGCCTCGCAGATCGAGCCGCGCTGGGTGGACAACCGGCCGGGGAAGTACGTCGCGGCCAACGAGGACCTGGTGGCCGCGTGCGACGAGAACACCATCGGTGCGGCCACCGCACCGCATGCGCGCCTTGTGCTGAGTGCTGTGTGCCGGCCCGCCGCGCCGCGCCGGCGCCGCGCCGCGCCGCGCCGGCGCCGCGCCGCGCCGCGCCCGCCCCCGCGCCGCGCGCGGACGCGCCGCCGCCCGCCCGCCCGCCCGCCGCCCGCCGCCCGCCGCGCAGGCGTGGTCGCCATCCTGGGGTGCGGCGGGGCGCCGCCGCCGGCGCGGCCCCGCTCCCGCGCCCCCCGCACGCGCCGCCCGCGCCCCCGCCCACCCCACCTCGCCTCGCCCGCCCCGCCCGCCCACCCCTCCCAACCCGCCCGCCCCGCCTTCCCCCGCCGCCGCCCCTGCCCGCTGCCCACCCTCCCTCCCCCTTCCGCCCGCGCCCCCTAAACCCCAGCACGACCTACACCGGCGCTTTCTACGACGTGGAGGACCTCGACGCCCGCGTGGCGGCGCGCAACGCCGAGACGGGCTGGCAGCTCGTCATCCACGTCGACGGCGCGAGCGGCGGCTTCGTGGCGCCATTCATTTATCCCGACCTCAAGTGGTGCGCCCCGCGGGGAGGGGAGGGAGGGGGGGGGGGGGGTGCGGGCGCGGTGGCGCCAATCGCTGCGCCGCGCGGGCAGCGCGAGCCACTGCTCCCCGCGCGCCGGCGCCGGCGCCGCGCGCGGCTGCCCACTGGGCTGCGCCGCCGCCGCCGCGCGCGCGCCGCGCCAGGGACTTCCGGCTGCCGCACGTGGTGTCGATCAACGCGAGCGGGCACAAGTATGGCCTCGTCTACCCCGGCCTGGTGCGGCGCGCCGCACGCGCGGCAGCGCTGCACCGCCAACCGCGCGCGGCCTCGCGCGCGCGGCGCGGCGCCGGGGCGGTGAGCGCGTTGGCAGCGACGCGCGCGCGCGTGCGCGCCGCCCGCGCGCGCGCAGGGGTGGGTGATGTGGCGCAGCCGCGAGTACCTGCCCGAGAGCCTGGTGCGCGCGCGCGCGCCCAGCACGCCGCCGCGCCCAGCACGCGCCTCCTCCCCGCCCTTGAACCGTTAAACCCTTGGAACCCTTGAACCCTGCAACCCTGCAACCCTTGAACCCTGCAACCCTGCAACCCTTGAACCCTAAACACCACCCCCTACAACCCCAGGTCTTCCACGACAACTACCTGGGCAAGGACCAGATCACAATCACGCTCAACTTCAGCAAGGGAGCCATGAACGTGGTTGGCCAGGTGCGGCCCACGCACGCCGCACCGCAACGCGCCGCGCCGCGCCGCGCGCGAGCTGTGTGGCGCGGCCGGCCGGCCGGCGGCGCGGCGCGCAGCGCGCGGACCCCGCCCGCCTGCCCGCCGCCGCCGCGCCCGACCTCGCTCAGCGCCGCCGCCCCCGCCCCGCGCCGCCTGCGCCGCCGCGCCCCTGCGCCCCCGCCGCACGCCGCCCCCGCCCCGCTCCCGCCCCCCGCCCCCCCCTCCTTCACCCACAGCTGTACCAGTTCATCCGCATGGGCCGCGACGGGTACAGGGAGATCAACAAGCACATGCTGCACACCAAGGCGCAGCTGCGCGCGGGCCTGACCGCGCTCGGCGCGTTTGAGCTCATCAGCGAGGCCGACAAGTGCCTCCCGCTCGTCGCGTTCCACCTCAAGGATGTGCCCGGCCGCGCGTTTGACGAATTCAACCTCGCCGACCGCCTCCGCACGAGCGGCTGGGTCGTGCCCGCGTACACGCTCGCGCCGAGCAACCAGACGCGCAAGGCGCGGCGCGGCGCGCGCCGGGCGCGCGGGGCGGCGGGGCGCGCGGGCGCGCGGGCGCGCGCGGCGCGGCGCGGCGCAGCGCGGCGGCGCCCTTACGTCGGGCGGCCGCGGCAGGTGCTGCGCGTGGTGTGCCGGTGGGACTTTGGGCCCACGATGTGCGCCGAGCTGCTGGAGGACATCAAGGACGCCCTCGCCTGGCTCGACGTGAGGCGCCGCCGCGCGCGTTTGCGCGCCCAGCGCGTTTGGACGCCCAGCGCGTTCGCCCTCCCCCCCCCCCCCCACACACGCGCGCGCGCGCGCTCACGCACGCACAAGCACACGCTCGCGCACGCTCACGCACGCCCACGCGCGCGCAGTGCCACTACATCTACACGAAGGACCAGCTCGAGGCGGTGCAGGCCAAGCGCGAGGCGCACGCGCACAAGTCGCGGCACTGGCCGTCGATGGACCGGCTCAAGAGCTTCACCGCGCGCGGCAAGTGCTGAGCGCGCCGGCGGGGGCGCTCGCCGCGGCGGCGCGCGCGAGGCGCGGGCGCGGCGCGGCGGCGGGCCGGGGATGCGAGCGGCGGGCGATGTGGACGCCGCCGCGGGGCGGCCGCCGGCCGGGGGGAGCCGGCGGCGGCGCGGGCGGTGGGGCTGGTGTTGCTGTTGCTGTTGCTGTTGTTTGTGTGCAGGTGTGCCGCCTGATGAATGCGGTGGGTGCCTCCTCACGAACTGGATCGCGCAGTCCGAGGGAGCAGGGGCGGTGATAGGGACCTGGGAGCGCGCGACGAGGAGCAGGGAGCCGTGCCTGAGCCACCCGGCACCACCGCCAGCGCCCCGCGCGGCCGGCGCGGCCGCAGCGATCGATCGCGGCCGCCGCGCAGCAGCGCACGGCCGAGGTGACATGGGCTCAAAAGCTACGACCTCCGCCCCATCCACGCATCGCCTCGTCACCATCACGTTTCCGCACGAGCAGGCCTCGGGCGGCTCCAGGGGGGCGGCCCCCTCACCGCGTGGCGATTGATGCCTGCGCCCTGCCGGACCGCCGCCGTCCGGCGCCCGGCCCGCCGCCGAGCCCGCCGCCCGGCGGCCGCACAGCTCGGCCCTTCCACCCGCAGCCGGCGCCTCGAAAAAGGGGGGCTGCACGTGCCTCTCCGCCCAGCATCTCGCGCAGGCAGCGGCGGCCTGTTGAGGGCAGCCGTTCCCGTTGCCCGCGACGCGCTCGGGCATCCCGCCGGCGCATCGGCGGCGCACGCCGGGCTTGCTCCCCGGGGAAACGTGATGCCCAGTGCAGCTGCCCCGCAGTTCCGCGCTTGATCGCGGGCCATGCCGCCCCCGACCGGGCCCGGCCAGACCTCTGGCCGGCGCTGGATCGCCCGGCCGGCTCAGACGGCGCGTGAGGAGGCGCTGGCGCTGGTGGCGAGGGCTGCAGCCGATGCCCCCACAACCTGCGCCGCCCTGTGCGTGAGCCGGGGCGCCAACGCGCTGGTGGGGCGCGACTGCGCCCGCACGGTGGACGTCGCTCTCCACGGCAGCCTGCGGCCCGCCGCCGCGGCGGGCGGCGCGGACGGCGCGGCGGCACCAGACGGCGGCGGCGCCGCGGAGCCAGATGCCGCCGGCGCGGACGCGGCGCCTGCGGCGGCCGCGGCGGCCGCAGCGGCGCATGCGGCGGCGGACGGAGACGTCGCGGACGCGGACGACGACGCGCCGGCGGGCGAGCCGCCGTCGCCCGGCGCGCTGTGCCTGCAGCGCGTGGTGCACACCGCGTACTGGGTGTTCCGGCACGGCCCGCTCGTGGCGGGGCTGGACCTGGCGTCGAGCGACGCGCTGCACAACGGCGCGGACGAGGAGGCGATGCTGCTCGCGGCGGCGGCGCCGGGGCTGGCGCCGCTGCGCGCCGCGCTCTCCCTGCGCCGCCCCGACCTGGCGCTGCGCAGCCTCGACGCCGCGCACCTCACGCGGCTCGCGGTCAGCGCGTGCGACGTGTACGCGGCGCCGTCGGTGTGCGCGCAGCTGTCGCGCCTGGCGCAGCTGCGAGAGCTCGCACTCAGCACGGCGAACGACGAGCTCGAGCTCGCGCCCAACTTTGCCGCGGCGCTGGCGGGCGCGGCGCAGCTGTCGCGGCTGGAGCTCGACGTGCGCCTCCCCGCGCCGGCGTACGCGGAGCTGCCCGTGCAGCTGGCCGCCGCGCGGCTCAGCTGCCTGCCGCCCGGCGCGGCGCTCGGCCACCTCGCCGCGCTGAGCAGCCTGGAGCTGAGCTCGCCCGGGTGCAGCGCGCGCGAGCTGGCGGCGCTGGGGCAGCTGCCGAGCCTGACGCACCTGCGCCTCGGCTACGGCTGGGGCGACGCCGAGGCGGCCGAGGCGCAGGCGGGCGCGTGGGCGCAGCTCGCCGCGCTGCGCGAGCTCGCGCTCGAGTGGCAGGAGGAGGCGCCGCTCAGCGCCCGCCTCGCGGCAGGGCTGCTGGGCGCGACGCGGCTCAGCACGCTGCGCATGTGCGTCGCCGACCTCGCGCCCGGCGTGGAGGCGCCGGCGCTGCTGGCGCCGCTGCGCGGCCTGCGCAGGCTCACGCTCGCCGCGCGCGCGCCCGCGGGGCCGCTGGCGAGCCTCGGGCGCGTGCTGGAGACGGCGCTGTGCCGCCTCACGTCGCTGCAGCTCTGCTGGCCGGAGGCGCGGCTGCTCGCGCTCACCCAGGTCTACGGCGCGACGCGGCTGCGCCTGCTGCTGCTCACGTGCGAGGACGTGGGCGACGAGGGGCTCTTCTGCATCGCAAACAACCTCGCCGCGCTGCGCGTGCTCGGCCTCGGCGCCTGCAACGTGACCGTGCGCGGCGTGCTCGAGGCGCTGCGCGGGCGCGGCATGCCCCGCCTCGCGCAGCTGCTCGTCGCCGACCACGGCTTTGGCGGCCCCGACCTGCCCGGGATGACCGCGGTCGCCGAGGCGCGCCTGTCGGTGGCGTTCAGCGGCTTCACGCACGAGTCGGGCGCCGCGGAGCGCCTCGACGAGTACGTGCTCGCCGCGCTGGCGGCCGAGGAGCACGGCGACGACCACGGCGACGCGTGCGACCCGCCCTCGCCGCCGGCGCGGCGCCTCAACTGACGCGCGCCGCGGGCGGCGGCGCGGCCCGGCGCCGCACGATTGGCCACCGGCACGGCAGGCGGCCGCGCGCCTGCGCTGGCTCTGCCCGATTGGCGCACGCGCCGTGCAACTGGAGAAAGGGAGGGAGGGACGGAAGGGAGGGACCGTCCAACTCACGTGCCTGCCAACCTGTTTGCCTGCAAGCCTGAAAAGCATTTATGGACGGGAACCTGCGGGCCGGCCACTTGGTCCGGCTGGCCCCCGCTTGCATGGCATCTGCGCTGTGTCTGCATGGCGCCGCGCAGCCGGGCGCGCCAAGCCTTGCGCGACGCTGCGCGTAGCACCCTTGTCCAAGGGAGGGCGGCGCCGGGGGCCAGTGGGAAACAAACACCCTCGCCTGGGCGGCTGGGTGCGAGGGGGGAAGCCCAGACTCACGGTGGCACGCGTGGCGCGCGACGGACAACTACGGATGTTGAGGTTTGGCTTGCATTGCATCACCACGCGTGTGTGAAGGTGTGTGAGGTTGAAAGGGTGGGCTCTGGACACACGCACCGGCTCGGAACGTGGAACATCCACGCGTAGCGCACTGCCACCCAGCGCGGCCTGAACGCCGCGCAACTCCGGGGCCTGGGCGCGCGCGGCTGGGCCAGGTGTCACGCACGACCTGGCGGGCGACTTTGACCAAATTGGGTATGGGACCAATGGAGAGGGGGGGCAACTCATACTGGGGCTGGGACACGCCTGGGGCACGCCTGCCCCAACACTAACTCGCACGCACACGCACTGTGCCTGCCTGCCTGCCACTGGTGTGCTGGTGCTGCTGGCGTCTGGGCTGCTCACAGCAACTGAGGCACAAGTTGGGGTGCGGGGCTGCTCGGGGCGGACCGCGTGCTGCATTGGGGAGCCTGCAGGGAGGCGCGTCGCCGTGTGCATGCTCTGCTGCTCAACCGGCCCGCGGCGCTTGATGGACTGTGTGCTGCGGCTGGATGTGGATCCCCGTCGTACGAGCTCAGCAGTGAAGCGAGCAGTGAACTGCTCGGGAGGGGAGCCGCTCTCGACCGGGCGTGCGCCCAGGCCTGCGGGCGCGCGCCTCTGCAGCGCCTTGCCCTGCCCTCGGGAATGGTTGTTGGCATTGCTAGTCAAGCCAGAGGGCGCACGAGCGGGCCTGGGGGCCCGCGAGCTGCAGTCTGCAGGGCGTTTGAATCATAAGGGCTTGATATGATTTGCTGTTTGTTGAGGGCGAATGCCCTCTGACGGCAACGCGCCGCCGCCAATGCCAATCGGTGCTCGGTCAGCTCGCCGCGCACCGCGCCGCGCAGCGCGCACGCGGGCCGTTTGTGGAGGTGCTGGAGCGTGCACGCGGAGGCGGGCGCAAGCAACACACTTACAACCTCACCGCTCCCCCGCGCCTGCAGCCCCCTCGCCCGCCGCGCCGCCCGCTGGCCGGTGCAGCCAGAGCTTCACCACGCCGTCGTCCCCCGCCGACGCCAGCAGGCCGCGCTGGCTGGGGTGCCACCGCACGCAGTTGACGTCGGCGGCGTGCGCCTGCTCCATGCTGCACCGGCACAGCAGCAGCGCGGGCCCGCTCCCCTCGCTGGCTGCACCTTGCGCGTCCGACCCGCCCGTTGCTGCGCCCGCTGCCGGCGGCAACGGCGGCTGCACCGCGCTGCTGGCGCCGTCCTGCGCCAGCTCGCCGGCGAGGCAGAACAGCTTGATTGCGTTGGAGCCGTCGCCTGCGGGGCGGGGGCGGGCGGCAGCGCGGTGCAGCGGTGCCGCAGCGAGCGGCGGCCCCTCACGGGGTCGCGGCCGTGCGCCGGCGCACCTGTGGCAAGCAGGCTGGCGCCCGGCCCTGGCGACCAGTCCACGCTGTAAACGGCGCGCGTGTGCGCGCCGTTCACGCAGGCCACCAGCGCGGCGCGCGGTTCCGAGGGCACGCCCCCGCTCCACTCAAGCCGCCACACGCGCAGGGTGCGGTCGTCGCTCACGCTCGCCAGGAGCCCGCCGTCGGGGCTGAACGCCACGCCCCACACGGTAGAGGTGTGGCCCTCGGCGCCGCCTGCGGCGGCCGCGGCCGCGGCCGAGTCCCAGATGGGGGCGTCTGCGCCAGTGGCCGCGCCCGCGGGCGGCCGCGGCGCCGCCGCGTGCGCAGTGCGCGCCGCGCGCCGCGCGCACCCGCGAGCGTCTGCGCGCAGTCCCAGTCGCCGTCGCTGTGCGTCCAGAGCTTGACGCTGTCGTCGTAGCTGCAGCTCGCGAGCAGCTCCCGCGACGGGTGCCACGCGACGGCCTTGACGTCCTGCGCGGCGCGGCGCGCGGAGCCCAGCTCGCGTCCTCGCCACGCCGTGCCGCGCGGCGCGGCCGCGGCCGCGGCAGCGGCGCCGCCCGCGCCTGCGCGTGGCCGTGCTTGACGTCCATGCAGTCAAACTCGGTGCCCGGGCCGGGCCCGCGCTCCCAGAACCACACGCTCTTGTCGCGCCCGCACGTCGCGAGGTAGTTGCCGCACGGCGACCACGCCACGCCCTTGACCTCGTTCTCGTGGCCCTCCAGCTTCAGCACCTGCGGCGCGCGGGCGGCGGCGCGCGGGCGGCTGGCTGCGCGCGGGCTGCGCGGGTCGCCGGCCGGGGCGGCGGCGCCAGCGCCAGCGCAGCGGCAGCGCCCGCGCCGACGCAGCCAGCGCCGGCGGCGCACCTCCTCCCACAGCCCGCCCTGCAGCTGCCATATGGAGGTGCTGCCGTCGAAGCTGGCGGTGGCCAGGTGCGTGCCGCCCGGGGACCAGCAGCAGCTGCGGATGGACTTGGTGTGCGTGTCCTCGAGCACGGCGGCGCAGCGCCACCCGCGCTCGCGCTGCGCGCTGCGGCTCCAGATGCGGACGGTGCGGTCTCCGCTGCAGGAGGCCAGGGCGCTGCCTGCGGGGGCGATCGAGCCGCGCTGGGCGCGGGGGCGGGCGCAGCGGCGGGCCGCCATCCGCCGCGGCCGCCGCACCGTCGGGCGACCACGCGCAGTGCCAGACGCGGTCTGTGTGGCCCTGCAGCGTCTGCAGCAGCTCCAGGCTGTCGCCCATGAGCGGCGACGGCCGCAGAGGCGGCAGCAGCAGCGGCGGCAGCGCGGCCTGCTGCTCGCGTGCCGGGCTGTCGGCGGCGGTGCGGTGCGGAGCTGCTGGATCGTGGCGGTAAGAAAAGGGGAGTTACAGCAGTGGTCGTACGAGAAAGCCCGCGCGGTTTTGGGTGGTGTCCATACGCCATGGCCGGCCGCGCAGCCGCGCGCCAGCACCGCCCGACAGCAATTCCAGTGCTCGCATCGCCGCGGCCAAGCTGGCCCACCCATGAGCGTGGCACAAAACAAACAACTCGGGCGCGGCGGGACTGGCAAGGCCTCTCCAGGCAATCAGAGCGCGCAGGCAGCCAGCCGCCACACGGCGGCGCCCGACCACGCGACGGCGGCGCCCGAGCACACGCGCGCGCGGGAGCGTCCGCGCCCGTGCTGCGCCGCCCCCCAAGAGGGGTGGCGAGTGCACGTGGCCTCGGCATGCATGCAGGGGGTAATAGGGGTACGGGGCACCGAGAGGAGGTTGGGTTGGAGGCGCCGCACACGCTCGACGGACACCGGCATGGGCGCCCGGGCGCCGGCGGCGGCAGCTCGGGCGGCCGCCGCCGCGCCCGGCGCCCGGCGCGCGCGCGTGGCGTGTCGGCGCGTGGGCGCCGCGTCATGCTCGCAGCAGCAGGGGCGGCGGCAGCTCTGCCGGCCCACGCGCGCTCGCACACACGCACGCGTGGGGGCCGTGCCGCGAGCCGTGCCAAAACAGCGGCGCCCCGGCGGTGGCCCGAGGGGCGGGCGGCGCGCCGGCGCGCGCCCGGCCTGGCCGGGCCAGGCCCGCGCAGCGCTCGGCTGCCACTCCAGCACACCGCGCGTGCTTTGCCCCCAAACCAGCACACGGCCCTGGTAATACGAGCGCCCCGCCCAACCCAGCGGGTTCATGGCGTCTCCGGAGGCCGCCGCCGGGCGCGGCCTCGTGCACCCCACACCACCACTTGCGCCTGACGGGCACGCACCAGGCAGGCCTGCAGAGCGTTAAGCATCCCCCTCGCCCGCGCGGCCCGCAGCCCCGCTTGGATGGCCCCGCCCGCCGGTCGTGCGCGCCGAGGGCGTCACGTCGCGCGGCTGGCCATGGCCTCGCCCTTGATCTGCACGCCGCCAGCGCTGGCCTCCAGCTGCACGTGCAGCTGCAGCTGCACCGACGCCGCGCCACACTGGCCCCCGAGCACGCCGTTGGTGCCGTTGAGCGGCGCCGCGTGCGCGGCGGCCGCGCCGCACTGCTGCGCCGAGTGCTGCTGCTGGTGCTGCAGGTGCTGCTGGTGCTGCTGCTGCTGCTGCTGCTGCTGCTCGGGCTGCCGCCTGGGCTGCTGCTGCCCGCCCCCGGGCGCCAGCTGCTCGAGCTTGAGCTGCGGCGGCTGCGGCTGCTGCTGCCCCCCCGGCGCGCCAGCGCCGCCGCCGCCGGCGGCCGCGGCCTTGGCGCCCGCGGCCGCGAGGTCGTCCATGCTGCCGCCGAGCATGCCGCCGAGCAGCGGGCTGCTGCACGCGTCGTCTTCGAGGAAGTGGTGCAGGTGGATGGTGGCCATCGTCGGCGGCTGCTCCGGCGCGCCAAAGAGCAGCTGCATGAGGTCGCCGTCGCTGTGGTGGTCGTACGTCGCCTCGGGCGTCCACAGCTCGTCCATGCTCGGCGGGAGCTCCGCCTCCATGCCGCGCGGCATCATCGCCATCTGCTGGCTCGGCCCGCCCGCCGCGGGCATGCGGCCGCTGAACTGGGCAAAGTTGAAGAGCGTGCCGCAGCCGAGCGCCGACGGGAAGTCCGCCGGCAGCGGCGGCGGGCTCGGCACGCGCCCCGGCGCGCCGCCGGGGCCGCCGCCCTGCGCGCCGGGCGCGCCGCCGGGCGGGCCGCCGGGCGCGCCGCCCGGCGCGTCGTGCCCGCCGAGGCTGTCGATGTCGTCAAACATGGTGCTGCTGATGCGGCCGCCCGGCGGCGCGCCGGGCGGCGGCCCGCCCGGCGCCTGCGGCAGCAGCGCCTGCTGCTGCTGCTGCGCCGCCGCCGCCGTCGCCGGCAGCTGCGCCAGCGGGACGGGCGGCGGCGGCGGCATGAGCCCCGCCGCCGCCGCGTCCTGCGGCGGCAGGTGGTAACCGGGCGCCTGCGCGTGGTGCTGCGCCGGCATGAAGCCCGCGCCCCCGGGCAGGCCTGGCAGGCCTGGCATCGCGCCGAGCGGCGCGAGCGGCTCCTGCTTGACGTGCGCCTGCTGCTGCTGCTGCTGCTGCTGCTGCGCCGCGTGCGGCGCCGCGTGGTGCTGCTGCTGCAGCATCATGTGCGCCTGGAGGTCGAGCCCGCCCAGCTGCGGCTGATGCCCCGGCGGCGCCAGCAGCTGGCCGCTCGGGTCGTGCACGCCCAGCGGCTGCTGCGCCTGGCCCTGCGCCGCGTAGCCGTACGGCTGCATGCCCTGCAGCTGCATCATCTCGCCGCTGCCGCCGCCCGGCGGCGGCAGGAGCTGCTGCTGGCCGCTCGGGTCCGCGACGCCGAGCCCGCCCAGCGTCGGCGACGGCTGCTGCCCCTGCAGCTGCGGCATCACGCCGCCGGGCCTGCGCGAGCGCGGGCGCGGGCGCGGGCGCGGGCGCGGGCGTGAGCGGCGCGCGCGCGGCGCGGCCCGCGGCGCGCGCGCGCGGGCAGGCGCGGCGGTGGCGCTGCGCAGCGCGGCGCGGCGGCGCGCACATCGCTGTCGCGGCATAATAGGCCATGTCGGCGTGCACGTACTGCTGGCCGTAGCCGGGCTGCTGCGCAAACTGCTGGCCGTACGGCGCGCCCAGCTGGCCGGCGCCGTAGCCGTTGCCGCCCGGCAGCGCGCCCGGCACGGCGCCGCCGCCGTAGCCCGGCGGCAGCATCATGCCCGCCGCGTACATGGCCGCCGGGTCGTGGTGGCCCAGCGTCTCCGGCGCCATCAGCGCGGCATTGGCGGCGGCCTGGCGGGCGCGTGGCGGGCGGCGAGCAGCATGGGCGGGATTCCCCGCCCGGGCGCCCCACCCCCGCGCCGGCGCGCCGCGGCGGGCGGCGCGTCGGCCGGTTCGCAGCCCCCGCTCGCCCCGGGGCGCGCGCGGCCGGTGCAATGCCCCCCCGTCGCGCGGCGGGCGCACCAGCTGCCTGCTCCGCTTGGCCGCGCGCGGCGCCGACTTGCCGCCGGCGCAGCCCACGTGGTGCTTGCCCGGCTTGAGGCCCTTGCCGCACTTGGGGCAATGCGTGAGCTCCGTGCCGTGCCCGCGCTCCTTGCCGCTGCCCCGGATGTCCGGGGGCGCCCTGCGCGGGGCGCCGCGGTCGGGCGGGGCTCGTTCCCGGCCGGCCCGTCCGCGCCGGCGCGCACGGGACGCGAGTGGCTCACCTGTAATGCACCTTCAGGCGCCACAGCTCAGCGAAACTGCGCTTGCAGCCCGGAAAGGGGCAGAAATAGCGCTCCGACGCCGTGTACGCGGCATCACCATCCTCGGTCGCCATGCCGGCGCGAATGGTGCCGCCCTGGGGCCGCGGCGTGCCTCGCTAGCGTCGCATGTGCCGGGGCCGCGTCCCTGGCGCTCGCCGCGGTCCGACCGATCGCGCGTGGCGGGGCTCTCGGCGCGCGTGATCGCCTGGCACAGGGTGGGGGCGCGCGAGCGGCGCGGGCGCGGAGACGGGCGGGCGCATGCCGACGCCCCAAAGACCTGCTGCCGGTCAATTAAGCAAGGGCCGGCCCGTGCAGTGCCGCCACGCCGGCCGCCGCCTCCTCCCAACGCACCCGCGCGGCGCCAGGCGCCCGCCGGGGGTCCCCTCGCCGCGCGGCGGCGCGCTGGCGGCGGGCCCGGCTATCCGCCGCGCCGCCGGTCACGTCGCGCCGCGGCCGGCGTGGAAGTAGCGGGTCCCAAAGTCCGCCACCTTCTGCAGCACCGGGAACTGCGCCCGCCAGCGTGCCGTGAGCGCGCCGATCGCTCCCCACACCTGCGGCGCGAGGGCGGGGTGCGGCGTGAGGGGCGCGGGCCCGGGCGCGTCGCCGCCGCGGCCGCTGGTTGGCGCGCGCGCGCCAATCGCCGCCGCGGCCGCTGGTTGGTGTGGGCGCGCGCGCCAACCGCAGCAGAACGTGCCTGCCGGTGCTGCAGCGCGGCGTCGACGCTCCAGAAGCGCATGCGCAGCACGTTCCAAGCGACCAGACACAGCAGCGGCTGGCGGCGCGGCGTGAGCAGCATGACCGTCAGCCCTGCCGCCGCCGCAATCTCACTCTGCGCCACCCACAGCCCGACGGCGGCCTGGCGCGATGCGAGCCACGCGAAGAGCGCCTCGCCCCGCAGCGCCGCCCAGACCGGATGCGCCCTGTGGTGCTCGTGGGCGAACCACGCGACGTTGACCAGCGCAACCGTGGCCCAGGGCATTACGAGGGGCGTGAAGGGCGCGCGCGCGGTCGCCGCCGCCGCGCCAGCGAGCAGGGCCCACTGCCCGTCCGTGTGCGAGAGCACGCGCGCCGCCCATGCGCGCAGCGCCGCCAGGTCTGCGAGGCTGCGCGGCAGCCCCTGCGCGGCGTGGACCTTGAGTGCCTGGCACGCGAGCACCGCGAGCGCGAGGCGAAGGTACGCCCAGGTCGCGAGGCGCAGGCTGAACGGCTGCACGACGGCGAGCGTGAGGACCAGGATCTGCGCGCCGCGCGGGCGGGCGGGCGGCGGGCTCGGCGCGGCGGCGCCTGCGAGCGTGCGGCAGAGCGCGGCGGCGCCTGCGTGTGCGCGCGCGCGGCGCGGCGCTCACCATCAGATACAGCAACGCCATGTGTAGCTGCCGCTCGTAGGGCAGCCGCGCCAGGGCCTGAGCGGCGACGGGCACGGGCCCGCTCGACGCCCGAGGCGGCGGCGCCGCCGCCGCCGCGGCCGGCGCGCCGGCGCCGCCGCTGCGGGGCTGCTGCGGCGGCGGCGGCGGCGGCTGGCTGGCGGGCGCGGGCGCGGCGCCGGTGACCAGCGCCGGTTCAAAGTCGGGGTCCACGTGCCGCTTGAACCACTTGGCCTTGACCTGCGGGCAGTTGAGACTAGTTGCAGCAGCGCGGTCGCGCGCGCTGCGGGCCGCGGCCGCGCGCGCTGCGCGTGCCTTGAGCAGCGCAGCCGGCGCCGCGGCGCCTGGTAGCTCCACGTTCCTCAGGTGCGACGCGAACGCCTCGCACTCCCAGTCGTACGCCCTGTGTCGCCGCGGGCGTCGTGGGGTCGGCTGGCTCTAGGCGCGGGCGAGCGCTGCAGGCCGGCGCGCAGTCGGCCGCGCAGTCGGCCGGCGCGCCAGCACCCGCCCACGCTGCTCCCGCCGCACACGTCCCCCAAGCGCCTGTCCCGGCCACCCACCGAAAGGCCGCCAGCTTGGCTTCATCGTCCGCCATTGGCGCTGGCCGGCCCGGCGGCGCGCGCGGGCGTGGGCGGCTGCGGCAGCTCGCGGCGGCCGCTGCTCTGCACGGCGCCGTGCGCGCGGCGTGCGGGCGGGCGGCGCGAATGGATCAAAGCGCGCAGGTTGTCAAGAGATGGGTGGGTGGCATGACAGCTCAGAAGCGTTCTGGTCGAAGGGTTTTCAACCCATCGCGCCCGCGACCGCCTCGCCTCGCCGCCGCCGCCACGCGCCCACCAAATGGCCACCGCGGCGCCCCCCGCAGCTCCAGAGGTCCTGGATGTACACGACCTCACGCCGCCGGCCGCCAAGTGGCTCCGCTTGCGGTCGCTGCAGGTGCGGCGCTTGGCCCATCCGCCGCCGACGCAGCTTGCTGGGCCGTCGCAGGCTCACCGGCCGCTCCCGCCGCTGCCGCTCCCCCTCCTACGCAGTGCAGGGACGCGCAGGGCAGGTGCGCGGGGGCGGTTGGCGCGGGCAGCAGTGGCGCGGCGGGGGCGGTTGGCGCGGGCAGCAGCGGCGCGGCGGTTGGCGCGCCGCGTGACCGCCGCGGCCGTCGGGGCGCAGGACGTACGACTGGGAGTTTGTTGAGCGCGTCTCAAAGTTCCGGGAGACCGACGGCGTCGGCGTCTTCGCGCGCGTGCGTGCTGCGCGTGCCGCCGCACATGCTGCAGCAAGCCTTCTTCCGCCCTCACCGCCGACGCCGCGCGGCGCGCGACCGCCAGGTCGTGGCCCAGGGCCAGCCCGACCGGCTGCTCGTGATCGCGCAGTGGCGGCCGCCCGTGCGCACGTTTGTGCTCGAGCTGCCGGCGGGCGTGATCGAGCGCGGCGAGACCCCGGCGCAGGTCGCGGTGCGCGAGCTCCGCGAGGAGACAGGTGGGCTTCTTGGCGGCGGCGGCGGCGGCGGCGGCGGCGGCGGCGGGCGCTCCGCCGACGCGGGAGCGCGCCGCAGGCTTCACCGGCGCGGTCACGCGCGTCACGCCCGAGTGCACGAACGACCAGGGGCTTTGCAACAGCTGCCTGAATGTGAGTGCGAGGCGGCACGCAGCGCCTCGGCGCGGGGCCGGCAGCGCCGCTGCTGAGCGCCGCCGCCCGGCGCCTGCAGTTTGCCTTTGCCACGGTCGACGCCGCCGCGCCCGAGAACGCCGACCCGAAGCCCCAGCTGGAGGTGCGCGGCGCGGGGCCCGCCCACAGCGCCAGGCGTGCGCCGGCGCCGGCGCCGACGCCGACGCCGCCCGCTCGCCCGCTCGCCCGCGGCCCGCCCGCCCGCAGCTGGGCGAGACGCTGCAGGTGCTGCTGCTGCCGCTGCGGGGCCTCGCAGACGCGCTGCTCGGCCTGCAGCGCGCAAACGGCTGGGCGGTCGACAGCCGGCTGCTGGCGTTTGCTCTGGGGCTCGCGTTTGAGTTTGATCGCGGCAGCAGCGCCTGAGCCACCGCCGCCAGGCCCGCGCCAGCAGCAGCGGCATGGCAGACGCAGGGGCGACGGCGGCGCCGACGCCCGTGCCCGACCCGCTCGCGGCGGACCCGCTGCCGACCGCGGAGCAGCTCGCCGCCGCGGCGGCCGCCGCGGCGGCGCAGAAGGCGAGCAGCCTCGCGGGCGAGCCCGGCGGCGTGAAGAGCCTGGGCCTGGGCAAGGGCCTGGGTGGCGCGGGGCTGGGGCCCAAGCGCAAGGGCAAGCCCGGCGGCAGCACGATCAGCAGCGCGACTGCCCCCGCGGCGCTCGCGGTGCGCGGCGGCGCCGGCCGCAGCGGCGGGGCGGGCGCGCCGGGCCTGTCGCGCGCGGGCGCGGCCGCCGGCGCCGCCGGCGCGCCGCCCCCGCCGGCGGCCGCGGGGTCCAGCGCGGCCGCGGCGGCGCGCCCCGCCGCGCCGGGCGAGCGCGCGCTGGCCAAGGGCGGCGGCGGGCTGTCGCCGGGCAGCTTCAACCTGCGCATGTCCCGCGACACGCTGGACGAGGACGAGTGGGAGAGCACCAGCACCGACGAGAGAGAGGTGACCGACCGCGGCGGCTGCCGCTGGCATCGGGCGCCGCGGCCCGCGCGCGGGGGCGCCCGGCCACGCCGCGCCCCGTCGCTGCCCGCGCACGCAGGCCAGCGCTGCCGCGGCGGCGGCAGCGCCACCGCCGCCGCCGCAGGGCTGGGCGCTGTCGGAGGTCTTTGACACCGACGCGCTGCTGCTCTGCGGCGGCGTGCTCGCGGCCATGGCCGGCGCGCTGCTCGTGCTGGGCGGCGCGGCGTACCTCAAGGGGCGGAGGTAAAAGCCGGGGCGGCGGCCTTGAGGGCTGCTGCTGCCGCACGGCCGCGCGGCGGGCAGGGGGGTGTGGGGGCGGAGGGGGGCTCGCAGCGCCTCGAGCGGTGACGGTGCAACGATGTGTTATTACAACGGCAACGACGACCGCAGCAGCCTCGGCGCCCAGCCTAGACGGCGGTCTGGGAAAATGCCCACGCGCGCACGGCCAGCGCCGCCCAGCGCGCCGCCGCGGCCACGACCGCCGCCGCGGCCGCCCACAGCACGCCCGCGAGCAGCGGCGCGGCGCGCAGCAGGCGCTGGATCGCCGTGAACGGCGCCGCGGTGGTGCCCAAGACCGCCAGCAGCCCCGCGCCGCTCGGCGCCGCCATGGCCGCCGCCAGTTCGCACGTGCCCGGCGCGCCGCCGGCGGCGCGCGGCGCCGCCGCGGCGGCCGCAGGGCGGCCGCCGCCGAGCGCCCGCGCCGCGGCGAGCAGCGGCAGCAGGCCCCGCAGGCAGCGCCACTGCAGCGCCAGCAGCCACAGCGGCGGCATGCACTGCAGCGCGGCGGGGCCCGAGGGCTGCCGCAGCACCGCCAGCTGCGCCGTGAGGGCCTGCAGCGCTGCCACTTGCGGCCGGCTGCGGTGGTCGAAGCGGCGCAGCGCGCCCTCCAGCGCGGCGGCCAGGCCCGGGCTGCCGGCGGCGCGCGTGGCAGGGCCGGCGGCGGCGAGCGCGGCGGCCAGCGCGGCCGCCTGCTCCAGGCCGGCGGCGACGTCGATGCTCAGCAGATGGGGCTGCGGCGCAAGGCCGGCCGCCGAGCCGAGGAGCACCAGGCCCGCGGACGCTGCCACGACGTGCGCCGGCACCGGCTCGCAGGGCGGCGCCGCCCTGCGCGGGGGCGGAGGGCGGCTGAGCAGGCGGCGTGGCCGCGCGGCTGCACGGCGGCCCATGCGCGACTGGGCGCACCTGCCGACCCTGGCGCCGCGCAGCTGCGCGGCGATGGCCTTGGCCCACAGCCCCGGCAGCCCGCCATGGTCGCCCGCGCGCAGGCCCGCCAGCAGGCCTTCGTAGTCAGCCTGTGTGCGCAGCGCCTCAAACACCTGCGCGCGGCGGGGCGGCGGGGCAGCGTGGGCGGCGTGGGCGGGCGCCGGCGCGCCGGCGGCGTGCTGGCTGCGCGGGGGCGCGCCTGGGGCTCGGTCGTCACAACGCCCGACCACGCGCCGCCGCCGCGCGCCGGCCACGCCATGAGCGTGCAGCGGGGCCCGCCCGGCGGCCAGCCGGGCGCGCCGCCGCCGGCGCCCGTGAGCACGAGGACGCAGCCCCGCCCCGCCCGCCTGCGGCGGCGGCGGCGTCCGGGCGTCAGCGTCGGGCGCGGCGCGGGCAGCAGCGCTGGGGTCGACCCAGGCCCCAGGTGGCGGGCACGCGCGCGGCCGCCCACCCCGCCTCGCCCGCGCCGTCGGCGAGGCCCGGCGCGGGCAGCAGGCGCTGCAGCTCCGCGCGAGAGGGCGGCGGCAGGTCGTGCCAGCACTTGAACTCCAGCTCGGCCGCCGCGGGGCCCGCCGCGGTGGAGCCCGCGCCTGCGTCGCGCTCCGTGTCGGCCGCCGCCGACGCGGCGGTGGCGGCGGGGCTCAGGAAGATGGGTCGGTGCACGGCGGCGCCATGCGCCGCGCGCCGCGTCGCCGCGAGCTGCTCGATCGCGGTCGCGACCAGCTGGCCGCCTGCGCCGCCCCCCGCGTCGGCGGCGACCAGCACGTCATACGAGGCCACGACCGCCTCGGACGCCACGCCGCTGGGGCCAACGAACGTGGCGCGCTTGCCGGCGCAGTCGAGGAGCACCAGCCGGCTGCCGTGGTGGACGCGAACGGCGCCGCGCGGCGGCGCCGCCGCCGCGGCGGGCGCGCCGGGCGGCGCCGGCGCGACCGGCGGCATGGCCGCCTCCTGCGCCTCCTCTGCTGAGCCGGCCGCCGCCGCGCCCGCAGAGCGCAGCGGCGTCGCGCCGGTCGGCGCCGCGGCGCTCGCAAAGCCCGCCGCCTCGAGCAGCGCGTCGGCGAGCGCACCGCGCTCAATCGCCGCTGGGGGCGGCGGGCGGGCGGGCGGCGGCGTGGGCGGGTGGCGGCGTGGGCGGGTGGCGGCGTGGGCGCGCGCGGGCGCGCCAGGTTGTGGCGCGCGCGCGGCGGCGCAGGCGCAGCCGCGCCGCGCACCCACGCCCGTCGGCGTCCCGCCGCCCACTGCCAGGCCCCCCTGCGTGAAGCGCTCGACGCGGCGCGGCCCCGCCGGGCCGACCTGGGCCACGCCCTGCAGCAGCGTCAGCGCGCCCCCGACGCGCAGCGGCGCGGCCGGCGCCAGCGCGCACAGCGCCGCCGCAGCGCGCGGCCCCAGCGCGACGAGCAGCCCGTCCTCGGCGGCGGCGGCCCCCGCCGCGGGCCGGGCGTCGTGCATTTCGACTGCGAACCCGGCTCGCGCGAGTCCGACCGCCGCGCCGACGCCGACCGGCCCGCCGCCCACCACGACTGCCCGCGGCGCGGCCGCGCGCACGGAGCAGCAGCGGCGGCGGCGGCGGGGCGCTGCTGCCAGGGGGAACGGGCGGCGCCCCGGCGCGTCGCGCGCCGTGAGCGGCCGCTGCCGCTGCGCCGCGGCGGCGAGCATGTCGTTTGCCGCTCGCTGTGGCGCGGGAAGAGCGCGGGAGGGGCGCGGGAGGGGCGCCCAGGCGCGAATGCGGCTGCTGGGGCGGCGGCGCGGGCGCGCTGCGGCCGCGACGACGCGTCGCGTGCGCGAGCGGGGCGTCGCCCCGAGCGAGATCGGGCTGCACGGGGCGCCTTGGGGCGCTCACAAACGGGCGGGCGGATGGGCGGAAGGCAGATGGGCCGGCGCCGGACACCCGTTACGAGGGCTCGGCGCGCCCTGCGCCCAGCCCGTCACGCCTGCCGCGCGCGCTTGCCGTCCTCGCTGCCGCCGTCCAGCGCCGCGGCAGCGGCCTTGCGCTTGGCCTCGGCCGCCGCGCGCGCGGCCGCGACCGCCGCCAGCGCGGTGCGCGCGCCGCCGCCGCCGCCGCCCGGCGCCGCGGGCGCGGCCGGCTGCGCCGCCGGCGCGAGCGGGGGCGCCGCCGTGCCGCCTTCGCCGCCTGGCGCCGCCACCGGCTGCGGCGTCAGTCGGCGCGGCGCGGGCTGCGCGGCCGCCTCGGCAACGGGCGTGGGCGTCAGCCGGCGCGGCGCGGGCGCGGGCGCGGGCGCCGCCGCGGCCGCCACGGGGGAGGGGTTGATGCGCCGCGGCTGCACGCCGCCGCCGCCGCCGGCCGCCGGCGGCGCGCCGACCGCCTGCGGCTGGATGCGCTTGGGCGCGGGGCCCGCCGCCCCCGCGCCCCCGGGGGCGGCCGCGCCCGCCGCCTGCTGGCCGCCGCGGGCGTCGCCGCCGGCGCGGGCGGCGGCTGCGGCGGCGGCGTCGCGGCGCCGCCGCCCCCGCACGCGCCGCCGTGGCCGCCGCGGCCGCGGCGGCGCGCGCCATGCCCTCGGCCAGCCCCGGCGGCAGCTCCTCGCGCGGCAGCGGCTCCCCGAGCTCCCCCGGCGCAAAGGTCAACAGCGAGCAGTAGCCGTCGTGCGAGCTGACCGCGAGCGCGGCGCCGTCGCGCGACCACGCGAGGTCGGTTATGGGAGCGTAGTGCAGCGGCCCCGCCAGCAGGCATGGCTCCAGCGTCTGCGCGCGCGCGGCGGCGGCGCGGACAGCAGCGCGTGGGGCCGGGAACGGCCGGGGGCGGCCGCACGCACGCGCAAAGACGGCGCGCGCGCACACGCAGGGGCCCCACCTGCGTGTCAAAGAGCAGCACACTGTCCAGCGTGGCCACCGCAAGGACCAGCCGGTACGGCAGGCCCAGCGCGCTGCCGCCGCCGCCGCCGCCCGCCTCGCCGCCGGCCTGGTCGCCGGCGCCAGCGCCGCCGCGCAGCCGGAAGAGCAGCGGGCAGAAGCGCACCGCGGTGGAGGCCTTGGCGGGGCACGGCAGCGACGCGAGCGGGCTGCCCCTGCGGGCGGGCGCGGGGGCGCGCGCGGGGCGCGTCGGCGGCCGCCCCGCTGCGCACGCGCACGCGCGCGCCCCCCTGCACGCGCCAGGTGGGCAGCGGCGCGGCGCGGCGGCCGCACCACTGGCCCCGGGCGTAGAGGTACGTTGTGTTGCGCGCCCGCGGCGCCGCGCCGTTCTCGTCGCGCGCGAGCCCCGCCGGCACGGCGAGCAGCGAGCCGTCGGGCGACCACGCCAGGCGCCGGAAGAAGACCTGCAGGCTCTCATCGTGGAACAGCGACACCTGCAGCGCCTTGGCCGGCGTCCCCGCCGCGGGCTCGCCGCCGCCGCCGGCGACGGGCTCCTGCTGCGCTGCCGCCGCCGCTGCCGCGGGGTCGCCGCCGCCCTCGCCGCCGGCGCCCGGCGGCGCGCGGCCGGGCGTCGGCGGCAGCGGCAGCGTGCGCTTGGCGAGCGTCGCGGCGTGGACCAGCTCCTTGGCCAGCGCCGTGCTGCCCTTGATCGCGCCCGCGCCGGAGCCCTTGCCCGCCGCCGGCGGCGGCTTGGGCGCGTGCACGCGCACGCTGCGGTCCGCGCTCGCGCTCGCGAGCCACGCGCCCAGCGGGTCCCACGCCACGCCCTGAACGTAGTGTCGGTGCCCGACCAGCCGGTTCTGCGCCGGCGGCAGCGGGCGCGGCGGCGGAGCTCAGCGCCCGCCTCCCGTGCCTGCACGCCACGGCCGCCTGCCGCGCCCGCCCGCTACGGCTGCCCGCCGCGCCGCGCGCCGCGCGTCGCACCAGGTAGGTGCGCTGCTCGACGTCAAACAGCATGACGTCATTTTCGACGCTCCCGCTCAGCAGCGCCGCGTCGTCGTGGCTCCACGCGAGGTCGGTCACGTCGTCGTGGTGGCCCCGCAGGCTCGCCGCCATGCGCCACGCGAAGCGCGGCTCCCGCGCCGCGTCGCCGTCGGCGTCGCCCTCGCCGGCCGCGCCCGCGCCCGCGGCGGCGCGCGCCGGCGCCGGCGTCGCGGCGGGGCTGCCGCGGGCGGCCGGCGCCGCCGCGGGCGTCGCGCAGGGCGAGCCGCCGCGCGCGCCGGCGGCGTCGGGGGGCTTGGCCACGGACGCCGGCGTGCCGGGCCCCGCGCCGCCGCCGCGCGCCGCGCTCCCCGTTGCCGCTGCCGCCGCCGCCGCCGCCGCCGCCGCGCCGGGCGCGAGCCGCCAGACGATGACCTCGCCGCTGTCGCCCGCCGACGCCAGGCAGTGGCCTGTGGGCGGGCATCGGCACGGTGCGCGCGCGCCGTTGGCGACGGCGCGCTCGCGCCGCCGCTGCCGCCGCGGGCGCGCCCACAGCGGGGCCACCGCCGTGCCGCGCCTGTTCGCGAGAAGCGCACGCAGTTGATGGTGCGGCTGTGCCCCTCCAGGCTGCGCACGTAGCGCACCGCGGGCGTGCCGTCCGGCTCGGGGCAGAGCTCCCATAGCTGCGGCGGCGGCGGCGGCGGCAGCGGCGGTTGGCGCGCGCTCCGCGCGCTGCGGCAGCGCGCGCCGCGCGGCTGCTGCTGGGCCGGCGGCGGGCGCGCTGCGGGCGCGGCCCGCGCCTTGACGTCCTTGTCGGCGCCCCCGGTCGCCAGGTAGCCGTCGACGGGGTGAAAGTCGACGGAGAAGACGGGCTCCTTGGCGTGCCAGACAATCTGCAGCGTCTTGGCGCGCATGGTGGCGCCGGGCCGCCCCGCCCGCCCAGGCGGCCGGCCCTGGGTCTGGGGACCGGACGCCGCGAAGCCCGCGCCGCGATCGGCGGTGCACGGCTGGCAGTGAGCTGCTGCTGCTCCCGCTCCCGAGGCACGCTGGCGCGCCTCGCGCGACTGCCAGGGACACACAGCTCTACGGCGGCGCAGCGGCCGTGTGGCGAGCGGAACAGGACAGGGGCCGCGCCGTGCGCGGTTCGGGTTTGAACGGCGGCGGCGGCGGCCTCGGCGCCTGCGTCCAGAGCGGAAGGGATCAGCCGCAGCGCTCGTTGCGCATGTTACAAATGGCCTCGCGCCCAGCGGCACGCGCGCCGCTCGTTCGCGCCGCGCGCCGCCCAGGGGCGCGCGCCCGCGCAAGTGGTCGACCCCCCTGAGAGAGAGAGAAGGCGCGACCCAGACGCCCCCGCCCGCCCGCCCTGCTTCAACGCCCACACAATCTGAGTGCGCGCGACGCGTGACGTGCCATGCTGCTGGCCCGCCGCAGCCGCCAGCCGCCGCGGCCAGCCCCCGCTCCTGCTCTCCTCCGCACGCAGCGGGCGCGCGCGCGCGCCGCCGCCGCCGCCGCGCCGGCCGGGGCCGAATGCGACGCGCGCATCTCGGCGCCCTGTGCCGATGTGTGGGCCGGCGCGCCGGCGCCGGCGCCGCGGCGCGCCCGCCCGGGCGGGCGCCGCCCACCGCGCGCGCGCACGCGCCCGCCGGGGGCCGCGCGCCGCGCGCCCGGTGCGTCCTGCAAGGCAGCGGCCTAGGACACGGCGGCGGTGCCGCTGGTGAAGCCGGGCATCTCGTAGCGGTAGCGCCCGTCGGCGGCGATGCCAAAGCCGCGGGGGTCGGCAAACACGTTCTCCAGCAGCTGCCCCTTCTCCGGCTTGGGCGACTCGTCCGCAAACTGCACGCTGTCCTCCACCTCGGCGGCGACCCTGCGCGTCGTGGGCGCGCGTGGCGCGCGCGCGCGTCAGCACGCCGCACGGGCGCAGCGGCGCGGCGCGGCAGGCGCCGGTCGGCGCGCAGCGCGGCGGCGCGGCGGCGGCGCGGGGGCGGCGGAGCAGCCTCACTTGTCCTCGATGGCCTTGATGTCGTCCTCCGTGGCGAGGCCCTCCGCGAGCATGATGCGCTTCAGCTGCGGGATGGGGTCGCGCGCCTGCGCGGGCAGCGGCAGGCCATGGCGGCGGGGGACGGCGGCGCGCGCGGGCGTCAGCGGCGCGCCGGGCGGCGCGCAGGTGCACGCTGTGTGTGTGCCTGCCGCGTCGGGGCTCCGCCGCGGGCCGGCGCGCGCGCGCGCGCGCGCGCGCGCGGGCGGGGTCCACCCACCTGGTACCGCGCCTTCTCCTCCTTGCTGCGCAGCTCGTCGGGGTCGGCGAGCGAGTGGCCGCGGAAGCGGTAGGTCTCCGCCTCGATCAGGGTCGGGCCGTCGCCGCGCCGCGCGCGCGCGATCGCCTCCAGCGCGACCTCGCGCACCTGCGCGCGCACGCGGGCAGGCGCGCGGCGGCGGCGGCGGCGGCGGCGGCGGCGGCGGCGGCGGCGGCGGCGGCGGCGGCGGCGGCGTTGGCATGGGGTCGCGGCGGCCCCGCAGGGCCGCACCCGCGCCAGCCCCGGCCCGGGCGCCTGCCTCGCGCCCGCCGCGCCCCCCGGCCGCGCCGCGGCGCCGCGCCTTGAGCACGTCCATTCCGTCCACGCGCACGCCGGGCATGCCAAAGGCGGGGCCCTTCTTGTAGATGTAGGGGAAGTCGGCGTCGCCGAGCGTGTGGCTCGTGCTGCGCAGGTGGCTCATGCCGATCGCCCACCTGCGGCGGCAAAGGAGCGGCGGCAGTGAGCGGACGCGTCTGCCGCGTCTGCCGCCGCGTCTGCCGCCGCGTCAGTCGGCTGTCGCCGGGTCAGTCAACCAGCTGCCGGGCGCGTGCCGCGCGCGCACATGTTGTTCTCGACGACAAAGATGTGGGGCAGCTTGTACAGGGCGGCCATGTTGAGGGACTCGTAGAACTGGCCCACGTTGCACGTGCCGTCGCCAAAGAACGAGCACGTCACGCTGTCGCTCGACTCGTCGCCCAGCACGCGGCGCCTGCGAGCGCGCGCGGCGGGGCGCGCGTGGCGCGGCGCGTGGGCGCCCGCGCCTGGCCGCGCCGCCCCGGCCCTGGCCCTGACCGCGCCGCCGCCGCGCGCAGCGCCGCCGCAGCTGCGGCGCCGCCGCGTCGCCCAGCTCGGGCTCAGGCTGGGCTCACTTGTACGCCGACTTGAACGCCGCGCCGACGCCGATGGGGATGCCCTCGCCGATGAAGGCGTAGCCGCCCAGCACGCCGTGCTTGGCGCTGAACATGTGCATGCTGCCGCCCTGCCCGCGGCAGCAGCCCGTCTGCTTGCCAAAGAGCTCTGCCATGACCTGGCGGCGGCGGCAAGAGGCGCGGGCGCGGGCGGGCGGGCGTGGGTGGGCGTGGGCGTGGGTGGGAGACAGTAGGCGCGGCGGAGCGGGTGCGGGCCGCGGGGCGCGCACCTCGCGCGCGGGCACGCCCTTGGAGAGCGCGTGCACGTGGTCGCGGTACGTGGAGCACACGTAGTCGTCGGGGCGCAGGCAGCGGATGATGCCTGCGCGCCGGCGCCGGCGTCAGCGAGCGGCGCGCGCGCAGCGCGCGGCGGCGCGGCCGCGCGCGGCGGCGCGGGCGAGCGGCGCGCGCACCCGTGGACACGGCCTCCTGGCCGGAGTAGAGGTGCACGAAGCCAAACATCTTGCCGCGGTAGTACATCTGGCGCCGCGGCGGGGCCGGGCGCGCGCGGGGCGGCGCGGTGCGGGCGATCGGCGCAGTTCCGCGCGCGCACGCAGCGCCCAGCAGGGCCCAGCAGCGCGCGGCAGCGCCGGCGCCAGCGCGACAGCGCCGCCGGGCGCCGCACCTGCGCGCACATCTCCTCGAACTCGCGGCCGAGGACCATGTCGTAGTAGAGGTCCTTGGCCACCTCGGGCGTGAGCCCCGCCTTGGCCGCGGCCGCGGAGGTGCCGTCCTTCTTGGCGGTCGTCGCGACCGCGCGCACCACGAGCGGCGCCCTGAGCGCGGGGGGCGGGGAGGGCCGGCGGGGTGAGCGCGGGCGCGCGGGCAGGGCGAGCGCTCGCGCGCCCGCCGCGCCGCGTGCTGCTGCTGCTGCTGCCCCGCGCTGCTGCTGCGGCGTCGCGCACCTGCGCGGCTGCTGCGCGCGGGCGCCGGCTGCGCGCCCGGTCTGGGCCTTGGCCATGAGCGACGCCATGGCGGTGGAGCGCCGGCGGCGAGGGGCCTGCGGCGGCCGCGGGCGCGGGCGGGGCGGCGGCAGCAGCGTCAGCGCCGCCGCTGCTGCCGCGCCGCCGGAGGCGCCGCGGCCCGCCGCCGGGCCCGCCCGCAGCCCGGGGCCCGCCCGGCCCGCCCGCCGACCCGGGGGCGGGGCGGCACCCTGCAATCCGGGCGCGCGCGGCCGGCTGGGCGGGGCGCAGGCGCAATCAGGGAACCGTTGCTGCAGTTGCCCCGCCGCTCGGCCGCCCCGCGCCACCCAGGAGCCGGGACGGTGCCGCCGCCGCGCGCCCGCGCCCGCAGGCGCCCGGTGCAGGCCGCGGGAGCGCTTGTAACGCTCCATCAGCGCGCAGGCGCCTGGGCCGCCCGCGGGGTGCCCTGGCGCCCCTCGTGCGGCCTGCTACCGGCCCGCCGCCGACTCCCGGTCGCCCCCGCGCCCGCTGCGCGCGCCGGGGCGCCGCGCCCGCCGGCGTGCGCGCGCGGTGCGCACCTGGCTCGCCGGGGTCGCGTGCGGTGGTGCGGGGGCGGGGACGGCCGCGACGCTGCGCCAATGTGGGGCGGCGCGCGCTGCAGGCGCGGGGTGGTGGGCGCGCATCACCATCGCCGCGGCCCAGGTCTTTGCGCGCGGGGGGCACGCAGGGGCACCCCGGGGCTCACCCCGCCCACATCGCCCGTGCAGCCGCACCCTCGCCAGCCTCCGCGCCTGCAGACTCGAGCTCCCCCCGCGCCAGCGCCGCCCCGCGGCCCCCTCGCGCCCCGCGGCGCGGCTGTCCGGCGCCGTCTCGCTTTCACACAGCTCCGGTGAGCGCGCCGCGACGTGCGGCAGCGCGGGCGGCCCGCACGGCCCCGCGGCCCGCGTGCTCGGCGTGTCGTGGCCCGCCGCGGCGCCGCGGCGGCCCGGGCGCTCCCGGCGCGGTGCTTAAGCGACCGATCGACGCGCCGGGCGCGTCTGGGCGCCGGCCCGCGGCCGTTTGGCGCGGCGCGCCATTCAAACTTGCTGCCGCATCCCCCGCTGCTGCCTCTGCTCCGCAGCAGGCGCCATGGCGGGCATGTTTGGCGGCGGCTTCGGCGGCGACGCGGGCAACCAGTTCGCGGGCGGCGGCTTCATGCCCAGGCGGGCCGGCGGCGCGACAGCAGCGCGGCGCGCCGCCGCTGCCGCCCGCACGCGCCGCGCGCCGGCTCACCCGCAGCCGCCGCCGCCCGGCCGCCGCCCCGCGCAGCCAAGCCAACGACCAGGGCTTCGGCGGCGGCGCCGGCTCCGGCGGGCGGGTGCGCGGCGCGGCGCGCGGCAGCGGCGCGGCGCCACGCGCCGGCGCAGGCCGCCCAAGCCGCCGCCGCCGCTGCCGCGCGCGCAGTCCCGCGGCAGCAGCGCCGTGACGCTGCGCACGCTCACCATCCGGCAGCTGGTCAAGGTGCGGCGCCGCGCCGCCGGGCGCGCCGCGCGCCGCGCGCGGCCGCCCGAGCCCGCGCGCCGACCCGGCCCGGCCCGCCGCCGGCCCGGCCCGCGCGAACCCCGCGCACGCAGGCGGTGGCCAACACCGACGACGACGTCTTCAAGGTTGACGGCGTGGAGCTCAACAACGTGCGCGCCGCGCTGCTCTCCGCCCGGCGGCGCCCACGGGCGCCCGGGCGCGCCGCGCGCCGACGCCCGTCGCCGCGCGCGCCCGTCGACGCGCGCTGCCCCCCCCCCCCCTCCAACACACACACGCCCCGCCCGCGCCAGGTGACGGTGCTGGGCAAGATCGTGGGCGTGAAGGACAGCAACATGAACCTCACGCTCACCATCAGCGACGGCACCGGCACCATGGAGCTGGACCACTGGATCAGCGACGACAGCGACGTGGTGCGCCGCCCGCACCGCGCACGCGGCAGCAGGCGCCGCAGCCGCCGGCAGCGCCACCGGCGCGTCAGCCAGGCTGACGCGCGCGCCGCGCCGCGCCCGTGCGCCAACAGACGGCGGCGAACAAGAAGGCCGAGTGGCGCGCGGGCGTGTACGTGCGCGCGTTTGGGCACCTGCGCCGCAGCCAGCACAGCCACGCGCCCAACCTGCAAGCCTTCAACGTGCGCTCCATCACCAACTTCAACGAGGTGACACCGCGCGCCGCAGCGGCCCCGCGCCGCGGCGCGCGCCTGCGGGCCGCGGCGTGGCCCGCCCGCCCCGGCGCCGCACCGGGCGCCGCGCTCAACCCTGGCCCCTGACCCCTGAACCCTGGCGCCGCCGCCCAGGTGACGTACCACTTCCTGCGATGCATCTTTGAGCACCTCCACATCACCAAGGGCGGCGCGGGCGCGCCCGGCCAGGCGCGCCGCGCGCCGCGCGGCTGCCGGCGCCCGCCCGTGCGCCGGCGGCAGCGCGCGCGAGCGCACGCCGCGAGCGCTGGCCGCGAGCGCACGCCGTGCCCGCGCCCGCGCGCAGGGCCTCGCCGGCGGCGCCGGCATGGCCGGCCTGGGCGCGCCGGGCGGCGGCGCCGCGGCGGGCGGCTGGGGCGGCGCCGGCGGCGCGACCGCGTACGCCGGCGCCGCCGGCGGCGCGGGCGACCCGTGCTCCGCCGCGGTGATGGCCATAATCCAGGCCGCCAACTCCGACAACGGCGCGCACAAGCACGAGGTGCGCGCCGCACGGCGCGCGACACGGCCGCGGCCGCCCGCGCGACGCGGGCGGGGCGGAGCGCCTCGCTGCGCTCCCGCCCGGAGCGGGCTTTCTCACCGCACGCGCACGCGCGCACGCGCGCCGCGTCGCCGGCGTCGCCCGCAGCTCTACACCAAGCTGAGCGGGCAGTACGGCAAGGCGGCGATCGACGCCGCGATCGAGAGCCTCACCAGCGAGGCGCACGTGTACACCACCTGCGACGACGACCACTTCAAGGCCGCCTGACGCGGCGCCGCGTTGTCCATTCGAGGGCCGCAGCGCAGCGCCGGGCGCCCGCGGCCCGAGCGCGGTCGGGCGGGTGGGTGGGGCGCCGCTGCAAAGCGAGCGCCGCGGGGGGCACGCCGAGCAACGGGCCGCGACCGCCTTGCGGTTACTCTGCCGCCGCGCGCGCGGCCGGCGCGCCCGTACGCCGCTGCTCGCGCCCCGCAGCCGCCGCCGCTCTCGGCGGCGCAGGTCAATCAGCAGCAGCACCACGCGCGCTGCGCTCGCTACAGTCCCCCATATCCCCGCCGCCGCCCGGTCACCCAAATGTGCCGCCCCCGCCAGCGAGCTCGCCGCCCGCGCCGCCGCGCCCGCTGGCGCGCCTTGCGGCTGCGCGGCCGCGCCGCCGCGCGCCCGCGCCGTCACTGCGTCTCCCACGGCTCGACGTCGCCGAGCGCGACGGTCATGCCGTTGAGCGCGGGCGTGAGGGCGATGTAGTGCGCCATGCGGCTGTTGTCGCGCGCCTTGGCGCGCACCGCGGTCTCGAGCACGCGCGCGTGGTCCTGCGCCGCCTCGCCGTCGAGCGGCGGCAGCTTGTCGAGGTAGTCGCCCTGCACGTAGACGTGGCAGTCGGGCAGCCCCGGCTCGAAGACGTGCGGCATGAAGCTGTCGTCGCCGAAGCCGCCGTACTCCTGCAGCGCCGACGCGAGCGACGCGCCCTCGAGCCCCCGCACGGTGTGCCGCACGCCGCTCTTGTCGATGACAAAGATCTGCACCATGCGGTCGAACACCGTGGGCGTGGAGCTGCTGGCACGCGTCAGCGCCGGCGCCAGCGCGCGGCCCAGGGCGCGCAGCGCCATGCCCGCGGCGGCGGCGCGGCGCGGGGATCGACGCCGCTGCTGCTGCCAATGGCGCCCCGGCCGAGGGCGAGCGGGCGGGAGGGGGCGCGCTCCGGGAGGTACGGAGAGTGGGCGAGCGGTGGGAGGAGTGGCGGCGCGCGGCGGGTCGGGGCGGGGCGAGCAGGGGCGCGGGCAGGCGAGGCGGCAGGGCAGTGCCCACCGGGGCTCAGCGCCAGCCCCTCGCCGCCCGCTGGGAGATACAGAGCACCGAGATAGGCGCCCCCGACCGCGCCTGGCCGCCACGCCGCGCCCGCCCGCCACAGCCCGCCGCAGCAGCAGCGAGGGCCGCGCAGCGCACCCCCCACGCCGCGCCCCGGTGTCCCATGGACCCGCTCTGATCCCACTCGTCCAACGGGCGTGATGGGTGCGCGCGGCGCCGACGGCCCGGCGCGCGGCGCGGCGGCGCCGCTGCTGCCGCCGCACGAGCGGCAGCGCCCCGGCCCGCCGCCGCCGCCGCCGCCTGCGCGGCGGCCGCCGGTGGACCTGGGCTGGCGCCTGGCGCGGCGGCTGTCGCGCCTGCTCGTGCTGCTGCGCGCGTGGCCGGCGCTCGCGCTGGCGGGCGTCGCGGTGGCCGAGGCGCTGCTCGTGTCGCGGCTCGGGGCGGTGTCGGCCGCCTTCTACGCCGCCTTCCTCGACGACCAGCGCGGGCGCGTGGCGGGGCTGCTGGCCTGGAGCGGCGGCGCCTACGCCGGCGCGGCCGCGTTCTACGCGGCCAAGGCCGCGCTGCGCGACGCGCTCGCGTGGCGCTGGCGCGGCGCGCTCGCGGCGCACGCGCAGGCGCTCTACGTGTCCGCCGTCGCCGGCGGCGCCGCGCTGCGCGCGGACAGCCCCGACCAGCGCCTGGCGCAGGACCTGCCGCTGCTCACCGACGCGCTGGCCGACGTGCTGGGCGTGCTCGCGGGCGCGCCGTTTGGCGCGCTCTGGTACGCCCACCTCACGCGCCAGGTGTTTGGCAGCTGGCTGCCCGTGCTCGCGGCGGGCGCCTACTTTGCCGCGGGCGCGCTGCTGCAGCGCCTCGCGATGGCGCCGGTCGCGGCGGGCGTGTTTGCGCTCGAGGCCGCGGAGGGCGGCTACCGCTACGCGCACATGCGCCTGCGCGCGTGGGCGCCCGAGGTAGCGCTCGCGCGCGCCGCGCCGGCCGAGGGCGCGGCGCTCGCGGGCGCGCTCGCGCGCGTGCTGCGCGCGCAGGGCGCCCTCGTGCTGCGCCGCGCGGCGCTGACGTGCGCGACCAAGGCCCTCGACTACGGCGGCCTTGTCGTCAGCTTTGGGTGCCTCGCGGCCGCGGTGTTTGGCGGCGACGGCTGGGCCGACGCGCGGCACAGCCCCGGCGGGCTCGCGGCGCGCGTGTCGCTGGCCAGCTTCTACCTGCTCACCCTCATCAACAGCCTCACACAGGTGCGGCGGCGGCCGTGTGGGAGCGCCAGCGGTGCTCGCGTCAGCGCTCGTGCCAGTGTGTGATGGGAGCCAGTGCTTGATGGGAGTGCGGGCGCGCTCCCAAGTGTGCTTGATGGGAGTGCGGGCGCGCTCCCAAGTGTGTGATGGGAGCGCGCCCGCACTCCCATCAAGCACGGACTCCCATCACACACTTGCACGAGATGGTGCTCCGGCCGGCAGTGCACGCGCCCGGGGCCGAGTGCGCGCCGCCGCCGACACGCCGCGCCGCGCCGCCGCCCGCCGGGGGCGCCAGGTGCTCGACCTCGGCGGCCAGGCGTCGACCCTGGCCGGCCTCACCGCGCGCGTGAGCGAGCTGCTGGAGGAGCTGGAGCGGCTGCAGCCGCAGCAGTATGCGCGGCTGGAGCTGCAGCAGGAGCAGGAGCAGGCCGCGCCGCCGGCGCCGCCGCCGCGTGCGTCGTGGGAGGGCGCGTGGCCACTGCAGCTCGTCGGCGACGGCGCCGCGCCGGCGCACCGGCGCTTCGCGAGCCAGGCGGTGACGCTGCAGCCGCCGGCGCTCGTGGCCGTCGCGCCGGCGGCCGGCGCGGCGGGCGCGGGCGGCGCGGGCGGTGCGGCCGAGCCGGAGGTGCTGCAGGTCAGCGTGCACGGCCTGGGCAGCGACGTGCTGCTGCAGGAGGTGCGCCGCGCCTTCCCCGACTCGCCCCGCCTCGCGCCGCTCCTGGCCGTGGTGAGCGTGCAGTTCTGCGGGCCCGCGCGGCGCCGCCTGGCGCGCGCGCTCGGCGCGGCGCGCGCGCGCGGGCAGGCGGAGGTGCCGCTCGGCGTGCTCGCCGGCGGCAGCGACAGCGGCGCCGATGGCGACAGCTGCGCGGGCGGCGGCGGCGACAGCGACAGCAGCGAGGGCGGCGGCCCCGGCGGCGTGTGCAGCGCGGGCGAGATGCGGCACATGCTGGACACCTTCCTGGCCTGGCAGGGCGCGGTGTGCAGCTTCCTGGCGGCCAGGTGCGCGCGCGCCGCGCGCCGCGGGGCGCGGCCGCAGCGCACGCGCCGGCGCGCCGACCGCGCCGACCCCGCCGACCCTGCTGTCCGGCCGCGGCGCCGCAGGGGGCACTGGGCGGACGCGGTCGACCCGCGCAGCGGCGCCGCGCTGCGCGGGCGCGGGGCGGGCGCGGCGTATGACGAGGTCATCGGCGCGAGCGTGCTGCTGGGCTACGCCAAGCAGCAGCAGCAGCCGCAGCAGCAGCAGCAGCCGCAGCAGCAGCAGCAGCAGCCCGGCGGCGGCGGCAGCGGCGGCGGTTTTGCGCTCATCAGGCACCCGCTCGCCGGCACCGCAATCTACCCGGCGACGCTCTTCACGTCGGCGCCGCTCCCACTCGTGCACGAGGCGCTGCGGCACGCGGCGGGCGGCGGCAGCGGCTGCGGCGGCGGCGGCGGCGGCAGCTGCAGCCTGAGCGCCGGCGTGGCGAGCACGAGCAGCAGCAGCGGCGGCGGCGGCGGCGGCGGCTGCTTCGGCCCGGCGGCGGCGGCGCCGCCGCCAGTCGCATGGCCGCCGGCGGTTCGTGCTGCGGGTCCCCCGCTGCTGGCGTGCTGCGGCCTCAGCGTGGGCACGCCCGCGGGCGTGCCGGTCGTGCGGGAGCTGCACCTGCGGCTGGGCCCTGGCCCCTGCTCCCTGCTCATCCGGGGGCCCAGCGGCTGCGGCAAGACCACGCTTCTGCGCTGCCTGGCGGGGCTGTGGCCGGCCGAGGCGGGGCGCTTCAGCGTGCCGGCGCCGGCGAGCCAGCAGGGCGGCGCAGTCGGCGGCGGCGCCATGTTCCTGCCGCAGCGCGTGCTCGCGGCGCCGGGGCCGAGCCTACGAGATCAGCTGGCCCACCCGAGCCCGGGGGCGGCGTTTGCCTGCAGCTGCGCGTGCGACGGCGGCGGCTGGCAGGGCGACAAGCAGGCGGCGCTCGTGCAGCAGCAGCGGCACCACCGGCGGCGGCGGCAGCACCTGCAGCGCGGCAGCGGCGGCTGGTGGCAGGACTGGCTCACGTGCGGCGTGCTGCGCGAGCACCAGCAGCTGGGCGCGCAGCAGCAGCGTGAGCAGCTCGTTGCGCCGCGCGGGGACGCGCCGCACAAGCAGGTCGCCGGCGGCAGCGGCGGCGGCGCGTGCTGCGGCGCCTGTCAGCGACTGCTCGGCGCGCTGGACGCGGTAGGCCTCTCGTACCTGCTGCCGCGGCTGCCGGCGGGGCTGGACACCGCCGCGGCGGACTGGGGCGCCCTGCTGTCGCCGGGCGAGCTCCAGCGGCTCGCCTTTGCGCGCCTGCTGCTGCACCGCCCCGCGCTGGCGCTGCTGGACGAGCCGACGTCGTCGCTGCCGGCCGACGCGGCGCTGGCGCTGTTCCGCGCGCTGCGGGACGCGGGCGTGAGCTACGTCACCGTGGGGCACGGCGCCGCGCTGGCGGGCGCGCACGGCGCGCTGCTGGTCGTCTCTGGCGACGGCCGCGGCGGCTGGGCGCTGTCAGCGGCGGCGGAGGTGCCGTAGTGGCAGGGCGGCCTCTGGGAGTTGCAACCACTCTCCGCCACCCGGCCGCAGCCCGATTCTTCGCCGGCGGAGCTCCGCCGACAGACAGCAAAGCAGCAAGCCCTCGGCGCGCGCGCTCGCGCACCAGTCAGCACGTCAAGCTTTGGCGTCAAGCCCTGACTCTAGGCTGAGCAAAGCAAGCACGACAGAACAACGCAGTGCGGTCAGGGCCGGATTGAACGAATGGGCACCGACGGCACTGATCGTACAGAGGTCAGCACGCAAGAAGCTGCCAGAGGTCAGGTCAGGAGGTCAGGTCCGGAGGTAAGGTCAGGAGGTCAGGTCAGGGGAGAGGTCACAGCAGCAGGCGCCTGCCCGCGCGCCGCGCGGCCGGCGGCGGCGGCGCCGCCGCGCCGGGCCACTCCCACGCGCAGCCGCCACGCGCCAGCAGCAGCTCGCCGGGTGCCGCCGCCGGCGGCCCTGCGTCGCTGCTGACCGTCCAGCCCTCAAGCCCCGCCAGCAGCTCTGCCAGCTCTGCGCCGTCGCTGCCGCGGTCGCCGAGATTGCCGCGCAGGTCCAGCAGCTCCAGGCGTCGCCAGCCGCGCGCGCCCGCCGCCGCCAGCAGCACGCGCACGCCTGGGAGGCCCAGGCGGTTGCCGGCCAGCTGCAGCGTCGCCAGCAGCGGCCAGCACCCGCGCGCCTGCGCCTGCGCCAGCAGCGCCCCGGCGACGGGTGTGAGCCCGAGGTGCGCCAGGTCCAGGCGCTGGAGGGCCGGCCAGTGAGCGCCGCAGATGGCCAGCCCCGCGACGAGGTCGATGGTGGCATCACTGGCCGGCGCTGCGCCGCCGGCGCCGCCGCCGCCGCTCGCGCGCGTGCCGCCGCCGCCGCCGCCGCCCTCGCCCGACGCCGGCGGCGGGAAGGCCTGCTGCACGGCCGCAGCGGCGTCCGCCGCCGCCGCCGCCGCCACGCGGAGCGCGGCTGCCACCGCTGCCGCCGCGGCGCCGGCCGCCGAGCCGAGCTGCTGCTGCGGGCCGGCCACGGCTGCGTGGGGCAGGCCCTTGGCCGCCGCCTCGGCGCGCGCGGCGCCGTCGCGGTCGCCGCCGCCCCGCCCGGCGCCGATGGCGGCCGCGACCGCGGCGAGCAGCGCGTCGGCCGCGCCGCCGGCGCCCGGCGCGGCGAGCGCGCTGGCCGGCCGCCCCGCGCTCACGCGCAGCGAGCGCAGCGCGGGCAGCGCGCTCAGGAGGAGGAGCAGCAGCGGCGTCGCCTCGGGCCTGTGCGCGGCCGTCACTGCGGCGACGCGGCGCCAGCGCGCCGGCGTGGACAGCGCGCCCGCGACGTCGACGACGCGCAGCGGGCTCCGCACGCACAGGCTCGTCGCCGCGAGCTGCTCCGACTGGTGCAGCGCCCTGCACGTCAGCCGCAGGTACACCACCAGCGGCGGCGTCAGCCCCGACGGCGCCTGCCCGCGCAGCCAGTCGAGGGTGATGCAGATGCCGGCGTACAGGTCGCACGGCGCCGGGCGGCGGCCGAAGAACGCGGGATGGAAGCGCCGCGCCGCCAGCGCGGGGTCGAGCGCGGCCAGCAGGCGCCGGCGCAGGGCGGGCCACGACACCCAGCCGGCGGCCTCCTCCAGGGCGTTGGCCGCGGCGCGTTCGATCACGGGGCGCACGACGACGCCCGCCGCCCAGGCGAGGAGGCCGCCGAGCAGCGAGGCGGCGAGGAGCAGCGCCAGGAGTGCCAGCTTGAGCGAGAGGCAGAGCAGCAGCAGGGCCACCGTGCCCGCCGCCACCATGGTTGCAGAGGGAGAGAGGCCCGGCAGCTGCGCACTGCTGCTGCGGCCGCGGACGCCGCGGACCGCGCCGCTGCTGCCGCCGCTGCCGGCGCCGCCGGCGCTCGGCGCGCTGCACCTGCCCGGCGCGACGAGAGTCTGGGGTCCGCACCACGCGAACGGCGCAGCTCAAGAGCGCTCTCGCTCGCGCCTGGCGGTGGCGCCCTGGGCGATGCCCTCTCGCCGGGCTGGTGCGCGCGTGGCGGCGCTGGGGATCGCGGTCCCCGTGCTGCCGAGAGGTCGAGCGGTGGTACGCGCCGCCCGCGACGCAGTACTGCGCAGCAGCAGCAGCAGCAGCAGACGCGCCGGCGCCTCTGGCGCCGCCGCCCGGCCGCCCTGACGCGCTGGCCACGAGCTGCGCGGTCGCGTCGGGCTGGTGAGTGTGCGGGGCCGGGCACCGACACCGCAGGAGCGCCGTGGCGGCGCAGCGCCAGGCCCTGGCCCGCTGCGCCACGGCGGCGCGGTCGTCGACGCGCGTCGTTGCCCCGCGCGCATGCACACAATTCCCGCGCCGGTGCGTCACAGCACCCAGCGCCCGCGCACGTCGCACGCACGTCGCACGCACGTCCAAAAACGGGCCTCTAGCGCGCAATCAATCGCCTATGCAAGACCGGCGGCACGAATGAAGCGCCGGCCGGGCCCCCTGCCAGCGGGCGCTGGCCCGCACCTAACGCCCCCGACCGCGGCAGCCGCCTGGGCTCCAGTGCTCCCCCCGCAACGCCCGCTGCGCTCACAGCCCCCGCCGCGCCCGCCCAGCCCCGTCCTCCCCACGCGCGCCGCTGCTGCAGCCGCTGCTGCCGCGCGCTCCGACGCCGCCGCCGGCGCGTGCGCCGCGCGCCGCGCCGCGGCCGCACGCGGGCCGCGGCGCGCGGCGGGGCCGCGCGGCCACCTTGCGCGCGGGCGCGCGCGTGTGCCGCCGCCTAGGCCTGCGCGGGCTTGCCCTTGTACTTGCGCTTCGCCTGGCTGTAGAGGAAGACGCCAAACATGGCCAGCCCCGTGCCTGCGCGCCGGCCGCGGCGCGGCGCGGGGCGTGCGGGTCGGGCGCGGGCGCCGCGGCGCCGCATCGAAACCGCGCCCGCCGGCTGGCCCCGCGGCGCGGCGCGGCCCCGCGGCGGCGGCGGCGCGGCGCGCACCGAACGCGTTTTGCGGGCCCATGGGGTTTTGGAACGCGACGACGCTCGCGACGATGACGACGACGCGCTTGACGCAGTTGCCGATGCTGTGCGTGACGGGCGAGACGCGGGAGAGGATCATGTAGCTGAGCTGCTGGTAGCCGTGGAAGCAGATGCCCGCGCTCAGCAGCCGGCGCGCGAGGTCGGCCTGCGCCGCAGAGTCAAAGCCCTGCGCGCGCGCGGGGCGCGCGGCCGCGGCCGCGGCGGCGGCGTCGGCGGCGGCGCGGCGTCGGCGCGCGGCGGCAGGCGCCGCGGCCCCGCGCGCAGCGTGGGCGGCCGCACCGCGGCCGCGAGCTTGTGCGGGAGGCAGGGCAGGCCCTCGACGAGCACGGTGACGGGGAGGAGCATGAAGAAGGCCATGATCGTGATGACCTGGAAGAGGTTCATGTTGTCGATCGCGCCCTTGGAGATCATGAACTTCTTGCTCAGCACGTTGCGCGACTGGAACGTGATGTTGCTGAACATCGCGGCGAGGAAGCCGGTCCAGTTGAAGGTCGTCTCGCTCAGCGACGCGAGCACGACGCCGCCGACGATCGGCAGCAGCGTGAGCAGCACGGGCACGGGCGGGACGTCGCCGAGGAAGATGGCAGACATGATCACGCTGAAGAAGGGCTCCATCGCCTGGCGCGCGGCGGGGGGACCACGGCGGGCGGGCGGGCGGGCGGGCGGGCGGGCGGGCGGGCGGGCGGGGGAGGAGAGGGCGTGCGTGAGCGGGCAGGCGCGAGGGTGGGCGTGGGCGTGGCAACGCGGCGCGGGCGCGGGGCGGCGGCGCGCGGGGCGGCGGCGCGCGGGGCGGCGCGCACCTTGACAGTGTGCGTGAAGGAGACCGCGACCTTGCCGAGGCTGACGTTGGTGAGCACGTTGCCCAGCACGTGGATGATGGCCAGCGGGTACACGCTCGCGACCTGGAGCGCGCGCGGCGGGAGCAGCACGGACGCGGCGGCGCGCCGCTGCTGAGCGGCAGCGCGGCGGGCGAGCGCGCAGCGCGGGCGAGCGCGCGGCGCCGCACCGTCGCGGCGTCGAGGCGCGGGCGCTTGACGAGGCCGGTGGTCCAGAAGACCGCGGAGAGCACCATGCCGATGAGGAACTGGATGTTGGTCACCGTCAGCGGGTGCGCAAAGCCCTTGAGCAGCGTCTTGTTGAAGCTGCGCGGCGGTCGCGGTCGCGGCGGTCGCGGTCTAGTCGGCGCGCCGGCTGCCGCCGCCGGCCGCGCTGCACCGGCGCGCGCCGTGCCCTGCTCGCCGCCGCTGCGGGCCCGGGGCGCGCCGCGCGCGCGCCGCGCACATGTTGAAGTAGATGTTGGCCAGGTACCAGCCCGCGAACAGCGCGCCCAGGCCGAGCAGCGCGACCAGGCCGCCCGACGGCTTGTCGTCGGCCGCTGCGCGGGGTGGGCGCGGGCGCGGCGCGGCGCGGCGCGGCGCCCAATTGGACACGGCGGGAGCGACCGACGCCCCCTGCCGGCGCCGCTTCGCTTGCCGACGCGCAGCGCCGCCGCCCGCGCCGCCGCCCGCGCCGCCGCCCGCGCCGCCGCCGCACCTGCTGCGTCGCCCGCTGCTGCTGCTTGGCACACGCCCGGCGCCGGCCGGTGCTGCGGTTGCCGGGCCCAGGCGGGCCCGGGCGGGCTGCTGCGGACTGCTGCTGCTGCTGCGGGCGCCAGGCTCAGCGGCGCGCAGGCGGGCTGCTGTGGCGCGCGGAGGGGCAGCGTCCGGGCGCCCAGGATCGGGGCGGGCCGGCCCCGCGCCGCCAGGCGCGCGGGGCCCGCATGTCTGCTCGCAATCGCGTTCATCGCCGGCGGCGCGGGCCACCCGGCCGTCGTGGCGTGCCCGCGGCAGCGCTCCCGGGCGGGTCGCGGCGTGAGTGTGACCCCGGCATCCAGGCCCGCGGCAGGGTCGCAGTCAGAGGGTCTCCATGTTACGCCCGCCCGGTTCATCGGCTGCGCCGCCCGGGCCGGCCGTGGATCGTGCTCACCGCCCACCGCTCATCCGTGGCCCGCGCGGGCGCGTCAGGCGTGTGCAGGTACAAACTTGGTGCGACAGCCCGCGCCGAGGACCCCCGAATGGAGCAGCTGGACGCCTACGCGCGCCCCGGCGGCGGAGGCCGGCTGGGAAGCGGCGGAGGGCTGCCGCCGGACGTGCTGGCGGTGCTGCCGCGCGACGGCGCGGCGCAGCTCGCGCTCTCGCATGCCATCGCGGCGCACGCGTACGGCCAGCAGGTGCGGGTGGCGGAGGCGGGGCGGGGGCGGCGGCGCAGAGGGCTGGCCGCCGCGGCGAGCGGGCGCGCCAACTGCCGCCGCCGCGCGCAGGCGGCGCGCCTGGAGGGCGAGAACCGGCAGCTCGCCGCCGACCTGGACGCGGCGGCGGCGCACGCGGAGTCGCTGGAGCGGCGCCTCGGGGCCGCCGAGGCGGAGGCGGCCGACGCGCAGGCGCGCGCGCGCGCCGCGCTGGGCGAGCAGCACAAGCTCGTGGCCGAGAAGAGCGCCCTGATCGAGACGGTGCGCCGGCTCAACCGCGAGGTCGCGCGACTGGAGCACTTCAAGCGCAACCTGCTGCAGACGCTGCAGGACGAGGAGGAGGTGCGCGGCGCCGCGCGCGGCCGACGGCGCGCTCGCTCGCTGCCCCGCGCCCGCCCGCCGCGCTCACCCGCGCCCGCGGCCCCGCAGTCCGACTCGGCGGGCGGCTTTGCGCCGTCGCTGGCGGCGGTGGACCTCACGACCGAGCGCCTGGTCAGCGAGGTGCTGCACAGCGCCGACGGCATCGCGGCAGCGGCGGCCGCGGCAGCTGCCGCGGCGGGCGCGCAGCAGGCGCAGACGCAGCAGAAGCAGCAGCAGCAGCAGCAGCAGCCGCAGCAGCAGCAGCAGAGGCTGGGCAGCCGCGTGTCGCCGGCAAAGCCGGGCGCGCTCTCTGCCGCGGGCTCGGCGGCCAGCAGAGCGCTCGGTGCGCTGGGCGGGCGGCTGGGCCGCAGCAGCGCTGCGCTGGCGCCTGCACCCGCGGGGGGGCCGACCACCACCCGCCGCCGACCCTGCCACCGCCGCCGCCGCCGCTCAGGCTCGCCGCCCAGCCCCAGCGCCAACCCCTACGCCTCGCGGTCGCCGTATAGGGGCGACAAGTCGCCGGCGCCGTGCGCGGGCCCGCCCAGCCCTACGCCCGCGTCCGCGCGTCGCCGGCCTCGCCGTGCCAGGGCGCGGCGTGCACGCCGGGGCGGCTCAGCGGCAGCGGCAGCGGCGGCGGCGTGCCCGCCAGCTCGCCGCGCGTGGACGGCAAGGAGTTTTTCCGGCAGGCCAGGTGCGCCCGCGCGGCGCGGCGCCGCGCGCTCACGGGCCGCCGGGGGCGCCGCAGCCCGGCGCCGGGGCCGGCGCGCCGCGCCCGCCGACGCCGCCCCGCGCGGGGCGCCCGCCGTGTGCGCAGGGCGCGGCTGTCGTACGAGCAGTTCAGCCAGTTCCTGGTCGCGATCAAGGAGCTCAACGGCGGCCGCGCGAGCCGGGAGGACACGCTCGGCGCGGCGCGGGGCCTCTTTGGCGCGGGCAACGCCGACCTCTACGGTGCGCGGCGCGGGGCCGGGCAGCGCGCAAGCGTGCGGGCGCGCGCGGCGGCGGGACAGACAAAAGCGGCGGCGCCTGGCGGGCCGGCTGCCGGCGCCGCCACGCATGCGCGCCCGCCGCACGCGCGCGCAGGCCTGTTCGAGCAGCTGCTCATGCGGCACCTCGCCGTGTGAGCAGCTCGCGCGCAGCGCAGCGCACGGCGCCTGGAGTTGTGGAGCGCTGGAGTTGCGCCCGCGACGCATTGCTGCCCGGGCCGGCCGCGGCGGCGGCCGCAGCTGTTCCATCACTGACCGCTGCTGGGCCCTGGTGGGCGATAACCCAAACCCGCGCTGGGCCACGAGCGGGCGCGCGTCCGAGCTCCCTGTGTTACCTCTGCCTACGTGCGAGGGGCCGCGCCGGCAACAACACCCGTGTGTAAAGACGTACACAACCTGTGCTTGCTCCCCGACGCCGCCGCCGCTACTGCGGCGCCGTGCGCCCCGCGCGCGGCGAGGCAGCGCACGCAAGGGCCCCCAGGCCGCTCGTTCCGTGCTCTCCATGCCGCCCTCCCTGCTGATGCCGCGGCCCGCGCGGCGCGGCGGCGGCCCGCCGCGCAGCAATGCACATGCGCGGCGGGCCGCCGCGCGCGCCGCGCCGCGTGCAGCGCGCGGCCGCGGGCCGCCCCACCCGCCCGCCGCCGGCGCGCGTCGCGCCAGCACACCAGCGTCGCTGCCGCGGCCCGCCGGCGCGGGGCTGCGCACGAGGTGCGCACGCCAGCCGCGCCGGCGGCCCGTGCGGCCGCGCCAACACCACACCGCCGCGCCGGGGCCGGCGTCCCCGGCCGAGCTCCGCCCGCAGGGCGCCGCGCCGGCCGCCGCCAGCTGCTGCGGGCAGCGGCAGCTGCCGCGGACGGCGCGGCGCGCGCCCTCCCGCGTCCGCGCGCGCCGGCCGGCCGCGCCCGGCCCTCCGTCGCACCGGGCTCCGCGTGCCGCGCGGGCTCACTGCTGGATGATCTTGATCGAGTTGATCATCTCCTCGCCCATGGCCTTGAGCACCGACGCGACCATCTCCTGGCCCGCCGCAAACTGCTCCTTGATCTGCTCCGCGAGCTTCTCCGCCTCCTCCGTGCCCTTGGGCAGCGTGAGGTCCTCGCGCGTGTCGCCGTTCTCGAGCATCAGCGTCACCTGGTGCGCGCGGCCAGCCGGGCGCGGGGCGGCGTCGGCGCGCGCGCTGCAGCGGCGGGCCCCGGCGCGCGGCGGCGGCGGCGGGCGGCGCGCGGCGCGCGGCGGCGGGCCCCGGCACGCCGCGCGGCGGCGGGCGCGGCCCCGGCGCGGCGGCGGGGCACTCACGAAGCCCTCGTCGTTCACGTCGACGATGGTGTACTCGATGCGGGAGATGTTGGGCACCTGGGAGAGCAGCAGCAGCAGCAGCAGCAGCAGCAGCAGCAGCAGCAGCGGCAGCGCGTGGGCGGGAGCGCCGCACGCGCCCGAAAGAGGCGGCGCGCCGGGCCGATGCGCGCGCCAGCTGCGCGGTGCCCGGCGCAGCCGCGGCGGGGCGCCGCGGGGCGCGCCGCAGGGCGCGCCGGGAACGCGGGCGCGGCTCCCGGCCCGCGGCGACTCACGTCCATGTTGTGGGACGAGGGCGTCATGTCCTCATACTTCTTGCCCGTGAAGATGTCCACGCCGGTGAAGTTACACTTGGCGTGGCCGTGCTTGCCGGTCTTGGAGGTGGACACGTCCACGACCTGCGCCGCGGCGCCGGCCGCCGTCGGCGCCAGCTGCTGCGGCCGCCGCCGTCCGCCGCGCGCAGCGCAGCGGCGCCGCTGCTGCGCTGCGCTGCTGCGCACCTTGCAGGGGCGGCCGCGGATGACGATGAAGCCGTTCTTGCGGATGGTGCCCGCCTGCTGGGGGAAGGTGAGCGACGCGCCCGCGTCGGTCGACTCGAAGGTCTCGTGGTCTACGCGGCGGCGCGCGGGCGGCAGCGGGCGGCGCGGGTCGGCGGCCGCGCCGCCGGCGCGCCGGCACGGCGCCGCTCCGCCGGCGCGCGGCCCCGGGCCCGCTAATCGGCGCCGGGCGTCACGCGCGCGCGGGGAGCGGCAACCCGGCCCCGGGGCGAGCCCACCGCCCGGCCGGGCAGCAGCGCCTGCTCCCGGCCGGCAGGGGCCGCCGCGCGACCGCGGCGCGGGCTGACGCCCACGTCAACGGGACACGCTGGCGCCCGCGCGCCGCCGCGGGGCTCCGCGGCGCCGCGGGGAGGCGCAGGGGGGGCCGTGATGGCCGGGCCATCGCCGCGCCGGCGGCCACGCCGCCCCGCGCGCCCGGCCGCGCCCGCGCCGGCTCCAGCTGCGCGCGGGGACCGCCGCTCCGCCCGACGGGGGTGCGGGCATGCATGCCGCCTGCCCCCGCCGCCTGCTGGCGCCGGCAGCAGCGCCCGCCGGTGCTGCCGCCGCTGCTGCCCCGGCTGGCACCGCTGGCGGTCCCCAGAGCCTCCGAAGGCCGCGCGCGCCTCACCGTGCTCAGACATGGTGACGGCGGGCGGGAGGTGGGCGAGAGGGGGGTGTGGGGCGAGTGCTGCCGCGGAGGGTAGCACGGTGGGACAGGAGAGGGCCCGGAGAGGCCGGGGCCGCGGCGCGCGCGCGACCAGGCCGCGCCGAGCGCGCGCGCCGAGCTGCCGCGGTTTTGTCGAATCGAGCTGCCCGCGGGCCCGATGGGCCTCACGACGCGTCCGCCGCATTGGCGCGCGGGCGGCCGAGGGCGCCGGCACGCCGGCGCGCCGCGCGGGCCGGCGCGGCGCGCGCCAGCGGGCGCGCTTGGACGAGCGCGGCGGCGGCGCAAGGGGGGTGCTGGTCACACAGCACCGTCGCGCCCCCCGCTCTCTCGCTCCTCGGCCCGCTGCGGCGCGCTGCGCTGCCGCCCCCGTGCTGCGGCGCGCTGCGGCGCTGCGCCCCGTGCGCGCTCACTGAGCATCGCCGCCCTCCGCCGCGCCGTCGCCCGCCGCCGCCGGCGGCGGCGCGTCGCCGGCGGCCGCGGCGGCGCCGAGCGGGATGCCGTACGTGCCCGCCCACACGCCCTTTGCCGCGTAGACGCCCACGAGCGCGGCGACGTCGGCGGCAAAGATGAAGCCGAAGCTCTTCCACACAAACGGCAGCGCCACGTTGATGAGCGGGACGAGCAGGAAGAGCAGGTTGAGCGCGTCCTTCTCGGCCGCGCTGCAGTCGCGCGCGCGCAGGCTCGGGATGGTGAACATCCACACGCTCCACATGCCGAGCAGGCGCGGGATCGCGGGCTCGTCGGTCGGCCAGATGAGGTTGAACGAGAGCAGCCCGCCGGCGAGCACCGCCGCCCACGCCTGCACCTCAAACACCGTGTACAGCGCGCTGCCCTTCACGGCCGGGTTCTTGCCCTTGGCCGTGCTCGACCGCGGCGCAAACGTGCCCGCCGTCTGCCGCGTAAGCTTGCTCAGCTGCTTGTCCAGGCCCGCCGTCGGCCCGGCCTCGCCGCCGCCGTCCGCCGCCGCCGCCGGCTGCTGCTGCTGCTGCTGCTCCGCCCGGCACGCCAGCCGCGGCGCGCGCAGCGGCGCGCCGCCGCCCCGCAGCGGTCGCGCCGGCGCGCCTGGCGTCGCTGGGCGGCCCAGCCGCGCCGCGGGCGCGCGGGCGAGCTGCATGGCGCGGATCTTGCTGCTGCTCGGGCCTGAGCTGCTGCTGCGCGCTGGGGGGCCTGGTCGGTGCGCGAGGGCGCGGCGGGGCGGTCGCGATGGGCGCGCGCGCGGGACGCGAGCGCAATTGACGCAGCGCCGCGCCAGCCGCAAAAGCCGACGCGGCGGCGCAGCGCGAGGGCACAACGGCGTGCGGCCGCGGACGGCGCACCGGGTCGGCCAGGCGCCTGACGGGCGGCTCCCTTACACGCACCGCCTCACCAGCCCTCGCCGTCGTCGCTGCCGCCGTCGTCGCTGCCCGCGAGCGCCGCGCCGTCGGGCTCGTCGTCGCTCGGCGCGGCCTTGTCCCAGTCCTTCATCTTCACGCCGCCGCTCAGCCCGGGGAAGCCTTCGCCGAGCACCGACCAGCCCGCGCTGCCGGCCGCGGGCGCGGGCGCGGCGCCGCGCGGCCGCCCGCCCGGCACGAGCCGCTCGTCGCCGGCGCCGGCGCCGGCGCCCGCCGCGGCCGCGGCCGCCGCGCCGCCGGCCTTGAGCTCGGCGAGGAAGCCCGCGCGGCTGGCCTTGGCGGCGCCCTTGGCGGCCTTGCCGCCGGCCGCGTCGGCGTCGCGCTTGGCCTTCTGCGCCTTGTTGACCGCGTTGAACAGCAGCACCACGCCGCGCGTGGCGAGCTTCTGCAGCTGCTTCTCGCGCGCGTCGGCCGCGGGGTCCTCGCCCTTGCGCGGCACGCGCTGCGGCGGCGGTCACGGCGGCGGCGCGTGGGCCGCGGCCGGGGCGGCGGCAGCTGCGGGCACGGCGGCCGCGGGCGCGGCGTGCGCGCGCGCACCAGGTGGCCGCGCTTGCGCAGCTCCTGCCGCGCCCGCTTGGCGCCGCGCGCGGCGGCGTCGTCGGCGGCGGCCTCGGCCTTGCGCTTGGCGAGGCTGGCGCTCTCCGACAGGATGCCGCCGCCGCCGCCGCCGCCGGCGGCCTTGGCGGGCTTGTCCATGATCTTGGAGAACGCCTTGGCGAACGACGCCGCCTTGCCGCCGTCCAGGAACGAGGCGCGCGCCGCGCCGCCGCGCGGGCCGCCCTCGCCCTCGCCGCCGCTCTCGCTGCTGCCCGGGTCGCTGCTGCCCGGCGGCGCGTCGCCGTCGTCCAGGCCCTCGTCGTCGTCGTCGCTGCCGCCGCCGCTGCTGCTGGGGCCGTCGTCGGCGTCCAGGTCGGCGTCGAGCTCGCTGTCCGAGAACGCGTCGCCGTCGGCCGCCGCTGCGCCTGCAGCGGGGCCGCCGCCCGGCGCCGCACCGCCAGCGCCGCCGTCGCTGCTGCTCGGCGGCTCGTCGTCGCCGCCGTCGCTGCTGCTCAGGCCCCCCTCCGCGTCGGCGTCAAAGCCGGCGTCGAGGTCCGGCGCTGCGCGCGGGCGCAGGCGCGGGCGGTCGCGTGAGCGCGCGCCGCGCTGGGCGGGGGGCCGGCCGGCTGGCCAGCGCCAGCGCCAGCGCACACGGCTGCGGTACCGGCATCGCGACGCGGCAGCCGCAGCCCGCGCCGCGAAGCCCGCAGCCGCCAGCGGCGGCAGCGGCGCCGCCCGCGGCGGCGGCTCGCGCGCGGCTGCCGGGTGCCGCGCCGGCCGGCGCGCCTCACCGCCGTGGTCGCCATCATCTGACGGCTCCGAAGCGCCGCCCCCATCGCTGCTGGACGGCTCGGCGTCTGCTGCTGCTGCTGCGGCGCCGCGCTGCAGCTGCTGCGCCTGGCGCCGCGGCATGGTGACGTCTGTGGCACTCCGCTCCTGCCGCGACGCCCGTGAGGTGGTCAGCGGGGCGCGCCGGTGTGCTGGAGCTTGGCGGCCGGGGGCGGAGCACGCGGGCCGCGCCGGGCGGAGCGTCGTGAGTCTTCGGGAGCAGGAGCTGGTGCTGGCGCTGGTGCGGCCCACGCACCGCCGCGCCGTCGGCGGCCGCCGCGCCAGGGCGCAGCGGGGCGCAGGCGCGAACGGCGGGGCGACAGCTGGCGCGTGCAGCAGCTCTCCGGTGCACGGCAGACGCTGCGGCATTCCCCGGCCCGCGGCGGCCCCCGACCGGGGCAGCCGCGCCGCGCACGCCGCGCGCACGCGCCGGCGCAGCAGCGATGCCGCGCCGCGAGGCCTGGAACCCCTTCGACACGGCGGGGCCAGAGCGCATAAACTTCCCGGACCTGGCTGACGTGCTGGGCGATGCGGCAGCGCCGGGCGGCGGCGGCGAGGGCGGCGTTGTTGAGTTGGACATCGAGCTGCTCTCGCGCGCGAGCCCGGCGCCGATCGAGGCCGAGCCCGCGGCCCAGCCGCGATTTCTGCCGCTGGAGCTTTCGGAGCAGCTCGAGGAGCGCTGCCAGGGCTGGTTCGACTCGCTGACGGCCCTCAAGGCGGCCCGGGTGCGGCGCGCGCCCGCTGCTGCCGGCGGCGGCGCCGCGCGTGGGCGCCCTGCCAACTGGCCAGTCAGAGAGTGTGTGTTGTGAGGGGTGGGGGACTGATATCTGGCACGCACGCCGTCGACCGGCGCTGCCGCAGGGCGACTCGCCGACGCCGAGCTGCAGCTTCACGCTGCCTGGCATTCCCTTTCGCGAGCACGCCGCGCCGGAGCAGCAGGAGCAGCAGCTGGAGCGGGAGCAGGGGCCGGAGCCAGAGCAGGAACAGCAGGAACTGCTGGAGCAGGCGTCGGAGCAGGCGCCGGCGCAGCAGCCGCACCCAGAGCCGCCGAGCACGGCCAGCGGCCGCAGGGGCAGCTTTGAGTTTGCCTCGCCCTCCCGCGGCGAGCGCGCGGCGTCGCCGCTGCCGCCCTTCGCGCCGGGCGGCGAGCAGCTGCCGCAGCTGGAGAGGGGGCTGGAGCAACCGTCCGCTGACAGCCCGCCCGCCGGCGCGTCGCGCCTGAGCTGGCTGCTGCGGCAAAACCTGCAGCAGCTGCACACCCTCGCAGCAACGCAGCCGGGGCAGGCGCAGGCGCAGCAGGCACGAGAGCAGCAGGCGGCACTTGGGCGGCGGCAGCAGGCACCGACGCGGCAGGCGGCAGCCAGCGCGGCAGCCCCCAGCGAGGCGGAGCAGCAGGCGCTGCACGCGCGGCTGGGCGAGCTGCTGCAGCAGAACCAGGCGCAGCTGCAGCAGCTTTTGGAGGGCAGGCAGCCGGAGCAGGAGCGGCAGGATGCGCCTCCCCTGCAGCAGCGGCAGCAGCTGCAGCAGCAGCAGCAGCAGGAGCCGAGGCGACCGTCAGCGTCGCCGCACGCGTCGCCGCACGCTTCGCCGCACGCGTCGCCGCAGGAGCGGCGACGGCCGGAGCTGCCAGCTGCGGTGGTTGCCGACATGCAGCAGCAGCTGGAGCAGCTGCGCCTTCTGGTGCCGCAGCTGCAACGGGAGCTCAGCAGCGAGCGGGCGCGCTCAGCGAGCGCGTCGCCGCCGCAAGCGCCCGCCGCTGCCGCCGGTTCGCCGGCCGGGCACGGCTCGCCTGCCGCGCACGGCTCGCCTGCCGCATTGGCAGCCGCAGCGGCGGCGCGGCGGGCCAGGCAGCGCGTGGCCGACGTGGCGAGCTCGCTCCCGGGCGCGATGCCCGGCGCCGCAGCAGCGGCCAGCAGCAGGCCGGCCGCAGGCGGCGGCATCCCAGGAGCGCAGCGCGCCGCCAGCAGCAGCCCCTCGTCCGCCAGCCCGCCGCAGCGGCCAGGGGCCGCCTGGCGGCCGCCGGGCCACCCCGGCGGGGGCAGCGCAGCGCGCCAGCGCGGCGCGGCGCCGCACGCGGGCAGCCGGCCGCCCTGGCAGGGGCTGCAGGCGCGGCAGCAGCAGCGCTGGCAGCAGCGGCTGCAGGGCGCGGGCGGCCCCGGCCCGCCCGCTGGCAGCAGCGCGCCGTGGAGCCCGGGCACGGACGCCGCCACGCAGACCGCGTCGCCGCCAAAGGACGAGGCGGTGCAGACCGACGACGACGACGCGTGCGCGGCTGAGCTGACCGCCGCCGTCGCCGCTGCGGCCTCGGCCGCGGCGGTGGCCGCGATCGGCAGCCCTGGCGCCGGCTGGCTGCCCGCCCCGCTGCCCGGCAGCAGCCCCGGGCGCGAGGCCGGCGCCGGTCGCGGCGCGGCGGCGGCGGCCGGGGTGTCCCAGGTCGCGGTCGCGGCTGCCGTCGCTGCCGCGGCGGCCGTCACCGCCACGGTGGCCGGCGCGGGGTCGCCGGGCAGCGCGCGCGCGCACGCAAACGTGGCGGCGGCCGCCGCCGCGGCGGGCGTGTCGGCGGCCGCGGCAGCGGGCGGCGAGGGCTGGAGCCCGCAGCAGCAGCGGCCCGCGTGGGAGGAGGCAGCGGGCGACGCGCCCGGGGCGCGCGTGGTGCGCTCGCTGTTTGCCTCGCCCCCGGGGGCGCGGCCGGCGGCGGCGTGGCGGCGCCGGCGCCGGCGGCGCAGCCGAGCTGGCAGGAGCGGCGGCCGCTGCCCTGGCCGCAGCTCGGACCGGGCGCGGACCGGCCTCACCTGAGTCCCATGCGAGCGTACGGCGCGGCACGCCCGCCTGCGGGCGCGGGCGGCGGCGACGAGTTTGCCACGCCCACCAAGGCGCCGCCGCCGCGCGAGGCCGCCGGCAGCTCGGCCGCGGCTGCTGCGCGCCTGGGCTCGCCCGCGCTGCAGCGACTGTTGGGGACCTACCGGGCCGGCTTTGCGGCGGCGCGCGGCGGCGAGGCGCCCGCGGCGCCGCCGCCGCCGCCGCCGCCGCCGCCGCCGCCGCCGGCGCGCGGCTGGCCGCCGGCGGGCGCGGGCGCGGCCGGCAGCCCGCCGGCGCCCGCGCAGGGCTCGCCGGAGCGCGTCGTGGCCGCGGCGGCGGCCGCGGCCGCGGGGCCGGTGCCCATTGCCGCGCGCTTCTATCCGCCGTCGGCGCGCCGGGTGCTGGGGCAGCTGCTGCCCGCGGCGGCGGCGTCGACGAGCCGCCGCGCTGGGCGAGCACAGAGGCGCTGCTCCAGCAGCACCTCGCGCTGGACGTGCCGCCGAGCGCGCCGCTGAGCGCCGAGCGCAGCTGGGCGTCGCCCGGCGAGCGCGGCTGCGAGGCCGACGTGGACACGAGCGGCGCCAGCAACGGCAGCGCCAGCGACGGCGCGATCGGCGGCGGCCGCCGTGCGGCGACGCCCTCGGCGCGGCCGGGCCGCGCGGGGCCGGCCAACCGCATCGCGCGCCTGGTCGCCGCGTATCGTGCGCTGCGGGCCGCGGCGGTCTAGGGTTGGCGGCGGCGGCGGTCCAGAGTTGCAACCCGCGCGGCGCTGCGACCGCACGAGCTCCTCAGTGGCCCTGCAGCGCCCAGCCACGCGCCTCCTGGCCCCCAGGGCCGCCGCGGGCTCGGCGAGCAGCAGCAGCAGCGGCAGCGGCGCCGCCGCGTGGTGCAGCCGGCGCGCAGCGCCCCCGCCAGCCGCGCGGAAGCCGGAGCCGCGCGCCGCGCGGCAGCCCGAGAGCGGCGAGGTGCAGGTGGGGGCGTGCAGCGGCAACAGCGCCCGCTGCTGCCGCCGGCCCCACGGCCATGCGGGGCCGGGCGGCCAGCGGTCCGCTCTGCACACCGCCTCGCAGGGCGCTCGCCGCTGCGCACCGGCGGGCAGCGGCGGCGCGGTCGCGGCGGCGCGATGGCGGCCCCGCCGCCCCGGCCCGCGCTGAGCGCGGAGATGCTCAAAGTCATCCACGGCCAGGTGGACGGCGCACAGAAGCGCGAGCAGTACAACGAGTCGCTGCAAAAGTGCGCGGCGGCTGCTTGCTGCAGCGCGCCGCGGGCACGGCTGCATTGGCGCGGCGCCGACGGCGCGCGCTGACCACGCCCGCGGCGCAGGTGGTGGAAGGACTACAGCCACCGCAAGAACGACGAGGAGGAGATGGTGGCCGACAGCTTGCTGTACGACGAGCGCTGCCACCTGCCCCGGTGCGGCGCGCGGCGCGGCGTGCCGCGCAGCGGGCGGCAGGCAGCTGCGACGCGCCGGCTGCCGGGGCCTCTGGGCTGAGGCGCGCCCCGCCGCCGCGCGCGCCGCCCCGCAGCACGACGCCGGGGCCGCGGCCGGAGCCCGAGCCCGAGGTCACGGCCGCGCCGCAGCCGGCGACGCCGCCTCTGGAGTGAGGCGCGGGGCGGGGCGCGTGGTGCAGCGGGCGGCGGGCTGCCACGCGCGCGCCGGCGGTAAGGAGAGGCCGCCCTTGGTCCTTTTCTGGTTGCCACCGCCGCGCGTGCGTCCGCGCAGCCGTATTGTGCGCGGGCGAGGGTCCCTTGCGCAGGGCCCGCCCAGCAGCAGCAGTCAAACTCAACTCGCGCCACCAGCCGGCGCGAGCCGTCGAGGCGTCGCGGGGCTGCGGCCGCAGCTCGCGGCCGGCGCCGCCAGTCAGTCACGCGCCCCGCACAACAACGCGCGCGGGCTCTGCGCGAGCAGCTACTCTACACAGCGTCAGCAACGCTCGAGCGACTCTCCCCCACCCCGCCCCCAACCAGCAGCAGCCAGCCAGCGCGCACGGGCGCCAACGTCAGCAGCACGCCCCGCCGCCGCACACACGCCCGCGCTCGCGCGCCTCGCTCCCGGCGCGCGCCTCGCCGCGCGGTCACGCCCCACGCGCCTCTCGCCGCTGGGCTCACACCTGGCTCAGGGCTCACGCCTCGCTCACACCTTGCTCTTGGCGCGCGCGGAGCGCGCCACGACGGCGTAGGTCGCGGCCAGGAAGAGGACGTAATAGCCGAGCAGCACGCCGACGACGCCGGCGTAGGGGATGCCCTGCGTGTACATCGCGACGATCGCGTCGCCGCTCGCGACGCAGCGCCCGCCGCGCGAGATGCGGCCGAGGGAGTTGATGTTGGACCGGATGAGCGCGTAGGCGGGGTCGTCCGGCAGCAGCGCTGCGGGGTTTTACGAGCGGCGGGCAGGGTTTAGGCACGGGCGGGGGCGGGCGGGCGGGGTGAGGGCGCGGGGCGCGAGCGCGGGGTGGGGCGCCGGCAGCGGCCGCGGCGGTGCGCTGCGCGCGCGGCGCGGCGCGGCGCGGCGCGTGGGCCGCTCACAGGGGATGAGGCCGACCGCCTGCGCGCCGGAGCCGGCGTTGCAGTCAAAGCCGCGGCCGGTGAACTCGATGTCCACGAGCGCCTGCCACGCAAAGCTGCAGGGGCTGGCGAAGCGCAGCCAGGAGAAGCCCCAGCCGAGGGAGTAGGTCTCGTAGCGCGCCATGTAGGGGTTGACGAGCAGGTTGAGGCTCGTCCAGCCGATGGCATACACAAACGCGAGGTCCTGGCTGCTCGCCACGATCGCGCAGCAGTACACCGCCTGGCGGGCGTGTGCGCGTGTGTGTGCGCGGCGGCGGGTGATGGGCGTGTGAATGTGTGTGCGCGTGCGCGGCGGCGGGCGACGAGCGTGTGAATGTGTGTGACCGAGCCCCGCGCGCGGCGCGGCGGCCGGGGCCCGAGCGCCGTGCGCCGTGCACGCCGCGCCGCGCGCCTGCATGCCGATGAGGCCGGTGAGGAGGCAGATGAGGCAGCTCGCGGCCATGGGGGCGGGGCCGTGGCGCATGCCGGCCATGCCGTAGTAGATGAGGTGGAAGACGACCGCGACGACGACGTTGAACGGCAGCGCAGCGGTCACCTGGAGGCAGAGGGGGAGGGGGAGGGAGGGGAGGGGGAGGGAGGGGGACGAGGGGCGGGACGGCGCGGGCGCGCGCGGATGAGCAGCGGGCGGGCGAGCGAGGCAGCACGTGAGCGAGCGCGCGCGGCGGGCCCCCGGCGGCGGCCCGTGCGCGGCGCGCGCCTTTGCCGCGTAGTACTGCACGGGGTGGTACAGCCGGCCCGCGGTGTCGGCGGCGAAGAAGCGCTTGTCGGCGGTGAAGATGGACATGAAGACAAAGGGCATGAGGAAGTAAAAGGTCAGCACCGCGTACGCGACCTGGCCGCGAGGCGGCGGCGGCGCGACGCGGCGGCGGCGGCGCGTGCGAGGGGCGGCGCGGGCGCGCGCGCGTGGGCGGTGTGCGGGTGTGTGGGTGGTGGTGGTGGTGGGGGGGGGGGGCATGGGGCTGGCGCGCGCGTGCCGGCTCTCTTGCTCCGTGAAGGAAGGGGCGGCCGCCGAGCGAGGTCGTCTTCTACTTCGAGGAGCAAGAGAGCCGGCACGCGCTCGCCCCAGCCCCGCACGGCGGCGCGACCCGAACGCAGCGCAACGCGGCGCGGCGGCGCGCAGCACGCGCCGCGCGCGTCGGTCTGGCTCCGCGCGCGCGGGCCGCGCCGCGCACGCACCGACATGCGCTGGAAGATGCTGTTGGCGTCCCCGGGCAGGCTCCACGACACGAGGCCGCTGATGAGGGCGACGTACGTGAAGGTCATCATGCGCCCGCCCACGTCGGCGGGGTTGCTGCGGCGGCGGCGGCGGCGGCGCGGCGCCGTCGGCGCGGCGCGGCGCGGCGAGGAGGAGGCACGCGCGGCGAACGGCTGCGCGCGGCGGCGGCTGCGCGCGGCGGCGCCGCCGCACCGCGTCGTGATGAGCAGCTCGCGCCAGAGCAGCGCCTTGTACTTGCGGCCGCCGGCGCGCAGGCGCTGCAGCGCGCCGCCGCGCTGCCCGCCGCGCAGCGGCGGCGCCGGCAGCGGCGCCGCGCGGCCGCCCTGCTGCGCCGCGGCAAAGCTCGCCGCCGCGAGCGCGCTCGCAAACGGCCCCGCCTCGTCCGCGCTGCGCTGGCTGTACGGCGCGGCGCCGGCGCGCGGCGCCGCCGCGCCCTGGCCGCCGGCCGCGCCGTCGGGCGCGCCCGCCGGCGGCGGCGCGCCCGCGTCGCTGCGCCACCAGCGCCGCGCCTCGAGCGCGGCGCCGCGCGCGGGCGGCGCCTTGCCGCCGGCGGGGCTGCCGCCGCCCGCCTCGGCCGCGTCGGCCGCCGCCGCGCCGCGCGCGTCGGCGGCGCCGCCGGGCGTGAACCAGTGCGGGTGCTCCGCCTGCAGCCGGCCCAGGAAGGCGTCGGCGGCGTCGTTCAGCTCCGCGCCGCTCGCCATCATGCTCCGCTCGCCCGCACAGCCGCCCCCGCCGCCGTGCGGCTGCACCGAGCTGTGCGTCGCGACCGCGGCGCGCGCGTCCGCCGCCGGCGCGGCGCCCGCCGGCGCGGCGCCCGCCGCCCCCGCAGCTGGCGCGGCGTGGTGCTGGGGCTTGGTGAAGCCGAGCGACACGAGGTCGAGCGCCCAGTCGCTGGCCATGCCGTGCGCCTCGGGGTCGTAGGCGTAGCCGAGGCTCGCAAACCAGGGCACCAGCCCGCCCGTCGGCCCGCTATACATCAGCCGCCCGCTCGCCAGCAGCGTGACCTGCGGGCGCAGCACACGCGCGGCGGGGTCAGCCCGCCGCCCGCCGCGCACGGTCGGCCGCCGCGCGCCGCCGCCGCGCGCCGCTGCTGTGCACACTGCCGGCGCGCGCCTGGTCGAGCTGGTTCCAGATCGCGCTGCGCGGCTGGTGCAGGCTCGCGAGCAGCGTCGCGCCGCGGTCGGTGGCCATGGACTTGAGGAAGAGCACCACGTTGAGCGCGGCAAAGCTGTCCAGCCCGCTCGTGGGCTCGTCCAGGAAGACGAGGCTCGGCCCTGGCGCGCGCGCGCGCGGGCGGCGGCGGCGGCAGGGTGTCAGGGAGGGCGGCGGCGGCGTTGAGGCAGGCGCCTGGCGGGCGGCGGCGGCGCGCAGCACGGCGGGCGCGGCGCGCACCCGCGACGACGCCGCACGCGATGGCGAGGCGCTTGCGCTCGCCGCCGCTCATGCCACGCAGCATGATGCCGCCCGGCAGCGTGCCGCCGACCTGCGGCGCCGCGGCCGACGCTCAGCGCCGCGGCGGCGAGCCCCTCCCCCGCGGCGAGCCCGCCGCCGCGCGGGCGGCGCAGCCAAACAAACCCCTAAAACCCGGCGTGCGCGCCCACCAGCGTGTGCTGCTGGCGCTCGAGCCCCATCATGCGCAGCACGCGCGCGATGCGCGCGCGGCGCAGGTGCTTGGACGTGTCGGGCGGCAGCACGATGCTCGCATAAAAGGTGACCGCCTCGAGCGCCGACATGGTGGGCACCAGGTTGTCGTGCTGCGCGCAGCGAGGCACGGTGGGCGGCGCGCGGGGCGCGTCAGCAAGCGGCGCGGCCAGCGCGTTCCGTAGTACTATAGGCATGTGGCGGCGCGGGCGGGGCGCGGGCGGGGCGCGGCGGGCGCGGTGCGGCGCGCGGGCGGGGCGCGGGCGGGGCGCGGGCGGGGCGGGCGGGCGGGGGCGGGGCGCGGCGCGGCACCTGGGGCACGTAGGCGCTGATCGCCATGAACGTCTGGCGCTTGACCGGCACGCCGTTGACCAGCAGCTGGCTCGGCAGCGCGGCAAAGCCGCCGCCGAGCGCGGCCGGCGGCGCCGCCGGCGCGCCGCCGCCGCCGCCGCCGCCGCCGGCCTCGGCCGCCGCGCGGTCGCCCGCGGCGCCGCCGGCCGCAGCGGCGGCGGCGCCGTCGTGGTCGGTGCGCATGGCGAGGAGGTCCATGAGCGTGCTCTTGCCCGCGCCGCTGGGGCCCATGAGGCCCTGCAGCTCGCGCGGCCGCGCGACGCCATACACGCCCTGCGGCGCGACGGCGGCGGCGGCGGCAGAGGCGTCAGCGGCGCGGCGTGAGCGCGTGAGCGGCGCGGCCGCAGCACTCGCGGCGCACAGCAGGACGCGGCGCGGCGCACCCGCACGATCGTCTTGCGCCCGCCGGCGGCGTTGACGGTGCACTGCATGTTGACCCACTCCAGCTGCACCGGCGTGTCCAGCGCCAGGTCCTGGCTGGACAGGCTCGTGCAGCTGCTGCCGCCCTCGCTGCCGCTGCTGCTGCCCGCCTCGCTGCGCGGCGCGGGGCCAAAGCCGCCGCCGGCGGCGGGGCTGCGCGGCGTGCTGCCGCTGCGCGCCGAGGGCGAGCCGCCGAGGCGGCTGAAGCGTGGGCTGAGGTGCCCCGAGCCGAGGCGGCCCGAGCCGGGGCCCTCGAGCTCGGTCGACGGCGTGCAGATGATGGGCGGCGGCAGGTGCGTGTGCTGGCGGCGCCGCGCGCCCGACGGGCTGCCCACGAGCTGCTGCTCGCCGCTCGGCTCGCCCGCGAGCACGCGCGAGAGCGCGCCCGGCTTCAGCGGGCTCCCCGGTGGCGCCGCCTTGGCGCCCGCGCCGAGTGCGGCGGCCGCGGCGGCCGCCGCGCCGCCGCCGGCGGGCGGCTCGCCCGCCGCGCCGGCCGCGGCCGCGGCCGCGGCGGCCGCGCGCGCGCGGCGCCGCCGGCGCAGGCCGAGGCGGCCGAGCACGACGCGCGCCTGGTAGGCGACCTCTGGGTGGGCGTTGAGGAACGCGCGGGCGAGCCAGAAGATCGCAAAGGCGTTGCCAAAGACAAAGCAGGTCAGCCAGAGCGCCGGGATGGCGCCGTACGGCTCGATGGCCAGCCCCGCCACCACGTCGCCGCCCGCGGGCGACGTGGCGTTGGCCGCCGACATGGCGGCGGGTGCCGCGGCGCGACGGCGCGGGCGGGCGCGCTACGCGCGGCGGCAGCTGCGGCGCTGCTGCCGCATCGCCGGGCGGCGGCCTGCGCGCGGCGGCGGCGGCGGCGGGTGTAAGCGGGCCCAGACGAGGGGGACGGGCCGCATGAGCAGGGGGCCGCCGGTCGGCAGGGCCGGCAGCAGCAGGGCCCGGCAGCAGCTGGCACCGGCCAGCCAAGGGGGGCCGCCCCGATGCGGCCGGGCCGTCCGGAGGCTCCAGCGACGCTGCCACACATCGCAGAGCCACCGGGCGTGGCGCGCGGGCGGCCGTGCGCGGCCCTGGCGCTGCGCAGCCGCATGGCGCACGCGCAGCCCAAAGGCGCCTGTGCTCGCCGCGATCGGCCTGGTCGCGCCCACGCCCGCGCCTACACACCTGTCGCAGCGCGCGCCGGGCTGGCTGCGCGCCCTTGCGAGCGGGTGGGGTGGTTGAGCGCGAGCAGGCGACGCGGGGGCGGTCGCAAGGGACGTGGCGCGAGTGTGGCCGGCTGCGTGCGGGGCGGGCGGGCACTGCGAGCGCGGAGCGCGCCGGGCCGGCCGGGGCGCGCGGCTCTGCCCGCGTGAGCCCCGCTGCTGGCCCGCTCCCTCGCCGGCTGCGCCAGGGCGCACCGCGCGAACCAACGCGCCCCGGTTGCAGGCGCCGGCGCCCGCGGCTGGTCGCGCGCGCCGGCCCGAGGCCGCCGCCGCGCGGGGGGGGGGGGGGTGCAGAGCGCGCGGCGGGACAGGCGCCTCGCGGCGCCTCACGCCTCCATGCCCTCGTCCTCGCCCTCGTCCCCGCCGGCCTCCGCGCCCGCCTCGGTGACCTGGTAGTCCTCGTCACCCGGCTCGTAGTCGGCCTCGCCGCCGCCGCCGTCCAGCATCCCCGCGTCGTCGCCCTCGCCACCGCCGCCGTCGGCCATCGCCGCGTCGCCGAGCTCGTCGCCGAGCTCGCCGCCGGGCGGCTCGTCGTCGTCGCCGTCGCTCGCGCGCAGGTCGTGCACCACCGCGGGGCTGCCGCCGGCGTCGTAGCCACCGTTCGCGGCGGCCGCCTCGTCCTCAGCGGTCGCGCCTGCGCCGCGCGGCGCGCGGCGGCGCACGTGGGCGGGCGGGCGGCGGCCCTCGCGGCCCGACCGCTGCCCACGTGCGCAACACACACAGCCCCGCCCGGCGCCGCGGGGCCCACCAGGGGGCGGCGTGAGGATGGGGCTCGGCCCGCGCCGCGTCGGCGGCCCGAGCTCGCGCTGCACGCGCAGCTGGTCCGGCGTCGCCCCGCGCGCCGCCGCCACCACGCCGTCGCGCGGCGGCGGCCCCCGCTGCCCCTGCTGCGCCGGCGGCGGCGGCCCCGCCGCCGCGCCGGGCCGCTGCGCCGCGCCGGCTGCGTCTGCAGCCGCGCCGCCGCTGGGCTGCGGCGCCGGGGGCGGCTGGCTGATCCAGTCGCGCTCAGTGTTGTAGATGGGCAGCTGCAACGCCTCATCAAACACGGACAGAAGCACCTCCTCCTGCGCGGCGCGGGGTCACGCGGCGCGGGGTTGCTTCCATCCAAACGCGCCGCCGCACACGCACTCGCTGCACACTCACGCACGCGGCCGAGCCCAGCCCAGCGCGGGCGCCCCGCCGCGCGGCTGTGCAGCCCCCCCGCCCGGTGCCGCGCCCCTCGGCCGCGCCCCTCGGCCGCGCCCCTCGGCCGCGCCCCTCGGCCGCGCCCTCGGCCGCGCCCCTCGGCCGCGCCCCTCGGCCGCGCCCCTCGGCCGCGCCCCTCGGCCGCGCCCCTCGGCCGCGCCCCTCGGCCGCGCCCCTCGGCCGCGCCCCTCGGCCGCGCCCTCGGCCGCGCCCTCGGCCGCGCCCCTCGGCCGCGCCCCTCGGCCGCGCCCCTCGGCCGCGCCCCTCGGCCGCGCCCCTCGGCCGCGCCCCTCGGCCGCGCCCCTCGGCCGCGCCCCTCGGCCGCGCCCCTCGGCCGCGCCCCTCGGCCGCGCCCCTCGGCCGCGCCCCTCGGCCGCGCCCCTCGGCCGCGCCCCTCGGCCGCGCCCCTCGGCCGCGCCCCTCGGCCGCGCCCCTCGGCCGCGCCCCTCGGCCGCGCCCCTCGGCCGCGCCCCTCGGCCGCGCCCCTCGGCCGCGCCCCTCGGCCGCGCCCCTCGGCCGCGCCCCTCGGCCGCGCCCCTCGGCCGCGCCCCTCGGCCGCGCCCCTCGGCCGCGCCCCTCGGCCGCGCCCGCCCCTCGGCCGCCCCGCCCCCCCCCCCCCCGGCCTCACTGTGATGTTGTCAGTGATTGAGGTCATGACCTTGTCAAAGACTGAGCGGTGGTTGGCGGTGAGCTTGTCGGGGCGGTCGCGCATGTAGGTCCACAGCCGCGCGTCGACGTCAAAGCTGCACTCGATGATCTGCGCGCGCGCGTGTGTGTGTGTGTGGGGGGGGGGGGGCGTGTGTGTGTGAGAGTGTGCGTGTGTGTGTTTGTGTGGGGGGGGGGGGGGGGGGGGGCGCGGGGCGCGGGGCGCATGGGCAGGGCGTGTGGGGCGCGCGGTGCAGCGCGGTGCAGCGCGGTGCAGCGCGGCGGCGCGGCGGCTCACCTTGCCGTGCAGCGAGGTCGGGTCGACGCCGTCGGGGAACTCCACGCGCTGCTCGCCCAGCCCGATATCTGCGGCGCGGCGGCGGCGGTGGCGGCGCGGCCGAACGCCGCGCGTCAACGCCGCACGCCCACGCCCCGCCCCTGGCCCTCGCAGCCGCCCCCCGCCGCCTCCGCCTCCGCCCCCCCCCCCACACACCCCACACCCCCACACACGCACACACGCCCAGCCCCCCACCACACACGCACACCGCGCACCCTGGAGCGTGAGGTGGTTGACCTCCGCCGCGCCGTGCTTGCGCCGCATCGCGCAGTTGAGCGCGAGGCGCGGCGCCGCGCCGGGCAGGGCGTGGAGCTTGAAGTCGACGCTGTTCATGTGGCGGAACTTCCACTTGAGCAGGTGGGGGTAGGTGCGGGGGATGTAGGGGTCGTCCCAGGGCTGGCGGGGGAGTGGGAGGAGGGGGGGGGGCGGGTGAGTGAGAGGAGGGGGGGTGTGAGGATGGGTGGGTGGTGGCGGGTGTGGGAGCGCGCGCGAGGTGAGGTGCGGCGCTCGCTGGCGCCGGCCGGCACCGCCGCACGCGCCGGGCGCCCCTCCCCATCCACCCACCCGCCCACCCACACCCACCCGCCCGCCCCCCCACCGCCCCCGCCCCCCACCTGCAGGATGAGTCCGTCGCTCTCGTGGCAGAGGCCGGGTATGAAGGCGCTCAGCAGCTTGCGCGCCTTGTAGAGGGGCCAAAACTCCTTGCGCCGCACGCTGAAGAGCTCGAGGCCCCAGTCGTACAGGAAGCTGGGGGCGCGGGGGGGGGGGGGGGGTGGAGCGTGTGTGGAGGAGAGGGGGGGGGGAGGAAGAAGGGGGGAGAGGTGCGGCGCGCGTGGACGGCCTGGCGCTCGCGAGAGAGAGAGAGAGAGAGAGAGAGAGAGAGAGAGAGAGAGAGAGAGAGAGAGAGGGGGGGGCGCCGGCCGGCGGCGGTCGCGCACGTGGGCACAGGGTGCTTGCGGTAAAACTCCACCTCCTGCTTGCGCGGGCGCTCGACCTCGCGGTCGATGATCTGGTAGCGGTCCTGGGTGTGTTGGGGGGCACGGGGTTTAGGGTTTTGGGTTGAGGGTTGATGGGGGGCATGGTGCGATGGTGTGATGGGGTGATGGTGTGAGCGTGGTCGAGCGCGGCGAGCGAGGCTGCGTGTCAGCGCCGCCCGCCCACCCCCACCCCCCACACCACCCCTCCCCCCCACACACACACCCCACCCTCACCGAGAAGCGCAGGTCTGCGATGCCCTCGCCGCCCAGCAGCAGCGCGTCATACACCAGGTAGCGCCGGCGCTGCGCGTCGCCGGAGAGGTGGAGGTCGTCCACCACCATCTCGCCTGGTGGGGGGGGGTGAGGAGGGGTTTAGGGGACAGGGTTTTGAGGGAGGGGGTTGAGAGGGAGGGGGTTGAGAGGGGGTTGAGAGGGAGGGGGTTGAGAGGGAGGGGGTTGAGAGGGAGGGGGTTGAGAGGGAGGGGGTTGAGAGGGAGGGGGTTCAGGGGAGGGCAGGAGTGAGAGGGTTGCGCGCTGTGGGTTGGCGGGGCGAGAGGGGGAGCGAGAGAGAGGGGGAGCAGCAAACGCGCGCGCGGCGCGACCGCGCGGCCGCACCGTCGAGCAGCGTCCAGTGGTGCGGCGGGCCCACGGGGTGCCGCGGCGCGCGCGGGTCCTTGGGCGGCGGCAGCAGCGTCGGGAAGCGCATGTGCGCGCGGCGCACCTGCGGCCGTCGCGGCGGCACGGCGGCGGCGCGGGCGCGGCTGCGCCCTCGTCCCTGCGCGCCGCGCATCTGCCCACGCGCTCCAGCCGCCGGCCCAGCGCCGCCGCGGCGCGCCGCACAGCCGTTGCCCCCCCCCCCCACCACCACCACCACCCACACACACCGCACCCCCCCCCCCCCCACACACACACACCTCGCCGGCGCGGTCGATGAGGTACGCCCCCTCACGCAGCAGCAGCAGCAGGTAGCGCGTGCCGTCGGCCTTCCACGTCACAAAGTAGCTGTGCAAGGTGGCGGGTGTGGATGTGTGGGTGTGGGTGGATGTGTGTTGGTGTGCGTGTGTGTGTGTGGGGGGGGGGGTGCGGGCAGGCGGCGGCGCGGCACGCGTGCGGCGGCGCTGGCAGCGCCAGGCCTGCGCCGCGCCGCGCCAAGTGCGGCGCTGCGTGTCGGCCCCAAGCCCTGGCCCCTAACCCCCCTGGCCCCTGAACAAACCCACCGCTTGGTCCGGACCAGGTCGAGGTTGTCCAGTGCCAGGCTGACCGGCTGGCTGCCGATGACGAGGTCGCCCGGCGGCCGGCCAGCCATGGAGGCGTGCGGGAAGCCGCGCAGCGGGATGCCGCGCAGCAGGTTGTCCTGCGCGCGCGCGCGTGTGGGCGCGTGTGTCGGGGTGTGTGAGGGGGGGGGGGGGGGGAGGTCGGCGGCCGCGCCCCCCGCAGCTCCGCAGGCAAGGCCGAGGCGGCGCCAGGGATGCAGGTCGCACACGCGCGCACACTTGTCAGGTCACACACGCATCCAATGCCTCACACGCACAAGGTCACACGCGCAAGGCGTGACGCGCGCCCCACCTGGCCCTGGATGATGTCATACACCGTGTTGACCACCCACCGCGCCTCCTCCACGCACACCGGCTCGCCGATCTTGTCGCTGTGGCTCAGCCGCCCCGACGGCGCGGCCGCCTGGGCGCGGCGCGCGGCGCGCGCGCGCTCTGCCCATGCCCGTGGCGGCGAAGCGCGGCGCGGCAGAGGCATGGCGCAGCAGCGGGCCCGCGCGCGCCGCGCACCGCGCCGCCAGCGGGCAGGCCGACGCCGGAGTAGCCGAGCCGCTCGTCCTCGTCCTCGTCGTCGGCGGGCTTCCACTCGGGCAGCGCCGGCGTGAGCACGGCCTTGGGCGGTGCTCGTTGTGCCGCCTGCGCCACGCCGCGGGCGGGGCCGGCGGCGGCGCGTCGGCGGCGCGGCCGGGCACGCCTCCGCGCTGAGGGGCGCGGGGCCTGCGGAGCCCTCAAAACCCTCAAAACCTTCAAAGACCCGCGCCTGAAGAGGTCGGTGATGTAGTCGTGCTTGTAGATCCCCGGCGGCCGCTGCTCCCTGAATTTGCGCACGCCGCGCTCCACGCAGTACCCCGACGCCGCGAGCAGGCGCATGCACGCGCACACGATGATGAAGCCTGCCGCCACGCAGCAGCGGCGGACGCGGGCGACGGGGGCGACGCGGCGCCGTCGGCGCGGCGGCAGCCGCAGCGGCGACAGGGGCGCCCCACGCGGGAGCCCCCCCCCCCGACACCCCGCGCCGGCGCCCCCGACCCCCCGCGCCGCGCGGCGTGAGCGCGCGCGCCTGAGCGGTTGAAGCCGTGCGTGCAGTGCACGAGCACGTAGAAGTTGGGGTTTAGGGCCAGGGCCTTGCGGATCTCCCAGACCGCCATGTTGACCGCGAGCGGCTCGGGCGACACGCCGCGCCCGCGGCACGGCACCTGCGCGCGACGCGGCGCTCGCTGCGTGCGCGCCGCCGGCGCCGCCGGCCGCTGGTGCTGCCGCCGCGGCGGCGCGCTGCCGGGGGCTGCCAGGGCAGCGCGCGGCGGCGGCAGCGGCGGCGGCGGCGCACCTTTGCGTAGCGCACGTTTGCCGCGGTGAACTCTGCTGGGTCGTAGTACTTGTCGCTGTTGGAGAGGTCCAGCACCATGCCGATCTGCCCTTCCTGCAAGCAGATGCGCGTGCGACGCCGCGGCGCCGGCGGGCGGGGTCGGCGCGTGGCCGCGCGCGCGCGGCCGCGCGCGTGGGCGCGCCGCCGCAGCCGCTGCCGCGCCGCCGCTGGCGCGCGCCTTGTTTTTGGCGGTGATGAGCGCGTGCGCCTCATGCAGCGCGGCGAGCGGGCTCCACTGGCCTTGCGTGCGCGCGAGCATGTTGGGGTTCTTGTACGAGTTGCCCAGCGGCACCTGCGGGGAGGCGGCTGGGCCGGCGCTGGCGGCGGCGCCGCCGCCGCAGCACTGCTGCCGCGGGCGCAGCGCTGCTGCCGCCGGCGCCGGCGCGCGCCTTCATCGGGATGAGGTTGTGCAGCTCCGAGACCTCCCCGATGTTGGGGCAGCCGAACCAGCCCGGCGGGATGGGGTCCCGCACCGCGGGGTTGTAGCGCGCCATGGCGGCGAGGGCCCGCCCGACGCGCGACGCGCGACGCGCGGGCGCGGGCGCCGCCGCTGCTGCCGCGCCGCTGGCTCACGCGCCGCCGGGCTCACCGCGCCGCCGCGGGGCGCCGGGCATGGCGAGGGACCGGGAACAGGCCGGGGCGCCGCGGGTCGACGGTGCGTGGAGCGCGGACGGGCGGGCGGCGCGGGTGCTGCTGCTGCTGCTGCTCCTGCCTCGCCGGCTAGGGCGGGGCGCGTGTCGGCGGCTGTGCTTCGGCAGGCGGGGGTGCGTCTGGCGCGGCCGCAGGGCCCCTTGGCGCGAGCTGCGGCACGGCGGAGCGGGAACCGCCGCCGCTACGACGACGACGCAGTGCCGCCGCAGCGCCGTCGATCACCGGCGTGCTCTCACCCGCGCCGCCGGCAATCACACTCCACGCCGCGCCGCCCCACGCCAGCTCACGCGCAGCGAACGCGCCAGCGCGGCCGTTCCCGCGCGCGCGAGCCCGCCCAGCGCACCCGGCGTCGCCGCTCGGCGCCAGCATGAGGGCTCACGCGCTGACGCTGGTCGCGCTGGTCGCGCTGGCGGGGCTGGCCGGGGCCATCACGGACAAGGTGGGCGCGCGCTTCACGATCCTTCCTCGGCCGCTCGCCCGCGCGCCCGGGCGGGCTCGCGACGCCACGCCCGCCGGCCGACCGCGCAGGGCGTCATCTACCTCGACGACATGACCTTCGACAAGGCGCGCTGCCGCAGCGGCGCCGCAGCGGCGCAGCGCAGCAGCGGCAGCGGCGGGCCGGCGCTGCAACCGCCGCCGCCGCCGCAGGTGGTGGACCGGAGCCGGGACGTGCTGGTGCGCTTCGACCGCGAGTACCGTGAGTAGCGCCCCGCGCGCTCGCGGCGCGGCCGGCGCCGGCCGCCGCGCGGCGCCGCGCCGAGCGCCGCGCTGCCCCGCGCGGCGCGCGCAGCGTGGGGCGACGAGCACGACGCGTTCAAGGAGCTCGCCACCACCGTGGGCGGCAGCGACACGCCGCTGCTGGTCGTGGGCGTGCCGATCAGCAACAGCGAGACCTACCCCGTCAACACCAAGCTCTCGGTGCGCCTTTCTTGCACGCGGCGGCGGCGGCCGCCCCCGGCGCGGCGCCCCGCGCCCCGCGGCGGCCGCAGCTGCGGCTGCTGGCAGCGCCAGCGGCCGCCGCACGCAGCAGCCCCCCGCGCCAGCCGCGGCGCCGACGCCCGCCGCCCGCCGCCCGCCGCCGCCGCCCGCCCGCCCGCCAGGCGCGGTACGGGCTGACAGGTGTGAAGGACGACGCATGGCCCGTGTACCGCCTGTTCAAAAAGGGCGCCGACACGGCCAAGCCGCTGCCCTACGACGGCGACATGAAGCGCGCGTCCGAGCTGCTGCGCTGGGTCGTGGAGGCGACGGGCGTCTTCGTGGGCGTGAAGGTGCGTCAAGGCGCGGCGCGTGGCGAATTGTTGCGGCGACCTGTTGTTTGGGAGCCTCGCGCAGCAGCGGGGGGCGCGCCGAGCCCCGGCTGGCGGCGCGCCAAGCCCCCCGGCCGGGCGGCGCCCCGCGCGCCCGCGCGCGCGCGCAGGGCCAGGTCGCGGCGCTCGACGCGGCGGCGCGCGAGTTCATGGCCGCGCCGCCGGGCGAGCGCAAGGCGCTGCTCGCGGCCGCGGCGGCGGCGGCCGACGGCGTCGACGCGGGCGCCAGCCCGGACGCGGCCGGCTACGTTGAGTACTACATGCGCGTCATGGCCCGCGTCATTGACAAGGGCGACGCCTGGGTGGAGCAGGTGGGGGGCGCCGCGCCGCGCCGCGCCGGCCGGGGCGCGCGGTGGCGGCGCGCGCAGCGGCGGCGGGCGCGCCCGACCGCCGCCGCCGCCGCGGTGGGTGGGCCGGCCGCGCAGGAGAGCAAGCGGCTGCGCAAGATGGCGGACGACAAGGCGGTCGCGGCGGGCAAGCGCGAGACGTTCCAGTGGCGGCTCAACATCCTCGCCTCGTTCGGCGGCAGCGGCGCCGCGCCCGACAAGGGCAGCAAGGAGGAGCTGTGAGGGGCGGCGCGGGTGCTCGGACGGCGGCCGGCCGGCGGGGCGACGCTGGGAAGCGCGCTGCCAGCGCGGCGAAGCGGTGGTCGGGCGGGAGTGGCGAGTGCCGCTCGTGAGCGGGGCAGAGCGACGGGGGAGTCGAGGGGAGCGCTCGGAGCTGGCAGCTCTGAGCCCATTGGCTCTGAGTAAGCACTGGCGAGTTGGGCCCTTGCGGGTGCGGCCGAGGCACTGCGCCGGTCACACCCAGCGCTTGCCCCAGCTCAGGCCAGCCAGGTCAGTCGCTGTCGGACGAGCCGCGCAGCAGGCGCGCCGCCTGCGCCAGCGCGGCCGCCTGCGCGGCGCCGCGCTCGGCGCCGCCGCCCGGGCGCGCTGCGCCGTCCTCGGGCTCGGGCGCCGACTCGTCGGACGAGGACGCCGCCACGCCCGCGACGCCCCGGGCGGCGCCGTCTCGGAAGCTGACTGCAGCCTTGAGCCCCGGCGCCCGGCCCGCCGCCATCACGCCCGCCACGCGCGCCGCCCGGCTCAGCGCCGGCTTGAGCGCGCCGACGTCCGAGGCTGCGCGTTCGCGCTGCGCCGCCGCGCCGCCGCCGGCCACCTGCGGTGCGGGCAGCAGCTGCGTCTGCCGCTGCGCCGGCGGGGCCCGTGCGCTGGCGCTCAGGCTCTTGCGCAGGCGCTCTGCGTCGTAGCCGCCGCTGCCGAGGCTGCCCACGCCGGCGGCGGGCCCGCGCGACAGGTCGCTCGCGCTGCTGGCCCCCGCCAGCACCGCGGCGGCGCCGCCGCCTCCGCCAGGCGCCGCGCTCGAGCGCCGGCTGTCCAGCCCGCCCAGGCTGCCCACGCCGCCGGGCTCGTCGCCCTCGTCGCTGCTGCTGCTGTCGGCGGGCGCGGCAGGCGCGCGGATGTTGTCGCTGGCCCGCCTGTCGGCGCCGATGCTGCTGCTGACCCGCGAGAAGGCACGAGAGGAGCTGGGCCTGAGCGAGGCGCCCCCGCTGGGCGAGCCGCCAGCGCCCGGCCGGGCGGCCGCGGCGTCCAGGCCCTCCGCCGCCAGCACGGCGGCCGCGCGGCGGCTGGGGCTGCGGCTGAGGCTGCGCAGCGGCTCGCCGCTGGCGCGGCGGGTGCTGCCGCCGCCGCCGACGCTCTGCGCCAGGCTGAGCGCGCGGCTGGCGCCCGTGCCGGCCGCACCGGAGCCGCCGCCGCCGCCGCGGGGCCAGCTGGTGGTGCTGTGCAGGCTGCGCTGCAGGTGGGCGGGGTCCAGCTCCGGCCCGTCCAGCGAGCGCCGCGCGACGGCGCCCAGCGACTGCTGCGCCGGCCGGCCCTCCTCAACGCGCGGCGCCTCCTCTGCTGCGCCGCTGCTCCTCGCGCCGCCGTGCACCTGCACGCTGAGCAGCCGCTGCAGGCGGCCGGCCTCCGCCTCGGCGGCCTCTGCACCGCTAACATCGGCGGCGGCCGCCACCGCCGCCGCCGCCGCCACCTGCTCCCGCAGCTCCTGCGCCTCGGCATGCTGCTCCCGCAGCGCCTGCTGCAGCGCCATCAGGTCCCTGTCCTTGGACTGCAGCAGCGCCTGCATCCGCAGGGCGCTGCCTGACTGCGCGCTGTCGGCCTGCGCGGCCGCCGCGAGCCGCGCCTGCAGCTGCTCCAGCTGCTGCCGGCAGGCGGCCAGCTCGGTCCTCGCAGCCGCCTCGCACGTCCGCGCCTCCGCGAGCTGCCCCTGCGCCGCCGCGAGCTGCTGCAGCGCGGCGGTCTGCTCCGCCTGCGCGCCGGCCCGCGCCTCCGCGAGCGCCGCAGCTGCCGCCGCCGCCGCGCCGCGCTGCTCCTGCTGCAGCTGCTGCAGCTGCTGCTGCGCGGCGTGGAGCTCGGCCGTCACCTCCTCAAAGTGCTGCTGCAGGTGGCGAAGCTCCGCCTCGAGCGGGGCCCGCGCCTCCGCGGCAGCCGCCGCGGCCACCGCGTGCGCTGCCGCGAGCTGCTCGCGCAGGCCGGCGACCAGCGCCTGCAGCGCGCCCGCGTCCGCCGCCGCCGCCGCCGCCGCCGCCGCAGCGGCCGCGTCCGCGCCGTCCGCGGCGCGCTGCTCCTGCTGCTGCCTCGTCGCCGCGTCCAGCTGCGCCTTAAGCTGCATGACCTCTGCCAGCAGCTGCTGCAGCGCCGCGGCGTCGCGCGGCGGCGCGGCGGCCGCCGTGGCCGCGCCCAGCTGCGCCGCCAGCGCCTCCGCACGGCGCCCCGCGTCAGCGGCCTCCCGCTCCAGGGCGGCGAGGCGCGAATCCTTCTCGCCCAGCTCGCCGCTGAGCTGGCGCACCAGCTGGCGGAGCGCGTGGACCTGCTGCGCCGCCGCGTCTCCGTTGTCCGCCGCGTCCGGCGCGTGCTGCAGCTGCTCCGCCAGCGCGCGGTTGTCGTCCGCCAGCTGCGCCAGCTGCGCAGAGAGCTCGGTGAGCTCGGCATCGCGCTCCGAGAGCTGCGCGCCCAGCTGGGCGATCGTGCGGCCGGCGCGCTCGAGCTGCGCGCGCGACGCGCCGCCGCCCGGCGAGCGCGGCGGCGGCGCGCCCCCAGGCGCCGGCTGCTCCCAGCACGCGCGGGCGTCATGATGCGTCTGCAGCTGCGCGTGCAAGGCCGCCTGCGCTGCGGCCGCGGCGGCGAGCTTCTCGCCCGCGGCGGCGGCCTGCCGGGTGGCTGCCTCCTTCCCGGCGCGCGCCTCAGCAAGCTGCGCTCTCAGCGCGTCCTGCTCGGATGCAAGCGCCGCAAGCGCCTGCTGCGCCTCCCGCTCGGCCGCCAGCGCCGCGGCCAGGCGTGAGCGGAGGCCCGCCGACGCGGCCGCCGCGTCGTCCTGCGCCGCGGACAGCGACTCCAGCAGCGCCGCGCTGCTCCCGCAGCTGCGCTGCAGTGCGGTGACCTGCTCCTGCAGCTGCAGGCGCTCGCCGCGAACCTCCAGCAGCTGCTGGCGGAGCGCCTGCGCCTCCCGCGCCGCCGCCGCGAGCTGCTGCGCGCCGTCGGCGCGCGCCGCCGCGAGCGCAGCCTCTGCGCCCGCCGCCCGGGCCGCCGCCTCCTGGGCGGCCGCCTGCGCCGCCGCCAGGGCCCCACGCTGCGCCGCCGTGTCCGCCTGCGCCGCGGCGAGCTGCTGCGACAGCTGCTCCTGCGCCGCGCAGGCCTTGGCCTCGCTGTTGGCGCGCCGCGCCGACTCGGCCGCCAGCTCGCCGTGCAGCGCGTCGACCCGGGCGCCCAGCTCGGCCAGTCGGGCCTGGTGGTCAGCCGCCGCCTGCGCCGACGCGCCCTCGCCAGCGGCCAGCTGCTGCGAGATCTGCGGCGCGCGGCAGGGATGGCAGCGGCGTGAGTTCACTGACGCGCGCAGCCTCTTCGTCCGTCGGCGCCCGTAGCTGACGCCCTCCCCGGCCGACCGGGCCACCACGCGGCGCACCTTTTCCGCGTCTCCCAGCAGCCGTGCCCGCTCCTCCTGCCACGCCGCCTTGGCCGCCCCGTGCGCCGCCCGCGCCTCAGCCAGCTGCCGCTGCGCGGCGTCCGCGGCGGCCGCGGCGGCGGCGTTGGCTGCCAGCATGTCTGTGGCGTCGCCCAAAAGCACACGCTGCTGCGCCTCTAGCTTGCTCGACTGCGCCAGCGCCGCCGCCAGCTCGGGAGCCTGCTGCGCGAGCTGCAGCTGCGCCACCGCCAGCGCGGCGCGCTGCTCGTCGCACGCCTGGCCCGCGGCGGCTGCCGCGGCGGCGGACTCGGCCGCCGCCGCGCGAGCGGCCGCGGCCTCGTCGCGCGCCTGCTGCAGCTGGCCCTGCGCGACTGCGGCGGCCGACTGCGCGTCCGATGCGGACGTGTGGAGCTCGAGCAGCTGCTCCCGCAGGCTCAGCACCTCGGCGCCGCGCTCGCGCAGCTCCGACTCCAGGTCGGCGCAGCGCTGCACCAGGCCGCCCTCACCGCCGCCGGCGGCGCCGGGCACGCGCTGCGGCGACTGCTGGCGCCACGCCAGCGCGAGCGCCGTGCCGCGGCCAGGGCTGCCGCCGCCGCCCGGCGAGGCGGGCCCGTGCAGCTGGTGCCACAGCCGCGCGCGCTCGGCCTCGGCCGCCTCCCGCGCCGCGCCGGCGCGCTCGAGCTCCGCGCGGCAGGCCTCCAGCGCCTCTGCCAGCCCCGCGCAGCGCGACTGCTCCGTCACGAGCGCCAGCTCCAGCGACGAGCGCCGCGCCGCGTGCGCCTGCGCCTCCTCGCGCGCCTCGAGCAGCGCGCCCGCCTTGGCGGCGCAGCCGCCGCACTCCAGCTGCGCCGCGGCAACGCGCGCGCGGGCGTCCGCCGCCGCGCGCGCGCCCTCCAGCTGCGCCTGCGCCAGCGCCGCCTGCGCCTCGAGCAGCGCCGCGTGCGAGCTCGCGGCCGCCGCCTCCGCCGCCGCCAGGCGGCGCCGCTCCGCGTCCGCGCCGCCCCGCGCGGTCGCGAGCTGGCCGCGGGCCCTGCCGAGCTCGGCCTCCAGCTCCGCCGCCTTGGCACGCGACGCGTCCGCCGCCACGCCGGCGCGCTGCGTGTCGATCTCAGCGTCGAGCAGAGCGCGGCGCAACCGTGCGGCGTCCTGCTGCGCGGCGGACGCCGCTGCCGACGCCTCGGCCGCGGCCGCGCGCGCGGCGTCGCGCTCCGCGAGCAGCTGCGCCGACTCTAGCCCCGCGCCCAGCGCCTGCTGCTTCAGCAGCTCGGCCATGGCCGCCTCGATCTCCAGCAGGCGCGCCGTCGCGCCCGCCAGCTGCTGCCGCAACTCCGCGTTGGCCGCCTCCAGCGGCGCCGGCGCGCGCTGCTGCTGCTGCTGCTGCTGCTGCTGCTGCGTCACCAGGAGGTCCTGCAGCTCCGCCGCCACGCCCATGGTCTTGTCCAGCCGCGCCTTGAGCTGGGCGTTGGTCGTGAGCAGCGCCAGCAGCTGCACCGCGACCGCCACCTCGACCTCGGCCGCGGCCGCGTCGGCGCCGAGCGGCAGCGCCAGCACAAAGTCGTCCACGCGCTGCAGGATGTGCTGCGCCGCGCCGTCGTCGAGCGCCGCGCCGTCGCCGGCCGGCGGCCAGGCCGCCACTGCCGCGGCGGCGGCGCCGCCGCGCGCGCGCGGCGAGGTGCCAAACGGCGACCTGCGCGCGCGGCGCGCGCCGGCGGCGGTGAGGTGAGGCTGCGGCCGCGACCCTGGGGCTCCCCCCGGCCGGCACGCACCTGCTTTGGCGCCGGTCCAGCTCGGCGAGCAGCGAGCGCTTCGCCGTCGTCGCCCTGGAGCAGCGGCGCGCGTGAGCTGCTGCCGGGCCGGCCCACGCGCTAGCTGGGGGCCATGCACACACCTGGGGCCGCTCGGGTGGCGCTGCCGGCTGCGCCCTCGCTCGCTCTCTCGCGCCATCGCGCTGCCGCTGTCCCGCCTCCCCCGCGCGACGCAGCTCTGGCACGGGCGGCGGCTGTCACTGATGCGGCTCCCAGCGTCTCAACTGGCGTGCGTGGTGGGCGCTGCACGGCTCGGGGGCGATGCGCAGACGTTCAAAAGCGGCGGCGGCGCCGCTGGGTCGCTCGCTCACAACTACGTCTCCACGCGGCCGGCGGTGCCACTCACCGCCGCCAGCGGTGCGGGTCGCATGCCCCGGCGCCGCGTTGCACGCGCAGGTCTAAAACGCGCCGGTCAACGCAGCGCGAGCGTGCCCCCACGCTCTCTCGCCCGCGCTCAGCGCGGCGTCCGCCGCGGCGATCGCGCGGCCGGCGGCGCGGCGCAGCGCCGTGACCGCGGCGTGCAGGGGCGTGCCGGGGTCGGTGCGCAGCGACACGATCGACAAGGGCAGCACGCCGAGAAACAGAAACTGGTCGCGCAGCTCCTCCTGGCGCGTGATGCGCAGGCCGTCGGCGGCCTCGGCAAACTGCATGAGCTGCACCGTGTGGACCTGCTGGCGGGCGGGGACTCGCGGCGCGCGCCGGCGCGCGGCGCGCGGCGAGCGGCGCGCCGGCGCCGCAGCGCGCACCTTCCAGGCCGGCACGCCCAGCGCGGCCTCGAGCCAGCGCAGCGGCGCCCAGACCTGCCAGGCCTCCATTTCCACCAGCGCGCTCAGCCGCGCCTCGTCCCAGCAGACCACCTCGACGCGCAAGCCGTAGACGTCGAGCCGCTGCGCCGCGCGGCCGAGGAGGAACTGCGCGCGCGGCGTCCGCGGCAGCGTGGCAGCGCTGCCACGCCGCGCTAGCTAGCGCAGCGGCGGGCCGCGCCGCGCAGCTGCGCGCGAATCTGGAGATGCGCGGCGTGCCTGGCGCCAGAAGCTGGCGATCGCGGGCCGCCCGTCGAGCCGCGCAAGAGGGTAGTCAAAGGTCGCGTCCGGCGCGTAGAGGCGGTCGACGATGGCGCCGTAGGCGGCGCGGTCGCGCCAGCCGAGGGACATGAAGGCCGTGAGCAGCGCCGGCAGCTGCTCGCGCAGCGTGTCGTGCGCGAGCGGGAAGCACGCCGCGGCGCCGCCGCTCGCGGGCGGCGGCGGTGCCTTGGGCGGCATGGCGTCGAGCGGGCGCATCGGGGCGGCGGCGGGGGTGCAGGGCGTGCAGGACGAGGACCGGGCGTCGCGGGCGCGGCGGCGGCGGCGGGCGGGCGCTCCTGCTGCTGCTGCTGCTGCTGCTGCTGCTGCTGCTGCTGCTGCTGCTGCTGCCGCGCTCGTGCGGTGTGCGGGATGCCAGGGGAGGGTGACCTGTAGTGCACGGGCTGTGAGCGGGTGCTGCAGCGGCAACCGGCGCGGGGGCGGCGGCGCCGAGGGCTCAGCAGGGCTCAGCAGCGTGACGACGCCCGCGGCGCGCGTCAAAGCTCTTTTCACAGCAGGTCGAGGTCCTGCCACGCCGGCTGCTCCAGCGCGGGCGCCCAGCCCGCCACGCCGACCGCCTCGGCCTCACCCGGCCCCGCCGTGCCCTCCCCCTCCGCCAGCGCGGGCGCCAGCGCGGCCGGGCCGGCGCCCAGCAGGCGCAGCACGGCGTGGTGCGCCGGCTCAAGCGCACCCGCCGCGAGCAGCGCGGCCGTCAGGCGCGCGCCGCCGCCGCCGCCGCCGCGTCCGCCGCCCGCGCCGTCGAGGCCGAGCGCCCGCCACGCGGCGGCCGCGAGCAGGCGGGCGGCGACGTAACTCGCCTTGGCCCCGCCGACGGGGCCGGCTGCCGCGAGCTCGTCGGCCTCGTCGAGCTGCGCCGCGCCGGCGGGCAGGGCGCGCGCGCGCGCCGCCGCCCGCGCCGCCGCCACCGCGGCGGCCGCGGCGTCGCCCGCCGCGCCAAGACTATCAGCCGCGCCGTTCTGCTCAAAGGCCCTGGCGCCCGCGTGGAGCGAAAGGTCGGCCCCCGCCTCGACGATCGAGTTGTGCAGCCGCACCGCGCTGCGCCCGCCAAACGCGGCCAGCAGGAGCGGGAGCTCGCGCGCGTCGCGGTGCGAGATCGGCACGCCCAGCCGCGCGTGGCAGCTCAGCGCCTGCTGGCGGGCCGGCGGGAAGGCGGCGGCGCGGCGCGGTGGGGCACGGCCGGCGCGGCGGCGAGGGCGCCGGGCGGGGCGCGCGGGGCACGGCCGGCGAGGGCGCCGGCGGGCGCGCGGGGCGCGGCGCCGCCGCGCGGCGCACCACGAGGGAGGCGGGGTCGCGGCACCAGTGCTCGAAGAGGTGCGAGCTCAGCTCCCGCACGTCGAGGCCGGGCGGCGGCCCCGCGAGCAAGCAGAGCGCGTGCGGGCCGGGGCGCTCGGTGAACAGCCAGCCGGCGCCGGGGCGCGGCGACGCCGCCGGCTGGCCCCGCAGCGCGCTCCGCAGCGTGCGCAGCGGGCAGAGATAGGACAGCGCGTGCCCGAGCTCGTGCAGGAGCGCCTGGAGCGCCGCGGGCCCCGGCAGCGCGAGCGGCGCCTGCGCGTCGCCGCCCGGCCCCACGCGCAGCAGCGCCGGCGGCGCGGGGAGCGGCAGCCGCACAACGACCGCCCCCGGCGCGACGGCAGCGGCCGCCGCCGCCGCGGGCCCCTGGGCCGCAGGCACCGGGGCCGGCAGCTGCAGCAGGGTGCAGCTGGGAAAGCCGAGCCCTGAGACGAGCTCCACAAACACGTGGCCCAGCAGCGGCGGCTGCGCCGCGTCCGCCGGGCACCCTGTGTCGTCCAGCAAGGCCAGGTGCATCACGTGCGCGCCCCACGCGCCCGCGCGCGCGCGCGCCGCCGCTGCCGCCGCCGCCGCCGCGCCTCGGGCGCGTCGGCCGGCAGCAGGCGCAGCCCGCAGGCGGCAGAGAGCAGCGCGTCAATGCGCGTGAATATGCCCGGCAGCGTGAAGTACGGCGCGAAGTCCCGGCCCCAGTTCACCTGCGTCACCTGCCGCACCTGCGGGGCAGCGGCGGCGCCGCAGCGGCGTCGTGTGGGCGCGCGGGCGCCCGCCTGGCGGCCGCGCCGCGCCGCGCCGCGCCGCGCCGCGCACGCGCGCGCCGCGTCGGCGGCGGCCGCGCCTCACCAGCGCCCGCTGCGCGCTCTCAAGGTCCCACGCAGCGAGCTCGCCGGCCGCGTCGCCCCGGCGCCCCTCCACGCGCGCCTGGCGCGCGGCGAGCACCTGCAGCTCGCCCAGCTCGGCGGCAGCATAGCTTCGCAGCGCCGGCTGCAGCTGGTCCAGCAGCGCCGACGCCACGGCCGGCTGGCCCAGGCAGCTGCCGGACAACACCAGCGCGGCGTAGCTCGCCGCGCCGTGCTCCGCCGCCACACGGCGTCGGAGGCCCAGCACCACGCCCAGCACCTGCGGCGGCCGGGCGGCGCTCGGTGGGGTGCGACGGGCGCGGCGGCCGCTGCGGCGCGGCGGCGGGGCAGCGAGAGCGAGTGCCGCGAGCGCGCGGGGCGCTGACGGCTGCCGCCACCGCCGCGCCACGCGCCTGCTCCTGCAGGCGCAGCAAGGGCAGTAGGCCTGCCAGATAGGCCTGCTCCCGCACTGCCGACGACGGGTGCTGGCGCAGCAGCAGCTGCAGCACGTCCGTCGACAGCCGCAGCAGCCGCAGCGGCGCGCCTGCGGGCACCGCCAGCACGCCGTCCGTGCCCGGCGGCGGCGCCTGCAGCAGCTGCGCCGCCGCGTCCGTGGCGCTGACAAGGCCCGGCACGACGAGCGCGCCACCGTCTGGGCCGCCGTCGTCCAGCGGCAGCGTCGCTGCCGCTTGCAGCAGCAGGGCGCCGCATGCGCCCTGGCGCACCAGCGGGCAGCGCCGCGGCTGCTCCGTGGCAGCATCGCCTGCCGGCGGCGGCGCGTCAGAGGCCTCCAGCGGCAGCCACGCGCTCGGCGCCGCTGCGCCGCCGCTCGTGCGCGCCGCGCCGTCCAGCCCCGCATCGCGCAGCAGGGGCGCCAGCACCGCCGCCTGCTCCTGAGTCATCAGCAGCGCCGGCGCGACGGCGCCGTCGCCGGCGCTGCTGCTGCTGACCGCGGCCAGCACCACGAGCGCGCACTGGAGCTGCCGTCGCGCCGTCCGCGGCGCCGCGGGCTCTGCTGCTGCCGCCGCTGCGGCCGCCGCATCGTGGCCCGCGTCGGCCGCCAGCGGCGCAAGCCAGCTCGCCAGCAGCTGCCGGCACACCATCAGGTGCTCGAGCGTGCTGCTGCAGCCTCTGGCGCCGTCGCCGTCGCTGCTGGCGCCGCAACACACGTCGAGCGGCAGCGTGGCGGCGAGCGCTCCGTCCAGCGCCCGCAGGGCCGCCTGCAGCGCCGCCGCCCCGCGCAGCGGCGGGGGCGCGCCGCCGCCGGGGGCCGACCCCGCCAGCTGCCGGCACGCCGCCTGCGCGGCGCGCGCGGCGGCGCCGACCGCGGCCGGCGCTGCCGCGACGCCCGCGGCCGGCAGCCGCACGAACGCGAGGCTGCGCCGCCCATCCAGGCACGGCAGCACGACCGCCGAGCCCGCCGCGCCGCCCGCCGCGCCGTCCGCCGCCGCCGCCTCCGCCGCCTCCGCCGCCTCGGCGGCCAGCGCCGCGACCGCCTCCGCGAACGTGTCCAGCAGCGCCGCCAGCAGCGCGGCGTCCCGGTAAATGTGGTCCGCCAGGCGCGCCACCGCGGCAGCGGGGCCGCCGGGCGCGCCGCCCTGGAGGTGCCCCGCCGGGCGCAGCAGGTTGCCGCGCGCGAGCTCCAGCGCCGCGAGCGCCTCCAGCAGCGCCGGCCCGCTCCGCAGCGGCGCCGCCACGAGCGCGCCCGCGGCCGCGGCCAGCGCGGCCAGCTGCTGCTCCGCCGCGGGCAGCAGCAGCTCCAGCGCCGACGCCGTGCTCGCCGCGCCGCCACCGCCGGCGCCGCAGCCCGGTGCAGCACCGCGCGCCGACGCACGCGCGCGGGCGGCAGCGAGCCGCGCCGCGCCGCCGCCGCTGCCGCCGGCGGTCGCGGCGGCCGCGGCAGCAGCAGCTCCATGCCGATCGGCGCCGTGGCTGCTCACCAGGGCGGGGCGGGTCTGCGCCGGCGGCGGTCGGCGCGCGGCGGCGTGGCGTTGCGTTTTTGGTGGGCGGCCCAGCGCCTGGTTCCAAGCGCCTCGCGCGCGGGAGTGCCTCTCCCGTTCCACGACGCCGCTGCCCACCCGCCGCAGCTGCGCACCGCGCCGGCGATCGCGACGCAGCAGCGCCCGCCCGCCGCCGCTCGCGCAGCCCCGCCCACGCCCCCTCGCCGCCCAGCAGCGTGTGTGGCCGCTTCCTGGGCGCGTCCCCCGCTCCTCGGGGGTGGTGTTCGGGATGAGCAGCGACGACATGGCGTACAGCAGCGACGAGGACTCGGAGATGGAGGCCAGCGACGACGACTACGGCTTCGCCGACGCCGACGCCTTCACGGCGCAGCGCAAGGTGGCCGCCGGGAGCGCCGCGACGGCAGCAGCGCGCGCCGGCGCGCGCGCGCCGCAGCGGCAGCAGCGGCGGCGCCGCGCGGCCCGCGCCGCGCCCCGCGCCGCGCTGCAGCCGCCGCGCGCTCGCGCCCCCGCTGACGCGCCGCCTCCTCTCCACGCCCTGCCGCGGGGGGTGGGCGCAGCACAAGTACCTGGTGCTGACCAAGGCCGACATCGCGCGGCGGCAGCGCGAGGCGGTCGAGGGCGTGATGAGCATTCTGGGCATCAGCGACGACGACGCCGCGCGCATCCTGCGCAAGTACAAGTGGTGCGCGCTACCACGCCACGCGCCACGCGCCGCGCGCGCAGGCGCCGCACACACATGCGCCGGCCCCGGCGCGCCTGCGCCGCCGCTGCTGCGCGCGCGGGCGGTTGCGGCGGTTGGCCCCGCGGGCGGCCGGCCGACGGCGGCGCCGCGGCGCCGCGGCGGCGCAGGGACGCGAACCGCGCGAACGAGGAGTGGTTTGGCGACATGGACGCGGTGCGCCGCGCGGTGGGCATGGTCGACGACGCGCCCGACCCGCCGGGCGCCGACGACAAGGTGCGCCCGCGGGCGCAAGCGCGTGGCGGGCCCCAGGGGGCTCTGCTACGCTGGAGTCTCCACCTCCCGAGCGCGCAGCGGCAGCCGCGGCAGCAGCGGCCGCTCCCGCGGGCGGCGCCGCGCCGCCGCTGACGCCCCGCGCCCTGCGTCGCTTCGCGCCGCCGCGCCGCAACCTGCGCCCTGCGTCGCCCCGCGCCCTGCGCCGCCCCGCGCCGCCGCGCCGCAGTGCATGATCTGCTTCGACACCTACCCGCGCCCCAGCATGCGCAGCGCGGCCTGCAAGCACGCGTTCTGCCTCGACTGCTGGGCCGGCTACCTGGCCAACGCGGTCAGCAGCGGCCCGTCCTGCCTCGACCTGCGCTGCCCGCTGCCCGACTGCAAGGCCGAGGTGCGTGCCGCAGCAACGCGCACGCGCGAGCGCGCGGGCGCCAGCGGCGCCGCGCCAAGCGCCGCGCGCCGCGCGCAGGTGCCGGTGGCGCTCGTGCATGAGGTGCTGCGCGGCCGGCCGGGCACGGCCGAGCTCGCTGCGCGCTACGACGGCTTCGCGCTGCGCAGCTTTGTGGAGGACAACCGCGCGATGGTCTGGTGCACGGGTGCGGGAGGAGGGGGTTCGGGCGCTGCGGTGTTGAGCTGTTGTGACGCGGCGGTGTTGACCTGTTGTGACGCGGCTGCGAGCGGGCCTCGCGGCAAGCGCCTGCGCGCGCCGCCGCCGCCGCCGCCGCCCACGCGCGCCGCGCCGCGCCGCGCCGCGGCAGGCGCCAACTGCGACAACGCGGTGGAGTGCTGCGTGGAGCGCGCGCCGGAGGAGCCGCTGGACGTGATGTGCACCAACTGCAGCACCACCTTTTGCTTCAACTGCAAGGAGGAGGCGCACCGCCCGGTGCGGCGCGCGGCACGCCCCCGCGCGCGCCTCGCGCGCGCGCCGCCGCCGGCGGAGCCGCGCGCCGCGCGGCCGCCGCCCGACGCCGCGCGCCGCCGCCGCGGCAGGTGTCGTGCGACACGGTGCGGCGCTGGGTGACCAAGAACAGCGCGGAGAGCGAAAACCTCAACTGGATCCTCGCCAACACCAAGGTCTCCGCGCCGCGCCGCGCCGCGCCGCGCCGCGCCGCGCCGCGCCGCGCCGCGCCCCGCGCGCCGCCTGCGAGCGGGCGGCGGCGCTCGGCCGCCCGCGCGGCCGCCAGCCGCTCACCCGCCGCCGCCGGCGTCGCGCCGCCGCAGCCGTGCCCGCGCTGCCACCGGCCGATTGAGAAGAACCAGGGCTGCATGCACATGACGTGCAGCCAGTGCAAGCACGAGTTCTGCTGGCTCTGCAACGGCTCCTGGGCGGAGCACGGCGAGCGCACGGGCGGCTTCTACGCGTGCAACAGGCGCGGCGGGCGGCGCGTTGATGATCTAGTGACGTTGCCGCCGCCCGCGCTCGCGCGCGACCTCGCCGCGCCCGCGCGTGACGGCGCTGCGCCGCGCCCGCCGCGCCCGCGCCCGCCGTGACCGCGCGCCGCGCCGCGCGCCGCCAGGTACGAGGCGGCCAAGAAGACGGGCGAGTACGACGGCGAGGCGCGGCGGCGCGAGAACGCGAAGCACAGCCTCGAGCGCTACATGCACTACTTTGAGCGCTGGGACGCGCACAACAAGGTGGGAGCCGCGTTGGGGTCTGGGTCGCGGCGGCCGCGCGGCGGCGCGCGTTTTGGGGCTGCGCGCGCACGGGGCGGCGGGGCGGCGGCGGCTGGTCGGGGTCCCCGCGCGCGCCGCGCGCGCGGCGAGCGACGTGGCCACCGACGCTGCCCGCCGCCGCCGGCGCGCGCGCGCGCGCGCGCGCGCGCCCCTCGCAGGCGCGCGACAAGGCGCGCAAGGACGCGACGCTGTTTGCGGCGGAGGCGCTCGAGCGGCTGAGCGACATGACCAAGACGCCGACGAGCCAGCTCAAGTTCATCATGGACGCCTGGCGCCAGGCGCGCGGCATGGAGCAGGGGGCGGCGCGGGGCGGCGCGGGGCACGGGGGCCGTGTGTGGGTGTGTGGGTGTGCTGGCGCCAGGCGCGGGGCCGGCAGGGGGGGGGGCACGGGGCGGCGCGGGGGCGGCAGGGGGCACGGGGGCCGTGTGTGGGTGTGGGTGTGGGTGTGGTGTGCGTGTGTGTGTGTGTGTGTGTGTGTGTGTGTGTGTGTGCGGGCGGCGGGGCGGGGGAGTGGGCCGGTCGCGCGGCGCCGGCGGCCGACCCGCCGCCGCTGCCGCCGCAGCCTCACCCAACCCGCGCGCCGCCGCCGCCGCCGCGCGCACCGCGCGCGCCGCAGGTGGTCGAGTGCCGTCGCATCCTGAAGTGGACGTACGCGTACGGGTACTACAGCTTTGAGGACGAGGACGACCCCGCCTGCGCGGCGCGGCGGCAGTTCTTCGAGTTCCTCCAGGGCGACGCGGAGCGCATCCTCGACCAGGTGCGTGCGCCGGGGGGGGGGGGGGGCGCACGGGGCGTGTGGGCGTGTGGGTGTGGGCGTGGGAGGGGGGAGCGTTTGGCGGCGTGCGTCAGGGGCGCCGCCCCGTCCCCACGCCTCCCGCCCGTCGCGCGTCTCACCCGCCGCCGCGCGTCTCACCCGCCGCCGCCGCCGCCGCCGTGCCCCTCAGCTGCACGAGTGGGCTGAGATGAAGCTGCGCGCGCTGCGGGACGAGTGGGCCGAGGTGGGGCTCATCCCCAGCGAGCGCTTCCAGGTGCGCCCGCCCGCGCGTCAAGTGCTTCACACCGCCGCGCGCGGCTGCGGGGCGCCCGCGCGGCTGACCTGCGCGCAGCCGGAGCCCTGGCTGCTGAACCCGGTGGGCGGCTGAACCCTCCCGCTGCTGCTGCGCCTGCGCCCCTGTCACGTCGCGCGCGCAGGAGTTCCGCAAGCACCTCATCGGCCTCACCGACGTCACGCACGGCTCGTTCGACAAGCTCGTCGCGCAGCTGGAGCGGGGCTTCGAGGACATGCACAAGTGAGAGCAAGCAGGGCGCGGGCGGGGCACGGCGCCAGCGGCGGCGGCGGCGGCGGGGGCCGGCCGCCCGCCCGCGGCGCCCGAGCGCCGCGCGCCGCGCCCCCCGCCGCGCAGGCGCTACGCGGGCCAGCCCGCGCCGGACGACCAGCCCGGCAGCAGCGGCGCGGCGGCGGCGGCGGCCGACAGCGGCGCGGGCAGCAGCCGCGCGGCGGCGGCGGGGAGCGGCGGCGCGGGCGCCGCCGGCGGCGGCCGCGGCGCGGGCAAGCGCAGCCGCAGCAGCCGCGCCGCCGCGGCCGGCGGCGGCGCCGCCGCGGGGGGCGCCGACGGCGGCGGCGGCTCTGGCGGCGGCGCCGGCGGCGGCGGTGAGTATGACGACGACGAGGTGGACCCGGTCACGGGGGAGCTGGTGCGCGAGCAGGGCTTCTGGAAGTGCCGGCACTGCACGGTGAACAACCAGGACCTCGGCGCGAGCACGTGCGAGGTGTGCGGCCTGCCGCGGCCCGAGTGACCGCCCATTGCGGCGGGGCGCCGCGCGGCGCCGCTCAGCAGCGGCGGCTGCTGCCACTGGCACTCTGTATCATGCGCGGCGCGCGGGCGAGTTTTGGGGGCGGCGCGGCCGCCCGTGTGGAGCGGGCTGGCGACCGCGTTCGTAGGCGCGGCTAGGCAGGCAGGCCGGGGCTGCCGACGGCAGCGAGGGCGGGCGAGTTGGCGCGTTTGATTGCAGCGGTCATGCGGCGCGGGAGTTGCTGCACGCGGCGCGGCGGCTTGTGCGGGGCGCTGCACGCGCGCCCGGCGCGGGCGGGCAATTGCCTGCGGCGACGGCGCGCCGCCCCTGCAACCGCCACCAGCGACGCCCGCGGGCCGGGCGGGGCCGCGCCTCCCGCGGCGCAGCCCGCCGCTGCGACGCTCCGCGCGCAGCGCGCCCAGCAGCCCCGCTCACGCGTGCTCGCCCCACGCGCCCTGGACGGGCCGCAGCGAGAACAGGGCGCCGCCCTCGGCCGCGCCGCCGAGCCCCGTCGCCTCGCCCGCCTCGGCCCGGTCCTCAGCGTTCTGCAGCATGCGCGCCAGCTGCGCCGCCGTGGCCTGGAAGCCGGGCCGCAGCACCTCGTCGCGCCAGCGCGGCGCGAGCGCCCGCGCCGGCGCCAAGGCAGGCCCCTGCTCCCAGAGCCCGGGGTCGGTCAGCTGGTCCGCCTCCAGTGTGAACGCAAGCCCCTCCCGCCCCTCCGGCGCCGCCGCCTGCTGCTGCGCCGCCGCCCGCTGCCGCGCCGCCGCCGCCGCGGCGAGGCGCTCGGCGCCGCCCGACCCGACCAGCGCGCCCAGCCCGCCGCCGGCCGCCGCGTGCTGCACCTGCAGCCAGCGCAGCTGCAGGGAGCGAAAGATGATGAGCCCCGCCGCCGCGTCGGCCGCGGCGTAGGCGATCTGCGCCGGCTCGAGCGGCATGCGGCTCCAGTTTGACCGCGTGATGCGGTTGACCTTGGTCAACGTGAACTCAGACGTCGCCCCCAGCAGCGCTGGCGGCGCGCGGCGCGGCGCGGCGCGGGCGTCAGCAGCGGGCCGCCGGTGCCGGCCGCCGCCGGCGCTGGCTAGCGGCCGCGCACCCGCGAGGCCCCACGCCTCTGGCGCATCGAAGGTGCGGATGCTGCGGGCCGCCATCTCGCGCTGCCGCGCGGCCGCGGGCGGCGCGAGCGGCTTGGGCATCGCGCACGCGCTGCTGTTGGCGAGCCAGCTGAGGTCGATCAGGCACTGCGGGCAGCGACGGCAGCGCGCCGGGGCAGCGCGTCGGCGCGGCGCGCCAGCGGCGCGTCGGCGCCGCCCCGCCGCCGCTGCGTTTGAGCGCGGCGCGCGCAGCGCCCCGCCGCGCCGGCGGGCGGGCGGCCCACACACCTGCAGCGCGCCCGGCGCGCCGGCGGCGGGGTACTCGCGCTGCAGGTCCAGCATGTCGTGGGCGAGGCCGATGCCAGCCTGCGGCGGCGGCGGCCGCGGCGGCGGCGAGCAGTCGTCCGACCGACCGCAGCGTGCAGGGGCGCCGAGGGCGCGCGCGGCGGCTGCCCGCCGGGGCGGCGCCGCGTCTGGGCATGCCGCGGGGGCGCTCGCCTTAATGATGCTTTTGTGGCCGAGCACCCGCAGGACGCGCCGGCAGAGTCCGAGGCGACCCACGGGCAGCAGCAGGCACACCGGCTGGCGGCGCGGCGCGGCGCGACGCAGCGCGGTCGGCGGGTGCGCGGCCGGCGGCGCAGGCGGCGCCGCGCGCCCCGCTCGCGCGCGTGCGCGGGCGCGCCGTCGCCGCGCCCCGCACCTTGCGGCGCCCCGGCGGGTGCCAGCACAGCTGCAGCAGCGACGTAGGCTGCGGCCTGGGGTCTTGGAAGTCCACCTTTGACTCGGTGTCATAGCCGACCACGACGGGCGCCGGCGCGGAGTCGGCGAGGGCCAGCAGCTCGTCCAGCCAGCGCGCCGCGGCGGCGGGCGTGGTTGCGTAGCTGCGGGGCGGCGCCGGCGGCGCTGGCAGCGGCGGCGGCGCGTGCAGCGCGGGCGCACGTTGCCCCGGGCGCGCTCACCGCAGCTCGCCGCGGAACTCCAGCGGCCCGCGCTGCCCCTGGAACGGCGCCGGCACCAGCCGCAGCCCGTCGTCGCCGCCGCGCGCGCCCCGCTGCGCCTGCTGCGCCGCCGGCCGCTTGGCGGCGGGGCGCGCGGGCGCCGCGCCGCCGGCAGCGCGCTTGCCGCGCTTCGGCTGCTGCTGCTGCACCTGCTGCTGCTGCTCCTGCTGCTGCTGGCCGGGCGGCGGCCCTGCGGCGGCCAACGAGCCTGACCGCTGCTGCTGGCCGGGCGGCGGCCCTGCGCGCCCGGCGGCGCTGGCCTGCGCGCGGCAGCAGCAGCAGCGGTCAAGCGGCGGCGATGTGCAGCGCGCGTCGGGCCGGCCAGCGCGGTGGTCATCACCTGTGGGCAGCGCAGGGCACGCGTGGATCCTCTGCGGGCGGCCAGCATGCCGCTCGGCGGCGGGGGTCGGCGTGCAGCGAGCAGCGGCACGGCGCGGCCGCCGGTGTCGTCGCGGCGGCGCTCCTGCGGGAGCGCGCCGAGCTATGCGCCGCACAGCCGAAAAACCCGCGTCGCGGAGCGTCCGTGACGCCCGCCCGCTCGGCCGCCGCGCCGCCGTCGAGGCGCGGACCAGCGGCCATGCCGCCGCCGGCGCAGGCACAGGCGGAGGCGCCGGACCCGGTGGCTGAACCGCTGGCCGTGCACGCGCTGGGCGACGGCGGCGGCGCGAGGCGCGGCGCGCGCAGCAGCTCTGCTGCGCTCGCGCGGCGTGGCGCTGCTAGCCGCGGCGCCCGCGGGCCGGCCTCACTCGGCGTCCGTACGCGGCGCCGCGGCAGGGGCGCTGTGCGGCGGGCGGCCCAGGCACAGCAGACGGCGCAGGGCTACGCGCACGGCACGCTCAGCACGGAGGGCATCGACGGCGCGGCGCCGGCCGTGCGCTCGCTCACGCGGCGCGCGCAGCAGCTGCTGCGGCTCGGCGCCGCCGTGTCCGCGCCCGTGGCGCCCGCGGCCGCGGGGGAGGGCGGCGGCGCCGCGTCGCTCGCCTCGTCCAGAGCCCCAGCTTCGCCGGCGCCGCCACAGGGTGCGGCGGCGGCGCTGGCGCGCGGCGCCCGCACGCACGCGGCCGCGGGCGGCGGCCGCCGGATCCCCCCTCACTGCTGCTGGGCGCTGCTGCCGGCCGCGCCTCCCTGCGCGCTCGGCGCGCGCACGACCGCAGGCCCGGGCTGCCGTTCCCGGGCGGGCCGGCGCCGCGCGAGCGCGCGGTCAGGGACGTGCTGTGCGTGGCGGACATCGCCGGCGCGATGCGCCGGCCGGGCCCGGCGGCGGCGGCACGGCCGGGCAGCGCGGGCGGCGCCGCCGGCAGGCCGCTGCAGCTGGACGTCTCCGACATCGACGGCGCGCGCGCCGGCTGGCGCCCCGCGCACCGGTGCGCTCTGGGCACGCGTGCGCGCGCGCGCACACTCGACCTCGATTGACGCCCCGCGCTTTTTTACCCCCGCGCGCCTGACCCCGCGCACGCGCTCGGCGCTGCCGCGCCCCCGCAAGGCGCCACGTGGGCAGCGCGACAGCGGCGGCGGCGCGGTGGTCTGCGCTTAGTGTGGGCGACATAAACGGCTACATGGCGCGCCCCTGCCCCGCGCCGCGCGGCTCGCCGCTGGCCAAGGGCCACCCCGGCGGCCCGCGCGCGCCGCGCCGCGCGCGGCCGCGCAGCGCCTGCGAGGCAGACAGCTCGCTGCGCACGCTCGACATTGAGGGCGCGCGGTGCGCCGCTGCCACGCGCGGACGGCCGGGGCGCGGCCCGCGCCGGCCGCCGCTGCGCGTGCGCCGCCCCACGCGCGCGCCGCTGCCGCGCCGCAGGGCGGTGCTCGCCGCGGCGCGGCCCGCGCGCGCGCCGCCCGCACGACCACACCACCAGCGTCGCCGACATTGACGGCGCCGCGCCAGCGGACCGCGACCTGGCGCACCTGTTTGCGCGCAAGCAGGCGGCCGCGGTGGCGGCGCGCAGTGCCGCAGCGGCGGCGCAGGGCGTGCTGGACGGCCTGGAGCTGGCGCCTGGCGCGCTCGGCGCACTGTGGAGCGCCTGCGAGCGAGCCGACCGCGACGAGAGCGGCAAGCTGACCGGCGGCGAGCTCGACGCCGTGCTGGCTGGCGCGGCGCTGGGGCTGGCGCCGCTGCAGCGCGCGGCGCTGGTGGCGGGCCTGCAGGACAACGCCGGGCTGGTGGACTATCGCCGGCTCACGCGGCGCCTCAAGGGCCGCACGGCGCCCGCCTCGGCGTGGCCGGGCTCGGCGGCGCCGGCGAGGGCGGCGCCGGAGCAGGCGGCGCTTCAGCAGGCCGCGCCGGAGCAGGCGGCGCCGCAGCAGGCGGCGCCGGGGCAGAGCACGCAGCAGCCGCTGGCGCGCGGCGCGTGCGCCGGACCGGCAGGCGAAGCGCGCGGCGCCGCAGCCGGTCGGGGCGCCAGCAGGCCCGCGCGCCCCAGCAGCGCGCCAGCCGTGGGCGGCGGCGGCGGCGCAGGAGAGGAGCGCGGCGCGGGGCTCTGGTTTGGGGGCAGCCGGGGCCCAGCCGCAGCGGCGGCCGCCGCCGCCGCCGCGGCCGCGTGGCGGCCGGGGCGCGTGCAGTCGAGCCAGGCGTGGGGCAGCATGGGCGGCGTGGGACAGCACCAGCCCGCCGCGTGCAGCTGCGCGGCGGAGCGGCCCGCCGCCCACAGCCCTGACGTGCTGCCGGGCTGGCTGGTCGGCGGCGACGCGCTGCGCGGCACGCACAAGGCCGTGTCACCGTTTGGCGGCCGCGAGGAGGAGGAGGAGGCCTGGCCCGACCTGCCCCCGGAGCGCGCCCCCACGGCCTGGTGCTTTGGCGGAGAGTCGGCCGCGTCGTACGAGGGCCGCCCGCTCGCGCGGCAGCCGCCGCCCCGCCCCGCCAGCGCGGCGCCGGCGGGCGCGGCGCGGCGGCCGGCGCGGCGGCGGCCTGGGGCTGGGGCGGCGGCAGCGCTGGCGCCGGCGGGGGCAGCGCGGCGCCACGGCCCGCGTCGGCGGCGCCCGGGGCGGCTGGGCGCGCGGCAGCGGCGGCTGGGCCAGCGGCAGCAGCGTGCTCAGCGGCGGCGCGCGGCTGGGCGTGGGGGAGCGCCGGCGCGAGGCGGCGAGCGCGGTGGCGGACGTGCTCGCAGTGCGCGTGCTGCGGTAGCGGTGGCGCGGGTGCGGTAGCGGGGTTTTGGAGGGCCACCGCGCCCGGCGCGCGTGCCGCTGTCGGCGCGTGCCGCGGTTGGTTAGTTGGCTAGTTGCCAGGCGTGCAGAGCCCACGCCCGGGACGCGAGGACTGATCGATCGCTTGCGCGCCGCGCGCAGTGCAGCGGCGCCGCTGCCGCAGCTCACTTTCGAGCCGCCAGCTAGTCGAGCAGTCGCCTCGACCGCATGCTCCTGCGTCCGCTCTCGGCGCCGGCGCTGCGGGCGGGGCGTTGCAGCCGGCGCGGCGGCAGCGGCAGCAGCAGCAGCAGCCGCACGCGCGCCGGGGCAATGGCCTCGAGCGACGCCCTCGCGGCGCGCACGGCGGTGCACGACAGGGTGTCGCCGCCGTCGCTGGTGGAGCAGAAGGCGAAGGAACTAGAGGCAATCGCGCCGGGCGGCCTCGCGCAGGCGGCGCTCTTTGCCGCCGTGGCGGTGCCGGTGTGGATCGGCGCGGCGCTGTCGCTGCTCGCCAAGCACATCCGCCGGTGCGCGGACGAGGCCGCGCCACCGCGGCGCGCTGCGCCACCGCGCGCCGCGCTGCGCTGCGCTGAGCCGCGCCGCGCGCCGCGCCGCGCCAGGCCGTGGGCCCTGCTCGCGCCGCCCGACCCGGGCGCGTTCGCCGGGGCGCTCGCGCCGCCGCCGTTCCCGCTGGAGGAGCAGCACATCACGGTCAACGGCCTGCGGCTGCACACGGTGTCGCCCGGGCGCCGCCCCGGCCGGCCGCTGATGCTCTTCCTGCACGGCTTCCCCGAGTGCTGGTGAGCCGCGCGGCGCGCCATGGCCGGACTCCGTCGCCGGCCGCCGCGGGGCCGCAGCGCCGCGCGGGGCGCCAGCCAATGCGCGGGCGCGCACCGCAGGTACAGCTGGCGCCACCAGATGGCCGCGTTCGGTGAGGAGTTTGACTGCGTCGCGCTGGACATGCGCGGCTACGCCAGCAGTGAAAAGCCACAGGGCTTGGCGAGCTACCGGCTGGACGTGCTGGCCGCGGACGTCGCCGGCGCGGTCGCCGCGCTGGGGCACGACCGCTGTACGCTCGTGGCGCACGACTGGTAGGGGGCGCGCGCGGCGCGCGCGCGGCGCGGGCGGGCCGCCGAGCCGCGGGGCGGCCGCCGCGGCCTCTCCGCAGGGGCGGCGGCGTGGCGTGGGTCACGGCAGCGCTGTATCCGGAGCTCGTGGAGCGCCTGGTGGTCATGGGTGCGGCGCGGCGCCCGCCGGCGGGCGCACGCGCCGCCGCGGCAAGCGTGCTCCCCCCGTCTGCACTCTCCCTCCCCCCTCCCTCCGGCACTCCTCCTCCTCCTCCTCCATACGCGCACACGCACCGCCCGCAACGTGCGCAACGCGCGCGCGCCAGGCCTGCCGCACCTCGGCGTCAGCATGACCAACACCGGCCTCGCGCAGCGCCGCCGGCAGCTCTACATGCTGCTCTTCCAGGTCTGGCCCTCCCCACGCGCGGCCGCGGCTGGCCCTCCCCACGCGCGCCCGCGCCCTGGGTTTCAGCTGGCTCCTCAAACCCCCGGCCCACGCGGCGCGCCCGCGCGCACGCGCACACGCGCCGACCCCGCGGCGCCGACCCCGTCGCCGCACCGCCGCCGCCCCGCCCCCGCCGCCAGGCGCCCTGGCTGGCCGAGGCGGTCATCACCGCTGACAACTGCGCTGCGCTGGCCGGCATGTTTGCGGAGCCGCCCGCCGGCGTGCGCAACGCGGGCGCGCTGAGCGCCGCGGACGTCGCCGTGTTCCGCGCCGCGATGGCGCAGCCGGGCGCAGCGACCGCGGCGTTGAATTACTACAGGTCCCTGCTGCGCTTTGTGACGCTGTCGCGCGCGGACGACCCGCTCTGGGGGTGCGTGCTGCGCGGCACGCGCCGCGCGGGCGGTGCGCGCGAGCGCGCGCGCCCCCGGTGCGCGTGCGCGCCCGCCGACGCCCCGCGCGCCCCGTGCGGCGCGCGCGCGCCCGCGCAGCGCGCTGCGCCGGCGGCTTGACCTGCCAGTGCTCGTGCTGCACGGCGACGGCGACGTCGCGCTCGGCGTGGAGTTGCTCGATGGGATCGAGGCGGCCGTGCCGCGCGCGACGGTCAAGGTGCTGGCCAACTGCAGCCACTGGGTGCAGCAGGACCGCCCTGGACAGGTGAACGAGCTCATGCGCGACTGGCTCGCGGCGACGGGGGGCGCCGAGGCGGCCGGGGCGGCGGCGCCGGCTGGGGCGTAGGCTTGCCAGGGGCGCGACGGCCGGGGCGCGGCGGCGCGGCCGGGGCACAGGCGCGGTTCAGGGTCCTGCAGGCCGCCGGTTCAGGCCCGTAGCGCAGGGGTGTTGTTGGGTGCTGTGCCGTTGAACAGGCGCTCTGCACGCCCCTCGCTGCGGCCTCGCCAGGCCAACACAGCCGCCGGCGGCGAGCAGCGGCGGCGCCGCGCTGCGGGCCAGCGGTCGCCGGTCCAGCACGGCACCCTCGCAGACGCGGGGGGCCTTCGTCTCGCCGTGGTGCCGGCCGCGGCGCCGTGCGGCGGCGCGCCGGGCCGCCGGCCGCAGCAGCAGCTGCAGCGGCAACTCAAACGCCGCGGCCTGCGCGCCGTCGCAGCGCTAGCGGCGATGCTCTAGGGCGGCTGCGGGTGCAGTCTCGATGGCGGGCGTCGGCGCGGAGCGCGTGTGGCGCATCGCGCTGCAGCACCTGGGCGAGAGCAGCCTGCTCGAGGCGGCCGAGCTCGCCGGCGTCCTGCAGGAGGCGTGCGGCGCGATCCAGGTGACCGGCCTGAGCAGAAGCCTGACTGGAGGCCGCACCAGCAGCGCGTCCGCGAGTGGCACGCCCACAAAGCTCTCAGCCCGGGAGCGCGTCCGCTCCGCGCTCCCCCTGCACATTGGTGCGCACAAGCTGGCGGCGCGCGGCGGACCGCGCGTGGCGGCACCTCCGCGCAAGCCGGCAAAAAGCTGGCGGCGCCGCGCGCGCCGACGCCGCCGCAGGTGACGGCGCGGTGCCGTGGGGCTCGCTCGCGGGCGTCGTGCCGTCGGACGCGCTCTCTGACCACGCGAGCGCGCTGGACGACGAGGCGAGCGCGCGACCGCAGGTGGTTGAGCTGCACTCGGGGGGCGCAGTCTTCTTCTTGTTCTTTCGGCTCAGCCGGCAGCAGGCGGCGCAGCAGGCGCTGCTGCACGCGGCGCAGCGCGCCCAGCAGCCGCGGCCGGGCGGCGGCCCGGGGCACGCGCCGCCGCCGCCGCCGCCGGCGCCGCTGGCGCGCGAGGGCGTGGTGGTGCTGAAGGTTGGCGCCACGCGGCTGGCGATGCAGGCAGAGCAGTTTGCCAACGAACTCACGCGCCACCTGGGCATCGCGGCGCCGGACTGCCGCATCGTCCGCTCGGTGGGTGGGGATGTGCTCGCCGCCCAGCACGCGCTCCCGCGTGGCGGCGAGCAGCCGCCGAGCAGCCCCCGCTGCCGCCCCTGCGCGCAGGCCGGCCCCACCGCCGGCGAGTGGGCCGCGGCGCTGCAGGCCGTCACGCGCCTGGCGGGCTGCCCCGCCTGCTGCCCGGCCGCCGCGGGCGCGCCCGCCGGCGCGCCGGCCGCGCCGCCGCCGCCCGGCGCCCCCGGCGCCTGCGCGGTGTGCTGCGGCGGCCGCCCCGCGAGCGCGGCCGCGGCCGCGAGCGAGCTGCTGTGCGAGCTGCGGGCGCTGCCCTGCTTCCTGCTGATGGAGCTCATTGACGGCGCGCGGCTCGCGGACAGCCCGCACGTGCTGCAGGCGCGGCGCGCGCGCCGCCGCCGCGGGCCCCGGCCGCGCGCGGCAGCGCCCCCGGCGCGCCGCCGCCTCACGCGCGCCGCGCCGCCCGCGCCCCAGCCGCCCGCGCTGGGCGCGCTCGCCGAGGACGTCGGCTGCCTGTTCTGCCTGGACATGCTGCTCGGCAACGCCGACCGCATGCCCTGCGCCGACCTGGGCTGGCGCGGGAACGCCCACAACCTGCTGCTGGGCGCGCCGGGTGCGCGCGGCGCGCGCCGGCGCAGGCCAGCGCGCGGCCGCCGCGACGGCGCGCCGCGCCGCGGCCGACGCGCGCCGCGCGGCGCGCCGCCCGCAGGCACGCGGCACGCAGGGCGCCCGGTGGCGATAGACAGCTGCGTCGCGCGGCGGCCGCCGGCGCTCAAGGCGTCGGCCGAGGACGCCGCGGTGGAGCGGCTCGCGCAGCTGGTGCTCGCCGCGCCAGAGGTCAGCCGCCGCCTGCTCCAGCAGCTGCTCAGCAACGTGCGGCGGCCGGCCGCGCAGGGGCGGTGCAGCCGGCTGTCGCTGGACGGCAGCGCGCGGCCCGTCGTGCCGCACGGCAGCGGGGGCGGCGGCGGCGGCGATGGTGGTGGCAGCGGGGACGGCGGCAGCGGCAGCGGGGACGGCTCGACGGAGGCGCTGGTGCTGCGCGACGAGGACGTCGCACGCTTCCAGGCGGGGCTGCGGCGCTGCCTCAGCGGTGTGCTGCAGATCAAGGTGCGGGCGGCGGCTTGCCGCCGCCGCCGCTGGCCGGCGGCCGCCATCCGCCACGGGCCGTCGTGGACGGCTTGACTGCCGCCGCGGCCCAACTGTCCCGCTGCCCCTGGCGCGCAGGGCCTGCTCGAGATGGTTTCGGCGACGGTGTCTGGCTGGGTGGCGGAGTTCATTGCTGACGTGGCGCGCCTCAACCCGGCGGTGCTGCCCAGCCCCGCGGGCACGGCGCCGCTGCGCAGCCCGCGGCCGTCGCCGCGCCCCTCGGCGCGCACCAGCCTGAACAGCCTACACGGCGGGAGCACAGGCGGCCAGCCGCCAGCGGCGGCGTCGGGCGGCAGCGCGGCCAGCCCGGCGGCCGCCACCGACGGCAGCGCCGGCAGCAGCCGGAGCAGCCCCGCTGTGCCGGGCAGCGGCGGCGGCGGCGGCAGCACGCTGCAGCCGGCGGGCGCGGTGGCAGACAGCGAGCGCGGCAGCAGCAGCGGCAGCGGCGCCCTGCCGAGGCACTCTGCCGGCCTGCTGAGCCCGCCACCTGGAGGGCTCAAGGGGGGCCCGCTGGCGAGGAGGGCCGCGAGTCACGTGGGCTTTGCCTCGATCAGGGCGGCCCTCTGCGGCCCGCCCGGCGGCGACGCCCTCACGCCCGCCCCGCGGGAGGCGGCGCGGTCCGCGGGCGCGCCGCGGCCGCCGCCGATCGCGCTGCCGCCGCTGAGCGGCGCGGGCAGCCCGGTCGCGGTCGGCGGCATCGACGTCGAGACCGCGGTCGCGGCGGCGCTGAGCCCGCGCGCCAACCAGGCGCAGGCGCAGGCGCTGGCGGGCGTGTTTGGCGGCGCCGCACTGCTCGGATCCGACGGCGGCGCGCCGCGGCACTGCGCCGGCGCAGCCCGCCGCTCCGGCTCGTCGGCGCTCGACGCGGACCCGCACGCCGCGCCGCCCAGGGTGAGGCAGCGAGCCCGCCGCCGCCGCCGCCGCTGCACGCAGTGCGGCCCGCCGACCCCCGCCTGCGCCGCCGCGGCAGGTGTCGCCGCGCGAGCTGTTCGCGGGTGCCGCTGCAACGTCACCCGCCTGCGGGGAGCGGCGCCCCCTGTCCTGCTGCGTGCCCACGGCGCCGGGCCTGGCAGCGGGCGGCTCACCGATGCCGCAGGCGATGCTCGGGCGGCCGCTGAGCTTCCCTGCGCAGGGGCACAGCACGGCGGCTGTCGCGTCACCGGCGGTGCAGCGCTCCTCCAGCAGCAGCCTGCAGGTGGGCGCCTGCGGCAGCGCCCTGTGCGCCGGCGCGGCCGCCCACGGTGGCCCCGCCCGCGCGCCGCTGCTCACGCTGGCGCGCGCCGGCCCCGCCGCCCCGGGCGCCAGGTGCTGGCCAGCATGGCCAGCATGGCCACCATGCAGCTCGACCACGCGCTGGCTTCGATCAAGCACGAGGCGCGCCACGACGGCGTGCTGGCGGAGCGCATGGCGCACTGGCGGGCGGTCTTCGCGGAGCGCCGTGAGTCGCGGGGGCGTGGCCTCTGGCTGCTCCCTCGGCGCTGCGCGGCGGCCCACGCGCAGCCGCGCCGGCCCCCACGCGCGCCGCCGCCAGGCGCGGAGCTGTCCGGGGCGATCGGCGCGTGGCAGGCGCGGCACCACCTCGCGGCAGTGCTGTCCACGGGCTTCCTCGCCGACGGCGGGCAGCCCATCGTCGACAGCTACGAGCTCGGCGTCAGGCTGCAGCACATGCTCCGCCGCCTCTCCGCGCTCGCGGCGGGTGCGGCGCGCCGGCCGGCCACCACTGCCGCGCCGGGCGCCGCCGAGCCAGGCGACGCCGGGCGCCGCCGCCCGCCGCCGCCGCCTCGGCAGGCGCGCTGGTGCAGGCGCCGGTGTGCGTGGCGCCCCGCCTCTACCTCGGCAACGCGGTCGCGGCCGACAGCCACCACCTGCTGGCCCACCTGGGCGTCACTCACGTCGTCAACGCGGCGCACGAGCTGCAGCTGGACGGCGCGGCGGCGCCGTTTGCCGTGCTGCGCGTCGCGCTGCGCGACGAGGCACGCGAGGCGCTGGCGCAGCACTTTGGACCGGTGCGGCAGCGGGGATGGGGGGGGGGGGGCGCTGCGCTGCGCTGCGCTGCGCTGCGCTGGCCGGCCCCTGAGCTGCCGCCGCCGCCGCAGGTCACGGCCTGGATCGACGCCGCGCTGGCGGGCGGGGGCGCGGTCCTGCTGCACTGCCACGAGGGCAAGTCGCGGTCTGTGGCGCTGCTTCTCGCGTACTTGATGCGGAGCCATGGCCACACGCTGGCGAGCGCGCTCGCGCACGTGCGGTGAGCATGGCGCGCCCGGTGGGGGGGGGGGGGGACGGGGCCGCGCGCTGCGGCTGCTGCGGCGGCGGCCCGCGCGCCCGCGCGCCGGCACCTGACGGCGCGCGCGCCCCGCGGCAGCTCGGTGCGCCCCGCGGCAGCGCCCAACGCGGGATTCATGCGCCAGCTGCTCCACCTCGACGCCCAGCTGCACGGCCGCCCCAGCCTCGGCCCGCGCGACCTGCCGCGCGCCAAGCCCGAGCCCCGGGTATGCGGCGTGTGCGGCGCCGCCGCGGGGCTGAGCTACGAGAGCCTGCTGCGCCACATGAAGAGGCAACACAGCGGCGCCGCGGAGCAGTGCAGCAGTGGCGGCGGCGGCGGCGGCGGCGGCGGCGGCGGCGGCGGCGGCGGCGGCGGCGGCGGCGGCGGCGTGGAGCCGTGAGCGCGGGCGAGCCTCACATGCGTTAACACCTCGTCGCCAGCAACGCGCTGTTCTGCCCCCCAACAACAACTCCCCACCAGATGTTCTGTTGCACACCAATCGGCACAGCGTGTGCACGCACGCACGCTGCCCATCCCGCTGCCGCCCCGCGTGCTCTACCGTCCTCCGCCTACTGCACCGATGCTGCGCCCAAGAGGCAAGCTGATTGCCCATTCCATCTGAACGCCTCCTCCATTTTTCTGCCGCCTGGCCACCACCGATGGTTAAAAGCATTGCGCCGTGCCCGCGCCGGCATCTCCCGGCGCAGCACGCCGCCCGCTTGCCGAACCCCCCTCCTTTGATGCAAGACAAGTGCAGGATGCCCCCGGCACTCAAAGCACAGCCGGCGCGACCGCTCACGCCCGCGCCGTCCCCGCGGCGGCCGGGCTTGGCTGCGCCTGGCCGTCCAGCCCGCCGCCGGGCTCGCGCAGGGGCGCAAAGGAGGGCGCGAGCTGCGCCATGATGGCGTGGTGATCGGGGAGGTACGGATAGCTGTGGGCCTGCGGCGGCGGGGCGGGCACGGGGCAGGCGCGGGGCCGGGCCGTCGGTGCAGGTGCGGCGGCGGCGCGGCGGCACACGAAAAAAGGCCAAACTCGCGGTCGCCGGCGCGCACCAGCATCTCCGCAGAGAGCAGCGGCGACAGCAGGCGGTGTATGGCCCAGTTGAAGATGCCCCCCAGCGTGTACTCCTTGCGCAGGTTTGAGTCAATCGCATCCAGCAGCGCCTCGCCGCGCCCGTGCGGGCCTGCGGCGCGGCGGCGAGCCGCGGTCGGGCGCGGCGCAGCCGTCGGGGGCCGCACGCTGTGCGCCTGGCCGCGGGGCGGCCGCCGTGCCGCGCCAAGCGCCACGCTCCACGCCGCGCGGCGCACCCTCCAGGTCGAGGATCACGCCGTCGTGTTCGTACCCCGCCGGCTCGTAGGTGTCGAGCAGCGTGCGCAGCTGCGCCCACAGTCCGGCGCGCTCAAGCTTCATCTGCTGCTGCGCGCGCTGGGACAGCTGCCAGGCAGCCACCAGGTCGCTGAGCTCGCCGGGCGCGAGCCTGGGCGCGGTGTGGCGGGGCACGGTGCAGTGGGTGGGCGGTGCGGCGCGCGCAGGCGGCGCGGAGTGCGCAGGCGGCGGCGCGGCGCGTGGCAGACGACCGCGTCCCCGCGCCGCACCGGTCTCGCAGCAGCTGCGCCGCGCTGGCCCAGTGCGCCGGTGGCGGCGGGCCGAGGCTGCCCGTCTCCAGGTTGACCAGGTACAGCGCCATCATGCTGAGCCGGTTGCCGACGGCAAATGCGCGAAACTCGGCGGTGACGGCGCGCTGCAGGTGCTGCAGGCGGGCGAGCGCGGGGCTGGGCGGTGCCGGCGCCGCGGCGGGGCCCGCCGCCGCGAGCGCCTGCTCAGACTGCACCACGATCACGAGCTGCATGAACTCCCGCACAATCGCCTGGACCAGCACGTGCAGTGTGGACACCACGCGGCGCAGCCGCTCATTGCGCAGCGCCAGCCACGGCAGCTCCGCGTCGCGCGCCCTCGTGACGCGCAGCGCGAGCAGGCGCTGCACTTTGGCGGCGAAACTCTCCACGGAGCCTGCCTCGGGCACGGCGCTGGCGCTGTGACGCCGCGCCCGCGGCGGCGCCAGGTCCAGCGCCGCCGCCAGGCCCTCGCCGCGGGAGGCGAGCCCGTCGGGCGGCGGGCGCAGCCCCGGCGCCGCCGCCGCGGCCGTCGCCTCGCTCAGCGGCAGCACGGTGCCGCCGGCGCTGCGGGGGCTGGGCATGGCCTGCGACGGCGTCGGCAGCCGCCACGCCGGCTCCTGTGCCCCCTCCTCCCGCCGCGCCGCGCTGTCAAGGCTGAGCTGCTCGAGGCGCTGCAGCAGCGCCACGTGTTCATCTGTCGGTGGTGGTGGCAGCGGGCGGGCGCAGCGGCCGTGTTGTCAGCGGCACTGCCTGAGCCGGGTCGCGGCACTGGTCCCCCCTCCCAGCGGCGAGCGCCGCCGCCGCACCTGCCGCAGTGACCAGGCCGCCCAGCGCGCGGGCCTTTGCCCCGAGGGCCTCGTGCTCACGCTCCAGCTCCTCCAGCAGCGTGCGCTTTGAGGCCACCTCCGCCTCCAGCGCTTGCATCATGGTTTTGCGCCGCTGACGGAAGCGCTTGTGCGCGGCGCGCTGCGCTTCGCTGGGCGCGCGCTTGGCGCGCGGCTTGGCCACGCCCGCGCCCTTGTGCGGCGAGCTGCTGCCGCCGCCGCACGGCGCGGCCCGCGCCCCGCCGCGGCCCACGCCTGGGCGGCTGGCCCTGGGCTTGGCCGCTGCCGGCGGCAGAAACTCCTCGTCGGAGTCGGACGAGCTGCTGCTGCCCGCATCGGCCGCCGCCGCCGGGCCGCCGCGCTGCAGCCGCTGCGGCGGCTGGTGCTGGTGCTGGTGCCTGTGCTGGAGCTGCTGCTGCGGGCATGCCGCCGGTGCGCCACCGGCGCCGCCAGGCGGCGGCGCCGGGCTGGCCAAGCCCTCGACGTCGGACAGCACGCTGAGCACCTCCTCCAGCGGCAGAGGGTCGTCTAGCAGCGCCACGTAGCTGGCGATGTCTGCCACGTCCGCTTCGCGCGGCATGAGGTCGTGCTCGCGCAGGAACGCCGGGAAGCTGGGGTAGCTGGGGTGGGCGAGCTGCGCCGCCGCTGCGGCGGCCGTGGCGGCCGCGGGCGCGACCATGGCCTCCGCCGCTGCTGCCGCCGCCGCCCACGAGGCGACGGCCGGCGTCGCCCACTTGCACGCCGCCGGCGTGCTCTAGATCTACTCCAGCTCGCTCTCGTGCAGCGCGCGGGCGCCGCTGTGTTTCGTAGAGTGCGCCGCGTCTTGGGTCAGCCGCGCGCAGCACCGGCGCCGGTGCTCTCGCCCCCGCCGCTGCCCTGCTTGTTGAAGGCAGTGGCCGCGAATGCTACGAGGTGTGCTGCGCCGTCGCGCGGAGCACATCGTACAGGGAGGCGGTGGTCCAGCCTTGCAAAAACTCGCACGAGCCGCTGGAAGAGTGACAGGTCTCGTAAAGGCCGTACATTTGCGTGCGTTGCGGTGCGGAGGGCGGCGTGGAATGACGGAGGCGATTGCCGGCGTGAACGAACAGGCGGCGCAACTCACGCACGTCGCGGCGCGCGCCGCCGGAAGCCCTGCGCCGTCGGCAAAAACAGCAGGCGCCCGCCTGCTGGGTCGCCCTCCATCACGACGTCCGCCAGCTCGCGCTGCAGCAGCGCCGCCGCGGCCGCCGCGAGCTCGGCCGGGCTCGCAATCGTCGCGCCGCCGCCGCTCGCGCCTCGGCCGTCGCCGCCGCGCACGCCGGGCTCCACGCGGAGCGCCATCGACGCCGCGTGGCGCCTGTCCAGGGCGTCGAGGTCGGCCATCAGCTCCCCCAGGCCGGTGCCCGTGAGCTGGTCCGCGCGCGCGGCGACGACCAGCGCGGTCGCGGGCAGCCCGTCGGCGGCGCCGCTGGCGCCGCCGAGGTGCCGTGAGGTCGACCGCCGATCCTCGCGGCTGGGGCTTGCGTGCGTTCAACTCCGCGTCGCCAACCACCCGCTGTTCAGACTCCAACAACTCCGCACCACACCGATGTCTTATTGCAATGCACACCAATCGGCACGGCGTGTGCACGCGCGCACGCACGCTGCCCGTCCCGCTGCTGCCCAGCATGCTCTACCGTCCTCCGCCTACTGCGCACCGATGCTGCTCCCAAGAGGCAGGCTGATTGCAATCTATCTGAACGCCTCCATTATTCTGCCGCCTGGCCACCACCGATGGTTGAAAGCATTGCGCCGTGCGCCCGCGCCGGCATCTCCAGGCGCAGCACGCCGCCCGGTTGCCGAACCCCCCTCCTTTGATGCAAGACAAGTGCAGGATGCCCCCGGCACTCAAAGCACAGCCGGCGCGACCGCTCACGCCCCCGCCGTCCCCGCGGCGGCCGGACTTGGCTGCGCCCGGCCGTCCGGCCAGCCGCCGAGCTCGCGCAGGGGCGTGAAGGAGGGCGCGAGTTGCGCCATGATGGCGTGGTGATCGGGGAGGTACGGATAGCTGTGGGCCTGCGGCGGCGGGGCGGGCGCGGGGCGGGCGCGGGGCCGGGCCGTCGGCGCGGGCGCGGCGGCGGCGCGGCGGCACACAAAAAAAGGCCAAACTCGCGGTCGCCGGCGCGCACCAGCATCTCCGCAGAGAGCAGCGGCGACAGCAGGCGGTGCAGGCTGTGCTGGAATATGCCCTCCAGCGTGTACTCCTTGCGCAGGTTTGAGTCAATCGCATCCAGCAGCGCCTCGCCGCGCCCGTGCGGGCCTGCGGAGCGGCGGCGGGGCGCTACCGTCAGTGGCCATGCGGCCTTGCCGCAGGGCGGCCGCGCCGTGCCGCGCCGCGCCGCGTGGCGCACACCCTCCAGGTCGAGGATCACGCCGTCGTGTTCATACCCTGCCGGCTCGTAGGTGTCGAGCAGCGTGCGCAGCTGCGCCCACAGTCCGGCGCGCTCAAGCTTCATCTGCTGCTGCGCGCGCTGGGACAGCTGCCAGGCAGCCACCAGGTCGCTGAGCTCGCCGGGCGCGAGCCTGGGCGCGGTGTGGCGGGGCACGGTGCAGTGGGTGGGCGGTGCGGCGCGCGCAGGCGGCGCGGAGTGCGCAGGCGGCGGCGCGGCGCGCGGCAGCCGACCGCTTCCCCGCGCCGCACCGGTCTCGCAGCAGCTGCGCCGCTCTGGCCCAGTGCGCCTGCGGCGGCGGGCCGAGGCTGCCCGTCTCCAGGTTGACCAGGTGCAGCGCCATGAAGCTGAGTCGGTTGCCGACGGCGAATGCGCGGATCTCGGCGGTGACGGCGCGCTGCAGGTGCTGCAGGCGGGCGAGCGCGGGGCTGGGCGGTGCCGGCGCCGCGGCGGGGCCTGTCGCCGCGAGCGCCTGCTCAGATTGCACCACGATCACGAGCTGCATCAACTCCCACACGACCGCCTGGGACAGCACGCGGAGCGTGGACACCGCGCGGCGCAGCCGCTCGTCGTGCAGCGCCAGCTGCGGCAGCTCCTCGTCGTGCGCCCCCGTGACACGCCGCGCGAGCAGGCGCTGCACTTTGGCGGCGAAACTCTCCACGGAGCCTGCCTCGGGCACGGCGCTGGCGCTGTGGCGCCGCGCCCGCGGCGGCGCCAGGTCCAGCGCCGCCGCCAGGCCCTCGCCGCGGGAGGCGAGCCCGTCGGGCGGCGGGCGCAGCCCCGGCGCCGCCGCCGCGGCCGTCGCCTCGCTCAGCGGCAGCACGGTGCCGCCGGCGCTGCGGGGGCTGGGCATGGCCTGCGACGACGTCGGCAGCCGCCACGCCGGCTCCTCCCGTCCCCCCTCCTCCCGCCGGTCCGCTCTCTCAAGGTTCAGCTGCTCCAGGCGCTGCAGCAGCGCCACGTGTTCGCCTGGCGGGGGCAGGGGCGGCGGGCGGGCGTAGCGGCCGTGTGTCAGCGGCACTGCCTGAGTCGGGCACTGGCTGCCCCCCGTTCCAGTGACGAGCGCCGCCGCCGCTGACCTGCCGTGGAGACCAGGCCGCCCAGCGCGCGGGCCTTTGCCCCGAGGGCCTCGTGCTCACGCTCCAGCTCCTCCAGCAGCGTGCGCTTTGAGGCCACCTCCGCCTCCAGCGCTTGCATCATGGTTTTGCGCCGCTGACGGAAGCGCTTGTGCGCGGCGCGCTGCGCGTCGCTGGGCGCGCGCTTGGCGCGCGGCTTGGCCACGCCCGCGCCCCTGCTGTGCGGCGAGCTGCTGCTGCCGCCGCCGCACGGCGCGGCCCGCGCCCCGCCGCGGCCCACGCCTGGGCGGCTGGCCCTGGGCTTGGCCGCTGCCGGCGGCAGAAACTCCTCGTCGGAGTCGGACGAGCTGCTGCTGCCCGCATCGGCCGCCGCCGCCGGGCCGCCGCGCGGCGCCGCCTGGCGCTGCAGCCGCTGCGGCGGCTGGTGCTGGTGCTGCTGCCTGTGCTGGAGCTGCTGCTGCGGGCATGCCGCCGGTGCGCCACCGGCGCCGCCGGGCGCCGGCGCCGGGCTGGCCCAGCCCTCGACGTCGGACAGCACGCTGAGCACCTCCTCCAGCGGCAGAGGGTCGTCCAGCAGCGCCACGTAGCTGGCGATGTCTGCCACGTCCGCTTCGCGCGGCATGAGGTCGTGCTCGCGCAGGAACGCCGGGAAGCTGGGGTAGCTGGGGTGGGCGAGCTGCGCCGCCGCTGCGGCGGCCGTGGCGGCCGCGGGCGCGACCATGGCCTCCGCCGCTGCTGCCGCCGCCGCCCACGAGGCGACGGCCGGCGTCGCCCACTTGCACGCCGCCGGCGTGCTCTAGATCTACTCCAGCTCGCTCTCGTGCAGCGCGCGGGCGCCGCTGTGTTTCGTAGAGTGCGCCGCGTCTTGGGTCAGCCGCGCGCAGCACCGGCGCCGGTGCTCTCGCCCCCGCCGCTGCCCTGCTTGTTGAAGGCAGTGGCCGCGAATGCTACGAGGTGTGCTGCGCCGTCGCGCGGAGCACATCGTACAGGGAGGCGGTGGTCCAGCCTTGCAAAAACTCGCACGAGCCGCTGGAAGAGTGACAGGTCTCGTAAAGGCCGTACATTTGCGTGCGTTGCGGTGCGGAGGGCGGCGTGGAATGACGGAGGCGATTGCCGGCGTGAACGAACAGGCGGCGCAACTCACGCACGTCGCGGCGCGCGCCGCCGGAAGCCCTGCGCCGTCGGCAAAAACAGCAGGCGCCCGCCTGCTGGGTCGCCCTCCATCACGACGTCCGCCAGCTCGCGCTGCAGCAGCGCCGCCGCGGCCGCCGCGAGCTCGGCCGGGCTCGCAATCGTCGCGCCGCCGCCGCTCGCGCCTCGGCCGTCGCCGCCGCGCACGCCGGGCTCCACGCGGAGCGCCATCGACGCCGCGTGGCGCCTGTCCAGGGCGTCGAGGTCGGCCAGCAGCTCCCCCAGGCCGGTGCCCGTGAGCTGGTCCGCGCGCGCGGCGACGACCAGCGCGGTCGCGGGCAGCCCGTCGGCGGCGCCAGCGGCGCCGCCGCGGCGCCGCACTGCGAGGTCGACCGCCGAGCCGTCGGAGAAGCGGAGCGCCAGGCGGCGCGGCACGGCGCTGAGCCGCGCCGCCCTGGAGCGCGCCGCTGAGACGACGTGGTGCGCGTGGTCGTGCCGGAGCGCCAGGCCGCGCAGCGCCTCGAGCCGGGCGCGCCTGCGCAGCGCCGGGCTCGTCGCCAGCTCGTCGCGCCAGGCCCGGCACACCAGGGACAGGCTTGCCAGCCAGGCGGCAGAACAGCCGGTGTGCACGTCCAGCGCGTCCGGCTCGGCGTGGGCCGCAACAGCCGCGGCGAGCACTGCAGCCTGAACACCCGCGGGAAGCGCCGGCAGCGGTGGCCCGCCGCTCTCGCGCTCAGCCGCGCGCCGCCGGCGCGTCTGCATGTGGGCGTGGGCGCCGCTCCGGCGCGTCTGCATGCGTGGGCGGAGGCGCCGCTGCGCCGCGCGCCCCTGCTGCTGCCGCTGCCGCTGCACGTGTGGCCGCCGCGAGCGTCGACGCGCGGGCGCGGAGCGTTGGGGAGCGCTAGCGTGGCACGCTGGACGGGGGGCGGGCGCGCTGGAGGCGCGGTCGAGCCGCGCCGTCGCGACAAAAGAACAGCGGCCGTGCTGCCGCCGCAGCACGGCCGTGTTGCGAAGCGGGGAGCTCGGCGCGGTCCGATTACTGTGCCTCCCGCGCGTCCGCCCCGCACGCTCTGCTCCGCTCCGCTCCGCTCCGCTCCGCCGCTCGCTGCCGCCCGCTGCCCACGCCCGCACGCCGGCGCCGCCCGCTGCTGCGCCTGCAGCAGCGCCGTGCCGGCGGCGCAGCCAGCCAGAATGGCCGGCGGGCCGCCGCCTCGCTCGTGATGTACAGCGCCGCGCCAGCAGCGCGGCCGGCGTCATAGCTCCACCATCTCCTGCACCAGCTGCTGCAGCGCCTCGACGATCGCCGGCCGCAAGCTCTCGGCGACGGCCTTGTAGACTTGCTGCGGCGCGCAGCGGCGGCAGCGGCAGCGGCGCCCGGCGTCGGCGCCCGGCCTCGCCCGCGGCCCGCTGGTCCGCGCGCCGCCAGGCGCGGGCGCGCGGCCGCGGCGCCGCTCACCCGCTTGTCCGCGTCGCCGACCGCGTCCGCTGTCGCGGTCAGCACGTACTCTTCCGGCTCGCTGTGGGACGCAAAGTCATCCAGCTGCAGCGTGCCCGTGTACTGCGGCGAAAAAAAAGGCGGCGGGCGGCGCGCGCGCGGGCGTCGCGCGTGCGCGGGGCGTCGCCAGGGGGCGCCGCGCCGCGCGCCCGCGCCGCGCGCCCGCGCGCCCGTGCGGCCCGCGGGGCGCGCCCGCGGGGCGCGCCTGCTGCTCGTCGTCGTCGCCCTGCGCCTCCCACTTCATGGTGACTTTGAGGTCGTAGATGGCCAGCTTCTTGTTGCCCTTGCGCGTCGACGTCATCGCCTGCGCGGCGCGCCCGCGCCGGCCCGCGGCGTGCGTCTGCGCGCCGCCGCCGGCGCGGCGCCGCGCCGCGCGCCGCGCGCCGAGCCCGCCGCCGCACCTCGCCGGCGACGTCCGTCACGCGCGCCACGCGCAGCCCGCCCGCCTGCGCGGGCGGCAGCGCCGGCAGGACCTCCTGCAGCCGCGCCTTGGCCCAGTCGAAGCGGTTCTTGTCCTCCCAGTGCCAGCCGTTGACGTTCTTCCCGTCGTCGCGGTGCTGCACCACCCAGCGCGGGTCCCGGTCCTGCGGGCGCGGGCGGCGGGCGGTTGGAGCGGCGCGGCGGCGCCGCAGCCGGCTGGCGCGGGGCCTGATGGCGGGCCAGGACGCGGCCCGACCGCCCGCGAGCGCGGGCGCCGCCGGGCGGCGTGGCGACGGCGCCGCTAGAAGGTGCTGCCGCTGCTGCTGCTGCTGTTCTGCCGGGCGCCTGCGCGGCCGGCGCTCGCTGGCCCACTCACGTCCCACTTGGCCATGGCCCCGGCGCGCAGCGAGCGGGGAGCGCGGGCTGGTGGCGGGCGCGGTCGGCGGGCGCGCGCGCTCGCTGCGGGGCCGGGCAAGCGCTCCGGGTGTGCGTGCGTCGGCGGTGAGGCGTGGAGCGCTCCTAGAGTGACGCACGGCGTGCGGGGGCGCTGAGCCAAAAACGCGTGACAGTGTTGTCTCCTCGGCGCCTCCCGCCGCTCCCGGGCCCACTCCCGGCCGCCGGCACGAGGCAGCCCGTGACCCCCGGCGCCGCTGCGGCCACACAGGGGGGCGCGGAACGTGCTGGGCGGGGAGTCCGCAAACAACGATCGCCCGGCTCCGCCGGCCCATGGACGACGACGTGATGGGCCCCGTCTGCGTGGCGGGCCCCGCGCCGGCGCACGGCGGCCCCGCGGCGGCGCCGCACGCCGACGCTTGCGACAGCGCGCCGCCGCCCGCCGCCGCGCTGCCGCTGCCCGGCCCGGGCGTCGACTTCACGGAGGCGCTGCCGCCGGCGCTGGTGCTGTCGGTGTGCGCGCGGCTGGACCTGCGGTCGCGGTGCGCGCTGCTGTGCGCGTGCGCCGGCCTCGCGCGCCTGCTGGCCGGCCGCGAGCACTGGGCGGAGCTGTGCTTCGAGGAGGGCGAGTGCGGCCACGTCTGCAGCGCGGCGGCGCTCGTCGGCCTGCTGCAGCGCTCGCGCGGCGGCTGCGAGGTGCTGCGCATGGCGCGGTGAGCGCGGGCGGCGCGCGCGCCGCACGCGCCGCCGCCCCTGCCAGCGTGCGCCGCCGCCGCCGCACGCCGCCGCCGCCGCCGCGCCCACGCGCCGCCGCTGCTCGCGCGCGCACAGGAGCGCGGGCGCGCGCGCGGCCGAGGGCGCGCAGCGCTTCTCCAACGGCGTCAAGCGCGACCAGGTCCTCCCACACACGCGCGGGCTGCGCGCGTACGCGCTCGCCGCGCTCGCGCCGCGCCTGCGCGTGCTCTCCCTCGACGAGCGCGCGTCGTGCGTGGGCGGCATGACCAACGACCTCGCGCGCGCGCTCGCGGTGCACTGCAAGTCGCTCGAGGCGCTCGAGGTCTTTTTCACGCGCTACAGCCTCCCCGCCGAGCTCTTTGACGACCACGGCCTCATCGCGCTCAGTGAGGGCTGCGCCCGCCTGCGCCGCCTCGCGCTGCACAACTGCGACCGCGTGTCGGACCGGTGCGCGCGCGCGGCGCGCGCGGCGGGGCGGGGGGGGGGGGGGGGGGGAGGCGGCGGCGCGCGGCGCTGGGGCAGTTGCGGCGCCAGGAATAGCAGCTAAACAGCGCCAGCGGCTGCGGCAGCGGCGGTCGCGACCGCGGCCCACGCGCGCGCGCCGCCGCCCCTCCGCGCGCAGGTCGCTGTACGCGGTCGCGGCCAACTGCCCCGGCCTGACGAGCCTCTCGCTCGGCGGCTACAGCGAGCACGTGACCGACGGCGGGCTCACCGTGCTGCTCGAGGCGTGCAGGGGGCTGACCGACGTGCGGCTGAGCAGCAAGCTGCTCAAGCTCACAGACGCGTCGGGCGCGGCGCTCGCGGCCAACTGCGGCGGGCTGACGCACGTCAAGCTAACGCGTGCGATGACCGACGATACGCTGCGCGCGCTCGCCGTGCGCTGCGGCGCGCTGGTGGAGGTCAACGCGCACCGCTGCGCCGGCGTGGGCGCGGGCGCGCTGCGCGACCTCGTCGCGGCGTGCCCGCGGCTGCGGCGCGTCGTGCTGCCGCGCTCGCTCGACCTCGGCTGGGCCGCGGCGCTGCCGCGGTGCAGCAGCCTGGCGCTGGTCGAGGAGGAGCACAAGCAGGTGCTCGCGCTGCGCCAGCAGCAGCAGGCCTGACGGCGGCGGCGGCGGCGGCGGGCATGACGCGGCGGCCTCGCGGCCGCCCCCGAGCCCAGGTTTTCGTGCCGTGCGCCGCGTGACTCTGTCGTTGGGACCCCCGTTCCCCGGCCCCCTTCGTTGTGTTGGTGTGACCCCCCTTGTGGCGCGGCGGCGAGGTTTTGGAGGTTTTGGAGCCTGCGAATCGGCGCGGCGCGCGACCCGCCTTGCGGCGCACGCGGTTGAGACTGCGTCTGTCTGTGTACAACAGGTTGCCGGCGGGATGACGAACCAACCTGCGTCTGTGTTACGTGCTCCCGTGGAGAGTGATCGGCAGTGCGAGCGTGGGCGGCCGTGTGTGAGGGCGGAGGTGTGGAACCGCGTCGCGCAGCGCCCTGAACCGCCGCCGCCGCCCCGCCGGCCCCGCGCGGCGCTTGGAGGTCCCGGGCCAGCCTTCCTGACCCGATCCACGCGGCTCCCGCAAGGCCCCACCACCACCGCACTCGCACACGCGCACGCAGCGGCAGCACGCACCCACCGCCCCGCCCCCCTCCCCGCCAGCCGGGCAGCAACGCTCTCCCCCACCCCGCGCTCCCGTGACGCCAACCATGCGCTCACGCCCGCCCCCGCCCCGCCCTCGCCCCCGCTGCGCCGCGCCGCGCCCGCCGCTGCTGCGCTGCGCAGGGGCTGCGCGTGGTGCTCGCGACGCTGCTGCCCCTGGTGCAGGCACAGTCGCCGCTCATCAGCGGCGTCGACTCGCTCCAGGCGCGGCCCGCGGGCGCCGCCCGCGCGCGCCCGCGCAGCGCCCGCCCGCGCGCGCACGCTGCTGCTCCGCAACCGACGCAACCGACGCAACCGCTGCGCAGGAGGCGCCCGTGGAGCGCGAGGTGGTGCTGCTGGGCGCGCTGGCGGCGGTCGCGCAAGAACTGGACGCGCCGTCGTCCTCGTCGCCCGCCGTCGACGCGGCGCTGCAGGTCGCGGCGCGGCTCATCGGTGCGCGGCGGGCGGGGTGCGCGCGGGCGAGCGGGCGGTGGCGCGCGGGCGCGGGCGGCGCCGCGGGCGGCGCCTGCGCGCTCACACTTGTGTGCGCGCGCGGCAGGCTCGTACGTCTGGCAGTGGCCCTCGCAGCGTGTCAAGACGCAGGCCGCGCTCGCGCGGCTGCTCGTCGCGGCCGCGGCCGCGGGCGGCGGCGGCGGCGCGGCCGCGCCCGGCGCGCAGCCGCAGCAGGAGGAGGGTGGCGGCGTGCTCGGCGCGGCCGTGCTGGACAGCGTGGTGCGGGAGCTGCTGGGCCACGCGCTCGCGCAGCTCACACCGGAGGAGGTGCGCGGCGGGGGCGCGCCTGGCGCGGCGCGGCGGCCGCCGCGCAGGCGGGCGGCTGACGCCGCCGCCGCCGCCGCCGCCGCCGTGGCGCGGCCGCCGCCGCAGATCGAGGCCGGGCCGGTGATCGTCACCGACGCCGGCAAGGCCGCGGGCGCGGCGCTGCGCCCGTGGCACATCCACCGCGGGCTGTGGCTCGCACTGCTGCGCCCCGGCACCACGCCCGCCGCGCCGGCGCTACTGCCCCCGGCGCTGCGGGCGGCGCTGTACGGGGGCCTGCTGGATGCGGCGCTCGCGGCGCTGCAGCCCGCGGCGGCGCACGTGCTGAGCGACGCGAGCGCGGCGGCGGCGGCGCTCGCGGGCGCGGCGGCGGCCGCCAGCGCCGGCGGCGCGCCTGGCGGCGCCAGCCAGGCGGGCGGCGCCGGCGACGCGGCGGCGCGCAGGGCGGCGGCGTCGGTGCGGCTGGCGGCGGCGACGCAGGAGCTGGAGGGCGGCGAGCCGGCGCACGGCGGCCGGGCGCGCAAGCGCCGCGCGCTGGACCCGGCTGGCGGCAGCGGTGGCGACGCGGCCGCGCCGCCACCTGGTCGCGGCGCGGCCGCGCCTGCCGGCGACGGCGGCGATCAGGATGACCCCGTCGGCGGCGGCGCGGGCAGTGGCGTGCGGTGCGACGCTGGCGTGCTGCGTGGCCTGCAGGACCTCACAGGTGGGGGCGCATCTGGGGCGCCGTCACCGGCCCGCGCCCGACCCCGCGCGCCACGCACGCCGCCGCCGCCGCCGCCGCCGCAGCCTTCCTGGCCAGCCTGCTGCCCGAGCTCGGCCCCGAGCCGTTTGCCGCCTGGGCGCAGCCGCTCGTGCTGGCCGTCGTCTCGGCGGCGGCGCTGAACCCAGGGCTCTTCGGCCTCTACCAGCTGGCAGCGAGCGCGCTGGGCCTGTGCGAGTGCGGCGGCCTGCTGCTGCTGGAGCCGGGCCGCGGCGACGGCGGGGCGGGCAGCGCGGTGACCCTGCAGCGTGAGGAGCTCACGGAGCTGTTCCGGCGCCTGCTGCCCTCGGCGGCGGCCGCCTGCGACGCGCTGGACGAGCAGGGCCTGGCCGCGGCGCTGGAGCTGCTGCTCGCCCCCGCGGCGCTGGCGCTGCTGCCGGCGGAGCGCACGCTGGCGCCGCTGCGCCTCGCGCTGCGCCTGGGCTTGGACCGCCCCGCCGTCGCGGCCGTGGCGGTCTCAGCGCTCGAGGCGTGGGAGGCGGCGCAGCCGGCGCAGCTCGCGGCGCTGCTGCCGGCGGTCGTGCCGCTGCTGCACCCGTATCTGCACGACGGCGCCGCGCCACCCGGCCGCGGCGGGGGCGAGGATGAGGAGCTGGGCGACCTGGACCTGCCGGCCGACGAAGATGACGGCGAGGACGGCGAGGACGGCGGCGGCGGTGGCGGCGGCGCGGGGGTCGAGGGCGCCTCGGCGCCGGACACGAGTGCAGCAGCGTACACGCGCGACCGCCGGCGGCGCGCCGCGGCAGAGCAGCGCGCCAAGGAGGCGGCCCGCAAGGCGAGCGGCGGCGGCGGGTTGCTGCCCGCGCTGCCGTCGCAGGCGAGCACTGAGTGTGGTGCGCCGCCGCTCGCCGCTGCCGCAGGGTCTGGCGCCGCTGCAGCCGCGCATTCAGCTCTGGCTGGGCCGCCAGGGCGGCGTCGCGGCGTCAGCGTTGGCAGCCGCTGCGGCGTCGGCTGCGAGCCACGCGGGCGGCGGCGGCGGCGGGCAGGTCTGGTGCGACGTGCCGCTCGTGGGCCTGGCGACCACCTTCCCACTCGAGGGCGGCGGCGCCGTGAGCTTCGAGGTGGGAGCGCCTCGCTGGGCGGCACGCTGGGGCGCGGGGCGCCGCTCGCCGCGTGCGTGCCATGCTGACCTGCCGCCGCCGCGCGCAGGTCTTCCTGGACGCGTTGCTGCCGCAGCTCGTGGCGGTGGCGGAGGGCGGCGGCCCGCGCGCGCGGCGCGTGGCGGCGTTCGAGGCCCTGCACAGCGTGGCGCTGTGGACGATTGGGCACATGGCGCAGGGCGCCGCGCAGCGTGAGCCGCTGCTTCCTCGCTGGCCGCCGAGTGCAGCGCTGCGCTCGCAGGCACCTCCCTCACCACCCCCTGACTGCGCCTGTTGCCACCCCTGCGCGCGCAGTGGCGACCGCAGCGGGGCAGGAGCAGCACGCCGCGGCCGTGCAGTTTGCCGGCATGGCGGCGCGCCTCTGGCCGGTGCTGCTGCGCCTCGCAGCGAGCGCCGACCCCGTCGCGTGGCAGCTGTTCGGCGCGCTGCTCGACCAGATTGTGCACTGGCTCGGCAGGTGCGGGGGCGCTGGGCAAGAGCGCAGAGGAGCCCCGGCGGGGCGCGTGCTGAGCGCGCTCCGCGCGCCGCCGCCTCGGCGCGCGCCGCAGCTCCTCTGACGCGGACGGCGCCGCGGCCGGCGTTCTCATGGACTGCCTGCTGGACGCAGCCTGCGGCGGCGGCAACGGCGGCGGCGGCGGCGATGGCGGCAACAGCGGTGGCGGCAACAACGACGCAGGCAGCGACGGCGTCGCTGCCGCAAGCGGCGGTGGCCGCAGCCTGGTGCAGCTCGCAAGCCTGCTGTGCGGGGAGTACTTCAAGTGTGCGGTCACACGCGGGCACGCCGCCGCTGGGCGGGCGGCGGGCACGACGAGCCGCACGGGGCGCCAGCTGCTCGTGCGCCTGCTGGATCGACTCGGCCGCCGCGCCGCGTGCGAGCGCGGCGGCGCCGCGGAGGCGTTGGCCGCGTGCGCCAGGTGCGGCGCCGGGCGCTGCGCGCGCACACGCGGTCGCATGCATTGCGGCGCGGTGCAGCCGGGCGCGCGGTGCACGCGGGCGCGCGCCTGCCCACACGGCGCCGTGCGCCGCAACAGGGCGCTGCCGTGCCGGCTGCTGCTGGCGCAGCCCATCGAGGCCACGCTGCTGGTGGAGGCGCACCTGCTGGAGGTGCTGCGGCGCCTGGTGGCGGCGTTGGCGGACGCCCCAGGTGCGCGCGGGCGCGCTGCCTTCACGCGGCGCGCGCATGCTCGCGCCTGCGCCACGTCGACCTGCGCACGTCGCCCGCCGCAGGCGACGCGCTCGCTGGCAGCAGCGCGGCGGCGTCCGCGCGCCGGGCGCTCGCGGTGCTGCTGCAGCAGTGGCTGCCGCCCTGCCTCGACACGCTCGCGGCGCCCGCCAGCGACGAGGGCGGCAGCGATGCCGCCGCCACGCAGGGGCTGGCAGGTGCGTGGCGCGCTGGTCGAGCGCGGGCCTGCACGCACCCCACGCGTGCGGCTGCCCCTCACGCCAACACACGCGCCCGCCCGCCCCAGCAGGCTACGCATCGAGCCCGTTGGGAGGCTTCCTGGCCGCCGGGCTGTGGCCGCTGACCGCCGCGCCGGCGCCGGCGCAGCGCGGCACGGCGCAGCAGCTCCTCGCGATTCTCGCGCGCGAGCTGCTGGCGGCTGCCGCGGCAGCGGGCGCGCCGGGCGCTGCCTCGCCGGCGCCGGGCGACGCAGCAGGTGGGCGGCGCTGCCGGCAGACGCGCGCCGCCGCGTCGCCGCTCAGAAGCAACGACCCGACCTGGCTGTCCTCCTTTTCCTGCCGTTCGCAGCGTCCAGCGTCATGGCATGGCTGTCGGCGGTGCACTGCGCCGGCAGCACCAGCCGCAAGCAGGAGGCGCTGCGCGGCATGCTGGCGCTGCAGGAGCCGCACCCGCCGGTGGCCGTGGCAGGCGCGCTGTTCGGAGCGCCGCCCGCGCCGGGCGCAGCTGCCGGCAGCAGGGCGGTGTGCGCCGCGTGGCTGCGGGGCGTGGCGGGCGCCGCCGACTGGTGCTGCTGGGCGCTGGAGCAGGGGTGAGCAATAGGGGGGGGGGGGGGGCTGCCGGCGGCGCGGCGCAACGTGCAGCGCTGCGCGTGAGCCGCTCCGCCGCCGCGCACAGGCTGCTGGACGCCAAAGAGCTGGGCTCGCTGGCACAGCAGCTGAGCCCCGTGCCCAGCGCGCTGGATGGCGTCGCGCAGCTGCTGCTGCTCCTGCCAGACATTGTCGGGCAGCCGAGCGGCGGCGGCGGCGCGACTGCAGCGCCGGCACCGGCGGCGGCTGGCCCTGCCCTCTCCCCGCTCGCCAGCGGCGACCTGCTGCTGGCGGCGGGGCCGGCCGAGCTGCAGGCGGCCGTGCTGGCAGCGCTTGAGCTCGCGCAGCACCTGCTGGGCAGCGGGATGCTGGAGGCCGCACGTGAGCGCGCGCTCGTGGCGCTGGCAGCGGCGGCGGCGCGCACCGGCGCCGGCGCGGTGGCCGCTGCTGCGGGCGCTGGGCCCGGCAGCGTGGGGCGGCTGTGCCTGATGTGCCTGCTGGCGCCAGAAAGGCTTGGCTTTTCGCCGCCCGAAGGTGTGCCCGGGCGAGGCTGCTGCCGCCGCGCGCTGCCAGCGTCGGGGCTGGCGCGGCCGGACAACGCAGCCGCCGCTACCGCCCCCGCCGCTGCCGCCGCCGCCGCCGCTGCAGTCGCCGCGCGCACCAGACTCCAGGCGGCGGTGCGCACCCTGCTGCGCGACGCAGCAACAAAGCAGCCGGGCGCCCTGGCGCAGCTGCAGGCGGACCTGCTGGCGCTGCTGCGCAGCGTGGTGCTGCCCGTGCTGGCGCCAGGGGCGGCGCTGCGGGAGCCGGCGCTGTCGGCAGTGAGCCGCGTCGTCAAGGGTGCGTGCTTGCCGGGCGGTCGCGCCGGGGGCTAAGCTGTGGCGGGCCACACTCACCAAGGCGCGCGGCCCCGCCCGCGCCGCCGCGGCGCAGGCCTGATTGCGGCAGGCGAGCTGCAGCCGGACGCGCGCGCCTGGCCTGGCGGCTCCCTGCTCGCGCCCGGTGGCGGGGCGCTGCAGCGGCAGCTCTGCCAGGCGAGCCTGGCGCTCGCTCTGGGCCTGGTGGGGCTGGACGCTGGCGGCGGCTTTGCCCCGGGCGTGGGCGGCCGCCCGGGCGCGGTGCGGCCGCCGCCCCAGGTCGAGGACGCCGCGCACGGAGCCCTGCAGCTCGCGCTGCAGCTTGGGCTGCCGCCCACGGAGCTGCTGCAGCTGGTGACCAAACCGGCGGGGCAGCGGCTGTGCCACGTGTTTGGTCACCGCCTGCACGCCTGGCTCATCTTCAATGCAGACAGGCTCCTGCCGCCGCTGCTCGCGGCGCTTGCTGCGCCCGCTGCGGCCGGCAAGGGCGGCGCCGGCGGCGGCGACGCAGCGCGCGCCGAGCAGCCCGCCGCCGCCAGCGCCGGCGTGGCCAGCGCGGCGCTCGCGGTCGAGGTTCTGCTCCTGGGCGCGCTGCGCAGCCTCGCGCCGTCGGACGCTGCCGGCGCGCGCCGGACGGACCTGCGGACGGGCGCGTTCCTGGGCCACGTTTTTGCAGGTGACCCAAGGGGGCGAGGGCACGCGCCGCGCCAACAGCTGCGCTGGGCCCCGCCCGCGCCGCTCCGCTAACGCACCCCGCGCCGCGCCGCGCGCAGGCCTGCCCTCGCTTGCGCCGCTGCTCGATCCGACCGCGCCGCAGGGCTGTCGCGGCACGGCGCTCAACCTCCTGGTGGCTCTGGTGGAGCTGGACGGCGCGCGCGTGCTGAGCCCCGCCGCCAATCCCGCTTTTGCCTGGACGGTCGCCGCCTTTTGCAAAATTTTGTCCAGCGGCGGCGGGAGCGTGCAGTCGCAGGTCCTGGTCACACAGGCGGTCGGCGCGCTGGGCCCGGTGCTGCTGGGCCTGGCGGCGCAGGCGCAGCAGGCGGGGGCGGTCGCGGACGCGCTGGCGGGACTCCGATGCACGCTCGACGATGTGGTGTCCGGCTGGGGCGTGACGACGCGCATCTCAAAGTGCGTCGCGGCGCGGGGCCGCTGGGCGGGCGCCGCCGCCCTCGCCGCGGGCGCGGGCGCGGGCGCCGCCGACCCGCCGCCGCCCGCGCGCCCCGCCGCAGGCGCTCGCCGGCGGGCGTGGCGTACCGGGATCAGCTGCTCGGCCTGGCGGGCGCGGCCGTCGCGCTGGCCAAGTCGGCACCCGCCGGCGGCACGGAGGCAGGCGCGGGCGCCTCGACGGCGGTGCTGCTCCTGCTGATCGACGTGCTGCTGCCAGAGCTCCAGAAGATGGGCGGCCGCCTCGAGCCGGGCGCGGGAGGTGCGCCCCGCACCCCGACGCCCGGCCGCGCCGCGGCGCCCGGCCCGCGCCGCGCGCCCGGGGCGCCCACGCGCGCCGCGGCCGCCCGCCCGCGCCGCCCGCCCGCAGGCGAGCCGCCGCACCCCTTCCAGGAAGCCCTGGAGCTGCGCCTCGCGGTCGTGGCGGCGGCGGTGTGGCGCGCGCCGGCGCCGGCCACACAGGGCGACGCGCGCGCGCCGCCCGCCAGCCCCGCCGCCAAGCGGCCGCGGCTTGTGCAGGCCGCGCGGCCGGACAGCCCGGCGCCGGCCTCGCCCGGCGGCGGCGGCGGCCCGCCGCCGGGCAGCGCACAGGGCGACCCGGCGGCCATCCCAGCGGCGGCGCAGGCGCTGCTGGATGACTGCTGGCGCCACGTGTTTGACGACGCCGCTGGCCACTCGCTCGGCCTGCGCCTCGCGGTGCTGCAGCACCTGCTGCTGCCGGCGCTCGAGCTCGCGCCGCACCCGCAGCAGCGCGCCGCGTGGTTTCGCAACCACGTGGCCGGCCTGCTCGCGCTCGCGCAGCACGGCGCCGCGGCGGCGCCGGCGGCGCCGGTGGCTGGCGAGCATGAGGAGGCGTGGCTCCTCGGCTGCCGCTGGGCGGCGTACCGCCTGCTTGCGTCGATGTACGACCAGCTGGACCGCGCCGCGCTGGAGGGCGTGGTCGCGGGCCTGCCCGGCAAGCACGGCGCGGTGGTGAAGCAGGCGACCGCCGACGCGCGCAAGCTCGGTGCCGCGGCGCTTGCCAACGAGCCGCTCGCGCGCTGCGTGCGCTGCGCGGCGTACGCGGCCGCCGCGAGCCTGCTGCGCTGCACGCAATCTCAGGCGCAGCTGTTTGCGCCCGCGTTCACGGGCGCCAAGACGTGAGCGCGCCGCCCGCCGCCGCTGACGCCGTGCCGCACGCGCGCCCTCGCGCCCGACGCCGCACGCACGCTGCCGCCGCCGCCGCCGCCGGCCGCCCCAGGCAAAGCCCAGCGCAGATGTGGGGACACCTGCTCGACGTCGGCGCCCTGTCGCGTGTGAGCTTCGGCACGCTCGGCGCCGCCGGCGCGGCGCGCGGGCCCGGCGGCAGCGAGCAGCAGTCGCGGCGGCGGCAGCGCGAGTTGCAGGCGCTCGCCGCGGCCGGCGCGCAGCGCGGCGGCGCGCGCGGCGGCGGGAGCCAGCTGTTCACCATGTCGGCTGACGGCGTGATGCAGCTGACGAGCCAGGCGCTGGCGGCCAGCCTCGGCGACGCGTCGCAGCTGGTCGCCAGCCAGGCGCAGGGCCTGTTGGCGGCCAGCCAGGCGGCGGCCGTCGCCGCGACGCCGCAGGCCGGCGCCGACGGCGGGCCTGGCGGCCCGGTGCCCAGTCGGGGCGCCTCGCAGGCGGCCACCGCGCTTTACCACGACGCGCTGGCTCTGGCGGTGCAGGGCGCGGACGCGAGCCCCGCAGCGCTGGCGGCGGTGCACGAGCAGCTCGCCGCGGCGGGGCTGCTGGCGCTGAGCCCGGAGGAGGCCGTCGGCCTGGCCATGAGGTGCGCCGCCGCCGGCGCCGCCTCGGCGACCGCGCCGTGCGAGCCTCCGCCCAGCCTCGCTTGCCGCCCCGCCGGCGCTCCGCCACAGGGAGCGACAGGACCTGCCAATTGACGATGCCTACGATGCCCACCCGACGATGCTGCCGCTGGTCCGGCTCATTGAGCGCGCCCTGGCGCTACCCTCGGACGTGCCGGTGCGGGCCATGGCGCGGAGGAGTCCAGCCGCGCAGCGCGCAGCGTGCAGCGCGCCGCCGCCTCGACCGGGGCGCCGCCGCGGCACTCCGCGTCGCAGGGCGGCATGCCGCGCTGGATGGCGCTGCTGGCGCAGGCGCTGGGCGACACGGCCGCGCCGCGCGCGGTGCGCGTCTTTCTTGCCAAGGCGGTGCTGCATGTGGAGGTCAGGGCGCGCGAGGCGAGGGTGGCGCGCGCGGTCGCATCCGCGGTCCGCGGCGGCGCGCGCGGGGACGCGCCCGCGGGCGCGCCCGCGGGGCCGCCGCCGACGCCCGCGGGGCGGCCGCGCAGCCCATGGACGTCGACGGCGCGGCGGCCGGCACCCCCGCCGGCGCCGGCGGCGGCGAGGGCGGCGGCGACCAAGCCGGCGGCCAGGGCGCGGAGGCCGGCGCAGACCCGGCGGGCGCAGGTCCGGCGCGCGCTGGTGCGGCCGGAGCCGAGGCGCGGCCGGAGGATGTCTACGTCAGCGACACGCTGTTCGCCGCGCACGGCGAGCTGCTGTTCCCCAGCCTCGTCGCGGCGCTGCTGCCCCCGGGCGCGGCCGAGCCGGGGCAGCAGCAGCAGCAGCAGCAGCAACCGGGCCAGCGCGGGGGCGCGGGCGGCGGCGTCGCGCCCGGGCGGTTCAGCTACGTGCTGCGTGATCTGGTGCTCGTGTCGGTCATGTGGCCGAGGCTGTTTGAGCGCACGTCAGGTGCGACCAAATGGCAGCACGCGCGCCAGCCGCGCGGGCGTCGCCGCCGCCCGCCGCCGCGCGCGCCCGACCGCCCCGCGCCGCCGCCGCCGCCCGCCGCCGCCGCCGCCGCCGCGTGCGGCAGACGACGGCCCGCTCGCGCACGGCGCGTGCGTGTCGGCGCCCGCTGGCGCGCTGCTGCGCCACCTCGCCGCGGTGGGCTTTGACGCGTCAGACAGCTCCGGCAGCGCAGCCAGCTTGCGGTTCATCGACGCGCTGATGCAGCGCTGGGGCAGCCGGGTGGCGCTCACCGGCGACGACGTCGCGCGCCACCTCGCCGACGCGGGCCCGGCCGCGCAGGTGGCCAGCCCCGGCGGCCGCGGCCGCGGCCGCGCCGCCACCGGCGCCGGGGCTGCGTCGCGGCTCTCGTACGGTCTGCAGCTGTTCGGGCTCGCGCTGTCCCGCGGCCACGCGCCGGAGCTCATGCGCAGGGGCCGCGCGGCAGGTGCGCGGCGGCGGGCGGCGCGGCTCTGCCGTTCGCTTGCGGCCCGGCGGCGCGGCTCACGAGCGCGCTCCCACGCTCGCCCCGCCGCCGCGTGCGCCCGCAGCCGCGCTGTGGTCGGTGCTGCTGGGCCACATCAAAGACCGCGCCCTCACCCCCACGCGCGCGGTCCGGCTCGGCCACACGGCGGGGCTGCTGCTGCTGGGCCTGCTGCGCGTTGAGCAGCGGCAGGCCGCGGCCGAGGCCGTCACCGCGGCGGGCGGGCCACCCGTGGCGGGCGTGGTGGAGCTGCAAGTCCGCAGCGGCGTGGTGCGTGGCGCCGCAGCGGCGGTGGCGCCCCCCGGAGCGCGGCGCCGCGAGCGGCCGCGCCGGCGGCGACCAGCGCCCGCGCCGCGCCGCCCCCGCAGGTCGCCGTGGAGCTGGCTGACAGCATGCGCCGCATGTTCAGCACCGGGAAGCACGCCAACCTCGTCCGCCTTCTGGAGGGCGCGGCGGGCGCCGTGGCACGGCCGGCAGACGGCGCCGCGCCGGCGCCGCCCGCCGGCGCGCGCTCGGCGCGCGAGCAGGCGCGCGGCGCGGCAGAGGCGCTGCTGTGGTCGGGCGGCGGCGTGCGCGGCGCCAACCTCGTGGCGTGGCTGGTCCAGGCGCTGCTGCGGCCGGAGCGGGGGCTGGGCCCCGCGCTGCGCAGCGTGGCGCTCATGCTCCTGCGGCAGCGGTGCGCCGCGCGCGCGGGGGACGCGCACGCCGCCTCGCGCCGCGCCGCCCCGTGCGCCTCACGCCTTGCCTGCCGCCGCCGTCGCCGCCGCCGCGCCGGTGCCCGCGCGCCGCGCAGGTGTGCCGCCTCGCCCGCGGCTGCGGCCGAGCTGCTGGAGGACGACGCGCTGGCCCGCCTCGCGCCGGGCACGCTGCCGTGCGCTGGCAGCACGGGCATGCAGCTGGCAGGGCTGCAGCTCGCGGGGCAGCTGCTGCCGGCCATGGCCCCGCTGGCGGGGGCGCGGTTCGTGCTGGCGCAGCTGCCGGCGCTGCTGTGTCACGGCAAGCCGGAGGTGCGCGGCGCGCTGCTGGCGCTGCTCGTGGCGGCGTGGCGGCGCGTGGACGCGCTCGCGCTGCGGCTTGCGAGCGGCGGCGGCGACGTCGGCGCGCTCGCCGAGCAGCTCAGCGCCGCGCAGCAGCGGCTCGAGGCGGCGCTGCTCGTGCTGGCGTGCGACCGCGCGCCGTCGCTGCGCGCGGCGGCGGCGGGCTTCTGGCACAGCACGGGCGCCGTGGACGCGGCAAACGCCTTGAGCGGCCCCGCGCAGCCGGCGGCGGAGGAGGAGCTGGCCAAGCTCGCGCAGCTCTGCCCGGGCACGCCCCACACCACGCTGCTGCCGCGCGCCCCCGCGCAGCGCCTCGCAGCGCTGCTGCGCCAGCTTGCAGCGATGCGCCGGCGCCTCGGCGAGGCGTGGGCCGAGGCGGGGCTCGACCCGGGCGGTGCTGAGGCCGCGGCGCGCGGCGCCGAGGCGCGCTGGCCCGCGGCGGCCGCGGGGCTGCTGCTGGCGCTGCCGCGCGAGGCGGGCAGCGCCTGGACGGGCAGCCTCTTCAGTGCGCCACTGTCGAGCTGCGCGTTCGTTGACTACCCAATCCAGACGCAGGCGGGCGGGACCTTTGCCTCCGGCGCCGCCTCGCTCGCCGTGCTCACCCAGCTGGGCGACGGCGCCGGCGCCGGCGCGCTCGGCGGCGGCGACGGTGGCGGCGAGGGCGGCGCCAGCCTGTCGCAGGTGCTCCTGAGCACGGCGCAGCTCGCGGGTCGTGCGTCGCTCAGCCCGACGCTGGTCAGGCTGGGCGGCGGCCCGGCCAGCCAGACGCTGTCGCTCACGCAAGCAGCTGCCGGCCTGGCGCGCGGCCCCGCGCAGCGGGGCGGCGCCGTGCGGGTCGTCGTTGCCGGCGCCGGCGCGGCGCTGGGCGGGGGCGCCGCCGTGCCGGCCGGCGGCGCCGGCAGCCTGCGCGTGCTCGACCTCTCCCGGCGCCCCATCAAGGCCAGCCGCGCGCAGGGCCAGGACTTCCGCAAGGGCGAGCTGCGCCGGCAGCAGCGCGCCGAGGCGGCAGCCCGCGCGCGCGCTGCGCACGTCAAGCTCATCAGGTGCGCCCGCGCCGGCGCCCGCGGCGCGCCGCCGCCGGGCCGTGCGCCGTGTAAGCCGCGCGCCGCCCCACGCGCCGCCGCGCGCCGCGCCCCACCCACGCCACCGCGCCTTTCCCATGCCGCCGCCGCCGCCGCCCGGCGCCAGGGACTACCGCAACGGCGAGCTGCCTGACGTGCAGGCGGTCACGCCCAAGAGCTTGTGGGGCCCGCTCGCGGCGCTCGCGGGCGCGCGGCCGGCCATCGCGGCGTGCCTGCTCGCCGCGCTGCACGGCAGCATGCTCGCTGCGGCGGCGGAGGCTGGACGCGGCGCGGCGCTCGACGCGCGTGCCCGCCGCGCGCTCAGGGACGACCTGTGCTCGGTGCGCGAGGCGCTCGCGGCATCCTTTGCCGCCGCGCCGCACGCGCCGCCGCTGGTGGACGCGTTGCAGCAGCTCGCGGCCGCCGACCGCTCGCTGTGGCTCGAGCCGCGGCTGCTGCTCGCCGCCGCGGAGGCGTCGGGCGGCCTCGGCGCGGCGGCGGCGCAGGTTGAGGAGCAGATGCTTTACGCCGGTGGGCGCCACCGCAGCACGTGCGCCGCGAGGGTGTGCGGGCCGCCGCGCCCGGCCCGCGCTCACGCGCGCCGCCGCCGCCGCCGCTGCTCGCGCCGCGTCACTGCCGCAGACCCCTCCGGCCAGGGCGCGGTCGCCGAGTCAGCGGCCACCGGCGGCCGGCGGCCTGACCAGGGATTCCCGCTCGCGCCGGTGCTCGTCACGGGTGCCGAGCCGGGCGCCGCGGCCGGCGGCGCGCTGCGCCAGCCCGACCCGCCCGCCTGCTGGCGTGCGCTGGCCGAGCTGTACGGCGCGCTGGCTGAGCCCGACCTCCTGGGGCTCGTGCGGCTGCGGCACCTTGTCAAGTCGCCAGGTGCGCGCCGCGGCGCCGCCGGCGGGCAGCGCCGAGTCGCGGGCGGCCCGTGCAGGCCGGCCCGCCGCCGGCCCCGCGCCCGCGACACGCGCGCCGCGCGCGCCGCCCGGCTGCAGGCATGCGGCACGCGCTGGGGCTGGTCGCGGCGGGGCGGCACCAGGCGGCGCTGGACCTGCTGGACTCCGTCATTGAGGAGAGCACCCGCCTGCACGAGGCGGCGAAGCAGCACGCCGCCGCCGGCGGCGGCGGCGCGGGCCCGCCGGCGCCGCAGGGCGGCGCGGCGGCGCTGCTCGGCGCCGGCGGCGTGCCGAGCCACTGCGAGGAGGAGCTCGCGTTTACCGAGCGGCTGACCTGCTTGCAGCAGCTCGGGCAGTGGGAGGTCATCCAGGAGCAGGTCCAGGCAGACGTCACGCCCGACGACGCTGAGGGGGGCGCCGAGCCGGCGGCGCCCGACCTGGCGCGCCTGTTCAGCTCCCCTAACAAGGAGGCGCGGCGGCGCGCCGTGCCTGCACCGCGGCGCCGCGCCGGGCCTGCACCGCGGCGCGCGCCACCGCCGTCCGCCCGCCGTCCGCCCGCCGACCGCGCCCGCCGGCGCTGCCGCAGATTCGCGACTACCTGGTCCCGTACGTCCAGTCCTGTCTGCTGGTGGGGCCGTCGGGCCACACCGCGCTGCTCGGCGCCGGCGGGCTGCTCCAGGCGGCGCGTGAGCAGGGCGCGTGGCTGCAGCAGCTGCAGGAGGTCGCGGGTGCGCCGCGCCGCGCGCCGCGCCGCGCGCGCTGCGCGCCGCCGGGCGCCGCGGGGGCGGGGCGGGGCGGCCGAGCGCGGCCCGCGCGCGCCCCGCCGCCGCTCCCGCAGGCGTCGAGCTCGCGCTGTGCCAGCTGCTGCAGCGGCCTGACGCTGTCGAGGCGTGCCGCTCCGCCCTCAGCGAGGCGCTCAGGTGTGGAGCGCGCGGCGGCACACGGCGCCGTGACCCGCTCGCCTGCCCGCCCGCTCACCCGCTGCGCTGCCCTCGTGCCTCGGAACGCGTCGCGCCCAGGCTCTTCTGCGCGCGCTGGTCGTCCAGCGGCGGCTCCTCGCTCAGCGCGCTGCAGGCGGCGGCGGGCGTGCTGCAGCCGGCGGCGGAGCTGGACGAGCTCACGGCCCTGCTCAGGGCCGCGCTGCGCGACGCTGCTGTCGCGATGGGCGGGGCCGCGGCCGCTGGCACGCCCGGCGGCAGCGTTGCGGCCGCGGCTGGCGCGCTCGGCGCCGCGCAGCTCACGCCCGCGCTGCCGGGCGCGTGGCGTGGCGCGGCCGAGGCGCTGAGCGGCGTGCTGCTGCCGCGCTGGCGCCGGCGCTGGCCGTCGACCGCCAACGCGGCTGCTGCGCCGCTGCTGCTTGTGCTGGGCCTGCGCCGGCAGCTGCTCGCGACGCTGCAGCTGCAGGGCGGCCTCGACGGGGGGCTGCGCCGCCGACTCGCGGCGTCGGCGGAGGGCGGCCTGGCGGAGCTGCAGCTGCTCGCCGCGGGGCGACTCGTCGCGGCGGGCTGCCTCGACGCCGCCAAGGCGCTCCTGGCGACGTCCGCCGCCGACCTCGGCCGCCTGCGCGTGGCGGCGCTCGTGCCGCCCGCGCAGCTCGCGGCGCTCGAGACGCGCGGCGTGCTGGCCGGTGTGCGCCTGGGGCTGGCGCAGCTCGCGGCCTGCCCCACCGACCCCAGCAGCCTGCCGCTGCTGCAGCACTACCTCCAGGCCCTCGCGCCCCTCGCTGCGACGGCGCGGCAGCAGGCCGCCGCGCCGGCGCACGCGCTGGCACCAGGCCAGGCCGCAGCGCTGGGCGCGCGCGCGCTCGTGGCCGAGGCCGGCGCGGCGGCCGCGATCGCGCGGCACGCGCCGTCCGCCGGCGGCGCGGCGGCAGCCGCGTCCGGTGCGGAGGGCGCCGCCGCGGCCGCGGCGGCCGTCGTGCGGCAGCACTACGCGACCGCGGTGCAGGACTACCACGCTGCGCTGGCGCTGCAGGCGGCCGCGGACGCGGAGGCGCCGCCGCCGCAGGGCGCGGCGTCCGCGGCGGCGGGCAGCGCCGGGTCGGTGCAGCTCGAGTTTGGCCTCCTGTGCAGCCACCTGCACCAGCAGCAGCACGCGGATCCGGGGGCGGGCGCGGGCGCGCTGCCGGGCGACGCGGCCGGCGTCGTCAGCGCCGCGGGCGGCCTCGCCGCGCTGGCGGTCCGGCACCTGCTGGCAGCCATGGCGGCGGGCGGCCCCCACAGCGGCGCGGCGCGCCTGCACGTCCCCACCGTCCTGGCGGCGCTCGCCGCGCGCCCGGGCGGCGGCGGCGGCGGCGCGGCCGCCGCGGCCGCGTTTGCCGCGGGGTGGCAGGCGGTGCCGCTGCACGTGCTTCTGCCGTGGGCCTCGCAGCTGCTCATCCGGCTCGGCGACGGCGACGCGGGCGAGGCGCTGCGCGCGCCGCTCGAGGCGCTCGCAGCCAGGTGGGCGCAGCGGCGGCGGCACGCGCGCGCGCGCGCGCGCGTGTGCGCGAGCGCGTGGACTTGTTTCCCGCCCGCACACCGCGTGCTCGGCGCGCCTGACCGTGCGTGTCGCCCCGCCACAACCCCCCCACAACCTGGCCAGGTTCCCTCAGCGCCTGTACCTCCCATTTACCATGAGCCGCGAGCACTGGCAGCGCCACGCGGCCGCGCCCGACCCCGCCGCGGCCGCGGCTGCGGCGGCCGCGCTCGCGCGCGCGGCGCAGCTTGAGGCCCTGCTGCGCGGCCCCGCGCTCGGGGAGCTGCCCGACCTGGTGGCCGCGCTCGACGAGCTCACGCTGCCCAAGCAGCGCCTCGACGCGTGGAGCGGCGCCGTCGCGGCGGCCTGGGCGGCGCAGGACGAGGGCGAGCTGCGGCGGCTGTGGGTCGAGGCCATCCACCCCGACGTCGTCACCCGCTTCCTGCAGGTCCGTGCGAGACCGCACGCGCACACGCACGCGCGCGGCGCGGGCCGGCGGCCGCGCCCGGCCGGCGCGGGGCCAACACTCCCGCCCGCCCGCTTGCGCGTCCGCCCGCCGCCAGGAGGGCGCGGCGCCCGCGCGGCGCGGCCGCGGCCCGCATCGCGCGTCCACGATCAACCAGGCCTTTGCCGAGGCGGTCGGCGCGCCGCTCGCGGCCCGGCTGGGCCCGCGCGGCGAGCACCTGCGGCTCGCGACCTTCCGTGACGCCTGGCTTGCGTTCAGGGCCGAGGCCGACAAGCCAAGCTACCAGGCGCTCGGCCACATCGCGCTCGAGCGGCTGTCGGGCTGGTTCGGGCGCTTCGCCGAGCGCCAGGGTGTGCGCAGTCAACTGCGCGGCCGCGCCGCAGCGCCGGCCCGCCGGCGGGAAGGCCTGCGCCCACGTGCGTGCCCCCCCCCCCCCCGCTCCGCAGGCGCCGCCACGCGGACGCCGCTGCTGCTGCCGAGGATGCTGGCGGTCAGCAACGCCGACGCGTTTGCGCTTGAGCTCGCCGCGGCCGCGCCGCCGAGCGCGCCGGCGGCGGCGCGGCCGCCGGCGCTGCGCTGCTGGCGGCCGACTCGCAGGGCCCCGTCGCGGTGCACGACTTTGGCACGAGCTGCCACATCTTCAACTCCAAGCAGCGCCCCAAGCTCCTCGCCGTGCACAGCAGCGACTTCAGGTGCCGCCGGGCGCCTCCACGCCGGCCTCCCTGCCCTTGACGCCGCGCCTCACCCGCCCCGCCGCGCCCGCCCCGCCGCGCCCGCCCCGCCGCACCCGCCAGGACGCACAAGTTTGTGGTCAAGGGCGGCGAGGACGCGCGACTCGACGAGGTCCGCGCCGCCGCGCACGTCGCCGCCGCCGCGCACGTCGCCGCCGCGCGCGCCGCCGCCACGCGCGCCGCCCCCGCCCCGGCTCAACGCTGCGTTGCTGCCGCCGCCCCGCCGCTGCCCCGCAGCGCATCGAGCAGCTCTTTGTGGTCATGGCGCGCCTCGCCGCCGAGCACGCCGCGTGCGCGGCGCGGCGCCTCGGCGACGCGCTCGTGACATACGACGCCGTCCCCTGCTCGCCGCACCTGGGGCTGCTCGGCTTTGTGGAGGTCCGCCGCGCCGCCAGTGCCGCTGCGGAAGTGCCGCCGCCGCGCGACCCGGCACCCAGCGCGGGCCGCTCCACCGCCGCCGCCGCCGCCGCCGCCGCGCCGCCGCGGCAGGGCACGACGCCCATGGTCGACGTGATCGGCCGCGCGCTGGAGCCGGGCGCGATGGAGCGCGCGGCGGAGCTGTTCCAGCAGGTGTGTGTGCGCGCGCAGGCGCCGGGCCTCGCGCGTGCTCCAGCTGCACGCGCGCCGCCGAGCGAGCGCGCGCGGCAATCGCCCGCCTGCAGGCGATCCCCGGCCGCACGGCCGGGGCGACGTCGCCAAGGCCTACCGCGCCGCGTGGGCGGCGCCCGACGACCGCGTGGTGGCGGGGCTGCGCCGCGCCGAGGTGGGCGCCGCGCCGCGGCCGCGCCTGCACGCGCGCGCCCCCGCGCTCAGCCGCCGCCGCCGCCGCCGCCGCCGCCGAGCAATAACAGGCCCAGCTGCCGTGGGACGCGCTGCGCCACGCGCTGCGCCGCCGCGCGCTCCACGCCGAGGCCTGGCTGCGCGTGCGCTCCGCGTTTGCGGCCAGCCTGGCCGCCAGCAGCGCGGCTGGGTACCTGGTGGGCCTCGGCGACAGGCACCTCGGCAACCTGCTGCTCGCCGAGGGCAGCGGGTCGGTGGTGCCGATCGACTTTGGCTACGCCTTTGGCACCGCCGTGCTGGTGCGGCGCGGGGCCCCGCCGGCTCCCGCGGCCGCGCGGCCGGCGCTGCGAGATGGGGGGCCGGGCGCCGCGGCCAGCACCCCAGCGCGGCGGGCGCCCCGGCGCCGCTGGGCGCGCGCCGCTGGGCGCGCCCCGCTGAGCGCGCCGCGCCGCGCCGCGCCGCGCCGCAGGCGCTGCCCGTGCCGGAGCTGCCGCCGTTCCGGCTCACGCGGCAGCTGCGCGGCGTGCTGCAGCCGCACGACGCGTGCGGCCTGCTCGCGCCGGCGGTCGTGGCGTGGGTCGACGCCGCGATGCAGAGCCAGCAGGTGCTGGCGTCCATTCTGCAGGTCTTCCTCAGCGAGCCGATCGCAGAGTGGCAGAAGGAGGGCGCGATGCTCGGCCAGCTCGCGGCCGCGGCGGCGCAGCTCCCCGCGCCGGCGCCGGGCGGCGGCGACGCCGGCGGCGAGGCGCGCGCGCTGGGCGTGGCCGACGTGAAGGTCGGCCAGGTGCTGCGCCGCATCGCGGGGCACAACCCCGCGGGCGTCATTACCGCCGAGGCGGCCGCCAAGCACGGCACCGCGCGCGACGCGGCGGGGCAGGCGGCCTGGGCGGGCATGGCGGCCGCGCTCGCGGGCGCGCCGGCGCCCGGCGCCGCGGCGGGCGGGGGCGCGGCCGGCGCCGCGGCGGCGTACGTGCGGCGCGGGCTGCCGCTGCACGGCCTGCTGCCGGGCGGCGCCGAGGCCGTCGCGGGCGTGCTGCTGGAGCTTGCGACAGATGAGCGCATCCTGGCGCGCTGCTGGGAGGGCTGGCGGCCGTGGGTGTGAGTTATTGGCAGCGGTCGCGTGATGAGTTGCCACGCGTGCGGAGACCAGGTCAACGCCCCCGCCGCGCCTCGGCCGACCCGCCGCCAGCACCGCGCAATGACGCGTCGGGGCTCAGCGCGCGGCCGGCCGCACAGTCCACCCGCGTTCAGTTCAGGCCGGGGTCGCCGAAGCTGCCGATCTGGCAGAGCAGCTCGAGCTCCTCGCGGCACCACTGCGTGAACGCGTCCGGCGCCGCGGCGATCTCGTCCACGAGCGCCGCCGGCGACACCCAGCGCACCTCGGCCACCTCCGCGGGGTTGGCGGACACCTGCGCGCGGGGGAGGGCCCCGCGACGGCGCTCGGCGCGGGCGGCCAGCGGCGCTGCTGCCGAACGCCGCGCCGCCGCGGGCGCGCGCGCTGGTTTCCTTGACCTCCCTCGCGCCCCTCACCTCGCCGTCAAAGCCGCGCAGGGCGTAGCTCACGACCAGCTCGTTGTCCTCGTACCGCGGCGGCCCCGGCACCAGCAGGCTGCGCCGGTGCGCGGGGCACAGCGGCGCGGCCGGCAGCGCGGCCGCCGCGGCGCCGGGCACGCCGAGCTCCTCCGCCAGCCCCCGCACCGCGGCGTCGCGGAAGCTCTCGCCTGCCGGCGCGGCGCGGGCGCGCGGGGCGGCGCGTCGGCCGCAGCCGGCGGCGGCAGCGGGCGCAGCGCGCGGCGCGCGGCGCCGCCGCGCCGCACCCACGGCGAGGTGCTCCGCGACGCTGAGGTCCCACTGGCCGCCGCCGATCTTCTTCTCGGGCGCGCGGCGCTGCAGCAGCAGGCGCCCGGCGCGGTCAAAGAGCCAGACGTAGACGGCGCGGTGCAGCAGGCCGGCCGCGTGCACCTCGGCGCGGCGCACGACGCGCAGCGGCATGCCGTCGGCGTCGACGACCTCAAACAGCTCGTCCGCGGGGTCGGCCTCGCTCGGCGGCCGCGGCGCGGGGTCGGCCGCCGCGACGGGCGCCGCCGCCGCCATGGCGCGGGCGGCGGCGGTGGTGGACGAGGTGGTGGAGGTGGTGGGGAGGCGGGGAGGGGGTGCCGCCGCTCCCGGGCCGCCGCTCCGCTGTGAGCGCCGGCAGCAGCGCCGCTGCTGCCGCCCGGTGCCGCTGCTCCCCTTCTCCCGCTGTCAGCGGGAGAGACTGCCCAGTCTTAAGAGAACGCGCGCACGAGGAGCGGGCGGGCGGCTCTCTCTGTGGCGTGGCGCGGCTGCGCGAGCGAGCAGCGGCGCGCGGCCGGGTGTGTCCGGTGAGCAAGGGCTGCGGTCTGGCCGGGCCGGACCAGGCTGTGCTGCCTGTGATCGAAGGCGCGGTGCGCGTGACGTGACGGCTCCGGCGGTTCACCACCAGCCGCCGTGCCCACGACGCCCGCGCGCCGCGCAGAACAACCCAAGCACACCGCCGCACAAAAACTCTTCAAGCCTTGGTGGTAGTACACGGAGAGGCACACGCAGCTAGTGGCCCGGGCGCGCGCTCGCCGCCCTGGCTCGAATCGCCGACCCCCTACAACCGCCGCACCCGCTCGCTCCGCCGCCCCTGTCGCGGCCCATCCTGCTAAGCTGGGTGCCGCGCCGCCCCAAGTGCCTGCCTAACATTGGTGGTACACAGCCGCACAGTGGCACACGTAGGGGGGGGCCGTAGCATCATCAACAAGTCGGCGCCGCCGATACACGCACACGCACCAGGTACAGGCATTCACACGCCACACCGCACACGGACACCGCCCGCCCGCGCCCGCCAGCAACAAGGCCCGTCGCCTCCAAGCCGCCGCGCGTCTAGACTAAGCTGTCCAGGCGGCCCGGCGCAGCCGGGGCAGCGCCCGTGGTCTCGCGCGCTGTCGCGCGAGCAAGGGAGAGGGCACGAGGGGCAACCCCCGCGCGCACGCCGTCAGTCAGTCAGTCAGTGCTCGGTCGGTCGGCTCGCACACGCTGTTGTACAGACAGGCGCTGGTGCCTGATGGTTGGCCAACAGACGCACACAAAACTCCTTGGCAACTGCACCAGCTGTTGGGCACCAGGCGCCCACCAGGGGTGGGCGGGCGCGCGCCGCCGCCGCCGGCGCGCGGGGACCGCCACGCGCGCGCGGGCGGCGCCGGCCGGGCGCGCCCGCGTCACCACTGGCCGTCCTGCGCGCGCAGGGCGGGTCGGGCGGCGGCGTGAGCGCTGGGCGCTCCGCGCGGCCAGAGGGTCGGGGAGGCAGGCAGCGGAGCCCTCCGCACCTTGAGCAGGTTGGTCTTCTCCAGAATGAACTTGCCCTCCTGCGAGTGGCGGGCGCGGGCGCGGGCGCGGGCGCGCGGCGCGGTTGCGGCACGGCGCGCGCGCCGCGCGGGCCGGGCCGCTGCACGCGCGCGTGCGCGCGGCGCCGCGCGGGGCGGCGGCCGCGGCACCTTGTACTTCTGCCCCTCCTCGAAGGCCATCTCGTACTTCCAGCCCAGGTTGGTGTTGCAGACGGTGCAGAAGATCTGCGCGGCCGGCGGCGGCGCTGGGCGCGGGCGCCCGCGGCGCCAGCAGCGCGCCGCGCCCACGCACGTCGGCGACCGTGTGCAGGCCGGTGATGAGCATGCGGTCCTCCTTGGGGCCCAGCGACACGTTCACGCTGCGCGTCGGCGCGGGGGGGGGGGGCGGGCGTGGGCGGGCTGGCGCGCGGCGGGCGCCGGGAGGGAGCAGCGCGACGGGTTGGGCCCCCGCTCACACGCTGTTGAACAGGTAGGCCCGGCCGCGGCGGCCCTGGAAGGCCTGCGGTGCGGGAGATCGCGTGAGGCGGGGCCCGAGGCGCGCGGGGGCGCCGCTGCGCGGGGAGCCCCGCCAATCGGGCGCATGCGCCCCGCCTCGGCGCTCCGGGGCGGGCGCGCCTTGGAGACGATGTCATCGTGGTCCGCCGCGTGCGTCTTGCAGCCTGAGCAGCAATAAATCCTTGGCCCCGACAGGTACTCTCGGAAAGGCCTTCCCATCGCGCGCTGCTGAGTGGTGCACGCGATCGGCCTCGGTGCGTGGAGCTTAAAAAACCGGGGCAAACAGCACACAGGAATGCCCAGAGCGTGTCGCTTGGGCATCGCCGGTGGGCACGGGCGGGCGTGGTGCGGCGTGGCGCGCAGCAAAAGCGCGCCGCCGCCGGCGCAAAGCGGTGCGCGCCGATCCGAGCGCGTGGCTGGGTGCCGGACGGCGTGGGACGCACCCAGGCGGCGCGGCTTGGGCGGGCGGGCGACGCGCGGCGCGGAATTGGCCCGCATGTGCGTGGACCCGTTCAACCGCCGCGCGGCCCCCGGCCACCAGGGCGGCCACAGGGGCGCCGCCAGGGGCGCAGCCACGAGCCTCAGTGCAGGCGCTCATATGCTGTTGGTACACACGCCGGCGCGCCGCGCGGCGCGCCCCGCGCGGCGAGCCTCGGCCTCGCCTCGCGCCCCGCCTCGCTCCCTCCCGCCTCACTTGCCGAACAGCGAGCGAATGCGCTCCATCGGCAGCATGCCCCCCGCGCCCGGGCTGCTGCCGAGCGCGGCGCCGCTGGCGCTGCCGAGCCGCGCGAGCCCGGCCGCGCCGCGGCCGGGCGCCGACGCGCCGGGGCGGCGCGCGCCGCGCGCGTTGCCGTCGGCGTACATCGCGCGCGCCCAGTGCTCCACGGCGTCGGGCTGCGACGGCGGCGGCGGGAGGTAGGGCGCCTGCACGACGCCCCAGCCGTCGTCCTCCTCGTCCTCGTCGTCCTCCTCCAGCCCTGGGCGGCGGCGGCGGGCGGCGGCGTTGCGCACTCATCGGCCACCGGCGGGCGGGCGGCAGGGGCGCACACAGCGCGGGCCCGGCCGCGCCGGTGCTGGGCGCTGGCGCCGCACCCGTCCAGCCGTGGTGCCCGCCGAGCGGGGCGCGCCGCCGCCGGCCGCCGCCAGCGCCGCGGCCGCCTCGCCGCCGGGCGGCTCGCCGCCGCCGCGCCGCCGCCGCCGCCGCCGCGGCGTCGGCCTGCGCGCTCGCGGCGACGAGCTTTCCGTCCTGCTTCGCGTCGCGTTTGACCACGGCGCAGTACACGACGAGCCAGGCGAGCGGGTTCCACGCCGCGGGCAGCTGCATGCCGTTGTGCGCGGCCTTGTCCTTGAGGAAGCAGGCCAGGCTGCGCTGCAGCAGGTCCCACGCCGCCTTGAAGTCGGGCGGGCGCCCGCCGCGCGCGCCGCCAGAACCGCCGGCGCCGCCGCCGCCGCCGCCAGGGCCGCCCGCCGCGCTCGGCGCGGCGCCGGGCGCAGCGCCGCCGCCGGCCTCCAGGCCCGTCGCGCGGCCGAGCGCCGCGGCCGCGGCCGCCGCGCCCGCGTACGCCGCCGCTGCGGCGGCCGAGGCAGTGCTTGCGGCGAGCCCGGCCGCGCCGCCGCCGGGCGCGTCCCCGCGCGGGCCCCAGAACGACGCGCCCGCGAGGTAGCGCCCCGTGGTCGACGCGTACGCCGCGGGGCCCGCGCCGCCGGCCGCGCCGCCGCCCGGCGCCGCGACGTGCAGCGGCAGCATCGCACCCGCGCTCGGCGGCCGCCGGTCCCAGAAGCCAGCGGGCGTCCAGATGCTGCTCGTGCTCGCCTGGTGCGCCGACTCGTGCAGCACGGGGCCGCCCATGATGAGCGAGACCTGGTCAACCAGCAGCAGCAGGTAGCCCAGCGCCGCGCTCGTGGCCTGCCGGCGGCGGCGGAGGGGGGCGGCGGGCTGTCAGCGCGGCCGGCGCGGCCGGCGCGGGGCTGGACGATGCGTGGCCGAACCGCGCGCACGCGCGTGCACCTGCGGCTCGGGCCAGCCGCCCGGCGGCGCCGCGCCGCTGTCGGGCAGGCGCAGGTTTGCGACGGTGATCTGGATCGGCCCGCCCGCGGTGCGCACGGCGTTGATGCGCAGCGGGAAGACCTCCGACAGCTCACGCAGCTTGTGGCGCTGCTCGCGCGCGAGCATCGCGCCCACGTGGCTCAGCGTAAGGGACTGGTAGCGCAGCACGGTCGGCAGCGTGACGCCCAGCACGCTCTGCCGCGCGGCCGCCAGCGACGCGGCGAGCTCGTCCACCGCGCGCCGCCGCGCCGCGTTTGACGCGCCCAGCGCCGCCAGCTGCTGCTGCGCTGCGCGGCGGCGGCGGAGGCGCGCGCGGCGCGGCAACGTGAGCGGAGCGCGCAGCGGCGCGGGCCGCGGCGCGTGGCCACGCAGCCCCGCGCCGCCTCACCGCGCGCCAGCGCCTCCTTGGCGCGCGCCGCCTGCGCGCGCGCGGCCTTGAGCTCCTGCAGCGCCTGCCATCGCGCCACGCGCTGGCGCTGCGCGCCCGCCTGCGGCCGCGGGTCGCGCGCGGCGTCCGCGTCAGCGGCGCCAGGCGTGGCAGTGCGCAGACGGCGCAGGCAGCGGCGCGCGCGCGCGCGCGCGCGGCGCCGCCGCAGCTGCCGCATGCACGCCCCCCAGCTCGCGCGCCGCCCCGGCCGCCCCCCGGGCCGCCGCCGCGGCCGTGCGGCGCGCCGGGCCCGCCGCTGCGCCGCGCGCTCCGCGCCTGCTGCTCCAGGCGCGCCTCCAGCTGCGTCAGCAGCGCCGCGCGCCGCTCCCGGAGGCCCGCCAGCGACTCGGCACCCTCGGGGCGCGCGAAGATTTGGGCATTGATGCAGGCCGGGCAGAGCTTGCCTCGGCTCGCGTTCCCGCAGCACGGGCACGGCCCGCCCGCCCGCCTCATGAGGCGTGCCGGCCCATGCCCGGGGCGACGGGCGCGCCCCCCGCCGCGCTGGCGGGCGCGCGGCGCGGGGCGGGATCGGCCTGGCGCGTGGAGCGGCCGAGGTGTGGCGCGCGATGCAGAATGGTGTGTGGAGCAGTGCGATTGTGTCGCCCCGCAGCCCCGTGCGAGGGCAGGGTCTGGCAGCGGCGGCGCCCCGCTTAACATTCACCCTTTTGTCGCGCCTGCCGCTCGATCGGCCACTCCGCAGCCGCCCGCGTCATTGCGGCGACCCGGCGCCCACGCTCGTTGAGCCTCCGTGCGGTTGGTTGCCGGCGGCGCTGCGCGCGAGCAGCGGCGGTTGCCGAGGGGCGCGGCCATGGCGGAGCCGCCGCAGCCCCAGCGCGTGCTGGCGGCGGTGCGGCTGCTGGCGGCGGCGCAGGACCCGGAGGCGATCCGGGCGGCGGAGGCGGCGCTCGCGCGCGAGGGCGCCGCGCCGGGCTTTGGCGTGGCGCTCGCGCAGATCGCGCACGCCGCGGAGCTGCCCCCGCCCGACCGCCAGGCGGCGGCGGTGCTGCTCAAGCAGTACGTGAAGCAGGTGCGCGGCGCCGCCACCGCCGCCGCCCGCGCCGCCGGCCCGCGCGCCGCCGCTGCCGGCCCACGCCGCCACCGCCCCGCGCCGCCGCCGGCGCCCCTCTCTCGCAGCACTGGGTCGAGGGCGAGCGCGGCTTCGTGCCGCCGGAGGTCAGCGAGGCGGACAAGGCCGCCATCCGCGCGGCGCTGCCGGCGGGGCTGGCCGACCCCGACTCCAAGATACGCACCGCCGTCGGCATGGCCATCGCCGCGGTCGCGGCGTGGGACTGGCCCCAGGCGCGCCTGCGGCGCGCGCAACGCCGCCGCCGCCGACGCGGGCCGGCCCTGGCAGCTAGCAGCCGCCGCGCCGCCGGCCGCCGACCGCCGCCGCGCCGCCGCCGCGCCGCTGCCAGGCGTGGCCGGGGCTTCTGGAGTTCATTGTGGGGGCCATCAAGGAGCGCAAGGACACCAACCTGCGTGCGCAGCCGGCGCGCCGGCCCAGCCGCAGCGGCAGCAGGCGGCCGCCGGCGCGCTCCGCGCCCCGCGCCCACGCGCCGCGCGCCCCGCGCCGCCGCAGTCATGGGCTGCCTGCGCTGCCTCGGCGTGATGGCGTCCGACCTCGACAACGACCAGGCGCCCGCGCTCGTGCAGGCGCTGTCGCCGGAGCTCGCGGCGGTCGTGTCGGCCCCGCACACGCCGCCGGGGCTCGCGGCGACCTGCTTCGCGATCATGGCCGAGCTCGCCGGCGCGCTCGCCTCGCTCTCGGGGACCTACCAGCGCCAGGCGCGCGCCGCGGCAGCGGGGGCAACACTGCACGCGGGCAGCTCGCACGCGCCGCGCCGCGCCGCCGACATGCAGCGCGCCGCGCCACACGCCCGCTCGTGTCGCCGCCGCCCCGCCTCGCAGGTGCGGAACATGCTCGTCCCCCTCATGTCCCCTTGGGTCCCGCTCGTGTGCGGCGTGCTGGGCGCCGACATGCAGGCACGCGCGCCGCGCGCAACGGCGCGCTGCGCCGCCGCGCCGGGCGCGTGCACCGCCCGCCGCTCACCGCGCCACCCCGCGCGCGCAGGACCGCGCCGGCTGGCCGGCGAAGCACGCGGCGCTGCGGCTCGCGCAGCCGCTGGTCACCTACTTCAGCAAGCCCCTGGAGGGCAGCGTCCCGGCGCTCATGGGCGCGACGTGGCAGCTGCTGCTCGCGGCGCAGGTCCGCGGGACCGGGGGCGCGGGCGCGGGGCCGCGTGCGCGCTCGCGGCGAGGCCCGGGTGCTGACCCGCTCCCCCCGCCGCTGCAGCCGCTGCACCAGGCGGTGCTGGTGGAGGGCAGCGGCGAGGACGGGCACGACGCCGCGGACGGCGCGGACGGCGACGAGGGCGTGGGTCTCGAGTCGCTGCTGGCGCAGGTGCGGCCGGGCGCGGGCGGGCGCAGCAGCGCTCGCCGCGCGCTGCGCGGCGGCGGCGCGTGGCGGCGTGTCGTGCTGCGTTCGTTGCGTTGCGTCGCGGGGCGGGCGTGGCTGATGAGTCTCACACCGCGACTGAGGGCGAACAACGCCCTACCGTGCAATCGCAGCGGCCCCGGCCGCTGGCTGATGAGAATTGGCAGCCAAATAGTCATCCTTGCTCTGACACGCCCGCCGCCGACCGTCGCCGTGTGCTGTGTGTGCTGTGCGTGCTGTGTGGGTCGTGGCGCGCGCCCCCGGCGCCGTGCTGACGGCGCCCGCGCCGCGCCGCCCGCGCCCGCCGCCGCAGCTGTTTGAGCTGCTGCTCAGCCTCGTCGGCCCGCCGCGCTTCCGGCAGCAGCTGGGCGCGGCGCTGCCGCAGCTGGTGTACGTGGCGATCCCATACCTCCAGATGACAGAGGTGCGCCGTGCAGCGCGTGCGCGTCTCTCGCAGGCAGGGCAGGCCAGCGCCCCCGCGCGGCGCGCGCGCCCGCGTGCGACGAAGGCGGTGCGCGTGCCCGCCGGCGCGCAGGACCAGGCGCACGCGTGGGCGGCGAGCGTCAACCAGTTTGTGGCTGACGAGGAGGAGGACATCGTGTCATGCAGGCGAGCGCTGCCGCGCGGCGGCCGCCCAGCTGCTCACGCAGCCGGCGCCGCAGAGCAAGGGAGGGGGGCAGGCGGCTCGCCCAGGCATGCCCCCCGCGCGGACCGCTGACCGCGCCGCGGCCGCGCCCTGCGCAGGGCGTCCGCGGAGCTGGTGCTCGTGGAGCTGGCTGACACGTTTGGTGTCGCCGCGCTCGTCCTGCTGCTTGAGGCCGTGTCGCGCCGCCTGGCCGAGGCGGACGCCGCGGCGGCGGCGGGCCAGGCCAGCTGGTGGGCGATGCGCGAGGCGGCGATCATGGCCCTGGGCGCCTGCAGCGACCAGCTCGTGCAGGTGGGTCTGCGCTGCACGGGCACGGGCGCGCGGGCGGGTGGGCTTGCTGCTGCCGTGGCTGCCGGCACGGCGGCGCGCCAACGCCGCCGCTGCCGCGGCGGCTGCAGGCCGTGGCGTCGGGCGCGCTGCCGGCGGCGCAGCTGCAGCAGGCGGTCGACGCGCTGCTGCAGCGCGACCTCGCGCCGCTCGCGGCGACGGGCGCGGCGCTGCAGGCGCAGCAGCAGCCCGTGCCGCCGCCGCAGCTGGGCGACGACGGGCAGCAGCTCCTGGCCGGCCGCGCGCTCTGCGTCGGCGCGCGGCTGCAGGAGGTCGCCACGCCGGCGCAGCGCGAGGCGCTGCTGCAGGCGGCCGCGGCCGCGGGTGGGCGCCGCGCGCGCCGCCGGCGCCGGCGCCCTCGCACGCGGGCGCCCCCGCCTCCCGGTTTCCCCCGCCTCACGCTGCGCCGCCCTCCGCCGCGCCGCGGCGCCCGCGCCAGTCGTCGCGGGCAGCTCGGCCACGGTCAGCATCGGCGCGTTCCGCGCCCTGGCCTGCCTCTGCCCTGCGGCGCCGGCGGCGGGCCTCGCGGCGCTGCTGCCGCAGCTGCTGCCGGCGCTCGTGCGCCTGCTGGGCGCGGCGGAGGAGGAGAGCCTGCACCTCGTGCTGGAGGTTCTCGCGGCAGTCATTGACGCGGCGGGCGCGCGCGGCGCGCCGGGCCTCGCGCCGGAGCAGGCGCTCGCGGTGGCGCAGCCCGTGCTGCAGGTGCGGCGCGCGCACGCGCACGCGCGCCGCCGCGCCTTCCTTGGGCTCGCTCCTGCACTGACACGGCCGCCGCCACCCGCGCACCGCGCCCACAGGTCTGGGTCGCGCACACGGCGGACCCGCTGATCGCCCCGGACGCGCAGGCGGTCATTGCCGCCATCGCCGCCCACCCCGCGTGCCTGCCCGGCCTCGCCGCGGCGGCGGCGCCGACACTCGCAGGCATCCTTGCGCGCGGCGCGGCGGCACGCGGCGCGGCGCGCGCCGCCGCGCCGCCGCCAGCCGCGCAGGGCGCGGGCGAGGAGGGGCCGATGCTCGTGGAGGCGAGCCTGGACCTGCTGGGCACGCTCGTTGACCCAGGGCAGCCCGCGGTCGCGGCCGAGGTGCGCCGGGCGGCGGCTGGCGGGCCGCGGACCGTCTGCTGCCGGGCGCGCGCTCGTGTGTGCGGGGCTGGCTCGCCGACGGGGGCTCGTCGATGCGCGCCCGCCCCGCGCCCGCCCGCAGCTGTGCCGCGGCGTGCTGGGCCCCGTGCTGGCGCTGCTTTCAGCCTCGGACGACCCGTCGGAGCTCAACAGCGCCGTCCAGCTGCTGCTGCAGCTGCTGCGCTGCTGCCCCACGCCGGAGCTGCTGGCGGCGTGCGCTGCCGACGCGCCGGGCGAGGGCGGCGGGCCGCTGGCGCGCCTGCTCGGCGCGGCGCTGCAGCTGGTCGCGCCGGCGCAGCCGGACAGCTGCAGCCGCTGCGCGGGGCCGCTGCTGGCGCAGCTGCTCAAGACATTCCCTTCCGAGCTCGCGGCGCCGCCGCCGCCGGCGCTGGCGGCGGGCGCCGGCGCGGCCGCGGGCCCCGCCGCGGGCAGCTGCGTGGGCCTGCTGCTGCACGCCCTCGCCGCCAAGCTCGCGGGCGGCGGCTGCAGCGCCGCGACCGTTGCGAGCCTGCTGGAGTTTGTCGTGTGCCTCGCGCTGCTCGACTCCGCGCGCCTGCTGGAGCTGCTGGCGGGCATGCAGCTCGCGTCGCCGGGTGCGCCGCCGCCGCTGGCTTCTTTGGCGCGCGGCGGCACAGCACCGGCTGCGGCCGCCGTGCTCGCACGTTGACGCCGCCGCCGCCGCCGCCGCCGCCGCCGCCGCGTGTCGCCGCCGCCGCAGGCGGCTCCGCCGCGAGCGGCCTCGCGGTCGTGGTGCCGCTGTGGCTGGAGCACGCGCCAGACATGACCGGCAGCCTGCTCACGCGCCGGAGCGCGGCCGCGCTGCTGCAGCTGCTGCAGGCGCGGCACCACCCCGCGCTCGTGGGGCTGCTGTGCCAGGGACAGCCCGTCGAGGAGGCCGGCGGCGGCGGGGGCGGCCGCGTGACGCGCGCGCGCGCGCGGCAGCAGGGCGGCCTGCACTACACCCAGGTCCCCGCGCCCGCCAAGGTGCTGCAGGTGCTGGGGCAGCTGCTCGCGGCTGACGCCGAGGGCGGCCGCGGCGGCGGCGGCGGCGAGGAGGAGGAGGGCGACTGGGGCGACGAGAGCGGCAGCGACGACGACGACGACGGCGGCGGCGCCTGCGCGCCCGACTTTTCGAGCCCCGTCGGCGCGCGGCTCAAGGCCATGGGGTGCGCGAGCGCGGCGCGTGCTGCCGCCCAAGCGGGGGCGGACGGCGACGAACGGCTGAGCCGCCCGCGCCGCGGCCGCCCGGAACTCGCGCAGCGTGCCGCCGGAGCTCGGCGGCGAGGGCGGGCTGGACCTCGCCGACGTCATGGACCGCAGCGCCGCCGCGACACCGCTGCCGGACGACCCCGCCGACGCCAACGACCCGCTGCTGCGCACGCCGATGCGCGCGCTCGTGCGCGCGGGGCTGGCGCAGCTCGCCGCGGCCGACCCGGGCTGGTTCGAGGCCGCGGCGCCGCACCTCGGGGCGCGCGAGCGCGCCGCGCTGGAGGCGGCGCTCGGCGTGTGAGAGGGAAGGGGGCTGGGCGGGCCGGGGGCAGCTCGGGGGCGGCGGAACGGGGGCAGGCAGACGGGCAAGCGCTGGGGTCGCGTCGCCTCGTCGCGGCGTCACGCCAGCGGCTCGAGCGCCACGCGCGCAGCTCCCGGGTGCTCGGAGCCGCTGCTGGGCCGCAGTTCACGAACAGGGCGGCAGCCAGCGCGCCCCCGTCCCGCGCTCAGCCGCTTTCCCGCGCCCGAAGCGCTCAGCTCCGCGCGCCAGCGGCTCGCGGGCCGATCTGCAACCGCCTTGACGTTCTCACGAGTGCTGCCAGCCCGCTCCGCGTCGTGCTGGCGCTCAGCGGCCTCGCTCGGACAGCAGCGACGCGCGGCTGTCGCGGCTTGCCGCGCGCGATGCCGCGCGCGCGCCAGCCGGCGCACGCGCTGGCGCTGATCGCGCTCGCAGCCTGCGCATCGTGCGCGCTCTGGTGCGAGCGCGACACCGCGGCAGCGCACCGGCGGCAGCAGCGGCGCGCTGGCCTGACCGCCGCCGCCGCGCGCCGCCCGCAGCAGCGCGGCGCCTGGCCAACGGCGGAGAGCGCTGCTGGACGCGGGTCCCGCGGAGTGGATGCCCGCCGTCGGCGCCGCTGCCGCGCCGCAGGCCGCGCCGCCGTCGGGCGCGGCGGCGGTGTCGGTCTGGCTCGCCGGCATCGCCGGCCCGACCGCGCGCATCACCGCGCCGCGGGCCGGCCAGGAGCTGGTCATCACGGGCAAGCAGCCGGTGATGTTCGACGGCGCCGCCTCGCAGGCGCTCGCGGGCGCGGCGCTCGTGGGCTGGGACTGGGAGGTCTCCGGCACGCGCGACGACGGGCGGCCGTTTGAGACGAGCTTCGTGGGCGCGCAGCGCAGCGTGGTGCTGCCGGCGGGGCGCTACGCTGCCACGCTGACCGTGGCGGCGGCGCAGCACGGCGACGGCGTGCTCTCGAGCGGCAGCGACGTCGTGCAGGCCTTCACGGTGCGCAACGCCACCGCCGAGGCCGAGGCGGCGGCGGCGGCGGGCAGCGGCGCTGCAGCGCCACCATTTGCGGCGCCTGAAGCGCCGCAGCAGCTGCTGGAGGGGCCGCCGGAGCCGGGGCAGCAGCTGGACGAGGCGGGGCAGCAGCAGGCGGCGCTGCCGCCGCCGACGCAGCTCGACATCGCGCCGCTGGCGACGATGGCGGCGATGGCGCCGCTGCCGGGCGCGGCGGCGGCGGCCGACCAGGCGCCGGACGCCGCCGGCAGCGATGCGGAGCTGCTCGGCGGCACCGCCGCCGCAGCTGCAGCGCCGCTCCCACCGGCGGGGCCGGCGGTGAGCGAGGCGGCGGAGCAGCAGCAGCAGCCAGCGCCGCCGGCGGCTGCTCCGGCAGCGCCCCCCGCCTGGCCGGTCGACATGGCTGGCATCGCGCCCGGCCAGATCTTTGGCTGGGCCTTCGAGTCGGTGCTGACGACTGCGGGCAGCGAGTGGGAGGCCGCGCAGGCCGCGGCGGCGGCCGAGGAGGCGCGGCGGCAGGCGGAGCTCGCTGCGCTGATGCAGGTGCGCGGCGCTGGCGGAGGGGCGCGGGGCTGATGAGGGCGGCTGCGGTGCGCGTCGCTGCGAGCGCGCGCGTGGGCGCCCCACCGCACCGCGCCGCACCCCCACCGCCCCGCCGAAGGTGCTGCATCCCGCGCCAGCGCCGGCTCCGCCGCCGCTGCCCCCGCCGCCGCCGTCGCCGCCGCCTCCGCCGCCGCCGCCCCCGCCGCCTCCGCCGCTGGTGGCGCGAGGCGTGCCGCGGTCGGTACCGACGCGGCCGTGGCGGTGACCACCGGTTACAATCGGTGACCGCTCTGTCTCTCTCTCTCTCTCTGCTCGCCGCCGTCAAGTCGGCGCACACGCCGCACGCCCACCCGGCGCGGGCATACTCGCAAACGCGATCAAACAGGCGCCGCCCGGTCCCAGGGCCGCAGCTGTTCGTATTGGGCCCCGCAACACCCGGCGGGCACGACGAATGGTGTCGGGCGCGGCCGGCCGCAAACGCGGTCTGCTCGAGCTCACACAGCAAGCTTATTCAGTGACGCCGGCCGCCCGCCGCGTGTGCCACTGCTCACAGCTGCCTCATGACCAGCTGCTTGCCGCTGCTCGTGGTGGTGCTCGCCGCTGCCGCCACCGCCACGGCGCCCTCCAGCACGCCCAGGCCGGCGCCGCTGTGGCCGCTGTGCCCGCCGGCGCCGCTGTGGCCGCCCGCGCCGAGGGCGTGGCTGCTGCCGCCGCTGCCGCTGCTGGCGCCGGCGCCCACCGGCAGGGCGGGCGCGGCGCTCGCCGGCGCGGGGCCGCCGCTGCGGCCCAGCCCCGCCAGCATCGCCCTGCGCATCGGGAACATCACGTCCACCGGCACGCCCGCGCGCTCGGCCAGCGTCGCCGCGACCTGCTCGACCACGCCCACCGCGACGTCGCCCGCGGCGGCCGCCTGGCCGGCGTCGCCGCGCGCGAGCGACGTCAGCGCGGCCTGCAGCTCGCGCGCCTGCTCGCCGGGGTTTGTGACGAGCGACAGCAGCGTGTCCAGCCCCGGGCTCTCCAGCTGCGCCGGCGGCACGCCCAGCACGCCTGCAGGCGCGGCGCGGGTGCGGCGGGTGGGCTGCCGCTCGGCGCGGCACGGGGCCCCCCGCGCCGGCGGCCGCGCCGCTCCGCTGCCGCGCTGGGCGGCGGCGGCGCCCCCCACGCACTCGCGACAAGCTCCTGCAGGCTCTGCAGGTAGACCACCTCTTGGTCGCTCAGCGGCGGCGCGAGCCGCTCCACCGCGTCAGTCAGGCTCAGCAGGCCGACGCCGGGCAGGAACACGGGCGGCGGCGGCGGGCTCGGCAGCGACGGCAGGCCGAGCAGCCCCGCAAACGGCAGCCGCGGCGTGAGCAGGCCCGGCAGCGCTGCGGCGGCCTTGCGCGCCCTGCGCGCGGCCGGGCGGCCGCGGCGGCGGCGTCAGGCGGGGGCGCGCGCGTGCGGCCGACGCGGCGGCCGCTGCCGGCCCCGGGCCGCGCCGCGCGGCTGCCGGCTCGCACCGGTCGCGCAACACGAGGTCCGCGCCGCCCGCGAGCCAGCCGGTGAGCAGCGGCCGCAGCTCGCGCGCCTCGGGTGAGAGGACGAAGCCCATCAGCTCGCCCGCGCTCGCGCCCTCCGCGGGCACCGCGTCAAAGTCGACAAAGCCCTCGCTCTGCTCGCTCACATACCCCAGCGCCGCCTGTGCAGTCGCGGCAGAGGGGGACGGGGCCGGGCAGAGAGCGCGGCGGCGGCGGGCGGGCGGGCGGGCGGCGGGCGGGCGGGCGCGGCGCTCAGGGAGGGGGGCGCGGCGGCCGGGAGCCGCCGCACGCGCGCGGCGGCGAGCGGGCGCGGCCGGGAGCGCGCTGGGGGCGCGGCGCGTGCGCCGCGCGCTGCGCGCGCGCGCGCCGCGCCTGCAGCAGCGCGGAGAGGCGCCCCGGGCGCATGTTGCCGCGCTCGTCGTAGACCAGGTCCCGCAGCAGCGCGGCGGTGCCGCTGCCGTCGTCGCGAAGCACCTTGCGCGCGACAAAGGGGTAGGCCTGGGGGCGGCAGGCGGCAACGGGGGGCGGGGGCCGGGGCGGGGGCAGGGCGGGACGGTCGGCAGTCCGCAGCGAGGCGGGTGCTTCGCTGCGGACTGACCGCGCGGCTCGCCGCGCGCTGCGCTGCGCCCCGCCGCCGCCGCCGCGGGGGCGCGGCCGCCGCCGCCGCCGCGGGGGCGCGGCCACCGCCGCCGCCCCGCACACCTGCGCGACCATCTGGTACTGCGGGTCGGCGGTGAGCGCGATGCCCTCCAGCGTCGCGACGCTGCGCGCGAGAAGGCTCATGTAGGGCGGGACAGAGAAAGGGATCTCCATCGTCGTCGTCAGCAGGTCCTGGCTCAGCGCCTGCAGCACGGCGCGAGGGGGCCGGCGAGTGGCGTGCGGCGCGGCGGGTGAGAGAGAGCGCGGCGCGGCGGGGGAGAGCGCGCGCTGCATGTGCTGTGCATGCTGTGAGCGTTGTGTGCGTGCCGTGCGCGCTGCGCTGCGTGCGGGAGCGCGCGGCGCCGCGCCTGGAAGTTGAACGCCTTGGCGCCCCCGCCGCGCAGGTAGGGCCCCAGCACGCGCTCCATGACCGGGATGATCACAGCCCTGACGCGCACCAGCGGCGCACGGCGCACGAGCGGCGGCGAGCGGCGGCGCGTGGGACGGGGCATGCGGCACGGAGCCCCCCGCGCTCGGGGCGGCGGCGCGGCGCGGCGCGGCGCGGCGCGGCGCGGGGTGCGGCGCGGCGCGGCGCGCAGAGCGCGCGCCTGTTTGCGTCGTCTGGCAGGAACTCGAGGGCGATGAAGTCGTCGATCAGCGCCGCCCAGTTGCGGTTGGCGAGGTGGATCGTCGCCGAGACCATTGCGGCGCGGTCCTGCGCGGGAATCTCCGCGACCAGCCCAAAGTCGAGCAGCGCGAGCTTCCCCGCGTCCGGGCCCTCCGTCACCTGCGGGGCCGCGCGCGCGGGCGCGGCGTGGGCGCGGCGCCGGCGCGGCGGCGGCGGCGGCGAGGGCCGGCGACGCGGCAGCGCAGCGGCGCGGCGACGGCGGCGGCGAGGGCCGGCGACGCGGCGGCGCAGCGCGCAGCGCAACGCGCACCTTGAGCAGGTTGCCGGGGTGGGGGTCGCCATGGAAGAACCCGACCTGGGCGGCGCGGGCACACAGGCGCGGGCGGCGCAGGTGCGCGTGGGCCGGCCGGCCGGCAGCGCGCGCGGCGCGCAGCACGGTGCGCGCCGCTGCCGCGCGCTCGCCGCCGCTGCCGCTGCGGTGCCGCCGCCTCAAGTTGCCGCCACACTCCCTGCGTCACTGCCCCGCCTCACCTCGAGCAGCTGCACCAGGAAGGCCTCCTGCCCGACGCCCACGAGCTCGCGCACCTCCTCCGCGGGGAGCGTGGTCAGCTTGACGCCCGTCACCCACTCCATCGTCATCACGCGCCTGCGCTCGCGCCGGGACGACGCGGCGGGCGCGGCGCGGCGGCGGCGGTGAGCGGCACTCAACACGAGGCTGAGCGGCGTTCGCCCCCGCCGCACGGGCAGCACGCCCCGCCGCAGGCCAGGCGGCGCCCGCGCCGCGCCCGCGCCGCGCGGGGCCGCGCCGCACCGCGTCGTGAGTTCCATGACAGGCTGCGGGATGACCAGCCGGTCGCCGCGCAGGCCCTCCGCCTCGGCGAGCACCTCCTTCATGCGCACCGCGTTGAGGGCCTCGTTGCGAAAGTCCATCTCCGTGTACAGACCCTGGCGGCGACACCGGCGGCGGCGGGGTCCGTCTGCAGCCCCCGGCCGGCACGCGCGTGTGCGCCGCGCGCCGCCGCGCTCCGCGCCGGCGCCCCCGCGCGGTGCAGGTGCTGGCCGGCCGCCGCACCTCGGCAAAGGTGCTGACGAGCTGCTGGTAGTCGGTCGTCTGCGCGGTGAAGCGCCGCACGAGCGCCTCGTACAGCCCCACGCCGCGGCGCAGCACGTAGAGGTCCTTGCTGATCGTGGACAGCGCGCCGGGGCGCTGCACCTTGACCGCCACCTCCTGCCCGCTGCCGCGCAGCCGCGCGCGGTAGACCTGCGGGCCGCGGCGAGCGCGCGCGAGAGAGAGAGAGAGAGAGGATGAGCGTCGGCGGCCGAGCTCCCCGGCGCGCGGGGCGCGGCGGCGGATGCGCCGCGGCGGCGGGCGCGCCGCGCGCGCCTGCGCGAGCGACGCCGCGGCGATGGGGCGGTCGCTGAACTCGCTGAACAGCGCGTCGATCGGCGCGCCGAGCTCCCGCTCCACCATCGCGCGCGCCTCGCGCGTGCTGAACGGCGGGATGCGGTCCTGCAGCTTGGCCAGCTCCGCCAGCACCGGCGGCGGCAGCACGTCGGGCCTGCGCGCACAGCACAGCGAGCGGTCGTGCGGGGCGCGCGCGGCTGCGCAGCCGGCGCCACGGCGCCGCCGGAGCAGCTGCCGCCGCCACGGCTGCCGGCAGCCCGCGGCGGCGCTGGTGTGGGCCGCGCGGGCGGCGCGGGCCGCGGTGGGCGCACCTGATTGAGGCGATCTGGCCGAGCTTGATGAAGGTGGGGCCGAGGCGCTCCAGGTTGTCGACCGCGTCGCGCGCGAGCTCGACCTGCCGCGCCTCCAGCTTGCCCGTCAGCACCGCGTTGGCGACCTTGGTGAGCCACGGCGCTGCGCAAGGGGCGGCACGAGGGGCGGCGGCGCGGCGGGGTCGGGCGCGCGTGGCGGGGTCTGGGGCACCGGCGCGGCGCGCGACGCGTCGGGGCGGCCTGCCAGGCGCTGCGGCGCCGCGCCGCGCGCGCACCGGAGATGGCGGCGAAGCGCGTCCAGCGGCTCGCGAGCTCGCCGGGGCGCTGGGACCAGAACGCTGCGATGCGCGCCTCGTTGTACACGAGCGGCAGGCCCTCGTCGTCCACGGCGTCCGCGTCAAAGTCGGCCGCGTCCAGGCGCCGCCGGCTCACGTAGGACACGGCCTGTGCGCAGCAGGGCGGGGGCCGCCGTGCGGGCGGGCGTCGGCGCGGCCGGGGGCGCCCGCCAGCGACGCGGCGCGCGCAGCAGCGCCCGCGGCGGCGCGGCGCGCGCAGCAGCGCCCCGCGGCGGCGCGCCGCGCGCCGCGCCCGGCAAGTCACAGGGAGCTGGGCTCCCCCGCCGCCCGGGCGCGGCCCCGCGCTTGACGCTCACGCGCGCGTCGCGCAGCTCCAGGGACTCGACGCTGGCCGCGGACTCTGCGTTCACGTCGGCAATGATTTTGAGGTCCCCCAGGCTGTTGAACGACGGCACGCTGGGCAGGGTTGACGCGCGCGCCAGGCTGCTCAGCCTGGCGCGCGGGGCGCTGCTGCTGCTCCCCGGCGCGCCGCGCGCCACGCGCCGCGCCGCGCCCCGCGGCGCCGGGCAGCGGGGCGCCGAGCACAGGCGCATGCTGGAGGCTACGGAGGGTGGGCGCAGGAGCTGCGTGCGGCGCGGCCGCTGGTGTGTGGTCGGCGCGGCGGCGCGAGATGGGCGGCGTGCGGCGTTCAGGCGTCCGGTGCGCGGGAGTGGGCGAGAAAGTGTGGGCACTGGCAGCAACGCGCGGGCGGTGGTGCGGGCGGCGGCGGGCGGGGCGTCACAGCGCGCAGGGCCCAGGTAACCGCAGAGCCGCCGCGCGATGTCGTGTCGCGGCGGCGCGCTGAGCCGCCCGTGCGCCTCACGGCCCCGGGGCGAGACCGAGCTGCTCATCCAGAGCTGCGACAACGTCATACGGGTCTGTGTGCCCGATGGATGCCCCGCCAATCACTTCAAGTCCGCCAAAGTCGCTCGCCGCGCTCGTGGCCCTGCCGCGGCTCACCACGCGCGCCATGACCGGCGCTGCCGGCCAGCCGGGCGGCGGCGGCAGACCGGGGGCGCCGTCGCCACCGTCGCCGGCCGTGCTGGCCGTGCTGGCCATGCTCGCCACGCTGGCGCTGCTGCTGCTGCTGCTGCTCGCCCCGCCGCCAGCGCCGGCGCCGCCACCGCTGCGCCAGTGGCGCCGCTCGGCGCCGACGCCCGCCGGCGGCGGCGCGGAGAGGTCCAGGTTGAGCACGCCCGCGTTGAACGCGCTGCTGCCGAGGCCGTCGATGAGCGCGCGCAGCGCGGCGTGCAGCATGCGCTGGAACGCCGGGCAGCAGAGGTGCGCGCCGAGCACGACCACCTCCTGGTCCTTGATCGGCGTGAGCGACGCAAACGCCCACGCCACGTGCTCCTGCACAGCCGTGGCCGTGTCGGCTGCGCCCGCGCCCGCGCCCGCGACAGACGCGCGCCGCCGCCGCCGCCGCCGCCGCCGCCGCCGCCGCCGCCGCCGCCGCCGCCGCCGCCGTCAAGGGGCAGCGCGAGCCGCCGCGCGAGTCCCACCGCCGCGTGCGCGGAGAGCAGTTCGGTGTAGTAGTCGGGGCAGCCCGGGTGCCGCGCCGCGTACGCGGCCGCCGCGCCGCGCAGGCGGCTCGCGGCCGGCAGCGGCACCTCGGTCAGCAGCGTCTGCGCGTGGCCGTGATATTGGGACGCCCCCGCGCGGGGCAGGCAGTTCCAGAGCAGGAATGGCTCGCCCGCCGCCGGGTGCAGCGCGTGGCTCGCCTGGAACCACTGCGGCGGGCAGTGGCGGGGGGGGGGGGGGGGGGGCGCCCGCGCTCAGCCCAGCGAGGGGCGCGCGAGAGGCGCCGCGCTCCGCCGCCGCCGCGCTCCGCCGCCGCCGGCGGGCGAGGCGGCGGCGCGCGGGCGGGGAGCGGGCGCGCCGCGGCAGCCGCGCACCAGCCAGCTCGCGTCGAGCACGTCGCTCAGCTCGGCCTGCGAGAAGGCGAGGGGGTCGTGCCGGCGCAGCAGAACGATGCCGTGGCAGGGCTCGGCGTACTTGAACAAGTTGCTGCGCGCAGGAGGGCGGCGGCGCTCGGGCGCGGCGCGCGGCGAGGAGGCGCCGCCGCCTGCCCGGCCGCGGCGGCCGCGGCGCGCACCTGCCGGTCACGGCGTGCTCCAGTTCGATGCGCCCAAACTCGTCCGTCGCGGTCAGCGTGCTCGGGGAGCAGAAGTCGCAGCGCGCCCCGCCGCCGCCCGTCGGGTCCAGCTGCTCCGCGCCGCTCGGAAACGTCTGCGGCTTGCGCGTTCGCGCGCGGTTGAACCAGGTCTGCTCCAGGCTGAACCGGTTGGTCACGCTCGCCACCAGCTGCTCACTCGAGGACGGAAGGCCGTACTTGGCCGCCAGCGCCGGGCCCACGCCCGCCGCCGCGGCAGGGCGCGCTGAGGCCCCGAAAATGCGGCGCAGCGCCCCAGATTGGACTTCATCCCAGCCCTGAACCAGCTCGAACACCGAGCCGCAGCGCGCGCGCAGCAGCGGCTGCATCGCGCGGGCGGCAGCAGCGGCAGCAGCAGCGCCGAGCGGCCGAAGCGGCGGCGCTGCGGCGCGCCGCTCGCGTCTCCCCGAGCGCGTGGAGCTGGGCAACTGGGCGGGAGGGCGATGCGGATGGGCGAGCCAGAGCGCGGCAGCGCTCGCGACGGCGCGGTGCCGCCGTCAGGGGCGTCGCGCTGGAGTGGCGGCCACACGCTGCGACGAGCCGGGAGCCTTGCCGGGTGCGCGCGGCCCACGACGGCAACGGCAGCGGCCTCGCTACACCCGCCGCGACCGCACGTCGCACGGCGCGCGCCGCGAGTGCTGCCAGGCCGCGCCGCGCCGCGGCCGCACCGCAGACGCAGCCGCGCGCTCACCCCGCGCGCTCGCCCGCGGCGCGCGCGCCGCCTCGCGCAGACCTCACCGGCCTCTGCCGCCGCGACGCGGACTGCACGGGTCGCGCCGAGGTGCAGCACAGCGACGCCCGTCCAGAGCTGCGCCTGCGCCGCCGCCGACGGCACGGACCAGTGCCAGCAGCTCGTGCGCTGCGTCGACATCTGCTCCACGCCGGCGGCGGAGCAGCTGGCAGCGGCGGCCCGCCAGGTCCTGGGCTGCGATTTAACACAGAGCTCGGCGCAGCACTCCGGCGCGATACACGCGCTCTAGAACGTGTCCGTCAGTTACAGGAGGGCCGCGAGGTCGGCCTGACGCGCGAGCGCTGCGCACGAGCGCGCTGGCATCCCGAGCTCGACCCATGCGCGGCGCGGCCTGATGGCGAGACGAAAGTCCGTAATGTCATCGCAGTGGTCCCTCTGCGTTGTGGCGCTGCTCCTGGCCACCGCAGGTGCGCCGGCGTGGTCCCAGCAGGCGGGAAGGCGGCGAGCAGCGCGATTTGCCGCCATCGCCCGGCACGCCCTGCACGGGCGCTGGCGGTGGCCCGCCCGCCGGCGATCATCCAGTCACGCCTCACCGCACCTGCACGCGGCCCTGCGCGGTGCGTGCCTCGCTGACGGGGCCGGTCCGCCCGCCGCCGCTGCGCCACCGCTCCCCGCGCAGGCTGCCAGCGGGTCGCGGCACAGGAGAGCCCGTCGCCTGCTCCCGATGCGGCGGCGGACGCCAGACCCTCTCCTGATCCCACAGCGGTGGCAGCGCCAGACAGCCCCACGCCTGCGCCCGACGCGGCAGCGGCGGCAGACAGCCCCTCGCCTGCGCCCGACGCGGCGGCGGCGCCAGACAGCACCTCGCCTGAGCCCGACGCGGCGGCGGCGGCAGACAGCCCCTCGCCTGCGCCCGACGCGGCGACGGCGCCAGATAGCCCGTCGCCTGAGCCCGATGCGGCGGCGGCACAAGACAGCCCCTCGCCTGCGCCCGACGCGGCAGCGGCGCCAGACAGCCCCTCGCCTGCGCCCGATGCGGCAGCGGCGGCAGACAGCCCCTCGCCTGCGCCCGACGCGGCGGCGGCGCCAGACAGCACCTCGCCTGAGCCCGACGCGGCGGCGGCGGCAGACAGCCCCTCGCCTGCGCCCGACGCGGCGACGGCGCCAGATAGCCCGTCGCCTGAGCCCGATGCGGCGGCGGCACAAGACAGCCCCTCGCCTGCGCCCGACGCGGCAGCGGCGCCAGACAGCCCCTCGCCTGCGCCCGATGCGGCAGCGGCGGCAGACAGCCCCTCGCCTGCGCCCGACGCGGCGACGGCGCCAGACAGCACCTCGCCTGCGCCCGACGCGGCGGCGGCGCCAGACAGCTCCTCGCCTGAGCTCGACGCGGCGACGGCGCCAGACAGCCCGTCGCCTGCGCCCGACGCGGCGACGGCGCCAGATAGCCCGTCGCCTGCGCCCGATGCGGCGGCGGCACCAGACAGCCCGTCGCCTGCGCCCGACGCGGCAGCGGCGCCAGACAGCCCCTCGCCTGCGCCCGATGCGGCAGCGGCGGCAGACAGCCCCTCGCCTGCGCCCGACGCGGCGACGGCGCCAGATAGCCCCTCGCCTGCGCCCGACGTCGCAGCGGCGCCAGACAGCCCCTCGCCTGCGCCCGACGTCGCAGCGGCGGCAGACAGCCCCTCGCCTGCGCCCGACGCGGCGGCGGCGCCAGACAGCCCCTCGCCTGCGCCCGACGCGGCGACGGCGCCAGATAGCCCGTCGCCTGAGCCCGATGCGGCGGCGGCACAAGACAGCCCCTCGCCTGCGCCCGACGTCGCAGCGGCGGCAGACAGCCCCTCGCCTGCGCCCGACGTCGCAGCGGCGGCAGACAGCCCCTCGCCTGCGCCCGACGCGGCGGCGGCGCCAGACAGCACCTCGCCTGCGCCCGACGCGGCGGCGGCGCCAGACAGCTCCTCGCCTGAGCTCGACGCGGCGACGGCGCCAGACAGCCCGTCGCCTGCGCCCGACGCGGCGACGGCGCCAGATAGCCCGTCGCCTGAGCCCGATGCGGCGGCGGCACAAGACAGCCCGTCGCCTGCGCCCGACGCGGCAGCGGCGCCAGACAGCCCCTCGCCTGCGCCCGATGCGGCAGCGGCGGCAGACAGCCCCTCGCCTGCGCCCGACGCGGCGACGGCGCCAGATAGCCCCTCGCCTGCGCCCGACGTCGCAGCGGCGGCAGACAGCCCCTCGCCTGCGCCCGACGCGGCGGCGGCGCCAGACAGCCCCTCGCCTGCGCCCGACGCGGCGGCGGCGCCAGACAGCACCTCGCCTGAGCCCGACGCGGCGGCGGCGGCAGACAGCCCCTCGCCTGCGCCCGACGCGGCGACGGCGCCAGATAGCCCGTCGCCTGAGCCCGATGCGGCGGCGGCACAAGACAGCCCGTCGCCTGCGCCCGACGCGGCAGCGGCGCCAGACAGCCCCTCGCCTGCGCCCGATGCGGCAGCGGCGGCAGACAGCCCCTCGCCTGCGCCCGACGCGGCGACGGCGCCAGATAGCCCCTCGCCTGCGCCCGACGTCGCAGCGGCGCCAGACAGCCCCTCGCCTGCGCCCGACGTCGCAGCGGCGGCAGACAGCCCCTCGCCTGCGCCCGACGCGGCGGCGGCGCCAGACAGCCCCTCGCCTGCGCCCGACGCGGCGACGGCGCCAGATAGCCCGTCGCCTGAGCCCGATGCGGCGGCGGCACAAGACAGCCCCTCGCCTGCGCCCGACGTCGCAGCGGCGGCAGACAGCCCCTCGCCTGCGCCCGACGTCGCAGCGGCGGCAGACAGCCCCTCGCCTGCGCCCGACGCGGCGGCGGCGCCAGACAGCACCTCGCCTGCGCCCGACGCGGCGGCGGCGCCAGACAGCTCCTCGCCTGAGCTCGACGCGGCGACGGCGCCAGACAGCCCCTCGCCTGCGCCCGACGCGGCGACGGCGCCAGATAGCCCGTCGCCTGAGCCCGATGCGGCGGCGGCACAAGACAGCCCGTCGCCTGCGCCCGACGCGGCAGCGGCGCCAGACAGCCCCTCGCCTGCGCCCGATGCGGCAGCGGCGGCAGACAGCCCCTCGCCTGCGCCCGACGCGGCGACGGCGCCAGATAGCCCCTCGCCTGCGCCCGACGTCGCAGCGGCGGCAGACAGCCCCTCGCCTGCGCCCGACGCGGCGGCGGCGCCAGACAGCCCCTCGCCTGCGCCCGACGCGGCGGCGGCGCCAGACAGCACCTCGCCTGAGCCCGACGCGGCGGCGGCGGCAGACAGCCCCTCGCCTGCGCCCGACGCGGCGACGGCGCCAGATAGCCCGTCGCCTGAGCCCGATGCGGCGGCGGCACAAGACAGCCCCTCGCCTGCGCCCGACGCGGCAGCGGCGCCAGACAGCCCCTCGCCTGCGCCCGATGCGGCAGCGGCGGCAGACAGCCCCTCGCCTGCGCCCGACGCGGCGACGGCGCCAGACAGCACCTCGCCTGCGCCCGACGCGGCCTCGGCGCCAGACAGCTCCTCGCCTGAGCTCGACGCGGCGACGGCGCCAGACAGCCCGTCGCCTGCGCCCGACGCGGCGACGGCGCCAGATAGCCCGTCGCCTGAGCCCGATGCGGCGGCGGCACAAGACAGCCCGTCGCCTGCGCCCGACGCGGCAGCGGCGCCAGACAGCCCCTCGCCTGCGCCCGATGCGGCAGCGGCGGCAGACAGCCCCTCGCCTGCGCCCGACGCGGCGACGGCGCCAGATAGCCCCTCGCCTGCGCCCGACGTCGCAGCGGCGCCAGACAGCCCCTCGCCTGCGCCCGACGTCGCAGCGGCGGCAGACAGCCCCTCGCCTGCGCCCGACGCGGCGGCGGCGCCAGACAGCCCCTCGCCTGCGCCCGACGCGGCGACGGCGCCAGATAGCCCGTCGCCTGAGCCCGATGCGGCGGCGGCACAAGACAGCCCCTCGCCTGCGCCCGACGCGGCAGCGGCGCCAGACAGCCCCTCGCCTGCGCCCGATGCGGCAGCGGCGGCAGACAGCCCCTCGCCTGCGCCCGACGCGGCAGCGGCGGCAGACAGCCCCTCGCCTGCGCCCGACGCAGCGACGGCGCCAGATAGCCCGTCGCCTGAGCCCGATGCGGCGGCGGCACAAGACAGCCCCTCGCCTGCGCCCGACGCGGCAGCGGCGGCAGACAGCCCGTCGCCTGCGCCCGACGCGGCGGCGGCGCCAGACAGCCCCTCGCCTGAGCCCGACGCCGCGGCAGAGGCGAGCCCATCGCCCAAGCCCACCGCGGCGGCAGAGGCGAGCCCGTCGCCCGAGCCCACCGTGGCGGCAGAGGCGAGCCCGTCGCCTCAGCCTGCCGCAGCTGCGGAGGCGAGCCCGTCGCCTCAGCCTGCTGTGGCTGCGGAGGCGAGCCCGTCGCCTCAGCCTGCCGCGGCTGCGGAGGCGAGCCCGTCGCCCGAGCCCACCGTGGCGGCAGAGGCGAGCCCGTCGCCTCAGCCTGCCGCGGCTGCGGAGGCGAGCCCGTCGCCCGAGCCAACCGCGGCGGCAGAGGCGAGCCCGTTGCCTCAGCCTGCCGCAGCTGCGGAGGCGAGCCCGTCGCCTCAGCCTGCCGCAGCTGCGGAGGCGAGCCCGTCGCCCGAGCCAACCGTGGCAGCAGACGCGAGCCCGTCGCCTAAGCCCATCGCGGCGGCGGCGGACGCGAGCCCGTCTCCCGCCTCAGGCACGTCGCCTGCCGCCACGTCAAGCCCGAGCCCAGGCCCTGCTTACGACGGCTTCAACGCCACCATGGGCGGCGGTGAGCGCTGCGCTGCGCGTGCGACCTGTCGGGTCGCCGCCTGCACGGTGCTGCGCTGCATCGTCCGCCCTGACCATGCCCTTTTGCCGCCGCGCGCGAGTGCCCCGCAGGGATCGTGCTGCCTCCGAGCGCTGTGGCCAGCCAGCAGCTCAACAACCACTCATACCTGCTCTACGATGTCGCAGCGAGCCACAGCCAGGCTGTGCAGCTCTGCGCCGCGCTCGGCGCGGCCCTGCCCTCGGTGCACAGCGCGGCGGAGAGCCAGCTGCTCGTGCAGCTCTGCGCGCTGGCAAGCGGCGGCCCGGCCGGCTGCTGGATTGACCGCGCGGTGCCGGGGATCAACGGCAGCATGGCGTGGGCGGACGGCAGCGACGCAGACTTTATCGCGTGGGCGACGGGCGCGCCGCCGCCGGACGGCGACTGCGCCGCGGTCAGCCGCGACGGCACCGCGGCCGCGGCGTGGATCGGCGCCGACTGCGGCGCCGTGCGGCTGCCGGTGCTCTGCAAGCAGGACGCGCTCGGCGCGGGCACTGTGCAGTGGAACGCCTCGGCCCACAGCGCCGCCTCGGCGGTGCTGCTGAACGACCAGGCGTTCCTCCTGTTCGTCGGCGCCGCCGCGTTTGACGAGGCGCGCGCGCAGTGCGGCGCCATGGGCGGGCAGCTCGCGTCGGCGCGCAGCGCGCTGGAGGGCGAGCTGCTGCTGGAGCTGTGCGCCCGCGGCGGCGCGGGCGCAAGGTGCTGGATCGGCCTTGCCGCGGGCGCGGCGGGCACGTTTGCCTGGACCAACGGCAGCGCGCTCGACTTCACCGCCTGGCTGCCCGGCCGCCCCGCCAATGCGTCGGAGGCGCGCTGTGGCTTCGTGGCAGCCGAAAGCACGTCCAGTGGCGCCGCCGCGTGGGACAATGCCATGTGCACCTCGGTGCTGCCCTCGTTTGTGTGCCAGCTCAGCACGCAGGTGGCGCCGCCGAGCCTGTATGTCGACCCCCCGAGCTTGGCGCCAAGCTTGGCGGTGGAGCTGGGCGGCTGCGGCACGTCATCCACTTTCACAGCGGCAGGTGGGGGTGCGCAGTGCGCGCAGGCAGCACTCGTCTTGCGCGGCGCCCGGGCGGCACGCGCGCTCGGGCGCTGCCGCCCTCGCTGACCGCTGACCGCTGCTGCCGCAGGCATGCTGGTCAGCTGCCTGGTAGTGGTGCGCAACGCGGGCAACGTGGGGCTGGTCGCCCTGGCCGTGAGCGGGGCCGCCGCCAACTGCAGCGGCCTGTCCGACCTGGAGCTGGCGCCCGGCCAGTCATCTGGGATCGACAGCTGCAGCGTGAGCGTGGTGGCTGGCCCTGCTGCCATCGAGGCCGGCAACATCACGCTCGCAGTCAACGTCACGGCCACGCCTGCGCGCATGACCCCCTTCGCCTCCGTGTCTGGCTCCGCCAGCGCGGTGGTGCCGCTGACCGCCGTGCGCGCCCTGTCCGTGGGGCTCGTGCGCGTGGCTGCGAGCGACGCCAACGCCACGGCGGGTGCCGTGTCCGAGGCCGGCGCCGTGGTGCGGCTGCGTGTGACGGCCATCAACGCTGGCAACATCGAGCTGCGCAACGTCAGCGTTGCGGTCCCTGGGCTGTCTGGCCGGGACGGCGCCTGCACCCTCAAGGGTGCCGCCGCCAGCGTGGCGCTGCCGTTGGGCGTGCTGCCCGTGGGCAGCGAGCTGGCGTGCGAGGGCAGCTTCACCTTCACCCAGGCGCTGCTGGAGGCGGGCGACCGCACCTTTGCTGCCGGCGCCAGCGCGGCCAACCTGGGCAGCGACGGCTCCGCGGCGCTGGTCGAAGCACCCGCCAGCGTGCGGGTCGCCGTGTCGGCCTCGCCGCACCTGGCTGTGGACGTGGACGGCCCGAGCTGCACCCGCCCGGCGCGCATGCGTGAGTGACGCGCCGGCACGCGGCACGGGCGGTCAGCAGAGGGGCGGCAGCCGCGCCGCAGCGGCGCCGGCCAGCGAGCGCTGGCCCCATCCAGCCAGCTCGGCCTGCAGCACTCACCTGGCCCCCGCGCGCTGCTGCCGCACGCCCTCTGCCCCGTCCGCTCGCGCAGCTGGTGCCGTGACCTGCCCCGTGCTGCTGACCAACCCCGGCAACGTTGGGCTCAACAACGTGACCCTCACGACCGCTGGCGGCGCCACCAACGACTGCACCGTTGCGGTCCTGGAGCCGCGCGGCTCCGCGCTGTGCTCTGTCGTGCTGCAGCTGTCACAGGCCGACTTTGACCTGGGCGCGGTGCTGCTCAACGCCACGGCCGGCAGCGCCTCGCCGCGCGGCCCCGTGCGCGACCTGCCGCCGGTGTCGCCCGACTGGGCCGTGGTGCAGCTGAACCAGAGCGCGGCCCTGGACCTGTCGGCAGGCGTGAGCGAGAGCTACGCGCCGTCCGCGGCCAGCACGGTCGCCGCCACCTTCACCGCCGTCAACACGGGCTCCGTGACGCTGCGCAACGTCAGCCTGATCGTCTCCGGCAATGCCACCCTCACCGGCCTCGCCTGCAGCGGCCCCGCCAACGGCACTGCTGCTGGCGTGGTGGTGGCCGACGGCGGCGTGAGCATCGGCGCGCTGGGCGTCGACGCGTCCGTGACCTGCACCGCCGCAGTGGGCTTTGCTGACCAGGCCGCGTTTGAGGCCGGCCGCGCGTCGCTGTCTGTGTCCGGCTCGGGGACGGCGGGCAACCTCAGCGCGAGCGACGCGTCTCAGCTGGTCGTGGTGGACGCGCAGCTGGTGGCGAGCGTGTCGCTGTCGGTGGCTGAGGCCAACTGCTCCCTGCCGGCGGCCGGCGGCGGCAAGCTGACCTGCCCCGTGGTGGTGGTCAACACGGGGTCTGTGCGCCTTGACCGGGCGGTCCTGGCGAGCGCGAGCGGCGCCATCCTGGCGGCGCCTGGGTGCGCGGCGCTGGCCGCCACGCTGGCGCCCGGCGACCGCGCGGTGTGCATGCTGGAGCAGGTGGTGCCCCAGGCTGCATTCGACGCTGCAGACGCAAACAGCAGCAGCGGCGTGGAGGTGCTGGCGTCGGTCAGCATGGCGCCGCGCGGCGCGCTGAGCGCGAGCGCTGCCGCGCCTGCCGCGAGCGCGTCTGCCCAGCTGTCGCTGGCGGGCGTGCTCACGCGCGTGCTGGCAGCTTCAAACGCCACGATGAGCCCGAGTGAGGTCAGCGCCGCCGGTGAGTGGTGGTGTGCGAGCGCGCAGGCTGGCGTCGCCCAGGCGGGGCTGCACCCGGAAGCGGCACGCCCGGCGGCCGCGACCGCCGACCACCGCCGGCTCGCTGACCGGCCGCTGCCGCCACACACCCACACGCGCAGGCACCGTGGTGGACTACGAGTTGCAACTGCAGAACGCCGGCAACGTCGCGCTGCGCGGCGTGGCGGTCGCGAGCCCGACCGGCCTGGCCGCGGTGCAGTGCGGCGCGCTCGTGCCACCCTTCTCGCTCGCCCCCGGCGCGCGCGCCGTGTGCCGCGCCTCATATCGTGTCACCCACGCCGACCTGGCCACGGCGGGCGGGGCTTCCACCAAGGTCCACACCCTGGTCGCGAGCGCCGAGCGCGGCGTGCTGGTCGCGCGCGACGCCGGCGTGGCACTGACGTACTCGTGCGACACGTGCGCGGCGTGCGTGTCAGAGTTTGGCGAGACCTGCAAGCGCAGCCTCGCGCTCGCGGGCGCCGCCGCCGACGTGGGGGCCGCGCTCGGCGCCGCGTGCGCCGACTCGGGGCGCAGCCCCGCCGCCTGCGCCGCGCTGCGCGGCGCGGCGGCGGCGTCGCGCTCTGGCTGGCTCGGCCTGCGCGCCGGCCGCGTGTGCGCCGCGCTGGGCGAATGCGCGCTTGGCGGCGCAAACGCCTCGCGGGCCGGCAGCTGCGCTGCGCCGGCGGCGCGCGGCGTCAGCCTCGCTGGCACGGCCATCGCCGGCGCGGTGGACCTGTGCTCCGTCCAGGGCGTGGTCGGAGGCGACCTGCTGCCGGGCTTCAGTGCCACCCGCGGTGAGAGCCGGCGGCGCGCGAGCTTGCGCGCAGCTGCGTCCCGCCCGGCGGCGCCGCGCGCCAGCGCGCTCACGCACGCGCGCCCCGCCCGCAGCACCATCTCGTGGGCTTTGCTTCAACTCCAGCGACTGCGGCTCTGACGACCTGCTGTGCGCGACGGGCCAGGCCGCCGTGCAGAGCGTGTGCACGTGCGAGGCGGGCGCAGACTCCTGCACGCCCGCGTACGATTGCAAGCCCACGCCCTGCAAGGTGCGCCAGCGCGTGCCGCAGGTGCTGGGCACCAGTGCAGGGGGCTGCCGCGCACGGCCCCGGCGCCGCCGCTCGACCCGTGCCGCTGAGTGCTGCCTCTCTCCCTCTCACATCACTCTTTTCTCTCTCACACTGCCTGGCGCGCGCGCAGGTCTGTCGCAGCTGCCTAGCAGAGTGGACGGCGGCCATGGCGGCGCAGCGCGGCGCCGGCGCCACCGCCGGCGCCGACACCGTCGCCCTGGTCTTTGGCAGCAAGTGCCTCGCGAGCGGCCGCAGCAGCGCGCTGTGCAAGGAGGTGCAGGCGCGCGTCGCCAACAGGTCGACCGTGGCGCTCCGCGCCGGCCTGCTCTGCTCCACGCTGGGCGAGTGCCCACTCGCCGGCCTGCCTGTCGGCTGCAGCCTCGCGTCCGCGGGCGCCGACAATGCTTCGGCGCTCGTGCCAGCCGGCGAGCTGTCGCTCTGCACGGCCGACGGCACGACCGGCGGCAGCCCGCTGCCCGCCATCCTGCCGCCGGCGCCGGCGGCGACCATGCTTTGTGCCTCAACCGCGGACTGCAACAGCACAGACCTCACGTGCAGCATGGCCGGCGCGGCGCGCGTGCGGTGCATCTGCGACCCCACCGACGGCTCCGAGGCCTGCACGCGCCTGGGCGAGTGCGCGCCCACCCCCTGCGCCGTCTGCAACAGGCGCGTCGCGCAATCTGCGACAGGGGTCGGGTGGCTCGCGCGCAGACCGCCCCTGCGCCGGCGCTCTCTGCGCGCCGCCAACCCGCCGCGCCGCCCCTGTGCCGCAGGTGCATGTCCAGCATGGCGGGCTTTGCCGCGCAGCAGGCCAACGTGTCCAACAGCAGCCTTGCCGCCGAGGCCTTCGAGCGAGCGTGCGCCGCTGGTGGCATCCGCGCCGCGGCGCTGTGCGCCCAGGTCGCGACGGCCGTGAGGGCCAGCCGCGCGGGCAACGCCGCGAAGCGCCCCGCCGCCCTGTGCCGGCAGCTAGGGGAGTGCGGCGCCGGCGGCGGCGCGAACGACAGCTGCACGATTGACCTTGGCGGCGCGACCACGCCGCTGGCGCAGCTCAGCCTGTGCAGCCCCTCGGGCGCGCCCGGGGGCCTCGTGCCCGGCGTGAGCGCCAGCGCGGAGCTGCCGGCAGGGCGCTGCAGGACGAGCGCAGACTGCGCCGGGGAGTTCCGCTGCAGCATGGCGTCGCCCGCGCCGCTGTGCACGTGCGCCGACGGCGTCGACACGTGCTTCGAGCACGGCAAGTGCGCCCCGACCGCCTGCGGCACGTGCGCGAGCTGCGTCGCGGCGGTGGGGCCGTTCGTCGCTGCGCAGGGTGCGGCAGCGACGCCGTCAGCCGTCGGCGACGCGTGGCGGGCCTGGGCCTTCTGCACCAACGTGCTGCGCCGCAACGCCTCGCGCTGCGCGGAGACCGCCGCCGCCGTCGTCGCCAGCTATGGCGGCAATCTTGGGAGACGCGCTGGCGCGCTGTGCTCCGCCCTGGGAGGTGGGGCCGCGCGCAACGGGTGCAGCGCTGCGTGGCGCCGCCGTGCCGCCGCCTGACGCCGCCCCCTGCCTGCCGGCCCGCCCGCTCCTTTCTCTCTGCCAGACTGCGTCTCGGATATGGCCAACTGCAGCATCAGCACGCGCCTGATCGCCACCAACGCCACCGCCACGGGCGCCGTCAGCCTGTGCTCGCAGGAGGGCATCGCTGCCGGCGCGGCGCTGCCGGGCGTGGCCGGCAGCGACGGCCGCGCGCGGCTGCTCGCGGCCGGCGGCTGCCAGGTCAGTGCGGACTGCAACGCCACACACCTGATGTGCAGCGTCGCGGCGGGCCCACGCCAGCTTTGCACCTGCTCGCCGTTCACCGGCCTGGACGAGTGCTCCGCCTGGGGCAGCTGCGTGCGCACGCCGTGCAAGGTGCGCCCGCGCGCCGCGGGGCCGCAGCGCGCCCGCCCGCCGCGCCACGCCGCTGCGCGCGCTGCGCCGATGCCCTGCCCGCGCCGCTGCCACCGCCGCTGAGCGCTCTCTCCTGCTCCCCTCGTGCACGCGATGCTCAGGTCTGCCAGGACTGCCTGGACGGCGTGCGGCCCTTCATCTCGCGGTCGCTGTTTGAGACCGATGCTGTCAAGGTGGCCGCCAGCTTTGGCGCGTACTGCCGCGCTGCGGGCCTGGCCGCCAACGCCAGCTGCGACGCGGTGGCCAGCAGCATCGCGGCCAGCGGCAACACCGGCAAGCGCGCGGGCAAGCTGTGCCAGGGCCTGGGTCTCTGCGACGCGGCGGCGGTGGGCGGCGGCGCCGCCGCGCCGTGCAGCCTCGCAGCGCCCAAGCTGGCCGAGCCGGCGCGGGAGCTGACGGGCTCGTCGCTCGACCTCTGCAGCGCGGAGGGCCTGGAGCAGGGCACGGTGCTGCCGGGCGTCGCGGCGCCGTCGAGCGCGCTGCCCGCCAGCACGTGCGACTCCAACGCCGACTGCCCCGCGCCGGGCAACGAGTGCGACCGGCGCTCCGAGCGGCCGCTCTGCAGCTGCGTCGGCGGCGCCGACGTCTGCCGCAGCATCGGCGGCTGCCGCGAGACGGCCTGCTTTGGCTGCGGCCGGTGCCTCGCCGCCTTCCAGGGCTTTGTGGCGAGCGCCGACGCGCAGGAGCCCGACCCGGGCGCGCTCGGGGCCAAGCTGTACTCCTACTGCACCCAGATCGCGCGCCGGCCGGCGCGAGTGTGCTACGCCGCGCAGGTCGCGGTCGCCGCCAGCGCGCGCGGCAACCTCGGGCGGCGCGCGGCGGGCATCTGCACCGCCCTGCAGGACTGCGACGTCGCGGCGCTCGGGTTCAGCTGCAGGTGCGGCGCCGGCGGCCAAGGGCGGGGGTTTAGGGTTCAGGGGCTCAGGGGTTCATGTTGTAGGGTTTAGGGCTGTTGCCATTAACCCCCTATGCCGGCCCGCGCGTGCACACCTGCACCGCGCCGCGCCGCGCGCAGGGTCGAGGTGCCCTCCAGCATCAGCAACACCACCGAGGTCGGCGGCGTGGACGGCTGCACCCGCAGCGGCGTGAGCGGCGGCGCGCGCCTGCCCGGCATTGGGCCTGACGGCGCGCCGCCGCCGCTCGGCGCGTGCCGGCCGGGCCTGCTCGCCTGCGGGAGCGCCGACGAGCAGTGCAGCATGGCGGCGCCGACCGAGGTCTGCACCTGCGCGGGCGGCGTCGACACGTGCGTCAGCTACGGCGCCTGCGTGCCGACGCCCTGCGCGGCGTGCCAGGCCTGCCTCGCAGCGCTGCAGACGCACGTGGGCGGTGTCGCGGCGGAGCTGCCAGCCGCGACCGCGGCGCCCGCCGATGTGGCGGCGCGCGCGGCGGCCGCCTGCGCCGCCGCGAGCCTCGCGACGGGCGAGGGCTGCGCCAAGCTGGCCAGCTTCGTCAGCGGCAGCTATCGCGGCTATCCTGGCCGGCGCGCGGGCACCATGTGCAGCGTGCTCGGCCACTGCCGGCCCGCGCTGCTCGCCAACTGCACGCTCTCACTCCCCGGGCTCGCCTCGGGCGCGCTGGACCAGTGCACCGCGGAGGGCGTGGCCGGCGGCGCGCAGCTGCTGGACATCGCCACTGCCGCGGGTGCGCCCTGGGGCGCAGCTGGGCCTAAGGCTCGGCGCAGGCAGCGCCAGCGCGCTTCTGCCACGCACGCCGCCGACGCGGCCCGCCACCCGCCCGCCCGCGCGCCGCGCACCGCGCAGGCATGCCGGCCGGAAGGTGCACGAGCCGCGAGCACTGCAACGCCACGGCCGAGTGCGACATGTCGACGACCACGCAGCTGTGCCGCTGCAGCCGCGGCGTCGACGCCTGCCAGGCCGTTGGCTCGTGCCGGGCGCTGCCGCCGCCGCCGCCGCCGGAGCGCACGCCCTGTGAGCGCTGCGGCGGCTGCATGGCGGGCGCGCGGCCCGCCGTCGCGGCGCTCGCTGGCAACGCCACTGGCAAGGAGGTCGGGCAGGCCGTCTACGGCTGGTGCAGCGCCACCTACAGCCTCACGGCGTGCCGCGAGCTGCAGGCTGCGGTCGCGGCTTCGTACGCGGGCAGCCTCGGTCGCCGCCCGGGCGCGCTGTGCGCGCGCCTGAAGGAGTGTGCGCCCGCGCTGCCCGGCTGCGGCTTCTCCGTGGACGTCTGCAGCACGAGCGGCACGCGGGGCAACGGCACGAGCGTGCCCGGCACCTTCAGCGGCGCAGGTGTGTGCGGCCGCCCGCCGCGCTCGCCGCCGCGGCGCCCGGTGCTGCGCGCTGCGCCAGGGGCTCGCTCGCTCACCAACCGCGCCCGCCGCCGCACCGCAGCGCTGCCGGTCGGCGCGTGCGCCGCGGACGGCGACTGCACCGGCGGGCAGCGCTGCAGCATGGCCGCCCAGGTCAAGGTCTGCCGCTGCCTGGACGGCACCGACGTCTGCGACATGGCGGGCACCTGCCGCGACCTGCCGGCGCCGCCCGTCATGGCGCCGCCGCTCACGCCGTGCGAGCAGTGCAAGCGCTGCGTGGGCCTCGTCGCGCCGCTCGCGGCCGCCGCGGCGGCCGGCAACGACAGCGCCAACGCGCTCGCCGCCTCAATGGAGGTGGCCTGCCTGGCCAACTTGACGGCCAAGGACGTGGTGGGCTGCGCGGAGCTGCGGCGCGCCATCTCTCGCAGCTTCAACGGCAACGCCGCGAAGCGCGCCGGCCTGATCTGCTCGCGCCTGGGCCGGTGCCCCGCGAGCCTGCCGGCCACGTGCCAGCTCAGCGCGTCCGCCAACAGCAGCCTGAGCCTCTGCACCGTCGAGGGCTGGGCAGGCGGCGCCGCCGTGCCGGGCACCTCGGCCGCTGCGAGTGAGTGGCGCGCGCCCTGCTGCGGGAGCGCCAGGCCCGCCGCGCCGCGCCGCGGCCGCACCGCAGACGCAGCCGCGCGCTCACCCCGCGCGCTCGCCCGCGGCGCGCGCGCCGCCGCGCGCAGACCTCACTGGCCTGTGCCGCCGCGACGCGGACTGCACGGGCCGCGCCGAGGTGTGCAGCACAGCGACGCCCGTCCAGAGCTGCGCCTGCGCCGCCGCCGACGGCACGGACCAGTGCCAGCAGCTCGGGCGCTGCGTCGACATCTGCTCCACGCCGGCGGCCGCGGAGCAGCTCGAAGCGGCGGCCCGCCAGGTCCTGAGCTGCGACCCGTTCCTGCCCAACACCTGCGCTGGCGGCCTCGTGTGCCAGAGCTCGGCGCAGTGCCTCACCCTCACGGTGCGCCGCCGCCCGCGGCCGCGCAGCGTCGCTTGAGCCGCTCGTGCAGCACGCAGCGCGCCGCGGCTGCAGTGCGCTGCGTGCCGCCCGCCCGCCCATGCCGTCGCGCCCACCCGCCCGCGCCGCCCGCAGTGCGTGCCGGGCGTGGGCGTCACGACGGCGCGCTGCAGCGGGCTGTGCCTGCCGGCGGTGCGCCTGCTCGCGGGCGCGCGCTTCTCCGACGCCAGCGACGCGGTGCTGGTCGACCTCAACGCGCCCGCGCGCGCGGCGCGCTTCCCCTGCGCGAGCGCGTTTGACGCGGCCGGCCCGCTCGGCGGCGGCGCGTGGTGCGAGGTGTCCGACGCCGTGCTGACGGTCCGGCTTGGCCCCGGCGCGAGCCTGTTGCCGGGCAACACGCTCAGCCTCAAGACCTCGCAGCGGCTGCTGTCCGACAAGCTGCTCGATGGCGCCTTCTTCACGGGCAACGCCACCGTCGCGCCCTGCCGCGCCTGCCTGCCGCCGCTCGCGACCGTCGCCGGGCCCAAGGCGCGCGCGCCGCGCCGCCGCCGCCGCGCGCGGCCTCGCGCGCCGCGCCGCGCCGCGCCCCGTCCACCCACGCCCGCGCCCCGCTGCCGCCGCCGCCGCCGCCGCGCGTCGCAGGTCGTGTCGGAGCCGTGCGACGTCGCGAGCGCGGCAGACATCACCTTTGACGCCACCTACTCCCGCGACCCCTCCGGCCGCCCCCTCGCGTCGCTCGCGTGGGCCCAGGCGGGCGGCGCGCTCAGCCCCGCGCTCGGCAGCCTCGTGGACGCGGCCAACGCCGCCGGCGCGGCGCGGCTCGCGATCCCGCCCGGGACGGTGCTGGAGCTGCCCAACGGCGAGTACGCGCTTTCGCTGACGGCCACCAGCTTCCTGGGGCGCACCGCCACGACCACGCTCGCGTGGACCAAGCGCGGCGCGGGCGAGGCGCCGGCCGTGTCCATCCTCGGCGGCCAGGCCCAGGACTTCCGAATCGCTGACGGCCTGCGCGTGTCGTCCGCGCTGCTGGCCAAGTCGGTGTGCGCGGGCCAGCAGGTGCGGCCGTGGCGTGCGCGCGCGGGCGGCCGGGGCGCGCGCTCGCACACGCGCGCCTTGGAAGGCACCACCCCCCCCCCCCCCCCCGTGCCGCCGCACGACGCCTCGTCGGGCCGCTGCCGCTGCCACACCCGCACCCGCCGCCGCGCACCAGGTCGAGTACGCGTGGGAGGCGGTGGCCGCCGACGGCGTGCCGGCGCTCCAGATCCCCGCCAAGGCCGCGGCGCTGAAGGACCTGGTGCTGCCGCCGCCGGTGCCGGCCGCGCCGGGCAGGAGCTACCGTGTCCGCCTGACCGCGCGCTTCCAGGGCGCGGAGGCGTCGTCGAGCGCCGAGGTCGAGCTGCGCGCGGTGGGCTCGCCGCTGGCCGCGCGCCTGCGGGGCCCCGCCGGCGACGTCAAGGGCGACCGCGCCATCACGCTGGACGCCTCGGGCAGCGCAGACCCGGACGACCCCGCCGGCAACGCGCCGCTGCAGTTTGCGTGGACCTGCACGCGCGACGACTGGCCCGCGCCCTGCTTCGCCAACGCCTCGCACGGCGACGTCAGCGCCGGCGGCGCGCGCTGGCAGCTGCCGGCGGCGCTGCTCGAGCCCGACCGGCGCCACACGTTCAGCGTGACGGTCACCAAGGCCGCGCCGGGCGACGCGCGGTCGAGCAGCGCCGAGCTCACGATCACGCCCCGGCCCGCGGCGCTCCCCATCCCCACCGGCCGCGTGTCGCGCCTGTGCGGCGGCCGCGCCGCGGGCGCGGGCGGCGCGGCGGCCGGCGGCTGCGCGGCCAGGCACGGCGCCGACGCGCCGCTGAGCCTGCTGCTGCGGGCCGACCCCGGCTTCGAGGCCGCCGCCGTCACGTGGCACTCGGAGCAGGTCGCTGCGCTCGCGGGCGGCGCCGCCGGCGGCGCCCAGCTCACGCTCGCGCCGGGCGACCTCCCCGCCGCCGGGTCTGTCACCATCGTGGCCGCGCTCTCCCTCAACGGCATGGCCGGGTCCACCTCCATCACGGTGCCCCTCAACCAGCCGCCCGCGTGCGGCAAGGCCGCGCCCGCGCCCCCGGGCGGCGGCGGGCCGGCGCCCCCGCCGCGCTGCCTCGAGCTGAGCGCGACGAACGGCACCTTTGGCTCCGCCACGTTCACCGCCTCGGCGGGGGCCTTCCAGGACGAGGGGCCCCTCAGGTGCGCTGGCAGCGCGCCGCGCGGGCGTGCTTCTCCCTGGCGCCCCGCGCCGCCGGGGCCGGCCCGTGCCGCCGCCCCGCCCCGCCGCTCGCCGCGCCCGAGCGCCCGCCCACTCCTGCGGCTCTCTCCCCTCCCCCCTCCCCCGCGCAGCTTTGACTTTGGCCTGGTGGAGCCCGGGAGCTTGCGCAAGAAGAGCCTCTTTGCCGGGAGCTCGAGCAGCTACGTCTTTGCGGGCCTGCCGCAGGGCCGCAGCACCCTCTACGTCTGCGCGAGCGACAGCGACGGCGCGGCGGCCTGCGAGACCGCGGACGTGGACGTGCTGCCGCCGGCGGCCGACTTTGCGCCGTCGGACGCGCTGACGCAGCTTGACGTGGCGCGCATGGCCAGCACGAACGACGTCAGCGTGCTCGCCGCCGGCGCGGCGGCGCTGCAGAGCCTCACGTGCGCGCCGCGCGCGCGCTGGCCGCCGCGCGCCGGCGCGGCTGGCGTACTAAAACTCGCCGCCGCCGCCGCCGCGGCGCAGCGCGTACGTGACCGCCGGCGCCGGCGGGGCCAACGGCAGCGGCGACGCCGCGGCGGAGCCCGAGGCGCAGGCCAGGCTGGTCGTGGCGATCGAGGCCAAGGCCGGGGCGCTGATCAACACCCTCGCCGGCAGCGCCGACGCGCTGGTCGACGACCCCCAGAGCATGCAGCAGGCGCGGCGCGGGCGCCCGCACCGGGCGCGGCCGCCGCCCTCCCGCAGCGCCCGGCGGCGTCCCCGCGGAGCGGGCCCTCTGACGCGCGCCCGCTCTGCCGCCGCGCGCGCAGGTCGTCGGCGCCGCCGCCGCGCTGAGCGCGGCGAGCGGCGCGGTGAGCGCCGACACGGCGACCAACCTGGCGGCGATCGCCCAGGCGGGCGTGGCCAGCGCGCGCGTCTCCAGCAAGCTCCTGTCCGCCGACCAGGCCGCACAGATCATTGCCGTTGCCGCGGGGGTGGCCAAGGCGTCCGGCGATGGCGGTGGTGTCAGCGGCGGCGGCGGCGCCAAGCGCCTGCTGCTGGCCGACGCGGGGCCGCCCGCCGTGCGGCGCCCGCCCGCCGGCTGGCTGGGGAGCGTGCGCGCGGCGCTCGGCGCGCCCTTTGCTGCGCGCCGGCGGCTCGCGGAGGCGGGCACGCCTGCCGACGGCGCGGGCGGCGAGGCTGCGCGCGCGGTGCGCAGCACCATGGACGCGCTTGCGGAGCTCCTCTCCGCCTCGGCCACGCCTGCCACCGGCGCCCTGTCCACGGGCGCGAGCGGGCTGCACCTGTCGGTGGCCAACCTGCTCGGCGCTTCCTTTGCGCAGCAGCCGCTGGCGGCAGGGCCGGTCGCGGGCGCGGGCGGCGGCGCCGACGCGGCCGCTGCCGGCAACGCTGTGCTGACGATGGCCCAGCCGCTCGCCGGGGGGTGCGAGGTGTCGGACGAGGAGGGCGGCGGCGGCGGCGCCGCCGCTGGCTGCGCCGATGGCACCGTCTCCCTCGTCCTGAAGGTGTGCGGGCGGGCCTGTGCCTGCGCACGCCGCGCTCTGCCCGGCTCGACCCCCCCAGCTCACCGCCGCGCCGCTCTGCGCCGCAGTTCTACGCCGACCCGGCCCTGCTGGTCGATCCCGCGCTCGCGGCGCCCGCGCCCGCCGCCAACACGAGCGCCAGCAACACCACCACCGAGCGCGGCACGCCGCTGGCCATGCCGAGCCGCACCGCCGGCGCCGGCAACGGCACCGACGCCGGCGGCACTGTGCCGCTGCCCGACCTCGAGCTCGCGTCGAGCGCGGTGGTCGTGTCCGTGGCCGGCGCGCCGACCGAGGGCGGCGCCTTCCCGTGCGCCAACGCGTCGTCCGGCTGCGGCGCGGTGCTGCAACTCCCGCTCACGCGCGCGCCGCCGGGCGACGGCGCGGGCGCGGCCCTGGTCGGGCTGCGCGTCGAGGACGCGACCGGCGCGCCGCTGGCGCCGAGCCTCACCGACCCGGACGCGGAGCTGCTCAACGTCACGTCGCCCGCCAACGGCACCGCCGCGGTGGCAACGCTCTTCCTGCGCCGCTCCGGCACGTTTGTCGTCGGCCTCATCAGCCGCACGGCGGAGCCGCCGGTCAACGGGACGGGCGCGAGCAACTGCACCCTGCCCAGCCCGAGCCCCGCGCCCGCCGGGGGCGCGAGCCCGAGCCCGGCGCCGCCCCCGGCGGGCGCGGGCGCGAGCCCGAGCCCCGCCCCGCCGCCGCCGGCGCCGAGCAGCCCCGCACCGGCGCCGCCGGCCCAGGGCGTCGGCGACGCGACCCCCGCCGCCGTGCTGGGCATCAACATCACGTTCCCGATGGACCACGCCGCCCTGGTCGCGGACGGCGCGCGGCGCGCGGCGTTCGAGGCCGACGTCGCGTCGGCGGTCGCGGCCGCGCTGGGCGTGGGGCCGGGCGTGGTCCACGTCACGGCGCTGCGCGCAGGGTCGGTCATCGCGGACGTCGAGGTCCGCGTGCAGCCCAGCCTCGGCGCCGGCCAGCTCGCCGCCCTGACCGCCCTGGTCGAGGCGTTTGTGGCCGACCCCGCGCCCCCGCTCGCGGCCGTGCGCGCGGCGTACTTTGCGGGCGCGGCCGGCGGCATCACCGCGGCGGTGTGGGCGCCGCCGCCGCCGCGCGACCCGCTCGCGGAGCTCACTGACCGCGTCGGCCGGCTCGTGAGCGTGTCGACCGGCGCGCTCGCCGGCGGCGTCGCCGCGGCGGGCGTCGCGGTGATCGCGCTCGGCGCGCTCGCGGTCGTGCTGCTGCGGCGCCGCGCGGCGCGCGGCGCGGCGCGCGCGAGCTTTGACGACGCCGCGGCGATCGCGCCGCCGGCGGCGGAGCCCCCGGCGCCGTCTGGCATCTTTGGCGCGGCCGAGGGCGGCAAGGGCGCGCGCTTTGCGCTCGCGGCGGACGAGCCGCCGGCCGCCGACCCCACGCCCGTGGCGCAGGTCCTGCTCGCGCCGGCGGCGCTGCCGGTGTCGCCCTCGCCCGCGGGCGGCGGCTCGCCGCGCAAGGCGCCCCGCCTGGCGTGACGCGGCGCGCCGTGAGCGCCCGGCAGCTGCTGTGGCTGCGCGCGTGCTGCTGTGCGTGCTGTGCGTGCGCACAGGGGCGCGCGCCGGATGCGGTACAGCTGACTGCTGCGCAGACTTTGCTTGCTTGCCACCTGTTGTGTCCCTGGATTCTCTGAGCCGTGCGCACAGCACGTGCGCACCGTGGGCGGCACGACAACTCCACCTAGCTGACCAGCGCATGGATGTCTGTTCCACAGGGTGAGGCGCTTTTGTCTCGGATCATTGGCGCTTGTGTTGCATCAAGGCCGCCCCGCCCCCCTCACCAGCCCCGCGCGCAGCCCGGTGTCGCCCGTGCTCGCGCCGCGGCGGCCGTCGCGCGCGCCTCCCTTCTGCACTCTCAGGCCATCACTGGTGACCGGCTGGACCAATCAATCAATCAGTTGAGACCTGCTGCTCGAACCCAAGGCTGACGGGGCTGCCACAGCACTTGCAGGACCGGACTGACAACGCACGCCGAGCCGCGCCGGTAACACGGACAGCGGCGCCGATCGTTACCCACCGCGCCGCGCCGACAGGCCGTGCCGCCTCACTGGCTCTCCGGCGCGGGCGCTGCGCCATCCCCAGCCGCCGCCTCGCCGCCCGCGCCCGCGCTTGCGTCGCCGTCTCCAGCCGCCGCCTCGCCGCCCGCGCCCGCGCCCGCGCCGCCGCCCTCCGCGCCGCCGCCCGGCGCCGCGTCGGGGTCGTCCTCGCTGTCGCTGCGGTGCTTGCTGCGCTTGTGCTTCTTCTCCTTGCCACTCTTGTGCTTGCGCTCCTTCTTGGCGCGCTTGGCGCGGCCCTCGCCCTCGCTGCCGCCCTGGCCGGGCGAGGCCCCGCGCTCCGCCGCCGCCGGCGCGTCGCGCCGCTCGCCCGCGTCGCCGGCCTGGGTCTCGCCGCCCGCGGGCCTGCGGTCGGCGCGGCGCGGGCTGCGCGAGCGCATGCGCCGCCGCTCCCCGCTCCGGCTCCGCTCCCGCACGCCGCGCTCGCGCTCGCGCCGCAGCTCGCCGTCGCGGTCGCTCCAGATGTCACGGCGGTCGCGGTCGTACCTGCGAGCGGCGGCGCGCGGCAGCGAGCGTCGGCGGGGCGCCGGGCGGCCTCAAACGCAGCCGCGGCGCGCCCCGCCCGCGCGCGCACCTGGCGGGCTCGCGCCGCCGGTACCGGTCGCGGCTCCTGCTGCGGCTGCGGCTGCGGCTGCTGCGGCGGTCGCGCCGGGCGCCGGCGCGCTCGCGGCTCCGGCTGCGGCTGCGCCGGCCGCCGCGGGCGCGCTCGCGGCTCCGGCTGCGGCTGCGCCGGGCCTTGTCACCTGGCGCGGCCGGCGGCGCGGCCGGCGGCTCCTTGTCCCGGTCCCACCGCCCGCGCCGCAGGCCGCCGCCGGCCGGCGCGGCGCCCGGCGGCGGCGGCGGCAGCACCGTGCCCGGCGGCAGCGCGCCGCCCGGCTGGTCGAAGCGGCTGGGCCGGCCCGCCACGGCCGCGGCCGCGAGGCGCGCCTCCAACGCCGCGCGCTCGCGCTCCGCCTCGGCGCGCTTGCGCGCGATCTCCTCCTGCGCGGCCCGCGGCGGCGGCGGCGGCGGCCGCGGCGCGTGGGCCGGCGCGCGGGGGCGGCTGCCGTGCGGGGGGCGCCTGCCGCGGCGCGCCTGCGCGGCGCGCACCTGAATGGCCGCCTCGCGCTCGCGCCGCTCCTGCAGCTCCTTCTGCTTCGCGTCGAGCAGCTGCTGCGGCACGCCGCTCTCGTTGCTGCTCGCGCTGTGCAGCATGCTCCAGAGCTCCTTCATGAAGAGCGTGGTGTTCTTTTCGAGGAAGGGCAGCAGCTCCACGTGCATCTCCTTGGCCGGCGTGCGCTGGTCGGTGAGGTGGTTGTGGATCATCGAGATGAGCACCTCCTCCTCGATGCCCAGCAGCTCCGTGACGCGCTTGGCCACCCACTCCTTCATCACCGTCCAGTTGACCTGCGGCGCAGCAGCACGCGCGGGCGCGGCGCCGCTGCTCGCCGCTGCTCGCCGCCGCCGCCGGCCGCCGCCGCGCCGCGCGCGCCGCCGCGCACCTTGTCGTGGTCGACCGGCAGGTCCAGCTCCGGCGGGAACTTCATCTTCTTGAGCGCCGCCTTGCTCTTGCTGCGCGCGGGCGGGCGGCGCGGCGCGTGAGCAGCGGCGGCGGCGGGCGCCCGGGCGTGCGCCGCGCCGCGCGAGCCCGGCAGCCCCCGCGGCTTGCTGTACCGCACGCACTTGCTGAACCGCGCATCCTGCGCGGCCGAGACGCCCCGGAAGCCCCCCGTGCCCGCCATGCCGGCGGTGCGGGGGCGGCGATCGCGCGCCGGGCGACGAGTGCAAGCAGGCAGGTGCGCGAGAGACGTGACGGGACGACGGCCGGGCGGCCGGGAGGGAGTGTGGCGTGGAGCGCGGCGGTGGCAGACACCGCGGGAGGGCGGCAGAAGCCGCTCGCAGCAGAAGCCTGGGACCTGGGCCCCAGCTCTCCCTCGCGCGCGGTGGCGATCGCCGCTCGCAGCGTGACCAGCGCCCACCGCAGCAGCGACGAACGCGAGCCACGAGCCAACGCCGCGGCGCCCACGAGCGGCCCCGCGCGCCAGCACGCCCCGCGCGCGAGCGGGGCTGCGGCAGCGTCGCCTGTCCGGCTGCACGGAACCTCCACGACCCGCAGCAGCCCCCTGCATGCGCCGCCGCGCGAGCAGGCGCGTGCGGCAGCCGGCGCGCGCGGCGCCGCTGCTGGCGCCCGCCGCCGCCCGCCGCCGCCCGCTCAGGCCGCGGCCGCCGCCCTGCCGCCCGATCCGCAGTCCCCGATAGGAGGGCTAGGCGGACGCGGACGCAGCGGGTGGGAACGCGGCGCGGCCGCCGCGGACGCAGCGGCGGCGGCGCCGGACCGCGCGGGATGGCCAAGCCGTATGAGGAGTGGACGGTCGAGGAGCTCAAGGATGAGCTCGCGGCACGGGGCCTGGACGACGAGGTGGGCGGCGGCGGCGCTGCCGCAGCCGCGCAGCGCGGGCAAAGCGGCGCCGCTCGTTTCGCCTCGCCGCGCGGCGCCCTCACCAGCCGGGGGCGGCGCCGCGCCAGGGCTTCAAGTCCGACCTGCTGGCGCGCCTGCGCGAGGCGGATGCCGAGCCGCGGCGCAGCAGCGACGGCGGCGCGCCGGCGGACGAGTCTGACGGCGGGCTCTACGACGACCTGCTGCTCGGCGGCAGCGCCGCCGGCGGCGGCGGCGAGGACGATGGCGACGGCGACGGCGCCGCGCCCGCCACGCCGCCCGGCGGCGACGGCCCCGCGACCGACGACGACGGCGCGGAGGGGGAGTTCCTGGACTTTGGCGAGGGCGACGACGGCCTCGGCTCGGGCGACGACGGCGCGCTGCTGGGCTACCGCGTGAGCGACGAGGCCGCCGGCGAGGCGGCGGGCGGCGCGTACGACGGCGGCGCCTACGGCGGCGACGACGGCAGCGGCGGCGAGCCGTCGTCGTTCGATGACGGCGGCGGCGAGGACGCGCGCGGCGGGCGCGGGGGCGGGGAGCACGGCGGCGGCGGCGGCGGCGGCGGCGGCGCCGGCGGCGGCGGGTCGGAGGACGAGGCGGAGCAGGAGCTCGGCCGGCTGCTGGAGGCGGCGGAGGAGGAGGACGACGACGCGCCGCCGCGGCCGGCGAAGCGGCAGCAGTCGGCGCAGGGCCGCGCAGCGCCGCCGGGCCGCCAGCCGGCCGCGCAGCGCGCCGCGGCGCCGCCGCCCGCGCCGCCCAAGCACGAGTGGGAGCTGATGGACATCCCCGCCGCTGGCTGCCCCAGCCCATCGTGCGGGTGCGCGCGGCCGCGCGTGCACGCCGCGCCGCCGCGCCGCCGCGCCCGCGCCAGCCCCGCTCGCGCCGCGTGTGACCCGTCCGCCGCCGCGGCCGCCCAGGTGTCAAACATCCCCGCCGGCGCCACGGCTGAGGACGTGCGTGGCCTGCTGACCGGCCCGGGGCGGCTCGTCGTGGAGCGGCTGCACCTGGCGCCCCACCGGCCCAACAACAGCAACGCGCCCGCGCCGGACGCGCCGGCGCTGCAGGTCGCGTTTGTGCGACTGCCGCCGCCGCCGACGCCCTGGCGTGCGCCGGCGGGCGCCGCGCGCGGCGGCGGCGCCGAGGCGAGCCCGGTGCCCGGCGACGCGTCCGACGCGGCCGGCGCCGGCAGCGAGACGGACGGCGCGCAGACGCCGCAGGAGCAGCCGCAGCAGGAGGCGCACGCGCAGCAGCAGCAGCAGCCGCGCGCCGGCGGAGCGTCGGCGATCCCTGCCATCGCTGCCGTGCCCGGGCTGCCCGGCGCGGCGCAGGCTGGCCTGCGGCGCCGGCGCAGCGGCCGGCGCGGGCGGGGCTCGTCGCTCGCGCTCGTGCCCGCGGCGGGCGGCTCCGCGCGCGACAGCTGGCTGGCGGCGCGCGCCGCGGCGGCAGACCTCATGTCCAAGCGCCTGCACCTCGGCGGCCAGCCGCTGAGCTTTGAGGCCCCCGCAGAGCAGGTGCGGAGCAGGGAGGGAGAGAGGCGCGCGAGCTCGCGGCCTGCTCGCCCGCCGCTTGCGCACCGAGCTGGCTGGCACTCTTGGGTTCTCCTAGCTCCGGTGCTACCGCCGGGGGCTCCCGGCCCCGCGCGCTCACCGCCGCGACCTGACTCGCCCGCCGCCGCCGGCACCCGGCAGACTGTGCTCTTCATCAGCGGCGTGCTGGGCCCGCCGCGCGGCGCCGAGGAGGAGCTGGTGCGGCTGCTGGCGCCGTTTGGCGAGCTCATTCGCTGCTTCGTCGTCACAAACCCACAGGCGCGGCCCGGCGCGCCCGGCGCGCGCGGCGCGGGGCCCCAGCCAGAGGCGGCAGCGGCCCTCCGCGCGCCCCGCAGTCCAGCCCTCGGGACTGCTGGCCGCTGCCGCTGCGCCCGCCGCGCGGCCAACGCGCTCGCCGCCGCTGCCGCCGGCCCGCGTGCGCGCGCGCAGGGGCAGAGCAAGCACTATGCGTTTGCCGAGTTTGCGCTGCAGGAGCAGGCGCACACCGCGCTGCGGGCGATCAACAAGCGCGGCCTGGCGGTCGGCGCCGCCGGGCTCAAGCGGTGCGCGGCTGCTGCCGCGCGAGGCTGCACCCAGCGCGCGGGCGAGCAGCGCGGGCGCGCACGACGCCGGCCAGCTCACAACGAGCGTTGCCGCCGTTCGCGCTGCGCAGGCAAGCGAGCGCCGCCTCGCTGGCGTCCAAGGGCGACGGCGGCGCGCCTGCGGCGAAGCGCGCCAAGCAGGCCGACGGCGGGAGGTCCGCCGGCGGCGGCAGCGGCGATGACGACGAGGTCGGCCTGCAGGGCCTGCAGGACGGCGAGGCCGCCGCCGCGGGTGGTGGCGCTGTCGGGGCCGAGTCGGAGCCCAAGTCGGAGGCCGGCGCGGGCGTGGACGCGCGGCTGGCGGCGGCGGCCGAGGCGGTCGCGGTGGGTGGCTCCCCACGGCCGGCGTCCCTCCCCCTCCCAGCCTCCCGCTCGCTCGCTCCGCGAGCAGGAGGCGCCGCCGCTCGCGCGTGTGCGCCTCTTGACGCGCCCCGCCCCCCGCCGCCGCCGCCGCCGCCGCCGCCGCCGCCGCCGCCGTGCCTGCCTTCCCTGCCGGCCCCGCAGGCCAAGGACTGGCGCGCGTACTTCAGCTTTCCCCGCTGCCTGCAGGACCTGTTCACGGTGTCGCTGCAGCTCGTCGGCCTGCCCGCGGCGGCCAAGAACGAGCCCGCGCTGCGCAACGCGCTGGGGCGCTTCGGCTCCATCACCTGCGCCCAGGTGCGCGCCGGGGCGCCCGCCGCCCGGCCCGTGCCCCCAGGCCCCACGCCGCTGCGCGCGCCCGCGCGGCCCGCTGACCGCCGCGCGCGCGCCGCGCGCACGCCGCCGCCGCAGATGGCGCAGCCCAGCCGCAACAGCCGCTCAGCGCACGAGGCGGCGGTGGACTTCACCAACTCCACGAGCGCCGACGCGGCATACCGGGCCCTGCTGGGCCTCACGCTGCCAAAGGCGCCGCCGGGCGCGGGCGCCGGCGCGGCGCCGGCGCCGGCTCCGGGCCACGCGCTGCGGCTGCAGGCGGCCGGCGGCTCGGTGTTTGTGACTGTGGTGGACGCGGGCGAGGCGTACGAGCGGCCTGGCGGCGGCGCGGCCAACCCGCTGTGCGTGCCCGGCCTGGGCGTCGTCCTGGTCAACCCGGCGCGCGACCTGGAGCGCCGCGGGCCGGCGCGCCCGCCCGCGGCGCCCGGCGCGGCGCCGCCGCCCGGCGCGCCCGCGGGCGGCGTGCTCCCGCCCCCGCGCGGGCTCGCGCCGCTGCGCGTGTCCGGCGCGGCTCCGCCGGGCGGGCCGCCGCCGCCGCAGCAGGGGCCTGGGCGCGTCATGACGGCCGCTGGCTTTGGCGGCGGCGCGGCGCCCCGCAGTGGCGGCGGCGGCATGGCTGGCGGCGGCGGCATGGCCGGCGGCGGCGGCATGGCCGGCGGCGGCGGCATGGCCGGCGGCGGCGGCATGGCCGGCGGCGGCGGCATGCCTGCGCGGCCCGGCGGCGCCACGCGGCCAGGGCAAGGCCCCGGCACGGGCATGAGCGCGGCGGGCCGCGGCTTTGGCGGCGGCGCCGCGGCGGGCCCGGGCGCGGCGCTGGGCGGCGGGAGGCAGGTGCAGGCGCAGCAGCAGCAGCTCGCGGCGGCGCAGCAGATGATGGTCGCGCAGCAGATGGCGCTGATTGCGCAGCAAATGCATGCCCAGCCCGGCGGCGGCGCGCCGGGGCAGCAGCAGCAGCTGGACGCCATGGGTGGCGCGCGCCAGGGCCGCGCCGGCGCGCCGCCGCCGGGGCCGCCGCCGCGTGGCGGCGCGCCGCCTGGGGCGCAGGGCGGCTTTGGGGGCGGCATGGGAGGTGGCCTGGGGGGCGGCATGAACGGGCCGGCGCCGCAGCGGCAGCCGCCGGCGCCGGCGCCCAGGCCGCCAGCTGGTGGCCCGCAGCAGCGGCCGGGGCCGCGCAGCGGCGGCGGCATGCCGCAGCAGTGGCCGCAGCAGCAGGGCGGACAGGGGCAGGGCTGGCAGCAGCAGCAGCAGCAGCAGCAGCAGCCCCAGCAGCAGCACTGGGGCCAGCAGCCCGCCGGCCAGCAGCAGGGCTGGCAGCAGCAGCACGGCGACGCGGGCTGGGACGGCGCCGGCGCCGGCGCGGGCCTCAACGGCGGCGGCTGGGCGGACGACGGCGACGACGTCTTTGAGGCGGCCTTCACCGGCCCGGTCGCCGGCGGCTTCCAGCAGCCAGCGCCGCCGCCGCCGCAGCAGCAGCAGCAGCAGCAGCAGCAGCAGCAGCAGCAGCAGCAGCGCCAGCCGCCGCCGCGGCAGCAGCAGATGGGCGGCGGCGCAGCGGGCCGCGGCGCCGCCTTTGGCAGCGGCGGGGGCCCGCCGCAGCGCGGCCAGGCGCAGCAGGCATACGGCGGCGTGGGCGGTGGCTCGGCAGCCGGTGCGTGGGATGATGAGGACGACTTTGACGCTGCCATGACCGGCGGCGGCGGCTTTGCCGCCGCGCCCGGCCAGGTCAACGCCAGCGCCGGCGGCGGCCGCGGCAGTGCAGGCCGGCAGGCGCTGCAGCACGCGGTGCAGGCCGCCAACTATGGCGGCCCGCAGCAGGGCTTTGGCAGTCCGCAGCAGCAGGGCTTTGGTGGCCCGCAGCAGCAGGGCTTTGGCGGCCCGCAGCAGCAGGGCTTTGGCGGCCGGCAGCAGCAGGGCTTTGGCGGCCCCCAGCAGCAGGGCTTTGGCGGCCCGCAGCAGCAGGGCTTTGGCGGCCCGCAGCAGCAGGGCTTTGGCGGACTGCAGCAGGGCAGCGGCGGCGCATGGACGCAGCAGGGGCAGCAGGCCCCGCAGGAGCGCCGCACTGCGGGCGGGCGCGGCCAGCCGGCCGGCGGTGGCGGCGGCGGGCAGATGGGCTTTATGGGCCAGGGTGGCGGCTTCAACGCCCAGCAGGCGATGGGCGGAGGCTTTGATGGCGCCGGCGGCATGATGATGGCTGCCGGCGGCGTGGCGGCGCCCGCTGGCGGCTTTGGCGGCCCGGGCGGCGGCATGATGATGATGCAGCCCGGCGGCGGCGAGTTCGGCGGCGGCTTCGCCGGCGGCGCGGGCGGCTACGACGGCGGCATGGGCGCCGGCGGCATGGGCATGGCCGGCGGCGGCCAGTTCCCGCAGCAGCAGTGGCAGCAGCAGGGCGGCCTGCAGCAGGGCTACAGCGGTGGCGGCGCCGGCGCCGGCGGCGGCGGCATGATGGCCGGCGCGCAGGGCGGCGGCGGCATGCGTGGCGGCGCGCCGGGCCGCGGCCCCGCGGGACGCGGCGCGGCGGCGGCGGCGGCCGCGGCTTCGGCGGGCAGCAGGCCATGCCGCAGCAGGGCGGCATGGGCGGCATGGGTTTCGGCGGCCAGCAGCAGCAGTGGCAGTGAGCTCGCTGCTCGGGCGCGGCGGCTGTCGCACGCAGCAGGGTGCGGGTTGCTCGGCCGTTGCAATCAATCCCCGCCAGACTGGGCCCAGGCGGCCGCCTCAAAACCGGTACAAAACTGCGCCGTCCCTTCCCTGCGTCGCGACCACGCCGTCAATGTGAGGCGTGCTGCTGCTGCTGCTGCTGCTGCTGCTGCTGCTGCTGCTGCTGCTGCTGCTGCTGCTGCTGCTGCTGCTGCTGCTGCTGCTGCTGCTGCTGCTGCTGCTCGTGCCAGCCTGCGCGCACAGCACCAGCGCGGCGGCCGGCTCGCCGCCGCCGCCGCCGCCGCTGCCGCCGTTGCTGCTGCTGCTCCCAGAGCTGCCGTCCAGCTCGCACTCGAGCCGCTCCGCCGCCCACATCGTGAGGCCTCTCAGGATGATGGCGCTGAAGTCCGCCGACAGCTGCAGCGCCGACGGCGGCGCGGACGGCGCCGCGTGCTGCTGCTGCTGCGGCTGCGGCTGCGGCTGCGTCTGCTGCTGCTGCTGCTGCAGCGCCGCGCCGGCCGCCGGAGCGCCCGCCGCCAGGGGCCGGCCCCGGGGGGCGCTCAGCGCCGCGGCGCGCGTGAGGAAGCGAGCCATCCACGCGCGCCCGGGGCGGTGCTTGAGCGCGGCGAGCGCCCAGATGATGGCGCTGAGCTGGGTGCTGCTCATGGTCGGCACGTGGCGGCGCAGCGCGACGAGCAGCTCGTCCACCCAGCCCTGCGACGGCGCGAGCTCGAGCGACGCGAGGCCCCACAGTACGTACGCGTGGTCGCGCCCCGCAAAGCGCGGCAGCAGCGCGCGCGCCGCGCCCAGGAACGCGGCCGCCCAGCGCGGCGGCGGGCGGTAGCCCAGCAGCGCGAGCGCGCCGAGCGTGTTGGCGAGCGCCTGGGGCGTGTAGCCGGCGCCGCCGGCGCCCGGCGGCGGCGCCGCGGCGGCGGCCTCCTCCAGCAGCGCGGCGCTGCGGTCGAAGAACGCCGCCATGAACGACGCCCGCGGGCGGTGCCGGAGCCGCGCGAGCGCGAGGAGCGTGCTCGCGAGCTCGCCGGCGCCCATGGCGCCGAGCTGGTGGTGCGCCGCCACCGCGGCGACGTGCAGCCAGCGCGGCCCCGGGGCGAGGCGCAGCCGCACGACGCCCACGAGCAGGCACGCGACGTCGCGCGCGCCCGCGGCGCCCAGCGCGCGGTGGCTGCAGTACAGCCAGTCGCCGAGCCAGCCCGCGTACGCGGCGCTCCCGGCGCCGCCTGCCGCGTCGCTGCTGCTGCTGCCGCTTCTGCTGCCGCTTCTGCTGCTGCTGCTGCTGCTGCTGCTGCCGCTGCCGCTGCTGCTGCTGCTGCTGCTGCTGCTGCTGCTGCTGCTGCCGGCGCCGCCGCACGGCGGCGCGGTCACGCCGAGCGTGCCCAGGCCCCACGCCAGCAGCGCGAGGTCAGTGGGCGTCGCCGCCGGCAGCAGCGGCCGCGCGTGCGCCAGCAGGCGCTCCAGCAGCTGCGGGCTCGGCGCCATGCGCAGCCGCGCGAGCGCCCAGAGCAGCGTGCTGATGCCCTGCACCGTGAGCGCGTCCGCGAGCGCGCCCGCTGCTGCCAGGCAGCTCGCCTGCCACGCGGCCGGCGGCGCCTCGCCCCACGTCGCCAGCGCCCACGCCACGTTGACGAGGCCCTGAGCCTGGAAGCCCCCGGGCGCGCCGCCGCCGCCGCCGCTCGGCGGCCCGCCCGGCGCGCCGCTGCCGCCGGCGGCAGCCGCAGCCGTGGCGTCCAGCTGCGCCTGCGCCGCCGCGAGGAAGGCGGCCAGCCACTGCGGGCTGGGGCGGTGCCGCAGGCGCACGAGGCCGACCGCCAGCTGGCTCAGCTCCTGCGACTTGTACCCCGGCAGGCTGAGCGCCGCGCCGTCGAGCACGCCCGCCAGCCACTGCTGCGACGGCAGCGCGCCGAGGAGCGGGAGCGCGTGCACCAGGTTGGCCAGCTCCTGCGGCTTGAACCACTGCTGCTTGTCGGCGGCCGCCTGCGGGCGCGGGCGCGGCGAGCGCGTGAGCGGCGGCCGGCGGCCGGCGGCCGCCGCCAGCACGCGCGGCGCACGAGCGGCCGCGCCCCGCCGCCCCCGCGGCGCGCACCCGCATGAGGCGCGCGCGCCACGCGGAGCTGGTGCCCCAGCCCATCCCCGCGACCGCGAGCGCGACACTGCTGATGTGCTGCGGCGCCGCGCCCTGCAGCTTGGCCGCAAACGCGGCCAGCCACGCCGCGCGCGCGCGGCGCGGCACGGCGTCGCCGGTGCCGAGCCGCGCGACTGCCCACAGGCTGTTTGCCAGCTGCCGCGCGCCAAAGTCGGGCACGCACGCGCACGCCGCGCTCGTGAGGCCGGCCGCGAGCGCGCGCAGGCCCGGCGGCGCGCGCCCGAGCGCGCCCGCGCGGCAGCGGGCCGAGCAGCTGTGCGAGGTGCGTGACCGCGGCGCTGACGTGCACGGGGTTGAAGTACTGCGTGTAGGTGTTGAACAGGTGCGCGAGCGGCTGCCACTGCGTGGTGCGCTTTATGAGCGACATCAGCACCGCGGGCTCGCTGCGCAGCTGCAGCTGCAGCTGGCGCTGGCGCTGGCGCTGCTGCGCGAGCAGCGCGCGCAGCTGCAGCTGCTGCTGCAGCGCCGCGCGCTGCGCGAGCTGCTGCGGCAGCGGCGTGCCCGGCGGCGGCGGCTGCGGACGCAGCTGCTGCTGCTGCAGCGGCTGCTGCTGCTCCGGCTGCAGCGACTGCTGGTGGTGATGGAGGTGCGACTGCTGCAACTGCTGCGACTGCTGCGACTGCTGCTGCGACTGCTGCTGCTGCCCCGGGCGGGGCGGCGCGCGGCCGCGCCGCCGCTGCGGCGCCGCCGCCGCGCCGTCGGCGGGGGCGGCCAGCTGCTGCAGCATGTGCGTGCGCAGGGCCAGGTCATGCTGCAGCATCTCCTGCTGCAGCCCGTCGCAGCCGGCGCCGCCGGCGTCCTGCGCGGGGCGGGCGCGGGCGTGGTCGCGCCGCGGCGCTGCCGCCGGCGCCGCGCGCCGCGCCACATGGGCGCCGCGGCGCGCGGGGAGGGCCTGCGGACCCGGGCGCACCTGGGAGGGCCGGTGCCGCCCCCGGGCGGCGTGCAGCAGCGCGCGCTGGGCGGGGGTCAGGGCGCTCGGCGCGCTGGCCGCCCGCGCGGCCACCTGCGCGGGCGGCGCGGTGCGGCGTCGGGCGAGGCGGAGCGCGGGGCGCGACCTGGGCATGCGCGCGCGGCCTGGCGGGCGCGCGGCGCGGCGGGGTGGGCGCGCGTGCAGTGGGCTGGGCGCACCCTGCATTGGTGGCGCCTGCTGCTGCTGCCGATTGCGTGCCCCCAGGGGGCGGCGTAACTGCGCGCCTGGCCCTGCTCGCGCGGCGGCGCCGCGGCCGGCGGGCGCAGCTGCAGCAGCATCCTGCTGCTGCGCCGATCATGCGTGCCCCGTGGGCGCCATAGGCATGCTGATTGCTCGACGTGCGCGCCCGGGGTGACGACTCCGGCGCGAGCAGGGTCGGCGGACGGCGGCAGCAGCACCGGGCAGCAGCGAACGAGCTTTAGCGGCCTGTTCGCCTCCCTCCGGGGCTGCCTGCCCACCACGTGCCCGGCCTCGCTCGCTCACCACACCCTCCCTCGACCCAAGCCCACGCCGGGCCGCAGGGCAGCCCAGGACGCCGCGACGGGCGCGCATCAGAGCGTGGGCTCCCCCAGCGGGCCGCCCCGGCCGCGCCGGCCCCGCCCGCCTCCTGAGGGCGAGGGCCGGGGGTGAGGCTCCCCCCAGGGCGCGCCGCGAGCGCGCCCGGGGCGCGGGCAGGCGCGGGCGGCGTGGCTGAGCGAGGGCCCGGCCATGACGACCATGGACCGCTTCACGCCCTCCCGGGCGCCCGTGAAGCGGGTGAAGGCCATCCAGCTGGGCGTCTGGAACCCGGACGAGATCGTGAGCGCCCGCGGGCGCCGCCGCCGCTGCTGCTGCCGCTGCTGCCGCTGCCGCCCCCGCTCCCGCGCCCCGCCGCCGCGGCCGCCGCGCCCCGCGGCAACACCGGGCGCGCCTGCGCAGCCGGCGCGGCCGCCGGGGCACGCGCCGCGCCGCAGCCGCGGCCGCCGCTGCTGCGGCCAACCACCGCGCCCGCGCCGCGCGCGCCGCGTGCAGAGGCTGTACAGCGTGTGCCAGGTCGAGGCGGGCGAGCTGTACGAGAAGGGCAAGGCCAAGGCGGGCGGGCTGAGCGACCCGCGCATGGGCACGATGGACAAGTTTGGCGGCATGTGCACGACCGACGGCGCAAACATGCACGACTGCCCCGGCTACTTTGGGCACATTGAGCTCGCGCAGCCGGTGTACCACTGTGCGTGGCGGCGCCGCGGGCATGCAGGGGGAGGAGGGAGGGAGGGAGGCAGGCAGCGCGCGGCGGCGGCGGCAGCAGCGGCAGCGGCGCAGCGGCAGCAGCGCGGGCGCGGCGTGCGAGCCCCCCGGCGTGCGTGCGAGCCGCCGCACGCGCCGGCGCGCCGCGCAGGCGGGTTCATCAAGACCATCATCCGCGTGCTGCGCTGCGTGGGGCACTACAACTCCAAGCTGCTGCTCGACAAGGCGCGGCGGAGGGCGGGCAGCAGCGGCGCGCGGCGCGCGACAGGCCGGCAGCGGCAGCGCGAGACGGGCCGGCAGCGGCTGCCTGGTAGCGGCGGCGGCAGCATCGGCAGCGGCGGCAGCAGCGGCGGCGGCAGCGGCGGCGGCAGCGGCGGCGGCCGCTCACCTCTCGCCCCCGCCGCCGCCCGCTGCCGCCGATCACCCCACCACCACCGCAGGCGGACCCCAAGTACCGCGCGGGGCTGCTGCTGCGCAAGCCGCAGGCGCGGCTGCGCCACTTTGTCGGCGCGTGCGCGTCCAAGCGCTACGACGACGCCGGCGGTGCGCGGCGCGGCGATGCGCGGCGATGCGCAGCACAGCGCAGCGCGGCGCCCCGCGGCCGGGTCGCGGGAGCGGCGCGCGGCTCGTGCCGACGCGGTGCCCCCGCCGCCGCCCCGCGCGGCCGGCGCGGCCGGCGCGGGCGTGTGCGCGCAGGCAACCCGCAGCCGGCGTACAAGCTTGAGGGCGTGAAGATCCTCATGGAGTTCCCCAAGCCCAAGGACGAGGAGGCGGCGAGCGCGATGGCCGAGGTCGACCGCAAGCAGGTGGGAGGGCGAGAGGAGAGGGGCGGAGGGCGACAAGAGAGGGGCGGAGGGCGAGAGGAGAGGGGCGGAGGGGGCAGAGGGGGGAGGGGACGGGCAGGCTGCGCGCACAGCGCGGCGGCGGCGGCGCTGCGGCGGATCTGCGGGTCGCCGCGGGGAGGGGGGGGGGCTGGCCGGTGACGGGCCGTGCCAGGGGCCCCGACCCCGGGCTGAGCGCGACGCGCGCGCGCGCAGGAGCTGAGCGCCGCGGAGTGCTACCGCATCCTGTCTGGCATCAGCGACGAGGATTGCAAGGCCCTGGGGTTCAACCCCGCGTTCAGCCGGCCCGCGTGGATGCTCATCAGCGCGCTGCCCGTCCCGCCGCCGCCGGTGCGGCCGAGCGTGATGATGGACTCCAGCGCGCGGTGCGTGGCTGGGTGGGGGCACGTGTGGGCCTGTGGGCGTGTGGGTGGGTGGGAGGGTGCGCGGCGGCTGGCGGGCGTAGTCCCGCGCACGTGCGCGCCCGCTCGCTCTCGCCCGCCCGCCCACCCACACACACACACACACACACACACACACACACACACACACACACACACACACACACACACCACCCACACACACCATCCACCCACACCCACACCCACACACACCCGCCCAGGTGCGAGGACGACCTCACGCACAAGCTGGTTGAGATCGTGCGCGCGAACAACACGCTCAAGCGCATGGTCGCCAACGGCTCGCCGCAGCACATCATCACCGAGTACGTCGCGCTGCTGCAGTTCCACGTGACCACCTACATGGACAACACCCTGCCCGGCATGAACCCAGCGACGCAGCGCAGCGGGCGGCCGATCAAGTCGATCAGCCAGGCGCGCGCGGGGGGCTGCCCGTGCGCGGCGCGGCGGCGGCGGCGGAGGCAGCGGGCTGCAGGCCGCGCGGCGGCGGGGCTGTGGCGCCGGCGCGGGGCTGCAGCCCGACGCGTGCTGAGCGCCGCCTCCGCGCCGCGCGCGCTGCGTGCGTCCGCGCGCGCTGCGTGCGTCTGCGTGCCCGCACAGCGGCTCAAGGGCAAGAGCGGGCGCATCCGCGGCAACCTCATGGGCAAGCGCGTCGACTTCAGCGCGCGCACCGTCATCACGGGTGGGCGCGCTGCTCCGCGCGCCCCGCCGGCGGCGCCCCGCCGTCCCGCGCCGGCCGGCGCTGCTCCGCGCCCCATTCCCCTCCGCGTCCTGAACCCTCCTGAACCTCGTAAAACCCCTCCTAAACCCCGTCGCCGCCCGCCCTTAACCCTGCCGCCAGGCGACCCCAACATCGGCATCGACGAGCTCGGCGTGCCCTGGTCCATCGCGCAGAACCTCACCTTCCCAGAGACGGTCACGCCGCTCAACCGCGCCAAGTGCGCGCGCCGGCCGCAGCGCAGCGCCGCGCTCCGCCGCGCTCCGCCGCGCTCCGCCGCGCTCCGCCGCGCTCCGCCGCGCTCCGCCGCGCTCCGCCCGCCCGCACTCCCTCCCCTCCGCCCCGCCTGCCCCCTCGCCCCGCCGTCCTCACCGTCCTCACCTCCCGCCCTCACCCCCCCCCCCACACACACACACGCACTCCCTCCCCGCCGCCCAGGCTGCAGCACCTGGTCGAGCTCGGCCCGCACGCGCCCGCGGGCGAGACGGGCGCCAAGTTCATCATTCGCAAGGACGGCCGCCGCATCAACCTCGCATACCTCCGCGACGGCGCGTCGCGCGCGCTCGAGGTGCGGCGGCGGCGGCGCACGGGCGCGCGCGCGCGCGCGCGCGCATGGCGGCGGCAGGCGCGCGCGGCGGGAGACGGCGCGCGCGCGCGCGCGCGTGGCGGCGGCGTGCTGGGCGGCGCGGCGGGGCGGGTGTTGGGTGCGGCGTGGAGAGGGCGCGAGGCGCTCAGGCAGTCCCCCCCCCCCCCCCCCCCCACACACACCCACACCCACACCCACACCCACACGCCCACACACACCCACCCGCCCACCCACGCCCACCCGCCCGCCCGCCCCAGATCGGGGACAAGGTCGAGCGGCAGCTGCAGAACGGCGACCTCGTGCTGTTCAACCGCCAGCCCAGCCTGCACAAGATGAGCATGATGGGCCACCGCGTGCGCATCCTGCCCTACTCAACCTTCAGGTGCGCGCCGCGCGACGCGGCGCCGCGCGACGCAAGCACGAGCCTCCCCCCCTCGCCGGCGCGCGCTGCGTTCTGCCTGGCCGCGCGCCGCCAAACGCGCGGCCCCGCACCGCCCGCCGCCGCCCCCTGCGTGCGCCGCGCCCGCGTGTGCGCGCAGGCTCAACCTGAGCGTGACGACGCCCTACAACGCCGACTTTGACGGCGACGAGATGAACATGCACGTCGCGCAGGTGCCGCCGCGCACGCACGCACGCACGCCCGCCCCTCTCGAGGGCCGCCGTGCTGTGCTGCGCGCGCCGGCGCGCGCCAGCACGCTCGCGCCGCGCCCGCCCGACCCGCCCGCCCGCCGCGGCCCCACTGCGTGCGCGTGCGTGCCTGCCGCGCCGCAGAGCCATGAGACGCGTGCGGAGATGGCCAACATCATGATGGTCCCCCGCAACATCGTGAGCCCGCAGGCCAACAAGCCCGTCATCGGCATCGTGCAGGCGCGGCCGCGGCGGCGCGGGGTGCTGCGTGCCTGTGCGCGGCTCTGTGTGCGGGGCGCTGCGTGCGTGCGGGGCGCCGTGTGCGTGTGCGTGTGGAGGGGGGGGGGTGGGAGAGGCCGCCGGCCCTGCTGGCGGCACCCGGGGCTGGCCCGCGGTCGCGCCTGGCCCCTCAAGGCTGGCGTTGACGCAGCTGTCTTGATGTCGATCTGGGTGACACTCACATCGCCATCAAGACAGCTGCGTCAACGCCAGGCTTGAGGGGGCAGGCGTGGGCTCGGGTCAGCCTGAGGGTGGCGGTGGTGGTGGTGTGTGCGCGCGGCCGGCGCCCGCACGCCCGCACGCGCGCACGCCCACACGCGCACCCGCGCCCTGTGCGCTTCCCGCAGGACACGCTGCTGGGCTGCAAGCTCATGAGCGCGCGCGACACCTTCATCCCCAAGGAGCTCGTCATGAACATCCTCATGAACATCCAGGCGAGCCCACGCAGCACCCTCCGCGCCCGCCGCGCCCGCCGCGCCCGCCGCGGGGCCGCCCAACGCCGCCGCGGGGCCGCTCAGCGCCGCCGCCGCCGCTGCCGCGCCAGCGCGCGCGCGCCCTCACCGCGTCGCCGCCGCCGTGCCGCCGCGCCCGCGCCCGCGCCCGCGCCGCGCGACGGCCGCGCAGGAGTGGGACGGCACGGTGCCGATGCCGACCATCCTCAAGCCGCAGCCGCTCTGGACGGGCAAGCAGGCGCGTGGGGCTCGGACCGCGCGCGCAGGGCGCGACCGCGTCGGCGGCGGCCCGCGGCCGGTCGGGCCGGAGGGCCGCTTCCTCAGGGATGGCGAGAGGCAGCCAGGGGCCGGCCTCTGAGCCCCGCCCCGCCGCCGCGCCGCGCCGCGCCGCGCCGCGCGCGCCCGCAGGTGTTCAGCTGCTTCCTGCCACCGATCAGCCTCGAGCGCACGAGCAGCTGGGCCAAGGATGGCGACGAGCGGGCGTTCAGCTACGACGACAGTGCCATCCTCATCAAGCGCGGCGTGCTCATCCACGGTGCGGCGCGGCGGCGCGCGGCGCGCGGCGGCGTTGCGCGCGGCGGCGCAGCGCTGCACGCGGCACGCGGCGGCGGCGGCGGCGGCGCGGGCGCCACGTGGTGGCGCACGTGCGTGCGTGTGCGTGGGTGCGTGCGCAGCACTGTCGCTGTGTCCACATCTCTGCGCGTGGGTGGAGCGCAAGTGCCGCGCACGCACCCGCGCGCACGCACGCACGCTGGCACATGCGCACGCACCCACGCGCACACACGCACGTCAACCCACCCACCCACGCTGACCCCTCCACGCCCGCCCGCCCGCCCGCCCGCCCGCCCGCAGGCTGCCTGTGCAAGAAGACGCTCGGCACGGGCGGCGGCGGTCTGGTGCACACGGTCATGAACGAGCTCGGCCCCGACGCGACGCGCTACACGATCAACAACACCCAGTTCACCGTCAACCACTGGCTCCTGCAGGTGCCCCCGCCGCAGCGCCGCGCTGGCGCCGCCGCCGCCTGGGGGCCTTTTGGGCCCCTCGGCCGCCTCCCACCCACCTTGGCACACGCACGCTCACCCATGCGTCTTGCCCAACGCCGCGCCCGCCCGCGCGCTCACCCCCCCCCCCCCACACACACACACGCCGCGCACCGCAGCACGGCATGTCGATCGGCATCGGCGACACCGTGGCCGACGCGGCGACGGGGGCCAAGATCGGCAGCATCATCGACACCGCCAAGGAGGACGTGAAGCGCATCATCGAGGCCTACCAGGCGCGGCGGTTGATGAGTTTTGCGTATTGGTCTGTGTTGCTGAACGCTTTGCTGTGCCAGCTGTTTGCGGCGCACCCGCCGCGCTGCTCCCGAGGCTGACGACCTCCTGCCCCCCCCCCTCCCCACACACACACACATCGCCGCCGCCGCGCAGACGGGCAAGCTGGAGGGCATGCCCGGGCGCACGCTGATGGAGGCGTTCGAGCAGAAGGTCAACGGCGTGCTCAACAAGGCCCGCGACGACGCGGGTGCGCGCCGCCGCGCCGCGCGTGCTGCACTGCGCTGCGCGCCAGCAGCACGCACGACCCGCCGCGCGCGCGCGCGCGCTTCCCCCGTCGCCGCGCCCCGCGCACTCCCCATGCCGCGCGCACCTCGCGCCCCCGCACACAACTCACACACACACCACCCGCGCCCACACCCACACCCCCCCGCGCGCGCGCAGGCAAGACGGCGCAGAACAGCCTCGACTGGAGCAACAACATCATCAAGATGGTCACCAGCGGCTCCAAGGGCTCCTTCATCAACATCTCCCAGATGATGGCCTGCGTGGGCCAGCAAAACGTGGAGGGCAAGCGCATCCCCTTTGGCTTTGTCGGCCGCACGCTGCCCCACTTTGCAAAGGACGACTACGGCCCCGAGTCGCGCGGCTTCGTGGAGAACAGCTACCTGCAGGGCCTCTCCCCGCAGGCGCGCGGCGCCGCCGGGGGCCGTCGCCGGCGGCCCGCGCCGCCGCCGCCGCGCCCCGCCCCTCGCCCCGCGCTCGCCGCGCCTCTGCCGCCCCGGCTCACCACCCGTCGCCCCCACCTCCCCGCGCACCGCCGCCGCCCCGCCCTGCTCACTCACCACCGCAGGAGTTTTACTTCCACGCCATGGGCGGGCGCGAGGGCCTGATCGACACCGCGGTCAAGACGAGCAGCACGGGCTACATCCAGCGCCGCCTCGTCAAGGCGATGGAGGACCTCATCATCAAGTGAGCGAGGCCGAGGGGCGGGGGGGGGGGGGCAGCGAGCCTTTTGCTTTTGCGGGGCGGCCGCTCGTGCTGCGCGCGGCGGGGGCGCGCAGGGAGGGGGCGCGGGGCCGATGGGCGCGGGGCTGACAGGTGTGTGGCTGACCGCCGCGCCGCGCCGCGCCGCGCGCCCGCAACCCTGCAGGTACGACGGCACGGTGCGCAACAGCGCGGGCGACGTGGTGCAGTTCCTCTACGGCGAGGACGGCATGGACGGCGTCCGCATCGAGAGCCAGGCGCGGCGGCGGCGGACGCGGCGGCGGACGACGCGGCGCCCGCAGCGGGGCTGCGCCGCGCGCGCGCGCGCCGGCAAGGGCCCGCGTCTTGACGCGCGCCCGCCGCGGCGCGCGCGGCACCCGCAGTCGATCGAGCACCTGCGCTGGGACGCGAGCAAGGTGTCGCAGGTGTTCAGCTTTGACACCCTCGACGGCCGCGCCGCCGACTGGCTCGGCCAGCAGCAGCTGGAGGAGGTGCGGTCGCGCGTCGAGCTGCGGTGAGTCGCGCCACGCCGCCGCCGCGGGGGCCCCGCCCGCGCCGCCGCCTGCGCCGGGGCCTGCACACGCACGCCGCCGCCGCTCGCGGCGCGGCCGGCGCTCGCTCGCTCGCTCGCTCGGCGCCTCTTAACACGTAACACGTAACACGTAACACCCGCGCACGCGCGCGGCCTCGCTCTGCAGGGAGGTGCTGAGCGGCGAGTTCCGCACGCTGCTGGACGACCTGGCGGTCATGCGTGGCGAGGTGCTCACGCACGGCAACGGCGGCGTCAACATCCCCGTCAACCTGCGCCGCCTCATCTGGGACGCGCAAAACACCTACGCGTGCGGCCCCGACAAGCCGCCGCTGCCGGGCGACCTCGCGGCGGTCGACGTGGTCAAGCGCGTGCAGGCGCGCGGCGCTGGGGCTGGCGGACGCTGCCGCGCCGGCGGCGGGCGCTCCTGCGCCGCGCCGGCGGCGGGCGCTCCTGCGCCGCGCCGGCGGCGGGTGCTGCCGCGGGCGGCGGCAGAGCGCGCGCCCGCGCCGGCCGCCGCCGCCGCCGCCGCAGGAGCTGTCTGAGAAGCTAATCGTGGTGAAGGGCGACGACGAGCTGAGCCGCGAGGCGCAGCGCAACGCGACGACGACCTTCATGACCCACCTGCGCGCGACGCTCGCGAGCAAGCGCGTGCTGGGCGAGTACAGGTGGGCCGGGGGCGGGCACGCCGGGAGCCAGAGCTGGGAGCGCGGCGCGCGAGGGCGGGTCCAGCACTGCTGAGCAGGGCGAGGGAGGGCGCGCGCCGCGGCCGCGCGCGCGGCAGGCGCGGCGGCGCGCCGGGAGCGCGCGCCCGAGAATTTGCGCGCGCCTGACTCGCGCCCGCCCGCCCGGGCCCGCGCGCGCTCGCAGGCTGTCGCGGCAGGCGTTTGACTGGCTTGTGGGCGAGATCGAGGAGCGCTTCAACGCCGCCATCGCCAACCCGGGCGAGGCGATCGGCACCGTCGCGGCGCAGAGCATCGGCGAGCCCACGACGCAGGCGCGGACGCGCGGCGCGGCAGCCCTGCTCTGCGGCCCCCGCGCCGCGCGCGCGCCCTCGCCCCTCCCTCGCTTACTCCCTCCCTCGCTCACTCCTCCCTCGCTCCGCATCTCCTGTCACCCCTCTCACTCAATCCCCTCCCCCCTCACCCTCACACACGCACCCGCCCCGCGCAGATGACGCTCAACACGTTCCACTTTGCGGGCGTGTCGGCCAAGAACGTCACGCTCGGCGTGCCGCGCCTGACCGAGATCATCAACCTCGCCAAGAACATCAAGACGCCCTCGCTCACGGTGCGGCGCGGCGCGGCAGCACGCGCGCCGCGCGCGCCGCGCCGCCTCGGGCTCAGGGCGGCGGCCGCGCGGCGGTTGGAGTATGCACGGCGGGCCACGACGCCGCGCGCGCGGCGGCGGCGTTGCCGCGCCTGCGCGGCCGCGCAGGTGTGCCTGCTGGGCCAGGCGAGCCGCGACCGCGACGCGGCCAAGGACATGCAGTGCCTGCTCGAGTACACCACGATGCGCAGCATCATCGCGCGCAGCGAGATCTGGTGCGCCCACCGCCGACCGTGGGCCTCCGCAGCGCGCCGCGTGCCGCGCGCCGCGTGCCGCGCGCCGCCGCGCCCTTCTCGCGCGCACTCCCCCGCCGGCTGCCCACCCGCCCGACCGCCTGCTCGCACCGCTCGCACCGCGGCCGCACCGCCGCGCGTGGCGCGGCGCAGGTACGACCCGCCCCAGTTTGACGCGCCCGAGGCGACGTATGTGGGCGAGGACGCGAGCCTGCTGGAGGACTGGTACACGGTCGAGGCGTACACGCCGGAGCGGCTCACGCCCTGGCTGCTGCGCCTCGTGCTCGACGACCGCCTGACCGTGGACAAGCACATCACAATGGACCGCATCCAGGCCCGCATCGGAGAGGAGTACGAGGTGCGGCGGGGGCGCGGCACGCGCCGCGTCTGCGGCCGGAGCGCACCGCGCCCGCGCCGCGTCTGCGACGGAGCGCACCGCGCCCGCGCCGCGCCGCGTCTGCGGCCGGAGCGCACCGCGCCCGCGGGCCGCGGCCGCACCCGCCGCGTCTCTCTGCTGCTGCCTCGCGCCGCGCACTGATCCACTGATCACCCCCCCCCCCCCCCCCTTCACACACACACACACACACACACACACACACACACACACACACACCCACACCCACACACACACACACACCCACACACACACCCACCCACACCCACACCCACACACACACACACACACACACACACACACACACACACACACACACACACACACACACACTCGACACCCACAGAACCTGCTGGACGTGATCGTGAGCGACGACAACGCGGCGATCAAGGTCGTGCGGCTGCGCATCCTCGACGAGAGCGGCCAGGCCGGCGGCGGCGGCCTCGGCGGCGGCGGCGGCGGCGAGGAGGGCGACGAGATGGGCGCGATTAAGCCCATGGGCGCCGGCGGCGACGCAGAGGTGTGTGGGAGGGGGAGGGGGCTCGGTGCGGCGCTGGGTGCACGTGCGCGTGTGTGTGTGCGCGAGCCGCGCGCCGCGAGCTGCTGCGCGCTGGCGCGCGCGCATGCGGCGAGCGCGCTGACCCCCGTGCCGCGCACGCCGCGCCGCGCCGCGCCGCGCGCAGGAGGTGACGGACGAGACGCTGAAGCGCCTGGACGCGATGTACCTGCGAGACATGAAGCTCCAGGTGCGAAGACGGCGCGGCGGCCGCCGCGCCTAAACCCTACGCGCGCGTGCACGCGCACACGCCGATGCGTCGCCCAGCCGTCCCCCCGCCCTGCGGCCGCGCGCTCACGCTCTCCCCCGCTCCGCCCTGCCCTCTGCCCTGCCCCCGCTCGCTCTGCCCCCGCTCACTCTGTCCCCCTCCCCCAAGGGCGTGGAGCGCATCAACAAGGTCTTCCTGCGCCAGCAAAAGTCGCTCTTCCCCGACGTGGCCAGCAGCAACGGGTACCGCCAAGAGGACGAGTGGGTGCTCGACACCGAGGGCGTCAACCTCATGGGGGTGCGCGGCGGCGCGGCGCGCGGCGGCGCGGCGCGGGGCGGCGCAGGGTTTAGGGCCGGGGCGTGGCGGCGGCGCAGGGTTTAGGGCCGGGGCGTGGCGCAGCGCGGCGGGCCGGGGCGGCGCGGCTGCGGAGGGGGAGAGGTCGAGCGGGTTGGGCGCAGAGCGCTAGGGGCGGCGGGGGCCCGCGCTGACACGCGGCCGGGCCGTCGCCGCGCCGTGCCGCGCCGCAGGTGCTGCCGGTGCCGGGCGTGGACGCGAGCCGCACGATGAGCAACGACCTCATCGAGATCATCCAGGACCTGGGCGTCGAGGCCTGCCGCGCCGCGCTGCTGCGCGAGCTGCGCAACGTCATCGAGTTTGACGGCTCCTACGTCAACTACAGGCGCGCGGCAACGCGCGGCGGCGGGGGCCGGCAGGGGCGCGCAGCGGCAGCAGGGGCGGGCAGGGGGCGTGTGGCAGCAGCGCGCGCGCGCGCGTGTGGGCCTGCCGGCACGCGGGGGCCCACCCCGCCGCCGCCGCCGCCGCTGCGCGAATCGCGTCAACCCGGCAGGCACCTCGCGATCCTGTGCGACGTCATGACCTGCCGCGGGCACCTCATGGCGATCACGCGGCACGGCATCAACCGCACCGAGGCCTCGCCGCTCGCGCAGTGCAGCTTTGAGGAGACGGTGGACATCCTGCTGCGCGCGGCGGTGTACGCGGAGAAGGACCGCATGACGGTGCGGGGGGCGGCGCGGGGTCACAGCGGCGGGGCGGGGCGGGGCGGCGGGGCGAGGGCGGCGGGGCGCCGGGACCGGGGCGGGGCGGCAGGGGGCTCTGGCCGCAGCGCGCGACGCCCCCCCCCCCCCCCCCCACCCCACCCACACCCACGCCTCTCCCCCCCTCCCCCTCTCTGCCCCCCCCCCCCACCACCACACACACACACAGGGCGTGAGCGAGAACATCATGCTCGGCCAGCTCTGCCCGCTCGGCACGGGCGCGTTTGACCTGCTGCTCAACGAGGACGAGCTCGCGCACGCGACAGACCTCCTCGCGCTCGAGGACGGCGACGACGCGCACGACTGGGACGTCGGCCTCACGCCCGGGCGCACGCCGGGGCACATGACGCCCGGGCGCACGCCGTTCCACAACCCAGACCCGTGCGTGTGCCCGCGGGGGGTTTAGGGTTTACGGTTTTAGGGTTTAACCCCCTAACCCTAAACCCCCTAACCGCCCCCGCCCGCGCGCTGCCTCCGCTCACCGCCGCCCGCCCGCCTGTGCGCGTGTTTCTGTGTGTGTCTGCCCCGTGATCCGCGCAGTGACCAGGCGATCGAAGGCGTGTCGTACTCGCCGATGCGGGACGTCATGTTCAGCCCCAGCCGCGCGCCGACGCTCTCGCCCGCGACGTCGCCCGGCGGCGGCTACAGCCCCACCAGCCCGAGCTACAGTCCGACCTCGCCTGGCTACAGCCCGACGTCGCCTGGCTACAGCCCGACCTCGCCTGGCTACAGCCCGACGTCGCCTGGCTACAGCCCGACCTCGCCTGGCTACAGCCCGACCTCGCCTGGCTACAGCCCGACGTCGCCCGGCTACAGCCCGACCTCGCCTGGCTACAGCCCGACGTCGCCCGGCTACAGCCCAACCTCGCCCGGCTACAGCCCGACCAGCCCGAGCTACAGCCCGACCAGCCCGACCTACTCGCCGACGAGCCCGAGCTACAGCCCGACCAGCCCTACATACAGTCCCACCAGCCCGACCTACTCGCCCACGAGCCCCAACTACAGCCCAACCAGCCCGACCTATTCGCCCACGAGCCCGACCTACTCGCCGACGAGCCCCAACTACTCGCCGACGAGCCCTACCTACAGCCCAACCAGCCCTACGTACTCGCCCACGAGCCCCAATTACAGCCCGACCAGCCCAACCTACTCGCCGACGAGCCCCAACTACTCGCCGACGAGCCCTACGTACAGCCCAACCAGCCCCAAGTACAGCCCAACCAGCCCCAAGTACAGCCCAACCGACGCCGCGGAGCCGCAGTGACGGGCGCGGGCGGCGGCGGCGGCGGCAGCGGTGGCTTGCTGCAGCAGCAGCGGCACGCTGCGTGGCGCGGCGCGGCGGCGCCGGCTTCGTGCACCACGCGCTGGCCGGCACAATTGAGCGTGCGGGCAGCTGGTGTCAATGAGAGAGTGGCCGTGGTGGCGCGTGTGCCGTCTGTAACGGGCCGCCGTGACAAAGATAGCTGCCCGAGGGGCCCCTCGGGCCGCCGCGCCATCCACGACGCCGGGCTCGATCGGCCTCGATGACACAATGCCTAACCCTGCCCCCTAAACCCTGTAAAACCCCAATCCAGCTCAGCACTTGCTCTCGCGACCTGTGGCTGCATCTACGCCGGCTGCACGCTGGAAAACTGCTGCTGGCTGGTCTGTTGCGGCAAGGAGCAGCAGCGGCCTCCACGCGCGCGCGGGGACCTCCGCCGCCCGGCGTCGCGGCCGCGTGTCGCCGCCGAGCACTCCGCGCAATTCTGGCGGCAAACGGCTGGCAGGCTCGTCTGACCTGTTTGAGCGCGCGGAGCGTCGCGGCGGAGTGGGCTAGTGTTGGCTGCGCGGGGTGTGGGCTTGCAACGAAAGGTTACACCGCAACGCCGCCGATCCAGCTCAACCAAACTCTGCCCCGCCCATCAGCTCCTCCTCAGCGAAGTCACTGAGGAGCTCGTGGAGGTCGGGCAGCTCGAGCTCCATGCCGCAAGAGTCGCCGCCGACGCCGGGCGCCGGCACCGGGCCCTGCAGGTGCGCGTCGCCGCCGAGGCCGCCCAGGCCGCCGCCGAAGCCGGGCGCCGGCACCGGGCCCTGCAGGTGCGCGTCGCCGCCCAGGCCGCCCTGGCCGCCGCCAAAGCCGGGCGCCGGCACCGGGCCCTGCAGGTGCGCGTCGCCGCCCAGGCCGCCCTGGCCGCCGCCAAAGCCGGGCGCCGGCACCGGGCCCTGCAGGTGCGCGTCGCCGCCCAGGCCGCCCTGGCCGCCGCCAAAGCCGGGCGCCGGCACCGGGCCCTGCAGGTGCGCGTCGCCGCCCAGGCCGCCCTGGCCGCCGCCAAAGCCGGGCGCCGGCACCGGGCCCTGCAGGTGCGCGTCGCCGCCCAGGCCGCCCTGGCCGCCGCCAAAGCCGGGCGCCGGCACCGGGCCCTGCAGGTGCGCGTCGCCGCCCAGGCCGCCCTGGCCGCCGCCAAAGCCGGGCGCCGGCACCGGACCCTGCAGGTGCGCGTCGCCGCCCAGGCCGCCCTGGCCGCCGCCGAAGCCGGGCACGGGCAGCAGGCCCTGCAGGTGCGCGTCGCCGCCCAGGCCGCCCAGGCCGCCGCCGACGCCGGGCGCGGGCAGCAGGCCCTGCAGGCTGCTCAGCGCGGCGTGGATGCCCATGGTTTGCCTGCCCGCGGTCGCCGCCAGCGCCTCGAGCAGCGCCTGCATGCCGCTGAGCTCTGGCGGGAAGTCCCGCTCCGAGGTGGCCAGGCGCTGCTCCAGCTGGCGGATGCGGCCTGCTGCCGCCCGCAGCTCTCCCTCCAGGCTGCCGTGCGAAGCCCCCGCCTGGCGGCTGCGTCGCTCACCGCTGCCGGCCGCTGGGCGCGCCTGCACGCGCGAGGCCCGCGGCCGGGCCTGCCGCCGGCGACCAGGCTGCAGGAGCGTCATCGGGTCGCTCAGCGCCGCGCGCTGCGCCGCGAACGCCCGCTCGCACGCGGCCTGCTCGCCGCGCGCGCGCTCGGCGGCCCACTCCGCGCCGAGGCGGCGGGCCGCGGCTGCCTGCATCTGCGCCGCCGCGCCCAGCTGCTCCAGCGCGCCAGGCATGGCCGCCGCCGCAAGGCCGCCAGGGCAGAGCTGCGCGATGTGTGAGAGCCCGCGAGCGCGGGCGATCATGACCGCACCGACGACGGCGCCGTTGGCCGCCACCGACTCCAGCATGGCCGCGCCGCGCGCCGCCTCCACGGTGGCCGCGCTGAAAAAAAACTCCGCCGTGAGCGCGGGGCTCATGTCGAGCAGCGTGGCGTCGAGCAGGCCGCCAGCGGCGATCATCGACTCCACGAGCCACGCGCTGTCGCCAGTGCTCGTGTGCCCCTGGGAGGGGCGGCGGGCGGGCGGCGGGCCCGTGAGGCTGGCGTCAGCCGCTGACGGTCAGCGGCACCTGGCGCAGCGCTCGCCCCTGGGGTGCAGCACACCTGCTTGGCCTTGGTGAGCGTGGCGAGCGCGTGGCACGACGCGAGCGAGGCCTGCATGCGCCTGTAGCGCTTGCTGCCGCCGGCCAGCTCCGGCCGCGGCAGCCGCCGGGCGCCGCAGGCCCTCCAGCGCCGCGTTGACCTCCTCCGCCTGCACGCCAGCCGCCGCAGCCGCGGCCGCCAGCAGGGCCTCAACCTCCGCGTCGCGCTCCACCAGCGCCGCCAGCAGCAGGCTCACCGCGTCCATGATCGCCCTGAGGGCTGGCTGCGTGTTCACCGTTGCCCAAGCGCGCAGCTCGGCGATGTCGCCGATGAGGTACATCACAACCTGCCGCGGCGCGGGTGGGGGGTGGATGGCAGCCTGCGCACCCCCCCCCCCCCCAGACAGCGGCCAGCGACCCCCGCACCTCCATCACCCAGCGCTCGTCGCAGTACGAGGAGCTGAACGTGGTGACGAGCTTGCCCTGGGCCGCCTGCATGAGCGCCTTGACCGCGTCGGCCGCGGTGCCGACCACGCGCACGCGCTCGCCTGGCGCGAGCGGCGCGCAGCGGAGCTTCGCGACGCTGCCGATGTTCATGCTTGCGTGCGTTGCGTTCCCGGCAAAGCGCTTGATGATGGCCGCCCGTGCGGCGGCGGCGTCGCTCGCGACCGCCGCGCCCGCGAGCTCCGCCGCCGCGCCGGCGGCGGGCTCGGCCGCTGCGCGGCCGGAGGGCTTGGCCGCGCGCAGCGTCGTGTCGACCAGCGGCGCCAGCGCGTCGGCGACCGCAAAGCGCTCCGCGGCAAAGCCAGCAGCGCCCGCGGCGGCAGGGCTCGCGCCGCCCGGCGCGCCGGCGCGCGACGGCGCCAGCAGCGCACACCGCTGCAGCGCGGACGCCGCGGCTGGCTCGCCGGCGATCGGCGCCTGCACCAGGCCGACGTCGGCCAGCACATGGATGGGGTTGAAGAAGCTGCTGCCGCGCGACTGCGTGAAAGTCTCCGCATCGGCTGCCAGGATGCGGCGCCGCGGCGGGGCACCCACGGGCAGCGCCGGCGCCGCATCGGTCGCCGAGCGGTGCGACTCCTGCAGCATGCGCAGGCCCACGCCGACCAGCGGGCTCTCGGCGGCGCTGAGCAGCACGACTGCGGGCGGCAGGCGGTGGGCGGAGCCCGTGCCTTGGTGAGGGTGCTGCGCGCGCGGGTGGGCAGGCAGGCACGCGACGCACCCTTGGTGATGAGGCCGCTGAGAGGGATGGTGAGCACACGCAGGTGGGGCAGCACGCCGGCCTGGTAGCACTCTCGCGCCTCGCTGAGCGCCGCCGCCAGGTCGTCGGGCTCGTCGCGCGCGTCGGTGCAGTCCCGCAGCCCCGCGTCTGCGGACGAGCTGAGGTCGCGCGGAGACGCCCCCATGAGGTCGGTCGCGCGCGCGCGCAGGCCCCCGAGCACGCGCCCCGCCGCGCCGCTGCCGCCGCCGCCGCCGCCGCCGCCGCTGCAATCGTCGCTGTCGTCGTCGTCGCGGTCGATCACGAGGCGGCGGCGGGGCGCGGGGCCGGCCGGCGCCGTTGTGGGCGGCCGCGCCGCAGCGGCTGCCCCGGCCTGCAGCCCGGCTGGCGCCAGCGCGTCGGTCCTGACGAGGCGCTGGCGTCGCGTCCCCACCTCCGCCGGCTGCGCCGTCGCTGGCTTGGCACCGCTGGCGAGGCTCGCCTGCTGCGCCTCGCGCCGGCGCAGCGCCTCGCTGACGAGGCTCGCCTGCTGCGCCTGCTGCTCAACCGGCAGCGCCGAGTGGCGTGTGCCCGTCCCCCCGCCGCCGCCGCTGCTGTTGCGCGAGGAGGACGCTACGGCGTCGACAGCGGCACCGGCGGCGGCGGCGCATGAGTTGGCTGGCCGTGACGGGGAACCACTGAGCCAGCGCCCAGCGCGGCGTGCGCACCCATCATGGTGGCGTAGATGGCTGGATACGCGCGCTTGACGCGCGCCTCCACGTCTGCGTACTCCGCCTCGGTCGGCGGCCACTCCGGGATGTTCAGGTCCGCGTGCAGGCTGGCGGCGGGCGGCGCGGCAGCGTTCGCGGCAGCAGCAGCGCGCCGCCGCGCACCGCCACGCTCCCGGCGGATGGCGCCGCTCACCTGTTCTGCCAGCCAGCTCTCAGCGCCCACAGGCGAGCGCAGTCCGCGGCGTGTGCGGCCTCCGTGGCGTCGCCGAGCGCGCCGAAGATCGTGAGGTGCCCGGCCTGCCCGCCGTCTAGGCGCACCCGGAACGAGGAGCTGCCGTGTTTCTCGACGCCGCACGTGGCGTGTGCTCGGCTCAGCGCAGGGCGCATGCCGAGCGAGCACACGACGGCGGCCAGCGGCGGGCGAGCTCTGGCAGCGGCGGAGCGCTCGTTGGAGGGGCGGCCGCGGTTGGTTCCGCGGCCGGTGGCGCTGCACGCAGCAGTTGACTGCGGCGCGGTGCAACTCACAAAACGACGCTGGTCACGACCGCCGGAATGCCGCAGCGCGTGCCGCACGCTGCAGGCCCTGCCCCCCGCCCCTCCCTCCCTTGCCCGCCGCGCGGCTGCCGGCGCCGCCGCCTGCGAGCTCTGATCACGACGCCTGGCTGCCCATGGGCCCCACGCGCCAGCGCCGCCCCGCGGGCGCCGCCTCGGCGCTGCCGCGCCGCGCCGCGCGGCCGGCTCCAGCTCAGCGCCGGCCCGCGACGTCGATGTCGACGTTCTCTGCGCCGCTCAGCGCCACGTTCTCGCTGCGCACCATGGTCGACTTGGTGCCGGCCGCGTAGGTCAGCTGGTCGTTCACGCCGCCTGCGCGCGCGCGCGAGACACGCGGCGCGGCCGGCGCTTGGCGCCGAGCCCCCGGCGGCCGGCCGGCGCGGCGCCCGCGCGCTGCCGCAGGCCGCGCCCACCCGTGAGTGCGCCGCGCGTGGTGGTGGTGCCCGCGCGCGCGTCGTTGAGCGCGATGCTCGGCCGCAGGCTGCCCCTGTACTGCGTGGCGCGCCCCACGCCCGCGGCGGAGGACCCAGAGTTGCGGAAGGGGTCTGGCCGGCGGCGGCGGCGGCGGCGGGCCAGGGCGGGCGCGGGCGGTGAGGCCGGCGCGCGCGGGGGCGCCGCCCGGACAGCCGCTCAGCTCAGCTCAGGTCGGCGTGCGCGTGGCCGCGCGTGGCCCGGGCTCTCACTCGGCGGGATGAAGGTGGGCGTCGTGCCAAAGATGTCGTCGTTGGCGCGCGCCGCGGTGCTGCCGGCGAGCCCCGCCGAGCGGATGTCTTGCCGCGCGATCGCGTTGGGCGCGGTCGCGGCGGTCGTGGCGGCCGTGAAGGCCGACGCCCTGCGGCCACGGCGGCGGCGGGTCAGGGCTTTGTGTAGGTCAAAGGGTCTGGGACTGAACCCCAACGACGCGCGGGCACGGCGCGCTGCCAGTGGGCGTCCGCCGCGCCTGTTGGCGGCGTTGTCGAGCTCGGTGCGCGCGCGCGTCGTCGCGGTCGCGCTCTCTGGTATGGGGCGCAGCTGGCCGTAGTCCTGCTGGTCGCCGTCGTACGTGCCCTGCGCGGCGGCGGCGGCCGCGGCGGCGCGGCGTGGGCAGCCGCCGGCCGGGCGGCGCGCGGGCGGCGTGGCGCAAGCGGCGCAAGCAGCGCGCGCAGCGCGCGCAGCGCGCGCAGCGCGCGCGCCCTCGTTGCGGTGAAGGTCGCGTCCTCAAAGATGGCCGTGATCAGGCTGTAGTCGTAGTCGCCCGCCGTGCCCTCCGCGGCCGTCGCGCCGAGCAGAACCTCTGCGCCACGCAGCGGGGCGGCGCCGGCGGCGCGGCGGCGAGCGTGGCGCGCAGCGCGCAGGCGCGGCGCGGCAGGGCGCGCGCGGCGGGGCGCGCGGCGCGCACCCCAGGAGCCGAGCGGGCGGCCGTGCGTCGGGCCGACGAAGCGGCCGCGCTCCGCCGGCGTCGTGTCGGGCACCGGCGCGGCGGGCGTGAGCCGCTTCTGCGCCGTCGACGCGCTGCCGCTCGCGGCGTTGACCAGCGTGATGCCAAAGCCCGGCAGCGCGATCGAGCGCGAGTCGGCCGCGGTGTCGGTGCCGGAGTGGTCGCGGTCGGTCTGCGCGCTGCGCGCGGGGGGGCAGCGGCGCGCACGGCGCAGCGGCGGGCGCGTGGGCGCGCGCGCAGCGGCGGGCGGCGGGTCGCGTGGCGGCCGGCGGCGCTGCGGTGGGCGCGCACACGGCCTGGTGCGTGCCCTTGATGACGCCACCGAGGTTCAGGTTGCTCCCGCGCGCGCTGCTCCGGGCCGCGGCGTCGATCGCCTTGTAGACCTTGGGGTTGGCTGCCGCGCGCGGGCGCGGGCGCGCGGGCAGGCGCGGGCGCTCAGCGCGCGGGCGGGGCCTCAGCGCGGGCGCAGCGCGCGCCCCTTCGCCGCGCCGCGCGACGCACTGTCGACGGCGGCGAAGAGCGCGGCGTTGGCGACCTCGTTGATGCGCTGCTCGCGCGCGCGGCCGGTCTGGCCGGTGAAGCGCGTGGCGAGCGGGAGGCCCAGCACAAAGGGCTGCAGCAGCCGCCGCGCCGCGCCACCGGCAGCGGCGGCCGCCGGCGCCGCGCCGGCGAGCGCGACCGCGAGCACGGCGAGCACGAGGAGGCCCGCCCGCATCCTGCTGGGCGGCGGCGGCGGCGCGCGGCTCGGCAGCGCTGGCGGCCGCGTTCGGGCCGAGCGCACGGCGAGCGGACGCGCGGAAGTGGGCGAGCGGGCGCGTGGCGGGGGAGTGCGATGGTGGCAACGCGCGGGGAGTGCGATGGGGGCACGCGCAAGCGGGGCGCAGGTTAACATCGGCGGCAGCGGGTCTTGGAGTGCCCCACGACCGCCCAGAGACCGCGCGCGCGGCTGGCGTGGCTCTCAATGCAGCCAAACATTCACAACGCTGCGCCCCGCGGCGCGCCAGGGGCCGCCGGGCGGGCGGCCGCCCGCGGCGCCGCGGCAGCGCTCGACGACGCGGACCGCGCCGTGCCGGCGCGCGCTGCGCGCCGCACGCCGTCGCCTGCGCCACACGCGCCCGCGACCTCGCCCTTGGCGCGTCTAACGCGCGCGCAGCCACGCGGGCGTCACGCGCTGGACAGGCGGCGCAGCCACGCGGGGCCGCGCGCGGCGTCGCCCGCGGGCGTGCCGGCCGGCGGCAGGGCGGCGTCGCAGAGCACGCGGCGCAGCTGCTTGAACTCCGCCACGTGCGGCGCGCGGCTGGCGTCCAGGGGGCCGCCAAAGTAGCCGTCAGCACCATAGTCGTCGGCCCAGAGCGAGATGGTGGGGTGCATCGGCCGATTCGGCACGGTGTAGTTGATGGCATAGAGCCGCCCTGTGTGGGAGGGGTGGGGGGGGGGGGGAGGAGGGGCGTCGGCGCGGGTCTGCAGCGCCGCCGCCGGCGCGCGCCGCGGCGACCGACGCGCGGCGGCCGACGCGCGGCGACCGACGCGGGTCGCCGCGCCGCCGCCCGCGCCGCCGCCGCACCCGCCATGTCGCGCCAGGTCTTGAGCTCGCCCGCGCGGTTGGTGCGCACGCGCCTGCCGTCGACCGCCCAGACGACATGCCCCGGCTCCCAGGTCAGAGAGTAGGTGGCCCAGGCGGACGTCGTGTTCTTGGTGGCCGGCCAGCCCAGGGTCGCCTGGTACTCGGCGGGCGCCACCATGCGCTCGCTCTGTCCCTTGCCCCTGCGGCCGCGCGCGCCGCGCGGGGGCGCGCGGGCGCGGCGGGTGGGCGCGGGCGCTGCGGGTGGGCGGTGGGGCCGCGCGCGGCGCGGCCCATGCTCTGCTGGCCCCTCCTCCTTGGAACTCACTCGGCATATGAGTTCATCCACATCGCCGCAGGCACGCCCGGCGCACCGCTGAGCCACCTGCGCGCGACGGCCGGGCGCCGTGGGCGTTGCGGCGCGGCAGGCGCGCGCGCGCGCGCCCTGCAGCGCGCTGCCTCGTGGGGGGCAGCACGCGCGCGCCGCTCACTCCCAGTCGATCTCGCTGAACGCGCCGGCACGCGAGTTGGGGTAGATGTCACTGGAGCGGAGCTGCGGCCGCGGGTCGCCACGCGCGCGCACGGCGTCGACGACCGACGTCGGCCGGCGGCCGGCGGCCGCGGCTGCGCTGCGCGCGCTGCCCCGCCCCGCCCGGCCTCGCCCCGCCCTGCCCGGCCCCGCGCCCCGCCCCGCCCGGCTCACGTAAAAGGCGGTCACCACGCCGCTCGCGGGCGGCACGCGCGCGCGGACCTGCACCTGGCCGTACATCTGGTCGCCGCCCTGCACGCAGCGGCGGCGCCGCCGGCTTGGCACGCCCCTGGGGCCGCCCGCGCGCGCCGGCGCAGCGGCCCGGCGGCGCGGCGCGCGCGCCGCACCGTGGTCAGCCGCGAGCCGGTCGACGCGGGCATGCGCACGCGCAGCGTGCCGAGGCGAGTGCCGGCCGCGTCGAAGGCGACGTTCTCAGGCGCGTACGCGATCTGCCACGCCGCGCCCGGCGCAAAGGGCACCTCGTCGAGGCGGCACGCCGTGCTGGTGGCGGCGGCGTGGATGTAAAACACCGCGGCGCCGGCGCCGCCGCCGGGCTCGCACGCCGCCGGCGGCAGCCGCGCGGCGCCGTCGGGCGCGGCGAGCCCGCAGCGGCAGACCAGGTTGCCGGCGGTGAGGACGGCCAGGGAGTAGAAGCGGCCCGCGCAGCGCGGCGCGCAGGACGCGATGGTGCTCGCGTTCAGGCGGACCTGCGCCGCGCGGGCGGGCGTTTGGTTGACCGCGGCGCCGCGTGCCCGCGCCCGCGCGCGCGGCAGCCCCGCCAGCCCTGAGTCTCACCCCGGCCGCGTCCTCGGGGCGCAGGCCCAGCGCTCGGAGCGCGAAGCAGCCCAGGTACGCGCCGTTGCCGAGCGCCGCGCGGGCGAGCGGCGCAAGCGCGAGCACGGCGAGCGCGAGCGGGAGCAGCGGCCTGTCGCGTCGGTGAGTGGGGAGCATTCTCACGCGCCACGGGGCGCAGGCGGGCGGCGGCCGGCCGCCGCCACGCGCGCGACCGGCTGCACTGTAGCGGCGCGCCCACCGCGCCATGGGGGTCTGGGAGCGCCTGGTGCGCGAGAGTGAAGGCGTGGGGAGTGGCTCGAGGCGGCCAGCGGCCAGCCGGCGAGCGGCGGCGGCGCGCGGCAGGGAGGCGGCGTGGAGCTGGCGGGGAGCTGGGGCGGCCGGCCGGGGAGGGCGCGCGGCTCAGGCGGGGCGAGGCGGGAGGGGGCTAGGAGCGGGCTGGGAGGCGGCGCGCGGGGGCGAGGAGCGGCGCGGCGGCGAATTCGGTGCGTCTCGTCACCACAGTCAGACCGTCGGCTTAAGTGCTTGACCGCTGGGCTGCCGCGCAGCCGGCGGCGCCCTCCACTAGTGTGGATAGGGCGCCGCCGTGCCTGGCCGGCCGGCTGCAGAGAGCAGCTGCAGAGAGAGCAGCGCCGCCGCCGCCGCGCACGTGCGCGCGCCGAGCGGCAGCAGCGCCCGCCAATGCGGCAAACACACACCCAAGCAAGGGGACGACCCGCATTGCGCTCGCCGCCGCCGTGAAACCCCAGGTTCGGTCGCGCGCGCCCCGCGCGCTTTCGGGGATTTGTTTGTTTGACTGCAGGGAGCTCAAAGGTCAAGGTCAATCAATCAACCAGGGCCGGAGCGCCCTGCGCTATGATAGGTTCTCTGCTGGGCGCGACGGAGAGGGCCTACGATAGGGGGCGGCACTCTTCCCACGCACACACGAGCGCTGGCAGCTGCACCGCCAGGTGGCAGGAGTGGCAGTGCGGTGCGACCGCAGCTGCGCGCGCCGCGCGCGACGACAGCAGGGCCGGCGCGCGCGCGCGCCGCCGCCGCGGGGGGCCCGCGGCGGCGGCGGCAGCGAGCTCCAGGCAGCAGTGCGGTATGTTTAGCGAGGCCTCTGCTAGCGTGTACGTGTTCTTTTGTGCAGACAAAACTTCTGGGAACTGCGGTGTTGGTACAAGTGGCCAGCAACCATGGGGACGCGCGCAGCAGCCGCGTCGATCCGGCCACCACCTCCCTGGCCGCCGCCGCCCCCGCGAGCCGGCGACTGCAAAGCCCCGTCGGCGCCCACCTCGGTCTCCACGTGCAGGGTGCATGCCACGCCTGTCGCTGCCGGCAAAGGGACCCCAACCATGGCGCGCAAGCGTCAACTGGCAGCCAGGCGGATGCCGGAGACGTCGCTGCCCGGGGCCACGGGACGAGACGCCCCGCGGCGCCGCCGGGGGGCGCGCCTGACTGAGCCAAGCAGGCACACCGCAGAGGGACCGCGCCATCGCCGCCCCGGCCGCTGGGAGGCCCAGCAGCCGAGCAATTGACCCGCTCGGCCGGGGCGACGCCGCGGCGGGCCCGGCGTGCGCGCACCGCACCACAGGCCGTCCGGGCGCGGCCCCAGGCTCGCAGCGCCAGAGCGCAGCTCCAGGTGCTCGCGACAGCGACAGCAACAACGCCGCGAGGCCTACCCACACGATGGCAGTCCTGCGGCTGCAGGGCCAGGGTCACAGCGTCCGCGCCCGCGCGTGGCGGCGCGCGTCAGTCGCCAGCACTGAAGCCGTCGGGCAGCTGCAGCTCCTCCAGACCGCGCAGGTGGCTGCTGGCGGCGCCCCTGCCCGGCGTGTACTCGGCGGCGGTGGCCTTCAGCTTGGACGCGCACGCGGGCGACGCCAGCGCGCCGGGCAGCCCGCCTGACGCCGGCGGCGACGCCAGCGGCGCGCCCGGCGAGCGCACGGGGCCGTCGCCGCTGTCAGAGGCGCGCGGGATGGCCGACCAGCCGAGCTGCTGGCTGGCCTGGTGCAGCAGCTCGTCCAGCTCGGCGGCCATGCGCGCGCTCTCGCTGTTGACGCGCCCGCTGACGCCGCCCATGGTGGGCTCGGGGACCGCGACCGTCAGGCCGGCGCCGGCGCCGCCAGGCGCCGCGCCGTACGGCGACGCGCGGCCGCCCCCGACAGGGCCGCCCGCCAGCTCGCTGGCCAGCTGCGACCAGTCAAACCCGCCCGCGGCCGCGCCGGCGGGCTGGGCCACGCCGCGGCGCGCCGCCGGCGCCATCGCCAGCAGCTGCTGCGAGGCGGTGGGGCCGACCCTGCCGCCGCTCGGCGGCGACTGGCCGGGACCGGCCATCTGCACGCCGGGCAGGCGCTGGCCCGCCACAAAGGAAACGCCGGGGCCCTGCGCGGGCACCATGACCTGCACAGGGCCGTTGGCGCCCTGGAGCTGCACAACCTGCATTTGCTGCATCTGCTGCCCGCTGACGGGCACGAGCATGCGAGGCGCATGCGCCGCCGCGGCGCGCTGCTGCGCCTGCGCCTGCGCCTGCTGCTGCTGCTGCTGCTGCTGTTGCAGCGCAGCGCGCATCAGGGCAAGGCCGCCGTCGTTGGCGCCGCCGCCGGGGGACAGCATCAGGGGCTGCTGCTGGTGCAGCAGCTGCCCGGGTGACGACGCGAGCGGCCCGGGCGACACGAGGTGAACGCCCTGCTGCTGCGGCACGAGCACCATCAGGTTCTGGTGGTTTTGGGGCTGCCCCTGCTGCTGCTGCTGCTGCTGCTGCTGCTGCTGCTGTTGCTGCAGCTGCAGCTGCATCTGCTGCTGCTGCTGCTGCAGGCCCTTGGAGGCTTGCATGAGGGCCACCATGCCCGCGGGCAGCGCCACGCCCTGCTGCGGCGCAACCAGCTGCTGCTGCCCGCCAGCCGACAGCGGCATGCTGCTGCCCACCCACTGCGGGGCCTGCTGGCCCTGCCGCGCTGCCGCCGCCGCCGCCGCCTGTGCCTGCGCGTGCTGCGACACAGCCTGCTGCGCTGCCGCCGCCTGCTGTGCCTGCTGCTGCTGCTGCGCCGCCGCCGCCGCCGCCTGCTGCTGCTGCTGCTGCTGCTGCTGCCACTGGCCCGCCAGCTGCGCCAGCATGTCGGCCGTCAGGGGCGGGCGCGGGCCTGCGAGCGCCTCCTGCGCCGGCGCCTGGCTGAGCATGCCGACGAGCGCCTGCAGCTCCTTCATCGAGCGCTGCTGCTGCGCGCGGTGCTCGGGCTCCTGCGCCTCGCCGCCGGCGGCGCCAGCGCCGGGCCCGAAGCCCATGCGGCTGGCCACGCCCGCCAGGAAGGCGCCCACGCCGCTGCGGGCGGGGAACACCACCTCCTCGTCTGCCGTCATCGGCGCGGCGCCGGGTGCGGCCGCGGTCGCGGGCGCGCCCGCCGCAGACGGCTCGCCCGCCGCGGCGGGCGCGGCGGCGGCGCCGCCGCCCGCGCCGCTGCCGCCGCTGCCAGTGCGCTGCACCGCCTCCGCCACGGCTGCGGCGACCGCGTCTGCATACTCGCCGATGCGGTCCTGCTCCGCCGGCCCGCTCGCGGTGCGGTCGGCCGCGCCAGCGCCGTCGCCGGGCGGCGAGGAGGGGCCAGCGCTGTGCGCGGCGGCCTCGGGCGGCGCCGCCGGCCCCGGCCCGGCGTCGCTCGCCACCGAGGCGGCGTCGGAGGGCACGCGCGTCAGCGCCGGCCTCGCGCTCGCCGGCGACGGCCCCGCTGCGGTGCCGGCCCCGCTGGCGCTGCTGCAGCTGCTGCTGGCCGAGTGGTCGCGCTGCTGCGAGTCCCGGGTCGCCGTGCTGCTCGCGCCCGCGCTGCCGCACGGCTGCAGGCTATACGCGCCGCCGCTGAGCTGCATCTGCAGCGCGCCCTTGTCGCTGCCGCCGCTGGAGCAGCGCGGCAGCGGCAGCGCGGCGGGGCCGGAGAAGCACGTCTCCACCGGCACGGCGCACAGCGGCCCCGCGTCCGCGGCAGCGAGGGCCATGCCGTCCGGCAGCCCGCAGGCCGGCGCGGGCGGCGCCGCCGCCGCCGGCCGGTCCTGGTCGCGCCGCGCGGGCGACGCGACGTCGGCGCTCCCGCCCGCCGGCTGCGCGGCGCCGCCGGCGGCGCCGGGCGGCTGGTAGATGGCCGGCCGCGGCACGGCGTTGGCGGACGAGGGGCTGTAGGGCACGATGAGCGCGGCGTACGCCTTGGCCGCCTGCGTCGCGTGGTCGGCCGACAGCACGCGCAGCGCCGCCGGCGCCGCGAGCGGCTTGTGGCTGCCGCCCACGGCCGCGCCGGCGGAGGCCGTGCGCATCGCGCCGGCGTCGCCGCCCTTGCCACGCTTCGCGGCGCCCTTGCTGCCAGGGACCACAGCGTTCAGCGCGCGCTGCGTGACGTCGCGCTGCTTGGCGCCGCCGCGCTTGGCGGCCTGGCCCTGGTCGCCCGCGGCCGCCGCGTCGGGCGCGGCCCCGGCAGGCGCCGGCGCCGCCTTGCCGTTGCGGCGCTTGCCCTGGGCGCTGCTCCCGCCGCCGCCGCCGATGGCCGTGGCCAGCCGGTCAACGTCCAGAGCCGCCGGGCGGGCCGCCGCGTCGGGCGTGCTGCCCTTTTTGTGCTGTGCGCCCGGCTGGCCGCCGGCCGGCTTGGCAGCATCGGCGGCCGCCGGCGCAGCGGGCGCGGCAGCGTTCGCTGGCGGCGTCGGGCTGGCGGCCGCGGGCGGCGGGCCGGCCATCTGGCCCGACCCGCTCCTGCTGGGCGCGCTCCCGCTGCTGCCAGCGCTGGAGCTCCGCAGCAGACCGTGCTGCTTGGGCGCCGGCGCAGCTGGCTCGACAGCCGCGGCCTGCGGCGTCTGCACAGCCGCCGACGCCACTGCCTGCTGCTGCTGGTGTGGGTGCGGCTGCTTGCCACGCTGTTTCAACTTGTTGCTGGGCGCCCCAGCCGCCGCGCTGGTCGCCGGGGGCGACGGGCTGCTGCCGCTGGCCGGCACAGCGCTCGCTGGCGCAGCCGCAGCCGGCGTGCCGCCGGCGGCCGCCGACGCGGGAGGCGCGCCGGTTGGGCGCATGGCCGGCGCCAGCGGCGCGGGCGCGGGCTCCGGGGTGGCCGCCTTGGGCGACGGGGCTGGCTGCCTGCTGCTGACGCTGCTGGCGCTCGCCTGCAACTGCGCTGGCGGCGTCGGCGGCTGCAGCACGGCGGCCGCGCTGTGGGCCTTGCGCTGCCGCGGGGCGCTGCCGGCCGGCGCGGCGGCCGCCTTGCCCCGCCGGCCGCCGCCTGGGGCGCCCGCCTGCTGCCGCTCTGCCGCCGCCAACGCGGCGGCGGCGGCCGCCGCAGCTGCTGCTGCTGCTGCGGCAACGGCGGCGGCCGCCGCCGCGCTCTGGTCGCCCGACGAGCTGCTGGCGAGGGCGCTCGTAGTCGCGAGCATCGCCTGCTTGATGCGCCGCGCCGGCTCGGTCACGGCCGCGCGCTTGCGCATCGCGCGCCGCCAGAGCAGGCAGAGCGTGCTCCACACCGGCAGCAGCAGCATGCCTGTGAGCAGCAGGAGTGCGGTGATGTCCAGCAGCTCCGCGAAGCGCGCGACCTGGCGGGGCCCGCCGCCGTCGGCGCCGTCCGCGCCGCGCAGCGCGCTGCTCGGCTGCAGGGGCTGGCGCTTGGCGCCGAGCGAGATGCCCTTGGGCGGCACGCCCGCCTCGCCGCCGGCCGCGCGCCTGCCGCCGTCGGGCAGCGGGCCGGCCTTGCCGCCGCGCCCGCGCGCGCGGCTGCCGCGCCGAGCCGGGCTGCTTCGCCGCGGAGGGCAGGAAGACCTGGGGCTGCGCGAAGAAGCCCTCCGCGTGCGCGAGCTGGATGGCCTGCTGGAGGTGCTGCGTGAGGCTGAAGATGCCGGCGACCTCGAACGACTTGCCTCCCGCGACGCCGCCCTGCGCGAGCGGCGCACGCGCGGCGTGAGCGCGCAGCGGCGCCGGCGCACGGGCGGTGCGCCGGGGCGGCGGCGCGCCGGGGCGGCGTGCGCGCGGCCGCGCGCGGTGTGCCGCGCGCCTGGATGAGCAGCTTCATGGTCTGCACGTGCCCGTGCGCGGCGGCGCACTCGAGCGGCGTGACGTCGCCGAAGAGCACGACCTGCTGCGGCGGGTTTTGGAACTGCAGCGTGCCGTGCGCGTAGAGCCCCGGCCGGTCAGCGAGCAGGTCGCAGTTCTTGCCCTTGCACGCGTCGTCGTTGCGCGTCTCGAGCACCACGCTGCGCGGCGGGCGCGGCGGCGGCCGCGCGTGAGCGGCGCGCGGGCGGGCAGAGGAGGGAGAGGGGGGGGGGACAGCAGCGCGCGCGCGCGGCCGCCCGCGGCCGCCGCGGCCGCCGGCGGCCGCCCCGCCGCCGCCGCGGGCGGTCTGCGGGGGGCGCCGGCCTCCCCGCACCGGCGGATCGTGTCCACGCCCTCGCCCTGCATGCGGAAGAGCAGGTCCATCACCTGGCCGAGCTCGACATGCCGCCCCGCGCAGGCCAGGAGGAAGGCGATCGTCATGCCCTGCGCCGCGACGCGCGCGGAGGGCGAGGGGCCGGTCGTGGGCGGGCGGCCGGGCGCGGGCGCGGCCCGGGCGGCGCGGTGGGCGCCGCGGCGGGTGCGGGCGCGGCCCCCCGGCGCGCGCACCCGGTCATCGTTGGCCTGCAGCGCGCCGAGGAGGTGGGGAAAGTTCTCGTGCTGCGACAGCACGCCCAGGAAGGTCCGGAAGCCCGCAAAGTCGCCCGCGTACACAAAGTGGTGCAGGCTCGCGCCCTCCAGGCCCCCGCCGCCCGGGTCGGGCGCGGCGGCGGCGCCCATCGACTTGGGGCAGGCGTCGCCGAGGCCCGCGGCGCAGGGCGCGGGCTGGCCGGCCTTGCTGCCCGCCGCGGCGCCCGGGCGCTGCACCGGGCCCACCACGGGCGCCTGCGGGGCGAATCGGGGCGGCGCTCGTCGCCCCCCGCCCCTGGGCGGCCGCCCGCGCGGCCCTGGCGCGCCCGCGCGGCCGCACCACGCTCGCCGACCCGCCGCCCGCGGCCAGCAGCCACGCGACCCATGCCAGCAGCGCCGCCGCGGGACGGTGCCGGCGGCACCGCATCGCCGAGCTAGGCGCCGCAGCGCATGAGCGCGGGGCCGCTCGGGGTGGGCGCCCTACGCGCGCGCGCGGTCTGTCGGCGGGCCGCACGGCCGGCCCCGAGACATGTCGAGGTGCGCAACGCTCGCGTGATCAGTGGCCGCGCCGCGCCGGGGGCGCGGCGCAGCGGACGCGCGCGGGCGGGGGGCTCGAAACGCGAATCGGCAAGTGACCACCGCGTGCGCGCGCCGCCAGCCGCCCTCCGACGCCCCGCAGCTCGATCATCCCGCGAACGCAAGCGGGGAACCGCCGCAGCGCCGATCGGAGCGCCGTTCCTAGCGCCACCTGCTGCATCAACAGCACCGGCTCCCGGCCCCTCCAGCAGCGCGCCCGGCGCCGCCGCGTGCTCAGCCCCTGCACCCAGCCGAGGCCCACCCGCAGGCACCGGCTGAGGCGGCATGGCGTCGCCCTTTGGCGGTGCGGCGTGCGCCGCGCCGCGCGCGAAGGCAGCGGCGGCGCCCGCCGCGCGCGCCGGGGCGGCCGCCCAGCCGCGCCGCCGCCCTCGCGCCCGCAGGCGCGTTCGGCGCCTCCACGGGCGGCGGCTTCAGCTTTGGCGGCGTGGCGGCGTCGAGCGCGGCGGGTGCGGTTGGCGCCGCTGCGCTGCCGCCGCGCGCCGCCGATTGGGGCCCGCCCGCCAACCGCGCGGCCGCCCGCGCACGTGCAGGCGGCACCGCGAGCTCGGCGCCCGCGTTTGGCTTCGGCGCCGCGTCGAGCGCGCCCGCGGCCGGCTCCGCGCCCGCGTTCTCGTTTGGCGGCGCGCCCGCCGCCGCCGGCGCGCCGGCGGGCGGCGGCTTCAGCTTTGGCGGCGCGCCCGCGGCCGCGTCCGCGCCCGCGGCCGCGGCCTCGGCGCCCGCGGCGGCGGCACCGTCGTTCGGGGGCTTTGGCGGCGGCTTCGGCGCCGCGAGCGCCGCCGGCGGTTTCGGCGCGCCCGCGGCGGCGGCGCCGGCGGCGGCCGGCAGCACGCCGAGCCTGTTTGGTGCCGCGCCCAGCAGCGCCGCCGGCGCGGCGCCCGCCGCGTCCGCGCCGGCGTTTGGCGCGCCCGCGTCCGCGGCCGCGCCGGCCGCGGGCAGCGCACCGGCGGGCGGCTTTGGCTTTGGCGCGCCCGCCGCCGCGTCGGCGTCATCTGCGGGCGCGGCCAGCGCGCCCGCGCCCGCGCCGGCGGCGGGCGGCTTTGCCTTTGGCGCGCCCGCCGCCGCGTCGCCCGGGGGCTTTGGCGCGCCCGCCAGCAGCGCCGCGGCGGCGAGCGCGCCCGCGCCCGCGGCCGCGCCCGCGGCGAGCAGCGCGCCCGCGGCGGCCGGCGCGTTTGGGGGCTTTGGCGTCGCCTCGAGCGCCTCGGCGCCCGCGGCGGCGGCCCCCACCGCCGCAGCGCCCGCGGCGGCGAGCGGCTCGGCGCCCGCGTTCAGCTTTGCGCCGCCGGCGGCCGCCAGCGCCACCGCGCCGGCCACGGGCTCTGCGCCGGCGGCCACCGCGGCGTCTGCGCCCGCGGCCGGCGGGTTCGGCTTTGCGGCGGCCAGCTCGGCCGCGGCGGCGTCGAGCGCCGCCGCCGGCGCCGCATCGTCGGCCGCCGCGCCGGGCGCTGGCGCGCTCGTGCCGGCGGCCGGCACCGCGGCCGCCGCCGCCGCGCCGGCGGCCGCGCCCGTGCCCAAGGTGCCCAACCAGCTCGCGGGTGAGACCCCGCCCGAGCCCCGCCGCCCCTCCTGCGCGCCGCCGCCGCCTCGGCTCACGCTGCCGCGGCCGCGGCTCACGCCGCCCGCCCCGCCCCGCCCCGCCCGCCCCCCCCCGCCACCGCCCCCGCAGGCAAGTCCCTGGAGGACATCATCACTGGCTGGCAGCAGGAGCTGGAGAAGCACTCGGTCGCGTTTGTGGCGCAGGCGCGCCTGCTCGCCGCGTGGGACGGCGCCGTGCTCAGCAACAGGTGCGCGCGCGGCGCCGCCCGGGGCGCGCCCGCCTTGAAGCTGCCGCGCGCGTGCGTGCTCGCCCACCGCCGCCGCCGCCGCCGCCGCCGCCGGCCGGCCGGCCGCCAGGCACGCGCTGCTGGACGTCGAGCAGGAGCTGCGCGCGGTGCACGCGGGGCAGGAGGCCCTGGAGCGCCAGCTGGGCATGATCGAGACCCACCAGAAGGTGCGGCGCGCCGGGCTGGTCGCGGCCGCTGGGCGCAGGGGGCGGCCGGTCAGCCGGGCGCTCCAGCGCGAGCCAGGCGGCGGCGCCGAGCGCCCGCGCCCGCGCCCGCGCCCGCGCGGCACGCCCGCGTCCGCGCGCGCAGGAGGTGCACGACTCGCTCGTGAGCGTCGAGGGCGAGGCGGAGCGGCTCTTCACCGCAGAGCGCGCGCTCATGGACGCCGACACGCAGGACCGCGACCGGCTCTACGCGCGCGCGCAGCAGGTGCGGCGCGGCGGGCGCGTACGCGCGTGCGCGCCGCGCCACGCTGCGCTGCGCCGCGGCGGCGGCGGCGGCGGCGGCGGCGCGAGCGCAGCGCGCGCGCGGCGTCGCGCAGGTGTCGACGGCGCTCGCGGCACTCGCGTCCGAGCTGACGGCGAGCGTGGACGCGGTGAACGGCCTCGCGTCGTCCAGCCTCGGCGACCCGTCCACGCCCATGGGCAGCATCGTGCGCGTGCTCAACGGCCAGCTGCAGGCGCTCGGGCAGCTCGAGGGCCGCATCGACGAGCTCGCGGGCGTGCTCGACGGCGCGCGCGCCGCCGGCGGCGGCGGCGGCGGGCTCATCAAGGCCGCGTGAGCGGCGGCGCGTGTCGCGAGGGCGCGCTGCATTAACGTATCCAACCGGCGCTTGCACCGCCGCGCGCCGCCGCCGCTCGATCGGGCTTTGCTCGCACGCCGCGCAGCAGGCGGGAAATCGCTGCGCCTGCTCGCCAGCGTGCCGCGATCGGCCGGACCGCGTCTGGGCGCTGCTGCCCGGCCTTGCTGCCCCTTCGCGCGGTCGCCCAGCGCGATCGCGCGCTGCCTTGCCATGTCGCAGTTTGAGGACCTCCTGGCCTCGCCGGTGGATCCGCCAGGTGGGCCTGCGGCCTGCGGCGCGCGCGGCGGCGGCGGGCTCGAAGCAGCGCCGGCAACCCTGGCGCGCCCACGCCGCTCGTCGCCCCCCTTCCCCGCCCCCAGGCGATCCCTGGGCCGCCACGGCAGCGCTGGACGCCGCCGGCACCACGCTGCTGGTTCGGCGCGCCGGCGCCGGCAGCGACGCGGCAGCGCCGGTGGCGCTGCGGTGCGCGCTGCGCGAGCCGGACGCGGTGAGACCCGGGCCGGTGGCCCCGAGCGCTGGGGTGCCCAGGGCGGCCTAGTCGCGTGCGGGGCCCGCCGCGCCGACACGCCCGGCGCGCGCGGCGCGCCGCGGCGCCGCAGGCTTGGCGCGCGGGCGAGACGCTGATCCTGGTCGCCGGCACGAGCGGCGCGCGGGCGGAGCAGCCGCCGCCGCGCCAGACGCTCGGCCTGCGCTGCGGCAGCAAGCAGCAGGCGGAGGCGCTCTGGGCGGCGCTACGCGCGCCGCGCGGCGCGCGGCGGCGGCGCCGCCGCCGCCGCCGCCGCGGACGACAGCCAGGGCACCAACAACGCGGCGAGCACGGGCGGCGGCGGCGGCGGCGGGGGCGCGTTCAACGTGTTTGATGCCAAGACCGACAAGGGCAGCGCTGAGTTGTACTTCCACTACTACGGCATGCTGCAGCACCAGCAGAACATGCTGCAGGCGCGCACCCGCCGCACGCCGTGCGGCCGCGCCTGGGCGCCGCCGCCGCCGCGGGGCGCGGCCGTTGAGCGGCCGCCGCGCGCCGCGCCGGGGCGCGCAGGACGCGACGCGCACGGGCACGTACCACGCGGCGATCCTGGAGAACCGGGCCGACTTTGAGGGCAAGACCGTGATGGACGTCGGCGCGGGCAGCGGCATACTCTCACTCTTCGCCGCGCAGGCGCGCGGGGCGGGGGCAGGCGCACGGGGGCAGGGGCGCGGCGGGGGCTTGCGGCAGACGGGCGCGCACGCGCGCGCGCGGGCGCCGGTCTGCCCCGGCGGCGAGCCGCCGCGGCGCCCGCCGCGCCGCCCTGCCGTGCGGCGCGCAGGCGGGCGCGCGCAAGGTGTTTGCGGTCGAGGCGTCCGGCATGGCCCGCTTTGCGCGCCAGCTTGCCGAGCGCAACGCGGTCGGGCAGGCGGTGCAGGTGCGGCGGCCTGGCGCGGCCCCGGGAGCGGGGCCCGCGCCTGCCTGGGGTCGCGCCGCCGCCGCGGCCGCCGCCGCCGCCCGGCCGCGAGCAACCGCACGCCCCGCGCCACGCGCGTGCCGCGCGCGCCCGCGCCGCAGGTCGTGCACTCCAAGGTCGAGGGGCTGTCGCTGCCGCCGGGCGAGGGCCGCGTCGACGTGCTCGTGAGCGAGCCGATGGGCACGCTGCTCGTGAACGAGCGCATGCTGGAGACGTACATCTACGCGCGCGACCACTTCCTCAAGCCCGGAGGCAAGATGTTCCCGGTGCGCCGCCCCCGCCGGGCAGGGCAGGGCAGGGAGCGGCGCCGGCAGGGCGCGCGCGGCGGCGGCAGGGCGCGGAAGAGGCGGCAGGGCGGGCGGGCGCGCGGGCTGGCGGGGCGGCGGCGGAGCGCGCGCGCGGCCGCCGACGGCGCCCGGGCGCGGCGCGCGCCGCAGCACCTCGGGCGCGTGCACGCGGCCGCGTTCAGCGACCCGCTGCTGCACAATGAACTGCTGAGCAAGGCGCTCTTCTGGCAGCAGCCCAACTTCTACGGCCTCGACATGACCCCACTGCACGCGCCCGCGGTCGAGGACTACTTCTCACAGGCGCGCGCGCCCGCGCACCCGCGCCCGCGCCCGCGCCCGCGCCCGCGCCCGCGCCCGCGCCCGCGCCCGCGCCCGCGCCCGCGCCCGCGCCCACGCCGCGCCGCGCGCCGGGCCCACGCCGACGCGTGCCGCCGCCGCCGCCGCCGCCCGCGGCACCGCCAGGTCGTGGTGGACGCGTTTGACCCGGGCGTGCTCGTGTCGGGCTGCGCGACGCGCGTGTTTGACTTTTCGACGATGAAGGAGGCGGAGCTGCATGACATCACGCTGCCCCTCGACCTCACAGTCGGTGCGCGGCCGCGGCGGCGGCGGCGGCGGCGGCAGGCCTGGCGCGCCGGCCCCCGCGGCGCGCGGGGCCGACCTGACTGGCGCCGACCTGCTCCGCGCAGCGCATCCGTGCACGCTCAACGGCGTGGCCTGCTGGTTCGACGTGCTCTTCAGTGAGCGCCGCGCCCGGGCGAGGCAGGGCGTGGTGGCTGCGCGCTGCGCCGGACCTCCCGCGCTGACGCGCGCCCCGCCGCCGCGGCCGCCGCCGCGGCCGCCGCGTGCCAGACGGCACGACCAGCCAGCGCTGGCTCTCCACCGCGCCTGGGCTGCCGACGACGCACTGGTTCCAGCTGCGCTGCTGCCTGCAGCACCCGCTGCTCGTGCTGGCGCCCAACACGCAGGTGCGCGGCGGGGAGGGGGGCGCCTCGGCCCACGCCGCCGCCCGCCGGCCCCGCCGCCCGCTCGACACCCGCGCCGCACCGCCGCGCGCTCGCCGCCGCCGCCGCCGCCGCCGCCGCCGCCGCCGCCGCCGCCGCCGCCGCCGCCGCCGCCGCCGCCGCCGCCGCCCAGATCTCGGGCACGCTCCGCCTCGTGGCGCACGAGCGGCAGAGCTACGACGTCTTTGTTGAGCTCGAAGCCCCGCCGGTCAGCCCCGGCATGCCGACGCAAAAGGTGCGCGCGCCGGCCCTGCCCCCTGGCCCCCACCCACCCTCACGCCGGCGCGGCCGGCCGGCCGGCCGGCGCGCGCCGCGCGGCCCGGCGCGGCCCGGCCGCACACGCGTGCGCTGGCCGCACCCGCACCCGCCGCAGTCGAGCGGGCGGTTCAACATGAAAGAGCCGTACTACCGCCAGCTCTCAACCTGGGCGGCCGCGCAGGCGCTGCCGGCGCACACGGCGGTGCTGCAGCAGCCCACCGCCGCGAGCGTCGCGGCGCTGACGGCCGCGGCGGGCGCGGCGGCGCCGGCGGGCGCCGTGGCGTGAGCGCGCGGGGGTGGCGGCTGCGCGCGCGCGCCGGTGAGCGCAGAGGGGCCGGCGGGGTTACCACCACCAGCCGCATTGGCAGTTCTGCTTTTGGGGTGGCAGTGAGTGAAAGCACGCGCGAGCCGCGCGATGCGAACAGGCAAGACTGTGTAACAAACCACTGAACCTCGAACCCTGACAGTCTTTCGACAATGACTGTGGGCGGCGCTTCGGCTTGATGTGCGCGCCACGTACGGCTGCTGAACAGCTAATCACAAGAACTCAGTGCAGGCGGCCGTTAGCAGGGCGATCCTCCCGAACGAATGACAACACATGTGCGCGCGGCCGCGCCTGGGAGCGCGCCGGCCGCCGAATCCCCCCAGCATCGCGCGCCGCGCCGGGCCGGGCCGCCGCGCCGCGCCGCCACATGCATGTGGCGGTCACTGCAGCGACAGCGTGGCCATGCAGTCGTCGCGCTCGGCGTCATACAAGGCCACGGCCTCGTCGTTGACCGGCGCGTCGGCGGGGGGGTTGATGATGCGCCGCGCGAAGGCGAAGCTGGAGTAGTACCACCCACAGAACGGGCGCAGCGCGGGGCCGTCGTGCGTGGAGTCGGAGATGACCCAGACCGGCCGCCCCGCCGCGCGCGCGTCGGCGATGCACTTGACCGCCCCCGGCCGCTGCTTCGCCGGCAGCGCGGCGACGAGCGTCGCGTTGGCGAGCGGGCCGCCGGCGCCCGGGGTGAAGTCGACGGCGAGGCCGGTCCACATGATCACGTGGCTCACGCGCAGCGGCGGCGTGCGGCCGGCGGTGCTGCCGGTGATGAACAGGAGGTCGCCCGGCGCGAGGCGGGCCTGGTCGCGCCGCGTGACGTTGGCGAGCAGCCGCCCCGGCGCGGAGCGCGGCGAGCACGCCTGCGCGCCGATCGCGCTCGTGGGGTAGTAGCCAAAGGCGAAGTTGTAGACCCAGGCAGCGTAGTTTGAGCAGTCGAGGCCCTGCCACGGCCGGGGCCTCGTCTCGAGCCCCACGAGGTTGCAGTTGCAGGTGCCGCCGACGTCGGCCTCGGCGTCGCACCGCGCGCGCTGCTCCAGCGGCGTGACCCAGGCGGGCGCGTGGTGGTGGCAGTAGTTCAGGCCCAGCGCGTTGGTCTGGAGCATGGCGCTGACCACGCGCTCCCACGCCCACGCGGTCGGCGAGCACTGCGGCGGGACCTGCGGCGTGGGCGGGCAGGCGCCCAGGCGGCGTGAGCGGGCAGGACGAGGCGGGAGCGGGTGCGCCGCGCACGATCAGGGGCGCGCCGCGCGGGGTCGGCGCGGCGCGCGGGGTCGGGGTCGGCGCGCTGACCGAGCCGCCGCCCCTCAGAGGCTGCTGCAGGCTGCTTACCTGGCTGGGCGACACGGCGGGGTAAACGCGGGGGTGGGGGCCCGTCCTGGAAGTCTTGGACACGGAAGTACTGGACGGCCACTCGGGGAGCGCAGCGCGCTCCGCGAAATCGGCCGCCGCCGAGGCCGCGCAGCCCGGCGCGGGCGGCGCCCTGGGGTCCAGCGCCGCGCCCGGCGACCCAGGCGTGCCGCGCACGATCAGGGGCCCAGTCGCGCGGTCGCTCGCGGCCGCGGGGCGGCGGCGGCCGGCCGACGCCGGCGCCGCCACGGCCAGGACGGCGATCCACGCGGCCAGGCAGAGGCGAGACGTCACCATGGTGGCACGGGCACAGCGGCGCGCGGAACGGGCGGTGGATGAGCGCGCGGGGACCAACAGATACGCGAAGCTGGTGCCGCTAGCGCTGCTGGATGGCGATGCGCGGGCGCACGGCCGGTCTGGAGCGACGGCCGGGCTTGAGCCGGTCTTGAGCGACGGCGCACCGGAAGTAGGAGGCCTGGGCGGTCAACCGGAAGTTCGGCGAACCTCACTCCTGCCCGCTGCCCGCGGAACCGATGTCCCACACTCAAGCCCCGTCGTCCCGCCGCAGCTGCGGTCGTCTCACACACCGCGGTGCTGCCGCGGCTCAGCCGCGCGGCGCAGCGCCGCAGTCGCGCGGCGCAGCGCCGCAGTCGCGCGCCGCAGCGCCGCAGTCGCGCGCCGCAGCGCCGCAGTCGCGCGCCGCAGCGCCGCAGCCGCGGGTCACGCCCCACTGCACGCGGCTGCGCAGCCAGACGGCGGCGTGGACGAGGGCGAGGAGCACCGGCACCTCGATCAGCGGGCCCACCGTCGCCGCCAAGGCCTCCTGGCTGCGCACACCCCACACGCCGACCGCCACGCTGATCGCCAGCTCGAAGCTGCGGCGGCGGGCGGCGGGCGACCCCCGCCGGGGGGTGTGACAGCGCGCGAGCGCAGCGGGCCGGCCGCCGGCCGCGGCCCCGTGCGCCCCGTCCGCGCGCTGCCGCGCGCGGGCCGCGCGCACTTGTTGCTCGCCGCGGTGAACGCCTGCGCCGCCGCCCAGCCGTAGGCCGCGCCGGTCGCCCAGCTGAGCGCGAGTGAGGAGCTGAACATGAGCAGAAAGTATATCAGCATCGGCACCGCCACGCGGGCGACGCTGCCGACCTGGCCGACGATCGCCGAGCCCTGGCGGCGCGCGCGGCGGCAGGGGCGCGTCCGACGGGGGCGCCGGGCGCGCCGGGCGCGCCGGGCGCGTCGGGTGCGCGCCCGCACCTGGCAGGCAAACATGACAAACACTGTGTAGATGAGGCCGAGCAGCGCGACCGGCCCAAACCAGGGCAGGAAGGACTCATCAAGCCAGCGGCGCGACTTGGCGGCGATGAGCCCGTAGCGCAGCAGCACGCCCGCCTGGGTGCGGGAGCACGTGTGTGCGCGAGCGTGCACGCTCGTGCGTGCGTGTGGCGTGCGAGCGAGCGCGAGGCGCTCCGCGCGCTGCGCTCTGCGCGCTGCGCGCGGCCCCCGCGGGACCGGGCGCGTCGCCGCGCCCTGCCGCCGCCCCCGGCGCCCCGCGCGCACCAGCAGCGGCACGCCCAGGAACAGCAGCACGCTCTTGGCGACGGGCCAGAAGCCCACCGACGCAGCGGGCACGCCGGAGACGACCTGCGCCGCGCGCGGGGCGCGGCGCGGGAGCGCCAGCGGGCGGCGGCGCTGGGCCTGCCGGCCGGACCGAGCTGCCGGGGCTGGCCGGAGGGGATGGCCTGCGCCGCGCGGCGCGGCGGGCCACCCACCTGCAGGTAGAAGACGCTGAGTGGCGCGTAAAGTAGGACCTGCAGCACGCTGTTCAGGGCGACCATCACCGCGCACAGCTCCGCGTCGCCGCCGGCGAGGGCGTTCCAGATGAGAACCTAGAGGCCGGAGGCAGGCGGGCGGGCGGGCGGGGCGGGCGGGCGGGCGGGCAGGCCTGCGTTCACGCCGCGCGGCGTGGACGGCGGCAGCGCGCGCACGGCGGCGGCGGCCGCCCGCGCCGCGCGGCGCACGCACCATCGCGATGCAGCGCGCCAGGCCGACCATGATGACGCCGCTGCGGAAGCCCGCGAGGTGAGGCTCCGGCAGGCACGCCCAGGCGAGGCCCGTCATCAGCGCGGGGCCGACGACCCAGTTGAGGGCAAAGGAGAGCGCAAACTGCCCCGCCACGCCGCGGCGGCGCAGCAGCACCGCGAGCAGCTCGTAGCGAACCTTGGTGAGGACCGGGAGCATCATCGCCCAGAGACCCACGGCGATCGGCAGCGACACGCCGCCGACGTCCGCGACGGCGAGGCCCGACGCGACCTGCGCCGGCGGGGCGGCGGCGGCAGGCGATTGGGGGACGAGGCTCCGGCGCGCCGCCGCGCCGCGCTGCGCGCCGCGGCCGACGCCGAGCGCGGCCGCGCGGGCACACACGGCGGGCGCGCTGCAGCCCACCTGCGGCGCAAAGTGGCCGACCACGACGCCCAGCACCATCGCCGCGATAATCCACACCGCGAGCAGGCGGTCGAGCCACCCCAGCCCCGCGAGCACCGCGCCCGCCGCCGCGCCCGCCGCCGGCGGCAGCGGCGCGCCGCCCTGCAGGCAGGCGGGCTCGCACTCCCTGGCGGCGGCGCCGCCGGCGCCGAGTGCGCCGGCGCTGCTGCGGCAGACCACGTTGCCCTGTGCATCGACCACCTCGTACCCCACCGGCCCGACCGCCGCCGACTTGGGCACTTTGCAGACGAGCGCGCCGCGCTCGCCGTCCCACGCGCCGGGGACGTCTGACGCCGCGCCACGCGCGCCCACGCGGCAGCGCAGGCCGTCTGCGGCGCCCGCAGGCGGCGCGCAGGCGCCGCAGGCCAGCTCCACTGTCGCGGCGGCATCAGCCGCGGCGGAGCGCGCGGGCTCGGCGCCGGCACCGGCCGCGGCGGCAGCAGCATCGCCGCCGGTGCGCGGCATCGCGGCTTGATGGCTGGCGGTGCGGGGAGAGAGGTAAGGAAAGAGAGTGTCAAGTCAAGTGCGGGCTGGGCGGATCGGAGGAGTGCGCAGTTGGGTGGCAGCGACGCAGCAGCGACGAGAGCAGAACCCCTGCCTCTCCCCGGCCTCAAAGGCTCACTCCAGGTCTCGCTCCGCAGCGCCCGCAGCCCTTAGCAGCCCGCAGCAGCCCGCAGCGCGAGCGCGCCGGCGGTCGCCAGCAGCAGCGGCGCCGCGCTCGCCCGCTCGCGCGGCACCGCATGGCCGCCTGAGCGCCCCGGCGCGACCATGGGCGGCAAGCCCTTCATCGGCCCGGGCGTGGGCTTCGGTGCGGCGGCGGCCAGGGCGCGCCGCGCACCGCCGCGCGCCACGCAGCGGCGGCGCGGCAGCGCGCCCGGTGCTCACGCGCGCCCGCCGCCGCCGCCGCCAGGCTTCGGCACGGGCTGCGGCTTCGGCATCGGCTGGGGCTTTGGCGGTGCGCGGTCCCCCGGCGTGGCGGTGGCCCCGCCCCCGCGGCCGCCGCCCGGCAGCAGGCCGCGGCGCAGCGCGCAGTGACCGCCGCCCGCCGCCGCTCACCGCCGCCGCCCGCGCCGCAGGCGGCAGCGTGGGCTTTGCCGGCCTCGGCGCGGGTGCGCCGCTCGCGGCCGCCGCCCCCGCCGTGCCGCCCCGCGCGCAGCCCGCGCGCAGCCCGCGCCCGGCCCGGCCCGCCGCCCGGCCCGCGCCGCCGCCCGACCCGCGCCGCGCGCGCGCGCAGGCGGCGGCTGCGGCGTCGGCCTGGGCCTGGGCTGGGGCTACGGCGCGGCGTGGGGCAGCAAGTACATCATCATCGAGCCCGAGTTTGAGTCAAAAAAGCCCGGCGGCCGGCCGCGCTGGCTTGCGCAGCTGCAGCAGCAGCTGCGCATCCAGAAGTTTGAGCACGCGCAGCGGCAGTAGGAGGCCAGGCAGCGTGCGGCGCGGCGGCGCGGCGGCGCGGCGGCGCGGCGGGCGGGCGAGCCGGCGGGCGGCGGCGCGCGGGAGGCGGGCGGGCGGCGCGCGAGCGGTCTGCGTAACGCGCCGCGTTGCCGGTGAGAGTGCTCACACAACGGCCGCGGCGGTGTTCCACAACGACCGGGGGTGGGACACCGCGGTCGACGGCCGGCACTGGGAGCGGCGGCGGCCGTCGCTGCTGCTGCCGCCGGCGCGCTGCCAAGCCCAGCGGCAGCCTCCCTCGCCCGCCCGCCGCCCAGACTCGACCGTTGCTGTACAAATGGCATCAGCGCAGCTCGAGAGCGGGCTCGAGAGCAGCCCGCGGGCGGCGAACGGGCATCCTGCAGCAGGCTCGTGCAGCGTCCGCCTGGACTGGCGCCTGCGTGCGCACCGCTGCATTCACGGGCGCTCAGTGGACGTCGACGACGAGTTCTGGAGCGACGCTGGCGTGAGGAAGTGAGGGTTCGAGGCGGCGGCGGTGCCGCCGCTGCTGCTGCCCGCGCCGCCGCGCTCCTGCGAGCGCAGGCCGCCGCCGCCGCCACCGCCGCCGCCACCGCCGCCGCCGCCGCCGCCGCCGCCGCCGTCCATGCCCGCGCTGCCGCCGCCGCCGCCGCCGCCCGCGCCCGCGCTCGCGCTCGCGCTCGCGCTGCGAGCGCAGGCTGCTGCTGCAGACGGACGTCTATGGCCTGGGCCTGGTGTTCATGAACCTGCTGGGCGCGTCGTGGACGGCGGGCGCGCGGCCGCAGCTCGCGCTCGGCCCGTGGCGCCCGATCTCGCTGCTGCTCCTCGTGCTGGCGATGGCGCAGCTGGTGCTCATGCAGCGCCGCGGCGCGTGGTTTGCGGCGCGCCGCCAGCACGTCGCGCTGGCCAACCGGCTGCTGCGCATCGCGCTCGCCTTGCGCCCGGCCGTGCTGCGCTCCTTTGACGTCATGGCGGTGTGGATCGACCCCGAGCACAGCGCGGCGGCGCACCTCGCGGCGAACGTCCTCGCGCCGCCGCTGATGAACCTCCAAGTCGCGCTCAGCTTCTCATTGCCCTTCACGACCGCAATGCTGATGCAGCCGCTGCACGTCGCGCTCGCCGCGGCGTGGAACTGGAACGCGCCCCTCTCGGCGGCGGGCGTGCCGGGGCTGCAGGACCTCGCGCGCCGCGTGTGCGGCGCGGCGCGCGGCGCCGGCGTCTTCGCGCTGTACATGTTGGACGAGGCGGCGATGCCGGGCGTGCCCGGCGCGCACCTGCCCGACGGCCTGCCCGACGTCTGTGCCGACGGGCGGTCTGCGTACGTGCAGCTGCTGCTCTTCTCCAACCTGCTGCTGTGCGCCGCGGCGCCGCTGGCCCTGAGCTACGCCATCGAGCGGCGGCACAAGACCAACTTCTGGCGCGCGCGCGGCGCGGCCGTGCGCGTCGACCGCTCGCCGCTCAACCCGCTGCCGGGCTGCGCCTGGCTCTCCACGGCGCTCGTCGCGGCGGCGACGCCGCTGGCGCTGTGGTTTGCGAGCGAGGCGCTGTCGCCGCACTGGCGGCCGCTGGAGCTCCGGTGATTGTCTGCTGGGGCCGCGCGGCACACGCGCGCCGGCCGGCACCACGCGCGCGCCGGCCGGCGTCACGCGACGCCGGGCGGCTGCCGCGCGCGCCGTGCACTCCCTGGCCTGGCTGAAGCTGTGCGCAACCGACGCCGCCTGCCTTGAGCGAGCGTCGAATGCCTGGCGCGCGCCCCCAGGCGGGCAAACACTTGACTGCATGGCGAGGCAGGGTTGCAAACCGCGAACCGCCCATGACCCCGTTGGGCGCGCTCGCCGAGCCCCCTTGTGAACCTGGTGACGGCGCGCACGAACTCGGTTCGGCCAGCATGATCTGCAGAGTTTTTTGCACTTGATCGGTGGATGGGCGCGGGAGGTTGTGTGAGGGGTGGGGCCGCGCGCCGGCACGGGCCGCGCCATTGAACTCACGGGCCTGACAGGGGCGGTTCTTTGCGTGCACGAGGCTAGAGGCTGCGGCCGCCGTCTCGTGATTGATGTCTGTTTGACCGCCCGCGGCGGTCGGCGGTCAGCGGGAGGCTGCGTCGAGGGACGCCGGGCGGGCGCCCCGATCAACGCGCGGGCCATGGCTCCCGACATGTGCGGAGGGCCGCGGCCTGCAACGTGCGCTGCACGCGGTGAACTATGTCGGCTCCGGGCAGGCGTCGGGTGCGCCGCAGGCCTGCTCGAGCTCGCTGCCGGCGCGGAGGCCACCCCTCGGCAGCACAGGCGCTCTCGACCGTTAAGCCCGCACCAGCCTCGCAGCGCAGGTCCCGCACGCGTCGTACGACGCCCCGCGCGCCCGCGCAGTGCTCGCATTCTGGCCACCGCGGCGCATGTTGCAGCACCGCACCGACCGCTCGCAGACGAGCACCGCCCAGCGCGTGGCGCACACGACTCGCGCCGCCCAGCCCCCGCACGTCTGCCTGGGGTCAGAACGCTCGACTACGCTGCCCCCGCCCGCACACACATGTGACCCGGCTGCACAGCTGGCTCAGCACACTGCGACACGAACAGCCTGCTTCTCAGCAGGCCTGCAGTCCAGCACCCAATGTGTGTTGTGCCTCGGCCGCGCTGCACAAGCTGTGCGCCAATGTACACCACCGAGCGGCCAGCGCGGCGCGCCCCACCGCCGCGGCCCCCACAGCGCGCGCGCAAGCCGGCGCGTCGCAGCGCCGGCGCCGCCACGCTCACGGCACGAGCGTGACGGCCACCGGGCGCGCCGGCAGCTGCGCGAGGCCGAGCACGAGCCCCACGGCCAGCAGCGCGAGCAGCAGCAGCCCCGCGAGCGTGAGCATCGGCACGACGGGCAGCACGAGGCGGGGCACCATGCGCTTCGCCTCGAGCGCGTGGGCCATGTCGGCGATGGTCACCTCGGGCGATATGTAGCTCTCCGGCGTCATGCCCAGCTCGCGCGCCGCCTTGCCCGCGTCGATGACCGGGCAGCGGTCGAGCATGGCGGCCGCGAGGTCGCGCGGCAGCCCGAGCAGCGGCGACACGGCGAGCACGCCGAGGCGCGGCCCGACCGCGCGCGGGACCCAGCGGCGCGGGCACTCGCGGCGCAGCACCGCCATCGCGTCCAGCAGCAGGTACCCGCTGCGCGCGTTGACCAGGTAGCGCCCGCCCGCGAGCGGGCTCTCCATCGCCGCGACGTGCGCGCGCGCGACGTCGCGCACGTCGACGATGCCCATGGCGATGCGCGGCGCGAACGGCCACATCGCGCCGCTGAGCATGCTGAGGCACTGGCCCACGCTCTCGCCGTCGACGCGCGCCGAGAGCGGCGGCCCCCAGATCGCGCCCGGGTTGATGCTGCAGAGCGACCAGCGGCCGCCGGCCGCCTTGCACAGCTCGTACGCGCGCTGCGGGCGGCGGCGGCGGCGGCGGCGGGCGGCGGCGCAGGCGCGGGGTCGGCGGGGCGCCGCGGCGCCGGCGGCGCCGCGGCCGCTGGCGCTGCCGCCAGCTGCTGGCGCTGCCGCCAGCCGCGTCCGCGCCCGCGCCCGCTGCCGCCGCCGCCAGCTCCCACGCGCGGCGGGCCCGGCCCGGCGGGCGCACCTGCTCTGCGAGCTTCTTGCTGTGGAAATAGGGGAACTTGGTGGCGCTGGCGCTGACGTTCCAGTCCGCCTCGGTGAACACGTGGCCCTCGCCGCGCTCAAACGCGTCGGTGAAGACCGCCGCCGTCGACGACGTCACGACCACGCGCCGCACGCTCGGGCTCGCGTTGACCGCGGCGAGCACGTTCTCGGTGCCGAGCAGCGCCGGCCGGATGAGCTGCTCCTCCTCCTGCGCGGGCGGCGGCGGCCGGTGAGCGCGCGCGGCAGCCCCGGCCCGGCCGCGGCCACGGCGGTGCGCGGCAGCGGCGGCACCGCGCCGCTGCCGCCCGCGCGGCCGCCAGCCTGCACGCCGCGTGGCGCCGCGGCGGCGCCCCGCAGCTGCGCGCCGTGCATGTGCGTCCTGGGCCGCCCCCGCCCCCGCCCCCGGCCCCGCGCCCTGCTCGCCTGGCCTGGGCGATAGTCAATCTTGTACGGCGAGGCGGTGTGAATGACGTAGGTGCAGCCCACCACGGCCTCGTGGAAGGCGCCCGGGGCGAGCAGGTCGGCGGCGAAGAGCTTCAGGCCCTCCGCCGCGTGCGGCAGGGCCTGCAGGTGGCGCACGGCCGCCTCATTGCTGGGGTCGCGGCAGGTCCCGTGCACGAGGTAGCCCTTCTCCAGCAGGCGCTGCACGATGTGCCCGGCCACGTAGCCGGTCGCGCCCGTCACGCACACGCGCACGCCGCAGCCCAGCTCCAGCGCCATCCGCCGCGCCGCCCTGGTGGCAAAAGAGGCACTTCTACAGCAGCACCAGCAGGCGGCAGCAAACCGGGCGCGACGGCGCTCGCCGCAGCCGCTGCCGCCGCCGCTACAGCAGCACTACACCGCGCGGCCCGGCGCCACGCCGCAAGGCAGCAAGCGCTCCGTGAGTCGACGGACGCGACGCCCAGCACGTCGCGACGCCCGCGCCGCGCGGAGCGTGCAGGCACCGGGGGGCGCGGAGCAGCAGCAGGACGGGCGGGTGCCTCTGCGCGTGGAGGTGGTGGCGCGCGCCCTAACGACCCCACATGCGATGCCTGAGCTGTGCGACGGCCGGCCGCGGGGGCAGCTGCTTTTGCCTTGGCCCGCGCATGGACAAAACCAGTGTGACGCCGCCGAACCGCCGCCGAACCTGTGACCCCTTTGAACCGGGCGACCGCTGGACAGGTCGCAGCGCACGGTTTACAGGCCTGCGCCGCCGGCCGCGCGGCGCGCCGCCGACGTCCGCGGGCGCTGGGGCGCACTGGGGGCCGGCGCCGGCCGGCGCCGCGCGGCGCAACGCGCAGCCGCGAGGCCGCACGCTCCGCAACGCTGCGCGCGCAGCACGCTCCCTCCTCGCCGCACGCCAACAACATTGCTCGCGCGCCCTCGCTCGCCCTACGCCGTCTCCACCTCGACGACCTTGAACGAGCTGCGGATGACGTCGAGCCCCGGCTTGTCGGCGTCGTACGTCTCGCTGCTCGTCTGCAGGCGCAGCTCGTACAGGCGCTTGTTGGCGACGCCGAGCGTGGTCAGGAAGCGCCGGTCCCACTCCACGCCATAGTCCGCCATCAGCTCGCCCTGCGCGGCACCACGCACGCGCGCGCGCGGACGCACACGCCGAGTGGGCGGCGGGCCCGGCGCCCCGCCCCCCCCCCCCTGCGCGTGCAGGAGGGGCGCCGGCCGCGCGCGCACGGCGCGGCGCGGGCCGGCGCGCCGCGAGCCGCCGCACCTGCGTCGCGACGTAGGGGCTGCGCGACGCGTACGAGGCCATGCGGATCTGGCGGCGCGGCGCGGGCGGCGCGCGTCAAGACGCGGCCGCGCCCGCCGCCGCGCCGCCGGTGCCCTGCCCTGCGGCCGCTCCGCTGCGCGTGCGAGGCGTCCCGTCCCGCTGCCGCCCCAGCGCGCCGCCGCCTTCGCCCGCCCCGCCTGTCCCGCTGCCCGCCCCGCTGCGCGCCGCGCCGCCGCCGCCGCGCCTCGATGTCGTAGTACGTCCGCCCGTCCGCGCCGTCGCGCGCGGCGGCGCCGAGGATCGCGCCCTCGCGCCGCACGCCGAGCCGCGTCGACATGAACTCCTTGTTCAGATACTGGTCCAGCAGCCGCGCCGCCGCGTCGGCGGGGCTGCCGAGGTCGGCGACCGACGCGAAGCTGCGCGCGTGCCGCGCGCGCGGCGCCGGGCGCGGCGTCGGGCGTCGGGCGTCGGGCGTCGGGCGGCGGGCGGCGAGCGGCGAGCGCGGCCCCCGCGGCGCGGCGCGGGGCGGCTTGCGCGGGACCCCGCGGGTGCAGCGCAGCCGGACCGCGAGCTGGAGGGGCTTGAGATGTCGACGAAGAGGTTCTGGTCGACGTTGAAGGGGTTGCGGAGGAAGATGTCGTTGCCGCTGCTCGTGACGGCGGTCCAGGTCTCGGGGCAGACAAAGCTGTAGCCGTCCAGCCTGCGCGGGAGGACGCGCCAAGGCGGGCGCGCGGGCACCGGCGGGGTGGCGGCGCGGAGGCACGCGCGGCACGCGCGCGCGCAAGTTCGCGCGGGCGCGGCGCGCGCCGGCGCGGCGAGGCCGCTGCGCCGCGCCGCGCACCGGTCGAGCTGCGCGCGGAAGCCGTCCGGGACCTCCAGGAACGCGCCCGCGGGCCGGGGCGCGCCCGCTAGGCCCGCGCCGGCCGCCAGCAGCCCCGCCGCGCCGAGCAGCTGCCGCCGCGCCACGCGCGCCGGCGCGCCGCTGCCGGCGGCCCGCTCCCGCTGCTGCTGCTGCTGCTGCCGCTGCTGCTGCTGCTGCGCGCCGGCGCGCACCCTCAGCACGCGCACTGTCACCCGGACCGGCCGCGGTGCGCTGCAGGCGCGGAACGGCTGCGCCGTGTGCAGGCCTGCTGCTGCTGCTGCCATGGCGCTCGTGGCGCGGGCGCAGGAAGCAATTGCGTCGGCCGGGACGGTCCGGGGGCGAGATCTGGAGGCGGTGGCGGCGCGGCGTGGCCGGGCGCTGCCTGGGCGCGGAGTTGGCAGGGGTTGGCCGCATAACAGCGCCTGCTGCCGATGCCCCACGCGACGTCAGCCCACACGACGACGCACAGCCGACCACCTCGACCGCAGGCCCGCTCCCGGACCGCGCGTGGCAGCAGGCGCCCCGACGCCTCGGCACCGCGCAGGCGCCCTTGCGCCGGCCCCGCGGGCGCGCCTCGCGCCAGCAGACCTCTCCCGGCCCAGCGCCGCGGCGCGCCGGCGCGCCATGGCGCCGCTGCGCGCGCTGGGAGCTCGCGCGGAGGCCCGGGCGCGCGGCGAGGCGCCCCGGCGAGCCCTCCCCGGCGCCCCCGGGACGCCCCGTGCCCGCCGGCAGCCCGCGAGCGCGCGCTGCGCGGCACCCGGCGCGGCGGCGGCGTCGGCAGCGGCGCCGGCAGCAGCTGCGGCGGCGCCGCCGGGGCGCGCGCCGTCGCCGGCGGCGCTGCCGCCCCTGCCGCCGCCGCCGCCGCCGCTCAAGTCGCCGCCGGTCATCCACACGACCGCGTACCTGCAGCAGCAGGGCACGCTGGTGGTGAGCGCGCGGGGCGCGCGCGGCGTTGTTGGGCCCAGCGCGCGCCGCGCGGCACGAGAGACCGGCGCGTCGCCCGCGGCGGCCCTGCCCCACCGCCCCGCCGCGCCGCGCAGGTGCCGGAGCTCCCGGCCGGCAGCTGGGAGGAGAGCGACGCGGCCGCGGCGGCGCTGCAGCGCGCCGGCCTCGACGACAACGCGCTCGTCTGGGCGCTGCGCAAGTGAGGGCCGCACCCCCGCGCCCCCGCGCCGCTTGCCGCGCGCCCGCGCGCCGCGCGCCCGCGCGCCGCGTGCCCGCGCGCCCACGCCCGCGCGCCCACGCCCGCGCGCCCACGCCCGCGCGCCCACGCCCGCCCGCACCTGCAGGGTGGACGACCAGCTGAACGCGGTCGAGGCGCGGCCGAGCCAGGTGCACCAGGCGATCTACAAGCTCAGCACCGGGCCCGTCGGCCAGGCGACAAGCGCGGGCGTGCAGGTGCGGGCGCGCGGGCGCCGCTCGGCCGCGGGCGCGCAGAACCGCGCCGCCGCGCTGCGCCCGCGCGGGCGCCGAGCGCGGCGGCGGCCGACCGACCGAGCGCCCGGCGCGCTGCCGCAGACGGCGGCCAAGCTCACCATGACGGCGACGCTCGGGGCGGCCAAGGCGGCGGCGCCGGTCGGCAAGTGGGCGCTCGCGGCGGGCTTCAAGGCCGCGGCGGGCCTCGTCGGCGCGGCGATGGCGCAGGAGCAGCGGGCGAAGCAGCAGGAGAAGCAGCAGCAGAAGGCCGGCGGCGGCGGCAGCAAGGGCGCGCGCAAGTGACGCCCGCGGACGGCGCAGGGGGCGCCTGGCGCCCCCCGCCAGTGCAGCCCGCCCACCATCGCAGCGCAGGCGGGCGGGCGGCAGCATTCGAGGCAGAAACCACTGGGCGGGTGGGCGGCGGGCGCAGCGGCAGGCCGCGGCGGTGTGTACACGTACACGTATCAGCAGGGGTCTGTGCATCAGTCGGGCGGGGTGTTGGTGGCGGCAGGCGTTGGTGGCGGCAGTGAATTCGCCGCCTGGGCACGAACGGCGGGCGGGCGGTCACTTAACGGCGCGCGCGGTGGAGACGGCTGGCCGCGCGCGACCGACAGCAGAGGCAGCCCCACACAGCCAGCGGCGGCGCCGTCAACACTGCCCTCCGGCCTTCCGGCGCGCGACCGCCGACCCCGCCCCCGCCGCCGCCCGCCATCCGCGTGCCAGAGCGGCCACGCTGGTGCCAGAGCGGCCGCGCTGGGATCGCGCCAGGCGCTCCTTGTGCCATGCACAGCCTCGTCAGCGGCGGCTCCTGGGGCGGCTGGGGCCGGCACCCGCTGCAGCAGCAGCGCGCCCGCGCCGCCCGCCTGCGGCGCCGGGCAGCATCCGGCGACGCGCTCAGCAACAAGGGGTCCTACTGGGAGCGCGTTCAGGTTGCGGCCGCGATCGCCGCGCGCTGCCGGCGGCGGCGGCGGGCCCGGCCGCGCAGCGCCGCTCTCACGCCGCTGCCGGCCGCCGCGGGGTGGGCGCGGGGCGCCGCTGCAGGGCCTGCAGGGCCCCCTCAAGGCGGGGCTGATCTCCGGCAGCCTGTCGGCGGCGGGCGACCTGCTCGCGCAGTTCCTCACCGCCCACTTCGCGCAATCGGGCGGCGCCGCGGCGCCCGCGTACGACGCGGCGCGCACCGCACGCATGGCGGGCTTTGGCGCCGCCTTCTACGGCCCCTATCAGTTCTACTGGTACAACCTGCTCGACTGGCTCATGCCCCTGCGCAGCACGCCCAACTTCCTGGCCAAGGCGCGGCCGATGGCGACGGCGCGGCGCGCGGCGCGGCATTCGCGCGGCGGCGGCGAGCGCGCCGCCCCCGCCTGCCCCGCCCCGCTCCAGGTGACGGCCAACCAGCTGCTGCTCGCGCCGGTGACGCTGGCGGTCGTGTTTGCGTGGAACCTCGGCCTCACGGGGCAGGGCGCGGCGGTGCCGGCCAAGATCCAAAACGACCTCGTGCCCGCGATGGTCAACGGTGACGCCTGCGCAGCGCTGCGCCGCCGCGTGCCGCCGCGCGCCGGTCGCCGCGCCTCCGACCGGGCGCCCCCACCCGGCGCCGGCGGCCGCCTGACGCCGCCGCGCTGCCGCGCCGCCGCGGCAGGCTGGAAGTTCTGGGTGCCCGCGGCGAGCCTCAACTTCTGCGCCGTGCCGCTGCGGCACCAGGTGCTGTACATGAGCTGCTGCGGCATGCTGTGGACTGCCTATCTCTCCTACATCTCCACCGTGGCCGTGCGGCAGCCGGCGCCCGCGCCGGCGCCCGCGGGGCGCGGCAGGCGCAAGTGAGGCGGAGCGTGCGGCGGCCGCGGCGGGGGCGGCGTGGCTGGCGCGCGTGCGCGTCTCGTCTCGTTGCACGCCGCGCGCGCACGAACCCGCGCCGCCTCACGCCCGGCCCTCGGGCCGCAGCAGCACCGCGGTGGCGCTGCTGAAGCGCCGCGCCTCGTCGCTGTGCAGCGCGCGCTGCTCCTGCAGCACGGCCGCCGGCACGCCCTGCGTGGCCGCGCGGCCGGCCGCGCCGCAGCGTGGGCGCGAGGCGCGCCGCCCCCCACCCGCTGGCAGGGGGCGCGCGCGGCGCCGCGCACCTGCAGCGCCTGGTGCTGGGCCATGATGCAGGTAAAGCCCTCCAGCGCGGCCCGCAGCCCGCCGTACGCGCCGACGATGCGCCGCGCCGCCTGGCCGACGCCCTCGGCCACGCCCAGCTCGCCGCCGGCGCCGCCGGCCGCGGCGTGCTGGTCGCTGGCCGCCTCGGCCCACACGGACAGCTCCTGCGCGTGCGCGCCACGGCCGGTCAGCTGCCGCCCGGCGGGCCGAGCGCCGCCCCTGCATACAGGCGGGCCGCCGCCCGGCAGAGCGCAGCCCCCGCCGCACCGTCGAGTAGGTGGCGTCAAACGTCCGCATCTCACGCACCAGCCGCTCCAGCGCCGCCTCGGCCTGCGCGACCTGCGCCTGCCACTCACGCCCGCCCGCGCCCTCGCAGCCGCCCGCGCCGGCCGCGAGCAGCTCCGCCAGCTGCTCCCGCAGCGCGCCCGCGCGCGCCGCGACCTGCTCGTGCAGGCGCGGCAGGCGCTGCGCCGCGCCCTGGTCGCTGCGCGGGCGCGGCGGTCGGCCGCGGGCGCGGGCGCGGCGGTCGGGCCCGGGCCGGCGGCGCGCCGCACTGCGGCGCGCGGGGGGCCCGGCCGCCAGCCACCCCGCCAGCCAGCCACCCCGGCGCCAGCGCACACGCGCCTGTACGTCCGCAGCGCGTCGCTCATGTCTGCAGCAAACAGCTGGAGCGCGTCGCTTGTGAGCTTGCCCAACTGGCCGCACGCGTGGCCCAGCAGCTGTGAGACCGCGGCGTCGCCAGGCGGGGGCTGCCCCCCGCCGCTGCCGCCGCGCTGCTGCTCCATCGCCGCCGCCAGCTCCGCGAGCTCCAGCAGCAGCACCGTGTCGCGCGCCGTGTCGCCGCTGCAGCCCTGTCAGTCGCGGCGCGCCGCGGCGCTCGTCGCCGGCGGCGCGCGCTGCGGGCGCTGCAGCCACCCGGGCGCCCCGCCCTCCCGCCGCACCGCACTCACCCGTATCTGCGCCGCCGTTGCCGCCACGCCCAGCATGCTTAGCACCGCCCGGCAGCCTGCGGCGTCGGCGCGCGCGCGCGTCGGCCAGCTGCGCGCGGCGGCCCCGCTGCCCGCTGCGGCGCCAGGCGCAGCCTCTGCCTCACGCTCGGCGAAGCGCTCGTCCTCCGCCAGGCCCTCGGTGGCCGCGTGCACGTCGAGCGGCAGCGCGTCCAGGCTCGCGCCGCCGAGCAGCCTGCGCGCGGCGTGGCAGCGATGGAGCCGCCTGCGGCGCGCGCCCGGGCCCCGACCGCGCGCCTCCAGCGGCCCGCCCCCGGACCTGGCCAGCAGGGCGCGCAGCAGCTGCTCCCGGCGCGCGCCGGGGTGCAGGACGGCGACGTCCGCCGCGGCGCCCGGCGGCAGGTCCAAGCCTGCCAGCGCCGCCCGCAGCTGCTCCATCTGCGCTTCCACGACCCTCTCCATGCCTGGTGCGCGCGCGGGCGTTGCGGGCGGCCGCGGAGGCTCTGCGGCGGCGCTGCTGCAGCAGCGGCGGCGGCGGCGGTTGGCCGAGGCGTTTTGCGCCCTGGGGCGGGCGGGCTGCGGCGCTCGATTCGGCCCAGCGGCGGCGGGCGGGCCGGGGAGGCTCGGGGGCGGCGGCGCGGTTTTTGAGCGCGCCGTCAGTTCGCGTGACGAACGAGCGCCGCCCGCTGCATTACCCGATTGGGATGGAGTTCCTGCTACCACTACTGACCAGCTACAGATCAGCTGAAGCTTCTCGGCCGTCTGCACAAAGCCGCCGCCCTCGTGCGCCCCCGGTGCCGCCTGCGCTCTCACCCCGCCGCCTACCGCCTCGCCCCGGGCGGCTGCGGCGGGGCCGCCGCCGCGGGCGGGGCCGCCGCCGCGACGCCGAGCCCGCGCGCCACGGCGGACAGCGACGCCACGCTCAGCGCGGCGGCGCCCACGCGCTCCTGCGCGGCCTTGACGCTCGCGCGCGCGCGGCGGCGGCCGACTCGGCGAGCGCGGCGCGCGCGGCCGCGGTCTCGTGCGCCGCCGCGAGCCGGCCGCCCACCGCCTGCGCGTCAAGCAGCGCCGCCGCGGCCGCGTCGGCGGCGGCCTGCGCGTCGCGCCACGCGTCGGCGGCCTCGGCCGCCACGCCGCGCTGCGCGTCGAGCTGCGCCGCCGCGGCCGCGGCCGCGCGCTGCGCCGCCGCGAGCAGGCCCGCCTGCAGCGCGGTCGCGTTGACGCCCGCCGGCGCGCCGGTGGCACCGCCCGTGCCGGGCGCCGCGCGCGCGGCGGACAGCGCCGCCTGCGCGGCCGACAGCGCGCCGCGCAGGCTCGCGATCTGGCGCTCCGTCGCGGCGAGCGCCGCGTCCGCGGCCGCCGACGCGGCCTTGGCCGCCTCGAGCCGCGCGAGGCCGTCCGCGACCGCGGCCGCCGACGCGTTGTACGCCGCGCGCGCGCCGGCGACGCGCGCGAGCGCGTCCCGCACGCCCGCCGCCGCGGCCGCGAGCTCTGGCTCGCCGCCCAGCACGCGGCCGAGCTCGGCCGCCGCCGCGTCGGCGGCCGCGCCCGCGCCCGCGAGCCGCGCGGTCGCCTCGTCGAGCCCCCGCCGCGCCGCCGCCTCGGCCGCCTCCACGCTCGCGTTGGCAGGCGCCGCCGCGAGGGCGTCGCGGTCGCCGCCCTGGCCGCCGCCCGGGGCGGCGTCAGGGAACGAAGCGATGGAGAAGACGCCGCCGCCGCCGTCCCCGCCGCCGCCGCCGCCAGCGAGCGCCGCCGCGCGCGCCGCGAGCGCGGCCTTGGCCGCCGCGAGCGCGCCCGCGGCGTCGCTGAACGCGGCCGCCGCGCCCGCCGCGTCGCCGCGCGCCGGCGCGGCCGCCAGCATGGCCGCCTTGGCCGCGTCCGCGGCGGCCGCCGCGGCCGAGAGCCCCGCGTCCGCCGCGTCGGCGACGCGGCCCGCCGACGCGGCGTCGCCCTCCGCCGCCGCGACGCGCGCGCCGAGCGCGCCCAGCGCCGCCTGCGCGCGCGCGAGCTCGCCCGCGGCCGCCGACCGGTCGGCGAGCGCGGCCGCGGTCGCGTTCGCGCGCGCGTCGCCCGCCGCGATCGCGTCGCGCGCGGCCGTGAGCTCGGCGCGCCGCGCCGCGGCGCCCTCCTCCTCCTGCCACGCCGCCTTGTCGGCGTTGATGAGCTCCAGCTGCGCGGCCTCGTACGCCTTGAACGCGGCGTCGGCGGCCGCCTCGGCGGCCGCGAGCTCCTGCCGCCCCTCGTCGAGCTGCGCCACCGACCTGAGCAGGCCGCCCGCCTCAAACAGCGACTCCTTAGCCGCCGCCGCCGCCGCGCGCGCCGCGCCCGCCGCGCTCGCGTCGAGCCCGTCCGACAGCGCCCCGAGCGCGGCCGCGTCCAGCGGCGCGCCGGCCGGTGCGCCGGCGTCGGCGGCCGCGCCGGCGGCGGGCGCGGCAGCGCCCCGGCGCGCGCGCCCTCGCCGGCCTGCAGGCCGTCGGCCGCGGCCGCGGCCGACGCCGACAGCGCGGCGCTGATGCCGCGCAGCCGCGCCAGCTCCGCCTCGGCCGCGTCAAACGCCTGCTGCGCGCCGCGCGCCGCCGCGGTGGAGTCGAGCAGCGCCGCCTGCAGCGGCGCGAGGCCCGCCTGCTGCTGGTCCACCCCGGCCTGCGCCGCGTCGACCTGGGCCACCGCGGCGTCCTCCTCGGCGTCCGCCGCCGCGGCGGCCGCGCCCGCCGCGGCCTCCCGCGCCTTGGCCGCGTCCACCGCCGCCGCGGTCGCGTTGACCGCCGCCGTCGCGGCCGCGGCGGCGTCCGCGGCGGACGCCGTGGCCGCCTGCGCCGTCGCGAGCGCGGCGGCCAGCTGGTCGGCCTTCGCCGCGGCGGCGCGGACCTGCCCCGTGAGCTCGTCGACCTGTCGCTGCAGCTGGGACGTGGCGTTGGCGTCCTGCGGGCGCGCGCGGGCGCGCGGGGCGGGCGTCGCGGCGCGGTCAGGGGGGCGGCCCAGCGCGCCCCTAGCGGCCTCGCCGTGCGGCGGCGCGAGGGGCGCCCGCCGCTGCCGCCCGGCACCGCCCGCACCTTGGCGGCACTCGCCAGCCCCGCGGCGGCGGACGCGAGCTGGCCCTCCAGCGTGGCGCGCTGCTGCCGCCTCGCGGCGAGGTCGGTCTGCGCGCCCGCCTCGTCGGCCTTGGCGTTCTGCAGGCCCGCCATCGCGCCGCTCAGGCGCCCCTGCGCCTCCAGGCTCGCGCCGACCGCGGCGGAGAGCTCCGCCGTGGCGGCCTGGTGCGCGGCGCGCGTCGCGTTGACGGCCGCGGCCGCGGCCGCGAGCGCGCCGCGCCGGCCCGCGAGCCCCGCCGCCGCGGCCGCGAGCGCGGCCTCGCGCTCCGCCAGCGCGGCTGCGGCCGCCTCGTGCGCGGCGCTCGCCGCGGCGAGCTGCGCCTGCAGGCCCTCCACGCGCGTCTGCGCCGCGCCGAGGTCGGCCGCGGCGGCGCGGAAGCGCGCCTCGGCCGCCGCCGCCGCCGCCGCACGCGCCGCGGCCGCGACCTTCTGCTCCGCGAGCGCCGCCGCGGCGTCCTCGCGCTGCCCCTGCACCGCGAACACCTCGCCCTGCGCGGCCTGCAGCGCCGCCGCGAGGGCCTCGAGCCCCGCGCGCACGCGCTCCTGCTCCGCCGCCGCCGCCGCGGCGCTGTCGGTCGCGTTGGCCGTTGACAGCTGGGCGTGGAGTTTGAAGTAGTCAGCCATGGACCCGATCTGCGCCGCCAGGCTGTTGTGCTGCCCCAGCAGCGCGTCCACGCGGTCCTCGGCCGCCTGCCACGCCGCCTCGGCGGCGGCCGCCTTGTCGTCAGCCAGCACGACCAGGCGCTGCGCCGCGTCGGCGCCCGCCGACGCGAGGCGCGCGCCGAGCTCGCGCGCCGCGACGTCGCGCCGCGCCGCCGCGACCGCGGCGCCGAGCGAGGGCAGCTGGAGGTCGCGGATGCGCGCGTCGAGCGCCGCGAGCTGCTGCGGCACGCGCAGCGCGGTCGCCTCGGCCGCCTTGAGCGCATCGCGCGCCTCGGCCAGCACCGAGGCCGCGCCGGCGCGCCGCACGCGGGCCTTGTCCTGGTTGGCCTTGGCGTCCTGCGGCGGCGGCGACGTGCGGGCGCGCGCGCGGCCATGGCTCACGGCCGCCGACGGCGCGGGGGCTGCGGCGCGGCGCTCTCCGGCCGCCGTCCCGCGTGGCGCGCGCTGCGCACCGCGAGCTTCTGCTGCGCCGCCTCAAACGCAGAGCGCGCCGCGAGCGCCGCGGGCGTGCCCAGCGCCGCCACGAGCGTGGCGTTGGCCTTTTCGAGCGCCTTGGTCGCAAACGCCAGCTGCAGGCTCGCCGCCGTCCAGCCCGCGTCGGCCGCCATGGTCGCGCCGCTCGCGCTCGCCAGCTGCGCGGGCAGCGCGCGGCGGCGGGGGGTCGGCGGCAGCGCGGCGGGGCGGGGCGCGGCCCCGCCTGCGCGGCGGGCGCTCACCCTGAAGTGCGACGCGCCCAGCGCGGCCGGCACGGTGGCGCCGAGCGCCAGCACCTCGCGCTTCTGCGCCTGCGCGCCGCGCAGCGCCTGCTGCGCGGCGTCCAGCCTGGCCTGCGCCGCCGCGAGCGCGGCCTGGGCCGCGCTGCGCGTGGCGTTGGCCTGGTACGACACGTTGGTCGCCCCGGCATAGAGTTTCGCCGCGACGGGCTTGGCCGCCTAGGCAAAGCGCGCACGAGCGGCGGCACACGCGCGCACGAGTGAGCGAGCACGCCGTTCGAAGGCCGCCCTGCCCGGGGCCAGCTGCCGGCCGGGCCGGGGGCCACGCCCCGCCCGCGCGCGCGCGCGCGCGCGCGGCACGCGCCGCGCACCAGCACGGCGTTGAGCCGCCGCTCCGCGTCGACCTTTGCCGCGAGCGCCTCGTTGAGCTCGTCCGAGGTGCGCTCCTTCTGGCGCAGCGCGCCCGCGAGCGCCTTTTCGAGGGTGGTCACGTTCATGCGCGCATAGAGGGCCTGCAGCTTCAGCGCCTGCTGCTTCGCCTGCGCCGCGAGGAGCCGGCCCTTCAGCAGCCGCAGGCCGCGGTCCGCCTCTGCGACCTGCGGCGGCGGCGCGCGCGGGCGGGTCGGCGTCCGCGGCCGGGAGCTAACGCGCGTTGGGGCCGAGCCGCGCCGCGCCGCGCCGAGCCGCGCCCCGCAGCGCCGCGCCTTTTGCGCGGCCTCGGCGGCCGCCAGCCGCGCGGCATCCGCGCTCTGCGCCGCCGCGAGCGCGCCGGTCGACGCGTTGACAAGCTCGGCCGACGCGTTGGACGCCGCCTGCTGCACCAGCAGCAGGTCGGCCTGCGTCATGTCATACGCCGCGCGCGCCGCGGCCTTGGCGACGACCGCCTGGTCATACGCCGCCTGCCGGGCCTGGGTGTCGGCGGCCGCCTCGTCCGCCGCGCCTCGCGCCGCCGCCTCGGCCGCCTGCGCGCTGGCCAGCGTGGCGTTGGCCTGCGCCAGCACCGCCTGCTTCGCCGCCAGCTCGGCGGTCGCGTTGCGCAGCCCGCGCTGCGCCTCGTCCAGCTGCTTCGCCACCGCCGCCGCCGACGCCGCGCGGAGGCTGGCGACCAGGCCGCCCAGCGTCTGGTTGCCCGCAGACGCGTTGCCCTGCGCGCGGCGCGGCGGCGGTGGGCGGGCGCCGCGCGCCCAACGCGGCGCGCGCGGTCGGCCAGCGCCGCCAGCGGCGGCCCTGGCCACCGTCGCCAGCCTTCGCACACGCACCTGCGGCCCCGCTGGCGCTGCTGCCGCTGGAGCTGCTGCTGCTGCTGCAGATGCTGCAGGCGGAGCTGCTGGCGCTTGCATCTGCGGCGGAGCTGCTGCTGCGGCCCCCGGCGCCGCCGAGAGGGGAGCAGCAGCTGCGCCGCCGGCAGCTGGCTCGCCCAGCACGCCTGCGCGGGCGGGGCAGCGGCAGCGGCGCGCGCGTCAGCTTCAGGTCGTGAGCATCATGAGAAGCTCGCTCAGCCACACGCCGCATGCGCCAGGCGCTGCAGCGCCGCGCGTGGCGCCCAGCGCCACCTGCGCATGCCAGCCCCGCCAGCAGCAGTGCCGCCAGCCCCAGTCGCCTCCGCGTGTGCGCCATCACGCTCTTCTGGTCCTTCCGACTGTCACGGAGCACTGCGCATCGCGCCGGCGCGGTCCCCGGTAGCTGCTGGTGCGCGGGCAGCAGTTGTACGCGCGCGCTTGTCCGCGCCGACGTTCGACGCAATGCCCTGCCGTGTCGAGAGGTCTTTTCGCAGCTGGCTCGAGCTACTGGCGCTGCCCGAGTGGCGCAGTGGCGGGGTGAGCGAGAGGCGGCGGCAGCGGCACTACACCGCCGTTCTGCAGAACCAAGCTGGGCGAAACAGGCACCCAACGTTCCCAGCCGCGCGTGGGAGAGTCGGTTGCAGAGCTGCGCGCAACGAGCGACCCATCGGGCAGCTTGCAGCCTGCGCGGCCACGGCCGGTGAGGCTGCCGCTGCCAGCATCACTGCTGCATGGCCTCCGACGGCCCCGCCTCGCCACCAGCAGCCGCCGCCGCCTTCGCCGCCTCCTCCTTTTCCCACAGCATGCGCAGCCGCTCCGTCTCGCGGTGGTCGGTGCGCACGCGCTTGATCTGATCCAGCTGTGGCGGCGCGGCGGCGCACCGGCGGGCCACGCGTGAGCGCGCCGCGCGGCGCACCGCCAGCGAGCCTCGACCGGCGCAGCCAGCGCGCGCGCGCGCGCGCGCGCACGCACCTCGTCCCTGGTGTAGACCTTTCGCTTGAAGCCCTCGTGGTAGTAGCCGCCCGCCCCGCCCTCGGCCGCGGCGGCCGCCGCCTCCTCCGCATCTACCCGGCACTCCAGCGCGCCGCGCAGCGCGCCGGGTAGCAGCATGTCGGTGGCGTCCGCAAACTCGCCGCCTGCGACCGACGGGCGGGGCGGTGAGCCAGCGGGGTGGCGGGCGGGCCACGTGCGCCACCCACGGCTGCGCGCGGGGCGGCCAGCCGTACGCGCGCGCGCCCCGCCGCTCACCCTCGCCCGCGGGCGCCGCGACGCCGACGTGCGCCGACTCGGTCTCCAGCAGCAGCACGCCGCCGGCGACCCAGAGCCGGCCCTGGGCGTCAAACGTGACCGCGGCGGGGTTGGCGACGCCCGGCAGCTGCAGGCGCTGCTTCAGGCCCAGGCTGCCGGCGGCGGGGTCGAGGGCGAGCAGCTGCACCTCCTGCTGCCCCTCCACCGCGGCGGCCACGGTGCGGCCGTCGGGCGCGACGGCCAGGCTCAGCACGGCGGCGCACTGCTGGCGCCGCACCCCACGCGGGCGGTTGCCGCCGTCGTCGCCGTCGCTGCCGGAGCCAGAGCCGTCGGCGTCGTCGCCGCCGCCGCCGCCGCCGCCTGCAGCGTCCGCCGCGCCTGCGTCCTGCTCCTGCTCCGCCTGCTCGCCAGCCGCCTGCTGCTGCTCCTCTGCCTGCTGCTGCTGCTGCTGCTCCTGCTCCTGCTCGCCCTCCGGCCGCTGCTGCTGCTGCTCGGCAGCGACGTGCGTCGCCAGCTGTCGCCCGGTGTCCGCGTCCCACATCCGCACGGTCCCGTCGCCGCCGCCGCTCAGCAGCAGTTGGCGGGCGCCGGCGCCGGCGCGCGGCACGGCCGCCGAGCAGGACACAAAGTTGGTGTGGCCCAGGCAGTAGCTCTGAATCTCGTACGAGCCCTGCCCGGGGCGACGCGGGTCGGCAGGGCGGCTGCGTCGGCCGGCGCCGCGGGCGCGGCGCCGCGTGGCGCGGACACGCCGCGCCCGCCGCCGCGCAGGCGCGGCGTTGCCGCGCACCTTGCAGGGGTCTGCCGGCAGCACGCTGACGCGGAGCTTGTTGTCGCGGTCTGTGCTCGCGAGCAGCTGCTGCCCGCCCGCGCCGGCGCACGGCGTGAGCGACGTGACGACCGACTGCAGGTGCCCGAGCAGCAGCACGGGCTCCTCCGCCGCCGGCGCCGGCGCCGACGCGCCGCCGCCGCCCGCCGCGCCCGCCGGCTGCGCGGGCCCCTCCGCCGCTGCTGCCGCCGCGCCGCCCGCGGGCGGCTCGGTGGTCGCGGCAAGCACATCGCCGAAGCGGTCTGCAAAGAACACGTGCCGCCCGTCCGCGCTGAAGGCGCAGCAGCTGGCCTTCTTGGAGGCCTTGCTGCGCGCGAGGCCGGCGGGGTGGCGCGCGCGGGCGTGAGCGGGCGCGAGGCGTGCGGGGCGGCGCGCGGAGCGGCGCTGTGGGGCGGGCATCGGCCAGACCGCCGCGCCGCCGCTGGCCGCTCACAGCACGCGCAGGCAGGCCCAGTCGGACGTGCGCCACGTGCGCGCGGTCTTGTCGTCGCCGCAGGTCACCAGGTGCCCGCCGTCGGGCGAGAAGCGCAGGTCGCGCACCGCGCCGGCGTGCGACGCGTCGGCGTGCAGCGGCGGCGCCTCCGGCCGGCTGCGGTCGCGGCCGCGCGGGCGGCGCGGGGGTCGGAATCCACACGATGACGATGCCCTGGAGGCCCCGCCCCACCGCGCGGCATCGCGGGCGCCGCCGGGCGCCCCCGGCGGCACGGCAGCGGCAGCGGCGGGCGCGGCGGCTGCTGCCGGCCGCGCCGTGCCGCACGCGCCGGGCCGGCCGCGCCGCGCGCCCGCTGAAGCGCGCACGCTCGCACCTCAGGTCCACCACGCGCCAGCGCCGGCCGGCGGCCACCGCGACGAGGGTGCCGCTCGCGGCAATCGAGCGCGTCGTGGGGTCGGCATCGCCGCTGGGCGGCGGCCCGGGCATGCCCTTCTTCTTCCAGCGCTTGCGAGCCATGGCGGGGGAGCAGCGCGCACGGTCTGCGCGCGCCGCCGGCGGCGCCGCGGGCGTGCCCGCTGCGGCGCGACCCGTCGCGCCGGCGCGGTTCCGCTGTGCCCCTGTGCGTATGCCCCGGTGCCAGCACCCAGCCGACATCGCCGCTGCGCCTGCGGCCCACGGCACGCGGGGCGCCCGCGACGCTGCTCGACGCGCGCGCGCAGCAGAGGCTGACCGCCGGGCGCGGCCGCCGGAACGCGTCGCCCGGCCGCGCCGGCATCCCACCGCGCCAGGCTCCCCGCCACCATGCACCCCCCGGGCCGCGGGCGGCGCAGCCCGGCGCCCGGCGCGCTGGCGGCGGCGGCGGCGCACGGCTCCTCTGCGTCGCCGGCGAGGAGCGTGCTGAAGGCCAAGCTCGCGGCAGCCGTCGCGCACGCCGCCGGAGCCGCCGCCGCCGCCGCCGCCGGCGAGGCCCCACAAACGGAGGGCGCGGCGCCCCCGCCGCGCGGCGGCGCGCACGACCGGCGCCGCCTGGCCGTGGCGCTGCTGACGCAGGGGCGGCCGGAGGCGTTTGTCGACTTTTTCATGCTCACCGCGCCCAGCACCGGCGACGCGGACGGCGCGCAGCAGCACAGCAGCGGCGGCGGCGGCGCGCAGCCGCCGGCGCCGAGCCTGGCGCTGCTGTCGGGCGAGCTCGCGGCGGCGGACGAGGCGATGCGGCGCGGCGCGCCCGAGGGCGCGTTTGCGTCGTTTGCCGCTCTTGCGCGGCACTTCGCGCAGCTGGGCGCGCTGGACAGGGCGGCCATGTTCTGGAGCAAGTGCCTCAAGGTGTGTGTGTGTGTGTGTGTGTGTGTGTGTGTGTGTGTGTGTGTGTGTGTGTGTGTGTGTGTGTGTGTGTGTGTGTGTGTGTGTGTGTGTGTGTGTGTGTGTGTGTGTGTGTGTGTGTGTGTGTGTGTGTGTGTGTGTGTGTGTGTGTGTGTGTGTGTGTGTGTGTGTGTGTGTGTGTGTGTGTGTGTGTGTGTGTGTGTGTGTGTGTGTGTGTGTGTGTGTGTGTGTGTGTGTGTGTGTGTGTGTGTGCCTAGGGCGCGCTGGCCGCGCGCCGGCGCGGCGCGGCGCGCGCGACCCAGCCTCGCGCGCGCCGCGCGCAGGTCGCGGCCGACGGCGGCTGGCGCGAGGGCGAGCTGCAGGCCAGCTGCGCGCTGGGGCTGCTCTGCGAGTCGCTCGGCCGGCCGCGCCTGGCGGTGGGCCACCACGAGCGCTGCCTCGTGCTGGCGCGCGCGCTGGGGCGCGACGCCGACGCCGCGGCGGCGGCCGAGCAGCTGGTGCAGGTCTACGCGCAGCAGGCGGAGGAGTGCGCGGCCCAGGGCGACGCCGCGGGCGCGGCCGCGCACTACGTGCAGTGCCGCGACGCGGCGCTGCTCTGCGGCGACGCCACGAGCGCGGGCGCGGCGTCGCACCACCTGGGCCTGATTCACCAGGCTGCCGGGGAGTGGGAGGACGCGCTGGAGTGCCAGCGGTGCGCGCGCGGCGCCGCGGGCGCCGCGCGCTGTGCCGCGCGCGCCACGCCGCGCGTCCTGACAGACGTGCCGCGCGCGCCCTGACAGCCGCCGCCCGCTGCCCGCTGCGGTCGCTGGCCGCGCAGGCGCTACCTGGAGCTGGCGCGCGAGGCGGGCGACGCCGAGGCGGAGGGCCGCGCGTGCGCGGCGTACGCGCAGTGCCAGCAGCGCCTCGGGCAGCTCGACGGCGCGGTGGCGAGCCTGGAGAGCCTGCTCGGCGCGCCGCGTTCGCAGGACCTGCGCGGCCAGGCGCTCGCGTGCTGCGCGCTCGGCGCGCTGCTGCTGCAGCGGGGCGAGCTCGCGGCCGCGGTGGGGCACTGCGAGCGCTTCTTTGAGATCGCGCGCTCCCTGGGCGAGCGGCGGCTGCTGGACGTCGCGCGCGTCAACCTCGGCGCGGCGCGCGCGGCGCTGCGGGCGGGCGCGTACGAGCGGCTGGCCTGGGACGACGGCGGCCTGCCCGCGCTGCTCGCGTGGAAGTGCAGGCGGCAGCCGTTCTGAGAACGCCGGTTACGGCAACCGTTGCTGCGCGAGCCCATTTCGCAGTCGTGCGGCCGCGCCCCCGCCCCCGCCCCCAGCACCACCGCGCCGCCGCGGCGCGCGCTGCACCAGGTGCGTTGCTGGTGTGCGGCCAGCCGGGCGGCGACCCACGCAGTCGAGGCCCCGTCAGAGGCCAGCCGGCCCCGACCGCGCCCCGCGCGTTGCAGTCCCCCCCCCCCCCCCCCCCCTCGTCATCCACCCGTCGTCCACCACCATCAAGTGTTGGTCAACGGTTAACCGCTAGCGGTCAGCAGGAGGAGCGCCTCGGCATAGTAGCGCGCTCCTGGCGCGGCCCGCCGGCTCGCCCGCGCCGCCGGGCCGCCCGAGGCGGCCACGGCGCCGGCCGGCGGCGCGTGGCCGGGCGTCCCTTGCCGTCTTGCGCCCGGGGCCTGCGGCCAGTCAAAATCTTCGGCGCCCCGCCACGGAGAGGGGGCGGGCGCGCGTCGAGGGGCAGCAAGGGGAGAGAGAGAGAGAGAGAGAGAGCGACAGAGCGCAAGTGCACGAGAGCTGCCGCCGTGGTCGTGGCTGGAGGGTGCGCGCGCCAGCACGGCCCTACTGCGCGACCGCCTCCACGGTGGGCGCCGCGGCGCCCACCTGCCCGGCGCCGGCCGCAGGCGCGGCGGCCATGCGCGCGGGCAGCGCGGCAACGTGCTGCTGCTGCAGCGCCACGAACGCGGCGTGCGTGGCAGTGCTGAGCGGCACGCCGACCACCTGGGACGGCGCCGGCTGCCGCTGCTGCTGCTGCGGCGGCGGCGGCGACTGCTGCTGCCACGCGCCTGCCGCCGCGCCGAGCAGCGGCGGCGCCTGCTGCGGCTGCGGCGCGCCGAGCTGCAGCTGCATGCGGCTGCTGCTCGTGCTGCCGCCGCTGCCGGCGCGTGCAGCGAGCTGCGCCGCGCGCGGCGCCTGGCCGCCGCCGCAGAAGAGCGGCAGCGCGCACGTGCCCGCCGTGCTGCTGGTGCTGCTGCCGCCCCAGCTCGGGGCGCGACCAATGCCCAGCGACGGCGCGCGGCTGCCGGCGGGCGGCGGAGCGTCGCCGGCGCCGGCGCCGCCCTTCTGCAGGATCGCCGGCTGCATGCGGCCGACGAGCTGCAGCAGCTGCCCGAGCCGGCCGTCGCGGCACGGCGCGCGCGCCGCGTCGGCGCCGGCGGGCTCAAACAGCACCGGGCCCTGGCTCTTGATCGCGCGAATGCCGGAGAGCAGCTGCTCCAGGGGCAGGAACTCGTCCTCGCGCGACCCGCCGTCCAGGCCCGCCACGCCGGCGGCGCGCCGTTCTGGTCGGGGCCGGGCAGCCCGCCGACGCCGCCGCGGCGCCGCGCCGGGGCCGGCGCGGCCGCCGCCGGGCAGCAGCACGCGGCCCGGCGCCGCGCCGCCGGGCTGCACGCGGCCGGCGGGGCTGAGCGGCGACGCGCCGTCCATGCCGCCCGCGGCGAGCCCAAGGTGCCCGCACGCCGACTGGCTGCTCGTGCTGCTGCTGTGCGGCCAGGGCCCCGCGCCGCGCGCGCCCGGCGCGCCGGCCGCGGCCGCAGCCGCGCCGCCGGCGTCGCCCTCAAAGCGCCGCCGCTTGGACGCGGGGCGCAGGAAGGCGTCACCGTCGGGCGCGTGCGCCTCGCCGGGCGCGAGGAGGCCCGCGCCGCCGAGCGCCGCGGGCGCGCCGCCGTCGACGTCCATCGGCTCGCCGCCGGGCGCGCCGCCGCCGCCGGCGACGCGCTTGGCGCCCGCGAGGCCGCCCGGCCGCGCGGCGCCGCCGGGCCCGAGCGGCGACAGCCCCAGCGGCCGCGGCGCGCGGCCGGGGTGCCGCCCGCTGACGCCGCCCTCCTCCGCCGCCGCCTCCTGCTCCGTCTGGGACCAGCTGCCTGAGTCGGCCGGCGCGAGCGGCTGCACGACGGGCAGCGGCGACACGCGCGCGCCGCGCGTGCCGCCGGGCGCGGGCGACCCCGACGGCGCCTGCGCGCTGCTGCGCGGCGAGGCGTCGCCGTCGAGCCAGCGGTGCGGCACCTGGTCGAGCTTGACGCGCTCGGTGTCGCCGTCGTCGTACATGACCGTGTGCTTGCCGCTCGTCGTGGAGTAGCCGGTCACGGTGCCGCGGTAGAACACGCCGTCACCCTCCCAAAACACCTCGAGCCGGCGGCCCCAGTCGCGCTTGCGCTCGGGGTTGACGTCCATGGTGCCGCTGGTGGGCGGGGCGGCGGGGAGGGGGCGGCGGCGGCGGGTGATTGAGTGGTGGTGGAGGCGGGCAGGCGAAGGAGAGCGGCCGCGGCCGCGGGCGCGGGCGACGGCCGGCGCGGCGCGCGGCGGCGGCGCGGCGCACCGGCAGTTTTTGGCGCCGCACTGGCACTTGAAGCCCGCCGCGACGCCGGAGGAGAGGCCGTAGTGCTCAAACATGTAGTCGTACGTCAGCTCCTCCTCCGCCGCGACCGCGCGGCGCGTGAAGATGCCGATGCGCACCTCGCCCGTCGCCGCGTCGCGCCTGCGCGCGGCGGTGCGCGCGGCGGCGACGTCGGCCGCGCGTCGGTGCGTCGGCGCGCGGCAACGGCGCGGCGCGCGCGGCGGAGGGCGGCGGAGGGCGGCGGCGGCCGCGCGGCCGCGTTGCGCGCACCACTTCTGGGTCTCGCAGTTGGGGTCGCAGCAGCTGTTGAGCAGGCGCGCGGGGTTGCCTTTGCGCCGCGCGTCGATGAAGAGGCCGGGCCCCATCTCCATGATGTAAAAGTGCTGCTCCCCGCTGTCGCGCGCTGCGTCCATGCGGCGCTGCAGCTCCGCCTGGTCGATAACCTGCGTGTGCGGCGGCAGGCGCGCAACGTGGCGGCGGCGGCGCGGGGGTCGTCCCGGGCGGCGCGGGGGTCGTCCCGGGCGGCGCGGGGGTCGTCCCGTGGCGGCGGCGCGTGGCGGCGGTGCGTGGCGGCGGCGCACCTCGCCGGCGTACTCCACCACAAAGTGCCCCGCCGGCAGCGGCGCCGCGACGCGCACGCCGTGGCCGCGGTTGGCGGTGAGGAAGACGTCGAGCGGCGGGGCCTTGAGCAGGTGGAAGGGCCGGTTGGAGCAGTAGGCGCCGCAGGGGCACGTGCGCGGGTCGCAGTGAATGTAGGACAGGCGGTTCAGGCAGCCCTCGCCGCAGCCGGACGGCGCCTCGACGCCGTCGGGCCCGACCACGCGCTCCACGCTGCGTTGTTGTTGCGGCGGCGGCGGCGGCGGCGGCGGCGGCGGCGGCGGCTCGGTCGCGCGCGCTGCGCGAGCCGCCCCCCTCTCGCACCCCACGCCCCCCGCCAGCGCCCCCGGGCAGTGCGTCCCCGCGCCGCGCCGCGCGCCGCGCGCCTGCAGTTGCAGACCGAGACGTCGTCCTTGGGCATGCGCTTGGGGCGCTCGCGGCTGACAAAGAGGTTGCGCTTGAGCCACTCAAACTTGGGCGGCCGGTTGAGCAGCATCGCGCGCGGGAGCTGGAAGCCGTAGTCCGGCGCGCCGCGCGCCGGCGGCGGCGGCAGCGCCGGGCCGTGCTCGAGCAGCAGCCGGCCCACCGCGCCGTCGAGGCGGGGGTTGGGCGGCGTGAGCACGTGCGCGGCGGCCGCGGCCGCGGCGGCCGCCGCCGCCGCGGCGCTGCCGGGCGCGTTGCGCCGGCGCAGCGCGCCGGCCGAGCCGCGGCCCGACGCGGCGCCGCCGGAGCCGCCCGACGCGGGCGCGCCGCTGTGGCCGTGGCCGTGCCCGTGGTGCCCCGCGGGCGCGCCGAACGCGGCGGCGATCGCCGCGTGCGCGGCCGCCACCGCGGCGGGCAGCGGCCCCGCCGCGCGCGGCCGCCGCGGCGCCAGCGGCAGCCCCGCCGCCGCGTAGCCGGCGCCGGCGTGCAGCGGCGCGGCCTCGTGCTCGCCGTGCAGCTCGCCGTGGTGGTCCGCGGCGTCGTGGTGGTCGTCGTGCTCCGCGCCGCTGCAAAAGCTCGCAAACAGCGCCCGGTAGTAGGGCGTGGCCGCGCACACCGACACGGCCGGCACCTCTGCCACCGCCGCCGCCGCCGCCGCCGCCGCGGCGGCGCCGCCCCCGCCGCGCACGGCGGCGGCGCCACCGCGTACCGCCAGCTGGCGCTGCACGGCAGGCCCTCGCCGCCGTGCTCGTACACGGCGGGCGCATGGTGGCGCGGCGCGGCGTCGTGCGGCAGGTGGTGGTGCGCGTGGTGGTGGCCGCCGCCGCGCGGCGGCAGCGCCGCGCTCGGCGGCGCGCCGCCGAGCGCGCCCAGCCAGCCGCCGCCCAGCTGCGGGGCCTGCGGCCGCACCAGCAGGCCCAGGGCCACGCCGTCGCCCTGCACCTGCAGCTTGACGCGCACCAGCTGGCCCTCCGGCATCGCCGCGGCCTCGGCCGCCGCAGCGGCCGCCGCGGCCCTCGCCGCCGCCGCCTCGGCAGCGGCCGCCGCCGCCGCAGAGGGCCGCCGCGCCGCGGCGGCGGCGGCCGCCGCCGCCGCCCTGGCCGCCGCCGCTGCCGCGACCGCGTCCGCGGCGGCCGCGATCTCCTCCAGCGAGGCCGGCGCGGCCGCCGCGCGGCCGCGCGCGGGGCCGTGGTGGCGGTGCCGGTGCGGCGGGCGCAGCGACGCCGCGAGCGGCAAGCGCGGCTGGTCCCAGCTGCCGCCGGACGCGAGCTCCGCGATGGCCATCGCCGCCATCGCCACCGACTCGGTGTCCGTGAGCTCGCTCTCGCTGCCCTCGCCACCTGCGGCTTCCTGCAGCAGCGCGCGGCGGCGCTGCAGGAGGCCGCCGCCGCGCCCGCCGGCGCCGGCGCTGCCGCGCCCGCCGCCGCCGCGGCCGCCGGCGCCGTGGGGCTCGTCCTCGTCGCTGTCCGCCTCGCCGTCGCTCCAGCCGCCCATCTGGCGGCGGCGCGGCGCGGCGCTGCCCGCGAGGCCGCGCTGCGGCCACGCGGCGTGCGGCGGCTGCTGCTGCTCCTGCGTGTACTCGCCGCCGAGGCGGCTGCGCTTGCCGCCGCCGCCGCCGCCGCCGCCGCCGGCGACCGCCGCCTGCCACAGGCCGCCGCGCCGGCCGCCGCCCAGGGACGCGCCGCGCTGCGGCTCGCAGTCGCCAAAGTCGTCTTCTTCGCCGCCGCGCGCGCGCGGGCCGGGGCCGCCGTAGCAGCCCGCGGCGGCGGCCGCCGCCGCCGCGGCCGCCGCGGCCGCGCCGACCGCGGCGCGGCCCGCCGACGTGCTGGGCGCGCGGCGCTGCTGCAGCTGCTGCAGCGCGAGCGCGCTGTCCTCGTCCAGGCCGGCGCCGGCGCCGCCGCCCGGCGCGGCGAGCGCGCCCAGCGGGTGGCCGGGCGCGGGGCCGGGGGCCGGCTGCTCCAGCGCGGCCTCGTCCTCCGACGTGAACGGCTCGTCCGGCATGGGCGCGGCGCCGCGCACGGGCGGCGCCGCCCACCAGCCGTGCGGCGCGGTGCGCTCGCCGGTGACGGTGAGGAAGTCGCGCACCTGGCCCCGGGCAGCGGCGGGCGCGGCGGCAGCGGGCGCGGCGGCGGGCGCGGCGGTCGGGCGGGGCCGCGCGGGCGCGGCGCCGCGCGCCCGGCGCGCTGCGCGGCGCCACTGGACGGCCCCGGCGGCCGCCGGCCGCCGATCGGGCCGCCGCGCCGGCGGCGGCGGGCCGCACCTGGTCGAGCGCGACGACAAACTTTTTGTTCTTGCGGCCCTTGGCGTGGAAGTTGGCGCGCATGCCCGCCTCCCAGCCGAACACGTCCTTCTCGCCCACCCAGGCGATCTCGTTGGTGCCGAAGAAGATCACGGGCGAGTCGGTGCGGGCCTTGTGGGTCACCCCACCGAGGTGCTGCCGCGCCGCGGCCTTGGTGAGCACCTGGGCCTGCGGCGCCGGCCGGGCGGTCGCCCGCGCGGTGGGGCGCGTCCCGGGGGCCGCCCGGCGCCGCTGCTTGGCCCGCCGCGGCAGGGCGTGGGGATGGCCCGGCCGCGTCTGCCGCCCCCGCGCCCCCGGCGCGCCGGGGCGACCGCTCGACAGCTGGCGCGCCGCTCCAGGAGCGCACAGCCCGCGCGGGGCGGGCCCATGCGGGCCCTGCGCCCGCCAGGGGAGGCTGGCTGCCCGGCGTCTGCCACTGCGGCGCGCTGCCGCCCCCGCACGCCGCGCGGCCCCGGCCCCGGTGTCAGCGCGCCGGCCCGCCGCCGCACCGGCCATGACGCGTAGCCCTTGACGCGCGCCCAGACCACGCGGGCCGCTCGGGCATCGCTGTACACTCCCGGCCGGCTCAGCGCGGCCACCAGGCTGCCCGCCGCTGCGTCCTTGCGCGCCCGGGGCGCCTCCCCGTCGACGCCGGGGGCCATGGCGGCCGCTGCACGCGCTGCAGGGGCGGAGCTAGGCCGGCGCGGGCGCGCCGGCGCGCGCGCGATGCCGGGCGGCGGCTGCCATGGGCGGGGGGCGGCCGGACAACGCGTCGCGCGGCCCGCGGTGGGCGGAGCGGGAGGCGGGGGCCCGCAAACGGCTGGGGCAGGCAAACTTGAACCTGCGCGGCCCCCCGGGCGCGGCGCTGGCGCACGGCGGCAGATCCGGCGCGCTGCACTGCCGGCGCCGCCCGGGGCGGCGCGAGCGCGCCGACGCAGGCGTGGCAGCTCGACCGGCGCCCTGCTGCCCGGCGCCGCTGGCTGCGCGCCAGCCTCCGTCCGAGGGTGCCCGGCCCCCGCCCACACCGCGCGCAGCTCGCTCGGAAGGCCCTCGCGCCGGCAGGCTGCGGCGACAGCCGTTTGGCAGCGGCGGCAGCAGCGCGGCCGCGGGGCGCGCGCGCTAGCAGCTGGTGCTGTGCGGGCTGCCACCGTCTGGCAGGCTGCGCCCCCGGTCCGGCTGCGGGCCGGGCGCAGGCACGTGCGCAGCGGCCGACGCTGGCGCGTGCGCGGAGCGGAGCCCCACCGCCGCCACGCCCGCCGCGGCGCTCAGGCGGCATCACGCCGCGCGAGCGGGCCGCGGCGGCCTGGACCCCGGACGCTCTGCGGTCGCACGCCGCCGGCGCCGCCGGAGCAGAGCGCTGCCGCGGCCGCGCCGCCGGGCACAGAGCCGCGCGAGCGCAGCCGACGCAGGGCAGGCCGGGCGCGCCAACCTTCGCCGCCGCGGGCGCAGGGGCAGCCGCAAGAAACGCCTGGTTACCTCGGCTCCGCGCTCGTCCGCCGTTGATACACGCCGCCATCGCAGGCGGCAGCTGCTGCTGCCCCTCGTGTCCGACGCCCTCGAGGGTGCTGCTCCCCGGCAGCGCGCGGGAGCACCGCGCCCCGCGCCCCGCCCCCGCCCCGCCCGCCGGCGGGAGAGCGCCGTGCTGCGGCGCGCCTAGGCACAAACAATTGCGCTGCGCCGCGCCCGCGCCGCGCGCCCGCCGCCGCGCGCGCAACGAATGGAAAACCGCCCGGGCCACTCGTCTGCTGGTGCTCGCGGGAAGAATTGCATGCACATTGCAGAGGGAACTGGAAGAGAGGCGGCAGCACAGTCAGAACTCCACACACAACGAACGCAAGGGGCCGCCGCCTGAAGCAGGCCGGCGCCCCGCGCCCACGGGCCTGCTGCCTGCCCTGCCCACGCCCACACACCCACGCTGCAGCCGCCGCGCGCTGCAAGCGCCGCGCGCTGCCGGCGCGGCGCAGCCGGCGCCCGACGGCGCTCCTCCTCCCCCCGACGGCGCTCCCCTTCCCCCATCGCGGCAGCCCTGCTGGCGGAACCGCTTGGGGGGTGGTGCAGCGCAGCGGGCGGGCCGGCCGGCCGCGTCCGGCGGGCTGGGGCCCGCGCCGCGCCGCGCCCTCGGCCGCGCGCCGCGCTGCGCCGCTGCACCCCCCTGCGCCGCGCCGCGCCGCGCCGCGCCGCGGCGGGGGCTAGCTTGCCGCCGCCGCGGGCGCCGCGGGCGCCGCCGCCGGCGCGCCCGACTTTTGCACGCCGAAGAGGCGCGCGATCGTGACGAAGCTCATGCCGCCGACGATGTTGTTGAGCCCCCGGATGACCGCGGAGTATGTGCGGAAGAGGCCCATCGGCATTACGCGCACCAGCACCTACGCGGCGGGCGGCGGCGGCGGCGGGTCGGGCGGCGCGCGCACGCCCGCCGCCGCGGGGCGGCTGCTGCTGGTGCGGCCGCTGCTGGCGCGGCGGCTGCTGGTGCGGCTGCAGGGCTCGGCGCGCCGCCGCCGCCGGCGCACCGTGTCGGCGCCGCCGAGCAGCTGGTACCGCAGGTTGCTGCTCAGCCCCATGTGCAGCGACCAGCACGCGGCGTTGCCGAGCACGCTCGGCGGCTGGTTGGCCGACACGTAGGTCGGGTCCAGCTCCTTCCTGCGCGGGGGCGCGCGGGCGGCTCGGCATGCGAGCGCGCGCCGCGGCCGCGCGGCGCCGCCCCGCCGCCGGCCGTCCCGCCGCCGGCCGTCCCGCCGCCGGCGGCCGCGCGCGCCGCGCCGCGCCTGAGGTGCAGCAGGCCGTTGGAGATGCTCGTGCCGATCGTGCCGGCCATGAGCCCGATCACCGCAAAGATCGCGCCCTTGTACACAAAGTTCAGCGCGCGCTTGCTCACGGGGAAGCCGGCCTGGAACATGTTGCCGCCTGCGCCGCGGCGGCGGCGCGAGTGCAGGGCGCGCGGCGCGGGGCGCGCGGCGTCAACGTCGGCGCCGGCGTCGGCGTCGGCGTCGAGGCCGGTGCGGGGCGCAGCGCGCGGCGTCGGCCGCGGCGCCGGCGCACGCGCTGCCCCGCCGATGCGCCGCTGCGCCGCCGCGCGCACCCGGCGCGCCCCACTTGACGAGGAACTCCTCGGACAGCGCGCGCACGAGCAGCGACTGGCTCGCCACGCCGCCCGCGGCCGCGCCGGTCGGCGCGAGGAGGTACATGAGCGCAAAGTTGACGATGCTGCCGACCTGCGCGGGCGCGGGCGCGGCGGCGCGAACAGCTTGCAGGACAGCGCGCGCGCGGCGCAGCGCGGCTTGCAGGACAGCGCGCGCGGGCGCGTGTTGCGCACCACGAGCGTGGCAAAGACAAAGTCCAGCTCGTTCAGGCCCCAGTTGGGGCGCGACGACATGTCGCCGATCACGGACGCGCCGACGCCGATGACCTGCGGCGGCGGCGGCGTGCGGCGCCGCCGTCGGCGGCGCGCGCCGCCCGCGCCACCCGCGCCGCGCGGCGGCAGCGGCGGCGCGCGCTGCCAGCCGCCGCGCGGCGCGCCGCGCGCGCGCGGCCTCACCTGCTCCAGCAGCACCTTGAACGGGAACTCGGGGTCGGCCGCCACGCGGTCGGCCCAGCCCTGCCACAGGAAGGCGCCTCCCCTGCCGTCGGGCTGCTTGCCCTCGCGCCCATCCCCGCTCCAGCCGTCGCCCCCGCCCCCGCCGCCCCCGCCGCTCCAGCCGCCGGTCGAGCCGCCCCCGATGCTGCCTGCGCCTCCGGCCGTCGCCTGGGGCGGGGGGCCCGCGCCGCGCCTGCAGGGGCGCGGGGGTTGCCGTTCAGCGTTGCCCGCCCGCGGCGCACGCCCAGGCCCCGCCAGGCGCTGCGCTCAGCGGCGAGCGACCCGCACACGCACCTGCACCCGGTCTGGCGTGCTTGCGCGCGCCCTGGACCCGATCCCAGCGCGGGGCGAGGCCTCGCGGCATGGCCCAGCGCCCGCGGCGCCGCCTGGCGCGGCGCCGCGCCCCGCGCGCACCCCCCGCCGGCCGGGACGGCGGCGCTGTGCATGCCGCCTGCGCGCGCCCCGCCGGCGTGCGCGCGGCTGCGGCGGCGGCGGCGCTGCTGCGCCCGCGCTGCGCGTCGGTTGGCGCGCCTGCGCCGGCCTGCCCTGCGCCGGCCTGCCCTGCGTCGGCTGCTCGCGCGGCTCTGTGCCCGGCGGCGCGGCCGCGGCAGCGCTCTGCTCCGGCGGCGCCGGCGGCGTGCGACCGCACAGCAGCGTCCAGGGTCCAGCCGCCGCGGCCCGCCCGCGCGCGTGATGCCGCCTGAGCGCCGCGGCGGGCGTGGCGGCGGTGGGGCTCCGCTCCGCGCACGCGCCAGCGGCGGCCGCTGCGCACGTGCCTGCGCCCGGCCCGCAGCCGGACCGGGGGTGCAGCCTGCCGACGGCGGCAGCCCGCGCAGCCCAGCTGCTAGCACGCGCGCCCCGCGGCGGCCGCGCTGCTGCCGCCGCTGCCAAACGGCTGTCGCCGCAGCCTGCCGGCGCGAGGGCCTTCCGGGCGAGCTGCGCGTGGTGTGGGCGGCTGCGCGGCGCCGCGCGGGCGGGGCGTGGCGGCGGGCCCCGCGCGCGCGCCGCGGGCCCGCCGGCGCGGCGCGGCGTCGGCGCGTCGGCGCGGCAGCGCGCCGGCCCGCACCGGTCGTAGACGCCATTGAAAGGGAAGCAGCTGCGCGAGTCCAGCGCGTCGGTGTCCTCGAGCACCACGTCGGCGCGGTTGGTCAGACAGAAGCGATAGCGCGGCGTCGAGCGGCCCGCCGTGACCGGGCTGTACAGGCAGGCGCCGTCGCCGCCGACCGCGTTGGGGTCGCCCGACACAACGTGCTGCACGCACTGCGGCGGCGCCTGGTCCTGCTTGAACGACCAGAGCGCGTTGCCGGGGCGCGCGCACGTGAAGAGCGGCGCGCTGTCCTTGAGCGCGCAGCTCGCGGACGCGACGGGGCACGGCTGCCAGCCCGACGGCACGCGGTTGGCGTCGAGACAACTGATGCACGCGTTGGGCTTGCGGGGGTCGGGGCGAGCTGCGCGCGGTGTGGGCGGGGGCCGTGCACCCTCGGACGGAGGCTGGCGCGCAGCCAGCGGCGCCGGGCAGCAGGGCGCCGGTCGAGCTGCCACGCCTGCGTCGGCGCGCTCGCGCCGCCCCGGGCGGCGCCGGCAGTGCAGCGCGCCGGATCTGCCGCCGTGCGTCAGCGCCGCCCGGGGGGCCGCGCAGGTTCAAGTTTGCCTGCCCCAGCCGTTTGCGGGCCCCCGCCTCCCGCTCCGCCCACCGCGGGCCGCGCGACGCGTTGTCCGGCCGCCCCCCGCCCATGGCAGCCGCCGCCCGGCATCGCGCGCGTGCCGTCCTAGCTCCGCCCGTGCAGCGCGGCCCTGTCGAGAGCCGGCCGCTGAAATCAAGTGACTGCGCCAAAGAATCAACGGCATCGACTGACCGGCTGGGTTGCATGCAGACAGACACACAGATACATAGGTTTTCAGGCCGGGCGCAGTGCAAACAAAGGAGGCAAGAGAGACAGCATCTGCTAATAAAGAGACAGCGCCAAAAGAGACGGCGGCTAACGCCAACGCAGCAGCTACTGTCGTCTGTTCATCAGACGGCCAGCGCAGGCCGCCGCTCGGGGCGGCCAGGTCGTGCCGCGCCGCGGGGGGTTCCGACGTTTGTCCATCAAGCGTTCAGCCGTTGCCGAGGCAGAGCCCGCACACCTGCCACGCGCGCCATGCAGCGCAGCGCGGAGCGGCACGGCCGCAGCGGTCCGGCGCGCGGCGAGGGTGTTGTTCAAGCCGTCGCGGTCTGCCAGCGGTGGTTGTTCATCGACAGGGTGCCGCCCTTGGTGTAGATGACCAGGTCCCCGTCACTCTGCATCACCGCTGTGTAAGGGCCCTCGTTGCCGGAGCCGTAGTTGAAGCTCTGCACAGCGCCGGCGCCGGCGGCGGCGGCGGCGGCGTGAGCAGCCGCGGCCCGCGCCGGGCGCGGCGCGCGGCGCGCGGCGCACTGCGCGCGGCGCGCGGGCACACGCACCTGCCACCACGTCTGCTTGCGGCGCGACGGCAGGCTCGTGCGGCCGTCGCAGTCCGGCGTGTCGCGCGGGCCGCCCAGCCCCCACGGCACGCACACGGCCGTCTCGGCGGTCGCCACGAGCAGCCCGTTCTCGCGCAGGCAGAGCTCCAGCACGTCGCCCGCGTTGAAGAGGGGCGCTGGGAACTCGTTGCGCTTGTCCATGCTGTCACGGTTGTCCCAGTAGATTGGGCGGTTGGGGTGCTGCTTGAGCACCTCGTTCACACCGGGGGGCGGGGACTCAAAGTAAGACATGCACCAGTGGGGCCAGCCCGGCACGCGCACGATCAAGCTGCTGGTGCGATCCCACTCGTTCCACCACCTGCGCGGCGCCGCGCGGGCGTGAGCAGCGGCGTGTGCGGGCCCCGCGCGCGCGCCGCGGGCCCGCCGGCGCGGCGCGGCGTCGGCGCGTCGGCGCGGCAGCGCGCCGGCCCGCACCGGTCGTAGAAGCCATTGAAGGGGAAGCGGCTGCGCGAGTCCAGCGCGTCGGTGTCCTCGAGCACCACGTCGGCGCGGTTGGTCAGACAGAAGCGATAGCGCGGCGTCGAGCGGCCCGCCGTGACCGGGCTGTACAGGCAGGCGCCGTCGCCGCCGACCGCGTTGGGGTCGCCCGACACAACGTGCTGCACGCACTGCGGCGGCGCCTGGTCCTGCTTGAACGACCAGAGCGCGTTGCCGGGGCGCGCGCACGTGAAGAGCGGCGCGCCGTCCTTGAGCGCGCAGCTCGCGGACGCGACGGGGCAGGCCTGCCAGCCCGACGGCACGCGGTTGGCGTCGAGACAACTGATGCACGCGTTGGGCCTGCGGGGGTCTGGGTAGCCCATGTGGCCGCAGCCGTTGTTGGCGTCGACGTCGGTGTCGTACAGGCAGGTGAGGATGGTGCTCGGCGTCGCGTCCTTGGACATGCAGTTGGTCACAAAGGAGGTGTAGACATTCCCAAACGCCTGGGCCTTGGCCGCGGTGACGCCCGACTTGCTCCAGAGGCCGGCGGTGTTGAAGACGACGCTCAGCTCGCTCACCTGCAGGGCAGGGCGCGGCGGCGGTCGCGGTGGCAGTGGCGGCGCTGAGCGGCGGCGTCGGCAGGCCCGCCCGTCGCCGCCCGCGGCAGCTGCGCGCCGGCTCGGTCGCTGCCGCCGGCGGCCGCCGGCCGCCGGCTGCGGCGGCCAGGTCACGCACCAGGTAGCTCACGGGCACCAGGTCAAAGGGGCTGATGACGGCCGGGTCCTTAAGCTTCTGTGCATACGCGGGCGCGTTGGGGACGGGGTTGCCCTCCGCGTCGGCGGCCCAGGGCATCTCCACGGTCGGCGGGCTCATGACCGCGCTCCACGCCCAGCCCTGCGCCTGCGCGGTCTTGTTCTCCGAGTTCTTGAACGTCTCGTTGTTGGAGATGGAGCCTGGCGTGAGGGCGGCGAGGCCGGCGGCGGGCGGTGGGCGGGCGGCGGTGGGCGGGTGGTGGGGCGGTATAAAACGCGGGCGGCGCGCGGCGGCGCGGGCGGCGGCGGTGGCGCGCGGCGCGCACCAACGATGGCGTAGCTCATGCTCGCCGCGACGCTGACCTCGCTCGCGTCGTACGTCGCTGCGCGGCAGCGAGGGCGGGCGCTGCGGAGTGGGCGGCGGCGCTGCGGAGTGTGCGGCGGCCTCCGCCCCCGAGGGAGGGGGGAGGGGTGCGGCGGCCGCAGCGCGGCGCGCTCACCGAAGGACTGGGAGCTCGATTTCATGGCCATGCTGGTGTAACCGCCCTGCATGCAGGGCGCGGGGCGGGCGCAGCGGCGGGCTGAGGTGTCGGACTGGCTTCCAGGCAGCGCGCCCCCGGCGCCGGCGCCCGCGCGGCCCGCGCGGCCCCGCGCGGCCGCACCAGGGCAATGGTCGAGACAAAGTGGGAGCCGTACGTGTTGTAAAAATCAAACATCATCTGCGCGTCGTAGCCGCCGGCGATGACGTTCGCCACGGAGGTCACAAAGTCGGCGTCGAGCGCGAGGCCGGTGAGCGTGGCGGGGATGGCGTACGAGTAGACGGCGCACGTCGCGGTCAGCGTGGTCAGCACGTTGGCGCCGGTGCTCGTCGCGGTCGAGGTTGACGCGTACGACTGGCTCGCCGTGCCGGTGATGCCAAAGAACTTGGCCGAGACGCTCGTGTCCTCGGCGAAGCTGCGGCGCGACTCCGAGGCCGAGGTGTAGCTGCTGACCTGCGCCTGCGAGGCGCACATCTGGTTGACCGGCTCGGGCGTCATGACCTTGGACATGGACTCGCGGCTGAAGGGCGACACGTTGGAGATCATCTGAGACAGCAGGTTGATCGCTGCGCGCGCGCGTGCGGCGGCGGGCCGCGCGTGCGTGAGTGGGCGGGCGGCCGGCTGCGCGCGCGCCTCGCGCCGGCGCCGGCCCCGCGGCGGGGCCTGGCGGTGCGCGTTGCGCGGCTCACAGATCACGCTGCTCGCGTCGGGCGCGTCGGGCGGCGTGGGATAGGGGAAGGCGTGCAGGCTCTTGAACGCGCCGCCGAGGTATGGCGGGCTGCAGCCTGGCGCAGTGAAGTCGGTGCAGGTGTTGTAGGGATTGACCGGCGCCGCCGAAAAGAGCCGCAGGCCCGCGTCGGGGCCGGCCGTCGAGTTGGCCGGCGCGGGGGGCAGCTTGGCGAGCTCCGACGCGAGCAGCACGAGCGCCGTCTCGCTGCCGGGCTGCGGGGTGATGCGGTAGACCATCTGCCGGCCGTTGCTGCTGAGCGCGGCGGAGGAGAGCTTGACCGCGGCGTTGATGATCACGCCGGTGGCTACGGACGCGCGGCGGCGGGCCCGGGGCGGGCGGGCGGGCAGGTGGGCGTGTGGCGGCCCGCCGCGGCCGCTCGCCGCCGGCGCGCGCCGCGGCGCTCACCCAGGCGCACGGACAGCACCGAGCTGAGCGGGCGCGACGAGGCCTTCATAGCGGTGGTAAGACCCGCGGCGAGCTCCGCGTGGCTTTCCAGGTCATCATGGTAATAGTTCGAACTAGGCGCATCACGCGTCCAGGCCGGGCGCTGGCTCGGCAGCAGCGCACCCGCAGCGCCGGCGAGCGGCACGTTCAGGCGCCAAGTCGCGCCGCTGCCGACGCGCGTGAGCCTGGCGCCCCTGACGCTGTACGGCTGCGGGCGGCGCGCGCGGCGCGGCGCGGGTCAGGGCTGCGCCCGGGGGGGGGGGGGGGAGGGGGGTGTTGAAGGTCACCGCGCAACAGGTGGGGGCTCTGAGGCGCGCGTGCGCGTTGCGTGGGTGGCCGGCCGCCGATGCCGACGACGCGGCGGCGGCGGGCCGCCGCCGCGGGGCGCGGCGCTGCGCCCCGCGCCCCGCGCCCTGCGCGCCCGGCCGCACCGCGGCGATGATTGTGGCGAGCAGCGCGGACGGCTTCATGTTGACGTAGGCGGGGCGCGGCGCGGCGCGCGCGGCGGGGCGCGGCGCGGTCGCGTTGCCGCCGAGGGAGGGCGGGGAGACGCCGGAGGTGATGCTGTCGTACCAGGGCGGCCAGTAGCCGGGGTTGCGCGGCTGCGCCGGCGCGGAGGTCACGTGGCGGAAGCCCATGACCACGACGTCGACATGCCGCACGGCGTCGGGCGCGATGTCGGAGTGCACGGTGCACTGCTGGCAGTCGTACGTGAGGCGCACCGCGCGGGCGGGGCCGTCGTACGACGCGCCGCGCAGCGTGACGTCGAGCTGGGCGTCGGGGCCGCCTGCGCGTGTGTGGGTCCGCGGGCGGGCCCGCGGCAGCGGCGGCGGCGGCGGCGGTCAGCCGCCAGCGCGCCGCGCGCACGCGGTGCGTGAATCCACGAGCGGCGGCGGCAGGGGCGGTCAGCGGCCAGCGTGCGGCAACGCACCCGCGAGGCTGACGAAGATGGTGGCCGGCAGGGGCTGCAGTCGCTGGGTGGCGAGCCACTCCCCGAGCTCCCGCACGTCCCAGCTGCCCACGCGGTCAGCGCCGTTGGAGGCGGTCAGCCCGCCGAGCGTCGTACCCAGCGGCGACGCGCCCGCCAGCAGCACGCTGTCGCGGGTGACGACCGAGCCGGGCGCGCTGGACGACATGATCGACACGGCGCAGGGTTCTCTGCGGGGAGGCCCGCGCGCGAGCGGCGGGCGCGTGATCAGGCGCCGCGTGAGGCGCCGCGCGTGCGTCGGCCGCGCGCTGGGCCTCGCACTGCCCGCAGCACGCACCGACGCTGAAGTGCTGAGCGCTGGCGACGGCCAGGCAGGCCGCCAGGAGCAGAGATGCCCCCGCACTCCGCGACGCCCCGCGCGCGCGCTGCCGGCGAAGCGCCAGCAGAAAGAAAGAGCGAAGTTCTTGTGATCGGTCGGGCGATTTGCGCTCCTGCGCCCCACAGCGAGCGCCGGGCGCGCGCGCGCCGGCGAGGGTCAGGCACAGAGGTAGCGCTTACAGGGGTAGCGGTTGCTCACAGGTGCAGGGATGCGGTGAAAAAAGCCATTAGTGCGAATCGGTGGAATTAGGTCGGCAGCGGACGTTCGTGCGCCCTGCCACGTGCGCTGCCCAGACGAGGCAGGCCGAGCCCAGTGCGGCGCGACGGGCGCCGCCGCTGGCAGCGGCGCCCGCACGCCGATTTGCGCCGCCGCTGCGGTTACGTAACTCCAACCGGCGCTGCGGCGAGGCTGGCCGCGCGCCGCGCGCAGGCTCGTGCCGGCGTGACGTCCGCGGTCGTGGCGGGTCGCCGGCGCACCCAGCAGGCGGCGCGGCGCGGCGCGCGGCGTCCGTCGTCGCGACGGCTCGGCGGACGCGGCGCGACGGCTCGGCTCCCCCGCAAAGGGGCGCGCCCGGCCCCCACGCGCAGTCCCAGCAGCCTCCCCGCCGCCCCGCCCGCTCTCGCAAAGGCATGGCAGCATCCGCACCACCGGCAGCAGCGGCGGCGGCGGCGCAGCCGCTCCGCCCCGCCGCGCCACCGCCGCTGCGCGCTCCCGGGCGGCCGGCCCTCGCGTCGCGCAGCACGGCGCTCGAACGCCCCTGGCGCCATGCCCGTCCCGCCGGCGCGCCGGCGGGGCAGCGGGGGCGCGGCGCAGCAGCAGCAGCAGCGGCGGCACCCGGCGGCGCGCAGCCGCAGCCCGACGCGGGGCTGGAGGCCTTCAAGGCGCTCATAGGCACCCGGCGCTTCACGTGCACGCAGTGCGGCAAGTGCTGCACAGGGGACGGCGAGGTGCGCGCCCCGCGGCGGCGGGCCCGGCTGCTGCCAGCGGCGGCGCGCCCACGCTGCGGGCGGCGCCCCGCGCGGCCGCGCGCCCGCCGGCAGGTGTGGGTCAGCGACGCGGAGGCCGCGCGCATCGCGGCGCACCTCAACCTGGCGCTGCCGCGCTTCCTCGCCGCGCACACGCGCGGGTACAGCAAGCTCACGGGCTGGCACATGCTGCGCTCCGACCCGGACAGCGAGGTGCGCGCCGCGCGCCGCGCGCCGTGCACGCCGCGCGCCGTGCGCGCCGCGCGGCGGGCTCACCGCGTGCCGCCGCCGCCCCCGCGCAGACGCGCGACTGCACGTTCCTGCGCCCGGACAACACCTGCGCGATCCACGCCGTGCGCCCGCTGCAGTGCTCCACGTACCCGTGGTGGCCGGAGCTGATGGCGGAGCAGGAGTGGCAGTGGGAGCGCGGTGGGCGCGGGCGGGGGCGCGGCCGGCGCGCTGTGGGGGGCGCGCGTGCCGCCCATTGCACGTTTCCGTGCGCGCCCTCGCTCACAGCGCCGGCTCCGCGCCGGGCGCGCGCGCAGAGAACATCTGCGAGGGCTTTGACCACGCCGACGCGCCGCCGACCGACCTGGACGAGGCGGCGCGGCAGCTCCGGCTCGCGACCGTGCAAGAGACTCACAAGTTGCTCGCCTACAAGCCCAGCAAGAGGCAGCAGCAGCAGCAGGCGCAGCAGCAGGCGCAGCAGCAGCAGCAGCAGCAGGCGCAGCAGGCCGGCCTCGACACCGGCAGCAGCAGCGGCGGCGCGGCCGACTGGCAGCAGCGGCTGACGCAGCTCGAGCAACTGCTCGGCGATGACTGACGGCTAAGCCCCTGCCTGACCGGCGGCTGCAGAGCTTCGCCGCCGCGCCGCCGCCGGGGGGCGGGGCACGGCCGGCGAGCGCCCCAGATCAGGCGCTTTGATCATGATCGAACTGTGAAACTCTGCTGACAACTCCAGCGGACGCCGCACCCCCGCGCCGCCCTTGCCAGCTGCTCAGCCGCAATCCCCTGCAGCGTGGGCGCCCACGCGCCATGTTACAAACGCCGCTTAGCTAGAAGCCTGCCGCCGCTGAGCAAGCGCAGGGCCGCATCACGAGAACCCCACACACGCGCGCTCCCGCTGCCCCCGGCGCCCGCCCTGCAGGTCCGCCTGGACCGAGCGCAGTGTGGCGCCGCGCCCCCCAGCAGGGCTGCGGAAAAGCGCGCGCGCGCCGCTGACAGACAGACAGATGAGCGCCGCCCTCGGCTGGCAAGCTCTTGCCGCTGCCCCCATTTCGTTTCTTGCCCCCACGGGGCAACGTTTATGTCCTGCCTGCGCGGGGGCGGCGCCGCCAAGCGGCGCGGACGCCGCCCCTGCCGCCCCTCCTGCTGCGCCAGCCGACCGCCCTGTTGCGCGCCGCCGCCGCCTCGGGCGGCCCCCAGCAAACAGACGGGTGCGTGGAACCATGGTAGGTGGGTGCATGTCGCCTGCAGCGCAGTCCCTTTGTGCAACTCTTCCGTACACCCCGCCCCCCACCCCCCTGCTGCAACGGCGCTGACCGCCACCGCCCCTGCCCCCGCCCAGCGCGGAGAGAAGCCAAGCAGAGAAGCCAAGCAAAGCTCTGTGCTCTGTGAGGGCGCACTGGCGCACCGCCACCTAGGGTGCCGCTGCAGACGCAACAACAAGCACACCCGCGCCAGCTGCGTCTCCACAGCAAAAGCTCAAAAGACGTTCGTTTAGGCGCGCGGCTGCCGGCGCGCGCGAGCGCCGCCAGCAGCGGCCGCGCGGCGCGCGCGGGGCGGTGTCAGGCCTCGGTGCCCGCGACGCCGCAGCCCTGCTCCATGAGGCTCAACACGCCAGACTTGCTGCGGCGCTGCAGCGCGGCGTGGCGGTGCAGCTTCGCCGAGCTGGACCCGCCAGACGACGACTCCACGAGCCCGCCGCCGCCCGGCGAGCCGCCGGGCAGTGACAGCCGCACCACCTTGCCGCCGGTCGTGACGGGGCTGCAGCCGCCGGAGCTGGGCGAGTCGTCGAGGCTGAGCCCGCGAAAGGCAGCGAGGTCCGCGGCCAGGCGGCAGTCGTCGTCGTCGTAGCAGCCGCCGCCGCCGCCGCCGCCGCCGCGGGGCTTGTGCGCCCCGTCGCCGCCGCGGCAGAGGCCCAGCAGGCCAGCATCGTCGTCGTCGTCGTCCACCGCGGCCACGCAGTCGCCCTCGCTGCCCTCGCTGCTGCGCGGCGTGAGCAGCGGGTCGCGCCCGCCGCCGCCGGCGCGGCTGCCGTCGTCGCTCCCGTCGCCGCTGCCGCGCTTGGCGGCCGCGGCGCCGTGCTGCCACGCGGCAGCCTTGTGGGCGCGGAGCACGCCCCGATAGATGCGGTACTGAATCACGCCGGACCACGCCTGCACCAGGATCGCCAGCGCCCTGCACGAGCGCGCGCGGGCGGCCGCGGGCGGGGGGCGCTGCGTCGGCGGGCGCGCGGCGCGGCGCAGGCGCCGCACGCGCGCGCGCGCGCGGGGCCGCCCGCGGCCCTGACCCGGCGCGGCGCGGCGCGGCGCACCAGGTTGCGATGAAGTTGGCGCGCAGCGCCCAGGGCATGATGTGCCAGTCGGCGCGCAGCATGCCCGCCGCGATGACCACGGACAGGCCCTTGGCGGCAAACCAGCTCACGTAGCCGAGCCGCGCGGCGGACAGCAGCGCGGGGCTGCCCGGCGGCGCCATGCGCTTGAGCAGCAGCGCAACATAGGTCGGCTGCTCCATGAGAGCAAAGCCGGCGAGCACGATGATGCAGTTTCCCACGCGGTAGGTTTGAGGCTGCGGGGACGCGGCACGCAGGGGCGCGGCGTTTGAGCCAGGGAGCGGCGCGCGCGGTCGGGCGGGCGGCGGCGCGGGCGAGCCGGCGGCGGCGCCCACGGGGCGCGGGGTGGGGGGCGCACCGCGAGCTCGCCGGCGAGGAGGGTTATGACGGCGATGGTCCCGAGGTGGTGCACCGCAAGCATCGCGTCGACGCGGCGCCGCCACGTCAGCTCCAGCGCGTAGCAGGCGACGATGTACTGCAGCGCCCACAGGCCGGTGCGGACCTGCCCGGCAGCGGGCAGCGGCTTGGCGTCGGCGCCGCGGCGCGCGCGGCGGCCGGGGCGGAGCCGCGCGCCCGCGCGCAGCGCGCCCGCCGGCGCCGGGCGCCGCGGGGACCTCCCCGCACGCGCGCGCGCGCACCTCGCCGGTGGCCTCGGTCAGGCCCGTCCACGTCTCCAGCATCGGCCGGCTCACACAGAGCAGCACGGTGGTGTCCAGCAGCAGGTGCATGACGTACACGCTCACGTTGCGCTGCTGCCCGGGGCTGAGCTGCGTGAAGCGCCGGTGCCACGCGCCGAGCGCGGCGCAGCGCCCCAGCGCGGTGTGCGCGCCCCACAGCGTCGCCCAGACCACAAACAGCCACAGCACCAGCTGCGTTGCCTTCCAGCTACCCATCCAGGGCGCGGCCGGGAAGGAGCGCTCGTCGTACGCGCGCCTGCGGCGCGCGCGGGCGGCGCGCGCGCGGTCGGCGGCGCGCGGGCGGGCGGCGGCGCGGCGCGCTGCGGCAACGGGTGACCGGCGCGCGGCGCGCTGCCGCGCGTGGGCTCACAGCATGGGGAAGGCCCGCCCCTCCTCGCCCGCGCGCTCAATGAGGTCCTGCGCCTCGCTGCTGCACACGCTCGCGCCCAGCAGCGGGCCGCCGGCGAGCGCCGCGCTGCAGCCGCGCAGGCCGGCCACGCGCGGCCAGTAATGCAGCACCACCTGCGCGGACCAGCGCAGCCGGGGTGGGCGCGGCCTGCTGCTGGGCCGCGCTGCGCGCCCGTTGCCGCAGCGCGCCGCGCCGACCGCCCACCGTGCACTGCTCCTCCGCCGCGCCGGGCGCGGCGCGATGCCCGCCCACGAGCGCGCCGCCGGGCGGCAGGCCAGTGGTGTTGTAGGTGCAGCTCCACTGCACCTCGTCGCCAGGGAAGAGCTGCGCAGCGCGGCAGGGCAGCGGCGGCGCGGGTCGGCGGGGCCCCGACCCCGGCGGCCGCCTGCCCCGGCACGGCCACAAGCCTCCCCCGCCCCCTTTCCCTGCGCCCCGCGCACCTGCAGCGGCTGCTCCAGCACCACGAGGCGGCCGCCCGCCGCGCGCGCCTCCTGCCAGCGCGCCTGGCGCAGCGCCGCGGCGCCGGCGCGGCGGCCCGCCCAGCCGCGGTTCACGCGCAGCGCGACCGCCGCGGCGCGGTCAAACGTCTCGAAGCTGACGCCCACGACGTTGACCGGGCGCGGGCTGGTCCGGCCGAGCGCGTTGAAGGTGCAGCGCTTGGCGCACCCCAGCTCCGCGGTCGCCGCGCCGCCGGCGCCGGCCGGCACGCGCAGCGCCTGCAGGCTGTGCGAGAGGGACGAGGGCGGATAGAGCCCCGACCCGGCAAAGGCCCCCAGCAGCGCCGGCGCGTGGGGCGCCCCCTGCGCTGCCTCCGGGCGCTGCTCCAGGCGCTGCAGCCGGCTGCGGCGCGGCGCCGCCGCGAGCGCGGGCGCGCGCGCCGCGCCGAGCTCCAGCGCCAGCGCCGGCAGCCGCACCGCGGCGTCGACCGCCGACGCGGGCAGGCGCCAGTGCGCGCGCAGCACGAGCACGCGGCCCGCCAGCGAGGCGGGCGTCGCAAATGCGGTGCCCGGCGGCGCGCACGCCGCCGCCCCGTCGCCGGCCTGGCCGCCCGCCGGCAGCGCGAGCACCCTGCGCGGCGCGGCGGCGCGCAGGGGCGCGCGCGGCGTCGGCGGCGCGGCGCGGCGGCGGGCGCGCGCGCGCGCGGCGCCGCAGGCCCCTCCCGGCCGGCCGGCCGGCCGCGCACCATTGGTTGCAGCGCGCGCGCAGCGCGGCGGTGTTGGCGACGCAGGCGTGCTCCTGGTCGTCGATGCCGGCGAGCTGCCAGAAGTCGGCCGGGCAGTCGAACAGCTGCGCCGCGTACAGCCGCGCGCCGCCCTCGCCCTCGCCCTCGCCCTTGCCGTCGCGCTCGCCCGGCGGCCCCGCCGCCGCCACGCTCAGCGCGCTGCGCACGACCGCGAGCCCCGGCTCCAGCGGCCGCGGCGGGCGCAGCGTCGCGCACGCGTGCACGTCGGGGCGGCCCAGCACGGTGCGCGTGGGCGCCGCGAGCGCCGCCCACGCGCGCACGGCCGGGCCGCCCGCGGCGTCGGCGCACCAGCCGGCCGCCGCGTCTGCGGCGCCGCCATCACCGGCGCCGTCGAGCGCGGCGGCGTGCGCCTGCGCGACGCGAGCAGCAGCGGCGGGCGGCGCGCGTCGGCCTGGCGCGCCCCTGGCACGCGCATCGCGGCCACCGCGGGCCACGCCTGCCCGGGGAGGGCCCGGGCGGCGCGCAGGCGCGCTGGCGCGGGGGTTGCGCCCGCCAGCGCCGGCGCCGACCCAGGGTGCGACCGCGCGCTGGCGCGCGCACGCCGGGGCAGCGCGCCCCATCACGCGCGATCTGTCCACGCCGCGCACCTGCGCCAGGAGCAGCGCCAGCGCCAGCAGCGCCGCGGAGCGCGCTGCTCGCCCGGGCATCGTCGCCCGTCGCCGGCAGTGCTAGGGAGAGGCCCGCAGCTCCGTCCGGCCGCCAGCCATGCAGCGCGGGCGGGGCGCCGTCGAGCTGTGCACGCCGGCCGGTGGAGGGCGTTGACGGCCGCTCGCGCCGCCGTTCGATGGTGGGGCGCGCACGATCGCGGACGTCTGGGACTGCGCAGCGCCGGGGGCGACCGCCGGCGCCGGCCGCGGCGCGGCGGCGGCTGCACCGCCGCCGCCGTGACGGCGGCGCCGCCGCGATCAACGCCGCCGGTCGGCCCCGCCGCTCTCAACCCGCCGTCCAGCCCCCTCCCAGCTGCCGCCGCTATGCTGCTCCGCGCCGCCGCCGCCGGCGCCGCCGCGCGCGCCGGCCGCGCGCCCGCGCGCGCCCTGCCGGCGCTCGCGAGCCTTCCGGCGCACGCCCGCGCGCTCAGCACGCAGCACGAGGAGGAGCTGGCCGCGCGCCGCGCCGGCGCCGACCGCGGCGGCGGGGGCGCGCCTCCCATCCTGCCGGCGGGGGGCGCCGGCAGCCAGACGTCCAGCCGGGCGCTCGCTGGCGAGGGCGTGCGCGGGCTCGTGCACGCGCTGTTCAAGGCGCGCGCGCGCCAGCAGCAGCAGGCCGCCTGCCGCGCGCGCAGCGGCGGCGTCCAGAGTTTGCCCGCGCGCACGCGCGGCGCGCGCAGGTCTACGAGGCGCGCGGGCTGGAGGAGCAGCGCGGCCTCATCGCCACGCTGTATGACGAGCACGCCACGTGCGAGCGCGCGCCAGCTGGCTGTACCCAGCGCACGCCGGCCGGCCCGCGTTGCAGCGGCAGGTTGGAAGCCGCCGGCGCCACGACCGCGGCCGCCGCGACCGCCGCCGCAGCTTTGAGAACAACGTGAGCCTCGTCAGCGGCCGCGCGGAGATCGCCAAGCGCTTCGCGCTGCTCCCCATCGCGGCGACGCGCGTGGCGGTCGCGTACAAGGCGCCCGTCGTGCTGGGCGCGACGGCCAGCGGGTGCGCCGCGGAGGGCCGCGGACCGCGGCCACGCGCGGCGGGCCGCCTCGCGCTGTGCGCCGAGCCCGCCGAGCCCGCGGCGCGCTGCGCTGCGACAGGCCGGAGGCGCTGGACAACCTGGCCACCAAGGGCGACCTGCAGGTGTGCCCCCGCGCGGCGGCGCCGCCGCTGGCGGCCCGGCCGCCGCTGCGCTGCGCGACACGCGCTCACGCGCGCACGGCTTCTGTTTGAGGGCGCAGGTTGAGGTGCTCAACACGCAGAGCTACACGTTTGACCGCGCGCACTCCCTCTGGCGGGCGCTCGTGCTGCCCTCGCGCGAGCTGGAGCTGCTTGTGCTGACGCGCCTCACGCTCACGCGCGACGGCAGCAAGGCGCGCGCGCGCGCGCTGCGTGGCTGGGCAGCGGCCGCGCGCGCCCCCGCGGGGCGAGCTTGAGCTGGGTCGGCGCCGCTGGCTCAGCCGCGGCGCCCCGCCGCAGATCCTCTATCACCGCGACATTTGGACGCACAGCCGGACGTGGTGGGCCCCGCTCCAGCGATGCTGGGGCGTCGCTGAGATGGCGGCGGCCAGCGCCAAGGGCGCGTGAGGGCGGCGGCCGCGGCCGGGGGGCGGGCGCCGTTGCTGGTGATGGAGAGTTGCCCAGGGAGCGCGGCGCGGCGCTCGACTTGCATCAACCGCGACTCGCTCCGCCGCTCGGGTCAGCCCCCGCCCCCGCCGCCAGCGCTGCCGTCGCCGTTCCCGAGCGGGTCCACGCCTGCGAGCCAGCGCTCGACCAGCTCCCGCACGGCCAGGTTGGCGTGCACGTCTCGCAGCGAGAGCGGCGCGAGCGTCTGCGGGTCGCTCCCGTGCCGCTCGATCCAGCGCCGGACGGCGTCGTACTGCGCGGCGGCACGGCGGCGGACGGCGGGACGTCGGCGGCGGGCCCCGCGGCGGCGCGCCAGGGCGGCGACCGCTGCTCACGCGGCCCGCCGGCCGCGCACCTCAAACGTCTTGCCGCTCGGCAGCGTGACGGGCTGCAGCATCAGCGCGCCAGTGATGGGGCAGCAGAGGAGCTCGGGCGCGTCCTCGAGTCGCCGCCCCGCGCCGCCGCCGCCGCCCGCCTGCTGCTGCTGCTGCTGCTGCTGCTGCTGCTGCTGCTGCTGCGGCGGCGGCGGCTCCTGCGCCTTGCGCCAGCCGCCGGCCGCCGCGGCGCCGGTGCCCGCCTGCAGCTGCCGCAGCTGCGCCGCTGCCCACGGCGGCAGCGCCACGGGCGGCGGGATGCGCGGCGGCGGGCCGCCGCCGCCGCCGCCGCCGCGCGCCGCCGCATTCTTGCGCCGCACCACGCTCGCGAGCTGCAGGCGGGCGATGAATATGAGGCTGGGCGGGTCGAGCAGCACGCTCGGGTGCGGCTCCAGCCGCAGCGCCGCTGTGTCCTGCCAGTCAATCAGGCCGGGGTCGATCGTCCACTGCCAGTCGCTCGCGCCGCCGGCGGGGCCGCGGCGGAAGAACAGCTCCTGCCCGGCGCAGGCGCAGCAGCAGGGAGGGGGGGGGCACGCGGGTGGGAGAGGGCAGCGGCCGGCGGGCTCGCGGCGCCCGCGCGGGGCAGGTGAGCGCTCGGCGGCCGGCGTGCGGCGCGCGATGTCGCGCCCGGCCGCGCCGCACCGAGCCCGCGTGCGTGAACACGCCCTCCACGTCGTCAAAGAGCACCAGCTCATCAGGCACCAGCACCTCTGCGGCGGCGGCGGCGGCGGGCTCAGGTCGCGCGGCGGCGGCGGCGGCGGCGGCCGCGGCGGCGGCGGCACGCGCACGCACCCGCTGAGTCACTGGCGACCAAGGCGCCGATGCTTTCAACGAGCCGCGCTGCCTCCTGCTCGCTGTCCGCCACGACGCGCCACAGCACGCGGGCCACGGCGAGCGCAAACGCGGCGGCGCCGCAGCTCGCGATGGTAGCGGCGAGCACGACCCGGGAGTGCCGCGCCTCCATGCCGCTGGTGCCGCGCGCGCCGTTGATCGTGACGCTGCTGATGCACTCCGCCGCCGCGCGGCGCCCGCCCCGCCGCTGGGCTCACTACACCCTGGCGCCTGATGCACTCCGTGCCCGCGCACTCCTCGGTGCCCTCGCTGCTGCTGCGCGCGACTGGTGTGCGCGCCGCCGCGAACGGCGGCGCTGCTGCTGTCGACGCGGCGCTGCTGCTGTCCCCGAGCGGCAGGCGGGGCGCGCACAGAAACGGTTACACACAACAGATGCGGGGCAAGGACAAAGCCCAGGACGGGGAGCGGAGCCAGCGGGAGAGCGGGAGGCGTGTGTCATGCGACGACGTGACGAGCCCGACGGGGTTTCAACGCGCCTACCGGAGTGAATGCTAAACAAATACTATGCCTGCCGTGTTTGGGGCCTGTGCTAGGGCCTAGGGCTTCGGGCAGCAGGCAAAGTTGACCGAGTTCATCGCGGTGTCGTCTGCGCGCGGCCGGGCGGGCGGGCGGGTCGGCGGCGGGCGCGCGCCGGCGGCGGGCGCGCGCGCGCCGGCGGCGGCGGCGCTGCCGCGCGCCAGCAGCGCGCCAGCAGCGCGCAGCGCGCGGCGCACCGACGACGCCGTCGTTCTCCATCTTGACGCGCACGCCGCATGCGGCCATGCCATCGGGGCAGGTCACGATGCGGCCGGAGAAGTAGCCAAAGCCGGGCGTGTTGGGCTGCGTGAGGTCACCGCCGCCGCTGCAGCGCACCTGGCGCGGCGGCCGGCCCCCGCGCCGGCGGGCGTCGGCCGCGGGCGTCGGGCGCGGGCGCGGGGGGGCGCCCCCGCGGCGGCGTGGGCGCCGCGCGCCGCGCGCCGCGCGCCGGCGCCGCACCTTGAGCGTGTTTGCGGCGGTGTCGTCGCCGCCCGGGTCCTGGAGCTCCAGGTCGAGCCCCACGATGTGCTGGCCCAGCGGGCAGTCGCTCCACGCGCCCCAGTCGCCCCAGTAGCCGCCGTGGGCGGTCACGTTGGTCTTGGTCACCGTGCCCGCTGCATTGGTGCACCGGAACTCGAGCGAGTTGAGCGCGGTGTCATCGCCCAGGTACTGCATCGCCTCGACGCGCGCCCGGAAGCCGCTGAGCCAAGACCCCGTCCCGCACTCGGCCCAGGGCGTCCAGTAGCCCCACGGGCCCCTGCGGCGGCGGGCGGCGGCGGGCGGCGGAGGGGGAGAGGGCGTGAGCGGCGGCGGCGCAGGGCGGCGGGGGTGCACGCGGCGCGCGCGCGGGCGGCGGGTGCGGCGGGCACTCACTGCCGGAGCGGGGCGATGATCGCGTAGGTGGGGAAGCCTGTGCGGCGGGCAGCAGCAGCAGCGGCGGCAGCCGTCAGGGCGCGCCCGGGCGCGGCGACGCGCGCCCGGGCGCGGCGACGCGCGCCCGGGCGCGGCGCTGGGGCGCACTGGGGATGTAGGTCGGCACGATGCCGTACTGCGGGTTGGCGATGTCAAAGTTGCCCAGCTGGCCGGGGCACGCGTCCTCCTTGTAGTAGTCGCTCGACGCCCGCACGGCGCCGTACATCGCCAGCGTCTGGCGCGCAGCAGGCGGCGGCGGCGGCGCTCTCGGCGGCTGCACGGCTGCACGGCGGGGTGATAGCGGCGGCGGCAGGGGGGCTTGCCGCGCGTGCGCGCGTGCGCGCGCGCGCCTGGGCCTTGCAGGCGTTGAGGTGGAACGTGCTGCCCGGCCGGCCGTCGCGGGGGAGGAAGTAAAAGTCGCACAGCGTGTTGAGGTTGGTCTGTGGCGCGCGGCAGGCGTCGGCGCGTCGGCGGCGGCGGCGCTCCCGGCGGCGGCTGCGCGTCGGCGGCGGCGCTCCCGGCGGCTGCACGGCGTCGGCGGCGGGGCGCCAGCGGCGGCGGCGGCGGGGGGCTCGCCGCGCGCGCGCGCGCACCTGGAAGCGGTCGTCGCACACCTTCTGCTTCTGTGCCTTGGTCAGCCCGGGCGTCGCGACCTTCCAGACTGCGCGCGCGCGGCGGCGGGGACTGGTGTGTGGGGCCGCGAGGGGCGCGGCGGCGCAGCGCGGGCCAAGCGCTTTTTTGTGCAGCTCACCGCAGGAATAGCACATGTCGTGACTCGTACATGCGGGAGTCAGCTTGGCCTGGTAAGCTGCTATGTCGGACGGCCCGCTGCAGCCGTTGAAATAGATGGGGCAGGCGTTTGAGAGGGTGACCGCGCGAATGACGCCCGTGGGCGCCACCGACACCGTGCACGCGCCCGTCTGCGCGACGCCCGCCCCCGCGGCCGTCGCCGCCTCCGGGGCGGCCGGGGCGGCCGCCACGACAATCACGGGCTCGCCCGTGCTCTCGGGCTCCGGGTTGTAGTTGTTCGGCGCGCCGGTCTTGGGCTTGGGCGTCGGCGCCGGCAGCGGCGGCACGACGAGCGTCGTGGCGGCAGCCAGGGGCTTGCTGTTGCAGGCGAGCCCGGGGTTGCAGGACCGCAGCAGCAGGCACAGCGCGCGCCAGGGCACGTGTGCGGCCGCGTCGGGGTAGGCCGCGCGCGCGGCGGCGCGCGGCGTGGTGCCCGCCGCGACGGCGAGCGTGGGCAGGCCCGCCGCGCAGGGGGGTCCGGAGGCGGTCGCCGCTGCACCCGCTGCCAGCGCCAGCAGCGCCAGCGCCAGCATCGGGGCACGCGGGCCGGCCATGCCGGCGGCCTGCGGCGCGCGTGGGGCGGCGGCGGAGTCGGCGGCAGCCGAGAAGTCTCGCCGCGCGGCAGCGCCTGGCCGAGTCGCCGTCGCGAGCGACACGGAGCCCGAGCGCTGCTGATGATGGGGGGCCCAGCAGAGCTGGGAGCCCGCGCTGCGCGGCAGGCCGGCAACAGCGCGGGCCTGCGCTGCGCTCCCGGCCCCGCGCCGCACCTGCGCGCCCTGTGCCTGCTCCCACGCGCTGAGGCGCGAGAGGCGCGCTCGTCCCGTCCGCTGCTGGGCTGGCTGCTCGCGGCGGCGACGGCGGCGGCGCGGTCGCGGAGAACGCTGCTGCCGCCGGTGACTGGCGTGGCCGTGGCAGGGGGAGGCGGTGCCGGGTGGACTGTGGCCGGGCAGCAGCGGCGGGGGATAGCCGGGGCGCTGTGGCACGCTGCACCGTCCGACAGCGGTTGTGCGAGCGCAAGACCCGCCGCGCCCGCGCCCCCGTCGACCGCGCTGGATCCGATCGCGGCCTGGCCCGTGCACTAGCGCGCCCCCGCGTCGGTGCCGAGCCACACACGCCGCGCGGACGCATGGCGCGCCGGCGGCACCCGCGCTGCTGCTGCGGCGCGGCGCGGCGCGGCGCGGCGGCGTGAGCGCCGCCCCGCAGCGGCTGGGCACGCGATCGGGGGCTGGGCGCGCCCCTTCCGGGCCCCGCCATGGCGCACGGCGGCGGCCCGCCGGGCGTCTTTTACGACGAGGAGGACTGCCTGGGCTTCGGCGTGTTCGTGGCGGAGCTGGAGCTGGTCCTGGGCACCGCCCGGGACCGCCGGCCCGACCAGGGCGCGCTGCTGGCGCTGCTGCAGAAGCTGCAGGCCGCCATCACCACCGCACCGCCGGCGCTGCTCCGGCAGCACCAGAAGCGCTGCGAGGCCGCGCTCTACGACATCATACACAAGGGCGCCTGCGGCGTGGTGCGCGCCCGCGATGCGCGGCGGCGCGCGGCGCGGCGCGGGCGCGGGCAGCGCGCGCTGTCCGCCGTGGTCGGTTGGCGGCGCCGCGCGGGCGTGCCGCGCGGCAGCCACCCAACGCCGCCGCCGCCGCGCGCGTGCCGCCCAGGTGCGCGGCCTCGTGGCGCTGTGCCTGTGCAAGCTGTACGCGGCGGGCGACCTGCTGCCGCTCTTCTCGCGCGTCAACGCGCTGCAGGCGCTCCTGCAGGACCGCGGCAGCACGGCGCCCGAGGTGCGGGCTCCCTGCGCCCGGCGCGGGCGCGTGCGCGGCGCCGCTGCCGCCGCCGCCGCGGCACAGCGGTGACCGACCGCGCTTCCGCGCCTGCCGCCGCAGTCGGTGCGCCTGGGCGTGATGGACCTGCTCGCCCACCTCGCGGGCGACCTCGGGCGCTTCCTGGCGTCCAGCAGCGTCGAGTCCATGGCCATCGCAACAAAGTGCGGCGCGGCGCGGCGGCGTGGGTCCACGCGGCGCGCTGCGGCCGCCGACCGCCGCCGCCGCCGCCGCCGCCGCGGCGCAGGGCGCTCGCCAAGGGCAGCAGCGCCGCGACCAAGGCCGCGGGGCTGCGCCTCGCGCGCGCCGTGGTCGAGGGCCTGCCGCAGCTGGACCGCAACGCGCCGCTTGTCCAGGCAGAGGCGTGGAAGCTGTTTGAGAAACAGGTCAAGGTGCGGCGCCGGCTGCGCTACGAGCGATCGATGCGCAGCGCCTGCGGCAGCGACAGCGCCCGCGGCAGTGCGGCGCCGCCGACGCGGCGCGCCGCGCTCGCCGTGCAGGACAAGGCGAGCGAGGAGGCGCTGCGCGCCGCGGCGGCGGGCCTGCTCGGGGCGATGTGCCGCGGCGGCGGCGCGGCGCTGTGGGCGTCTGGCAGCTACTATGCCGAGGAGGCCGTCCGGCTGCTGCTGGCGGGCCTGGAGGAGGCCGGCACGGTGGGACCCGCCGCGCGGCGCCCGCGGCGGCGGCGCCCGGGCCGGCGGCCACGGCGCCCAGCTCAGCGCCGCGCGCCGCCCGGCCGCCGCCGCGCCCGCAGCCCTCCGCGCGCGAGGCCTTTGCGCTGGCGCTCGCCGACCTGGCAGCCGCGAGCCGCGCGGGCAGCCCTGCGCTGGTGGCGGCGCTCGCCGCGGAGAAGAAGCCCGCCAAGCGGGCGCAGCTCGAAAAGGCTGCGGGCGGGGTCTTCCGCGCGACGCTGGTGGCGCCCTTCGTGGCGGCCGCAGTCGCGGGCGACCAGGCGCGCGCGCGTTGCGGCGCGGCCGCGGCGCACCGCCGCCGCAGCCGGCGCCTGCCCACGGCAGCCCCACCGCGCAGACTCACGCCGCCCGCCGCCCTGCCCGCGCGCAGGACGTGTGCACCGCGCTGGCGCTGGGCTGGACGTCGTACGCCGCCGGCCTCGCTGCCGGGAGCGCGGGGGCCGACGCGCTCATCGAGCTCGCCCTCTCCGCGGTCGCCATGCTCGAGGCTGCCAGCAAGGAGGCGGCGGCGCGGGGCGCGCCCCCGCCCGACGCGCAGGCCGCCCACAGCAACCTCGGCGCCTGCCTGGCGGGTGCGCGGCGCGGCGCGCGGGCGCGCCGGCGCGGCGGCAGCGATGCCTGCGCTCGCCCGGCCCAGCGACGCGCGCCGGGCGCGCCCGCCGCAGGCGGCGAGATGCCGGGCGCCACCGCTGCGGTGATCTATTTCCTACGAGCCGGCGTGATCCGGCGCCTGCACGAGCCGGCGCAGCGCGCGCTGCTGGCGGCGCTCGCCACCGCGACGAGCCACGCCATCGCGCCGCCCGTCATCCTCGCCGCCATGGAGGGCTGCGGCCTGCTCCTGGAGCAGCTGGGTGCGCGCCGCGGCGCGTCCGCGCGGAGAGCGAGGCCGGCGGCGTGCCGCTCCCGCGCGCGCGCCCACGGGCGCTGCGCCGCCCCGCTGCCAGGCGAGCTGCATGACGAGGGGGCCATTCGCGGCGTGGAGAACGCAGCGATGAGCAAACTGTCGGCCAGCAGCACGGTGCGGGTCCGGCGTGCGGCGCGCGCCGGCGTGGGCCCCTGTCGGCGGCTGGCCGGCCGTCTGGCCGGCGCTGCGCGCCTTGACGCCGGCACGATCGCGCGCCCGCCGCCGCCGCCGGCGCCGCCGCAGGCCGTGCGCCACCAGGCCGCCGCGGTGCTCGCGGCGCTGGCGCTGAGCAGCCCGCCGCTCCTCGCGCGCCTGTTTGGCGAGTGCCTGGAGGGCGTGGAGACGTTCTGCCAGCAGCTCATGCTGCTGGCCGCGCCCTACACCAAGCCCCGCGCGCTGGGGCACAGCGCGAGCGGCGCCGCCGGCGCGCCCGGCGGCTCCCCGGGTGCGCGGCGGTGGCGGCGCAGCCCTCACCTCGTCCGCCCCGCCGCGCTCGCTGCCGACGGCGCGCCGCCCGCCGCGCGCCGCCCGCCCGCCGCGCAGGCACGCCGCGCGGCGCGCCCGACAGCCAGACCAAGCACTGCATCGATGGCCTGCACGGCAACGCCCTCGCCGTGGGCGCGCTGCTCGTCGCGGCGGCGCGCTCCGCGCTGGGCGCGCCCAGCCGGCTCACGCGCAGCGTGTTCTGGATCGCCAAGCGCATGATCAGCCAGCCCTACTGCAGGTGCGGGGGCGTGCAGAGAGGCCCCTGGCGCGACCAGCTTGCGGCGACGGCTGCGCCCGCCCCCTGACCGACCGACCGACCGCCGCGGCCCGCGCGCTGCCCCGCCGTGCCGCCCGCCCTCAGCTGCCCCTGGGCGGTGGCCGCCGAGCGCGAGGCGGGGTACATGCTGCTGGCCGCCATGTGCGCCGCCGCGCCGCCGGGCCTGCTGGCGGGGCGCGAGAAGCAGGCGCAGCTGCTGGACCTGCTTGCCGTCGCGCTGGGGCGGGGCGCGGCCGACGCGCTCGCGGGCTGCGTCGCTGCGGCGGCGGGCCAGCCGCCCGCCGGCAGCGCGGCGGCCGACGGCGCCGGCGGCAGGGCGTCCCCCGCGCCGCCGTCGCCGGGGCAGGGCGGCGGCGCGGTCAGCCGCGCGGACGCCGAGCAGGAGCTCGCCGTCGCGGCGTGGTGGCGCGCGGCCGCGCTGCAGGCGCTGAGCGCTTACGTCCTGGGCGTGATGGGCAAGGGCTTTGCCGAGGACCCCGAGGCGCAGGTGCGGGGCGCAGGCGCGGCGGCCGCGCCGCGCGCGGCAGCACCGCGTGCAAGGCGCTGCGCCGCGCGCGCGCGCGTGACGCCCTGTGGCGCCCGCCGCCGCCCCCGGCCGCCGCAGGTGCGCCGTATCGGGGCCATGCTGCGGCCGCTGCTGGAGGTGGTGTGCCAGGTGCCGCAGCTGGCGGACCCGGCAGCGCCCAGCCCGAGCGCCGTGGCGCCGGCGCCGCCGCCCGGCGGCGCAGCCAATGGCGCGGCGCCGCCCGCGCCCGCCGCCGCCGGCTCGGGCGCGGGCGCGGGCGCCGCGCTGCCAGGCTGCTTTGCGAGCCCCGTCGCGTCTGCGGCGGCGGCGCTGCTGCAGCTGCGCCTGGTGGAGGCCTTTTTCTTCCTGCCGGCGCCGGCGCTGTGGGCGGACTGCCACTCGCAGCTGCTGCAGCTGTGCTGCCGGCAGCTCATGGCCGCCGGCGGCTCGCGCGTCAGCCCGGGTGCGCCGCGGCGGCGGCGCCCGCGCCCGCCCCGCCCCGCGCCGCGCCGCGCGCCGGCGCGGCCGACGCTGACGCGCCGCCTGCTCCCCTGTGCAGAGGCGGCGGCGAGCGTGGCGGCGAGCAGCCTCAAGCACGTGCTCAACAGCCAGGACGCGCTGCTGGGGCCCTGGCTGCCCGGGCGGGACATGCTGGAGGATGAGCTGCGCACGTTTGTGGGTGAGCCCAGCGGCGGCGGCGGCGGGGCCGGCCGCCGCGCAGGCGCCAGCGGCTGGCTGGGCGCCCGCCCGCCGGCGGCGAGCCGCGCCGCGCCCTGCATGCCGCGCCCGACCGCCGCCGCCGCCGCCACCGCGCAGGCGAGCGCGGCGGGCCGCAGCAGCACCCCTGGGAGGTGGGCGCCGCGTTCACGGAGGGCTTCATTGCCTACAGCCAGGCCCTGCTGCCGCCGGACGACGGCGACGCCGACGCGAGCGCCGACGACGCTGCCGCGACGGCGGCCGCGGCGGCGGCCGCGGCGTCCGGCGGCGGCGCGCCGCTGGGCGCGCTGGCGGGCGACGCCTCGAGCGCCGGCGGCGCCGGCGCGCCCGCGGCGCCGCAGCTGGCGGCGGGCGCGGAGCGGCGGCGCGGCGTGGACGGCGTGCGGCTGCGGCGGCGGTTCATGCCATACCCCCAGCCATACGCCCTGGCCCCGGCGCTGCTGGAGGCGCAGCTCTGGCTCCTGGGCAAGCTCCTGGCGGCGGCGCCGGGCGGCACGCAGCTGCAGGTCCTCGAGGTCATGCTGGGCGCCGTCAGCCTCAAGGCCTTTGCGCCGCTCGCGGCGGCCGCCGGGCGCGCGGCCGCGGCGCGCCAGCGCGCCGCCAACTGCACCGCCGTCGCGCTCGCGGGCCTCGCCGGGCTGGGCCCGCTCGCCAAGCGCGCGCTGCGGGGGGAGGGCGGCTCTGACAAGGTGGCAGAGAAGGCGCTGCAGCTCGCGTCGTGCCTGCTGGAGGAGCAGGTCGCAGACCCCTGCCTCGCGCGCGCGGGGGCGGAGATGATGGCCGCCGCCACCGCCATCGGCAGCACCGCCCTCGCGCTCGGCCAGGTGCGGCGCGCCGCCGCGCAGGCCCGCGGCGCCCGCTGCCGACGCGTGCCGAGGCTCCCCCCTGCTGCGGCTGTCGTTGCCGCCAGGTCAAGGCCATCGCCTGCCAGCTGCTGGCCATGATGTCAGAGGCGTCTGGCGGCAGCAGCTCGGGCGGCGCCGCGGACGGCGCCGGCGCCGGCGGGAGCGCGGAGCTGAGGTGGGCCCGCGTCGCGCGTGCCAGCCGCGGCCCGCCCCACCGCCGCCGGGGCGCCGAGCCCTCGCGCTGCGCCGCAGGGCGGTGCTGTGCCTCGTGCTTGGCTGCGTGTATCGCGCCAAGGGCGGCGCGGCGCTGCAGCCCACGGTCGCGGCGAGCGTGGAGGCGCTGGTGGCGGTGGCCAGCCGGCCCGTGGGTGTGGCGCACATCTGGGCGCTGCACGGGCTGTGGCTCGTGGCCAGCGCCGCAGGCCCGGGCTACGCGGCGCACGTGAAACCGAGCCTGCAGCTCGCGCTGGAGCTGCTGGTGCGGCGCAGCCAGGCGCCTGCCGGCCGCGCGCGGGCGAGCGGCGCGGCTCGCTCGGTCCGGCGGCGGCGGTTGGGGGCCCCACGCGCTGCCGCCGCCGCCTCGTAAACCGTGCGCGCAGGTGAGCTCGTTTGGCGAGCACCCGCTGCTGCAACCCGCCGCCGCGCGGCTGGCCAACGCCATGATCGCCGTGCTGGGCTCCGAGTTCACGCTGGGCTCGGCGGCGTACGACCGCTGCAAGGCGCTGGTGCTCGTCACCGACTTCACCGCCAGCAGCAGCGGGCCCGCCGCCGCGGCGGCGCCGCAGAGGCGCCCGCGGCGCCGGCCGGCGCGGCGGACGGGCAGCGCGCGCTGACCGCGACGTGGGCGGAGCTGGAGCAGGTGCGCAGAGCTGGCCGGCGCGCGCCGCCGCCGCGCACAGCCCCTCGCTGCCCGCTGCCCACGCGCGCCGCCGCGCCCCGGATGACGCCGCTGCAGGTGCTGTTCGCGCAGCAGCTCATCCTGTTCGCCCCGCGCGCGGTGCCGGCGGCCAAGCACCTGCCGCTCCTGCTGCTCACGCTCACCAGCAGCCGACCCGCGCTGCGCCGCGCGGCGGCGGCCACGCTGCGGCACTTGGCGGAGCGCGACGCCCCCGGGCTGGCAGAGGTGCCGCGTGCGCTCGCCGGCGATGCTGGCAGGCCGGGTCCTGGGGCTTGGCCGTGCTTCGCGCGCGCTGCTGATCGTCGCCCGCCGCCGCCGCTGCTAGCAGGCCTCCATCGAGGTGTCCCTCCTGGCCGCGCTGGACGGCGAGAGCGAGGCCAGCACCAGCGCCGCCATCCGCGCCACGCTCGCCGCGCTGCTCACGACCTCGGCACCCAGCCGCCCAGGCTACTGGCTGCGCCTGCTCGGGGGCGTGGCGCTCGCGGCGGGGCCTGCTGCGGCGGGTGCGCCGCCCGCGGGCCAGGGCGGCACAGGTGCGGCGGCCCGGCTGCGCGCACGGTGCTGGCCTGCCACCGAGCTCCACCGTGCGTGCGCCCGCGCCGAACCGCCTGCCCTGCCACCGCCGCCCCGCGCAGCCATTCGAGCAGACGTCGCTGACGACGACGACGAGGACGGGCCGGCGCAGCCGCCGGCGCAGGCCCCCGCCGGCGGCAGCAGCGCTGGCAGCGGCACGCCGGCGTCGCCGGGGCAGCCCGCGGCCGGGCCGGGCGGCGCGGCGGCGGCCGCGGCGGCCGCTGCCGCCGCGTCTGCCGTGCGGCTGCCGCCCACGCCGCGGCTGCGCACGCGGCTGTTTGCGGCGGAGCTGCTGCTGGGCCTGTTTGCGGCGGTGGGCCCCGACCCCGCCCACCGCTTCCCGTGGCCCAAGTACGACGAGCACGGAGCGCCGCTGGCGCCCGCGGCCGGCGAGCCGCAGGGTGAGGCAGGGCGCCCGCGCGGCGCCCTGGCGCAGGCGGCGCGCTGCTGCGCGCGCGCGCACGGGACTGTGTTTCACCGGCCGCCGCGGCTCACCGCCGCCCCGCCGCTGCCGCCGCCGCTGCCGCGCAGACGTGCTGGTCGGGCACCTGCAGCCGCTGATTGACCTGGGCTTCAAGCTCACCACCGGCCCCGCCGAGGCGCTGCGCCCCGCGGGCGCGCAGCTGCTGCGTGGCGTGCTGCGCGCGTTTGGGTCGGTGCCCGACCCCGACGTCCCCGGCATGCTGCTGCTCGAGCAGTACCAGGCCCAGTTTGTCGCCGCGCTGCGCGCCGCGCTCGCGCCCGGCGCCGCGCCGGCGCTCGCGGTCGCCGGCGGCGCGCTCGCGACGTCTTTCCTCGGCGCGGGGCTCGCTGCCGGCGATGGCGCGGTCATGCGGCGGCTCATGGGCCTGCTGGCCGCGCCGCTGCAGGGCTGGGCCGGCCTGCTGTACGGCGGGCACGCCGAGGCGGTCGGCGTGCGCGCGCGCGTGGCGCTGCTGCAGGCGCACGCGCAGTGCGCCAATCTCGCGTCCGCGCTCGCTGCGAGCAGCGGCGACGGCGGCGGCCACCGCGCGAGCCACCCCGGCGGCGCCGGCGCCCGCGCCGGCGCGCTGTGCCGGGACATCGTCGCGACCGCGCAGGCGCCGCACCGCGACTTGCTCCTGCTGCTCTGGTGGGGCCTGCTGCTCGACTGCGCGGCGTTTAGCAGCCCGCTGCCGGGCGTCCTCGCCGGCCACAAGAGCCTGCTGTTTGGCGACTCGCACCCCGAGATCGTCGACGCCGTGCAGGGCACGTTCGCGGCGGCCTGGCCTGCGGTGCTCGTCGCGCTCGCGAGCGGCCTGCCGCCGCCGGCGGAGCTCGCCGCCGCGGTGGCGCGCGCGAGCGGGGAGCAGCAGCAGCCCCCGGCGGTGGCGGCGGCGGCGGCGGCGCGCCGCGCGTCGCGCCGCCGGCGCTGCACCACGATGCCTGGGCTGCCTTTGTGGGCCAGGTCAGCAGCGGCGCGGGGCTGCCACGCGGAGACGTGTTTGCACGCCAGCTGCAGCTGCAGTGCGGCGCGATGCACGCCGCCCTGGTCGACATAAGCTCCATGCTCCTGTGCGACGCGGCGGCGGCGTGCGGCGCGGCGCTCGCGGGCGGCGACGCGGGGGACGGCGGCAGCCCGCCCCGCCGCGCGCGCGTGCGCGCCCCGCCCGCGTGGGGCGGGCGCGCGGCGGTGGCGGCGGCGCAGCGCGCGGCGGTCGCGCTGCAGGCGCTGCAGTTGCTCCTGAGCCGGCAGCACTTTGAGGCCGGCCTGGCGCCCCCGGGCACAGTCCAGGAGGTCGCCGGCCGCCTCAGCGCGCTCGCACTCGAGGTGCTGGCGCCGTGGCAGCGCCTCCGGCTGCAGCAGCAGGAGGAGGCGCAGCAGGCCGCGGCGGGCGTCGCCGCGCTCAGCCTCGGCGCGGGCGCGCCCCCGGCGCTGCGCAGCGGCGACGCCGACGCGGACGCGCACGCGGCGGCGGCCGACCGGGCGTTTGGCCTGCTGCTGACGGCGGCCGCGGACCAGTGCCAGGCGCTGGCGGCCGGCCTGCACGCTGCAGCCGGCAGCGGGGGCGGCGGCGCAGCGGACCAGGGTGGCGGCGCGGCAGAGCTGCTCGAGGCGCTGCTGGCGCTCAGCAGTGTGGCCGCGCCGTTCGAGGCGCGCGGCGCTGTGGTGCTGCCGGCCGGCGCGCGGCGGCAGCGGGCCGCGGCAGGCGCCGCCGCCGCCAGCGGGGGCGCCCCCAGCAGCAGCGCGCAGCTTGCCTCGGCAGAGCCGACCGGGCCGGTGGTCGCGGCCTGCAGCAGCCTGTGCCTGGCGGGCAGCAGCCTGCTCCAGGCGGCGCGTGCGGAGCAGTTCGCGACGCTGCTGCCCGCGCTCAGCGGCCTGGGGCTGCGGCTGCTGCTGACGGCGGCGCCCGGCGCGCAGCTGGCAGCCGCGCAGGCGCTGCTGGACAGCTGCTGGTCTGCCGCTGCCGCCGGCGCTGCTGCTGCCGGCCAGCAGCAGCAGCCGGCGGCCGCGCCCGCGTGCGAGGCGCTGTGCGCGGCGGCGGCGGCGGCGGCTGTGCAGGTGTGCGGCAGCGCTCGCGGGCAGCCGGCGATAGCTGACGCGGCGGCGCGGCTCCCCGCGCTGCTGGCGGCGCTGCTCGCCGCGGCCGCCAGCTGCTGCGCCGCGGACGGCGCAGCGGCGTCGCCCGCCGCGGCGCAGCAGTGCTGCGGGGTGCTGCTCTGGGCCCTGCAGCAGCACCGCCCGGGCGGTGCGGCCGAGGCCGAGGGGCCCGCGCTCGTGGCGTGCAAGGTGCTGGAGGCTGTGCGGTCGCTGCTGCAGGACGACGCAGCGCAGCAGCAGGCGGGCAGGGCCGCGCTGGCGCAGCTGGTGACCGCCGCGGTCGTGCCTCAGGTGGGTGCACGTGCGCGAGCGCGGCCGCGGGCGCCAGCGCTGGCGCAGGCGGCGGCCGCTGACCGCCCGCGGCCGCCTGCTGTGCGCGTGCGCACGCAGGCTGCGGCTCTCGCGCACGCCGCGTTGAGCTGCGGCGCCGGGCCGCTCGCGGGCGCCACGCTGGCGGCGGTGACCGAGGCGCTCAAGGTGCTGCTGCTGCTCTCCACCCGCACGGCGGCGCAGGGCGAGGCGGCGCAGGTGGGGGCGCTCGGGCGGGCGGGCGCGCGTGGCCGCGCGGGCTGCTCTCTCGCCGCGCGGCCGATCAGCTGACGCGCCGCGCGCGCCGCCGCCAGGTCGCGGTGATGCGGGTGCTGGTGCCGCTGCTGGTGGAGGCCGCGAGCCCGCCGCCCGGGTCGCCCGGGACGCCGCTGCTGCGCGACATGGCGTGCCGCCTCGTGTCGGCGATGCCCGCGTCGGCCGCGTCCGCCGCGTTCCGCGCCGCCGTCGCGGCGCTGCCGGCGGCGAGCAAGGCGCGCCTGCAGGCCGCGCTGCGCGAGCAGGCCGGCGCCGCGGCGGCGGCGCAGGCTGGCCCGCCGGCGGGCGGCGGACTCGCGCCTCCACCCGGCGCCGGCGCCGGAGCTGGCGCGCACAAGCCAGCCATCCAGCTCCGCATGAGCTTTGCGGTGCCGCCCAAGTGAGGGCGTGCGAGGCGGCGCACGGGCGCACGCTGCAAGTAACTTGCAACTCGCGCGCACCGCAGCCAACTCGCGCCGAGCAGCCTCAGCGCGGCCGGCGCGGCCGGCCCGCCGGCGCCGCGGACCCCAGCCCCTCTCCGCCCCGCCCCGGGCGGCGCGCCTCGAGAGCTGAGCTCACAGCTTGCCGCCGCGCGGCGCCTGGCCGAGGCCGGCGTCCGCCTCCTGCGCCTTGCCCTGGTTCTGCTGTGCCTTTTGCTGCATGCGCTCGCCCTTCTCGTCCAGGGCCTCGGCCGCGCGCTCAACGTTGCCGCCTGCCGTGCAGCGCGCGCGCGCGGGGCGGGCTGCGCTGGCCGCGCCGGCGGCAGTGGCGGCAGCGCGGGCCGCGCGCGCGGCCGGCCCAGGCCTCACCGACCGCGCCCTCGCTCGTGAAGGCGTGCCCGACGGGCCCCTCCTTGTCCAGCGGCCCGCCCACCTCCTGCGCGGTGCCGCCTGCGGCCGGGCGGGCAGGCGGCGGGCGACCTTCACCACGGCGGGCGATGGCGCTCGCGGCTGTCGCAGCGCCGCCGCCGCCTGCCTCACCCACGCTGCCCTCGGGTGTGAACTGCTTGCCCACCGCGCCGTCGTCCTTGAACATCTCGCCCAGCCGCTCCGTCACCTTGCCTGCGCGCGCGCGGCGCGCGGGCGGGGCGCAGCCCGCGCCGCGCGGGCTCAGCGGCGGCGTGCTGCCGCGGCGCGGCGCTCGCGCCGCGCCGCGCACCCACGCCCTCGCGCATCTTCTCGACCACGGACGGCTGCGCCTCGTCGGTGCCGGTCGCGCGCGCTGCGGCGGCGATCGCGGCGGGCGCGGTCGCCCTCGCGCATCTTCTCGACGACGGACGGCTGCGACTCGTCGGTGCCGGTCGCGCGCGAGCGGCGCCGGCGCCGCGGCGCTGCCCGCGCGCCCGTGGAGCGCCCACCCGCGGCCTCCTTGACGCCCTCCTTGGCGTCGCGCGCCTGGTCGCGCAGCGAGGGCCCGCCGTCTGCGAAGGCGCGGCGCGCGGCCGCGGCGGCGGGCGCAGCAGCGGGCGCTGCGCCGGCGCGCAGCAGCGAGGCGGTGAGCGTGGCGGGAAGCATCGTGGGCGGGCGAGGAGGCGAGGAGGGCGGCCGCGGCTGCGGGTGCGACGGCGGCGACGTCGCTGCGCGCGCGACGGCTTCGGCTTCGGCTGCGGCTGCGGTTGCGTGGCTGCTGCGGCTGCTGCGGCTGCTGTGTGGGGCCGCGGCTTGGCGGGAGGCCGCAGCTGCAAGCGGCGCCGGGCGTGCCAAAACCGCGGCGCTTTGCCGACGGCGACGCAAGTTTGCATCCACGTCCGCGCGCGCACGACCACAGAACCGCCTGAGTTGGAGAGGCGCCGTCATCTGTAAGGCCACCGGTTGCCCCCGCTCCCCGCCGCCCGCCCCGGCGGCGTGCTGGGGCCGCGCCGCGCGGGAAGCCCAGCCCCCGCCCACCAGGTGTGTGTGTGCAGAGACTGATCGACGTGAATCAAAGACCAGACAGAGTGGGGAGAAAAAGGAGGCCGGCCACGACGCGAGGATGCGTGGGCGCGTGCGGCAGGCGCCGCCGCCGCGCGAGGCTGCGCTACGAGAGGGCGTGGGGGGTGTCGTGTGGTGGCCCCGCTCGCGCGCTGGCGGCGCGCGCCGGCGCCGCGCGCACACGCGCAGCCGCCAGCGGGCGCATGCGTTGGGAGGAAGAAGACTGAGCGCCTAGGACTGGCAGCACCCCAAACAAAGCGTGCTCGAACAGCCCGCCCGTCACAGCCCGCGAACCGCGTCCACCGCGCCTAGCACGTAGGTCGTGCCTGACGCGGGCCCGGTGGTGCCGAACAGCGGCGTGATGTCCGGCTGGCTCCACGCGGTGCCGTTGAACGTGGCGAGCACTTGGTCGCCGACCACGACGACATGCCAGGGATCGATGACCTTGACGCCATACAGGTTGGCGGTGCTGGAAACCTGGGAAGCAAACAGCGCGTCGGGCGCCCAGGCCACGCCGTCCCACTTGTAAATGGCGCCGGCGTCCCCCACGGCGTAGCCGGTTCGCCAGTCGTACATCGAAATGGCGCGCAGGGCCGTGGTGCAGCTGGGCACGAGCTCCCAGGCGAGGCCGTCCCAGCGCGCGAGGATGCAGCCCAAGTCGTTTGCGCCCCCTCCCCCTAACCACTCTCCGCCAACGACCCACACGTCGTCGTCCGACAGCGCCGCGACGCCATAGAGCGCGGCGCTTGTAAGGACGCTGCTGGACGAAAAGTCTGAGAAGTCGAGCGAGCCGTTGCGGGGGAGCCGGGAGACGATGCCGTTTTGCCGCGCGGCCCAGACGTAGTTTGCCGACACGTTCAAGCTGAAGAGTTCGCCGCTGGTCAGGCCTGTGTAGGACCCGCTGTCCGCCGCGATGTCGGCATCCAGCGCCGCCGTGGCGGAGAAGAAGACGCCGTCGCCCAAATGGGTTGGGTCTGAGCCGCCGGCAAAGACCCGGGTTTTGTTGGCCGCGCCATCCCACACCGCAGACACCTTATGGAGTGTGATGCTCGACCAGGTCGGCATGCCGGTGAAAACGGGTGACGTCATCCATGTCGCCCCGCCGGGGGCGGGCGCATCCCAGGCGCCGCTGCCGTTGCGCACGAGTCTGAACACGCTGTCCCCGCCGGAGACGTAGGCGGCGAGCCGCTCGCTCGCCGTGCCGGCGCCCTCGCGCAGCAGCGCGATTGAGCTGAAGTTGCCTTGGGGGAGGCTTGTCATTGATGACGGCTGCACCTCCGCCCAGCTGGTGCCGTCAAACGCCAGCAGAAGAGGCGAACCTGTGCTGCTAGCACTGGCGCCCCCGACGAGCACGTGCACGGGCTTGCACGCGGCGCCGGTGAGGGTCGGCTCGAGGCTTTGCCAGGCCGTGGCGCAGCGGCAGGTGTAGGGCAGCGCGGCGGCCGCGGCGGCCGCCGACTGCAGCGGCACGTCCCTGCACGTGCTCGTGCCGGCCAGGGTGCTGCACTGGTTGGACGTGCAGCCGTTGACGGGGTCGTTGCAGGCGCCGGTGGGCGTGCCCCAGGCGCCGGAGGTGCAGGTGACCGTGTAACCGCCGCCGCCAAAGCTGACGCCCATGTCGGTGCGGCACGGCGCGGCGCAGCTCGCGCCGTTGCCGATGGGCAGCGTGCAGGACGCGAAGCGCGCAAACACGGGGAGGGGCGACGTGGTGTTGCAGTAGTTGGTGCCCAGCGTGCAGGGGTCGCCCGTGGCGGCCGTCCAGGTCTGGTTGGGCTGGCACGTCGCCGTCAGGAACGACGCGGAGACGGGCGCATCGTAGCCGGCCGTGCAGTTGGCGGTGCACTGCAGGTTGGCGGGGCCGTTGTTGCACGCGGCCGGCCACGCCGTGCCCGCAGGCGGCGTCGACGGCTGGCCCGTGCACTGCCGCAGCACGCAGGAGCCGGACGGCGCGCTCCAGACGGAGCCGCTGCACGTGGAGGTGAGGCCCGTGCCTGCGGGCCCGGCAGGCGGGCAGCGCACAGGCGCCTCGGCTGCGAGCGCGCCGCGCGCCCGGCAGCAACCAGCAGGGAGCGGCGGCGGCGGCCGGGAGGGCTGCTTGTGCGCGGCGCGCGGCGCACGCACCGTAGTAGCCGGCAGCGTTGTTGCACTGCGCGGTGCACGACGCGCCGGGCGCAGAGTTGCTGCAGCTCGACGGCCAGGGCAGCGCGGTGCTCTGGCTGGCGGGGATGCTGGAGCACACGCCTGGCGCGTCGGGGCAGCCGGGGGGAGGGGAGGGGGGCACACGTCAGCGCCGGCGGCGCGCGCGATCCCCGGCCCGGCCGGCGAGGCGCGCGCTGAGCCCGCGCCGCGCGGCGCGCACGCACTCGCTGCGCAGGCGCCCGAGATCTCCCAGCCGGTGCTGCGGCAGGTTGCGGTGAAGAGCCCCGCTAGGCCTGCGAGGCAGGCAGCGGGCAGGCCTCAGCGCGCTGCCGCCGCCGCCGCACAAGCGCGCCGCGCCAGCACGCAGCGCGCGCGCGCGCGCATGCGCCGCGCCCAGCGTGCAGCGCACCTCCCCCGCAGCTGGCGAAGCAGGACTGGCCAAAGAACTTCATGCTCGCGGTGCAGCCGGCGTCCCAGCCCAGGGTGCCGCCGGGCGCGGGCGAAAGGAGCGGGTCGCAGAAGACCTTCACGCACGCGCCGGTCGGCGCGGTCCACGCGTTGTTGGTGCACGTGGAGCTCACCGTGCCGTTCCAGCCTGCGCAGCACGCGGCACGCACGGCGGGTCAGCCTGAGCCCGCCGCGGGAGCGTGTGCCGCCGGGCGTCACGCCGCGCGGCGCGGCGCGCCCGCCCACCCGTGACGCAGGCGGCCGTGCAGGTGGTGCCCGGCGCGTACTGCGCGCTCGCGTTGGTGCAGGCGTCCCAGGCGACCGTGTTGGCGGGCGTGGGCAGTGGCATGGCGGCACAGAAGTCTGCGGCGCGGCGGCGGCGGCGGGGTGAGAAGAGGGGGGGAGGCGGGTGCGCCCGGGCGCAGCGGCTGCCGGGGCGCGCCGCCGGACACGCACTCTGCCGGCACGACCCCGACGGCGCGCTCCAGGCGTTGTTCGTGCCGCATGTGGTCGACACCAGGCCCACGTAGCCTGTGCTGCACTGCGCGGTGCAGTTGGTGCCCTGAGGGTGCTGCGCGGTCGCGTTGGTGGTGCTGCACGCGGCGTCCCAGCCGGTGCTGTTGGCCGGCTGCTGCCAGGGCAGGGCGGCGCAGAACTCTGCGGGGGCGGCGGCGCGCGCGCGTGAGCGCGCCAGGCCCGCGCGCACGGCGCGCCGCGCGCCGCCACCGGCGGCCGCTCACTCTGCACGCAGGGGCTGCCGGCGGGCTCCGCCCACGCAGTGTTGTTGAGGCAGCGCGTCGTGTAGCCATCGCCCTCAAAGCCTGGCCGCGGGGGCAACGCGCGGGGCGCCGCCGCTCGCGCGCGGCCGGCGCCGCGCGGGGCAGCACGCGCGCGCAGCGCCCCTGCGGCACCGCCGCGCCGCGCGCCAGCAGCCGGCGGCCGTGCCGCACCGGTTGAGCAGTTGGCGGTGCAGGTCCAGCCAAAGGGGTAGAGCATCGAGGCGTTGCGGCAGTCGTCGCCCCAGCCGGTGGTGTTGGCCGGCGGCGTGGTCCTAAGCATGGGGCAGAAGCCTGCAGGCGCGCCGCGCGGGCGGCCGCGGGCAGGGCGTGAGCCAGGGCGCGCGCGTGTGCGCAGGGCGCGAGCCAGGCGCAGCGCGCGGCGGGCGGAGGGCGGCACGGGCTGGCGCGCCGCCACTCACGCGCGACGCACGCGCCCGCCGGGGCGGTCCAGGTGCTGTTGAGGCACTGCGAGCGGAAGCCGCCCGTGTAGCCCCTCGCGCACGCCGCGCGGCAGGTGTCGCCCTCGGCGCCGCCGGCGTCGCAGCCGGCCCAGCCGAGGGTGGCGTTCGGCGCGGCCGCCGGGTCGGGCGGCGGCCCCGCGCAGGTCACGAGCTTGCAGCTGCCGGTCACGCTGCTCCAGGTGTTGTCCGAGAGGCACACGGCGCTGTAGCCGGCGCCGGTGTAGCCGCGCACGCAGGGCGCGCGGCAGACCCTCCCCGGCGCCGCGCCGAAGCAGCTCTCGTTGAAGCCGGTGCTGTTGCTCGGCGCGACGGGGTCGGGGTAGCCGTAGCAGCCGACTGCGGCGACCGGGCGCGGGCGCGGGCGGCGGCGGCGGCGGCGGCGGGCAGCGGCGGCGGGGAGGCCTCCATCAGCGCGCTGCGCTGCGCTGGGGCGGCGCGGCGCCTGCTCGCGCGTGCGCGGCGTGCGGCGGCCCGGCCGCCGCGCCGCGGGTCGGCGCGCGACGCTCACACTTCAGGCAGGTGCCGATGGGCTCGGACCAGCCGGCCGACGTGCACTGCGACACGACCTTGCCCTGGAAGCCGCGCGCGCAGGCCGCCTCGCACTCATAGCCAGACTCAAACAGCTGCGTGGCATTGGCGGAGGCCCCGCAGACGGCGGGCCAGCCGGCGGTGGTGTTGGGCGCGGTCGTCGTGACGCCGCCGGTGCAGCCGGCTGCGGGGGGGGGGGGGGGGGAGTGCGGGTGGGCGTACGGGCGGGCGGGTTGGAACGCATATGCACCCGAGCTCAAAGGTCTGCCGCTGGCAGCGCCGGCGCCTGCACTAGCGCCGGCCGCACGCACTGTTGGTGCAGCCGCCGCGGATGGGGCTCCAGGTGCCGTCAGCTCTGCAGCTGGAGCGATACGCGCCAAAGAGGCCTGTGGAGTGGAGCGCGGCAGCGCACGGGGGCAGGGCGAGGCCTGAGCTGTGCCAGCCGCAGCATGCCCAGCAGCGCTGGACCGCATGACCAGCTGCCGTGCGGTGCAGGGGCGGCCGGCGCTGCCTGCAGGCGCAGCTGGCGCCCGCGCGCGAGCGCACCATCCTTGCAGGGTGCGAGGCACTCTTCGCCAAGCGCCGCGCCGTCGTCGCACCCCGCCTGCCAGCCGTCGCTGTCCACCAGCTGCTTGACCCTGCCGGGATCGGACGCGCACGTCTCTGCGCGCAGCGGTGCGCGGCGCGAAGCGCGTCAGCACACGGTGCGGTGGCGTTTGGTTCGTACAGCGCGGCCTTGCAGGCGAGACCGACTCACTCTGAAAGGTGCAGCTGCCGGTGCGCGGCGCCCAGCCGCTGGCGGTGCACTGCGCGGTATAGCCGCCCGTGAAGCCCGGGCTGCACTTGGCGGTGCAGATGCTGTACTCGGTCGCGCGCCGGCAGGCGCGGTCCCAGCCCTCGCTGTTGAGCGGCACGGTGCCGTTCTCCGGTGGGCTGGTGCAGGTGTCTGCGCGCAGGCGGCGACGCACAGGCGGTGGCACGGGCAGGTGAGCGCGCCGGTCTGGCGCCACGGGCAGGCAGGGGCACCCCCCTGCCCCGCGCGAGCCCGCGGCCCACCGATGGTGCAGTTGCCCGTCACGGGCGTCCACGCGCCGTCCTTGCAGGTGGTCGAGTAGCCGCCGTCGTACGGCACCTCGCAGGCTGCCGAGCACTCAAATCCGGCGGGCAGCTCCAGCACCTGGGTGCCCTTGGAGCACGCCTCCCACCAGCCCACCGTCCTCTGAGGCGCAGGAAAGGCCACGCCGTTGTCGGGGGAGCACGACGCTGCGAGCGGCGGCCGGTGGTGGCGGCGGCGGCGTGAGCGTGCGCTCACTGCTGCGCACGCAGCGCCGGCCGAGGGGGCGGGGCGTGCTGTGCGAGGCAGGCAGCCCGGCTTACTCTTGATGCAGGTGCTGCGCAGCGTGGGCGACCAGGCGCCGTCGACGCACAGCGCTTGCGCCACGCCGGAATAGGTGAAGCCTTCGCTGTCCACGCAGGCGGCAGGGCAGGTCATGTTGTTGCGCGTGCCCTTGGCGCAGCTGGCGTTCCATGCTGGCGCGGCACGTGGCAGCAGGCTGTCCGGCGGGGGCTTGAAGCACCCTGCGCGCGCGGCGGGCAGGCGGTGAGCGACGCGAGCGCGGCTGAGAGAGCTGTGGGAGCGGGCGCTGCGCCTGCGCACGCACCTGCCGTGCAGCCAGAGTCACTATAAATGCGCCACTCGCCCGAGTCGCAAGCTGCACGATAACCGCCGATGAAGCGGTCGGTGCATCCGACCTCGCACACGCTTGAGTGGTCGGCGCCGGCGCACGTTGCCGGCCAGGGCCCCGCGGCGTTCCGCAGGCCTGTATAGTTCTGCGGCAGCCCAAGGCACTCGCAGCGGTCGATGAGCCGCACCTCGACCACGCCGTCGTCGCGCAGCGGCGTGACAACAAACTGGCTGCTGCCGGCCGCCTGCGCCGGCGCAGCGGCGCTGCTGCGCGGCGCGCCCGCGAGCCGCAGCACGTTGTCGGTGGACAGCGCGGCGCGCGAGGTGGGCGGCTCCACGCTGTCGCCGGAGGCCAGGCGCAGCAGGAACGAGAAGAGGTCACTCTGGGCGGTTGAGTCGGGCGTCATGTTGTCGCTGGTGAAGCCAGCAAAGAAGCCCGCGCCCGCCGTCGACATCGCCGCCGGGAAGAGCGAGTCGGGGCTGGTGGAGCTGCGGGGCGGGCGGGCGCAGCGGCGGCGTGAGCGGCGCGCGGGGCAGCTGCGGCTTGCGCAGCCGCGCCTGTTGCGCGTTGGCCGGGCGCCCGCACCTGAGGCTGCCAAACACCACGACCTGGTCGCTGGGGGCGGGCGCGCGGCTGGCCTGCCACATGTCGATGAACCACTGCGGCGTGAGCGCCGCCTGGCCGGTGCTGCCGTCGACCGCCAGGCGGCCGGCGGTGGCGTGCGCGAGCATGTCCGGGTCGGTCGCGTCAAAGGCGACGCTGGAGCCGAGGAAGTCTGAGCCGTAGTTGTCGGTGAACAGGCCCACCAGGTTGAACGCCGACAGGCCGCCCCAGTCGGTCAGGTTCATGCCGCCGCCAGCCGTGCCGAGCACCTGGCAGCCGTCACGCGTGCACTTCTGCGTGACGTTGTAGCCTTTGGCAATCAGAATGGATGAGATCACCACGTGCAGCGGCGTCAGCACTGGCGAGAGCAGCATCACGTCTCCTTTTGCCAACTTGCAGTCGCCTATGTCCGGCGTCTGGTCCTGCGGTGTGGCGCGGGACGAGGAGCCGCCCAGCAGGCCCGCCGCCTCTGCCGCCCTGCGCAGCTGCGCCTCGGACACGCCGCTGTCGGCGATGCTCGTGCGCTTGCCCGCCACAAAGCCCAGGCCCGCGGTGGTGGACCAGGCCACGTAGCTGCCCTTGTCCTCGACGCTGTCCACCTCGGGCTGCGCCTGCAGCACCGACGCCACCTGGGACACCGCTGTGGTGATGCTGCCGCCCTGGCTGAGCAGAGAGTTGATCTGCTCCTGCTGAGCCGCTGCGTCGCGCACGCCGGCGCGCGCCTCGGCGCGCGAGGGCGGCTCCACCACGCGCAGCGCGATGCGCAGTGTGTAGCTCGTGCCAGTGCCTGTCACGGTGGCAGCGTAGTGCTGCACGCCGGCGGCGCCGAGCTTGGTGCGGACGACATTGGTGAACACGCCGTCGCCCTTGGCGACGTCCTTGTGGGCGGGCTTGCCGTCGTCGTACAGGTCGGCCAGGACGTCGAGCAGGCGGCCACTCGTGTCGGAGGCGTACAGCTTGACCTTGGCGCCGCGGCTTTGGCTCTTGGTCAGGTCCACGCTGAACACCAGCGTCTCACGCGCGCCCGCCGCCGCCTGGGGCGGGCTCAGCAGCAGCGTGCCCTGGCCGCTGCCTGCGGAAGGGGCGGACGCGCGGCAGGGGGAGGAGGGCAAGGGCCAGCGTCAGCGCGAGTGCGGAGGGCTGCGGCGCGGCGGCCGCCGCGCGCGTGCACCAGCAGCCGCAGCCACGGCGGCATGCAGGGCGGCCGCGGCGGCGCCCACCTTTCTCAGAGCACTGCAGGCCGGGCTGCAGCTGCCAGGCGCCGCTGACGCACTTGGCGGACACGGGCCCTGGCGGGCGGTTGCGGCGCGGCGAGCACGGCATGTGAGCCGGCAGCGGACAGGCGGCGGCTGCCGTGCTGGCATGGCGCCGGCGACGCCCGCGCCGCGCCCGCACGCGCCGTCGCACCTCCGGTGAAACCCGCACTGCAGGCGGCATGGCAGCTGACGCTGCCTGCGCACTTGGCGGGCCAGGTGGCGCCGGTGACCGGCCGCGGCAGGTCGGTGCACTTCTCTGCGAGGCGCAGGAGCAACGGCGGCCGTCAGCGACGCGCGCGCTCGCGGCGCGTGCCCCACGCGCCCTCAGCTGCGCACAACCCCCCCGCAGCAAGTGTTCCGTCTGCGCCGGCGGCACGCGGTGGCGCGGCTGCCAGGTCGGGACGCACCAACTGTTGGCACCGTGCACAGCGCCCGCGACGTGCCGCGCTTGCCCAGGGGCGTCGTGAAGCCGGGCGGGCAGGGCGCGCAGTCTTGCGCCGCGCCAGCGCCGGCGCTGTAGCTGCCGCGCGCGCAGGGCGAGCACACGCCGGCGCGCACAAACTTGAAGCCCGCGACGCACACTGCGGCGGCAGCGGCTCGTCAGCGCGCGCCGTGCGCCCCCCCCCCCCCCCCCCCGGTGGTGGCAGCGCACGCGGCGGCGGCCCCGCGCCCCTCGCTGCGCCGCGCGCACCTGGGCAAGAGGTGGAGCCGGGCTTGGCGTTGGTGGTGCCTCCGGTGCAGCGCTTGCAGGCCTTGGCGGCGTCCGGGCGCTCCAGGAAGCGGCCGACGGGGCACTGCGTGCAGCTGCGGCCGTCGGCCGAGAGCGAGCGTCCGGCCTCGCAGCAGAGGCAGGCGCCGCCGCCACCGCGTTTGCAAGCGAGGCAGCCCTCCACGCGGCAGGTGGTGGAATAGTCGGACGCCTTGCCCGGAAAGGTCACCCGGCAGCGCTTGGCGGCCTGATCCAGCTGCGCCTGCGTCGCGGGAGGCTGCGTCGCGCCGCTGCCGCCGCTGCCGCCGGCCTGCTGCGTCGCGTCCAGGCCGCCGTCGGCCGCGGCAGCCCGGCTGCCGGCGGCCAGGACCGCCAGCAGCACGCCCAGCGCCACGACGGGGCGCCGCGGGCGCATGGCGCCGCGGGCGGGCGCCCGCCGTCTGTCTTGTTCCGCCTCGCGCGGAGGAGGCGCTGCAGGCCGCGCCGTACTCAGATAGATGCAATGGGGATCTGCGAACCCCATCGCGGGTGAGCGCAGCCCACGGAAGCGGGCCATCTCGCGAGGCTGGGGGCGAACTGCTTAAATCAAAACCCGCCGCTCATCTCCCGTCTGCTGCGGCGGCGCCCATGCTCGTGCTGTGCTGCAATCGCTTCATAGCGCCCTGATCACGCCCCGCCGTGGCACAGCGCGCCTCCCTGCTCGCAGCCGTCGCGCGCAGCAGGCGCTCGACCCCATGCTCCCCCGCGCCTGATCGGCCGCCACGCTCCGCGCCATGGCGCGCCTCCGGCGTGCCCTGGTCCTGGCGCTGGCGCTGGTGGCCTGCCGGGCCGCCGCGGCGCCCCCGGCGGTCGATGTCGACCCCGCCCGCCACGCCGCGCCGGGCGGCCCTGGCGCCCAGCTGGTGACAGGTGCGCGCCCAGCCTGCTGCGATTGCCGGGCGTGTGGCCGGCCGGTCCGCGGCCGCGGCCACCGCGCTGGCGGCGCGCTGCTGCTCTGCCGGCGGCGGCGAGGGTGCGGGCAGCGCGCCCGCTGCCTGTCCGCGGCCCGTTACCGCCGCCCGGGGACGCCGTCCGCAGGTGACGACACCGACGCCTCGCGTGCAGGCGCACGGGCGCTGCAGCAGATCGGTGAGCCGGCCAGGCTGGCGGCTAGCGGCGCCGCAGCCCGCGTCGGCGCGACCCCAGCGGCTCCAACGCTCGGCCCGCCCGCTTGCCCGCAGCCCCGCCGCCATGCAACGGCACGCCCCCGGCGCCTAAATTCCAAAACCGGTACGGGAACCAGTCCCCCGCGCGCGGGTCGTGGTCCTGCGCCAATGCGAGCACGACCGCGTACGGCGCCTTCTGCAAGTGGACCTGCTCGACCGGGACAAACCCCTACAACACCCAGTACGCGTACGTCGGCTGGCCCCTCTACTACCTGTATGGCCCAGACTCGATAGAGTACCAGGCGCGTGCGGCAGCAGGGCGCGCTCGCGTCGCCCGCCTCGACGCGCCGCGGCCGCCTCGCGCGCAACGGCGCGGCGCGGGCGGCTGCTTGCCGCTGCGGGGTCAGCCTGCCTGCCCTGATCGGTTCGGGGCGCCCGCGCCGCCACGCAGTGCCTGAACGGAAAGTGGGTCTGGAGCGGCGGCGCGGCGTCCGCGTCAGACGTGGTGTGTTTTGCTGACGCATGCATGGGCCCACCCCTGTCCAACGTGGGCAAGTGGGAGGGCGTGGTCCAGTGGAACTGCGCCAATCGCAGCGTTTCAATCGGGAGCTCCTGCGAGGGGCGCTGCGCGCCGGGCTGGCGCCCGACCGACCCCAGCGCGCGGCGCTTGGGCGTCGTGCGGCTCCCGTGCAGGCAGGGTGAGCACGGGCGGCGCTGCCGCGCGCGCGCGCGCTGCGCCGCCGCGCGCGCCGCCGGCCGCCCGGCGAGCGTGCCTCCCGCGCGGACGCGTCCGCGCAGGCCCCGGGCGTGTCGGGCCGCGCACCAACATCACCGACGAGACCTTCCCTGACCCCTACTGGTACAGCATCCCTGAGTACGCCCCAACCGGCTCCGACCCCAGCAGCGTGCCCGTCTGCGAACGTGAGCACACACACCGGAAAGGGATGGCAGGGGTCGCCGCGCGCGCGAGGCGGCACGCACGGCGTGGCGCGCGCCTCACGCGCGGCGCCGCCCGCCCGCCCGCGCTCGCCCCCCCCCCCCCCCAAGGCATCCGCGCCGTCGAGTGCGCCCTGCCGCCCAGCGAGGTCACCCGCACGGGCAGCTACGTGCCGGGCAACGGCAGCGCGGCGACCGCAGGCCTCCGCTGGACCGGGCGCTGCGTCAACGCGTCCGCCACCAACTGGTACTACGACCCTGACCCGCAGGCGCCTGCGGTGCCCGATACAAACCCGAGCAATCGAGGCAACCGCGACACGTACTTTGGTGACTGGACCTGGTACCCCTTTTTCAGGTGTTTTCTGCAGCAGGGCCGCGTGGCGCTGCTGCGCGAGGGGGAACGGCGGCCGGGACCGGCGTGCCGCGCGCCGTCGCGGCGGGCGCCGCCGGCGCTGCACGCGCGCGCCTACGGCAGGCCGCGCGCCCCGCTCGCCCCGCCGCCTGCCCTGCCAGGGCCATCCCCGAGGATATGATGTGCATTGGTACCTGCGCATCCGGCTGGGGGGGCCAGTTCAGCGACAACGCTCGGGGTACTGTCGCGGGAGCGCCGTACCTGCTGGAGCGGATCTATGTCAACCGTCAGGTCCCCAACCCGGGCGGCGGCAAGTCTTATCCATTCATCACCGTGAGCGTTCCAGTCTCAAACCCCGGGTACATCAGCTGGGAGCGCAACATCATTCGGTGCGCGCGGCGGCCTGCCTGCGACGGGCGCGCCCGCGCGCGGCGCACATGCTGCCCGCCCGCGCGCGCAGCGGACCCAGCACCTCCAGCCCTGAGCCCCCCCCCCACCCACACACGCCGCTCCGCCGTCCCCGCCACCGCCCGCCTCCCCGCCTCCCGCCTCCCCTGCGCGGCGCGGGACAGGTTCACCTGCACCGCGCGCGACCGCGCCGACACCGACGCGGAGTGGCGCGTCGTTATAACCAATTACTCCAATTCGGTCGTGACCACGCCGCCGTACTCGTTCCCAGACGCCACCTATCCCCAGCAGGAAGGCGGCCCCTTCCCCGCGGCAAGCTACATCATCAGCAAGGAGCTCATGCCAGGGCGCGGCGGTCAACCCTTGTGCGCGAGTGAGTGCGCGCCGCCGCGGGGCCTGGCCGCGCGCGCAGCGCGACTCTGGCGCTGGCAGCGCCAGCGCGGCCCGCCCGCCGCGGCACACGCGCCGCACCGCCGGCGGCCGCGCCGCCCGCGCAGGGTGCTCGCAGTCGCTGCCCGCAGCGGTGCCGGGCGTGCAGTGGCCGACATCGTGCCTCAACCGAACCACGTGCACCGCGCCCTGCACCAGCACCAACACCTCCGTGTACGAGGACTCACAAGTGACAGCCAAGTGCTACTCGGGAGTGTGGAGAACGCCCTATCTCAGCGACCAGATCTGTCGCCCGCCCCGTGAGTGCACGCGGCCGCCCGTCAGGCCTGCAGCCGGCGGAGGCCGCCTGGCCGGCCGCGTGCGGGCGTCGCGCGCCCAGCCAGCCCGCCGGCCAGCGGCGGCCAGACGCGCCGCTGCCGGCCAACAGCCACCGCCCGACGCCCGCCTTACAGAGTGCCAAAGCACGCCCCCCGACGTCCCGGGCGCCCTGCCGTGGCCCTCCTGGTGCAGCGGTGAGGCTGCGCACAGGGCGGCTGCCCGCTGCCGCGCGCTCAGCGCGCCTCGGCGGGCAGGGCCACACCAAAGGGGTTTGTGCGCTCACCGGCGTGGTGGCGGTGCCGCTGCAAACACGCGCAGGACTCAAGGCCGGCGAGGTCTGCTGGACGCCCTGCGACATGGCCCGCGGCTACTACGGCACGTATCCGAGAGGCGGCTATGGCGAGCAGCGCCTCATCGCTACCTGCACGGGTGCAGACGTGTGGACGGTGCCGGAGGTCGGCTGCAAAAAGAGTGCGCGCCGCGCACGCGCAGCGCGCCGCCACGCCAGCGCAGCGCGCCGCCGCCACGTCCCCCGCCCCTCACTCACTCGTTGCGCCCGCCCGCCCGCCGCAGTGGACAAGTGCACTAACAGGCTCTTGCCGAAGCGCACGGGTGTGGATTTTGGGTCGTGCGATCAGATACAGATCAAACCAGATGATCCCGGCACATGGAACTGCACAGGCGTGTGCTCACAGTACCCCAATCCATACACCGGCGGGCCACAGACGATAACGTGCACCGACGACGGCTGGACGGAGCCGGAGGGCGCACCCTGCGCCGCCTGTGCGGCGCGCAGCACGCGCGGCCCAGCCTGCCTGTCGCGCGCGCCCCGCGCAGGCGGGCGCGGCTGCAGCCGCCGCCACCCCACGCCACAACCGCGCGCGCCCCGCAGTCTGCACGCGTGCGCCGTACCCATCCGAATTCTGGGGTCTCAACGTTGACTGGGCTGCAGCCAACTGCACAAACAAGACGACCTGCACCGGCAACTGCAGCGCCGGGTTTTACGGCGGCCCTCGGACGGTGGGTTTCGAACCCCTCTCAAACCAAACCCTGAAACCGGGGGAGGGGGGGGAGGGGGTTGGGCACGCGCGTGCGCTCGAGCTCGAGGCACCGGAGTTGGCTCCCCTGCGCGCTCGAGTCGGTCGAGCCGGCGGCCAGGCGCTCACGCGCCGACGCCGCTGCCGCAGATTGTGTGCAAAGCGGGCGGAAACTGGGACGACTCCAAAGGCGCTGTTCTGGGCCCGCCCTGCGGCAAGAGTGCGTGGCCTTGCGCGCACACACGCGTCCGGCTGCGGCCAGCGCTTGGCGCCCAGTGCGCGCGCCGCCGAGCCCGCGGCCGCCTCGCGCGCAGTGTGCACCGGCAACCCGCCCGCCGAGATCGGTGTGCGGGCATGGAACTGCCCCAGCAAGCTCCCCGGCGCTGCCTGTGAGATGTCGTGCGACGCCGAATTCATGCCTGGCACGCGCAAGTCGGTGTGCGACGACGGCGAGTGGCAAAAGTCGACCGGCGACAAGTGCAGCAAGTGGGGTGAGCGACCGGCGGCGCGCGAGCGACGCGCTGGCAGCCAGTGCCGGGCGCCAGACGCCGCGCGCCGCTCGGCTTAGCCAATGCACATGCCTCGCCTGGCCGCCGCGCCGCGCAGTCTGCCTTGGCCTGCCTCCGCCAGCGCCGGGCGCCACCTGGCCTGCCACGTGTGCAAACAGCACCGCAGACTTCTGTGAAGCGAAGTGCGTGGCTGGCTTCTCGGGCGGGCCGCTCAGGGCCGCCTGCTCGGTCGGGCTGTGGCTCGCGCCCACGGGACCGCCGTGCGTCGGTGAGCACGCGGCGGCACAGGCGGGGCGTGTTGTGTCGTGCCGCGCTGCTGCGGACAGCTCCACACCCGCCCCCTCCTCGCTTGCGCCGCCCCGCAGTGTCTAGCATCACCCCGCCGTCCAACCCTGGGCCAGCGGCAGCCTTCCTGGCCCCAACAACCGGCCCCTGCCGCAGCTTCACCATCAACCCCAACCAGGGCGAGGTGCGCTGATCCGGGCCAGGCAGCTGCCGCGCGGCTGGCACCAGCGACGCGGCTGCGCCGCCACAGCCCGCGCCCATCTCAGCCCACCGCCCCGCCGTGCTGCGGCGCCACTGCTGCCTCGCAGCGCGTGCTGTGCGTGCAGGGCGGCTCCACGACGTCGCTGGGCAACCAGTTCCGCATCGCCACGCTTGCAGCGACGCCCACCAGCTCTGCCGTGTACCGCACGCTGGCCACCGACACCAGCATCCTGTACACCTTTGTGCCGCTCGGCCTCTTTTTCCGCACCGCCGCCGGCGATGACACGCTGCACGCGGTGGCGCTGGTCCCGGTGCAGGTCTACGGCCAGCGCACCTCGGCCACGCGCTTCTGCGCGTTCGACCCCTCGCCGCTCGCAGTCTCGGTGCCGGTGGCCGACGTGCTGCAGGCCCTGAACCGCAGCATGGCCTGCAGCAAGGTGCTGGCTGTGCCTGTGCCGGTGACAGCACTGCCGCCTGGCGCAACAGCAAGCTGGACCAACGACGCTGCGACGTGCGCGGCGCTGCAGCCGGACACCGCGCGCACCTCTGCCAACGTGCCTGCCGCCAACATCACGAGCGGCGCCGGCTGCGCCGTGCCGGACGGCTTCAGCGCCTGCCAATTGTCCGAGTTCAGCGACTGGGGCCCCTGTACGCGGCTGGACATCACCAAGTGGGACCAGGTCAACAAGTGGGAGCAGACGCGCACGCGCACCGTGGTGCGGCCGGGCGACAACTGCCCCGCGCTGACTGAGACGCGGCCCTGCGGTGAGCGCTCGCGCGCGCTGCACCTGTGCCAGCCGGCCGCCGCCGCGCACCCTCGGCCACCGCTCACCGCTGCCGCGTGCTGCGGTCCTGCTGCCGCCGCGCAGACGCGCCCCGCGACCCTGCTCCCTCCAGCGTGAGCGAGATGGCCAAGCAGGCGTTGGTGGCTTTCATTGAGGCCATGCCCAGCGCGATCTTCAAGACCCTGCAGTCTCGGCTGCCGCCCGAGGACCCCAGCCGGCGCAGGGCGGCGCTGGCCGCGCTGCCCGCCGAGAAGCAAGCAGACTTTGCCGCCGGCCGGCGGCTGTGGCTGAAGCAGGCGGACCCCTGGCAGAAGCTGTGGATGCGTGCCTTCAACGGTGCGGCTGGCTGCTGGGTCAGCGGGCGGGCGCGCGACACAGCGGCAGAGAAAGAGCGTGCACGCCGGCATGCTGCGGAGCCCGCCGACCCCGCCGCCTCGCCGCACCCGCCCCTGCCGCCCCAGGCCCCGCTAGCGTCCTGCGCCGCCTGAAGCGCAACAGCCCCGAGGTCAGGGCGGCACGCGCCAAGGCCAAGGCGTACGCGCAGGTAGCCGTGGCCGAGGCCTACAGGGACTTCAACCAGATGGCCATCTCGCAAGCCGCTGTCGACGCGTCTATCGCTGCGCAGCAGGCCCTGGCGGCGGGGGACAGCGGCGTCGTGGCGTCCGCCTCGGCGCAGCCGCAGCTGGACGTGCCGGACGTCAGCGCGCTGGTCAAGTGGAACGGCGGCACCTCAATCTGGGCGTCCTTCTCAGTCGGCGGTATGCTCGACAACGAGCTGGCCGCCGCGGCCACCCAGTACTTCATTGGCGACGTCTACAACACCGCCTCATGGCTGCGCATCGTGAGCGCGCCGCGCCGCGCCGCGCGCCGCGCGGCTGCAGCAGAGCCTCGGCGGCACGGCCTGGCGCTGAGGCCCCGTGCACTGAGGCCCCCGCCGCCGGCGCGCCCACCGTCGCCCTGCGCAGGAGGACATCCCGGGCTCTGGCGTGCTGAGCTTCAGGGTCGCGTACGACTCTACCGCCAAGACCGCCACGTTTGAGGCATCCTCCGGCAAGTATATGTACTTGCTGGCGTTGGTGCGGCAGCAGGTGAGCGCTCACGCGATGCGCGCGGGCAGGCCGCGGCTGCTCTCGGCACACCATCGCCGCTGGCCGCGCGCCGCCGCCTCACCCGCCGCCTTGCCACGCTGCGCAGCTGGTCGACACCTTTGGCGTGACGCTGCCGGACATGTCAAACCCCTCGGACGCGTTCAACGCCGACGTGCCGACCATCACCACCTCCGTCGTCGTCGCGACCGAGCCGGCAGGCCTGCTGAAGCAGATGAGCCTGGGCCTGGGCGGGAGCTGGACGGCGCAGAAGCTGGCCACCAAGGTGGGCCAGCCAGCGCGCGTGCGCCGCCGTTGCCGCAATGCGCTGGCACGCACGCGGCGTGCGACGCCGCCCCTTCCCCCCAGCGCTGCCAGCCTCTGCCCGCCCGGCCACCGCCCCGCGCTCACCTCACCTGCCGCCTGCTCGCCTGCCGCCCGGGTTTGATCATTCAGTTTGGGTTTGACTATGACATGCCCAACGACCTGGTGACCATCTCCAACCCCTCGCTCGTGTACGTCCACCGGCCGATGTCCCTCAGCTTTGCCATGACCGTCGACATCCCACGTGCGCACGCGGTGCCCCGCCCCGCTGCGGCGCCGCGGCGCGCGCGCCAGCGCCCACACGCGCGCCGCCCGGCGGCGGCGCTGCCCCCCGCGCAGTGCTGGGCGTGTCCAAGACCACCACCACGCTGCGCGTGACGGCGGGCAAGTCGGTGGAGCTGCTGGTGCGCCGCCGCCGCCGCCGCCGCGCACGCCGCCGCCGCCGTCGCCGCCGCCGCCGCCGCGCGCCCCTCGGAGCCCGCGCGGCGCGGCGCCGCTGGCCCTGCTCACAGCGCGCGCGCTGCCGCGACCGCGTCCGCGCAGATCCACGGCACAATGAGACCCGTCCCCCAGGTTGCCATCAGCGACGTGTCGTTCAAGCTGCTCAAGCTGCCCACGCGCCAGTTCCAGGCCAGCGCAAAGGGCCAGGTGCTGGGCATCGAGATGGCCGTCCTGGCCAACGTGTACAAGAACAAGACGGTCACGATGTCGCTGACCGCGCAGCGCGTGAGCGTGGGCGGGCTGATCCGGGAGCTCATCGGCACGAGCGACGTGCCGGCCGTTCTGTTTGAGATCCTCGACCCGATTCGATTCGGCAACGTCAGCCTCAGCTACAACTCGGCCGCGGCCAAGAAGTTCAGCATCCGCGCGACGCCCGACGTGAGCGGCGCGCCGGCGCTGAAGAGAATTCTTGACTTCATTGGCTTGTCCGTAAACGACGTCACGCTGGAGATCCAGGGCCGCAACGCGCGCTTCGGCCTCGACAAGTCGTGGACTTTCGCGCTGCCGTCGCCGTTTGCGGGGCCCGGCACGGTGCAGCTCAGCCTCGGCCTGGACAGCGCGACGCGCGCGCTGCGCCTCGCGGGCCGCTTCGTGGCGGCCCTGCGCATCCCGGGCGTGGAGGGCGACGTCGGCATCGACCTCTCCGCCGGCGTGTTTGCCAGCCCCGACGGCGTCGGCGTGTCTTTTTCGGGCGCGACCCTCGACAGGTGCGGCCGCCGCGCTGGGCACCGCGGCCGCGCCGCGCGCCGCGCCGCCCGCCGCGTTGACCGCGCGCCGCCCACCCTGCCGCCGCCGCGGCGCCGCGCCCGCCCCTGCGTGTGTGCACCCCCCGCGCGCAGCATCGTGTTCACGCGAGCCTCCTTCATCCGGCTCGGCCCGATGACCATCTCCGCCTCCGCCTCGGTGGCGCCGGCGTTCATGCTCACCCAGTGCACGCTCTCGGGTCAGCGCGCGCGCCGCGCGCAGCTCCCGGCCCTGCAGCGAGCGCGCCCGCGCCGACGCGCCCCGCGCCGCGCCGGCCGCAGGGAGCGTGACCGTGTTTGGCGTGACCGGCCAGGCGCTGTTCATGTATGACAAGGCCACGCGCGCGGTCGCGTTCCAGGTCAGGCCCGCGCGCGCCCGGGCCGCCAGCGGCGCGGCCGCGCCGTGCCGCACAGCTGGCGGCCCTCACCTCCCGCTCTCCCTTGCCGCCGGGCCTCCCTCCGCAGTCGTCGATCACCAACCTCGACCTCGAGATGCTGCTCAGCGGCGTGGGCGTGAACGTGGACCTGGGGATCTTCAACATCAAGCTCACGACCGTGAGGACAACCATCAGCACCGTCGCCATCCCCGCGCTCGGCATCAAGCAGGGCCTGCAGTTCTTCGCAGACCTTTCATTCATCGGTCAGTCAGCGCGCGCGGCGGCGGCGCTGCGCCGCGCAGCCGCCCGCCACTCGGCCGGGCGCGCGCGCCGTGCCGGCCCCTCGCGCCTCGCGCGCGGCGCGGCGGGAGCGAGGCGCGCCGACCGCGCCGACCGCGCCGACCGCGCCGGCACGCAGGCATGCGGGCGCAGATCGCGTTTGAGCTCGCCCCCGACGGCATCAGCCTGGCCGTGCAGTTCAACACCACGGAGCTCAGCCGGGTCATCGCTCTGGCCCTGGAGAAGATTGACCGTGGCATCCGTGCAATCGGCCAGGCGCTCACGGGAGCGGGCGGCACGCTGCGCGCGGAGCGCGACCAGGCTGCGCGCGACCTGGCCGCGGCGCGCAGGCAGGTCAACGCTGCGCGCGCCGACGCGGTGAACAAGCTGAAGGCCTTCGACCGCGCCAAGGAGAAGGTACGCGCGCCGCGGTGCCGGGCGGGTGTGCGGGCCGGCCGCGCCGCCGGGGCAGTGCCCGGCTGGCGCTGCCCGCCCCCCACGCCGTGCTGCCCGCCGCTCACCGCGCCCACGCCCGCGCCGCCGCCGCCCGCAGGCCAAGGCAGACCTGGACAAGGCCCGCCGCGACGTGGACGCTGCGCAGACCGCGTTTGACACGGCGGTCCGCAATGCAAACAACGCATTTGCAAAAGCGCGCGCAGACGTGCAGGTGCGGCCGTGGCGCGCGGCAAAGAATGCGCCCCGGCGCTCGGATCAGCGCCATGCTGCGGCGCGCGCTGCCCCGCGGCGGCCAGCTGAGCGTGCGGCGGGGCTGGTGCTGCGCGGCGCGTGCCGATACACGGCGCGCCGCGCGCAGTCCGCCGAGGCGGCCTTTGCGCGTGCCAGAGTCAAGGCGCGGACGGACCTGGACAACGCCAAGGCAGATCTGGCGCGCGCGTCGGCGGAGTGAGCCCAGCCGCGGCGCCCAGCGCCCGGCGGCGGCCCGCGCGGCGGGCGCGCGCGCGCTGGCGGCCATGCCCTGACCAGGCCCTTGCCGCTGCTGCGCTCCGCCTCGCCCCAGTTTCGACGCCTTCCAGCGGGACGCCAACAAAGACATCAATGAGGCGCAGGCAGAGGTGCGGCGCGCGCGCGGGTGACCAGCACGACGCAGCAGCCAGCAGCGCGACTGCGCGGCGCAGCGCGGCGCGGCGCCGACTTCGCTCGCCGCGCGGCGTCCGCGCCGCCGCGCAGGTGGACTCGCTGTGGGCAGACTACAACCGCGAGAACGATGAGGTGCGCGGCGGGGGCCTGCCGGGGCGGCTTGGCGCGCGAGAGGGCGATGCGCGCTCGCACGCTGACCCTTCCCTTTCCCCCTCGCACCGCCCCAAACGTCAGTGCGACGGCTGGCCGGACACGTGGGACAACTGCATTGCCGCAGGCGGAATCTGGCTGGCCATCAAGGTGCGTGCGGGACCCCATCCGCGGCCCCGGCGCCCCGGCCCGCAGCGCGCCGGCCCCGCGCTGGCCCCGCGCCAGCTCATCCGCGCCCGCCACGCCCCGCCTCGCTGCAGGTCGCCACGGCCGCGCTGGACCTGGCGCATCTGGTGGTGACCAACGTGGGTCTCGCACGTGCCAGGGCCTGGGCACGCTCGGCGCCGCGGTCGTGCCGCGCCCAGCGCCGCCGCCTGACCAGCCCCCCTGCCTCTGCCCGTGCTGCGCCCAGGTGTTTGACGCCGTGCAGTTTGTCGCGTTCAAAGCAGCGCAGGAGACGCTCACCGCGGCGCAGAAGGTCGCCGACGGCATCCTGCAGGGAGTCGAGGCGGTCGCGGTCGAGACGGCCAACGCGGTGCTCTCCGCCGCCCAGGAGGCGGCCACGGGCGTGCTGCGCGGCACGCAGGTGCGCGCGACGCGCACGCGGCCGCCGCTGACGGGCGCAGCCAGCAGCCTGGTTCGGCGCGGTGGCAGCCAGCGTCCCGCTGGCGGGGTGCAGCCAGCATCGCCCCGAGCTCTCGCCCGCCCCGCCGCCCCGCCGCCGGCAGTACGTCGCGCTCGAGACCGCGCGCGGCGTGCTCTCGGCGGCAGAGACTATCACTGTCGACGTGCTCTCGGGCGTGCAGTTTGCGGCAGCGCAGACCGCGAACGGGCTGCTGAACATCGCTGAGGGCTCGCTGGTCGCCGCCGAGGTGCGGCGCCACGCGCGCGCCGGGCGGGGCGCCGCAGCGCCGCGCCCGACGCCCGCGCCTGACGCCCCGCGCCGCCCTGACGTCGCGCCCAGGCCGTTTCCAACTCAACACTCACCGCGTTTGCGGAAGCGCTGGATGTCGTCGGCAACGCGCTGCAGAAGGTGCGCCGCGCGCGGCCCGGGGCCCGGGGCCTGCCGCCTGCGCCCGCGGCCCACGGCGTGCGTCCCGCGCCCGTCGCCGGCCCGGGTCGGGTCCACACCACGCGGGCGGCGCTGTGCCGACGCAGGTCTCGCTCGCCAACTTCCTGCGCATCAATGGCTTTGGCATCGACTTCACGCTGCGCACGACGCGCATCGGGTTTGGCGGCAACTACGACGTCGTCATCCTCGGTGCGTCGTCATCCTCGGGCCCCACTGGGGGAGGGAGCGAGCGGCGCCGCGCGGGGCCGCGCGGGGCAGCGCGGGCGAGCGCGGGCGAGAGCCGAGGAGGGCGGGGGCGCCGGGGAGCGGCGCGCAGCGCAGCGCGCGGCCGGCAAGCTCAGCGCGACCGCCCGCCGCCGCGTGCTTTATTTCTGCGCCGCGCGCGCGCAGGCACGCGGTACTCGGGGTCGTTCCGTTTCGAGATCAACTTCACCAACCCGCTGGACGCGCTCGCGGAGCTGCTCATGGGCCTGGCGATGGACAACATGGACCTCGGCAGCAGCGCCGGCGCGGACCTCGTGCGCAAGGTGATGCTCCGGGGCAACACCCCCACGACGCCCGCCGTGGCCGGCGACCGCTACACGATCGCCGGCCTCACCAAGGCGCTCGCCGCTGAGGCCGCCGTCGCCGACGTCGCCGACGTCGCCGACGCCGCCGACGCCGCTGAGGCCGCCGTCGCCGCCGCCGCCGCGCCGTGAGGGGCGCGCGGGGCGCCGGGTTCGCCGCGCGTGGTTCGCGCCGCGGCTGGCGGCGGGCTGGGCGGCTGGTGCTGCTGGCCTGGCTTGCGTGGCCGCCCCAGCGGCCCCAGCCGGCAGCGGCTGAGGCCGGCCTGTGTGTGATATGGGGAGAAACAGGAGGAGGCCACTGCGTCCGCCTGGCTGCAGTCGCGCCAACGTTGGCGGGATGGGTTTTCCGGGCCGTGCACCCTCACGCCTCGCACACCTGCTGCTCAGCGCTGTGTGCTGTGCCCTCGGGCCACAGCCGGCGCTGCTCAGCGCCATCATCATCATCGTCACTCAACACCGGAGGGGAGGGGGCGGGGGCAGGTACGGGCGGGCAGTGGGCGGGCGGCTGGTTCCATCAGCTACAGCCGGCGGGGTTGATCTGTGCTACACTACTGTAGGCGCACGCGCGAACCAATAGGTTTTGCACAGCAGATTTGTAACTTTGTGAACGCCTCGGCCGTGCACACAGCCATCGGCCCGGCTGCGCCAGACTCAAATGCCGCGGTTCTGCGCGCCGCCGCCGCCGCGCGCCGGCGCAGTCCAGCTCGTCTGCCAGGCGGGCTGCGCACAGCCGGCCGCAGGCGCTCGGAGCAACCCGCCCGGCACGACGCGCGGCGCATGCTGCCGCCGCCGCTTGAGATCTGTGCGCGCGCGGCCCGCGCCGCGCCTTCGCGCTCCCGTGCCTGCCGGCAGCTCGCCCGCCATGAAGCGGGACGCGGTAGCGATGATCGAGCACGCGGCGTCCGGCGATGCTGCCGCCGCTGCCGCCGCTGCCGCGCTGCTGCTGCGCCTGGGCGCTGCGGCGGAGCACCAGAGCGTGCCGCCGCCGTCGAAGAAGAAAGCCCGACACGCGGGTGCGCGGCACGGCGAGATCGGCGCCGGCGGCGGCGCGATCGGCGCTCTTCGCTGTTCTCCCACCGCTGCGCCTGCTGCCGCGCAGGCGCCGCCGGGGCGGCGCCGCGCAGCCACGTGTGGTGCGACCCGCACCGCCAGAGGCAGGACGTGGCGTCGGACAGCACCGGTCGCAGCTCCGCGAGCGGCGCGCCGCAACAGCACAGCGGCGCGCGGCAGCGCAACAAGTGCTGGGCCGCACTGACCACCTGGCTGCGCATGAACCTGCACACGGTGAGGCCCCGCCCCGCGCGCAGCGCCGCCTGCCCGCCCTGCCCGCCCTCCTCACGCCCACTGCGCCGCGGCCGACGCCGCCCCGCGCCGCCACGCCAGCCGCGCACCGCGAAGAAGCTTCTGCTCTTTGTGGGCGCGCCCGACGCCGCCACGGGGCGCTGGCGCTTTGAGCTCAACCCCCAGCTCACCTGGGACGACGTCAGCGTCGACACCAAGGGCCGCCTCGCGACTCTGCCGCTCGAGGCGGTGCGCCGCGGCGGCGCGGCGCGGCCCGCGCCGGCGCGCGGCTCCCCCCGGCACAGCGCGCCGGGATGGCAGCTGCGCGCGCGCGCCCTGCCGACCCCCTCCCCTGGCGCGCGCAGGAGCAGGCGTTCCAGCTGAAGCACCCCGGCCGGCCCGCGGGGCACTGGGGCAGCAGGGTTCAGCGCTACCGCCCGCCCGGGCGCGGCAGCGTCAGCGTGAGCATGCGAGACCTGGTGCGGCCCCACGAGCGGCGGGCGGGCGGGCGGCGGCACCGGCGCGCACGCGCCGCTGGCGCGCTGGCCGAGAGCGGCGGCGCGCAGCGCAGCCACGCGCGACGACGTGCACTCCCGCTGCCCCCGCTTGCTGCTCTTGCTGCGTGCAGGTGGAGTCGCTGCATGCCATCTTCCTGCAACATGAGCCCCAGGCCGCGCTGGGCGCGCCGCGCGAGCACGCGTGGCACGCCAGCGCGCACCTGGGCGGTGTGCTGGCGGAGGGCGGCGTGCGAGCGTGGCAGGCGCGCCTGCCCAGCCAGCAGCCTCGCGCCGCGCTGGTGGAGCAGGGGCTGCTGCTGGACGCGGCGGCGGCGGCGGCGCTGCCGCTGCCGCACGACGCGGCCACGGCGGCCAGCACCGGCGCGGCCGTGCGCGCGGGCGCGGGGCTGGCCGAGAGTGCGGGCCTGGCGCACCCGCCGCCGGGCCTGGCCGTGCGGCAGCGCGCGCAGCCCGCTGATGGCGGGGACAGCGGCACCGAGTCGTCGGCGACGCCCGCGGTGGTGCACGCCCAGCTCGTGCCGAGCTGACGGGCTGTGTAGGCCGTGCGGCGCGGCACGGGCGAGGCAGCGGCGGAGGCCTGTGCCCCGCCGGGTGGGTGAGGGGAGGGGCAGGGGCAGCCCGGGAGGGAGGGAGGGAGAGCCGGGTGGCTGAAACAGTGCCGTCAGGTGGGCCGAGTGTACATCACCAGGTCGCTCTGCTGTACGTTTGCCTCTGTACTGCCCCCGCGCACTGGAGCGTGCGCGCGGCGGGGTTGTGGGGCCCCTGTCCTCGCTGGTGGGCGCTGGTGCGCCGTGGTGCGCCGTGTTAAATGGGGGCCGCGAGCGCTGCGCGCGACTGGTGGTGGGCGCAGCTGCCTGCAGGCGCGCGCGCACATGTTCGGTGAGTGTGCGTGTTACGTTCGGTCACAGTCTCACGCGCGCCGCACTCGCAGCGGCCCCGCGCGCTCGATCCCGCGGTCCAGTCCTGGACCAGTCCCTCCACAGTGCGACGGACGTGTAAGCCTAAACAACAGGGCCCTGTCGCCCGACCTCAGCCGCGGCGGCTTCCCTGCCGCTTGGGGGCTGTGTCGGGGGACACACAAGCCGGGTCCGGGGCCGCGCGCGCGCACGAGGTGCGCAGCAGCGCAGCGCCGGCAGTCAACAGTGCGCGCCACACACAGGTTCGGCCGACCGCGCCCAGGAGAGGCGCGCCCCTCCCCACGCCAGGGAGGGAGGGGGTGCATTGTGCACCGTGCGTTATAAACAGTGCTTATGTCCCAGCCCGGGTTTGTGTGCAGACCAGCCGTCACCCGAGCAACACCGGACAGTACAAAAAGTGAGGGCGTGGGGCGACACAGAGGGGCGAGGCTCGAGGAGCCTTGTGTGCTGCCCTCCTGTGCCAGCAGAGGGTGGTGGGGGTGCGCAGCTGTGCACACGGGGGGATGCCGCAACCTTAACCCTGACAGGGTCCATGCACGCGCCGCCGAGCTAGCGTGCGAACGTTGGCCCAGGCTGGGCGCCCGAGCGCGGCCGCCCAGGCGGGCGCGGTCGCTCGGCGGTGTTGGCCCAGCCTCCTTGGTCTGGGCCCACCCCTAGTCATCATCGCCCACGCCCCAGGTCGGCACGAGCAGTGCCTCGCATGCGCGAGCACACTCGGCCGGTTCACGCGCGCCTCGCGGCGCGGCGCCGGCCGCGGCCAGCCGCGCGTCACCGCGCGCCGGCCCCGCCCGCGGCGGCGGCGGCCGCGCGCACGGCGCGGCTGGCGGCGAGCGCCTGCGTGAGGCCCGCCTTCTGCACGCTGCCGCCGGCGAGCCGCGGCGCCGTCGGCGCGGCGCCCTTGAGCACCACCGACCGCGCCAGGCGCGCGCCGGCGCCGTCGCCAAAGTCAAACAGCGACATCGCCGCGTCCTTCAGCAGGTCCGCGACGGCGTCCAGGGGGTCCTCAAACTCGAGCGAGAACTCAAAGCTGCCCGCCAGGCGGGACCCGGCGACAGTGATGTCGTAGTTGCCGGCCAGGCCGATGCGCGTGCGCAGCAGCGTGAGCTGGAAGCCGAAGCCGTTGATCTGCAGGAAGCCGGACAGCCGGACCGACTGCAGCGCGTTGCCGACCGCCGTGAGCGCGTCGGAGAACGCCGTGAGCGTTGAGGTGGAGACGAGCTGGGGAAAACCGCGGCGGCGCGCGCGGCGGGCGGGCGCGGCGGGCGCGGCGGCGTCAGGCGCGGCGGCGTCGGGCGCGGCGCGGCGGAGGAGGCCGAGCGCGGCGGAGGCCGAGCGCGCGGCGGCAGGCGCGGGCGCGGCCGTGGGCGCGGGCGCGGGCGTGTGCGCCGCACCTCGGTCGCGACGAGGGCGCCCGAGGCGGTATCGAGGAGTTGGTTGGCAGTGGTCCACGCGGCGGCTTGTGTGCCCGTCAGCACGCCGTCCGCCGTCCGCTGCGCGGCGGCCAGCGCGGCGCGAGCCGTGTTCAGCGCCACCTGCTGCGTCCCGACCAGGACTGCGGCGCGGCGGCGGAGGCGGCCGGGGCGGCGCGGCTGGGTTGCGGGGCCGAGGCAGGGCGCGCCCACGGCACGCGCGGCGGCAGCGCTGGCGCGCCCTGTGCACGCGCGGCGCGCGCGCTCACCGCCGTTGGCAGCCCGCTGTGCGACGACCAGCGCGCGGCGCGCCGTCTCCAGCGCAACTGCCTGCGTGCTGGTCAAGAGGCCGTCCGAGGTGCGCTGCGCGGCGACCAGCGTCGACTGGGCGGTCGTGAACGCCACGCCTTGCGCTGTGTCAAACACGTTGGACACAACCCCACGCGCCGCCTCCAGCGAGCCGTACACAGCCTGGGCGGCGGCGGCGCGGCGGCAGCGGCGTCGCGGCGGCGGTCGATAGGCGCGCGCGCGGGCAGGAGCAGCGGCGGCGCGTGCGCGCAGCGCCGGCGCAGCGGCGGCGCCGGCGTGGCGTGGCGCGGGGCGCACCGCATAAGCCACCCAGAAGCCGCCCGCCGCGGCGCAGTGGTCCCACGTGTCGGGCCAGCCGCTGCACTTGCGGTTCTCGCCCGAGTACAGGCCCCAGAGGCGGTCGACCTCGGCCTGCAGCTTGTTGACCTCTGCCAGGGCGTTCGCCTGAAACTTATCGAAGCTGGGCACGGGCGCGGGCGGGCGGGCGCATGGGTGGGTCAGGCGCGTGGGTGGGTCAGGGGCGGGGCGGGGCGGGGCGGGGGGGGGGGGGGGGGGCTGCTGCGCACGCCGCCGGTGCCACCAGCAGGCAGCGCGCTCGGCCGCGTGGCCCGCCCGATGCCAGCGCGCCGCTCACTCGCTGGAGGCTTGGGTCAGCGTGGACTGGGCGGACGCCAGCCGCGTCGCCGCGTCCTGCTTGGCCCGTTCGAACGCTGCCTCCGCGCTCGCCACGTCGCGCCGCGCCTGCTCCAGCGCCGCGTTGGTGTCGGCGACCGCCCGGTCAAACGCCGCCTGCGCTGAGTCGACGTCGCGCTGCGCGCTCGCGATGCCACTCCGCGCCTGATGGGTGTGGGCAGGGGTGAGCGATGTGGGGGCGCGGGCAGCGGGACGGCGCGTGGGCGCGCGGCGGCTAGGCGCGCGGGGCGGCGGCGGCGGCCGGGCGCGCGGCGCGCGGCGGCGCTGCCGCCACTCACCGACGCCTTAGCGTCGTCAAACACGCGCAGCTTGGCCGCCGCGTCGGCGCGCGCGACCTCCACGCGCGCGCGCGCCGCCGCGAGCGAGCGCGCCGCCTCGTCGCGCTCGCCGCGCAGCGTGCTGCCCGCGCCCGTGAGCGCCTCGCCCGCGGCGCGGATGCCGCCTTCAATCTTTTCGAGCACGCGGTTGACGAGGCGCGACAGCTCGGTCGTGTTGAACTGCGCGCCGAGCTCCAGGCCCGCATCGGTCAGCGCAAAGTTGATCTTCGCGTTGAGGCCTGCCGAGCGGGCGTAGTGGGCGTGGGCGTGGGCGCAGTGGGCGTAGGTGGCGCGGGCGCGGGCGTGGGGTCGGGGCCAGGGCGCGCCGCGCTGCGCGCGCGCGCGCCCATGCCGGACCGCGCCCGCCGCCGCCCCGACCCGACCCGCGCCCCGCCGCCGCCCCGCCCCTGCCCGCGCCCCGCTGCGTGCCAAGCGCCGCGCGCCGCGCACCGATGAAGGTGATGTCTGCGTAGAAGGTCACGCCTGCTGTGACGTTGAGGTCGGGGATGGCGACGGTACTGTAGGTAACCCGCACCGCGTTCAGCGCGATGTTGAAGACGCCAAGCTCGACGTCCACGCCGATGTCGTTCAGCAGCTGCGGACGGCGCGGGCGTGCGTGCGGCGGCGGGGCGCGGGCGAGTGTGTCAGTGTGTGCTGAGAGCAGCGTGCCGCGCGTGCGCGAGTGGGCGCGAGCACGGCCCGACCCCCGCCCGCAGGTCGGCAGGTCGCCCGAGGGCCCCCGGCGGCGGCACTCACCGCCTGGAGGTCGAGGTTGTTGACCTCGCCGAGAAACGCGACGCGGCGACTGTTCTTGTCGTAATCAAAGAACACACGGCCGCTCACGCCAAAGATGGTCAGCGTGCCTGGCGGCGGCAGGGCGGGCCGCGCGGCGGTGCGGCGGTGAGGCGCGGTGGGGCGCGGCGGCGCGGCGGCGGGTGCTGGCGCAGGCGCTGCCCAAGCGGCGCGGCGCCGGCGGCAGCGAGGCGGGCGCTGCCGGCGCGTGCGCGTGAGAGAGCGCACCGGCGAGGCGGAACTGCGTGAGCGCGAGCGCCGGCGCGACGGCGGCGGAGGCGGCCAAGCTGAGTGGCCCGATGCGCACGAAGGGCGCGGGGATGAAGGTGATGGTCGAGAGCGTCGCGCCGGACAGCGACAGCTCCACGCCGCTCGTGCCGGCCGCGATGCCGGCGGAGATGTCGATGCCAATGTCGCCCTGCACGCCCGGGATGCGCAGCGCCGTGAGGAAGCGGCCCGACAGCTGGAACGCGGGCGCCGGTGCGCTGACGACGCCGAGGCTGAGCGTGACGCTGCTGTCGCCGACGAACGGCGTCGGCAGGGAGACGCCCCAGGTCTGCGGCAGGCAGGCGGCGGGCCGGGCGTGGGTGGGTGAGCGAGCGAGGCGCCCTGCCGCGCCGCGCCGCGCCGCGCTGCGCCCGCCGCGCCGCGCCGCGCCGCGCCGCGCCCGCCCGTCCCTCGGCGCGCGCGCGCGCCGCGCGCTTGCCTTGGTGACGCCAAACGCGACGGCGCTGCCAGCGACCTCGAAGCGGACGTCCGAGACAGAAAGCCCCACAAAGTCGAGGATCGTTTTGAGCGCGGGCGCGCCGTCGGCGTCGGGCGTCGCGCGGAGGCCAAACTTCTTGGCCGCGGCCGAGTTGTAGGTGATGCTCACGTTGCCGAACCGGACTGGGTCGAGGATGCTCAGTATCGGGGCGGGCACGTCGCTGGAGAAGATCTCGCGAAGAAGCGCGCCGAGGCTGACGCGCTCCGCGGTCAGCGCGAGCGTGACCGTCTTGTTGCGGAAGATTGTCGCCGCCACGCCCATGTCGATGCCAAGCAGCGTCCCGCGAGCGTTCGCGCTCAGCGCGCGCGGGTTCTTCTGCAGGCTGAAAATCACGTCGGTCACCACGAGCTGCCGGAACGGCCGGATGGCGCCGTGGACCTGCGCAGCCGCGGGGGCGCGGGCGCGCCGCGCGGTGTGAGCAGGCAGGGCCGGCGGAGCGCAGCGGCGCGGGGCGCGGAGCCCCCGGCGATCGCGCGGTGGCGGCGGCGGCAGCGGCGGCGCACCAGCAGCTCCACGCTGTTGCCGGGCGTCACCCGCAGCGTGGTCGTGGTGTTGGCCACGCCCAGCGCTGCGGGGCGGCGCGGCACGCGGGGGCGCGCGTGGGCGCAGAGCACGGCTGCGCGACGCGGCGCCCGCCGGGCTCGCAGCCGCGCCGGGCGCCGCCGGGCGCGCCGGGTGGGCTCGGGCGCTGCGCCGCGGGGCCTCACCTGGGATGTTGACGGTCATGGCGACCGCCAGGCTCAGCGGCGACCGCTCGTACACGACCGCGGGGTTGCTGACTGTGAGGAGGTCATCCGCCATGCCCCACTCCATGCCGAGCTTGCTTGCCAGGCTGGCCGTGGTCCAGCTGCCGCCGAGCGCGAGGGTGAGGCTCTCCAGCCTGCCGGCGGGCTCGGTCGCGACGACGACGGAGGTGGTGATGGTCGGTACGGACGCGCTGAACGCGTCTGCCGGGCTCGGCGCGTCGGGCAGCGCGATGCCGTAGGTGCTCACGACCTGCGTGGCGGGCGGGCGCGGGCCGCGCGGCGGTCGGCGCGCGGCGATCGCCGCCGCCTCTGCTGCGCGGGGGCGGGGCGCCTGCAGTAGGCCCCAGGGATTTGGGTTTAGGGTTAAACAGTGCGCGCGCACCTCCTGGCGGATGAGGGCGAGCAGGTAGAGGTAGTTGCCGGCGTAGGCGTTGAACGCCGCGGTCTTGGCGGCCGAGTCGTACGCGACGCCGAGGCTCAGCACGCCCGCGCCGATGTTCTCCTGCGGCGGCGCGGCGGCGCCAGCAGCCAGGGGTCGGGCGCGGCACGCGCGGCGCGCGGCGCGGCGCAACGCGGCGGCGGGCAGCCCCTGGCGGCGCGGTGCGGCGCGGCGCGGCGCGCTCACGAGGCGCAGCCATGAGGCGGTGTTGTAGACGTCGCCAATGAAGTACTGGGTGGCCGCGGCGGCCAGCTCGTTGTCGAGCAGACCGCCAACGCCAAACTCACCCCAGAACGAGGTGCCGCCGTTCCACCTGACCAGCGCGCTGAGGTCCGGCACGTCCAGCTGCGGCCGCGCCGAGGCGGACGCCACGGCACGGCCGTCCCCGACCGCCAGGGTCTGCTGCGCAGCGATGGACGCGTCGACGGCGGCTTGCGAGATGGCCTGCTGATTGAAGTCCCTGTAGGCCTGGGCCACCGCCACCTCCGCGTACGCCTTGGCCTGGGCGCGTGCCGCCCTGACCTCGGGGCTGTTGCGCTTCAGGCGGCGCAGGACGCTGGCGGGGCCTGGGGCGGCAGGGGCGGGTGCGGCGAGGCGGCGGGGTCGGCGGGCTCCGCAGCATGCCGGCGTGCACGCGCTTTCTCTGCCGCTGTGTCGCGCGCCCGCCCGCTGACCCAGCAGCCAGCCGCACCGTTGAAGGCACGCATCCACAGCTTCTGCCAGGGGTCTGCCTGCTTCAGCCACAGCCGCCGGCCGGCGGCAAAGTCTGCTTGCTTCTCGGCAGGCAGCGCGGCCAGCGCCGCCCTGCGCCGGTTGGGGTCCTCGGGCGGCAGCCGGGACTGCAGGGTCTTGACGATCGCGCTGGGCATGGCCTCAATGAAAGCCACCAGCGCCTGCTTGGCCATCTCGCCCACGCTGGAGGGAGCGGGGTCGCGGGGCGCGTCTGCGCGGCGGCAGCAGGAATGCAGCACGCGGCAGCGGCGGTGAGCGGTGGCCGAGGCTGTGCGGCGGCTGGCCCGCTGCCCCGCTGCCGGCTGGCACAGGTGCAGCGCGCGCGAGCGCTCACCGCAGGGCTGCGTCTCGGTCAGCGCGGGGCAGTTGTCGCCCGGCCGCACCACGGTGCGCGTGCGCGTCTGCTCCCACACGTTGACCTGGTCCCACTTGGTGATGTCCAGCCGCGTGCAGGGGCCCCAGTCGCTGAACTCGGACACGGAGCAGCTGCTGAAGCCGTCCGGCACGGCGCAGCCGGCGCCGCTCGTGATGTTGGCGGCAGGCACGTTGGCAGAGGTGCGCGCGGTGTCCGGCTGCAGCGCCGCGCACGTCGCAGCGTCGTTGGTCCAGCCCGACGTTGCATTTGGAGGCAGCGCTGTCACCGGCACAGGCACAGCCAGCGCCTTGCTGCAGGCCATGCTGCGGTTCAGGGCCTGCAGCACGTCGGCCAGCGGCACCGAGACTGCCAGCGGCGAGGGCGTGAACGCGCAGAAGCGCGTGGCCGAGGTGCGCTGGCCGTAGACCTGCACCGGCACCAGCGCCACGGCGTGCAGCGTGTCGTCGCCCGCGGCGGTGCGGAAGAAGAGGCCGAGCTGCGCCCAAGTGTACAAGATGCTGGCGTCGGTGGCCAGCATGCGGTACACGGCAGAGGTGTTTGCAGTGACCGGCAGCGTGGCGATGCGGAACTGGTTGCCCAGCGACGTCGTGGAGCCGCCCTGCACGCACAGCACGCGCTGCGCGGCGGGGCACATGCGCGAGAGGGAGGCGTCAGCAGCAGCGCGCGGGGGCGCGCCCGGCGGCGACGCCGGCGCCACTGCCCTCCACCGCCCGCGGATGTCATCCCCAACCGCCGCACCTCGCCCTGGTTCGGATCGATGGCAAAGGTGCAGCGGCTGCTGTTTGGGTTGATGAATGCGGCCGCCGCATCCGGGTTGGCCGCAGGCGTGATGGTCGTCGCTGCGCAGCGGCGGCGGCAGCGGCGGCAGGGCCGGGCCGAGTCAGGGTGGAGATGGGCGGCTCCGGCGCAGGTGCCATGCGCGGCGCCACTTGCCCAGCTCGGGACCACCACTCACCCGTGCAGGCGTCGCCCGTCGGCGCGCGCCACTGCCCTGACGAGCAGACCGAGGTGAGGGGCCCACCGGAGAAGCCAGGGCTGCAGGTCGCGACACAGGGCGAGCTTCTGTTTGCGCAGCTGGCAGGCCACGTGGCGCCCGGGACGCGCGCGGGCACGCCAGCGCAGGCTGCGGGCGGCAGCGGCGCGCGTCACGCGCGGCCCTTAGCCTGTGCGGCCGCCGGCAGCGCCCCGCCCCGAACGCGCTGCTGGCCCGGCCGTGCGCTCACCCGACACGGTGCATGTGTCGCCCGTGGAGTTGGACCAGACTCCGTTTGTGCAGGTCGACCGCCGCGACCCGGCTGTAAACTCTGCGCCGCACGGCACCTCGCACACCGTGCCGGACGTCTTCTGAGGGCAGAGCCACTGGGCGATGCCGGTCTCAGGCGGCGGGACGCCCGCGCAGTCTGGCGGCGCGCGTCGGCGCGTCGCCGTGAGCGCGGCGCGCTCACGGCGGGGGCGGCGTCGCGGCGCCGGCGCGGCCCGGGCGCGGCAGCGCCTCCTCACCTCGGAGGCACGGGGTGCCAGTCGCAGTGCCCCAGGTGCCAGGGCGGACGAGCTGAGACGTTCCCCCAATGATCTTGATGCGCAGCAGCGGGCTCACACACGAAACCTGGCGGGCGAGAGGGAGGGGCAGGTCAGAGGAGAGGGGGCCCTGGTGCAGGCGAGGGCGGCCGCGCGCCACGCCAGGCTGTCATGAAGCGCAGCTGCCAGCGCCGGCGCGGCGGCACGCACCGTCAAGGGCCCGCCTGACCAGCCCGCCGCGCAGGGGGCGGTGCACGACGCCTTGTTGGTGCAGCCGGCCCAGTTGACGCCGATCGGAACAAGCGGCGCGAGGGCACACACTGCGAGCGGGGCGCGTATGGGTCTGAAGGCAGCCCGCGCCTGCCGGCAGATGGCGGGCGGCCGCCGCCAGGCGGCCTGGCAGGCAGGCAGGTCCCCACGCGTGCGCGCACGCGCACCTGGCTGGCAGGGGCCGCCGGCGGGCGCTGTCCAGCCGTCGTCCTCGCAGCGCACAGTCGTGGGTGGGCCGGCGTAGTTGGACAAGCACCGGCCGGTGCAGGTCCACGTCCGGGGGTCCTCCGGCACGATTCCGGCCGCGCAGTTGCTGTCCCACGCCAAGCCAGGAAGCTTTGGCAGGTTGGCGCTGGTGCAGCGGTCGACTGCGGGCGCGACCGCGGCGGCGGCGGCGCGCCATGTTGCCGTGCCGGGCGTGCAGCTGCGCGCTGCGGGCCCCGCCGTTGGTGGGGGCAGCACGCCGCGCCCGGGGCAGGCGCGCCGCGCACCCTTCTTGCACAGCGAGCTGGCGTTGGCGGGCAGCCGCCACTCGCTGCCGGCGGCGCAGGTCGCCGTGAGGTTCCGTCCTGCGTAGCCCGCGGTGGCGTTGCAGCCCGTGACGCAGGTCGAGTTGATGCGCATGCCTGGGAGGCGGAGGCAAGGCGGAGGCGACGCGCAGGCGAGTGAGAGCGTGCGCGGCCGCGCTCAGCCCGCGCGCAGCGCGCGCGCCACGCTCAGGCGCACACACACCTGAGCAGGAGGCGGGCCAGCGGTTGGCGCCGGTGACAGCCTGGGGCAGGCCCGAGCACTCTGCAGCGCGGCCGCGCCGGGCGGCGGCGGGGGAGAGGTGAGCGCGGGCGGCACACCCGCCACGCGCGGGGGCCCGCCTGCCAGCCGCGCAGCGCGCACGCGCGCGCGCGCGTGCGCAGGGCTGTGTCCCTCTCACCCGGCGGCGCGCAGGCGTCGAGTGTGCGCTTGTACCATATGCCGCCGAAGCAGGTCGCGCTGATCGTGCCGGCCTTGAAGGCCGACGAGTCGCACTGCCCGAGGCACGACGCGCGGCTGAGGCAGGTGCTCGGCCAGGAGATGCCCGGCACCGTCGGCGGCAGGCTGGCCGAGCACCCTGCGCGGCGCGGCGGCGGAAACCGAGGTGGGCGCGGGGCCTGCGGCAGCGCGCGCGCATGCTGCCGGGGCGGGTGGTGCGTGCGGCGCCGCGCGCGGCGCCCGGCGGCGCGACGCACGGCTGCAGAGCGCGCGGCCGGAGAGCGCCGGGTCGCTGATGTTGAACTCGCGATTGACCACGAGGCTGGACGCGGGGTAGGAGGCGCCGTTGAGCGTGTACGCCGGCAGCGCCCGCGCGTCGGTCGTGTAGTTTGTCTGGACAGCGACCCACCACGCGTCCTGGCGTCGGCGCGGCAGCGGGCGCGGCGTCGGCGCGGCAGCGGGCGCAGCGCAACAGCGTTCGCGCAGCACCAACAGCGGCGGCGGGCGGCGTGGTCGCTCACAAAGCGGGGGTCGTCGTTCCAGGTCTTGACGCACACAAACCTGGCGGGCCGCGGCGGCGCACGTGAGGGGGAGAAGGAAAGGGAGAGGGAGGGAGGACGGCGGCAGAGGAGAGGCGCACGGGCGCCGCGCGCCCGCCCCGCCGCCCCGCCGGCGCGCGCCCCACCTGATGGTGTTGACCTCATACTCAACAAACGCGGGGTTGGCCACGCGCGTGGTGCTGCCGTCGGCGTTGCGCACGTCCACGACGTCGGGGCGGCTGCGCAGCTCCGGCCCGAGCCCGCGGTCGCCGACCCAGCCCGACGCGCGGTCGCACGTCGCCGTGCAGAGCGACTCGCGCGGCACGTAGCGCCCGTACGGCGCCCACAGCCCCGGCCCGCCGAGCGCCGGGTTGCCGCGCTCCGCCGCGGGGACCTCCGCCCCCGACAGGCCGGTGCCGTCAAACTTCTTCTCCTGCGCCGACACCGCGGCGGTGTTGTAGCAGGTGCGGTCCCAGGCCAGGCCGTCGACCGGCGAGGGCGCGAGCTGCGCGCCCCGCGCGTCGGGGTTGGTCCGGTAGAACCTCGGCGGGTCGGGGCACGTCGCGGCGCGGACGCCTGCAGCAGCGGGGGCGCCGCGGGCGCGCGCCGTGTGGGCGCCGGAGCGGCGACGCGCGGCTGGGGGCGGCGGGGGCGGCGCGGGCAGCGGGGCGGCGCGAGGCGGCGGGGGCGCGCGCTCACGCTGGCAGATGTACTTGCGGGTGCCAGTGACGCCCGGGTCGTAGTCGCCGCCGCCGGCCATGCCCCAGGAGCCCTTGAAGGACTGGCTGTTGGGCGGCTTGCAGCGCACGGTGATCTCACCCGTCAGCCTGCTCGCCTCGTCCGTGGGCCGCCAGCCGGGCGCGGAGCAGCGCCCCTTGCACGTCTGGCCGACGAGCGCGTCGCCGGCGCAGTCCCATGTAGACACGTTGGCATACGTGTCGCCGCTCGCCCACACGAACAGGTCCCTGCTGGGCTTGCCCTCGCACACGTTGGACGCGCAGATGCCGCGCGTCATCGTCGTGTTGTCCCACACGGCGTTGAGGCACTGCACCGCGATGCCGCCGCTCAGCACTGCGCCGTCGCCGGGCTGGTCGGACTGCACCCGGCTCGCCAGCGCCAGCGGGAGGTTGCCGGGGCCGCATGCGTAGGTGCAGAACTGGCCGTGGGCCGTGATGGCGCTGCAGTTCCAGCGCCCGCCGGTCGTGTTGCCCGGCGCGGCAAACGTGGGCGGGCCGGCGCACGAGCAGCCGACGCAGATGGGGCGGCTCGGCGGGCTCGCGGGCGGCGGCGCTGCGAGCGAGCGGGCGGCGGGCCAGGGGTGTGCGGCGTTGGTGTCGGAGGGGGGCGGGCTGGGGGGCTGCTGCGGCCGACGGCCGGGCCCGCCTCCCCTGTGCCGTGCGCGCTGCGCGACACGCACTTCCTGGGCGCGGGTCCAACTGCTGCAGCGCCCGTGCGCCTGCGCGTGAGGCGTCGGTGCGGACGGCGTCACCGGGCGGCGGTAACGGGCCGCGGACAGGCAGCGGGCACGCTGCCCGCCCCTGGCCGCCGCCGGCAGCGCAGCAGCGCGCGCGCGCCGCCAGCACGGTGACCCGCGGCCGCGGACCAGCCGGCCACACGCCCGGCACTCGCAGCAGGCGGTTCGCTCACCTGCGGTCACCAGCTGGGCGCCAGGGCCGCCCGGCGCGGCGTGGCGGGCGGGGTCGACATCGACCGCCGGGGGCGCCGCGGCGGCCCGGCAGGCCACCAGCGCCAGCGCCAGGACCAGGGCACGCCGGAGGCGCGCCATGGCGCGGAGCGTGGCGGCCGGTCAGGCGCGGGGGAGCATGGGCAGGTCGAGCGGCCAGCGACAGCTGCGAGAATACACGCGCGCTGGGTCACGTTGGGGCGCTTTCACGGTGCTTACGGCCGAACTGCAGCGACGCCAGGGCCTGCGGCGGCGTCGGAAGGTGGTGGTGGAAAAGGAAGCGCGGCGGAAGCGGCAATTTTGCAGGCGCGAGCCCCGCGTGTGCCGCACGCACGCGGCATGGCTCTCGCATACTCAGCCCTGTGCATTGAACGTACGCCGCGCTCGGCTGCGCCCGGTCGCGAGCGCGAGGGTAAAGCAAGACAGAAGGAGGCGCCTGGAGCGCCCGCCCGCGGCGCCATGCGCCCGCGGCGCCCTGCCGCGGCGCTGGTCGTGCTTCTGACGGTCCTGGACGCCGCCAGCCGGGCGGCCGCGGCCGACGGCGGCCTGGACGCGACGCAGCAGGCCGGCGGCAGCGGCGGCGGCAACGCGACGCAGCCTCCCGCGACGCAGGCGCAGCTGGATCAGGCCGCCAAGCGCTGCCGGGTGACCTTCCCGGGCAAGGCGTCCGACTACTCCACCACCTGCCGCGTGGAGGGCTGCCTCGCGTGCAAACGCGGCGGCGGCGGCGCCTGCCTCTGCTGCGAGGCCGGGCGCTCGCTCTCGGCCGGCGGCCGCAGCTGCACGCAGTGCCCCGTCGGCCGCTTCCTGGAGCGCCCGGGCGCCGCCAAGGCCTGCAAGCGCTGCACCGGAGGCACCACCAACGCCAAGCCCGGCTCCACCTCTTGCCCAGGTGCGCGCGGCGCGGCGAGGGGCGCGGGGCCGCGCCCGCCGCCGCGTGCGCTGCCGCCACCGGGGGCGCATGGCGCGCGCTGACGAGCCGCTGCCGCCGCAGTGTGCGTCGCGGGCTTCAAGTTTGTGCGCGCCGGCGTGTGCTCGCCCTGCGCGCGCGGCAGCTACAGCGCCGGCGCTGGCGCGGCGCAAGACTGCGCGCCCTGCCCGCCCGGCTTCACGACGCCCCTGGGCAAGCGCGGCACGTCGCGGGCGCTGTGCACGGTGCCAACAGTTGGTGCGTCCCGACCTGGCAGCCGCGCCACCGCGTGCCGCCGGCGCAGACGGAACACTTGCTGCGGGGGGTTTGTGCGCAGCTGAGGGCGCGTGGGGCACGCGCCGCAGCCGCGCGCGTCGCTAACGGCCGCCGTTGCTCCTGCGCCTCGCAGAGAAGTGCACCGACCTACCGCGGCCGGTCACCGGCGCCACCTGGCCCGCCAAGTGCGCAGGCGGCGTCAGCTGCCATGCCGCCTGCAGCGCGGGTTTCACCGGAGGTGCGACGGCACGTGCGGGCGCGGCGCGGGCGTCGCCGGCGCCATGCCGGCGTGGCAGCCGCCGCCTGTCCGCTGCAGGCTTACATGCCGTGCTCGCCGCGCCGCAACCGCCCGCCAGGGCCCGTGTCCGCCAAGTGCGTCAGCGGCGCCTGGCAGCTGCAGCCCGGACTGCAGTGCTCTGAGAAAGGTGGGCGCCGCCGCGGCCGCCCTGCATGCCGCCGTGGCTGCGGCTGCTGGTGCACGCGCGCGGCGGCCGCCGCGCCGCAGCCCTCCGCACTCGCGCTGACGCTGGCCCTTGCCCTCCTCCCCCTGCCGCGCGTCCGCCCCTTCCGCAGGCAGCGGCCAGGGCACGCTGCTGCTGAGCCCGCCCCAGGCGGCGGCGGGCGCGCGTGAGACGCTGGTGTTCAGCGTGGACCTGACCAAGAGCCAAAGCCGCGGCGCCAAGGTCAAGCTGTACGCCTCCGACACGAGTGGCCGCCTGCTCGACGTCCTGGCCGACCTGTACGACGACGGCAAGCCCGCCCACAAGGACGTCGCCAAGGGCGACGGCGTGTTCACCAATGTCGTCCGCACCAAGCTCGGCGCCGCCGGCGTGCAGCACTATGCCGCCACCGTGACAGGCACTGGCACGAGCTACACACTGCGCATCGCGCTGCGCGTGGTGCAGCCGCCCTCGCGCGCCGAGGCGCGCGCCGGCGTGCGCGACGCGGCGGCTCAGCAGGAGCAGATCGACTCGCTGCTTGGCCAGGGCGGCAGCATCACCACAGCGGTGTCCCAGGTGGCGTCGGTGCTGCAGGCGCAGCCCGAGGTGGACAGCGTCGAGGACAAGGGCAGCTACGTGGCCTGGTCCACCACGGCGGGCCTGGGCTTTGTGGCGGGCAAGCGCACGAGCATCGCCGACAGCGGCGTGTCCGAGGCGCAGCTGCGCAGGGCGGCAGAGGCGGCGGGCCTGCTGGGCGGCTCCTCGTCCCGGGCCTCACCGCAGGATACAGCGAACGTTGGCCCTTGCAAGATTGCACGTGGCGACGTGATGCTGCTCTCGCCAGTGCTGACGCCGCTGCACGTGGTGATCTCATCCATCCTCATTGCCAACGGCTACAACGTCACGCAGAAGTGCACGCGTGACGGCTGCCAGGTGCTTGGCACGGCCGGCGGCGGCATGAACCTGACGGACTGGAGCGGCCTGTCGGCGTTCAACCTGGTGGGCCTGTTCACCGACAACTACGGCTCAGACTTCCTCGGCTCCAGTGTTGCCTTTGACGCGACCGACCCCGCCATGATCGCGCACGCCACCGCCGGCCGCCTGGCGGTCGACGGCAGCACCGGCCAGGCGGCGCTCACGCCGCAGTGGTTCATTGACATGTGGCAGGCCAGCCGCGCGCCCGCCCCCAGCGACCAGGTCGTGGTGTTCGGCAGCCTCAGGTGCGGGCGCCCGGCCGACGCGCAGCAGGCGCGGCCGCGCGGGCCGCGCAGCTGCGCCTCGCGCCGCTCACGCCGCCGCTGCGCCCGCCCGCCCCGCAGCTCCACCAGCCCCGACTCGCTCTTCCCTGCGGCGATGTCGACGGCGGGCGCGGGCTTCTTTGCTGGCTTCACCACCGACAACATGACGCCCACCTCCTCCGCAGCAAGCGATCTCTTCGCGTTTCTAATGCAGCTGGCCATGGGTGGCAGCGTGCGGCCGCCCACCTCAAGCGCAGCCATGTCCACCGACAACGTGCTGCGGCTCGCGGGCGCGCCGCGCAGCAGCGCCGCCGCGCCGGCGCAGACGTCCGCCGACAGCCAGTTTGTCGTCACACCGCTGCGCGACGACGGCGTGGTCGAGGTGCGGCTCATCGACCGCTGCGAGTGCCTCGGGCTGCCGCCAAACTACCTGGGCCTGCTCAATGCCGCGGGGCCCTGGCCGGCGTCGTGCGCCGGCGCCGACCACGCAAGCTTCTGTGAGATTGCCTGCACGGACCGCTTCGTTGGCTCGTACCGCGCTGCCTGCGACAGCGGGCAGTGGCGCGTGCTCGCAGCGTCAGGCTGCACGAAAGGTCCGCGCACTGCCCACGGACTGCGCGGCGCCCTGCTCTGTGCAGCGCGCGGCGCAGCGCACGCGACCGCCCGTCCCTCGGCCGACCGCGCCGCCTGCCCGCCCCCCAGGCTGCCTCAAGGCCCCGCCCAACAGCCTGCTGCCAAGTGCCGCGCCGGCGTGGGACGCCAGCTGCGCCAAGGGCACTCAGAATAACGCGACCTGCTCCGCCGCGTGCGTGAACCGCGAAGGTTTCACCTACTCCGGCGTGGCGCAAGCGCTGTGCGTCGACGGCGCCTGGTCGCCCACGCTGCGCAGCACCTGCGTCAAGAGTGAGCGGGCTGCCCGCCTCGCGCAACACGCCCCAGCCGCTCGGCCAGCGCTGCGCGCGCAGCAGTGAGCGCACGCTCACGCCGCCGCCGCCGCCGGTGCCGGCCGCCGCTCGCAGCGTCGTGCTCCCCCGACAACGGCGTGGCCTTCCCTGCGCCTGACAAGACAGTTGGCTGGTGGGAGGCGTGCTCCAAGGGCAGCCAGGTGCTGGAGCTGCCCGCCGGCTTCCAGTGCACCGCAGCGTGCCAGGTGCCGTACGACGGCGGCTATACGACCACCTGCAAGGACGGCGCGTGGACGCCCGTGACGGGCAACTGCTCTATCGGTGGGCGGCGGGCTCGCGCAGGGCAGGGCGCTCTGCGGCCCTGCGCGTGCGGCCCTGTACTGCGGCAGACCGCCTCGCTCACCCGCCCCGCGCCGCCGCGTGTGCGCAGCCACTTGCCTGGGCCTGCCGGAGAGCGGCGCGTCGCCGCCAAACAGCGAGGGCTGGGACCGCGCCTGCCGGCGCGGGACAGAGTACAGCATCTGCACCGCCAAGTGCAGCCCGGGCTTCACGGGCGGCTACACCGCGCAGTGCACCGCCAGCGGCTGGGCGGCGCGCAACGGCAGCTGCACCTCACAGCGTGAGTGGGGAGGGGGGGGGCACGCTGCAGGGGGGCGCGGCCAGCCGCCGGCGCTCCGGACGGTTGCGGCGTCCCCGCCGGTCGGTCTCATGCGCCGCCGTCGCTGCCGCGCGCAGAGGTGTGCGCCACCGACCCCGGCCGGGCCGACCAGCTGACCAACAGCGGCGGCTGGCAGAGCTCCTGCCGCAACGGCAGCACAGCCGGCACCGAGTGCATCGCGCCCTGCAGCGACGGTGCGTGCGCGCGGGCGCCGGCCGTGCCCGCGACCGCGCTGGCGGCCGCCATGCCGCCGCCGCGGCGCGTGGCCGGCGCACGCGGCCGCCGGCACAGCTCACGCCGCCCCCTCACCTTGGGGGCCTCCTCTCCCCGTCCACACAGGCTACTTTGGGTCGTACCGTTCGACCTGCGCAGCCGACGGCACCTGGGGCCCGCTCCGCGGCAACTGCTCCACGAGTGAGCGCTGGGGCAGCGCCCGCTGGCGCCGCCATTGGGCCGCTGGCGGCGGCGCCCTGACGCCTGCCCCTCCGCGCCTGCGCCCCGCAGCCGGCTGCACCGGCGGCGTCACGGCAGCCGCGCCCAACGGCACCGCCGGCTGGTCCGCCGTCTGCGGGGCCTCAACCAACGCCACGCAGCTGTACGAGTCTGGCTACCAGTGCGAGGCGGCCTGCGCGCCCGGCTTCCAGGGCAAGGTCACGTCGCAGTGCACGTCGGCCGGCTGGTCCGACCCCTTTGGCGCCTGCCAGCCGAGTGAGCGCCGCGCCACCTTCATGCCAGCCCTGTGCTGGCGTGCGCGGCGCCGCGCGCCCGGCCGCGTGGCTCACCGTGCGGCGGCCCCTGCCGCGCCGCGCCGCCGCCCGCAGACGGCTGCTACAGCGTCCCGGACGCCCCTGCCAACAGCACCGGCTTCAGCCAGAGCTGCTCGGGCGCGGCGCCCGGCACGATCTGCCGCGCGCCCTGCGCGCTGGGCTTTGGCGGCAGCTACAGCGTGGTGTGCCTCTCGGACAACACCTGGAGCGCCGTGACGGGTGGCTGCAAGCCGGTCACCTGCACGGGGCCGCCCCCCAGCCCGCCCGGCGGCGCCAACGTGACCCTCGGCTGGGCCTGCCGCAATGGCATTGAGGGCGACACCTGCCGCGCGGCGTGCGCCAGGGGTGAGCGCCGCGCGCTGCGCGGCTGACACAGCCCGGCGCGGTGGCGCACCAAACTCCGCCGGCGCCTGCGGTGTGGCTCCCTGGCCGACCCCCGACCGCCGCGCGCGCAGGCTTTGTCGGCAGCTTCCGCTCCCAGTGCATCAACTCCTCCTGGACGCCGCCGGAGGGCTCCTGCACGTCCGGTGAGCGCGCCGCTCCCCCGGCTGCCCCCCTGCCTCTACGCCGCGCCGCAGGGCGCCGCCGCCCCCCACGCTGCGGGCGCTGACGCGGCCGCCTCCGCGCCCGCCGCCGCGCAGTCTCGTGCGACATGCCCAGCCCCGCGATCGCGCCCGCCAACACCACGGGCTGGGAGCCCGCGTGCCGCAACGCGTCGGCGCTCTTCCTGTTTGGCTGGAACTGCTCCGCGCCCTGCGGCCGCGGTGCGGCGCGCAGCGACGCCGGCGCCGCCGGCAGCCGCGCACCCGCCGCCGCCGCCGGCGACGCGCTCACCTCCAGCGCGCCCCGCCGCCGCGCCACCGCGCGCAGGCTTCAACGGCACCCTCACCTCCACCTGCATCAACGGGACCTGGTCCGCGCCCACGCCCGCGGCCTGCACCAAGGCGTTCTGCGACCCTATCAGCAGCACGCCCGTGCCGGCGCTCGCCAGCGGGTGGGACCCCGGCTGCGACGCGAGCATGAAGCTCCCAGGCGACACCTGCAGCGCGCCCTGCGGCGGAGGTGGGCGCGGGAGCCGCGGCTGCCGCGCGCGGCCGGCGGCGCGCCGCCCTGGCCGCTCAGCCGCCGCGGCGCGTGCCCCGCAGGCCTGCTGGGCCAGTACACGGCCACCTGCCGCGGCACGAGCTGGGAGGTGACGGGCGGCTGCTACGCGCCGACAGGTGTGTGCGCGGGCGCGCGCTGCAGGCCCGCCGCAGGCACGGCCTGGGAGTCCGCCGCGCCGGCTGACGCCTGCGCCTGCCACCGCGGCGCCCCCTCCTGCAGTCGCCTGCTCTGGCCTGCCGGCTGCCACAGCAAACGTCGCCTGGCCTGCCTCGTGCGCCGGCTTGGGGCCGGGCGCGGTCTGCACAGCGCAGTGCAACACCGGCTTCAGAGGTGCGCGCTCGGGGGGCGCGCCCGGGCCGTGCCTGGCGCTGCACCCACCCCCCGGCGGCGCGCAGCTGCTGACGCACGCCGTGTGCCGCCGCCGCGGTCGCGCAGGCTCCTACTCTGCCACGTGCAGCGGCCCGAGCTGGGGCGCCGCCTCGGGCAGCTGCACCCCCGCCTGCCCGGGCCTGCCCTCCGCGCGGCCGCCGGTCGGCACGGTGTGGCCGGCGGCGTGCAACAACGCGCTCCCAACCACGGCGTGCACCGCGACCTGTGCGCAGGGCTACCAGCCCGCTGGCCTGGTGCTCGCCTCGACCTGCCAGGCGGACCTGACCTGGTCGCCACTCACCGGCAGCGCCTGCGAGGCGGTCCTCACTGGCACGCAGTGCGGTGTTGCCGGTGGCGGCATCACTGAGTATTATCCCCTCCCCACACCCGTCGCGTTCAGCCAGGGTTACGACTGCACGGGCGGCGTCGCGTTTGGCTACACCTGTCGCTCGCCGTGCCGCACCGACCTGGGCCTCACGTTCAGCGGCACCGGCTCCACGGCAACTTGCGCCAGCAGCAACACCTTCGCGGTAAACAACAGCGACTGCACCGACCCGGTGGACGGCTGCAACTCCAGCAACCAGTGCGGCGCCCTGTCCGGCACGGTCGCGAGCACGTGCAGGGACGTGCCGCTGCAGTCGGCGGCCGCCGCGGCCGCCGCGCTGCCCTACACCTGCCGGTGCGCCACGGCCTGGCGCAGCCTCGAGCCGACCCCCGCCGGCGCCGCGTGCAAGCCGGTGCTTGCGCTCGCGGTGGGCAGCAAGGCCGGCGCCGGCGCTGTCCTCGCGTTTGACGGCACCGGCTGGCGGGAGATCATCTCCGAGACCGCCGTGTCGGGCTTCACTGGCGTGCGGCTGCAGCGCGAGGGCGCCGCGCTCGTGGCGTACGTGGTGGGGCCGGCGTCCCCGGCGGGCAGCAGCAACTCGCTGCTGTTCACGTATGTCTACAGCAGTGGCACCACCACCTGGGCCGCGGCGGGCTCGCCAGTGACGGTCTCCAGCGTGCTGCTCAACGACGTGGCGGCGGCCTGGGACAGCGCGAGCGCGACCGCCCGCCTGCTGGCCGCCGGCAATACCGCGGCTGTTACGGCGACCGCGACCGCGGCGGCCAACAGCTCGGCGCTCGGCACCACCGCCTTTACCGGCCTGGGCACCGCCGTCAACGGGCTCAACGCGTCGGCCGGCTATTACTGGGCGGCCGGCAACGGCGGCAAGGTTTACCGCCTCCCACGGGGCGGCGGCGCCACGGCATGGCAGGCCCTCGACCTGCCCGGCTACGGCGACATGTACGGCGTGGCGGCGCTGTCCGACAACGACGTCTGGGCGGTCGGCGACCTGTGCAGGATCGCGCGCTTCAACGGCCTCACCGGTACGTGGGCTGAGGACGGGGCGTTCTATTCTCTACCTTACAATCCCAACAATGCGTGCGGCCTGACGTTGCGCTCCATCTCGCTGTACGACTGGCGCGCTGGCTTTGCCGTCGGCCTCGGCGGCGCGCTGTTCACGAAGACCACGGACAGCGGCCCCTGGTACTCTGACGCCGGCTTTGGCACCTTCGTCGGGGGGCGCTCGACTAACAACCCGGACATGTACGGCGTGAAGCTCGTGGACCCGTGGCACGTGATCGTCGTGGGGCAGCAGATCCTCGCCACCGCTGTGAGGAACTCGGACGATTCCACGTGGCAGTGGGCCGAGCCCAGCGTGACGCCGATTGACGGCGTCTCTGCCCCGGCGGACGCGTCCGCGCTGGGCTTTGTGCTCAGGGCGGTCGACAGCGTGCGTGGGCTGTGAGCCCGAGTGGCGCGCGGGCTGACGCGCGCCTCGGGCAGCGTCCCGCCCAGCGGGCGGGGCCGGCGCCCTGCGTGGCGAGGCTGGCCGCGGCCGGCGCCGCGCAGCGAGGCGCGCGCGGGCACGGCGCGGCGCTGCGCGCGGCCGCGCCGGCACTGCGCCGCGCCGCCGCTTGCGCATGCGAGGCGCTGCGCGCACGGGACCGGGGTGGGTGTGGAGGGCGAGAGGGCATCACCGCCGAGCGACCGCGCCCGCCTGGGCGGCCGCGCTCGGGCGCCCAGCCTGGGCCAACGTTCGCACGCTGGCTCGGCGGCGCGTGCATGGACCCTGTCAGGGTTAAGGTTGCGGCATCCCCCCGTGTGCACAGCTGCGCACTCCCACCACCCTCTGCTGGCACAGGAGGGCAGCACACAAGGCTCCTCGAGCCTCGCCCCTCTGTGTCGCCCCACCCCCTCACTTTTTGTACTGTCCGGTGTTGCTCGGGTGACGGCTGGTCTGCACACAAACCCGGGCTGGGACGTAAGCACCAATAACAACGCACGGTGCACGATGCACCCCCTCCCTCCCCGGCGTGGGGAGGGGCGCGCCTCTCCTGGGCGCGGTCGGCCGAACCTGTGTGGCGCGCACTGTTGACTGCCGGCGCTGCGCTGCTGCGCACCTCGTGCGCGCGCGCGGCCCCGGGCCCGGCTTGTGTGCCCCCCGACACAGCCCCCAAGCGGCAGCGGAGCACGCTGCTGCGGCTGAGGGGGCCGGCGATAAGGGCTCTGTTGGGCTTGGTACACTGTGGAGGATTGGACGCGGGATCGAGCGCCCGGGGCCGCTGCAAGTGCGGCGCGCGTGAGACTGTGACTGATCGGCCGACTTGCAGCACGGGCGCCCCCCGGCACGCAGCTCACGCCTCCGCCAGGCTCGCGCTGCTAGAGCTCCAGCTGCAGCGAACTCCGCCGCCCGCGTCGCTACAGCTGCTCCCGCAGCGGCTGCAGCCGTTGCTGGCAGGGTCTAGCTCGCTGCCAGCGCCCGCCGGCTGACACGGCGGCGGTGCCACGCCGTCGCTGCGCTCACGCTTGGGCAGCCAGCCGACAGCGCCGCAGCCCCCGGCGGGGCCGGGGAGGCTCGGCGGGCCCTGGTCGCGGCTGCCTGACGCCGTGCGCGCAGGCGCGGGCGCGTCTGCCAAGTCGTCGGCGCCCGGCAGCGAGGTGCTGCGGGCCAGCTGCCAGCTGCCCTGCCGTGCCGCGAAACACCTCCTGCCGCTGCCGCTGCTGCTACTGCTGCTGCCGACCGCATCGCACGGCGCCGCCGCACACGCGTGGGCGGCCCACTCGCGCGCCTCGTGCGCGGTGCGGCCGCCAGCCGCCTCGAGCTGCTCCAGCAGGTGCCGCGTGCCCCCGGCCGCGGCCAGCGCGTGCGTGGTCTGCGGGCAGTGCCGCACCAGCTCCCACAGCGCCGCCGCCGCGCCGCGGCGGACGGCGCCGTCGGCGGCCGGCGGCGACAGCAGGGCCAGCAGCGCGCCCACGCCGCCCGCGCGCGCGACAGCCGCCTGCACGCGCGGCGCGTCGGCCGACAGGTTGGCCAGCGCGCAGGCCGCCGACTGCTGCGTCTCGGGCGCGCCGCCCGGCGCGAGCAGGCCGACCAGGCCCGCCACCGCGCCGCGCGCGCCGAGCACCGCGTCCTGCACGCCCGGCTGCCCCTTGGCCAGGTGGCCGAGCGCGTACGCAGCGCCCTCCCGCACCGTGGGCGGCGCGGCGGCGTCGGCCAGCAGCGCGGCGAGCCGCGCCGGGGCGCCGGTGGCGGCGACCGCCGCGCGCGCGTCCGGGTCGCCGGCCGCGAGGTTGCCAAGCGCCGCCGCCGCCGCCGCCGCCGCCTGCGCCCCCACGCCCGCGCCCGGCGCCAGCAGGGCAAGCAGCGCCGGCACGCCGGCGCGCAGCACCGCCGGCTCCGCGCGGGCGCTGCCGGCGCAGGCGTTTCCAAGCGCGTGCGCGGCGGCCGCGCGCACACCGCTGCCGTGCGCCGGGCCCAGCAGCGCGATCAGGGGCAGCAGCACGCCGTCGGCACAGAGCGCGGCCTGCAGGCGCTGGCCGCCCCGCGCAACGTGCGCGACCGCGCACGCCGCCCACTCGAGCGCCGCAGCGTCGGGCGGGCCGCCGCGCGTCGCCGCCGCGCCGCGTCGCAGCAGCGCCGCGAGCTGCGCGGCGCCGCCACGGGCGACGATCGCGGCGGGCGCGGCCGCGTGCGCCGCTGCCATGTTGGCCAGCGCGGCGGCGCCGCCCTCCTGCAAGGCGGGCTCGCCGTCGCCCAGCAGCGGCAGCAGGCCCTCCACCGCGCCGCCCGCCACGAGCCCCGGCACCAGCTCGGGCCGCTCCACCGCCAGCGCCGCGAGCGCCAGGGACGCGTGCAGGCGCACCTGCGCGCTGCCGCTCTCCAGCAGCCGCGGCGCCCACGCGCCTCCGCGCGCCGCCGCCACGGCCGCCGCGCACTCGACGCTGCGCTCGGCAAGCAGCACCAGCGCGGCGGCCGCGCCGCGCGGGGCGCCGCCGCCGTGAGGGCCGCAGCTGCAGGCCAGGTCGACCATGCCCGCTACGGTGCCTGCGGCGGCCCGGCGCGCGGGCGGGCTCAGCACGCGCGCGCCGACGTGGCGGCGGTCCCCAGCCCCGCCACCCGCTGCCCACCTGGCGCCACGAGTGCCGCCTCCACCCCCGGCTCGCCGCACGCGGCCAGGTGCGCGAGCGCGGCGAGCGCGGCGTGGCCGGCCGCCTCCGGGTGCTGCTCGCGCTCCGCGCGCGACAGCAGGCCGACCAGGGCGCCCCCGCCGCCGAGCGCCGCCACCTCGCCCGCCAGGGCCGCGTCGGCGCTCGACACCACGCACGCCAGCGCGAGCGCAGAGCAGGCCGCGACGTCGGTGGGGCCGTCGGCTGCCAGCGCCACGAGCCGCGCTGCCGGCGCCCGACGCGCCACCGCGCGGCTGCCCAGCGCAAGCCGGCCCAGCGCCAGCGCGGCCTGGGCTGCGACCTGCCAGTCCGGCGAGCCCAGGCGGGCCGAGAGCGCATCGGCCACGCCGGCGGCGGCGAGCGCTGCGCGCGCTGAGGGGCCGGCCCGCGCCACCGCCCGCCCTAGCGCGTGCGCCGCGGCGGCCTGCAGCTCCGGTTCGCTGCCGTCGTCGCCCAGGGCGCGCAGCAGCCGGCCCAGCGCAGCGGCGGCAGCCTGCGGCAGCGGCGCGCCGGGCGCGCCCGCCGCCGCCGTGCTGCCGCCGTCGCTGCCGTCGCCGATGCTGCTGCTGCACTCGCCTGCGGGATGCGGCATAGTGGTGGTGCCCGCATCCGGGGCGTGGCGTGGCGGCGAACCCGCGCGCGCGCGCGCGCGGCGCCGTTCAAAAGCCGCTGCCAGCCCGGGGCCCCGCCGCCGCCGATGCCGCACCCGCCATGCCGCCCGCTCCAGCTCAGCGATCACGGCGCCATGCCGCGTCAGGCGCGGTTCGGCGGCAGCGGTGCAGCAAGCGCGGCCGGCCGGGCGCGAGCGGCTGCGGCGAGCTGCAGCAGCTCGCTGCCGCGGGTTCCTGCTGCTGCTGGGTCGTGTGCCTGCTGCTGCGGGGCTCTCCTGGCGAGGCCTGGGCGCTTGCGCAGCCACCGCTCTGCGGTCGTCGCCGCCGTTACAACGCCCCGCCCCGACCACTCGCGCGCCCCCGGACCCGCACGCCGCCGGTGCGGCATCACTTGGACTTGGAGCGGGACCTGGAGCGGCTGCGGCTGCGCGAGGCCGAGCGCTCGCGCGGCGCGACGGGCGCCGCGCCGCCGGGGCTGCCCGGGCGCGCCCCGGGCGACTTGCTGCGGGACCTGCGGGGCGCGGGGCGCAGCGGGGCGCGCGGCGGGCAGCGCGGCAGCGTCAGCGTGCGCCGAGGCTGGCGGCGCGCCCATGCGTGCACACGCCCCCGCCCTGACGGCGGCGCTCCCCCGTCGTGCAGTGTGGGCGGCGGGGCGGCGCAAAACGGGCGGCACGCCAGGGCAGCACGCAGGCAGTCAACGCGGCGATTCAATGCGTGCGGGGCGGCGGCGGGGCCGGGGAAGCGCTCCGAGCGACGCGGCCGCCTGCAGGGAGCGCCAGCTGCCGCCGCGCCCGCCAGCCCGTGCATGACCAAATGAGCGCCAGTGCCAGCGAGCGCCAGTGCCAGCGCGCCCACAGCGCCGCTCCAGCCCCAGCAAGCACGACGCCAGTCCGGCTCCCAAGCCGCCACATGGCCGGGCGCCGCGCTGCCGCGCTCCCACGCTCCCGCCAGCCGCCCGCGCCCACCCAGCTGGCGGGCGGTGGTCGCCGCCGCCGCCGCGCCGGCCGCCGCGCCGGCTGGACAGGCGTGCGGGCGAGGGCGGCGCGTGCTCAAGCGGCGCGTGCCGCGGCAGGCGGCGGCGCGGGCGCTGTCGCCCGCGCTGCCGCCCCCCTGCCCGATGATGACTCGCTGCTTCACCGCCTCGCACCCGGCCCGCCGCACCATCCCGCCCGCCCGCCCGGCGCACCTGCTCCGGCTGCGCGACCGGCTCCTGCTGCGGCTCCGGCTCGGGCTGCGCCCGCGCGCGCGCTCGGCGTCGCGGCCACCGTCCCGACCGCCGTCCCGGCCGCTGTCGCGGCCGCCGCGGCCGTAGTCGCCGCCGGGGCCGCCGCCGCCGCGGCCGTAGTCGCCGCCGCCGCGGCCGTAGTCGCCGCCGCCAGGGGGGCCGCGGCCGTAGTCGTCCCGGCGGCTGACATAGCCGCCGCCGCCCCCACCTGCACGGCAGCAGGCAGCATGCTGAGCGGCGGGCGACGCGCCAGGCAGGAAGCCAGCGCGCGCGGCGGCGATGCGGTGCAGGCGCACGCGGCTGCGGCCCGCGCGGCCTGCCGGGCGGCTGCCCGAGCTGGGCGGCTGCCTGCGCTGAGCGGCTGCCTGAGCAGGCTGCTGTGCTGGGGTGGGACCCACCATAGCCGCCGCCGCCATAGCCGCCGCCGCCATAGCCACCGCCGTAGCCGCCGCCGCCGCCGCCGTATCCCGCACCTCCGTAGCCGCCGCCGCCGCCGCCGTAGCCGCCGCCGCCGCCGCCGTAGCCGCCGCCGCCGCCATAGCCGCCGCCGCCGCCGCCGCGGGGCCCCGTGTCCTGCAACCGGGCGGGCGGGCGGGCGTCGGCGGGCCGGCCCTCCCCGCCGGGCGCTTGCCCCGCGCCGCGCCGCGCCGCCGCCGGCGCCGGCGCGCACCTCGACGATGCGGACGAAGGCCTTCTCAAAGGGGTTCTTGAACTCCGTGTCGTTGAGCTTGCGGATGGCGTAGTCCATGTCGTCGGCGGTCTCAAACTCGGCGACGCCGACCGCCTCGCCGCGGTCGCGCGTGACCTCGGTGAACGACGGCTTCACGACCTGCCGGAAAAAGTCCTGCAAGTCCGCGCGCGCGGGCGGGGGCGGGGGCGGGGGCCGCGCGCGCTGGGCGGGGGGCGCGCCCGGGCGCCGCCGCCGCAGCGCCGCGCGCCGCGCGCCGCGCGCGCGCGCCTTGAGGTCCTGCCAGCTCGCCGACGGCGGCAGGCCGCGCACGAGCACGCGGAACGCGGAGCCGCCGCCGCGGCGCGGCGCGCCCCCGCCCATCATCGGGGGCCGCCGCGGCCCGGGCCGCCGCCGCCCATGAAGCCGGCGGGCGGGCCGCCGCGCGCGGCGTTGCCGCCGCGCGCAATCTCCACGCGCAGCGTCGTGCCGTAGAAATCGTAGCCGTCGCGCGCCGCCGCGGCGTCCTCGGCGTCCCTGGGGCGGCACGGGCGCGGGACGGGCGCGTGAGGCGGCGCCCCGGGGCCGGCGCCGGTGCCGGCGGGCGGGGGCGGCGCGGGAGCAGCAGACGCCCGCGCCAACCCGGCCCGCGCGCACCTGGGGGACTCAAACTCCACGAACGCAAAGGGAGGCGGGCGCGGGGGGATCTTGATGTCGATCGCGCGGATGGTGCCAAACTGCGGGCGCGTGAGGGCGCGAGGCGGGGCGGCCCGCGCGGTGATGGCCGCCCCGCGCGCCGCCTGCGGGCCCGCCGCGCCCGGCGCGCCGCCGTGCGGGCACCCGGCGGGCCCACCTTCTCGAACAGCTCCTGCAGCTCGCGCTCCTTGATGTCATTGGGCAGGTTGCCCACATACAGCACGCTGGGGCCCCGCATCCTGGCTGACTGCGCGCCGCGGGGCGCGTCCCGGCTGTACGGTGGAACGGGGGAGTGGTGCACCGGGCGGGGGGCGGCGGGGGCCTTGTCGCGGCGGCGGCGCGGCGTGTGGCGGCAAGAAACGCGGCGGCGGCAGCAGAACGGGCGGCGCAGCTGTAAGCGCTGCAGACCTCGCCATCAGCCCCAGATCCCCGCACACACCAGCATCGCCGCCGGCCAGCACACACACGCGCGCGCCGCGCGCGCAGCTGCCTTCGCCCGCCGCCGCTGCCTGGCGCCGCAGGCGCCCCGCTGCCCCACCCGCGCGCCCTCCTGCCCCGGCCACCCACAGCGCTGCCAGCGCCCGCGCCCGCAGCGCCCGCCGCACAGCCAGGCGCAGCGGCGGCGCGCGCGCGTGTTTTGAACGCATGGCACCACCCGGCGGCAGCGCCGCCGCCGCCGCGCAGCCGCCCGCCTGGCTGGCGGCGGCGGCCGGCGCGGCCGGCGCGGCGGCGGCGTGCGCGCTCACGCTGGCGGCAGTCCGCCTGGCGGGCCGGCGCGGCGCGCCGGCGCCGGCGCGCGAGCAGCCCGCCGGCGGCCGCCCGCCGCGCGCGGACGCGGCGGCGACGCCCGAGCCATCGCTGGCCGCCATCAGCGGCGGCGGCGCGCTGTCGGCGCCGCCGCTGTTCAGCCCCGTCGACGCGGCGCGGCGGCCCGACCCCTACGACGCCGCGCCGCGCGACACGTGCGCGCCGCCGCGGCCGCCGCCCGCGCCCGACGCCGGCCCGCCCGCCACGCACCCACGCCCCACGCAATTCACACAACACACACACACACACCGCACGCAGGCACCTCACCTGGGACGACTACTTCATGGCGGTCGCCTTCCTCAGCGCGCAGCGCTCCAAGGACCCCAACAAGCAGGCGCGCCCTCGCCGCGCCCTCACGCCCTGACCCCCTCGCGCGACGGGCGGGCCCCGCGCGCCGCCTCGGCGGCGGCGTTTCAGACCGAACAACAAAGTGACGAGCGCAAATCACTGACGCCGCGCCGCGCGCAGGTCGGCGCGGTGATCGTGGACGACGCGCACATCATCCTGTCGATCGGCTACAACGGCTTCCCCCGCGGCTGCGCCGACAGCCGCCTGCCCTGGGCCAAGCGCGCGCGCAGCGGCACGATCCTAGACACCAAGTACCCATACGTGAGGCGCGCGCGCGCGCGCGCGTGTGTGGGCCCGGCAGGGCGGGGTCCAGGCTGGGGGGCTCAGGCCGGCGGCGGGGTTCAGGCCGGCCCAGGGTTGTTTGCTGGTGGGCCGAGGCGCGCGCGCGCCGCGCGGCCGCAGGTGGTGCACGCGGAGGCCAACGCGCTGCTCAACAAGAACCAGGCCCACGTGCACGGCGCGGTGCGCGCGCGATGCGGCGTGACGCACGCCCCGCGCCGCCGCCGCCGCGCTGCGCGCCTGTCGGCCCCGCCCTAAACCACACAACCTGGCCCAACAACGCCCTAAAACCCTGGCCCTCGCTCGCGCGCCGCTAAACCCTGCCGCGCCGCCGCAGCGCGTGTACGTCACGCTCTTCCCCTGCAACGAGTGCGCCAAGCTGCTCATCCAGGCGGGCATACGGGAGGTGGTCTACCACGAGGCGAGCGGGGGGGGGGGGGGGGGGGCGGGGCTGGCGGGGCGCGGGACTGCGTTGCCCGCCAGAGGCGGCGCCGGGCGGGCGCGGGCGGGGCGCCGCGGTGTGCGCGGGCGGGGCGCCACGCTGTGCGCTGTGCGCTGTGCGCTGTGCGCCGCCGGCCGAGGGTGTGTTTCCGCGGCGCCGCGGCGCGCGCGCAGGCGAAGCTGGAGCCGACGGGCTGCCGGCCGGGCACGATGGAGGCGACGGCGGCGGCCGAGCGCGCGGCGGACGACGCGGCCGAGGCGGCCTGCGGCGCGCCCGGCTGCGCGCACTGCGGCGGCGGCGGCAGCGGCGGCGGCGGCGGCGGCGGCGGCAGCGAGGGCGGGGCCGCAGACGCGGGCGGCGGCGGCGCCGACCAGCGCTGCGCGCGCGCGCAGCAGGGCGCGGCCAAGGGCGGCGGCGCGTCGTTTGCGGTCGGCGCGTCGTCCGACCTGGAGGCGAGCTACGTCGCCTCGCAGCGCCTGCTGACGATGGCGGGCGTCACGCTCCGCCAGCACTCGCTCTCGCGCAGCATCTGGCTCGGCCCCCACGGCGCCAGCTGACGCGCGGCGGGGCGGCGGCGCGCCTGGGTGACCGACCAGCTGGGGCCCGCTCCCCGCTCGCCAGGCCGGCCGCCGCGCGCCGACCGCGGTCGGTTGGCGCCAGGGCTCGCGCCGCCGAAGCCCTGGCGGCGCCCGCCACCTCTCGCCCTCTCGCTGCTCACCACTAGCGCCAGGCGTGGCGTCTCGTGAGAACTCCGGAACCCTGGCTCGCCGCGCCGGCTCGCTGCCTCACCAACACGGCAGCAGCAGCGCCCGCTGGCTCGCCTGAACTCCCGCCGCCGTGCCGCTGAGCCGACGGAACCGGGCATGACCGGCAGCGCGTGATCGCCGGGGCGCCCGCGCGCCCCGGGCCCGCGCCCGGGGCGCGCCAGCGGTGCCGCCGCTGCTCGCGGGCGCCATGCCCGCGCCGCCGGCCGCCACGCGGGCGCGGTCGCGCGCCGTGACGGAGCTGGCGGCCTGCGGCGCTCTGGACGGCGCGCTGGACGACGGCGCGCCAAGCGGACGGCCCACCTGCTGCGGCTCGGGCGCCGCGCCGCCGGGCGGCGACGCCGCCGACGCGCCCATGACGCCCGTGGTCTACCTGGTGCGCCGCCGCCGCCGCCGCCGCCGCTGCTGCCGGGGCAGCGGCCCGCCGCGGCCAGCTTGCGGCCAGCGCGGCCAACCCGCTGCCAGCCTCCAGCGCGGCCACCGCGCGCGGCCACCGCGGCGGCCACCGCCCGAGGCCGCCCGCCGCGCCGCCGTTCCCCGCCAGGTGCTGTGGACGGCGGTCGCGGTCGGCGTGCTGCGTGGCTACATCATGGCCGGCACGCTCACCGCGCGGCAGGCGCCGAGCTACGTGCGCACGTTTGTCGGCCGCGCCGAGGCGGCGGCGCACGCGCACGCGTCGCCGTTTTGCGCGACCGGCATCGACGGCCTGCCCGGCCTGTCCTGGTACGAGACCCTGATCGACCTCCTGCCGCTGCTCGCGCCCATCCTCGGCGCCGGCCTGCTGCGCCAGCACGGGCGCAAGTGCGGCGTCATGGTCGGCTGCCTGCTCGCCATCGTGGGACAGGCGCGGCGGCCGCGCGGCGGCGGCCGGGGGCTCGCAGCGCCGCGCGGGGCGCAGCGCGGCGTGGCGCGGCGCGGGCGGGCGCCATGCCGACCGCGCGCGCCGCCGCCAGGTGCTGCTGGCGTCGGCGGTGAACGTGATCATGCTGTTCATTGGCGGCGCGTTTGTGCGGTCAGGCGGCGACCTGCTCTACCTGGTGCGCGGCACGGAACGGCGGCGCGGCGCGGCACGGCGCGGCACGGCGGCCCAGCGGCGGGCGGCCTCGCACGGCACGGCGGCACGGCGCTGCGGCGGGCGGCCTCGCGCGGCCGGCGTGGGCCGCCGCGGCCACCACCACCACCACCACCCCTAAACCCTGGTCCTACCCCTCCCCCCTAAACCCCGCGCGCCCAGAGCACCGGCATGCAGGTCATTGAGATCGCGCCGCGCAGCGCGCGCGGGACGTACCTGCTGCTCCACATGCTCGGCGTCGCGGCGGGCATGATGCTCGCGGGTGCGCGCCGCCGGGGGTGGACGCCCGCCCGCGCGCGGCGCCACCGGCGGCGCGCACGCTCACGCCCGCCCGCGCGCCTGCCGCCGCGGCCACCGCACGGGACCACCGAACCTGACTGACGCGTCGCCAACCAACCGCCCAACCAACCGCCCAACCAACCGCCCAACCAACCGCCCAATCAACCAACCAACCGCAGCCATGCTGGGCTTCTTCATTGCCGACCAGGGCCCCCTCGGCTGGCGCCTGCTCTTCGGCGTCGGCGTGCTCCCCGCCGCGGCGGTGCTCGTCGTGCTGCCGTGGCTCTGGGAGACGCCCAACAGCCTCATCCAGCGCGGCGAGTTTGCGCGCGGCTGGGCGGCGCTGCGCGAGGTGCGGGGCCCCTTCCACGATGCGTACCCAGAGTTCAAGGCCATCGTGGGGTCGACCGCCGCGATGCAGCACGTGCGTGCGCCGCCAGCCGCGCGGCGCGGGGCCGCCCGCGCTGCGCCGCGCTGCGCCGCACGCACGCGCGCCGGCCGGCTGCGCGCGCGCGCGCCGACCCCGGCGCCGCCGCGCCGGCGCCCGCACCGCGCCACACATCCCATGCGACGCGCCTGCCCCCGCCTGCCCCCCGCGCGCGCAGAGCATCTCGATGTACCGCGAGCTGCTCACGCGGCCGCTGCACCGCCCCGCCCTCATCACGGGCCTGCTCATGGCGGTCGTGAGCGCGCTGCTCAACCCGATGAGCATGAGCTGTGAGCGCTGCCGGGCCACGTGCGCCCGCCGCGCCGCCGCCGCCGCCGCCGCCGCGCGCAACGCGCTGCGCCGCACCAAACGAGCCGCCGCCGCCGCCGCCGCCGCCGCCGCCGCCGCCGCCGGCCGGCAGACGTGTGCTACTCGGGGTTTAGGACTGGCGGGGTGCGGCTGAAGATGGCGGTGTTCCTGGCCAACTTCTTCATGTCGTCGGCGTTTGGCATCGGTGCGCGGCGCGCACGGGAGGCCGCGACGCGCAGGAGGCCGCGGCGCGCACGAGGCCGCGGCGCGCGCACGCCGGCAGGGGCGCACGCGACGCCCGCCGCTGTCGCCGCCCGCCGGCGCAGGCATGATCGCGGCGGCGCTGCTGGTCGACCGCGCGGGGCGGCTGCCGCTGCTGCGGCTGAGCAGCCTGCTGTGCATCGCCACACTCGCCTCCATGGTCGCCCTCACCGCGGTGTACCGCGCGGCGCACGTGGCAGACCTCACCACTAAGGCGCTGATCGCGCGCGAGATGCTCAAGTGGGCGTGGGTCCAGCTCGCGCTGCTCTCGGTGCTCTCGGTGCGCCGCGGCTGCAGCGAAGGCCCGCGCGCGCGCGCGCCGCGCCGCATGCGTCCGGCGGCCGCCGGCGGCCGGCGGCGCACGCCCGCCCGGTCGCCCGACGCCGACGGCGGTCTGCCGCGTGGCGCCACGCCGCGCCGCAGGCGGTCAACGGCCTGGCCTGGGCGTCTGTGGTGTGGGTGGTGATCATCGAGTCGCAGGCGCTCACGATCCGGCCGGCGGGGTTTGCGCTCTGCATCGCGGCCTGGGGCCTGGTGCAGTCCCTGTTTGAGACCAACCTGCTGTGCAAGCTGGGGCTGAACTATTACCCGGTGGTGCTCGGCCTCGCCGTGCTCGGCCTGGTGCGCGCGGGGTCCGGCCGCGCGCGAGGCGCGGGGTGGGCACGCGCGCGCGCGCACGCAGCGGGGAGCCACCGGCGCGCCGCGCCCGACCGCGCGCGCGCGTCGGCGCCGCAGCTGGTGTCGCTGCTGCTGGTGCCCGAGACCGCCAAGGTGCCGCTGGAGAGCGTGTCGGCGCTCTGGCTGCGCCACTGGCTCTGGCGCGCACTGCTGCCGGGCGCGAGCGCCGCGCTCGGCGAGCGCCTGGACTCCGTGACGAGCGACCACGTCGCCGCGCTCGCGCTGGCCGCGGCGAGCGCGGCGGCGGCGGCCGACATGATGGGCGCGCAGGCCGGCCCTGCGCCGCTCGACGGCGCGCCGCCGCGCCCGCCCGTCGAGGCGGAGCCCAGCGGCGTGGCGCTCGTCGCGGACGAGCTGCACGCGGAGCTGTGAGCGAGCCGTGAGCGAGCCGTGAGCGGGAGAGCAAGCTACCGGCCGCGCGCAGCTCGCCGCGCCCGCGCCGGCCGAGCGCAGTGCGCTGCGCCGCCAGGGCCCAGCCCGCCGCGAGCGCCGCCGCCGCGGCGGGCCCCGGCTCCGTGCGCGCCGCCTGGCGCTCCGCCAGCCACGCCCGCTGCGCCGCCCGATCAGCCCCTCGGCAGAGCGCAGGAGGCGGCCCCAGCGCTCGCCGAGCCCGCCCGCTCCCGCGCACCGGCGTTGGCGCGCGCGGGCGGTCCCCGAGGCGGTCTAGGTCGCGGGCGGCAGCAGGCGGCCGGCGCCATGGCGCTGAAGACGAGCCTGAGCAAGGCGATGCAGGAGCTGAGGTGCGGCCCCGCAGCGCCCCCCTGCGGCCCCGGCGCCCGTCGCGCGCCGCCTCACGCGCTCGCTCGACGCGCGCAGGATACACCTGTGCCAGAACTCGCCCGCGAGCAAGGGCGTCAGGTGCGGCGCTGCCCGCGCAGCAGCGGCGGGCGCGGCGCGGCCGCGGCGGCGGCGGCCCCACACCCGCCGCGCCGCGCCCGCGGCGGCGGCGGCCCCACACCGCGCGTGGCCCCGCGCGCGCAGGGACTTCGTGCTGGGCAGCTACGCGGAGCTGAAGAAGGCCAACCCGGAGCTGCCGATCCTCGTGCGCGAGTGCGAAGGCGCCGAGGCGAAGCTGATCGCCCGCTTTGGTGCGCGCCGCAGCGGCGGGGCTCTGCGCGGCGCGCAGCCGGGACAGCCCGCCTGTGCGCACGGGCGGCGCACGGCGCGCGGCGAGGGGTGCGGGTGTGGCCGGCTCACGCGCCGCCCGCGGCGGCCCCCGCCCCGCCAGACTTTGGGGTGGAGAAGAGCGTGTCGGTGCAGGGCCTGGACGCCGCGGGCGTGGGCAGCAAGCTGCAGGAGCTCGTGAAAGCGGGCGAGGGGCTGCCCAGGTGCGCGGCGGGGCGCGCGGCGGCAGCGCTGCGGCCCGCGCGGGGGGTCCGGGCGACGACGCCGGCCCGTGGCGCCGCCGCCGCTCCCGCCCGCCGCGCAGGTCTGGGGAGTGACGGACGCGGCTGCGGAGACCTGCCGCTGCAGCGTGCAGCGGCGAGGCGGCGGCGCGGGCGCAGCTGCGGCAGCGGCCCGCCGGCCTGGCGGCTCGAGCAGTAGTAGCATCGGCAGCGTGCGATGACGGGTGACCCCCGACCGGCCGCCGATCGTTCTGCGCGCCCGGGAGAGCAGCCGTCACTGGGCGCGGCACGCCGCCACAGCCCCGCCCGCTGCACCCGCGCCGCGGGCTGACCGCCACCGCTCATTCGCGGCCAGCGGCCAGCGGCCAGCGGCGCACCCGCTCGCGCGCCCCTCGCCGCGCAGCCGCCGCCGCTGCTCGCTGGTGCCGGCCCGCCCAGCCCAGCCACGCGCCCCCGGTCCCGCGGCCGCTTCCCTCGAACCGCCGCACCTACAGGCTATCCACGCGCGCCGCGCCGCGCCGCGCGCAGCAGGCAATAGCCCGGGAGCGGCCGCCGGCAGCAGCCGCCGCAGCTCGGTCTGCCGCCGCGCCAGCAGCCGTCGCAGCCGCTATGAAGCTCTCCAAGCTGCAGGAGTATGACAAGCCCGTGCTCGTGGCGGCGGTGAAAATCGCGCAGCGCAAGCAGCTCGTGGGCGAGCACGGCGTCTGGGCGGAGTTCGTCGCGGTGCGCGGCCGACGGCACTGCTGCCGCCGCCGCCGCATCCGCCGCCGCCGCCCGCTGCCCCGGCGCACTGCCAGCTCACCGCCGCCGCTCCGCCGCCATCACCAGGCGCAGCCCGATGACAACACGTTCACCGACCCCAAGCGCCAGAGCGTGGAGCGCCTCGCCGCGTTCCTCAGCGGCCTCACGGGCCAGAAGCCGGGCGGCGCGCCGGGGGCCAAGCCGGTCAAGCCCAAGAAGCTTCTCAAGCGCCTGCTGCCGTGGCTGAAGCAGGGCCAGCAGGTGCGCGCCGGCTGGCCGCGCCCGCCGCAGGCCAGCGCGTGGCGCGGCACCCCCCCCCCCCCCCCCCGAGCCGACGTGGCCGCCGCAGGAGGAGCGGGAGCTCGCCGCCGCCGCCAAGGGCGCTGCGGAGGCGGTGAAGGCGCTCAGCGCGGAGCAGGTGGGCGCGACCGCGGCGCGGGCGCCCCTCCGCGCCCTGTACGCAGCGTGCCCCCCCCCCCCCCGGCGCCCGCCCCGCGCCCACGCCCGCCCGTGCCCGCGCGCAGGCGGCGGTGCTGCAGCTGGTGCAGGCCACGCGCGAGCACCCGCGCTTCCGGCAGCGCTACGACTTTCCCTCGTACGAAAAGGGCTGGCTGCGCACGGACAGGTGGCCGCGCAGCGCGCGCCGCCGCTCGGGCGCGCCGCCGCCGCCGCCGCCGCCGCCGCCGCCGCCGCCGGTTGACCCCCGCGTCGCACGCGCGCCGGCAGGGCGCCGCTGCCGCCGCGCGACGGCGCGCCGCTGGTGCTGCTGGGGCTCGACTGCGAGATGTGTGTGAGCGAGGGGAGCGACAAGGAGCTGCTGCAGGTCGCGGTCGTGGACTCGGCGGGCAAGACGCTGCTCAAGGCGCGGCACCGGTGCCGGCGGGAGCTCCTCGCCCGCTTGCGCGCAGCCGCTCTCACACGCCGCGCCGGCGCCGCGCGCACCCGCTCACGCGCCCCGCCCACGCCGGCGCGCAGGAGCTGGTGAAGCCCGCGGGCGCGGTGCTTGACTACCGCACCGAACTGACCGGCCTGGGCGCGGCGGACCTCGAGGACGTTGAGACGACGCGCGCCGACGCGGCGGCGCGGCTCGCGGCGCTGCTGACGCCGGGCACCGTGCTGGTGGGGCACTCGCTGCAGTTTGACCTCGAGGCGCTGCGTCTGGACCACCAGCCCGTCATCGACACCGCGCTGCTCTTCTCATACGAGTGAGTGAGCACAGGAGGAGGGAGGGACAGGGGGAGACGGGGGCGGGGTGCGCGGGGAGGACAAGGGCGCAGCGAGGGGCGCGGGGCAGCGCCGAGCCCCGCCACCGCCGCCGCCGCCGCGACAGGGGCCTGACGACCGCGACGCCGTCGCTGGCGCACCTCGCCCAGGCGCTGCTCGGGCGCACGCTGCGCGGCGGGGGCGCCGAGGCGGGTGGGCAGCAGCCCGCGGCGGTGGTGCCGCACGACTGCGTCGAGGACGCCGGCGCGGCGCTCGCGCTCGCGCGCCACGAGGCCGCGCGCCGCGCGCGGGCGAGGGCCCCACGCCGCCCCTCGCGCCGCCGGCCGTCAAGGTGCGCCGGCGCGCGGGGGCTGCGCGTGACTTGCGCGCGCAGCGCCGTGGCCGCCACCACCTCACACCACGCCGCCGCCGGCCCGCCCGCCCGGCCCGCAGGTCGACAAGCAGGAGCTGTGCAAGCTCTGCGTGCACCGCCTGCCCCCGGGCGCCAGCGCGGAGGCCGTGCGCGCCGCGTTTGCGGCCGCGCTGCGCGCCGGCGGCGCGGACGCGGAGGCGGCGCGCCGCGCTGAGGCGGCCGGGACCGAGGAGGTCGCTGGCGGGGGCGGGGGCAAGCGGCAGGTGCTGCTCGTGTTCCAGCACGCGGGCCACGCCGACGCCGCGTTTGGCGCGCTGCCAGGTGGGCCCGCGAGCGGGATCGCGGGGGCGAGCTGCGGCGCGCGGGCGCGTTTGGGGCCGCCCGCGCCCGCGCAGGGAGGGCGCGCCCCGCCGACGCCGCGCGACCGCCGCCGGCTGCAGGCGACACCTTCACCGATAGCGTCGGCCGCCACAGCAAGCGCCTGACGCTGGGCGGGGGCGACGCTGCGGGGTCTGGGCAGCAGCCCGCGCAGGCGCCGCACGCGGTCGTGCGGCGCATGGCCTGCCACGGCGGGCTGGCGTTTGGCAAGGACAAGCCACAGGACCGCGGCGCCAAGCGCCCGCGGCCCGCGCAGGCCAAGGGTGGCGGCGGCGGCGGCGGCGGCGGCAAGCGCGCGGCCGGGGGCGGCGGCGCCCGCATCGGCGCCGGCGGCGCGGGCGGGCCGAAGGTGCCGCACGAGAAGAAGGGCATCAAGTCGAAGCGCAAGCTCGCCGCGGCGGCGGGCATGGCGCGCAAGGCGGCCACACTCAAGGCGGCGGGCGGGGCGAAGAAAAAGAAGGGCCAGAAGAAGGGCAAGGCCAAGGGCGGCAAGAAGCAGAAGGGCGGCAAGAAGCAGAAGGCGGGCTGAGCGCCGCGGCGGCTTGAGGGGGCGGCCCGAGCTGGGTGTAAAGGGGCTGCCCTGACCCTGACCCTGCCGCCGGGTGCGCGACGGTCGGTCAGGTCACGCGGCTGCAGCCGCGCTGCCGGCGGTCAAAGCGGCCGCGCGGCGTCTCTGCCGCCGTTGCTGACGCCGTCGCAGCCCGGTCGGCTGGGCCTGGAAAGATGGCGGCCCTGGTCCAGAGCGGCGGCCGCGCCCGCGCCCGCGCGCGCCAACGGCACCGCGCGCGCACAGCGCTGCCGCTGCCGCCGGGCGGCCGCGGCGTGGGGGCGCAGTACCGGCGGCCGCCCGGCCGGGACGACGTTTGAGACCAAATGGCGGCACCCCGGGCGCCCGCGAGGCGCCTCAGCGGCGACTCGCGCAGGGGGCGCGGCGGGCCAGCACAGTCCCGGGTCCCTCTCGGGCCGCGCACGCCGCTGGCACCGCTGCGCCCGCCGCGCCGCACGCAGCGAATTGCGACCGCGACGGGGCGCGCGGAGCACGTGCACGCTGCATTGCCGGGGGCCTGTGTTCAATTCGAGTTGAGTGTTGAAGCGCAAGACCCTCGAGAGCGTTGTGGCGCGTGGGCCCCCCGCGCCGCCCGCCCGCCCGGCGCTGACACTGCTCGCCGCCCCATCGATCGGCGACCGCGTAGGCCGCGCCGGCCAGCGGCAGCGCCCGCCAGCGCCCGCCCTCCCCTTCGCCCGCCCCGGCCGGCCTGCTCCGGGGGCCTCGCTGCCCGCTGCGCGGCCCCGGGCGCGGCGGCATGGCTGCCTAGCGCCCGGCGGGGCAGCGGTCCCCCTGCGGCAGCCCTCGGCGCAGCGGCAGCTCGGGGCGTGATGGAGACGCGCGCCAGGCGCCAGTCGGGCGCCCGCGCGCGGGCCCTGCCCGCGGAGCTGTGGGGCGCCATCCTCTCCTTCCTGTCGCCGCAGCAGGCGGCCGCGGCGGCGGCCGTGTGCAGCGAGTTCGCGGGTGTGAGCGCATCGGCACAGCGGCGGGCCGTGGCGCGCCTCTGGCCGCACCACGGCGCGCGGCTGGGCCCCAAGCTGGCGGCCCTCGGCGTCCGGCGCGTCCTGGCGCTCATCGCGCAGCATGAGGCGGAGGCCAGCGCGCACCCGGACTTCGGCAAGGCGACGCAGCTGCAGCGCCTCGTGCTGCCGGAGCACCGCCAGATCGCGGTGGAGTGGCTCATCGAGGTGCGCCCCCTGCGTGCACGGCGCCCCGCCCGGCGCCGTGGGCCGCCGCGGCGCGCGTGCGCGTTGTTGCGGGCCGGCGAAGCAGCGAGCGCGCCCCCCGCGCGCCCCTCCCGGGCGGCGCGGCGGCCGCAGCGCCCCCGCGGGCGTCCCCGCGCCGGCTCGGGGCGCGACGGCACCGATCGGGGCGCCGCCGCGGCGTGCAGCGCGCGGGGTGCGCTTGAACGGGCGGTTGACCGCATGCCGGCGGACCCCCCTCGCCCCCGCGCGCCGCGCGGCCGCCGGCGCCCTGCGCCGCGGCGCGCCCCGGACGCGCCCCGCTGTACTCGGCGCGCCGGGGCCGGTACTTGGGCCCGCGCCACGCCGGCGCGCGTTGTTGAGCCGCCGCCGCTGCCGCCGCCGCCCGCTGCCGCCGCCGCCGCTGCGCGCAGGTCGCGTGGGACTGGCAGCTCGAGTCGACCGTGGTCTACCGCGGCACGCAGTACCTGGACCACTACCTCGCGGCCTACCCCGTGCCGGCGCTGAGCAAGTTCCAGATGCTCGCGATCTCGAGCCTGCGCACTGCGCTGAAGCACAGCAGCAAGCTCGCGGAGCGCGAGCGCGCGCGCCTGCCGTACAAGCACTGGGCCGAGGTCACCGACGGCGCGTGCACCGAGGCGGAGGTGCGGTCGACGTGCAGCAAGCTCGAGCGCCTCATCCCGCCGGCGGCGCGCGCACACCCGACCGCGAAGCAGCGCCTCCGCTTCCTCTGGTACCGCCTCTACGACGGCGGCGTGGTGGCGCAGGAGCACGTCTACGCCTACATGCTCGCCTCCTTCCTGCTCCACCTCAGCCTGCTCGACGCGCGGCTCACCGCCGCGACGCCCAGCCTGCTCGCCGGCGCGGCGCTCTCGCTCGCGCTGCGCGTGTTTGGCTTCCCGCCCGCGCCGCGCGCGCTCGAGGAGCACCTGCTGTACGCCCCCGACGAGCTCGCCGAGGTCCAGGCCGGCCTGCGGCGCGCGCAGGAGGAGCTGCCGGCGAAGCAGCTGCGCGCGCTGTGGGTGCACAGCTACAGCTACATCGGCACCAACCCGCTGCAGCAGCCCGCGTACAGCCACCTGCAGCTCATCGTCTCGGCGCGCGGCCGCCTGGCGCACCTGCAGGACCTGCTGCCCGCCGGCGGCGCGGCGGCTGCCGCGGCCGCGGCGGCGGCAGCGGCGGCCGCGGCCGCGGCGAGCGCGCCCCCGGCGGCCGCCGCGGCGGCGCCGGCCGGGCCGGCGGATGGCAGCGTCGTGGTCGGCGTCGTGCCGGCGGCGGCGGCGGCGGCCGCGGCGCCCGTGGGCCGCGTCACGCGCAGCCACCTGCAGACGCGCCAGCAGCAGGCGGCCGCGGCGGCAGCTGCCGCGGCGGCGACGTCGCCGCCGCTGGGGGCGAGCACGCCCGCCGCGGCGGCCGGCAGCAGCAGCGCTGCGGCGGCGGCCGGCGCGGGCGCCGGCAGCGCGGCGCAGGCGCTCCCGCAGTCGTCGGACGTGCTGCTGCCCACGCCGCAGCGCACGACGCTCACGCCGTTTGCGTCGATGCTGCTGGACACGGCGGGCGCGCCGCCCATCATGGGCGGCCTGCTGTCGGGCGGCGGCGACGCCGGCGGCGGCGACGCCGGCAGCAGCAGCGCGGCGGCCGCGGCCGGCGGCGGCGGCAGCGCGCGGCGCTGCCCCACGCGCGAGCTGCCCGCGCGGCGCGCCGTGGCGAGCAGCCGCTACGGCAGCATGCCCTCGGCCTGCCGCAGCGCGGCGGGCCCGAGCGGCGCCGGCGTCGCGGGCAGCAGCGCCGCCGCGGGCGCCGGCGGCGCCGGCAGCAGCAGCTCGGCGGCCGCCGCTCCCGCGGCGCAGCCGGCGGGCAGCACCACGCCCGCGAGCCCCAAGCACGCCGCCGCGGCGGCCGGCCAGCGCGGCCTCGCGGCGCTGTTTGCGGGCGCATGCGCGCCCGCGGTGGCGCCCGTCGGCCGCACCACGCGCGCGGCCGCGGCTGAGGGCATGCTGCTGGAGCGGCGCGTGCTGCAGGAGGGCACGCCGCAGCCCCCGCTGCTGGTGCTGCCGGCGCCGCGCGTGCGCGGCGAGGGCGGCAAGCTCGCCCCCGGCGGCGACGGCCACCACATGCTCGCCGCCTGGGCGGGCCAGGCGGACGGCCACCACCAGCGGCAGTGAGGGCGCCCGGGGCGCCCCAGCAGCGAGAACACGCAGCGGATGCATGCTGCGCGTGATCCCCGTGTGGGCTGCATGGGTCCGCGGCGTGCCACGGGCGGTGAGGCGCATCCAGTTGCCAGGCTGCGGCCTGGCGGGCGCGCCCTGATCGGCGGCGCCGCGCGATATCAATGCGCGCTAGTGTGCAGCCGCAGGGGTGCGGGGGGCAGCGACTGCATTGCCTGTGCACGCCCATGGCTCTGAGGGTAGGCAGTCCGGCGGCGGGCAGGGGAGGGGGATGGGAGGGGTGGGCAGGGCGGGCGGGCGACGGGAAGGCGCTGCCGCGCCGCGTCGCTGCGGACACAGCGCGCGGCCGGCCCGCCGGTGTTGTCACCACCAGTAGGAAAGCGCACGCGCACGCGACGACGAGAGGGGTGTGGCTCGGGGAGGGGCGTGCAGGTGTCGGCGAGCCCGCCACCCTGGCGCCCCGCGCGCCGCGGCGGGTGCCGCGCTGCTGCAGCTCTCTCTCGCTCATCCAGCTGTTGGCGGCGGCGTCTGCGGCCGTGGGATGGCCGAGTTGCGTGCGCGCCCCAGGCAGCGCCGCAGTTCTTTCAACCCCCCTTGGCCCAGCAGGGACCCACCGCAGGCCGCGGCGCGCGCGGCGCCTTGGCCGCGCGCGGCTGCTCTCGCTGTCGCTGCCGCTCTGTTCTTGTTGTTTCGCCTCGGGCATGATCCCGGCGCGCGCTGTCCTGCCGAGCAAGCGCTGGGGCCAAACTTGGGGCCGGCCTGCTGCTGACCGCGGGCGGCGCCCCCGGCAGGGCGCCCGCTGCACATGCACCGGCGGCGCCCCGCGTGATGATGCACCGCCGCGCCGCGCACAACCACCACGACTGGCTTGACTGTACATGGCTCGCGGCCTTTTCCGCGCTGCGGCGGCCCTGCCTGCGCGCTCGCGACTCGACCCTCGGACGTGCGGGCGCCGCGCTTGACTTGACTCAGATGCCGCCCGGCCGCCGTGACCGTTCCGGCTGACACCGTCGTGACCGACCACCATCTGACTGTAACGTGCCTTGCTGACGCGGCCCCCTCCCGCGCAGTGCGCCGCCGCGTCCGCACGCCGGCTGCGACCGCAGCCGCTTGACCTGACCGACGCGGTCGCCGATCGATGGTGCGGCGAGCAGTGACAGCGCTGGGCGGGCGGGCGGCGCGGGGGGCCCGCACACCACAACGCTCTCGAGGGTCTTGCGCTTCAACACTCAACTGGAATTAAGCACAGGCCCCCGGCGATGCAGCGTGCACGCGCTCCGCGCGCCCCGTCGCGTTCGCAACTCGCCGCGCGCGGCGCGGCGGGCGGAGCGGTGCCAGCGGCGTGCGCGGCCCGAGAGGGACCCGGGACTGTGCTGGCCCGCCGCGCCCCCAGCGCGAGTCGCCGCTCAGGCGCCGCGCGGGCGCCCGGGGTGCCGCCATTTGGTCTCAAACGTCGTCGACCGGGACGTCCCGGCCGGGCGGCCGCCGGTACTGCGCCCCCACGCCGGTGGCACCGGCGGCAGCGGCAGCGCTGCGCGCGCGCGGTGCCGGCGGCGTGCGCGGGCGCGGGCGCGGCGGCCGACGCTCTGGAACAGGGCCGCCATCCCTCCAGGCCCAGCCGACTGGGCTGCGACGTCGTCAGCAACGGCGGCGGAGCGGTCGCTTGAACGCCGAGCGGCGCGCTATTACACGCCTTGGCCCCCCTGCTCCTTGGCAATTGGCTCGCTTCAGCGCGCTGGGCCTGCACCGGGCTGCCTCAAAGCACTATAGACAACGGTTCACGCAGGCCTGAACCCACACACGTGCGAGCAACTTCTTCGCGCCCGCCCGACCGCCCGCGCCCGCGCAGCAGCCGGCGCTGCGCCCGGGCGCCGCGCGGCCGGCGGCGCCGCGCGTCTGGTGGTGTCTGGTGGTGTTGGGGCGCCTAGCGCCGCCCGCCGGGCGGGTAGCATGCCTCGCCGGCGTCGAGGACACGCTGCAGGCGGTCCATGTCGGCGCGCGTGACGGCGGGGATGGCGACGCCGGGCTGGTAGGTGGTCACAAAGTTGGGGCCTGCAAAGTGTGGCGTGCAGAGCAGGGGCGGCGGCGGCGGCGGCGGCGGCGGCGGCGGCGGCGTGGGGCGGTCGCCCGGCGGCCAGCGGCGCTCTGGCGCTGGCGCGGGGGCCCGTGCGCACCGCCAAACATGGCCGCCGTGAGGTCGGTGGGCAAGCCCCAGAGGCCGGTCTGCAGCAGCACCTCTTCGGCGTTGGAGTTTGCCTCCGGGATGTTCACGCCTGGCCGGCGGGCGGCAGGGCAGGGGGCGGCGGCGGCGGTGGCATGAGCAGCGCGGGGCAGCGCGGCCTGGCTGGCGGGGAAAGCTCCAGGCAGCCGGCGGCGCGCGGGGCAGGCCCAGCCGAGCCTCGCGGCGGCGGCGCACCGGGAATCATCGCCCATCCATTGACCCAGATGGCCATGAAGTCCGTGAGGTTGGTGGCTCTACAAGGGAGGGGGGATGGTGCGTGGCGAGGGGGCGTGGCGAGGGAGCGGCACGCGCGCCGGCCGGCAGGGAGCGCTGTCACGTCTGCCGCGAGCGCTGCCCCATCCCGCCGGCGGCGCGGGCGGCCCCGCGCGCACTCACGCCTTCCAGGTGTGCGGCACGCCCTTGGGGGAGTAGGCGACCGCGCCGCTTGGGACGTTGACGGCGCCGATCGGCGACACGGGCGGCATGTTGAACGCGGGCACCTGGCGGCGGCACGCGGCGGCGCGGGCGCGTCGCTCACAATCACGGCGCGGCGCGGCGCTGCACGGGGTCCAGTCTGCTGCCGGCTGGCCCGGCGGCGGCGCGGCGCAGCGCTGCGTGGGGCGCGCGCCTGGCCGGCGACGTAGGTCTTGAGCGGCGCGCCGGCGGCCTGCGCAAAGACGCGCGCGACCTGCGCCGCCGCGCCGGGCACCGCGGCGCTGGGCATGAAGTACTCCTCGTCTGGGGGAGGGGGGGGGAGGGGGATAGAAGGATGGCTGTTGGTGGTGGTGGACGAGAGAGGGCGAGAGAAAGGGACGGAGAGAGAGGGAGGGAGAGGGAGACAGAGAGGGGGGCGCTGGGCGCGCGCGGAGCAGCTGGCGCAGGCCCGCGGCCCCGGGGCGCGCGCACCCGCAAAGTGGATGTGCGGCGGCGGGCCGCCGCCGGCGAGGACAAAGGAGGAGAAGACGATGCCGTAGAGGCCGCAGGTGTCGTTGTAGGTGCGGACGAATTTCTTGTTCCCCAGCACGTCGAGCTCCGGGTTCTTCAGAAACCTGGGCGGAGAGGGGGCGGCCGCACGCGTCGGCAGATACGGTGGGCGGGGAGGGAGGGAGGGCCGGGCGGGGCCACGCCCGGCGGCGGCGGCTGCGGCTGCGGCGCGCGCGCGCCGCGGGAGGTGGAGGCAGTAGGTGGAGCCGTCCGGGAGCGCCAGCTCGCGCACGGGGCGCTCGGTGGTGCCGACGCAGGGGACTACGGGGTGGCGGTCGTGCCACCCGGGGCGCTTGTGCCAGTGCGCGGGTGCCGCCGCCGCGGGCGCGGCGCCATCGGCCCCGTCAGCGGCGGCTGCGGGTGCCGCCGCCGCGAGCAGCAGCGCCGCCGTCAGCGCCCCCGCCAGGAGCATCGCGATCTTGGGCGACATTGCGAGCGACCTGCGCCGGAGCGCGTGGGGCGCCCGCTCGATCGAGGCGCCGTCAAACGTCCCGCCCGGCACGGCGCCGTACCGGGTGACCGCGCGCAGCTGGAGGAGGCAGTTGATCACGGTAAGCACGCTCCGGGTGGGCGCGCGGCGGCGCGCGGGCGGCGCGCGGCCGGTATCGGCGCTGCAGCAGCAAGGCGCGCGGGTGCGACCGCGCGCGTGTGAGGGGCGAGGACCCGGGGACGGTGTTTGAGGGACGTAGAATGCAATGGGGATGCCTGCGCGGCGGCGCGACGCCAGGGCAGCGGCTGCGGGACGGGCAAAGGCACCGATTTGATAAGCTGCTGCAGAGCGGCGCCGCCGGCGCGGCCACGCGCGTCCGATACCAGCAGCGTGCTGAGGGGCGCGGCGCAGGCCGGATCGCGGCTCGCCAGACAAAGTTGCCGGCGGCGCGCGCGCCGCGCCGCGAACTCCCGCCGCCGCGCGCCGCGGCCGCGCCTGCGCCAGCGCGCGCGCCCCCGGCCGCCCCGAACCGTCCAGAGACCGCCCAGCCGGCGACCACCCCCGCCGCCGCTGCGCCGCCGCCGCCGCTGCCGCCGCTGCGCCGCCCGCCGCTGCGCGCCGCCGCCGCTCCCGCCGCCCAGCCGACAGCTCAGCCCTTGCGCTTGGAGAGGCGCCACGCGACGGGGTCGTTGTACTTGTCGTAGAGCGGCTCGATGCGCTCGTAGCGCTTGCGCCGGCTCAGGCGGTGCGCGTCGGCGGGCTTGAAGAAGCGCGGCGCGAGCTCGACGAGCCACTGCGGGTCGATCGACAGCACCTGCCGCGCCGCGGCGGGGCAGCAGCGGCGGCGGCGGCGTGCGGTTGAGCGCGGGCGCGGGCGTGCGCGCCTGGCGCCTGGCGCCCCCGCGCGCCGCGCCGCGCCGCGCCGCGCCCACACCCACCCGCCCACCCAAAAACACCCCGCCCAGCCGCCGCACCTCGCGCATGTACTCCTTTGTCGTGAGCACGAGCTCGTGGTAGAGCACCCAGTCGGGCTGCTGCTGGAAGACGCTGGAGGAGGGGTGGATGTAGACGGGCTGCCCCTCCACGACCGTCTTGTAGCCCTCCTGCGGGTCCTTGCGCGCGGCGTGGAAGAAGAAGCCGCTCGTGACGGCCTTGCACACGCGCACGTAGTTCTTGCCTGCGCGTGAGAGGGGGGAGGGGGGGGGGTGCGGGGCGGTGTGGGGGGGTGCGGGGCGGTGTGTGTGTGTGTGGGGGGGGTGCAGGTGGGTGGGGTGGGTGTGGGTGTGGGCGTGGGCGTGGGCGTGGGCGTGGGCGTGGGTGTGTGCGAGAGTGAGTGCGGTGCGCGTGTGTGCGCGTGTGCCCCCCCCCCCCCACACACACACCCCACACCCACGCACCCGCAGACACGAGGTCGAGCTTGTAGCGGTCCATGATGGCGATGAGCTGCTTGCGCACGTCCTGCGCGCGCTTCATCGCCCGGCCCTGCGCGGGGAGGGGGGGGGGGGGCGGCACGTGTGGGGTGATGGGTGAGTGAGTGAGTGGGCGAGTGAGAGGGAGGGAGCGGGGCGACGCGGGGCGGCGGGCAGCGCACCCACACACAGCCTCTATCTATCCCCCCACCCACACACAAGCACGCCCACACACTGCGGACACACGCGCCTGGATGAAGTTTTCGTGGCACCAGGGGTTGCTGAACTTGGCCGCCTTCCAGCCGTCGTACACGGCGAGCAGCGTGATGTGGTCGCCCTCGGGCTGGAAGAACTTGGCGCGCTTCTGGTCAGACTGCGCGGCGCGTACGTGTGTTGTGGGGGTGGGCGGGTGGGTGTGGGTGTGGGTGTGTGTGTGGGGGGGGGGGTGAGCTGGAGGGAGAGGCAGGGGGAGGGGACAGAGCGCGCGCGCGCGCGCAGCCAGGCGGGCACGGGCCCGCCCCGCTCGCCCCTCGCCCCCTCTCTCTTCTTCAAACACCCCCCGCGCCGCCGCCGCCGCCGCGGCCGCCGCCGCCGCGCGCCTGGGCCTGCTTCTCCTTGGGCCGATAGAAGATGTTTTGCGCGCTGAGCATGCTGAGGATGGTCAGGATCTCGTCGCTGCACCCGAGGTCGACGCTCGCGATGAGGCACTGCGGAGGGGCGGAGGGAGGGGCAGAGCAGGGAGGGAGTTGAGGTTTAGGGGGGCGTGTGCAGGCGAGCGACGAGCGCGCCCGGGCCCGCCCCCTCACAAGCCCCCCCCCCCCCACCCACCCACCCACCCCACCCACCCACCCACCCACCCACCCACCCACACACACCCACACACCCACACACCCACACACACACACACTCACACACACACACACACTCACACACACACACACACTCACACACACGTCCACACCCCCACCCAGCCGCCCACCTTGCTCATGGGCGGCTCCAGCGGGAACTCAGCCATCTTGCGCCCCAGCCGCGTCAGCAGGCCCTCCTGCGCGGGCCGCGACAGCGCGCGCGCGCGTGCGCAGCGTGGGCGCGCGCGGCGCGAGCGCGTGAGCGCCTGCCGAGGCCTGCCGAGGCACGCGCGCGCGCGCGCGCCGCGGCGCGCCCCGGCCCCAGCGACGCTCGCGCCGCGGCCCCGCCCCCGCCTGCGTGGACACCAGGCCCCCGCTGCAACTCTCGACCCCGCTCCAGCCTCCCGCGCCCCGCTGCGCCCCGCTGCGCCCCGCTGCGCCCCGCTGCTAAGCCCCCGCGCGCCTCGTCGAGGGCGCCGAGGTTGTAGAGCTGCTCCAGCGCGCTGATGAGCGTCGCGGGGGGCGGGGGGTCCATGAAGTCAAAGCCGAGCATGTCGTTGATGCCCATGGCCTGGCGGGGGGGGGGAGGCGGGGTGCAGGCGGGGTTTAGGCGCGGGCGGCAGCGGGGGCGAGGGTTTAGAGGGAGGAGGGTCAAGGAGGAGAGGGGTGTTGGACGAGGGTCGGCGCGCCGGCCGCGCGCGCGGGCGAGCGCGGCAGCGCCAGGCGTGCGCGGGCCTGCCGCAACGACCCTGAACCCCAAACCCCTGGACCCACACCCCCGCCAACGCCCGCTGACCCCCGGCGCGCCTTGAGCGTGAGCACTGTCATGGCGAGGTTGGTGCGCTGGATCTCCGGCACGCTCGTGGGCAGCATCTCGTTCTTGTACGCCGCCTCTGCGCGCGCCGTCCATCACGCGGGGCAAAGGGAGGGGGGGGGGGTGAGCGTGGGAGGCAGCGGCCGCGCGCCCACCGCGCGGCGCCCAAGCCCTCAGCCGTCTCAGGCCCCTTGCACCCCGCCCCTCCAATCCCCGCCCTCCTAACCCCGTGCCCCTCAACACCCTGCCATCGCGCAGCGCCAACCCCCCCCCCCCCCCCCCCGCGCGGCGGGCTGACCCGTGTACAGTCTGTAGCACTTGCCCGGCCCGGTGCGCCCCGCGCGGCCGGCGCGCTGCCGCGCGCTGGCCTGGCTGATCGGCGCGACGACGAGGCTGTCCATGCCGTTCTTGGGGCTGTACACCTGCGTGTGTGTGTGGGGGGGGGGTTGAGGGGGCGGGGTTGTGGGGGGTTAGAAGGGCAGGGTCTAGAAGGGGAGGGTTTAGGGGAGGAGGGGAGCGGGGCTGGGGGGAACGGGTTGAGGCGGGCGCCCCCTCAGCGCGCCCCACCGCGGCCCGCGCGCCCGCGCGGCCCTCCCTTTCCCTCTCCAAACAGACCCCGCCCGGCGACGCCCCGCTAAGCCCTAAACCCCGCCCCAGGCCGCGCCCCACCTTTTGCTTGGCAAAGCCCGGGTCCACCACGTAGTAGATGCCGTCGATGGTGAGGCTGGCCTCGGCGATGTTGGTCGCGACGACGACCTTGCGCGTCCCGGGGGGCGCGGGCTCAAAGATGCGCGTCTGCGCGTGGGGGCGAGGGCGTGGGTGGGTGGGCGGGTGTGGGTGGGTGTGGGTGTTTTGGGTGGGGGTGGGTGTGTGTGTGGGGGGGGGGGGGGGTGACGCCTTCACCGCCCGAGTGGTGCACGTGCAATGGTTCTTGCAGCACGCGCTTGAGGCATACTACAACAACGATTGCACGTGCAGCACACGGCAGGCGGCACGCGAGAGAGAGAGAGAGAGAGAGAGAGAGAGAGAGGGAGGGAGAGGGAGAGAGAGAGAGAGGGAGGGAAAGAGAGAGAGAGAGAGGCACGGGCCGGCGCGCCAGACGACCCCCCCCCCACGCCCCGGCCCCCTTTGACCCTCCCTCCAACCCCGCTGCAACCCCCTGCGACCCCCCTGCGACCCCCCGCGCCGCGCCGCGCCGCGCCTGCATCTCGCTGGGCAGCGCGCTGTAGACGGGCAGGATGATGAGCTCCGGCACCGCGGGCCCCAGGCTCTTCATGCGCTCGTACAGCGTCTGGCACGCGGTGTCAATCTCGTCCTGGCCTGCGCGGGGTGGGGCGCGGGGTGAAGGGCGGCGGGGAGAGAGGGGGGGGGGGCAGCGGGGTTGAGACGGAGGGCGGCGCGCGGGGGCTGAAGGGGGCTGGCGTGGGGGCTCTCAAGCGAGAGAGAGAGGAGGAGAGGGAGAGCGCAGCGCGGGCGCGCGCTCAGCCCCGTGCGGGGGCGCGGTGCGCCCCTGCCAGGCCAGCCGCCGCCGCAGCCGCCGCAGCAGCCGCCGCCGCAGCCGCCGCAGCCCAGCCGCAGCCCAGCCGCAGCCGCCGCAGCAGCCGCCGCCGCAGCCGCCGCAGCCCAGCCGCAGCCCAGCCGCAGCCCAGCCGCAGCCCAGCCGCAGCCCAGCCGCAGCCCAGCCGCAGCCCAGCCGCAGCCCAGCCGCACGCACCTGTGAGGAAGAGCAGGATGTCGCCCTCCGGCTCGCTCAGGTGGATCTGGGGGGGGGGGGGGGGGCAAGGAAGGGGGGCAGGCAGAGGGGAAGGGCGCGGGGAAGGGTCGGCCGCGCGCCCCGCGGGAGCGCCGCGCGCGGGGGGGCCTCCCTGCGCCTGCCGCGCGCCCCTCCAGCCTCCAGCGTTCACCGCCCCCGGCTGAACCCCATCGCTGAGCCCCATCGCTGCACCCCCGGCGCCAAAACCCTGAGCCCGCTGAGCCCCATCGCTGCACCCCCCCCCCGCCAGCGCGCGCGCCTGCATGACGGTGATGAGCGCGGCGTCCATGTAGTCGGCCTCTGGCGACTTGGTGTAGAGCACCTCGACCGGGAAGGTGCGGCCGGGGATGGTGAAGATGGGGCAGTCAAAGAAGTAGCCGCTGAACTTCTCCGCGTCGAGCGTGGCGCTCGTGACGATGAGCTTGAAGTCCTTGCGCCGCTGCACGACCTGGGGGGAGGGCGTGTGTGGGGGGTGTGGCGGGTGCCGGCGTGCGTGGTGGGAGGGTGTGTGTGTGTGTGTGTGGGGCGGGGGAGGGTGTGTGTGTGTGGGTGGGAGGGTGTGATTGGGTGAGGGAGGGGGGAGGGGGAGAAGGGGACAGGCGCGGGCTGCCTGGCCCTCCCATCTTCCCTCGGCCGCCGCCGCCGCAGCTCCCCTCCGAAGCGGCCCTACCCCCCCCCCCCCCAGCCCCCCGCCCCGGCCACTCGCACCTCCTTGAGCAGGCCGAAGAGCACGTCGGTGTGGATCGTGCGCTCGTGGGCCTCGTCCAGGATGATCACGCTGCGGAGGGCGCGGCACGCGGCACGCGCGACGGCACACGCGGCAGGGTTTAGGGTTGAGGGTGCGGGCGGGCGCGCGAGGGCGCGCGTGGCGGCGCAGCGAGAGCGGCGCGCGCCGCCTGCCTGCACCCTGACCCCGCGCGCCGGCGCCGCGTGCCGGCGCCGCCCCACCATCAACCCCGCGCCCTCAACCCTCAACCCTAAACCCTACGCCCTGGTCCGCCCCGCCCCCCCTGCGCGCGCCTGTACGCGGCGAGCGTGTCGTCGAGCAGGCACTCGCGCAGCAGCATGCCGTCGGTCATGTACTTGATCTCGGTGCCGGGGCTGGTGCAGTCCTCAAAGCGAATGGAGTAGCCGACCTGGGGGTCGAACGCGCGGCGGCGGTTGTGGCGGTGGAGCGCGCGCGAGAGAGAGAGGGAGAGAGCGAGAGGGGGGCAGGAGAGAGGGGGGAGGGAGCGCACAGGCGGCGCGGGGCGCAGGCTGAGGGGGAGAGCTGCCACGCGTGCGCGCTGCGCGCGTGCGCGCTGCGCGTCACCTCCTCGCCGAGGCGCACGCCCTGCTCCTCGGCCACGCGCTTGGCGATGCTCATCGCCGCGACGCGCCGCGGCTGGTGGGCGCGGCGCCGGGCGGGCGCGGCGCCGGGCGGGCGGGCGGGCGGGGCCGCGTGGGTGTGTGGGCGAGGGGCTCAGCGCCCCGCGCCGCCCGCGCTGCTTCCTCCTCCCCCCCTCCCGCACACACCCACACCCACACCCACACCCGCCCACACACCCACACGCCCACACCCGCCCCACCTGCGTGCACCCGATCTTGCCCCTGTGCGTGAAGCCCGCCTCCTTGAGGTACTGCGTCATCTGCGTCGTCTTGCCGCTCCCCGTCTCGCCGATGACGACCAGGACCTGCGCCAACGGGGGCGGGGCAGGGTTTAGGGGTTGACGAGTTCAGCGGTTGCGGAGAGGCGCAGCGGGGCTCACGGGTTGAGCAGGGGACGGCGGGGCCCCCAGGGCGCAGCGCAGCACGCGCCTCGCGCGCTCCGCCCCTCCCTGCCCCTCAACCCTAAACCCTGAACCCTAAACCCACACGCCCCCGCGCGCGCGCGCGCGCCTGGTTGTCCTGCACCGCCGCGACGAGCTGGTCCTTGAGCTTGGCGATGGGCAGGCTCTGCCGCTGCTCCAGGATGGACCGTGCGTCCTTCATGCCAAACGTGGGCGCCTTGCCCAGCGCCGCGACCTTCCACTCGGGCGCCTCGTTGGTCGCCGTCATGCCCAGCCCGCGCAGCTCCTGCGCGCGCGCGGCGCGGGGGCGTGCGGGGTGTTTGTGTGTGGGTGGGTGGGAGGCGTGTGGGTGGGTGCGTGACGTGTGGGCGGGTGGTGTGGGTGGTGTGCGGCGAGTGTGTGTGTGTGTGTGTGTGTGTGTGCGGTGGGTGTGCGGCGAGTGTGGGGGCAGGTGTGTGGGCATGTGCTGCGGGCGCGCGCTGCGGCGGCGCGGCGCGCGTGGCTCCCAAAGGGCAGCCCCCGCCGCCGCCCGGCGCGGCGCGGCGCGGGGCGCACGTCGGCGAGGTGGCGCTCGCCCTCCGCCGGCATCGGGTCCTCCCAGGGGCGGCTGAGGTCCTTGGGGATCGCGTCCAGCAGCGTGCGCTGCTGCTGCTGCTGCAGCTCGCGCCGCTCCTTGGCCAGCGTGCTCTGCGCGGCGCGCGACGCGCGCGGCGGGGGCGGCGGCGCGTGAGCGCCCCTCCTCCTCTGCCGCCTCCTCCCCTCCCCTCCCACCTCGCCTCCCCAGCCTCATCCCTCCCGCATGTCGCCACTGCCAGCCCCCGCCGCGGCCGCAGCCCGCGCCGCGCACCGCGGTCATCGCGGCGCGCTGCATGCTGCCCTCTGGGTTTTTGACGATCTTGATCGGGCTCATCTCGATGCCGCTGCGGCTGCTGTGGCCCTTGAGGAACTCGGGCTCGTCGTCGTTGAGGTCGATCTCAAACTCCTCGCGGTCCTCCTAGGGGCGGGCATAGGCGCACGCGGTGCGCGCGGCGGCGGCGGGGGCGCGGCGGGGTTCAGCAGGGGGCGAGGCTCAAGGGTTTAAGGGTTCAGGGGTTGAGGCTGAGTAGGGGTTTGAAGAGGGGGCGCGGGGCGTTCGAGGGCCGAGGCGGCGGCGGCGGCGGGAGCGCGCCCCGGCCGCCGCCGCGCCGCGCAGCGCCTCGCCCCTCGCGCGCCGTCCGCGCGCCGCCCCGTGCCGCCCCGCCCCGTCCCCCGCCGCACCTCCTCGACGCCCGCGAGGATGCCCTGCCCGTCCTCGTCGTCGAAGAGCGGGTAGTCGCGCACGTCGAGCACGCCGCTCATCATGAGCTGCTTGTACTCCCACTTCTCATACTCGGTCAGCTTCTTGCTCCGCCTGGGGGGTGGACGGGGTGGAGGGTGTGCGTGTGTGTTGGGTGTGTGTGTGTGTGTGGGTGGGTGTGCGTGAGAGGGAGAGGGAGAGAGGAGGGAGAGAGGGGGCAGAGAGAGAGAGAGAGAGGGGTGCAGAGAGAGGGAGAGGGAGAGGGAGGGAGGGAGAGGGAGAGGGGTCGGCGCGCGCCGAGCGCGCCACAACGCCCGCGCCTCCTGCAAGGCCAGAACACACCCCCCCACACACACACAACACAACAAACGCACCGCTTGGTGGTCTCCTCAAAGTCCTTGGGGTTGACCTTGATGCCGCTGATGCCCGCCAGCCCGCTCACGCCGCCGCCGCCGCCGCCCGGGCCCCCGCCGGCGCCGCCGCGGGGCCGCCGCCCGCGGCGGCGCGGATCTTCTCCAGGTCCAGCAGGTCCCGCCCGGTCGCCTGGTCGACGTCGCGTATGGAGAGCAGCAGCTTGCCGCCGCTCACGCTCACGACCTTGACCCACACGTCCTGCCCGCGCTGCACCGCGTCCTTAGCCGAGGTGAGGCGCGCGGAGCTGATGTTGCTCACGTGCACCAGGCCCTCCGCCTGCGTGGGTGTGGGGGTGTGGTGTGTGTGTGTGGGGGGGGGCAGAGGGGGGGGGGGCAGAGGGGGGGGGGGGTGAGGGCGTGCGTGCGTGGGTGTGGGGGGCAAAGCGGAGGGGCACGGACCCCACCAGCGGCGGGAGGGGCCGGGAGGGAGCGCCCGCCGACACGGGCGCGGCGGGCGGCGGGCGCAGCAGGCAGCGGCGCGGGCGCACCCGCTTGCCGAGGTGCCCGAAGCCGACCAGCTCCACGAAGCAGCCAAACTCCATGATGCCGGACACCTTGCCGCGATACACGCCGCCCAGCACGGGCTCGCCGCCCCCGCCCGGCGGGCCGCTGGGGCCGCCGGGGCCGCCGCCGCCGCCGCCGGGCGGGCCGGGGAAGGCCCCGCCGCGCGCGGCCGCCGCCGCGCCGGCGTCGCCGGGGCGCGCGCGCTTGGGGCTGCGGCTGCGGGAACCCCTGCGCGGCGGGGGCGGGGGGGGGCGGGGGCGCGTGAGCGGCGCGGGCGCGGGCGCTGCCGTCGTCGCCGCGGGCGCGGGCGCGCGCGGCAGCCCACCTGCGGCGGCGCTCGCCCGAGCGCGACCGCCCGCCGCGGCTGTCCCGCCGGCCGTCGCGGTCGCGGTCGCGGCCCCTGCTGCGGCTGCGCGACCTGCGCGGGGGCGCACGGGGTGAGCGCGCCGCCTCGCCGCTGCCGCCGCGGCCGCTGCGCCGCGACCGGCGCGCCGCCGCCGCCGTGTCGCCGCCCCCACCTGCGCCGCCGATCGCGGTCCCGGCTCCTGCTGCGCTCGCGCCGCCGCTCGCGCTCGCCCGGCGGCGGCGCCGCCGCCTGCGCCGGCGCCGGCCGGCCGGCGGCGCGCGCGCGCCTTGGCCGCCGCCGCGGCGCGCGCCTCGTCTATGAGCGCCTGGTCCAGCTGCTTGGCGTACTCCCGCGTGTTCTGCAGCGCCAGCCCCGGGATGGCCGCGTCGGGGCGGGGCTTGGGGTGGGGCTTGAAGTCGCCGCCGCCGGCGGCGCCGCCGCCGCCGCCCGCGCCCGCCTTGGCCGGGTTGAGCGCCTGTATGATGTTCCACAGCCGCTCCACCACCGCGTCCGGCAGCTCGCCGCCCGCCTCGAGCAGGTCCTGCGCGCGCGGGCAGCGGCGCCGCGTGCTCGGCGGCGGCGGGCGGCTGCCGCGACTGGCCGCGCCGCTGCTGGCGGCGCCCGCCCGCGCCCGCCGGCGCCGCGCCTTCTTGAAGCCGTCCACATTCTTGGCGCCCTGCGCCACGTCGACGATGAACTCTGCGAGCGTGCGCTCCGCGATGCCGGTCGCCGCCTCGAGCTCTGCGGCGGCGGCGGCGCGGCGCGGCCTCAGGCCCGCCGTGCGCCCGCGGTCTCCGGCCCAGCGCGCCGCCGGCGATGCGGGAGCGCCCCGGGCGCCGGGCGCGGGCGCGGGGGGACGCCGCCGCGAGCCCCGAGCCCGGCGGCGAGAGCGGCGGCGCTGCTGCGGCGCGGCGCCCAGCGCCCTCCTCCCGCCCGGCCGCGGCCGCCGCTCACCAGCAGTGACCTTGCTGATGATCGAGAGGTGCTGCAGCTGCTTCAGCGAACTCGCCGCGCTCGCCATGGCTGCGCGCGGGCGCCCGGGGCCGGCAGGCCCGGGCGAGCGGGGGCGCGGCCCGCCCTGCGCGCGCGGTGTGCGTCTCCGATCCCGCCCCGCGCGGAAGTGAGGGCGGCCCCGGGCGTCGGCGCTGCGCCGCTGCCGCCGCGGCTGCCGGTCGCTGCTGCTGCTGCTGCGCCGCGGTCGTCTGCGCGCTGGCCGTGGTGGGGCCCCGAGGCAGTGTGGCGGGGTGGGGTGGGCGCTGGCCCCAGGGGGCGGCGCGGCACGGCGGCGCCAGAGCCCTGTGGGCCGAGCCCTGCCCCCTGTGCCCTGGCGCGGCTCGAGGGGGGCGCCGTGCGGCCTGTGCTGCGTTGCAAAAAGCGCCTCGACGGCGGCGCCGAGCAAGCCGCCGCCTCCTCCGGCGGCCGGCCGGACACCAACAACAAGCCGGGGTGCTGTGCGCGTGGGTGCAGGGTGTGCAGGAGCGCGTTCGTTGTTGCCGCCCGCACGGCGGCCGACGGCGCGCGCCGTGGTGCGCCGACGGCGCGCACCGGCAGCTCCCGCTTACGGCTCCGTGAAATCCCGCCGCGTTAATTCACAAGAGCCCAAAAAAGCCCGCCGCGCCCGGGCGCGCAGGCGCGCGTGCGGCGGCGGGCGCCGCCGCCGCGGCCGCCGCGCGGGGCCGGCGCGCTTCGCAGCGCGCCCGGCGGCGCGCGGGCGCGTGCAGCCCAGGAGGGGCAGCAGCGCAGCGCCGCGCTCTCACTCAGCCGGTCGCGGCCGCTCACAGCAGGAGCGCGGCGAGGCCGGCGGCGGCCAGGCTGGCCACGCTCGCGACCGCGGTCGCGGCGGCGCTGGTCGGCGCGGGCGTCGGGGGCACCGCGGGCGCGGCCGCGGCCGCGGCCGCGGGCGCTGGCGCGGCGGCGGCGGCGGCGGCAGGCTTCTCCTCCTTGGCCGCTGCGGGCGCGGCGGCCGTGCGGGGGCGGGGGCGAGGGTGAGCGCGGAGCGGCGCGCGCCTCGCGGCGGCGGCGGCGGCGCTGGCCGCTGCGGGTCGCGCTGGCGGCTGGGCGGCGGCAGCGCGCACCGGGGGCCTCGGCCTGCTTGGGCAGGCTCTCGGCGGTGGTCTCGGCGGTCACGTTGGCCAGGGGCGGCAGCTCCGCGGGCGCGGCCGCGGCAGTGCCGGCCGCGGCGGCGGCGGCGGCGCCGGCGCCGGGGCCCATGCTGCCGGCGGCGGGCTCCGCGGGCTCGGCGGCGGCGGGCTCCGCAGCGGGCGCGGGCTCGGCGGCGGCGGGCACGGCCGCGGGGGCGGGGCCGGCCTCGGTGGTCTTGGCGGGGGCGCCGCCGGCCTTGGCGACGAGGTCGTCGACCTGGGAGGGCGGGGGCACCGGGGGCACAGGCGGGAGGGGCGTCAGCGGGCGGCGCCGGCGCGCAGCGCGACGGAGCGCGGGCCGGGCGCGGGCGGCTGGCCGGCGGCGCGGGGCGGTGCGGCGCAGTGCAGCGGCCACCTTGGCGTCCTTGTCCTTGGAGAAGGCGTTCACGACGGGGGTGGACGCGTCGCTCGCGACCTGCGGCGGCGTGCGCGTTGGGGTTTAGGGTTGGGGGGGGGGGGGGGGGTTCGGCCTGAGCGACGCGGATGGAAGAGGAGGGAGGGGGCAGGGGGGAAGGGCGGCGGCGCCGCGGCCGCGCGGCGGCCGCGCGCACCTGGGCGAGGGTGGCGGCGGGGGTGTTGGGGTTCTCGCGCTGCAGCTTGTTGGCAGCGGCGACGGCGGCGGCGGCGGCCTTCTGCGCGGCGGCGTTGGCCTCGGCCTTGTTGCCGCCCTGCTTCACCACGGCCTCGCTGGCCTTCTGCGCGGCCTGGCTGACGGCGTCCTGGACCTGGGGCGCGATGCCGGTCACGCCGGACGGGTTGGACTGCTTGGCGAGCTGGGGCACGCTCGCGGCGGCCTGGCGGGCGCGGGAGGGGTCGGCGGGCGGCGGGTGAGGGGGGCAGTGAGCCGCGGGGGCGGCGCAGCACGGCCGGCCGTGCGCGGATGCGGACGCGCGCGCGCGCGCACCGACGCGGCGGCGTCGTTGCCGGCGCGCTTGGCGGCGTCGATGGCGGCCTGGGTGGACCCGCCGTCGCTCAGCGTCTTGGTGGCGGCGTTGCGCGCGGCCTCGGCGGCATTCTTGGCGGCCAGGTTGGCGGCGCCCTGGTCGCCACTGTTCTTGATCACCTGCCAGGCGCGCGCGGCGGCAGCGGCGGCCGCGAGCGCGTCGGCGGCGTGCGGCGGCGGAGCCGCCTCGGGCCGCGCCGCGCCGACACAGAGTGCTCTGAGCCCTGTCAAACACGCTCGTCGGCTGCGCGGAGGCTGCGGCACCGCGCCGCGCGTCCGGCAAGGCTCCCGCCGAGCGGCATCGCGAGCCCCACTCGGCCCCGCGCGCGCGGCCTCCGCTGGCGTCGCTGCCGGGCGCGGTGAGCTGGCGCGGCTGCGTGGCGTCTCTCGGCCGAATGCTCACCGACTCAGCGGCCTTGCCACCGATGTCGCTGAGCACCTGCTGCAGGCCGTCCGGCAGCTGCGCCTGGACGCCTGCGAGCGCGCGCCGGCAGCGTACGAGCTCGGGTGAGGGGGGAGCAGCTCGACCGCGGCCGACGTGACGCGGCGCGGCGCCCCGGGGCGCCGTGCCAGGCCGCCCGCATCTGCTGCGCCCGCCAGGGCGCGCCGCGAGCTCGAGCGGGCGCCGCAACGTCGCGCTTTAAGCTGGGCGCGCGAGCGGCACTCACAGAACGCGCCCAGCGCCAGCAGCGCGAGCACGGCCACGGCCTTCATCTTGCGTGAGGGGCGCGCGTGAGGCGTGGGGTGAGTTTTGCGGGGTGAACCGGGGGGCGTGGAGGAGTTCGGGTGTGGGCGTGCGCGCAGGCGGGGCGCCGGCGAGAAACGAGGCCGCCATCTGCCGGCGCCTGCCCGGGTCCCGGCAGATGCGACGAACGTCCTGGCGCGGCCCCGCCAGCCTGCGCGAGCGCGCGTGAGGCTGCGAAAAGGCACTTCCAGCTGCGTCGCCTCGCGGCGAGCCGCACGGCCGGGCCGGGGCGGGCGGGGCATGGCGGGCGCGGCGGCGCGCGGCGCGGCCTGGCCGGCGCGCCTGAGCTGCCTGTCCGGGCTGGCGCGCGCCTGACGAGCTCGCACGGCGCTGAGCAGGTCAACGAGGTCGCGCGGAGCACGCGGGGCCCACACGCGGGCAGCTGCCGCAGCGCCGGCGTTGCACCTCGCGCGCGTCAGCGCGCGCCGATCCCGCGCCCCGCCGCCGCTCTGCTCCGCACCGCCGCCCTCAGCAGCGCCCGTCACCAGTCGCCGCCATACTTGGGCAGCCAGGCGCTGGCGTTGGTGGCGCGCGGCGGCGGCTCCTTGGGCGGCACGGGCTGCCCGTACCTGCGCGCCGCGCGGTCCGCGGCGGGCGCCGGCGTCGGCGCGGGCGCGCGCTGGGCCGGGCCGGCCACCCCTTGCGCCCGCAGCGCGCCGCCCGCGCGTCGCCCCTCGAGCTCACCGCGCGGTGTAGCGCGCCAGCAACTCCGGGTCGGTGAGGTACGTGCCGTCCAGCTGGTTGCCCAGGCTCACCCACCCGGGGCGCACGTTGTGCTTGCGCGCGAAAATCTCGAGCTTGCGCGTGCCTGGCGCGGCGGCGGCGCGGGCGGCGCGGGCGGCGGCGCGGGTAGGCGCGCGCGCGCTCCCTCCGCGGACTCGCTTCGCTGCCTGGGCGCCGCGCGGCCCACGCGACCACGCAGCGCATCCCGATCACGGCCGCGGCTCACCCGGGGAGAGGCGCTCGAGCAGGGGGTACATCTCGTCCGGCTTGCGGCTCGTCTCGCGCACCTCGCTGACCAGCACGTCGCAGTCAACAAACCTGCGGCCGCGACGGCGCGGTGCGGTGTCGTGTGGGCGCGCTGTAGGGCGCGCCGGGCCCGGCTGCCCGCCCGGCGGAGGCGCTCCAAGCGGCCGGCGTTGTGGCGTGAGAGCGGCGCCCTCGTCGCTTTCGGGTTGTGGCCCGCACCGGTTGATGTTGGGGGCGCCCTTGTAGCCGACGAGGCAGTGCTCCTTGGTGTGGTTGAGCCAGTGCCCGGTGCGGCCGCTGCGCTGGAGGCTCTGCAGCGCGTTGGTCTTGACCCAGATGAGCTCGTCCACGCGCCGGTAGCCCCACTGCGCCAGCAGCTCGCGCCCGAGCTCCAGCGCGCGCCCTGCGGGGTGGGGCTCGGGTCCCGGGGTCGGCCGCCGCCGCGGCAGTACCGCGCGTGCGGCCGCGGCCGCGCCGCACGCCGCCGCCGCCGCCACTAAACCATGAACCACCACGACCCCCTTTGGCCGCCCGGCTCACCTGTGACCCACATGAAGATGACGCCGTCGTCCTGCAGCTCCGCGATGCCCATGTTGAGCAGCTCCTGGTCGCTCATGGTGCCGTACGGCACGTCCTGTGCGCGTGCGTGTGTGTGTGTGGGAGGGGGTCAGGGTTCAGGGTTCAGGGTTCAGGGTTTGGGGGCGAGGAGCGAGGGAGAGGCGATGCGCGTGGGCGGCCGTGGGGAGAGGCGGCGCGGCGGTGGAGAGAGGGGCGTGCGGCGAGTGGGCGGGGCGGCGGCGGCGCGGCGGGCGGCTGCGTTCGACGGCGCTTGGCGGCGCCCTCGGCCTCGCCCGGGCGCGTGCGCGCCTGGTGGATCTCCCACGGCGGGTCGGTCATGATGACGCCAAACTTGCCGAGCAGGGGAAACTCAAAGTTTCGAATGTCGCAGTTGATCCACTGCGGTTCCGGCAGCGCCTGCGTGGCGGCGCGGCGGGCGCGCGTCGGCGGGCGCGCCGGCGGGCGCGCGTCGGCGGGCGCGCGTCGGCGGGCGGCGCCGTGCCGCGCCACGCGCTCGGGCGCGCGCGGGGGCGGGCGCGGCGCGGGGGCGCGCCTGCAGGTACTGCGGGACGGCCAGCCCGCCGGCGCCGAGCGGCGCGCCGCCCGCGCCGGGCGGCGCGGCGTCGTCGTCGGGCAGGTCCAGGGAGGTGTCCAGCTCGTAGTGCACGTACCGGCAGCGCCGGATGTCCCTGCGGCGCGGGGCAGCAGTTTGGGGAGTGTGGCAGCGCGGGGGCGTGGCACGCGGGCCGCCGGGCCGGCCCCGCTTCGGGTCGGGGCGGGCGGGCGGCGGCGCGGCGGAGGCAGCGGCGGCGCGCCTGCACGCGTCGGCGCGCGTCCAGGTGCAGTTGCCGAGCTTTGGGTCGGTCCAGTCGAACACAATCTTGCTGCGCGGGATGGGATGGGGGGGGGGCACAGGGAGCGCGCGTGGGTGCCGGCGCAGGGAGGGGCGCACGTGGGCCGCCGCGCGGTGCGGAGCACAGGCTGGCGGCGCCGGCGCACCGCTGGTGCAGGCGGTGGCAGGCGTGCTCGCGCCGCCGCGCCCTCCGGCAGTCCTCCTTGGTGAGGTGGGGGCAGTGCTCGCGCACGGCGGTGCCGCCTGCGCGCACGGACGGTGCGCGGCGCGGCGCGGGGGCGGGCGCGCTCAGCGGCGGCCGGCATGCCGCCGGCGGGCGGGCCGGCGCGGCGCCGGCGCGCACCGGTCTGGAAGCACTGCAGCGCCTCCTGCTGCCGCGCCGTCTTGCGCTCAAGCAGCGCCAGCAGCTCCTCACCCTTCTCCTGCCGGTCCCTGCCGCGGCGCGGGGACGTGGCGGTGCGGCGCGCGGCGGTGTCGCCCGGCGCAGCGGCGCAGGCGCGCGCGCGCGGCGCGCCTCGTGCGCCCCCTCTCCTCGCTGGGGGTGCCGGCCACCCGCGGCAGCGCACCTCTCCCTGACAGACCTCTGCGTCAGCAGCTGGCCGAGCTCGCCGCCGCTGCCGCCGCCGCCGCCGCCGCTGCCGCCGCCGCCGCTGCCGCTCCCGCCGCCGCCCGTGCGCGCGCACTTGGCCGCCGGCGGCTCGCCGCCGCGGCCGCCGCCGGCGCGTCGGCGAGCGGGTCTGGCACGCCGGCATACTCGGCGAGTGCGGCGCGCTGCAACTGAGTGATGACCAGCCCGCCGCTGCCGTTGAGGTCCAGCGCCCGCGCCGTGAGCAGCCGCCGGTCGAGCGCGAGCGCCCGCACCAGCCGGCCCAGGTCGGGGTGGCGCAGCGCCGACAGCGCGCGCCGGTACGCCGGCGCGGCGCCGCCCGCGAGCAGCTGCGGCGCGGCGCGGCGCGGCGCGGCGCGGCGCGGCGTGGGCCCGCGCGCGGGCGGCGCAGGCGCGCGGCGCCGCGCGCGCGAGCGCGCAAGCGCACCCGCTTGTGCAGCGCGTCCACCGCCATCGGCAGGCTGACCGCCGGGTCGAGCAGCTCTGCCGCCGCGAGCGCGCCGAGCGCCCGCAGCGCCTCTGCCTCCGCCGGCCCGCCGCTCGGCTCGGGCGGGCCCAGCGCCGCGTCCAGCAGCGGCCACGGCTCGCTGAGCTTGTGCCGCGCCTCCTGGCGGTCGTAGAAGCGCGACTTGAGCCCCGCGAGCGACTCGCGCAGGCTCGCGAGCTCCGCTGCGCGCAGCGCCTTGAGCGCCGCCGCCTCGCCCTCCGCCTCCGCCTGCGCCGGCGCCGCCAGGGAGCTCCCGGGCGGCGCCGCCATGGGCCGGCGGCGCGGGTGGGCCCGCAGGCAGTCGCAGGGGCCGCAGGCAAGCAGCGGCGGCGGGGTGGCGCGGCGCCGCTGCTGCTGTCGCGCGCGCGCGCGCGCTCGCTGGCGTCACGGGCCTTGCTGCTGGCGCGGTTGAGGAGGGATCTATCGGCTCTGCTTACGCGCTGCGCCGGCAGGGCGATACGTTGGCGTGCGGCGGCGCGGCAGCAGCGGCGGGCTGAGCCCCGGCGGCGCGCTGCGCCGCCGCGCCGCCGACTTTCTGGACCTCCCGCTCGCCCGAGACGCCGCGCCTGGTGCTTTCCGCCCCCCAGGACCGCTCGCAGCGGCAGACATGGCGTTCACGGGCTACGGGGGGCCTCCGATGGACCCGGCCTTCCCCATGGTCGACGCCCTCTACGCCGCGCCCGGCATGGCGCCGGGCTTCGGGTTCCAGGGCATACCCTTCGCCGGCGCGCCCGGCATGATGGGCGGCGGCTTCGGGATGCCCGGCGCCGGCGGCGGCGGCGTAGTGATGCCCGCCGGCGCGCCGCCGGGCGGGCAGGACGAGCAGCGCACGGTCTTCATCACGGGCTTCCCGCCCGACGTGAAGGAGCGGGAGCTCAACAACCTGCTGCGATTCATACCGGGCTACGAGGCGAGCCAGATGAACTGGAAGAACGGCCAGGCGCGGACCGCTGCTGCTGCCGCTGCTGCCGCTGCTCCTGCCGCTGCCGCTGCCGCTGCTCTTGCCGCTGCTGCCGCTGCCGCTGCTGCTGCTGCTCCTGCCGCCGCTTCTGCCGCTGCCACTGCTCCTGCTGCCGCTCCTGCTGTCGCTGCCAACATGGCCTCTGCGGCCGGCCGCCCCGCGCGCTGCCCGCGCCGCAGGCGCAGGGCTTCGCGCTCTTCTGCACCGGCGCCGCGGCGCGCGCGGCGTGCGGGCAGATGGGCGGCCTCTGGTGCGCGCGGCCGGCGGGCCCGCGGCAGCAGCGGCGCGCCGGCAGCGCGCCGGCGGCCGCGTGCGCCGCACGCCCACGCCGCCGCCGCCCGCCGCGCGCAGCTTTGATGACGGCATTTTCCTGCGAGCAGAGATGGCGCGCAATGCAAGTGCCGCGGGGCGCGCGCCGCGCGGCCGCGCCGCCAGCGCCCCGGCGCGCGGCCCGCGCCTGCCGAAGCGCTCACCGCCGCCGCGCCGCCGCGCCGCGGGGGCCGCAGAACATGCACATCCGGGACGAGGCGGCGCTCACGGCGCCCAAACGCCCGCGCACCACCGGCGCCTACGGCGGCGGCATGGCCGGCGGCGGCGGCATGGCCGGCGGCGGCGGCGGCATGGCGGGCGGCTTCAGCGGCGGCGGCGGCATGGCCGGCGGCGGGCCCAACGTGCGGTCGCCGCGCCGTCGCCGCGGCCGCGCTGCGCTGCGCCGCGGCCGCGCTGCGCTGCGCCCTACGGCCAGGCCGCGCCGCGCCTTGCGGCCGGGCCGCGCCGCTCAGCCGCCGTCGCCGCCGCGCGGCGGTGTGCATGCGCAGGCGCCTGGCGGCACGACGTACGCGCCCGTGCAGAACAACAAGGACAACCCGCCCTGCAACACGCTCTTCGTGGGCAACCTCAGCGACGGCGTGGACGAGGGCGAGCTGCAGGCGCTCTTCTCGGCGCAGCCGGTGCGCGGCGCGGCGGCCGCCGCGCCGCGGCGCGGCGCGCCACGGCCGCCTCCCCGCAGCCGCCGACGTCCGCTCGCGCTCTGTCCCCGCGCGCCCCCCGCCGCGCGCCGCAGGGCTACCTTCAGCTCAAGCTGATGCGCACCGCGCGGGCGATGAACTGCTTCGTCGAGTTCGACTCCATCGACAGCGCGGCCGCCTGCCACGCCTCGCAGCAGGCGCGCGCCGCGCCGCGCCGCGCCGCGCCGCGCCGCGCCGCGCCGGGCCCACCGCCCAGCAAAGCCCCGCGCGCGAGCCCCGGCCGCGAGCCCCGCCCGTGAGCCCGCCCGCGCCGCGCGCCGCGCGCCGCGCGCCGCACGCAGGGCGCGGTGCTGCGCTCCAGCGAGCGGGGGCCCATCCGCGTGCAGTTTAGCAAAACCCGCTCGGCAGGAAGCGCGACGCGCAGGGCGCCCCCGTCGGCGGTGGCGGCGGCGGCGGGCAGGCTGGGCAGGCCGGGCAGGGCGGGCAGGGCGCGGCGCAGCAGCAGGCGCCGTACATGGTCGGGGGCGGCATGGCCGGCGGCGGCGGCGGCATGGCCGGCGGCGGGGGCGGCATGGCCGGCGGCGGCATGCGCGGCGGCGGCATGCGCGGCGGCGGCGGCGGCATGCGCGGCCGCGGAAGCATGCGCGGCGGCATGGCCGGCGGCGGCGGCATGGCCGGCGGCGGCGGCATGGCCGGCGGCGGCGGCATGGCCGGCGGCGGCGGCGTGGCCGGCGGCGGCGGCATGGCCGGCGGCTACGGCAGCGGCGATGGCGGCGGCATGGCCGGGCGCGGCGTCGACGGCAGCAATGGCGACGGCTTCGGGGCTCTGCAGCAGCAGCAGCTGCAGCAGCACCCCGGCGGCCAGATGTGAGGCGGCCAGCGCGTCCGAGGTGAGTTCACACATTGGCCGAGCGGCGGGCGCGGCGGCCGCGGCGGGCGGGGGGCCGTCGCACGCGCGAGGTTGCACGCCCGCACCGCACGTTGACCGCCGGCGCGCCTCCCCCTCCCCCTCCCTCCACACGCACACCCCACACGCACTCCACATGCAGAGCACGAGCACAGCACGCACCACCGCACGCGCGCGCGCACGGCAGCAGCTGCACCTGCGTGCACGCGAGCACCTGCCCGCTGGTGGCACCCCGCGGCTGGACGCGGCGGCGGCGGCGGCGGCGGCCGCGAGCGCGGCTGTGAGAGCGAGCGGCGGTGTAACCTCGGCGGCCCACACAACTGCTCCTCTTACCAGGCGCGCCGCAGCGGCCAACGCAACGGACCGGCGCCGCGCGGCAGCCGCGCCCCACCGCGCCGCGCGCGCGCGCCACAGCACGCGTTGCGCACGCCTCGCGCTGCCCTGAGCTCACGCCGAGCTTCCCTCGCCGGTCATGCCGCCGCCGGGGACCGAGGTGTTCAGGTCCCCGGTCTGCAGCTCCGAACCGCGCGTGCGGTCCTTGGCCTCCTCCATCGCCTCGGCCGCCGCCTCGTCGCTGCCGTACTGCGCGCGCGGGCGGGCGGGTGGCGCGGGCGGTCGACGCGCCAAGGCCGCAGGCGCGTGGAGGCAGCGCAGGGGGGCCGCTCAGACGCACGGGCGGGGCTTGGGCGGTTGGGCGCGCGCGGCGCGCAGCGGCGCGCAGCGGCGCGCAGCGGCGCGCAGCGGCGCGCACCCGGTCTGCCGGCGTCTCGTCCGACTCGCCCGTGGGCTGCCACCGCTGACCCTCGATCGCACGGTCGCCCTCGGGCGCGGCCGACTGCTCCGGCGTGTCGGCGTGCATTTCGGTGCCCATCGGCGCCTTGCGGCCGGTCGAGGGCACCTCGAACGGCTGCTCCTCCTCCGCCACCGCGTCGCTGGGCTCGGCCGCGCGGCGCGCCTGGCCCGCGTCGGCCTCGGCGGCGCCCCCGCTGCTGGGCTCGGCCGCGCGGCGCACGCCCAGCCCGCCGCGCAGGGGCGCACGGCGCGGGCCGTTCTGGGCGCTGGGGCGGGCAACGGGGCGCGCAGCGGTGCGGGCGGCCGGCAGCGCGGCGGCGGCGCGGAGCGCGGGGCGCGCGCTGAGCTGCATCGTGCCGGCGGTGCGAGGAGAGGAGCAGCACGGCGTGGCTGGGAGGGGGGCGGAGGCGGGCTGTGCGAGCGGCGCGGCGGGCGGGGCGCAGGCACACGCGAGCGGGCGGCGACGTCGTTGAGACGCATTCGTTGAAACGCGGCCGGCCGGGACCGAATCGGCGCTGCGGCGTTGCAAAGGGGCTGCACTGCGCCGTGAGTGCACCCGCGGGGAGCCGCGGGGGCGGCGCGCCGGGACCCGGCCGGCCACCGCGCGCGTATTGCAGCGCGCCCGGCGCGCACTGTGGCAGCGCGCCGGGCGGGGTCCGGACCAGGGTGGCGGCGGCGCGGACGCGCTGGGGGGCATGGGCATGCAGGCACCAGCCACGTCGCGTGGGCGTGTGCTTGAGTCGGGTGTGGTCTCTCGCACTCGGCGCGCGTGCGCTCACGTGCGCGGCGCGCCGCCGATGGTGGCCTCGGGCAGGCGCTCGATGCTGTAGCGGTGCTGGCTGAGGTACATGATGGGCACACCGGGGATCTGGTGGCGCGGTGGGGCGGGGGTGTGAGCGGCGGGGGGCGAGGCCAGCGAGCAGGCGCGCCGCGCGACGCGGCGGCGGCCGCCCCGGCCGGGCTGGCAGGCAGGGGTTGGGGGCCCGGGGCAGCCGCACACACGCGCGCCGCGCACACACGCCGCCACAACGACAAAGAAAGCAGGTGGGCGGGGGGAGGGGGCCTCCCCGGGGCGCGGCTCAGCGATTGTTCACCGTTGGCAATCAGCGCCGGCGGCGCGTGCGCCGCGCGTGCTCTCGACACAAGAGGTTATAATCCTCGCCGCGCCCCAGGGCCCCGCGCACACGCGCTGACATGACACGCACACGCACACACGCTGACCGCGACACACACACACGCGCGCGCGCGCACACCGCGCCCTTCGAGTGCGCACCTTGCGGATGCGGCGCCGCAGGTCCTTGTCGCACGTCGCCACGATGTAGCACTTGTGCTGCCGCACGCGCTCGCAGAGGCAGTCGTCGGCGTACGTGCCGCGGTGCGTGCACGGCAGGCGCTCGATGCGCGGGTCCTGCCGGCGGCGGGCGCGGCGGCGGCGGCGGGGCGCGGCGGCGGGGCGGCATGGGGGCGCTGCTGGCGCGAGCCCGCTCCCCGCCGCCTCTGCCCCCCTCAGCGCAGGCCCCACCCGCGCGGCGGCCTCCGCCCCGCCGCCGCCGCAGCCCCCCGGGCGCGGTTCCCGCCGGCCTGGCCCCCATCGCCGCACCTTTGCGACCTTGAGCGCGACGCGGTACTTCTGGCCGAGCTTCTCCAGCTCCGCCATCACGCAGTCGGTGATCACTGGCGTGCACTCGGCGTAGAGGCAGTCCATCATGCCCTTCACGAGGTCAATCTGGGCGTGCGTGCGCGGGCGTGGCGTTTGTCAGACAAAGCTTGCATGCGCGTGTGAGCGCGCTCCGCGCCGCGCGGCGGGCCGGCGCAGCGCCGGCGCGGCGCCGGCGGCGGTTTGCTGCGCCAGCGGTCAACCACGCCGCGTGCTGTGTGCCCGGGCGCGCCTTGTTTTTGATGGAGAAGTTTATGAAGTTGGTGTCGACCAGCACCTGGTAGGGCGGGCCGAGCTGCGTGTTGTACTTGAAGAACAGCGCCGACGACACCTTCTCGCTGCGCAGTGGTGGTGGTGCGGCGGAGGCGCGCGTTGGTGGTGGTGCGGCGTGCACAGTCGTGGTGGTGGTGCGGCGGCCGTGCGGCGGCCGCGCGGCGCAGGCGGCGCAGCGGCGCGCTCACACGTGGCGCACTTCCGCCTCCTTCTTCTTCTTCGCCTGCTGCGCCTGCTGCTGCTGCTTGGCCTTGGGCGGCCTGCGGCGCGGGCGCGGGCGCGGCGTCGGGCGGAGGCGCCGCACGCCGCGCAGGCAGCGGCGGCGCGCGAGCAGCGGCGGCCGCCGGGCGCCGCGGCGGCACGCACGCGGCGTCCTTGGGGTGCAGCAGGCGCTTGACCTCTGCAAACTTGCGGGTCTTCTTGGCCTTGCCCATGGCGCGGCCGCACGCGCGCCGGGCTGCGCGGCGGCCCGCGGCGGCCGCGGCGGCTGGCGCTGCTGCTGCTGGGCACTGGCGGCGCGGCGGGGCCCGCAGCTGCGTCGCGGGCGGTGCGCGAGGTCGGGGGCTGTGCGTTGGCGCCGGCGCGGCGCGCAGACGAGCCCCGTGTGCGCCGCGGCGGGCGGTTTTGCTCGCGTTGTCAGTGACACCGCCGCGAGCGGGCGTCCAACCGCGCCGCGCCGCTGCTCCCACAATCCAGCGCCGCCCACGCCTCCGACCGCGCCCGCCAGCGCGTCCCGCCACGCACCCCTCGCGCGCGCCGCGGCGCGAGCGACGCCCCCGCCGCACCAGCGCCGTCCCGGCGCGGCCCCCGCGGTCGTGCGCCTCCCCACCACGCCCCCGGGCGCGCTGCGCCGCGGCGCCGCCATGGCGCAGCCGCCGGCGGGCGGCGGCGGCGCGTCCGCTGCGCCGGCGGCCGAGCTCGAGGGCGCGACGTCGCGCCTGTGCGTGAAGAACATCCCCAAGTACCTCAAGGAGGACCGCCTGAAGGCCCACTTCGGCGCAAAGGGCCAGGTGACGGACGTGAAGATACTGCTCACGCGGTGCGCAGCAGCAGCGCGCGTCCGCGCCGCCGCCCGCGGCGGGCCATGCGCCGCCGCGCCGCGGCGCCGGCCGCGACGGCAGCGGGTGCGCCGCGACCGCGCCCGGGCCCGCGCGCGCGCGCGCCGCAGGGACGGGCACTCGCGCCAGATGGCCTTTGTCGGCTACCGCAGCGTCGACGACGCGGCGGCGGCGCTGAAGTACTTTCAACACACCTACATCGACACGAGCAAGCTGAGCATCGAGTTTGCGCGGCGCTACCGCGCGCCCGCCGGCGCCGCGGCGGACGCGTCGGCGGCGGCCGCGGCCGCCGCGGCGGCCGCGGCCGACAAGGCGCACCGCCCCTGGAGCAAGTACTCGGCCGGCAGCAGCCGCCACCAGGCGCTGCTCGCCAAGGCGGCGGCGGCCGACGCGGCGGCGGCGGCCGCCGCGGCCGCGCCGGGCGACGCGCGCGCGCGGCAAAGGCGGCGCGCGCGGCGGACAAGGCCGCGCGCGCGGCGGCCAAGGCGGCGCGCGGGCTGGGCGCGGCCGAGGCCGCCGATCCCAAGCTGGCTGAGTTCCTGGCCCTCATGCAGCGCCGCGCCAAGGCGCGCATCTGGAGCAACGACGAGCTGCTGCCCGCCGACGGCGCGCCGCCCGCGCCCGCGGCGGCCGGCGGCGGCGCCGGCGGCGGCGGCGAGGACGAGGCGGACGAGCTGTACGTCGACCTCCCGCTCGGCCAGCAACAGCAGCAGCGACAGCAGCAGCGGCGGGGGCGCGGCGCCGCCGCTGCCGCGTCGTCAGGCGAGGAGGAGGAGGGGGAGTCAGATGAGGCGTCTGACGAGGCGTCTGACGAGGACGACGACGGCGCCGCCGCGCTGGCGGGCAAGGACGCGGTGGTGGTGGACGAGGGCGTGTCAGACCTCGAGTACCTGCGCGCGCGCATGGCGCCGCGGCGCGGCGGCGCCGGCGAGCGCGTGCCCGGGTGGAGCGACGACGACGGCAGCAGCGACGGGGACGGCAACGGCGGCGGCGCGAGCAGCAGCGACGAGGATGAGGGCAGCAGCGACAGCGGCAGCGACGAGGACGGCAGCGGCGACGAGGGCGGCAGCGGCAGCGGCAGCGAGGGCGTCGAGGGCGGCAGCGGCAGCGACGAGGACGGCGGCGACGCCGCCATGCCCGACGCGCCGCCGGGCGAGCTCGACGCGTCCGCGCGCGGCGACCAGGCGGGCGTGGGCAGCAGCGGCGGCGGCAGCGGCGGCGGCGGCGACGCGGCTGCAGAGGCCGTGGTCCTGGACACGGGGCGGCTCTTTGTGCGCAACCTCGCGTACGGCGCGGGCGAGGCGGAGCTGAGCGAGCTCTTCGGCGCGTTTGGCGCGCTGGAGGAGGTGCACGTCGTGCTCGACCGGTGCGGCGACGCGCAGCGCGCGGCGGCGCGGCGGCGCGCCGCGCAGAGCGCTCTGCGCCCGCTGCGCCTGGCCCACGCCGCTGCTACGCGCTGCGCTCCGCCGGCAGGGAGACCAAGCGCTCGCGCGGCATCGCGCACGTCAAGTTTGTGGTGCCCGAGGACGCGCTGCGCGCGCTGCGCGCGCTGGATATGACGCCGTTCCAGGTCAGCACCGCAGCGGCGCGGGCGCGCCGCGACGGCGTGGGAGCGCTGGGGCGTGCGCCAAGGAGCTGGCTGCGCGCCGCGGCCGCGCCCAGCCGCCCGCCCCGCACGCGCAGGGCCGGCTGGTGCACGTGCTGCCGGGGCAGCGCAGGCCGGGCGAGGACGCGCCGGCGGCGCCGGCCGGCGGCGAGGACGGGGTGCGCTGCCCCGCGCGCGCTGCGCTGCGCTGCACTGCGCCGCCCACGCGCGCGCGCACGGCGCCGCGCGCTCACGCGGCCGCCGTCGCGGCCCGCACGCGCACGCTCGCCCACCGGCGCAGGGCCCCGGCGGCTTCAAGGCGCAGCGCGACGCGCAGCGCCGCGGCGATGCGGGCAACCGCGCGGCGTGGAGCAGCCTGTTCATGCGCCCCGACACCGTGGCCGCCGCTGTCGCGGCGCACTACGGCCTCTCAAAGGCGCAGCTGCTCGACGCCGGCGCGAGCGACCTGCCGCTGCGCATGGCGCTCGGCGAGGCGCAGGCACGGCACGCGCGGGCCGCGCCCACGCCGCGCTGCGCCCCGCCGCGCCGCCGCCCACGCCGCGCCGCGCCGCGCCGCACCGTGCTCACGCCGCGCCGCCGCCGCCGCCGTGCCCCTGCGCAGGTCATCGCGCAGACCAAGGCGGCGCTCGCCGACGCGGGCATTAACACGTCCGCGCTCGAGGCGGCCGCCGCGGCGGCGGGCAAGGCGAGCGGGTCGGTGAGCGTGCCGCGCAGCCCCACGAGCCTGCTGGTGAAGAACCTGCCCTACTCGGCCGACGAGGAGGAGCTGCGCGCGCTGCTCGCGGGCGCGGGGCGCACCGTGGTGCGCCTCGTGCTGCCGCCGACGCGCACGCTCGCGCTCGTCGAGTTTGCCGAGCCCCAGGAGGCGCGGTGAGCGCGGCCGCCGCCGTCGCCGCGCCGCCGCCGCGCTGCCGCCGCGCGCCGCCGCCGCGCCGCCGACCCTGCCCGCCGACCCTCCCGCCGCTCTCGCGCTCGTGCTCGCGCTCGCCGCGCAGGTCGGCGTTCAAGGCCCTCGCGTACAAAAAGTACCAGCAGGTGCCCCTCTACCTCGAGTGGGCGCCCCGCGACATCTGGGACGCGCCCCCGCCCGCGGCCGCGGCGGCGGCGGCGACCGCGCCGCGCGCCGGCGCGGCAGGCGAGGCCGGCGGCGGCGGCGGGCGCGGAGGCCGGCGCGGCGGCGGGCGCGGCGGCGGGCGCGGCGGCGGGCGCGGAGGCCGGCGCGGCGGCGGGCGCTGAGGAGGAGGGCGGCGCGCCGGTGGCGTGCATCTACGTGAAGAACCTCAACTTTGGCACCACCGACGCGGCGCTGCGGCGCCACTTTGACAAGGCGGTCTCCGCCGCGGGCGGCCAGATCCACAGCGCCAAGGTGTGCACCCGCGCCGCGCCGCGCACGCACCCGCTCGCGCGCCCGCGCGGCGCCGCGGCCGGCTCACCCCCGCCGCCGCCGCCGCCGCCGCCGCCGCCGCCGCGCGCGCGCGCGCGCGCGCGCAGGTCGCGCGGCGCAAGGGCCCCGACGGCAAGCTGCTGTCCATGGGCTTTGGCTTCGTCGAGTGCGACGCCGAGGGCGCGGCCAAGGCCGCGATCAAGGCGCTGCAGGCGCGCCGCGGAGCCGGGCGCTGCGTGGCGCCGCGCGCGCAGTCCGCACGCGCATGCGCCGTGCTATAGCGCCACCGCCCGACGCGGCGCCGCGCGCCCGCGGCCGCAGGGCTCCACGCTGGACAAGCACAAGGTGCAGCTGCAGCTCAGCAAGGGCGGCGCGCCGGGCGCGGCCGCGGCCAAGGGCAAGGCCAAGGCCAAGGCCAAGGACGACGCAGCGTCCAAGGCCGCCGGCGCCAAGCTGGTCGTGCGCAACGTCGCATTCGAGGCGACGCGCGCCGACATCACGGGCCTCTTCGGGCCGTTTGGCCACATCAAGAGCTGCAGGCGCGCAGGCGGGGGCGCGCACGGGGGGGGGGGGGGGGGGGAGCTGCGCGGCCCCTGCGCTCGTGGGCACGGCCGAACGCCTCACGCGCCGCGTCCGCCGGCACGTCCGCCAGGCTGCCCAAGAAGTTTGACGGCCACCACCGCGGCTTTGCGTTTGTGGAGCTCACGACCAAGCAGGAGGCGGCCAACGCGCTCGCGGGCGTCGGCGGCACGCACCTCTACGGCCGGCGCCTCGTCGTCGAGTACGCGCAGGCCGAGGAGGACGAGGCCGGCGGCGGCGGGGTCGACGCGCTGCGCGCCAAGACGGCGGCGCGCTACGCGGGCGACGACGGCGACGCCGGCGGCGAGGCGGGCGGGCCGGCACGCAAGCGCCTCAAGCGCGGGCTGTGAGGCTGCGGGAGCGCGGCCGCCGTGTTACTTCAACCCCCCGCGCACGTGCGTTGCCCGCTCCCCCGCGTCAAGCGCGGCGCCGCTGCAGCGCGGCGCCGTGGCAGCAGCGGCTGCAGCTTGCCGCCGCACGCGCCGCCCGAGCGGCAGGCAGCCACCGCGCGGTGCGCGATCATCGGCCGCCAGGTCCCCCCCCCCCCCCCACACACACACAGGCTGCGCAGCAATGGTAGTGACATCGACATCAGGTCATGGGCAGTCTGGCAATGTTTGACAGCATTTCAGCAGTCATTCTGGGTTCCACGACAGATGCGCCGTCCCAAAGCGCAAACACTTTGCAAGTCCCAATCGACGCCCGTCAGGGCGCGGCACACACACGGTGCGGCCACGCGAGGCGGCACCAGGGGCAGAGTTCGCGGCGCCGCGCGACCAGCGCGGCGCCGCGCAAACAGCGCGCTGTGCGCGCCAGGAACTGGCGTGCGCAGCAGCACGCGCCAGCAATGGTTTGATTGACCGAGATGGGGCTCCGCCAGAGGCCAGACAGTTCCAGGCCCGACGACAACGACAGACAGCGGCCGCCCCCGCGAAGCAGGCGGCGGTGCGTGCGTTGCGGCGCCAGACGCGGGCGGCCGGCGCCGCCCCGGGGCGCCTGCCCGGCGCCCGGCCCGCCGGCGGCCGGCCGTGCCCAGTCGCGGGCGACGCAGCATGAGCTAATAGTGGCGTCCTCAAAGCATGCGGCGCCCCGTCGTCGCCCCTCGACCTCCCCTGCTCATCTCCCGAGCTTGAAGGCCGCAGCTCTCACAACAGCAACGAAAAAGCAACACGCGACCCCCAGCACACGCTGCACCTTGTTGCCCGTGGGTGATGCCGCCGCCAGCCCGCGCCCCGCGCCGCGCGTGCGCGCGCGCGCCTCACAGCCACGCGGTCGAGCGTGACTCGGTCGCCTCCTCGGGCGTGGGCACGTGGCGCAGCAGCTCCTCGCTCGGCAGCATCAGCGCGTTCATGTCTGCGGTATTGAGCGCGCTCATGTCGGCGGTATTGAAGTTCATGCTCACGTTCATGTCGGCGCTCGTGAACATCAGCGCGTCGTCGTCCAGCGTGCCCAGCTGGCACACGCCCGGCACGTCGGGCACGGCCGCAAAGCGCGACCCAGCCGCCGCGGGCGCCGGCGCGGCGGCGCCGGCGCGGAGCGGCGCGGCGCGCGGCGGCGCGGGCGCCTGGCCGACGCCCTGCTGCGGGGCCGCCGCCGCCGCCGCCGAGCGCTGCTGCTGCTGGTGCTGGTGCTGCTGGTGCTGCTGGTGCTGCTGGTGCTGCTGGTGCTGCTGGTGCTGCTGGTGCTGCGACTGCTGCGCGTGGAACACAGCCGCCTGTCGCTGCATGTCGCGGCGCGCCTTATCGTAAAACTGTGCCACCGCGGGCTGCTGCTGCGGCGCCTGCTGCGGCTGCGGCGAGCTCGCGCCCTCCGCCTGCTGCCGCGGCCCGGCCGCCGCGCGCGACGCCGCCTGCGCCACCGCGGCAGCGGCGGCCGCGGCGGCCGCGGGCTTGGAGGCCCCGGCCGCGCCAGCGCTGCTGCCGGCGCCGGGGTCGCCGCCGCCGCCGTACGCCCCCCAGGCGTCGTGCTGCTGCTGGTGGTGCTGGTGGTGCTGCTGGTGGTGCTGGTGCTGCTGCTCCTGCTTCACCGCCGCCGCCGCCGCCGCGGGGGCGCTGGTCCCGGTGGGCCGCAGCTCTGCCCCGCCTTCGCGCCCCAGGTCGGCCATGCCCGGGACGGCGACCTGCAGCATCTGCATCTGCATCTGCACCAGCGCCTGCATCTGCTGCAGGTTCAGCAGCTGCTGCGACGCGTCGGTGCCGCCCGGCCACGCCGCAAACGGCTGCAGCAGCGCCGCTGCCGCTGCCGGCGCGCCGCCCGCGGCGCCGGCGCCCGGCCAGGCCGTGGGCTGCTGCTGCGGCGACGGCGCCGGGGAGTCGGTCTGCGTCGCGGCGTCCGCCAGCTCCGGTCGCCGACCGCCGTGGGCGCGGGCGCCCGCCTGCTGCGTGGTCGATCCCGACGCCGCGGGCGAGGGCGTGTGCGGCGCGGCCTCGCCCAGCTGGGCCCGCAGCGCCTCGTTCTCGGCCACCAGCGCCTCCACCTGCTCGCTGAGGCTCGCGATGGCGTTGATCCGCCGCTCCCGCACGCGCCGTGCGGCCTCCCGGTTGCGCTGCCGCCGCAGCGCGAGCTTGTCCGACTCATCGCGCTCCGCGGCCTCCTCGCTCGAATCGCCGCCGCCCTCGCTCGGGCGGCGCCTGGCGGGCATCGCCCCCGACCCCCGCCGCGACCAAGGCCTCCACGCCCGCCTGCTGCGCGGGCTTTCCACCAGCCGGAGGCCGCGGACGCCACGGAGGCCGCGGACACCCCGCGGAGCAGTGCCTGCGCAGCGTCGCGCCGCCGTTGCTCGCCGCCGCTGCCGCGTCGCCGCGCGCCGAACCGGCTCGTGGTGCGGTGTGCGCAGCGAGGACGGGGTCACCTCGCCCTGGTCCTGACAACTCGCCGCCCAGCAGGCACGCGGGGGCGCAACTCAAAACCGCTCGCAACGCAACTCACGCCTCGACCGAGCCGGCGGGCGCACCCGCCGCCGCGCTGGTGGCGCGACCGCGGCCGCCGCCGCCCGCCTGCTTGCCCTCCTCCGCCTGCTCTGCCGCCGGCCCGTCCCGCGCCGCGGGGCCGGCGGACAGGGCCGCCGCCGCGCGCCTGGCGCCGCCCGCGAGCGCCGCCGCGGCGCGGCCCGCCTCGCGCCGCGCCGCGTCCAGGCGCGGCCGCGCCGCGTCGGCGCCCTCGCGCGCCGCGCCGTCGCGTGCCGCGCGCGCCGCCGCGCCCGCGGCCTCAGCGCCCCGCGCCTCGATGCTGCCGGCCGCCGCGCCGAGCGCGCCCGCCGCGTGCACGGCGGGCGCGCGCAGGCCCACGGCGGCGCCGCCGGCCGCGGCCGCGCCGCGCTCGCCCGCCGCGCCGAGCGCGCCGGCCGCCCTGCCCGCGCCGGCGGCCGCGCTCTCGGCGTTCGCCCGGTCGCCGCCGGACGCGGCGGCGGCGTCCTGCAGCCCCGCCGCCGCCCCGAGCGCGGCCTCGGACAGGCCCGCGCCCGCGCTCGCCACGCGCTCCGCGGCGACGCCGGCGTCCTCCGCGACCGCCGCCGCCCCGCGCTGCGCCGCGTCAACGGCGGCGTGCCCAGCCGGGGCAACCTGCGCGGCCGCCTCGCGCAGGCCCGCCTCGCCGCCGCGCCCAGCTGCCTCGAGCGCGCCGGCGGCGGCCCGCCCGGCGCCCGCCACACCGCTGCCCGCCTCCGCCTGGCGCGCCGCCTCGCCGCCCGCGGCGCCGGCGGCGGCCGCGGCCGCGTCTGCAGCGGCGACGACGGCGTCCGCGGCGTGCGCCGCAGCAGTGCTCGTCGCCGCACCCATCGCGCCCCCGGCCTGCTCGACGCCGGCCGCCAGCGCGCCGCCCTCGCCCTCCGCCGCCTCCGCCAGCTGCCGCGCGCCGGCCTGCAGCGCGTCGCCCGCCTGCGCCGCCGCGTTGGGGATCTGGGCGGCCGCGTCGTCGGCCGACGCGGCGAGCGCCGAGCGCAGCCCGCCCGCCTGGGCCTGCATTGCGGGGGTGCGACGCAGAGGGGCAGCGAGACGCGTGAGCCGCGCGCACGGCTGCACGCATGCCGCGGCGGCGCACGCGGCGCACCTCCACACCCCGCGCGGCCTCCTTGCCGGCGCGGCTGACCAGCTCGCCGGCCTCGGCAAGGTGAGAGGCGATGCCTGGGGCGGCGGCTGCCACCCCCTCCTGCACCGCGGTGGCCGCCTGCGCGCGGCGCGGCTCGCGGTGGGTGCTCGCGGCGTGCGGCGCTGCAGGACAGGCGCGCGCCCCGGCCCGCGCCGCGCAGCGCCCACCGCCTCGGCCGCCGGCACCAGCCCGCCCTGGAGCTCCCCCACGCGGCCCGCCAGGTCGGCGGTGGCCAGCGCCGCGCGCGCGGACGCCGCCTGCGGAGCGGCGGCGCGCGCGCCGCCAGGGCGCCGCCGCTCGGCTGCCGCGAGTCGCACCAGCGTGACCGGCGCAGCGGCGCGGCCGCGCCGCGCCCTCGCTGCACCCAGCGCCGGCGCGGCGGTGCGCGGTGCGTGCACCCACCGGGCCCTCCAGCACGCGGGCCAGATAGAGCAGCTCTCCGCGCAGCGGCGCCAGCAGCTCCGGGTCTGCCTGGCGGCAGCTGCTGGCCAGGCGCGACAGCACCACGTCCGCCTGCCGGTGGCGGCAGCGGCGGTGGGCAGTGGCGGCGGCGTCGCGCAAGCGAGCGTCGCGGCGCTGAGCCTGCAGGCTTGCGGAAGCTGGGTGGAGCAGAGCACCTGGACCTGCGCGCGCTTGGCCAGCGCGCCGGCGTCGGACGCCGCGCCCTGCACGGCTGGCAGCACGATGCGCTCGACCGCCTCCTGCACCGCCGCCGGCAGGGCCGACACGACCTCCGCCGCCGCCACGAGCGCGCCGGGACCTGCGCCTGGCGCGCCCGCGCCCAGCTGCGCGGTCACGGTCTCGATGCCGCCGGCCGCGGTCTCAGCTGTCGGCGGGCGGCGGAGACCGCAGCAGCAGCACGTCCGCGGCAGCGGCGGCAGCGGCAGCGGCAGTGGGCAGCGGCAGCGGCACCGCCAGCGTCAACGCATCAATAATGGCAGCGGCAGCGGCGGCACCGGCAGCGGCGGCCCACCCTCGCTCTTGATGAGCTGGCCGCCAACCTCCTCCGCCACGCGCGGCAGCGCCGCCGCCGCCGCCTCCGCCGCCGGCTGCAGGCTGCCCTCGACAAAGCCGGCGGCCAGCTCGGGCAGGCCCTGCGCGACCTGGGACGCGGCGGCCGACGTGGCCGCACCCGCTCCGGCGCCGGCCTGCTGCAGCGCCGCCGCCGCCTGCGCGCCGGCGGGCGCGATGATCTGCATGTGTGTGGAGGGCGGCGGGGGCGGTGCGGGCGGCAGCGGCTGGCGTGCAGGCCGCGCCCAGGCGTGCCCCCGCAGCGGAGCGCGCTGGGGGGCGGCTGCGCGCGCCTTGCGCACACACCTGCGGCGCCAGCGTGTCCCGCACCGCCACCGCCTCGCGCTCGACCTCGGCCGCCGCGCGCGGCAGCGCCTCGGCCGCGCCCTCCGCCGCGCCCTGGACGGCCGCAGCGCCGGCCCGGCCCGCCGCCTCGACCTGCTCGCCGGCCGCCGCTGCCGCCGCCGCCGCCTGCCCCGCCACGCGGTCCACGGCGGCGTGGCCCTGCCCGCCGACGTCCCGCGCCGCCGACTCGCCCAGCGCCCGCACGCGGCGGGGCGCCTCGCCCGCGCCGCGCAGGCGCTCCGCCGCGGACGTCAGGCCGGCCGCCGCCGCCGCCGCCGCGGCCGGGGCCGCCGCGCCCGCGGCCGCGCGTGCCGCCGCGTCGCTCGCGGCCGGCAGGCGCGACACCGCGCCCTCCGCTGAGTCCTGCAGCGACGCAATGCCTGCCTCGCCGCCCGCGGAGCCGAGCGCGAGCAGGCGCTGCGCCTGCTCCGCGGCCACGCCGCCCACCGAACCTGCGCCCGCCGCGACGTCGGCGCTCAGCTGGTCCGCGCCCTCCGCCGCCACGCGCGCCACGCGCGCCGCCTGGCCCGCCGCCTCGCGCACAGCGCGCGCCGCCTCGGCTGCGGTCGCGCCCACGGCGTCGGCCGCCGCGGGCGCGGCCGCGTCGAGCGCGGCGTCCGCCGCCGAGGCGCCCTCGTCGAGCGCCTGCTGCGCGGCCCGCGCCGCGCCGCGGCTGGCCTCTGCGCCGCCGGCCAGCGCCTCGTCCCCGGCCGCGAACATGCCCTTGGCGGCGTCGGCGCCCGCGGCGGCTGCGCGCCCGGCGGCGCCGGCCAGGCGCCCGGCGCGCGCGGCGCCGCCCTCAGCCGCGTCGCCGGCCACCTCGCCCGCCGCCGACGCCGCCTCGCCCGCCGCCCTGCCGGCCGCGGCCGCGCCGCGCTCCGGCTGGGCGCGCGGGGCTCCTCGCCCGGCCGGGCGGTGTCCACCACCTCGCCGTACGCGTCGAGCGGCAGAAGGTGCCTGCCGCGGCCGCCCACGGCGCCCGCGGCCGCCAGCGCGAGCGCGCCGTGGCTCACCGTGGCCGCGTCCTGCGCGTACGCGGCTGCCGCCGGCGCGCCGGGCGCAAAGGGCCGCAGCGCGCCCTGCGCGCCGCGCGCAGGGGCGCCGGGCGCGCCGCGCGGCGGTCAGCACTCAGCGCCGCGCGCGCAGCGGTTCCGCCCGCGGGCGCGTCGCGGGCCCACCTGCAGCACGTCGGCCACCAGCGCCAGCACGCGCGCTGCCTCGTCGGCGGCGGGCGCGCCCCCGTCGTCGCGTATCGCGCGCAGCGCGCCGTCGGCGGCGCCGCGCAGGACGCGGTCCAGGTTGTGCGAGAGCACGCGCCAGACTGCGTTGACAACACTCGCCAGGTGCTCCTCGGCATAGACCGCCCGCGCCGCGGCGGCGTCGATCGCGGCCGCCGCCGCCGCGCCGGCGGGCGTCGTGGTCGCCGCGTCGCCGACCTCTGGCTGCGGCTGCGCGGCGGCGGCGGCGGCGGCGGCGGCGGCGGCGGCGGCGGCGGCGGCGGCGCGGCGCGCGCGGGCGCGTGAGGCGGGACCCAGGGCCACACGCCGGCGCCGCGCCGCCCGCGGCTGGGCCGTGCGGGCGGGCGCGACCTGCCTGCAGCAGGTGGTGGCGGAAGCCCCCCGCGCGACCTGCCTGCGTGCCGGCGCGCTCCGCTGCCAGCGCCGCGGTGGCCTCCAGGTCTTGAGCCATGAGCCCCAGGCTCACTGCGCCGGCGACCGCCGACACCTGCGCGCATGCGGGCGCTCGCGCGCGCGCGCGCTGGGCGCGCCGCGCGCCGCGCGCCGCACGACGGGCTGCCGCGGCGCCGCCGCGCCTCGCCTTGTGGCTGATGGCCTCCCCCAGGTTGACCTACGCGGGCGGCGGCAGCGGCAGCGTGTGGGGAGCACGGCGGCGGCGGGCGCGGCGTGCGCGCAAGTGAACGCGCGCGCGCACCAGCCCCTGCGCCACCAGGTTGCCGCGCCAGGTCTCGGCCACGCGGCGGTAGCTGCGGCCGATCTCGTGCAGCAGCGGCGGCCCCAGCGGCACGGCGACGAGGCGGTCGAGCTCCGCCTGCAGCGCGCGCCGCACCGCCTCGCGCTCGCGCCGCCCGCCGGCGTCGGCGTCGCCCTCCCCGCCCGCGCCGCCGCCGGCGGCGCGGCGCAGCTCGCCCTCGAGGTGGCGCAGCCGCTCCGCCAGGCCCGCCGAGAGGACCGCGATCATGTCCGCCTCTGCCCGCTCGCGCTTCGCGAGCGCGCCGCCGTCGCCGCGCGCCGCGGCGTCGGCGGCCCCCAGCGCGGCCGCCAGCGCCAGCTCGCCGCTCTCGCCGATCCAGCCCTGGAACGAGCTCAGGCAGGCGTTTAGCAGCTCGGCCAGCTCGTGCCTCATCGCTTCCAGCGGCGCCGCCGCGCCGTCCCGCGCGCCCCTGCCGCCCTCCATGGCGGCCGGCGCGTCCCAGGGGCCCCTCCCCACGCCGGACAGCCACTCCAGCGCGGCCGCCGCCGAGCGCGGCGCGCGATGACGGCGCGCGGGCTGCGGCGTGCGGGAGCGGCGCAGGCCTCGAGCAGAGATGAGTGCGTGAGGAGCCAACGCAGAGGCTGTGTGCGTGGGCCGCCGTGGCGAGCGGGCGAGCGGACGAACGGTCGGCCGCCGCGCGCCGCAGGGTTGAAGCGAGCGCGTGATGCCACCGCGCCGGCATCCCTTGCTGCCGGCGTCAATGTCTCGCCCTGCGTGTGACGGTGTGCCGGCGGCGGCGCCGCACACGAGCGCCGCCTAACGCGCGTCGCCGCGGCGGCGCGGGCGCTGCTGGGTGACGGCGGCGTGCTGCGGCCCGGCGTCAACGCCGCGCCTCCGCTCCCGCTCCATTGACCGGCCGTCCGCCCCGACCTCGCGCCGCTCACGCACCGTCCCCCAGCAGCAGGAGCCGAGGTGCGCGTGCCGGCCGCCGGGGCCGGGCCAGCAGCGCGAGCGCTGGGCCCGCGCCGCGCTCGCGCGGGGTCCGCAGTCACGGCGAGCCGACGGCTGCGCTTCGCCGCGCGCAGGCGGCGCTGGTGGCCGTGAGACGCCGTTCACAGGGCAGTCGCCGTCCACATCATCTGGCGAGCTCCCCGCCCGCGAGCGCCCTCCCCGACGCCGCCCGCCCGCCATGCCGCGCTCCCCGACGGGCCGCTGGCCCTGGGCGCTGGGCGCGCTGCTGCTGTTGGCCGGCGTCGCACAGGCGCGCCACCTGCAGTCGTTGACGCCGGCCGGCTCCTCGGCGGCGGCCTGGCCCGCGTGGGCGGGCGGCGCCGCGGCAGGCGCAGGCCGCAAGCTGGCGCAGACCACGTGCCAGTGCACGCCGGCGGTGTCGTTCGGGCCGGTCGCTGACCGGCGGTGCCTCGACAATGGACTGGCGACCGACTCCCTGCAGTGCACGGCCGGCGACATGCAGCTCGTCGCTACGTCGTTCCAGATCATCGGCCCGACCTGCACCAGCCCCGAGTCTTATGTCACGCTGGCGCTCACGGTCAACATCAAGACCATGGGGAACGAGCGCTATGCCATCGGTGGGTTTACTACGTAGTGCTGCTCGCCAACAGCACGAAGCTCGCCGCCTGCAGGCCCTGCGCAGCGCGGCCGGCGGGCGCCGCCGCCGCCGCTGCTTTGCCGTGACGACCGCGTGTCTACCGCTGCCGCACCGCTCCGCACCATCCAGGCACCTTCCTCAGCACCAACGGCCTGTCGCCCCTTGCAGTCGGCTCGAGCTGCGCCATCAGCGCCCTGCCCAAGCTCGGCTCCGCCAACGCCACGGGGTGCGGGTCCAACCTCAAGGACTTTGACGGCGACGTCTGCGGCGACCTGACCAAGCCCCAGGGTAGCGGCGACAACCCCGGCGTCACCTGCGACCTGCCGTCCCGACTGACGGTGAAGTGCGTGCCCCTGGTGAGCGCCGGCCGCACGGCCTGCGCCGCGCAGCCACGCGCGCGGCGGCGTGCGCCGCGCCGCCCCACCGCACAAGCCCACCCCGCCGCACTGCTCGCTCGCCCGCGCGCCTGCCCAGCCTGGCGACAACAAGCTGGTCATCCCGACCTGCTTTGCCTACTCCCAGAACGCGCGCAACTCCGGGAGTGAGCAGCCCTGCACGGGCCCGGGGCCCAGCAAGTTGACGCAGACGGGCCCCAGCTCGCCGTCAAAGTGCGACTGCCTCGCGACCCGTGCGCAGCAGCCCCCGGGGTGCAGCCACAGCTGCACGGCGGGCGGACCGCGCCGGCGCGGGCCGCGCCGTGCGGACGGCGCGCTGCTGGGCGTGCGCCGCGGCGGCGCGCGCGCCCGCCGCCGACCGCCGGGGCCGCGCCGCGCCGCGCCGCCGCAGGTCTGGTCATCAACACGACCGTGCCGGTTGGCAACCCCTCGATCGACGTGCAGCTAAGCACCAACGAGCCGCAGTACACCAGCGTGGGCCAACTGCGCTATGCGAGCGCGCAAGTCAAAAACACGGGCAACGTCCCGCTGACCAGCGTGACCGTCACGTACGCCGGCCAGACCCTGACCTGCCCCAACCTCCCTGTCAGCCTCGAGTGGGTGACGTGCACGGCCTCCAACCTGGCGTACACGGTCACACCCGCCGACATGGCCGACGGCGACGCGAGGTGCGCGCGCCGCGTCCGGCGCAGCGCGGGCGCCGGGCGCGGCGCACCCGCCGCTCACGCCCGGCCGCCGGCGCCCGGCTGCCGCCCGTCGCCCCCGCCGCCAGCCTCACGGCCACGGCGAGCGGCGTCTACACGTCGACCTACACCGGGGCGCGCACGACGGTGAGGCTCGGCGCTGCGCGGCGCGGGCGGGCCCTGGCCGCAGCGCATTGGCGCACAGCGCGGGCGCCCAAGCGCGTCGCACCCGTCTGCCGTGCGCGCGGCAGGTGAACGACACCGCCAGCATCAGGTGGACCCTGAACGAGCTGCCGTCCGTGAGCTTTGACAAGTCAACCTCCACGCCGCGCTACGCCGATGCTGGTGCGCGGGTGGTGCGCCCGCGCCGCCGCCGGCGCGGTCTGCCCTGCAGCCACCGGCCGCGCGCGGCGGCCAGCTGCTGCATTGTCGTTGTCCCTTTTGCTGGCCAGCAGCTGCCGGCTGCCCCCGCCCGCACCTGCCGGGCAAGGCGGCAGCGCCTCACCACCGCCGCCTGCCGCCCCGCGCGCGCGCGCGCAGGCGACGTGCTGCGCTACTCCTTCACCATCATCAACACCGGCAACGTGGCCCTCACGCTCAACCTCCAGGACGCGATGCTCAACGCGGGCAGCCTGGCCTGCACGCCGTCGCTCTCGGCGCCGCTGGCCTCGCTCGCCACGATGACCTGCACGGGCGCGCACACCGTGACGCGGGCCGAGGCGTCCACTTCGACGCTCACCAACACGGCAACGCTCGCGTGGACGACGCCCGGCGGCAAGAGCGGGTCTGTGAGCGACTTGACCTCCAGCTCCGGCAGCGCTCTCGGCCTGTCCCTCGACATCACCGCCGAGGAGACACGGTTCAGCACGCCGAGTGAGGGCCCCCGCGCGCGCCGCCGCCCTGCGCAGCCCGCGCACGCGCCTGCGCCCCCGCCGCGCACGCGCGGGCCGCGGGCCGGCCCCGCTGCGCCGCGCCTGGTTGCTGACGGGCGCCTGCCTGCCGCTGGCCACCCCCGCGCGTGCTCCCTCCCTGCTGCAAAAGGCACCGTTCACTTCACCGTCACCGCCACAAACACGGGCGAGGCGGCGCTGACAAACGTGGTGGTCAACCTCCAGCTCGAGGGCGGCGCCGCTGCCTGCACCGTCAACGGCGCCCCGGTGACCTGGCCCCTGGCCAGCCTCGCCGTCGGCGCGTCGTTCGCGTGCCAGGTCACTTACGCCGCGACGCAAGCGGACCTGAACAACGCCAACACCATCGTCCTGGCCGGCACCGCGACCGCGTCCGGACCCAACGTGCGCCCCTCTCCGCGCGGCCGCGCGCCGCGCGCGCCGCAGCTGCCGCCGCTGTGCGGCCGCCTCGGCTCCTCTCTGACGCCCACCCCGCGCCCCGTGCCCGCTCCCTCCCTCAGGGCGTGCTGACCGTCGGCCCCGTGCCCGACAGCGCCGAGTCGGTCCCCTCCATCCTCGCGACCGCGCAGCTGCTGCTCGAGAACACCGCCGAGACACCTGTCAATGCGGCTGGTGCGCGGGCGCTGCGCCGGCGCCGCTCGCGCGCGCGCGCGCGCCCCTGCCGCGCCGGTGCCCGCCGCGCCCCGCCGCGCCCCGCCGGCGCGCGGCGGCCGACCCCCCCCCCCACACACACACCTTCTCCCGCGCAGGCCCAGTCCGCTACGAGCTGACCGTCCGCAACACCGGCAACGTCGACCTCGCCCTGAGCAACCTGGTCCTCGCCTCGGACGGCACCGGCGCGGCGCCCGTCCTCGGCGGCTGCTCGCCCGCCGGCGCGCCCGGCGGCCTGCCCGCGTCGCTCGCCGTGGGCGCCTCTGTCACCTGCAACGTGACCTACGTCTTCACACTGCAGGACATCGGGTGCGCATGGCGGGCACATGCGCGCGCGTGCGCTGCCGCTGCGCCGCGCTGACCCGCGCCGCCCCCGTGCGCCGCGCGCAGCTCCGCCGACCAGAGCGTGACGGTGTCGGCCAACCTCACGACCGCGGGCGGCGGCGAGGCGCCCGAGCAGTCCTTTGACGACGCCATCCGCACGACCGCGCCCGAGGTGAAGCTGACCTTCACCGGCGTGGCGGCCGTGGACGGCGTGGAGGCCGGCAAGTATGATGCCGTCGGCGACGCCGTCACGCTGGCTGTTGAGCTCACCAACACGGGTGGGCGCCCTTGCTGTGACGCGGCACGGCGCGGGGCGCACAGGCGCGGGGCACCCGCGCCGGCCTGCTGCGGCAGCTCACGCCGCCGCGCCGCGCCGCGCCGCGGCAGGCAACGTCCTCGAGCTGCTCTCGCTCACGTCGGTGCGCGTCGGCGGGGAGCCGGTCACGATCGTTGGCTGCACCCCGTCCACGGCCGTGGCCCCCGGAGCCACCGTGTCGTGCACCACCGCGCCGTACGTGATCACCCAGGCCGACCTGGACGCGGGCAGCATCAGCGTCGTGGTCAACGGCCAGGCCACCAACACGGAGGTCCAGCAGACCACGGGCGCCAGCACCACCCTCGCGCTTCAGGCCCTGCCCTGGCCGGCGTGAGTGCACGGGCGGGCGGCTCGCTGGCCGCACGCGGGGCCGCACCGCGCCGCCACCCCGCCGCCGCCGGCCCGGCGGCTCACCCCTGCGACGCCGCCCGCCGCCACGCGCTCACCTCCCCGCCATCTCCCATCGATCGCGTGCGGCGCAGAGGCTCTCGCTGGCCAAGCGGGTCGTCAGCGGCAGCAACTTCTCGCGCCCCGGCAACGTGGTGGTCTTTGAGCTGGTAGCCAACAACACGGGCAACATCAAGTGCGCGCGGCCGGCGGCTGGCCCGCCGGGCGGGGCCTCCGCGCGCCCAGCGCTGAACCCCTCCCCTCCCTCTAAACCCTACTACTAACTGCCTCCTCTCGTCCTGCCTCTCAGGCTCTTTGGCGTGAAGATCACCGACCGACTCCATGATCCCTGACCTGACCGGCGCGGCGTGCGGCGAGAGCGCGGCGGGCGTGGACCTCGCCGTGGGCGCCACGCTCACGTGCGGCGGCAGCTACACGGTGGCGCAGGCCGACATCGACGCCGGCAGCATCGTCAACACCGGCAGCGTGTCCGGCTCGGAGCCGAGCTGGGCGCAGCCGCCCCGGCCCGAGGGCGGCGCCGAGGGCGGCGACGCCGGCCCCTCCGTGTTCGACACCGACAACGCAGTGGCCGCCGCCGCGCAGTCGCCCGCGCTGCAGCTGGAGAAGACCGCCAACACCACCACGCTCTCGGCGCCAGGTGCGCGCGCGCGCGCGCGCGCGCGCGCGTGCGCGGCCGCCCGCGCCTGCGTTGCCGCCCGCGCGCTCGGTGCCCGCGCCGCCGCCCATGCGCCCGCGTCGCTCCGCGCCGCCCGCCGCCGCGCGCAGGCGTCGTGTCCTACACCATCGTCGCGACCAACGTGGGCAACGTGGGCCTCACCAGCGTGGCGATCGCCGACCCGCGCGTGCCCAGCCTCGCCTGCACGCCCGCGCAGCCGGCCGCGCTCGCGCCTGGCGCGGTGCTGACGTGCACCGGGTCCATCACGTTTGACCAGGCGGCGATGGAGGGCGCCGCCGCGGGGCACATCAACACCGCGACCGCCACCAGCCCCACGCTGCCCGCGCCCGTCACGGCGGCCGAGACGGTGACCGCGACCTGCGCCACCGGGCTCGCGGTGTCGATGGTCTGCCCGACCTCCATCAGCGCGGGTGCGGCGCGCGCGTGCACTGCCAGGGGCTCGGGCGCCTGGCACCAGGGGCTCGAGCTTCAGCGAGGGCTGGCGGCGCTTCGCGGCTGCGCGCCGGGGGGCCCGCTCGCTCACGCACGGCCGCCCGCCGTCCGCCGCCCCCGCTGCCGCAGCCGGCCCGGTCGAGTGCGACGTCACGGTGACCAACAATGGCAACTGGCGCCTCACCGGCCTGACCGCCTCGCGCACGCTGACCGGCTGCAGCCTCGCCGGCGCGGCCGCGCCCGGCGGCAGCGTGAGCTGCAAGATCGCCACGACGGTCAGCGCCGCGGCGTTTGAGTCGGGCAGCCCGCTGTCGGTCGACCTCACCATCAGCGGCGCCGCGGCCGGCTGCTCCGTCGTCGCCGCGGCCACGTCGTTGACACCTGGCCAGACGGGCGACGTGACTCTGGAGCGGCCGGTCAGCCAGACTGTGACCATGGACGTGCGGCCGCAGGTGGACATTGCACTCACCTCCACCACCACGAGCATCTCTGCCGCCGCACCGGGTGCGCTTGCAGGGCTGACGCGGGCGTGCCCGCCGCGCGCCCCCGCGCTGGCGCTGCGCCGCGAGGCCCCGCGCCCACTCACGCGCGCCCCGCCGGCCGCGCCGCGCAGGGACGGTTGTTTACTCTGCGCTCGTGACCAACCCGGCCGGCGCCAACACCGCCTGGACCGCCTCATCGCCGCCCAGCCTCAACGTGGGCACCCTCGCGGCGGTGCCAATGACATGCGCCACCCTCGGCCCGCTGGCCCCCGGCGCGAGCGTGACGTGCACAGCCAGCGTCGCGCTGCCCGCGGGCATCTGCGGCGTGGGCGCGTCTGTCGGCGCGACCGTGGGCGTGTCGGTCGTGACGTCCGGCGGCAAGACGGCGAGCGACACCGACGCGCTCACCATTCCCTGCCAGGTGGGCGCGGCGGCGGCGGCGTCGCGCCTGCTGTGCTGGCCGCGGCAGCCCCGTGGCTGGGGCGCACGCTCAGCGTGCCGCGCCGCCAACCCTCGCCGCCCGCCGCACGCACGCACGCACGTGCCGCAGGTGGAGGCGGCGTGCGCGGGCAAGGGCGAGTGCCCGTCCGCCAGCGTGGCCCGCGCGTGGTTCCTGCAGCCCGGCAGCGTGGTCGCGACCTGCACCAACTGCGTCGGGCGCATGGCCATCAAGATTCCGTTCCTCAACGGCAAGTGCCAGAAGACGGCGCTCTCCTGGGTCGCCGCCGGCGTCACGGGCGCGGGCGCGACGTGCGCCAAGGTCGAGGGCATCGCCTACAGCCAGGACCTGGTGCTCGGCGGGCTCAAGAACGGCAACGAGGTCTTCCTTGCCCTGCACGACGGCTCGTTCAACAAGAACGAACCCGCGTTTGCCACCATCACCGCGGGGCCCTACGCCCTGCCCAAGGGCTGCCGGAGCAACAGCGCCATCCAGAATTGCGCGCCGTACGTGGTCGGCACGTTCAACGCCTGCCCCAGCACCTGCCCGCGCTGAGCGGGCGGGGTTGGAGGAGCACAATAAGCGGCGGCGCGCCGCCCGCGCGCTCCGCGGCGCGCCTGCCGGCGCCGCGTCGAGCCTGCGCGGGCGGTCGCGCGCGCAGCGCGCGCCTGCCGGGCGCGCGCGCGCGCCCGCCCCCGGACCTCGACCCCGCCGGCCGCGGCGTGGGCTTCAGAGCTTCACCGGTGTCTGGTCCAGTCTAGAAACGCACGGAAGCGACCGTGATGGGTGTCTCGTGGCTTGTTTCTCTTCTGTTCACTGCCCAGGGGCGCACGGCACGCGCCAGCCAGGCAGGCACACGGACGGCTCAGTAATAAAGCACCTTTTGTGCGTTTAGCAAACACAGTCAGGCACTTGACCCGGCGCTTTGCTCACTCTGCGTTGTTGTTGCGCACTGCGCACAGAGGGGTCTGGCCGGGCAGGGCTCTGCCCTGCCCCGCCGGCTCCGCCGCACACAGCCCGCAGTGCACCTGCGCGTCGTGGCCGAAACCCCGCCCCCGCACGCGGGCGCCGGCGCACTGCGAGCCTCACTGTCTCTTTTGTTTCTTTTGTCGGAGCGGCTGGTGCGCCTTCGGTCTAGGGTGGTTGCTTGGTCGGCTCGGCTCGGCTCGGCTGCGCACCCTCCCACCCCTGGCAGCCAGGCGTCACTGCACCGGCTGCAAGGTGCCCTGGTGTGGCGCTCCACTTCAGATGCTATTGTGGCTGGCGAATCGAAAAACGCAGGCGCAGGCTGCGCCTGCACGGAGCGTGGCGCTTTACGGCCGCCCCTCTTGATGATGTCACTTGCAGGCGCAACGGCACGCGCGCACGCACAAACAGGATGCGGGCAGGCCCGGTTGCTTTACCATGTTGCGGCGGGGCTGGGGTGCAGCTGCCAGCGCCCCCAACGCACGCGAGCGCGCGCCCCTGCGCTGTGCGGGCGCGTCGCCGAAACACCCATAAAACTGGCAGGCCGGCGGACGGCGAGCTCCCAGGGAGGCTAGGCAGGAAGGAGGAGGAGAAGGCCCTCATTTGGCGGTCAATCAACCAAAGGTGGCGGCGACCACCCTGAATAAGCTTGCGCACGCGCGGCGCGCAGCTGCCCCCATGCGCGCGCCGGCAGCTGCCTGCAGGCATCGTCATCATGTTGGCGCACCCCTCCCCCTTTGGTCAGCTGTTGTGGTACTTACTGTGTGCGTGCCGGTACATACTTCAGCATTACCAATCAATGTTTACGTATGGCCCCCCTGCACGCACCCCCTGCTCACGGCCCAGCACGCTCCCCCCACTCACAGCCGGCCTTATGCAATTGATCGGAAACGGAGTCGGGGGCTGCTCGTTCGCTGTTGGCGCATGGCGCGTGGCCGTGTGTGTGTGTGTGTGTGTGTGTGTGTGTGTGTGTGTGTGTGTGTGTGTGTGTGTGTGTGTGTGTGTGTGTGTGTGTGTGTGTGTGTGTGTGTGTGTGTGGTGTCCGAGGAAGGAAGAGGAAGGGTGTCAGGGGCAACGGGGGCACACGTGTGTGTTGTCTTGCGCGGCGGCAGAGCGGCTGAGGTACACGGACGTACGCGAGGCAACGCACGGGCCGCCACCCGCTCATGATTACCGACCGCGCAGCACCAGCGCAAGGCCGCCTAGCAGCTAGCAGCGCCGGCTAGGCCAGCGTGGCGTGCTTCACGTGCGCCGCCTCCTCGGCCAGCAGCTGCCGGTTGCTCAGCCCCGGGTCGCGGCCCGCCTGGAACCGCGCGTACACGGCCGCCAGCCGCGCGCGCTCCGCCGCGGGCAGCGACGGCCGCGCGCGCGACAGCGCGCGCCGCAGGTGGGCCGCGCCCACCTCGGGCACGCCGGCGGCGCCGCCGCCGCCGCCCGGGGGCTCGTCGCCGCCCCCGCCGGCGGCCTGCTGCGCCGCCGCTGCGGCGTCGAGCGCATCGTGCACCGCCAGCAGCTGCGCCTCGCTGAGGATGGCCGCGAGGTCGGCGCCGGTGAAGTGCGGCGTCGCCGCCGCGACCGCCGCCAGGTCGGCGCCGGCGCCGAGAGGCAGCCGCCGCGCCGCGGCGCGCAGGATGGCGAGCCGCTCCGCCGCGTCTGGCAGGCCGCACATGACCAGGCGGTCGAGCCGGCCTGTCGACAGCAACACGCAGGCGGCGGCGGCGGCGCGCGTGTGTGCGTGTGTGGGCGAGGGGCAGGCTGGCGCGGCGCGCACAGCACACAGTGCGGCGGGCGGCGCGGCGCGCGCGCGCGCGTTGTGCGCGCACCCGGGCGCAGCAGCGCGGCGTCGATGAGGTCCGGGCGGCTCGTGGCGGCGAGCACCGCGACGCCGCTCAGGCCCTCCACGCCGTCCAGCTCCGTGAGCAGCTGGTTCACCACGCTGCGCGCGCGGCGGCGGGGTCAGCGCCGCGCCGCCACGACGCGCGCCGCCCGCGCGCGCAGGCGCCACAGCCGCGGCGCGGCGCACCGGTCGGTGACGCCCGTGGAGTCGTGGCCGCGCGGCGGCGCGATGGCGTCAAACTCGTCGAAGAAGAGGACGCACGGCGCGGCGGCGGACGCGCGGGCGAAGAGCTCGCGCACCGCGGCCTCGCTCTGGCCGATGTACTTGTTCAGCAGCTCGGGGCCCTGACGCGCGCCGCCCGGCGGCGGGCAGGGGAGGCGCGGTGAGGCGGCCGAGGTGAGGCGGAGGCGGAGGCGGGCCAGGGGCGAGGCGGGCAGGGGGGAGGCGGGCAGGGCCAGCGCGAGTGCGCGCGCGCGCGGAGCGACAAGAGAGGAGGAAGGGGGAGGGGAGGGGCGGGCAGGGTGGCGGCGCACCTTGACCGAGATGAGCCGCGCCCCCGTGGCAGCGACCGCAGCGGCGACGACGTGCGTCTTGCCGCACCCGGGCGGCCCAAACAGCAGCAGGCCTGCGCCGCCGCGGCGGCGCGCGGTCGGCGTGCGGCGCGCGTGCGGCGCACGGCGGTGCACGGGCGGCGGAGCGCCTGCCGCGCACGGCGCGCGCGCGCGCGCGCGCGCGGGTGCCGCACCAGTGCGCAGGCGCAGCGGCGCCGCGGCGAGCAGCTGGCCATACTTTGCCGGCATGACCAGCGCCTCGTGCAGCGCAGCGACGGCGTCCGCGAGGCCGCCTGGGCGCGCGGCGCGGCGGCGCGGCGCGGCGGCGCGGCGCGGCGCGGCGCGGCGGTCGGCGGCGGTCGGCGGCGCGGCGGTCGGCGGCGGCGCGCCCCCAGCCCCGACGCCGCGCCGAGCGCCGCGGCTCACCGACGTCCTCCCAGCCCTGCAGGCCGCCGTCCTGCACCGCGGCGCCCTTGTGCTGCCCCGCGCGCCAGAACGCGACGGGCACAAAGCCCTCGAGCGCCTCAGCCAGGTCCTCGGCGCACACCTCCAGCCGCGGCGGCGGCGCCTGGCCGTCGACGCCGCACGCGCCGCCGCGCGCCACGCGGCGCGCGAGCGCGGCGTGCGCCGCCCGGTCGGCCACGAGCTGCAGGTCGCGAGCGTCGAAGCCCTCCAGCGCCTTGCCTGCGAGGGACGCGACGTCGCCGGCCGCGCCGCCATAGGCCAGGCCGCGCTCGCGCACCGCCGCGAGCAGGAGCGCGGCGCGCCCCGCCGCGCCAAAGGGCGGCGTCTTGACCTCGCAGTCGAGGCACCCCGCGCCGCGCAGCGCGGGCGGCAGCGCGGCGGGCGCGGCGCAGGCCGCCGCAAACGTGAGCGGGCGCGGCTGGCCGGCCGCCCAGCGCACGAGGTCGGCCAGCCACTCCGCCAGGCGCGTCGCGGTCGCGTGGTCCTGCGTGCGGCGCGCGCGGCGCGGACGCGTGCGGCTCGGGGACCCGCCGGCGGCGCCGCCGCTGCCGGGCCGCAGCGGGGCCAGGAGGGGAAGGGAGGGGCGCGGGGCGCGAGCGCGGGGCGCGGCCGCGCCTGCTCGACGCCGCCGGGCCCCTCTCCGCTCGCCGCCGGTGTGAGCAGGTCCAGGTCGTCCAGCAGCAGCAGCCCCGGGCAGCACGCGGCCGCCTCGGACGCGGCCGCCGCGAGCACGCCGGCCGCGGCCTCAAAGCCGAGTCCGGCCAGGCTCTTGCAGGACACCTGGCGGCGGCGGGAGTGGCGGCGGCGGCAGGCAGGGAGGCACAGGGAGGCAGGACCGCAGCGGTGAGAGCTCGGCGCGTGGCCGGCGCGGCCGCGCCGGGGCCGACGCGCCAGCGAGCTGCGCCGCCGCACCCGCAGGACGTGCGCGCCGTGCTGCTCCGCCGCCGCCTGGCCCAGCAGCTGCAGCAGCCAGCCGCGCCCGCCGTCGCTGCTGCCGGCGAGCAGCACGCCGCCGGGCAGGGGCAGCTCCGCCGCCTGCCACGCCTGCCACGCGGGCAGGCTGAGGCGCGGGCCAAGGCGGCGCAGGCAGGACTGCAGCGCGGGCGCAAGCCAGGGGAAGTCAGCAGGGTCAAGGTGCTGCTGCCGCTGGCCGCCGGCGCCGCCGGCGCCGCCGCCGACGAGCGCCACGTGCGCGCCGTGCTCCGCCGCCACCCGGGAGGCCAGCACGGCCGTCGCGCCCCCCTCGTACGACAGGCTGCCCGCGGCGTGCACGTGCAGCTGCGCGTCGCCGCCGCCGCCCGCCGCGCCGGCCGCCAGCAGGCCGCACGGCAGCGCGGCGCCGCCGGCCTGCGGCTGGCCGTGCGGCACCAGCAGCAGGAGGTGGTCTGAGTCGTGCTGGTGCTGCCGCGCGCCGGCACCGCCGTGCTCTGCCGCGCCCGCGGGCTGCTCCTGCTGCGCGGCCGCCGCCGCTGACGGCGGGCCATCGTGCAGCTGAAAGTGTACCAGCAGCGGCCCACTGCAGGGCAGCGCCGCCGGCGCGGCGCCGGCTGCCGGCGCCGCGGACGCGAGCCCCAGCGCCTGCAGGCGCAGCCACGCGTGCATCGCCGCAGCGAGCACCTCCGGCTGCTGCAGCACGCTCGGCGCCGGCGGCGCGTCCGCGAGGGCGCCCGCCGCCGCCGTCGGCGTGCGCGGCGGCGTGGCCGCGCCGCCGGGCGGCTCCTGCCCCGGCTGCGACTGCCGCTGCTCCTGCCGCCGCTGCTGCGGCCTGGCCGCGGCCAGCAGGCGCAGCGGCCTGTTGAGCCAGTCGGCGACCACCTCCTGCACCAGCCCCAGGCCGGTGAAGCTCTCCCGCGGCGACGCCGCGTGCTGCGAGCGCAGCGCCGCGCCGCCGTCGCCCCCGGCCGCGCCGCGCTCGCCGCCGTCGTCCGGCAGCTCCTCAATCTCACTGCTGATCGGCGCGCCCGCTCTGGCAGCTGGCGGCGCGAGCGTGCTGCCGCCGCCGCCGCCGCCGCTGCTGCCCCGCGCACCGCCGCACGATGCGGCCGCCGACGCCACAGCGCTGCCCAGCCCTGCCGAGCCCGCGGCGCCGCCCGCCGCGGAGCCCGGCAGCAGCGGGTGCAGCACAAAGCCCGGCAGCTGCTGCAGCTGCGCCGCGGCCTGCAGGGGCTGCAGCTGCACGTACTCGCGCGCGGCGACGCCCAGGCAGCGCTGCAGCGGCGGCGCGAGCGCCACGTGACCCCATGGCACACCCTCGTCCAGCGCCAGCGCGAGCACCAGGGACTGCAGCGGCAGCACGCCAGCGCCGCCGCCGCCGCCAACGCCGTACAGTCGCACCAGACCGCCGGGCAGAAGCTCCATGTCACGCGCCGTCGCAGGGCTCACATGCACGGCGGTGGTGCACCACGACCGCACCATCGCCGCACCAGGCGGCGCGCCACCGGCGCCGGAGCCGTTGGGCGCGCCGCCGGCGCCGCCGTTGGGGCGCGGGCCGGCGGGGGCGGCCCCAGCCGGCTCCTGCAGCGCGGCGGTGTCCAGCAGGTGCTGGTCGCGCGCATCCTCGACCCGCAGCCACACCGGCTCGGGCTGCTGCTGCTGCTGCTGCTGCTGCTGCTGCTGCTGCTGGGGCGGCACCGCTGCGCCCGCCTGCTGGTGGCTGCCGCCCGGCGCGGCGCGGGGCTTGGGCGCCACGTGCAGCTCTGTGCCCTGCGCGAGCCGCACGACGTGCCGCATCACCAGCGCGCCGCCGTCGCCCGCCCCCGCGCCGTGCGTGACGCCCGTGACGCGCAGCATGACGCGCGCCTGGCGCGCCCACATCGGGAAGGGCTGGCCGACGCACACCACGCCCGCCTGCGGCGGCGGCGGCGCGCGGCGGCGGCGGCGGCGGCGGCGGCGACGGCGCGCGGCGTGGGCGTGCGCCCGTGCGCAGCTAGCTGGCGTGCGAGGCGCAGCGCGGGGCGACGCGCGCGCGCCTGGCCCAGCAGCATATCCTCCAGCAGCCCCGCGTTGAGCTCCACCACCTCCCAGTCCGCGGGGCCGGCCGGCTCCACCGCGACCGCGGCGGCCTCCGCCAGGCGCGGCAGCACCTCCACGGCGACCTCTGCGGCCGGGGCGGCGCAGCGGCTGCTGCGTGAGCGCACGCACGCGCATGCGCGCCGCCGGCGTGCACACCGCGCCCGCCGCGCCGGGCGCGGCGTCGGCGTCGGCGGCGCGCACCCGCGCCCGCGGGCAGCGCCAGCGCCGACGCGAGGCCCGCCGCCAGCTCCAGCGTGCCGGGCACCGCCGAGAGCGCGCCCGCCCAGGCCACGTACCGCGGCGGCTGCGGCGGCCCGCCGCGCAGGCCTGCGGCGCGCGCGGGGGCGGCGCGTGCGGCGCGCCGCGCCGCGTGCACGCAGCGCGCTGTGCTGGCGCGGCAACCGCCGCCCCTCGCGCTCGCCCCTCGCGCGCCGGCCCGCCCGCGCCCGCACCCGGCGGCTGCTGCACGGTGAGCCGGAGGGCCAGGGGCAGGCCCAGGCCCGCGTCCAGCAGGCTGTTCACCAGCGGCGCCGGCAGCGCGACCCACGAGTGCTGCGCCGGCACCAGCGCCACGCGGGCGCGCTGCAGCCTGCGGTCGGAGGGCGCGCGTGAGTTCAGGCGCTGCGGTGGAGCACGGCGGGAGCGCGCTGCGGGCCGCCCAGCTCGCCTGCCGGCGCCGCTGCCCGCTGCCATCGACTCCACCAGCTCCATGCCGGCGCCCGAGGGCCCCAGCGGAGCACAAGAGTGAACGTCAGGCGGGATGCATCGTCAAACCGCGTGTCGGCCGGCTTGCAGCGCGGGGAAGCCGCTTGCGCCGCCGCGCCGCTGCTGCCGCTTCCGGCTGCCGCTGCCGGCGCCGCCGCCGCCGACGAGGACTGTGTGCGAGGGCGGTCTTGCCGCCTCCAGGCTGGGGTTGAGCGGTGGCACCCGTCGCCGGGCGGCGCCGGGGGGCTTCGGGCACGCCGCGGTTTGGCCAAACCGCGCTTCGACGCGCGGCGCGCGGCGCAGAGAATAACTCGGTGGCGGCCCGCGCCGCACAGCCAGCGGCTCACACGGCTCAGCGCTCGCCCAGCACGCGCGCCGTCGCCGCGCTAGGCTCGGCCGCCGACAGGTCTGCCGGCGCGGGGCTCGGCGGCGCGCAGGCGATGTAGAGGGGGAAGGACACGCGCGCCCGGTCGAGCACGCGCCCGCCCGCCCGCACGGTCGCGATCGCCGGGATCTGCGGAGGCGCCGCGCGCCAACGGGGCCGCGTGAGCGGGCGCACGAGCAAGCGCGCGCGGCGTGCGGCCGGCAAGCCAGCGCCGCACCAGATTCATTGAGGCACACTCTACCGCCTCAAAAGGGCCAAACGTCGCCTGCAGGCCGAAGCTCGTCGCCGCGCACACGACGCGCCGCCCCGCGTCCGCGCCGGGCGCGGCGCTTGCGTTGCCCGGACGTGTGATGGGCGGCGCCAGCCCAGGGGCCAGCGCCAGCCCCGGCGGCGGCGCCGCGCCAGTTGGCGCCAGCTTGGGCGTCAGCGAGCCGCGCCGGGGGAAGCTGATCGCCACCTCCGCGCAGCCGGCGCCGCCACCGCCTCCCCCTCCGGGCGTGAGCCGCGCCGGCTCGCTGCTGACCGCGCCGGCGTCGGTCAGCGCCGAGGCGACGACGAGGCCCGCCCCGCCGCCAGGCGGGGCTGCCGCGACAAAGGAGCACTCCAGCGAGCCGCCGGCCGGCAGCGTGAGTGGGAGCGGCCGCGGGCAGCTCCAGTTGCCCGGCCCCGCCGCCGCGGCGCCGCCGCTCGCCCGCACGGCGAGCGACTGCACGGCGACGGGCGCGGCGCCGGCGTTTGACAGCGTGACGCGGCCGGTCAACACCGAGCGCGCCGTGACGTTGACTGTGTAGAGGACCGAGGCGAGGGCCTGCAGGCCCGTGAGCGACACGCCACGCGGCGGCGCGTCGTGCGCGAGCGCGACCGCCCAGCCGCGCGCGGCCGGCGACGCCGACACGTTGCTCAGGCTGAGGCGCAGCCCCGCAGCCATGAACTGCGACGGCTGGCCCGGCGCCGTGGCGTTGGCGGCGGGCAGCGGGCTGACCGGCGGCGTGCCGCCGCCGAGGCCCCGGCCCGGGACCGCGCCAGTGCTCCCACCACCACCACCGTAGCCGCCGCCGGTGCCGGGCTGCACGCCGTAGCCGCCGCCGGTGCTGGGCTGCACGCCATAGCCGCCGCCGGTGCTGGGCTGCGCGCCATAGCCGCCGCCGGTGCCGGGCTGCACGCCGTAGCCCCCGCCACCGCCGACGCCATAAAAGCCTCGGCCGCCCGGCGCGACGTAGCCGCCGCCGGGGCCCGGGCCGTAGCCGTAGCCGCCTCGGGCCAGGCCGCCAGGTGAGATGTAGCCAGGCACAAAGGGCCGGCCAGTCGCCGCGCCGCTCGGGTCGCGCGGGCCGAGGGCCGGCGGCTGCGCCGGCGGCACGGCGGGCGCAGGCGCAGGGGCGGGGGCGGGCGCGGGCGGGGGGCCGGCGTTGCTGCCGCTGCAGCCCATCACGACGGACACCGAGGCCGAGCCCTGCGCCCCGGTGCCGCCGCCGATGGGCCGCGCCACCGCGTTGGTCTCGATGGTCACGCTCCCGCCGCACGCGGTGGACCCGGCGGGCGCAGGGGGCACCAGCGCGCCGGAATAGCTCCACTCCCACGAGTCACAGATCGTCTCCTGCTGCGGCAGCCCCGTGAGCTGCGGCGCCCAGCCCCCGGCGCTCCCGGTCGTCGTCGCAACGTCGCTGAAGGCGACGCAGCCGCCGATGTCCCTGGCGGCCGAGCGGCGGGGCGGGCCGTGAGAGGGGGAGGGGGGGGGGTGCGCTGGCGGCTCACGCGGCAGGCAGCCCTTCCCACCCAGTCCCCCACACCACTGCTGCGTCGGGCTGGCAAAGTTGATCGGAGCCGAGGCGCTCAGCGTGATGCCGCCGCCCACGCCCGCGCCGGCGGCCGACGACGCGACCTCGGCCGCGATCGTGCCTTGGACGGGCGCCCCGCTGCCGGCGGAGACGTTGAAAGCGCAGTCAACCTGCGCGCCCGGCGCGAGCGCGGCCCCGCCGCCGCCGCCCGGCCCAGACGGCGCCTCCAGCAGCGCGCCGCGGCCAAAGCTGCTGCCGCCGATGCAGTTGACCGGCAGCGTGCCAGCCTGGCCCGTCTGCCCAACCAGACGCACCCCGGCGATGGCCAGCGGCATCTTGCTGTGGTTGGTGAGCCGCACGATCCCCGAGAGCCAGTACGACCCCGCCTGCCGCGTGCGCTGCAGCTGCACCAGGAACGCAGGGCTGGCGCCGTCCCCTGGCGCCACCTGGATCTGCGAGGCCACGGCGCGCTTGCTGAGCGTCCAGGCCCAGCTCACGGCTGCCCAGGTCTGCAGGTTGAGCAGCGCGACCGACGGCTGCAGCGCCGACTCGCAGCCCTGCACGTTGACGCTCGCCGACACCGACTTGGTGAGCGGCGCGGGCGTGCCGCCGTCGGGTCCCTCCGGCAGCAGTGTGGCAGCATAGTCAAGCTGCCGCGGCGGCGCAGGGCGGGGCGGCGCGGGTCAGGGGGGCGGGGCGCACGCGCGCCGCTCAACGCGCTTGGCGCCGCGCGCCAGCTGCCCTCCCTCTGCCCCCCCCCCTCCTTAAAGGGTCAAGACCGGTGCAGCTCACAGTGACGGGCGTGCCGGGGCAGGCGCCGAGCTTGCCGAGGACCAGGCGGAAGCTGAAGCTGCGCGACCCGTCGAGCGTCGTGCCCGGCGGCCCCGCCGGCGGCTTGGCGCCGGGCGGCTCCGCGCGGATCGCGCCGGCGCCACCGCCGCCGCCCGGCAGCGCGACCGCGCCGGGGGTGATCGTGTCGTAGATCACGGCCTTCGCGCCGGTGCTGAGCACGACGGGGGCGTCGTACGACGCGGACGCGCTGGCCGTTCGCTGCGCGCCGCCCCCCGAGCCGCCGGGGCTCGAAAACGCCACCACCGCCTCGACGCTGCCCGGTGCGGCGCCGGCCAGCGAGATGTTAAAGGCGCAGCTCGTCGTCGCGCCCGGGGCGAGCGTGGCGGCGCAGTCGCTCAGCGCCTGCCGCGCGCCGCCCGCTGCAACGGACACGCCGGTGATGTCGGCTCCGGCGCCGCCTGTGTTGCGGACCGTCACGGCGCCGGCGACAAACGCTGAGCGCGTGCCCTCGCTGCGCGTGGCCGTCACTTCGAACGGGATTGGCAGGTCGGCGTCGGGCGCGGTGGCAAGGCTGCCGCCTCCGGTCACCTCCAGGGCCCACGTGAAGGTGGTTGAGGCACCGCTGCTGATGCTGCCCACCGCAGCCTGCAGCGCCGCCTCGTTGCCAGGTGGTGGCGACGACAAGGGCTCTGGCTGCGGCGCTGGCGCCGGCGAGGCGGGCCCCGCCACGGGCTCAACTGGGTGCTGCGACCTGGCGGCCATGGGCTGCTGCGCCGGCTCGCTTCTGCTGCCCGTTGACATCAGGGACGCTGCCTGATCGGCCGTGGGCGGCACACCTGGCTGTGCTGGCGGCTCGGCTGCAGGCGACGGCTCTGGTGCAGCCGCCGGCATTGGCTGCTCGGCTGCCGGCGACGGCTCCTGTGCAGCCGCCGGCATTGGCTGCTCGGCTGCCGGCGACGGCTCCTGTGCAGCCGCCGGCATTGGCTGCTCGGCTGCCGGTGACGGCTCCGGTGCAGCCGCCGGCGCTGGCTGCTCGGCTGCCGGCGACGGCTCCGGTGCAGCCGCCGGCATTGGCTGCTCGGCTGCCGGCGACGGCTCCTGTGCAGCCGCCGGCATTGGCTGCTCGGCTGCCGGTGACGGCTCCGGTGCAGCCGCCGGCGCTGGCTGCTCGGCTGCCGGCGACGGCTCCGGTGCAGCCGCCGGCATTGGCTGCTCGGCTGCCGGCGACGGCTCCTGTGCAGCCGCCGGCATTGGCTGCTCGGCTGCAGGTTGCAGCTCTGGCGCAGCCGCCGGAGCTGGCTGCTCGGCTGCAGGCGGCAGCACTGGCGCAGCCACCGGCGTTGGCTGCTCGGCTGCAGGTGGCAGCAATGGTGCAGCCGCCGGATCTGGCTGCTCAGCTGCAGGAGGCGGCTGCGATGCGGCCGCCTGCGCTGGCTGCTCGGCCGCAGGCGGCAGCTCTGGCGCAGCTCCCTGTGCTGGCTGCTCGGCTGCAGGCGGCAGCTCCGGTCCAGCTGCCTGCGCTAGCTGTGCTGGAGGGATCTCGCATGCTGCACCGCTCCAGCCGTCTGAGCACACGCAGGTGCCGCCGCTGCAGCTGCCCTGACCGCAGCTCTTGCCCGCGCAGGGGTCTGGGGCTGCGGCGTGCGCGTGGCAGCGGCGAATGATCAGCGGGCAGGCAGGCGGGCCGCGACCAGGGCTGTCACGTGCAGCTGGCGCGCACACACCTGTCTCACACGCTGCACCGCTCCAGCCGTCTGAGCACACGCAGGTGCCGCCGCTGCAGCTGCCCTGACCGCAGCTCTTGCCCGCGCAGGGGTCTGGGGCTGCGGCGTGCGCGTGGCAGCGGCGAATGATCAGCGGGCAGGCAGGCGGGCCGCGACCAGGGCTGTCACGTGCAGCTGGCGCGCACACACCTGTCTCACACGCTGCACCGCTCCAGCCGTCTGAGCACACGCAGGTGCCGCCGCTGCAGCTGCCCTGACCGCAGCTCTTGCCCGCGCAGGGGTCTGGGGCTGCGGCGTGCGCGTGGCAGCGGCGAATGATCAGCGGGCAGGCAGGCGGGCCGCGACCAGGGCTGTCACGTGCAGCTGGCGCGCACACACCTGTCTCACACGCTGCACCGCTCCAGCCGTCTGAGCACACGCAGGTGCCGCCGCTGCAGCTGCCCTGACCGCAGCTCTTGCCCGCGCAGGGGTCTGGGGCTGCGGCGTGCGCGCCGCAGCGGCGAATGATCAGCGGGCAGGCAGGCGGGCCGCGACCAGGGCTGTCACGTGCAGCTGGCGCGCACACACCTGTCTCACACGCTGCACCGCTCCAGCCGTCTGAGCACACGCAGGTGCCGCCGCTGCAGCTGCCCTGACCGCAGCTCTTGCCCGCGCAGGGGTCTGGGGCTGCGGCGTGCGCGCCGCAGCGGCGAATGATCAGCGGGCAGGCAGGCGGGCCGCGACCAGGGCTGTCACGTGCAGCTGGCGCGCACGCACCTGTTTCACACGCTGCACCGCTCCAGCCGTCTGAGCACACGCAGGTGCCGCCGCTGCAGCTGCCCTGACCGCAGCTCTTGCCCGCGCAGGGGTCTGGGGCTGCGGCGTGCGCGCCGCAGCGGCGAATGATCAGCGGGCAGGCAGGCGGGCCGCGACCAGGGCTGTCACGTGCAGCTGGCGCGCACACACCTGTCTCACACGCTGCACCGCTCCAGCCGTCTGAGCACACGCAGGTGCCGCCGCTGCAGCTGCCCTGACCGCAGCTCTTGCCCGCGCAGGGGTCTGGGGCTGCGGCGTGCGCGCCGCAGCGGCGAATGATCAGCGGGCAGGCAGGCGGGCCGCGACCAGGGCTGTCACGTGCAGCTGGCGCGCACACACCTGTCTCACACGCTGCACCGCTCCAGCCGTCTGAGCACACGCAGGTGCCGCCGCTGCAGCTGCCCTGACCGCAGCTCTTGCCCGCGCAGGGGTCTGGGGCTGCGGCAAGTGCAGCGGCGGCGGTCGCGGGTGAGCTGTCGGGCACGCTGCCTCGCTGGCCAAGGGCTGCGCACGGCACTCACGCAGGTCGCACGCCGCGCCGGTCCAGCCGTCGGCGCACACGCAGGTGCCGCCAGAGCAGCTACCCTGGCCGCAATATTTTCCCAAGCACGGGTCGGGCGGCGGCTGGGACGGCTCGGGGAGGGCTGCTTCCTGCAGCAGCAGCCGCGCCCCGCGTGATGCCGTGGCTGGGCGCCCGCCGCTGGCGAGGAGTGCTAACAAAAGCCACAGCGCCACCGCTGGGCGCGCCATCATGGCGGCGCAGCCGCCAGAGCTCCGGTTTGGAACCACCGCCGCTGCTGTTATCGGCGAGGCGGTGTGCAGCAACCTGATTAGCGCTCAGCTCAGCTCGCTCCGTCAGCGCATCGAAATTTACCACGCAAAAGGGCGCGAGGGACGCCTGCACGAAACGTTGCGCCGCAACAGTCGACCGAAGCTGCCCAACGCTCACGAGCGCCGGCAGGCGCACCTGCAGCTGCCAGAAACGGCCGCCTCCAGCGCCCAGTCCTTGAGGTACGCGGACAGAACGTGGAGGTGGTCCTGCGCGTGCGCGCGGGTCAGCCCGCGCCAGGCTCGAGCCTCGGAGCGCGTGCGGCCACCCCGCAGACGCCGGCCCGGGCGGCACCAACCTGCACGAAGTCGGCGATGGCCAGCTTGCGCAGCAGGCCCGGGTCGGCGGCAGGGCGCAGCGCGGCGCCCTCGCCCCACGCCAGGCCCGGCGGCGCGGCGCCCTCGCCCCACGCCAGGCCCGGCGGCGCCGTCGCCAGCTGCACGAGCGTCCCGGCCATGTCCGCCATGGCCATGTGTGCGCTGGACTGCAGGAAGCCCCCCGCGCCGCGCTGCGCGGCGAGCAAGCCGGCCGCGTAGCTCGCCGCCAGCGGAGACCCGCCGGCCAGGCCGCCGCCGGCGCCCAGCAGCGACGCCGACGCGGGGCGGCCGCCGCCGAACTGCGCCGCGCGGTCGGGGCTAGCTGGCGCACTCACCGGCTGCCAGGGCTTGGCGCCGGCGGCGCCGGGGCCCGCTGCAAAGGGGCTGGCCGCGAGCGCGCGGCTCGTGCGCACGCCGCAGAGCGCGCCCGCGGCGAGCAGGTCGCCGTTGTGTGCCAGGAAGCTGTTGTTCCGCAGCGACAGACCGGCGGGGCTGCCCGGCTCGCCAAACGGGCTGACGCAGCTCACACGCGGGGGCTCGTAGGGGCTCGCGCGCCCGCCGCAGCGGGGCTCGGCCGCGCCGCAGCCGCCGCCGCCGCCGCCGCAGCAGCTGCCCGCGTCCTGGGCGCGCAGCCAGGCCTCCATGGCGGTCAGCTGCAGCCAGCGCACCTCCTGCAGCAGCTCGCGCCGCTCCTCCGCGCCGCGCGGCGGCAGCGCAGCCCAGCCATCGCGGAGCCAGGCGAGTATCGTGGCAAAGTGCTTCGGGTCCCTGGGGCGCGGCCGGCAGGGCGACGGCGCGGGCGGCGGCAGTCGGCGGCCGCGCGCGCCGCGCGTGCCCGCGGCGGCGAGCAGAGCAGGGCGGCGGCCCGCGCGTGCTCGGCGCGCGCACCGCTCCAGGAAGATGGCGCCGTCGGCGTCGCGCGCGGCGGGCAGCACGCCGCGCACGAGCAGCGCGAGGCGCGACGACGGCTCCCGCAGCGCCGTGTCGCGGGCGGCCGTGAAGACCTGTCCCCCGACGTTGAAGCGCACGAAGCCGGGCGGCGGCGACGCAGGCATTGCGAAGGACGAGCCCCACATTGCTGGGCGCGCTGAGCGGCGCAGCAGCGCGGTCACTCGCGGCGGCGCGCGGCGGCGCGCGCGCTGGTGCTGGTGCTGCTCTGCACTGAAACTGAGGGGGAGCGTGTGTAGAGCGCCGCGGGGAAGCTTTCGGAGCGGCGGGGCGCGGCGCTTCAGCGGACCGCCGCTACAGGCGCGCCGCACCGACAATCTCTCGCCCGGCGGCGCGCGCCGGCGCCGCCACAGCGCCCCGCCCCACCTGCCAGCCAGTCGCAGCGCCCAGCCCCACGGCCAGCGCACTGCACGCGGGGGCACACAAGCGCGATGCTGCTCTCGCCCTCGCCGCGCCTGGCGGGCCTGCGCCCGCTCGCCGACCGGCGCGCCGACCGGCGCGCCGGCGGGGCGCTCGGGGCAGCAGCTGCGCGGCCGAGCGCCGCGGGCGGGCGGCCGCTGGCGCTGCGCGTGCGCGCCTCGCCAGAGGAGGAGGGCGCGGGGCCGTCTGGCGCGCAGGTGGGGCGCCCGGGCGCGGCAGGGCCCCACGCCCGCAGGGCCCGCAGGGCCCGCTGCCGCACGCGGACTGGCGGCCCGCATGCCGGCGCCGACGGCCGGCCGCGACACGGCGGGCGTTGCAGCGCTCGCCGCTGCTGCTGCCGCCGGCGGCGCGCGCCGCGCCGCCCACGCGGTCGCCGCCGCCGCCGCCGCGTCCCCCGCGCACACGCAGACGACGGCGCCGCCGCAGCAGCCGCAGCAGCCGCCGGGCGAGGAGGAGCCGATCTGGGTGCGCCGCGAGCGCGAGCGCGAGGCCGCGGCGGGCCGCAAGGGCGAGCTGCCCTGGCCGCTCTACCTGCTCCTGTCCTGCTTCGTGGCCATCGCCTCGGTGCGGCGCGCGGCACGCGGCGCGGCGACCCGGGCGCCAGCGCGCGGCGGCGCGGGCTCGTCCGGCGCCCGCGGCCGAGCCGACCGACGCCCCCCGCGCCGCACCGCGCGCGCCGCACCAGGTGGGGTCTGTGTTTGAGTACTTTGGCGGCAACCCAGTGTTTGGCGTCATCCAGCCCGACAGCCCGCTCTGGGCGCCCGTGCTGGGGCTCTTTGCATTCACCGGCCTGCCGACCGCGGGTGCGGGGGTCTCACGCGCGGCGCCGCGCGCTGCGCGGCGCCGCGCGCCGCGCGACCACAGCCGCGCCGCGCCGCCGCCGCGCCGCGCCGACGCGCACCCGCCTCGCCCGCCGCATGCGATGCTCCCGCCGCCGCCCGCACATCAGCGTTCCTCTTCCTGAAGGGCGTGAACGCCGCGAACGAGGCGGCCGAGCAGCAAGACCGCATGGACGGGTACATCAAGTAGCGGACGCTGCGGGGGCAGCGGCGGCAGCGTTGGGGGCGCAGCGTGGGGCGGATCGTCGCCGGGCAAAGCGGCCGCGCGGCGCGGGGGTTTTGCTGTGCAGGAGCGGGCGCGAGACACTGACAGCGCGCGCGCTGGATTTTTCTTTCGCGCGTCGAGCGGCAAGCGCGCGCGCGTCAAGCCACGGCCGGGACCAGTGGCGGCCGGATTGTGAGGTGACCGGCGCGGCGGCGCTGTGTGCCGCTGCGCGTCGAGCTGCACACGACCAGGGCGAGAGAGAGCTGCAACGCACCAGCGGCCGCGCGCAGCCCCAAGCAGCTGACCAGCCGCGCAGCGGCGGCACGCGGCGGCGCAGACGCTCGCCGCCGGGTGGTTGGAGCGGTGCAGGGCGTGTGTCAGCGCGGGCGGGTGTGTTACGGCCGCTGCGCACTTGCGCCCTCGCCATCTGCGCTGCTCCTGCCCACGCTCGCAGGCGCGCCGCCCCAGACCCCGCCGCGCCGCTCCCTGACGCAGTCAGACCTCCGCGACCACGCCGGCGCCGCCCAATTCGCCGCCGCCGCAGCCCGGCCACACACGCCGCGCCGCCGACAGCCACGCGCTGCTCGCCGCGCCTCGCCGCCGCTCTCACCATGCAGTCTGCGCCGCGCGCGTCGCCGCAGCGGCCCGCAGCTCCCTCGCACGCGCGACCGGCGCGGCTCGCGCGTGGCGTCTGCCCCTGCCCCTGGCAGCGGCCACAGCAGCAGCAGCCGGCGGCGCCGCCGGCGGTGCCGCGCGCGGCGCCGGAGGCGCGCCCCGCGAGCCCGGCCGCCGTGCCGCAGCCGTTGCCGTCGTCGCCGCCCCCGCCGCCGGCCGCGCCGCCGCTGCCGCCGCCGGGCCGGAGCTTTTTCGGTGCGCGCCGGGGGGTCGGCCGCGCCGCCGGCCGGCCCGCGCCCCTGCGGCTCACCCCGCCGCCCGCGCCGTGCGTGCGCCCGCCTCCTCTCTCAGACGTGATGAAATTCAACGGCCCAGGCGAGCGAGCAGCTCGGCGGGGAGGGGCCAGCGAGGCGCTCGCGCCGCCCACACACGCCGCGCCGCGCCGCGCCCGCGCGCCGCGCTGCGCAGCCCAGTGCGCCGCGCCGCACCGTGCCGCGCCGCGCCGCCGCCGCGGTGCCGCAGGCCCCGAGCTCATCCAGTCGAGGCTGGCGATGGTCGGCATCCTCGCGGCCGCGCGGCGCGAGGCCGTCACGGGCGCGCCGCTCGCCGCGCAGCTCGCCGACACGCCGCCGGCGGTGTGGGCGGCGCTCGGGCTCATCGTCTACGCCTCGCTCGTCCCCATGCTCAAGGGCGCGCGGCACGAGGCGTTCGGTGCGTGTCCGCCGCGCGGGGGCGCGGCGCGGCGCGGCGCGGCGCGGCGCGGCGCGGCGGCGCGGGCCGACGAGCCGCGCGGCGCCGCACGCGAGGAGCCCGACCCCCCGCCGCCGCCGCCGCCGCGGGCGCCGCCGCGGGCGCAGGTGTGTTTTCGCCGCGAGCAGAGTTAACCAACGGGCGCGCGGCGATGCTGGGATTCGCCGTCCTCGCCGCGCTGGAGTGGCGCGCGGGCGTGCCCTTCTTCTGAGCCGCGGCGGTGCAGCAGCTGGCGGCTTTTTCTTTGGTTTCTGCTCGTGGCCCGGTTGCGGCGGCTGCGGCGGCAGCGGCAGCAGCAGCACGAGCAGCAGCACGAGCAGCGAGCGCCGCAGCCAGGTAACCAGCCTCGCTTCCTGCGATGCATTTACACGGCCGCCCGCGCCGCCGCGAGCGCCGCGCCGCCGCACCAAGCCTGATGTGTGAAGGCTCTGGCGCCGCGCTCAACGAGTGCCGTGCCCAACCCGGAGCGCGGCCCCAGACGCCGCTCGCAATGCCCCTCCGCCCCCCGCCCTCAGTTTGGCCAAGGTCACTCCAACGCCCGCGGGAGGCACCCCCGCACGGGCCTCCCCTCCCGCCGGGCTGCCTGTATGTGTTGTCTGTACAACATGCGCGACCGCCCGCGGCGCCAGCGCCGCGCCCGCTGCGGGCGCGCCCGCCGCGCCGCGCGCCCGCCGCGGCCGCCGCTGCCCCGCGCCAGCCCCGGCGCCCCGCGGCCCCGCACGCCCCGCCGCCTCACAGCCCGCGGCCGCCGTAGCGCTCCTTGATAATGGAGCCGAAGCGCTCGCCGCCGCCGCCGCCGCCGCTCGCGTGCGCGCCGTTGCCGTTGCCGTTGCCGCTGCCGCCGTTGCCGCCCTCGCGCTGCGCGATGTACGCGGCAAAGCGCCCGCCCTCGCCGCCCGCGCCGCCGCTGCCGCCGCCGCCCGCGCCGGAGCCCTCGCGGCTCTGGATGTAGGCGCTGAACCGCCCGCCGCCGCCCTCGCCGCCGCCGCCGCCGCGGCTCTGCTGCCAGGGGTGCTGCTGCTGCTGCTGCTGCTGGTCCTCCTCCCGCATGTACCCCACGAGCGTGCGCGACGGCGCGAGCACCTGCGCGGCGGCGGGCGGGCGGCGCGAGCGTGAGCGCGGCGGCCGCGGCGGCGGCGCGCACGACCTGCTCTGGCCTGGCGCCAGCAGGCGCGCGAGAGCAGGCCGAGCCCTCGGCCCTACACCCCTCGGCCCTAAACCCTGGCTCGCCTGGAAGTACTGGTCGCGCTCGTGGAACTTGCCGCCCTCCTCGTCCGCCGCGGGCGTGGTGAAGTGCTCGCCGTCCCAGTGGATGCGGCCCGCGCCGCCAAAGTGCCACGCGTCGCTGTCGAGCGCGACCTTGTACTTGCCTGGTGGCGGCGGGCGCGGCGGCGGCGGGCGCGGCGCGGTCGGCGGCGCGGGCGGCGCCTGCGCGGCGCGCGCGCCGCGGCCGGGCCTCCTCCCCCAGCCCGCGGCCGCGCTGCGGCAGACGCCTGCCCCCGCGGCGGGGGCGTCTGGGCGTGCTCAGGGCCTCACCCGGCTCGGGCGCGGGGACCTTGAGCCCCTCGTAGTCCTCGTGGGGGTGGAAGTTGAACACAAACACCAGCGGCCCGCGCTCCGCGACGAGCACCTGCGCGCACGCGCAGCGGACGACGCCGCGGCGCCGCGGGCGGCGCGTGTGGGCGGCCGCCAGGCGCCCGGCTCCAGCCCCGCCACTCCGCCGCGCGCGCGTTCGAACCGGGTTTTGAACCGCGTTTGAACCGCGTTTGAAGCGCGCCCGCACCTGCTTCTCCTGGTCGATCGTGGTGACCCACTGGCGCTGGCTGGTCATGAAGCCGGTCGCCGCGTCGAGCTCCATCAGCGCGCGGTCCCACGCGCTGAGCTGGCAGTACCGCATGTGCTCGGTGTCGACCAGGCTCCACTGGCGCCTGCGCGGTTTAGGGCGCAGGGCGTGAGGAGGCGCACGCACGCGGCGGGGTCGAGCGCGGGCGGGCGAGCGGCCGCGGCGGCGGCGGGGGCCGGGGCGCGCGGCGGCGGCGCGCGGGCGGGCGCCCGGGGCGCGCACCGGCAGTGCTGGTGGCTCCAGTCGTTGCCCTCGCGCGGGAAGTCGAGCCACTCGGGGTGGCCAAACTCGTTGCCCATGAAGTTGAGCCTGCGGGGTTCAGCGGGGTTCAGCGGGGTTCAGCGGGGTTCAGCGGGGTTCAGCGGGGTTCAGCGGGGTTCAGCGGGGTTCAGCGGGGTTCAGCGGGTCAGCGTGGTTTTGGGGCGGTTCTGGGTGCAGCGGGCCAGGGGCGCGCAACCGTGCGTGCGCGTGCGGTGTGCGCGCCGCGCGCCGCGCGGCCGCGCACCACGCCTCGCCGCCGAGCGCGATGGTCACGCCGCGGATGAGCTTGTGCAGCGCCATGCCGCGCTCGACCACGGGCGTGGTCTCGTTGAGCGTCGACATGTTGGTATACATCTCAGCGTCAAACAGCCACATCGCGATCGTCTTGTCCCCGACCTGCGGCGCGACGCGGCACGCGGCACACGGCACGCGACGCGACGCTGGTCAGGAACCAAAAGAACAGCGCGTCACCGGCTGCCGCCGGCCGCGCTGCACTCCCTCTCCCCAGTCCTCCGGGCCCTCGCGCCGCGCCGCCTGCTGCGACCGCGCCGCCGGCGCGCCGCCGCGCCGCCGCCGCGCCGCCGCCGCGCAGCACGCCGGCGCCGCCGCGCCGCACGCCGGCGCCGCCGCGCCGCGCGCGCCGCACCAGCGCCTGGTCGTGGCTCTCCGCGTAGGCGACGGTCTTCTCGCTGTAGCGCCGGTTGCAGAGCGCGTTGACGATCTCCATCATGCTCCAGTCCTCGTCGCGCACGTGCTTCAGCAGCCTGGCGCGGGGCGCGGCGCGCGCGGCGAGCGCGGACGGCAGACGGCGGGGTGGTAAGCGCGAGGTGGTGGGTGCGGGGAGGTGGAGGCGGTCGTGCGGCGCGGCGCGGACGGCGCGGCGGCGGCGGGGCGCGCGTCAGCAAGGCGCGCACTTGATCCAGGTGTCAGGGATGGCCATGTTGAGGCGGTAGTCAAAGCCCAGCCCGCCCTCGGCCACGGGGCGGCAGAGCGAGGGCATGCCGCTCACGTCCTCCGCGATCGTGATCGCCTGCGCGCCCGGCAGCGGCGACGCGGCGGCGTGAGGCGGGTGCGCGCGCGCGCGGCGGGATGAGCGGCGTGGGGCGGGCGCGCGCGCGCGCGCCCGCGGCGGCCGCTGCTGTTTGCTCCACCGCCGGCGCCGGCGCCGGCGCCGCAGCCGCAGCCGGCGTCGGGCGCGGCTGCAGCTGCGGCGCCGGCGGTCAAACAACAGACAGACAGACACACAAACACACGCAAGGACAAAGCCACGCGGTCACGCGCGCCGCACGTCGGGCAGGATGTCGTGAATCATCGCGTTTGCCATCATGAGGTACACCGCCGCCTCGACGTCCGCCTGGGGGCCAAAGTACTCGTGGTAGCCGCCGCTGAAGGCGGTGTCGATGCCGTGGTGGTGGTACAGCATGCTCGTCACGCCGTCAAACCTGCAGGGTTTAGGGGAGCGCGGCCGGGCGGTGAGCGGGGGCGGCGCGCGGCGGGGAGGGAGAGGCGGCAGGGGAGGGAGAGGGAGAGGGAGAGGCAGGGGAGGGAGAGGCAGGGCGGGAGGCTGAGAGGGAGGGAGGGAGCGAGGGAGGGAGAGGGAGAGGCGGGCAGCGCGGCGGGGCCAGCCCGCACCTGAAGCCGTCAAACTGGAACTCCTCCAGCCAGTAGCGCAGGTTGGACAGCAGGTAGCGCTGAACCTCCCAGTGCCCGTAGTTGAGCAGCCTGGCGGCGGCGCGGCGGCGCGGCGCGGCGGGAGGGTGGGGCGGATGGCGGGCGGGTGCGCGGGAGAGCGGGCGGGGGCGTGCGGCGGCGTGCGCGGGCGGGCGGGCGGCGGCGGGCGGGCGGGCGGCGCCGCCGCCGCCGCGCGCACCGGGAGTCCCAGAGCTTGTGGTAGCCCGCCTCGCCGGAGCGGAAGTAGTTGCAGTCCTGGGCCTGGCCGAGGTCAAAGCCTGCGCGGCCGGCCGCGGCGGGACGCGCGGGCGGCGGCTCGGCGGCTCAGCGGCGGCTCGGCGGGCGGCCGCGCGCCGCGCACGCGCAGACAGGAGCACACGCGCGCGCGCCCCCGCAAGCGCGAGCGCCGCCGCACCCGCGAGGCCGTCGTCGGCGTTGGAGCTGATGTGGCTGTGCACGACGTCGAGCAGCACCACGAGGCCCAGCCCGTGCGCCGCATCGACGAGGGACTTGAGGTCCTCCGGGTTGCCGCTGCGGCTGCTCGGCGCAAAGGGGTTGGTCACGTGGTACCCGAACGACGCATAGTACGCGTGCTCCTGCGGTGTGGGTGGGTGGGTGGGTGTGGTGTGTGGGTGGGTGTGGGTGGGCGTGACAGGGGTGGCGGGCGTGTGGGGTGAGGGCGAGGGGTGGAGGCGAGAGTGTGAGGGCAGCCGCGGGCCCCGCCGACTGCCCTGCCCTGCCCTGCCCTGCCCGCCGCCGCCGCCGCCGCGCCGCTGCTGCCGCCGCGCAGCCGCGCGCCTGGATGGCCATGAGCTGCACCGCGGTGTAGCCCTGCTTGGCGATGCGGGGCAGCACGTTGTCGCGAAACTCGGCGTACGTGCTCACGCGCTCGTCCTCGCCGCTCATGCCCACGTGGGCCTCGTAGATGCGCAGGCTGGACGGCCGCCCGGGGCGCTTGTTGCGCCTGCGCGGCGCGGCGCAAAAGGCGCGGCGCGGGCGCGTGCGTGGGCCGGCGCGGCCGCGGCGGGCCGTCGCCGCGCGAGGCGGCGCGTCCACGGCGCGCGCGCGCGGCGCCGCCGGCGCGCGCGCGTTGCCGGCGCGCGGCGTGGGCAACAACTTACCACACGTGGCGCTCGCCGCGCGGCGGGTCCCAGTGCACGCCATCGTACTTGGCGCCCATGACGCCCTCTGGGATGGTCGCATAGCGCACCCACGCGGGCACGCGGTCGACCCACCAGTCGCCAAAGCTCTGCATGCGCACCTTGACGCGGCTGCCGTGCGGGATCGCGGGCGCGCCGTCGGGGCCTGCGCGCCGCGCGCGGCGCGGCGGCGGCGGCGGAGGGAGGGGCGGGGCGCGGTGAGGGGCGCGCGCGCGGCGGCGAGGGCCGCTGCTCGCCGCTGCCGCTGCTGCTGTCCCGCTGGCGCTGTCTCCGCTGGCGCTGCGGCCCCCGGCGCTGCTGCTACCGCTGCTGGCGGCCGCGCACCGTCGGGCAGCTCCACGCTCCACACGCCCCACTCATCCTTGTTCATCCATGTGGGCTCCCAGTTGTTGAAGTCGCCTGCGCGGCGCGGCCCACGCGGCGCCGCGCGTCGGCGTCGGTGGCGGCGCCCGAGCCACGCGCGCCGGCGCGCCGCGCCCTGCGCCGCGCCGCGCCCTGCGCCGCCGCGCCGCCGCGCCGCGCCGCGCGCCGGCAGGCGGGCGCGCGCCGCACCGATGAGGGCGCAGGCCTGCGCGCCGGGCGCCCACTCGCGGTAGACGGTCTTGTTGCCCTTGCGCACAATGCCAAAGCTCTCATAGCCCTGAGCGCGGGACAGCAGGCGGGAGGGACAGCGGGGCGGGAGGCGGGCAAGGCGGCGGCGGGGCGCGCGTGAGGGCGGCGCGGCGCGCGCGGCGGCGCGGCGCGGCGCCCTGCGGGAGGGAGCGCGGCGCGGGCGCGCGCCAGGGCTCCCGCGCGCGGCCGCGCCGCGCCGCGCCTTGGCAAACTCGGCGAGCGAGCCGACGTTGCGCTCGATGTTGCCCTTGACGTCGCAGAACTGGTTCCACCGGTAGTCCAGGTGGTCGCGGTGCTGCAGCAGCTGCGGATCGACCTCGTACAGCGCCTGGCGCGGCGGCGCAGCGAGCGTGGGCGGCGGGCGGCGCGGCGCGATACGGCCGGCGAGGGCGGCCGGCGGCCGGGAGGGCGGGCCGGGCGCCGGAGCGGGAGGGCCGCGGCGGCGGCGGGGGGCAGCGCCGGGCGGCAGCGGCAGCGGCGCGCGCGCGCCCCGCGCCGGCCCGCATGGCCGCCACGCCGCGCCCATTGGCGCCGCGGCGCGCCAATTGCGCGCACCAGGCCCTGGTTGTCGGTCCTGTTCTCCACAGCCTCCGCGACGGCCTTCACGATTGTGGCATGGCTCCGGGGGCCGCCCTGGCGCGCCAGGGCTGGCGTGGCCCGCGCGCCGCGCGCGGACGCGCCCGCCAGTCGCGGGGCAGCGTGGAGCGTGGCACGCGGGGCGCTCGCGCTCGCGCTCCGGGCCGCGCCGCGCAGGGACTGCTGCATGGTGGCCTGGACGGCGCGCGCGCGGCGCTGATCGGCGCTGGCACGCAGCGGCGGCAGCTTTGGACGGGGCCCGGCCGCGCTCGACAGCACTCGCAGCGGATGTGGGCCCGCGTGTTACTTGGGCTCACCTGCCGCGCACGGGCTGCCCAGGCCGCCGCTGCTGCTGCCTGCGGCGCGCAGGCTGCCCAGGCCGCCGCTGCCGCCGGCGACGGCGCGCGGGCTGCCCAGGCCGCCGCTGCTGCCGCCGGCGGCGCGCGGGGTGCCCGCGCTGCGTCCGGGGCTGCCGGGTGGCTCCAGCTGGCCAGCGCCGGCCACGCGCGCGAGCGGCGGACCGGGCGCCGGCGCCGCCCGCCGCCGCAGCAGAGGTTGGGGTGGAGTTCCTGGAGCTTGCTGGGACGCGAGACTACGGGTGGGCTAAACGGCGCAGCGGCCGTCGGGGCGCGGCTGGTAGTCGTCGGGCGGGTCAGAGCACGCAGCGCAGCCGGCAGTGCGCGCACCGCGGCGGCCGGGCGCAGCACCTCAAACGCGACCTTGGCGCCTCTGTCCCGCCGGCTGCTGCGCCGCGCCCGCCCGCGGCGGGCGTCAGCGTGCGCTGCCGCCGGCGGTCACCCACCTAGTGCGCGGTCAACCTCATCCAGGTGCGGCCGCGCCGCCGCGTGCCTGTGCCACGCCGCGCACACACACGCGTGTGCGCGCGCGTGTCGCCTCGCGCCCGCGCGCACCGCCCCCGCTGTCTGACGCCCCGCCGCGCACGCTGTGCGGCGCGCGGCCGCGCGCGTGCCGCAGGGCGGCCTCGCGGCGGCGTACAAGATGCCGGCGGTCAACCTCGGCAGCAGCATCGTCACCACGATGCCGGTGCTGGTCAACCAGGCGCGCGCCCGCTGCCGCCGCCGCCGCCGGCAGCGGCGGCGGCCCAGCCCGCCGACCGCTGGCCGCTCCGCCGCCGCCCGCCGCGCGCGCGCAGGGCGGCGCCATGGACACGGTGAGCCAGGGCGAGACCGTGACGCGCGTGCCGGGCTCCACCGACGTCCGCCACCTGACGGGCCTGGTCGACGCCCCCGGCGGCGCGCCGCCGAGCGCGGAGGAGCTCGCGCGCCGCCTGCGCGACACCGCGGTGCGCCGCGGCGGCGCCCCGCCCGCGCGTGCACAGGAGGCCGCACGCGTCCGGCGGCCGGCCGCCGGCGCCGAGGGCTGCACGCGCGCCGGGGAGCGCTGGCGGGCCAGCCCTGCACGCGCACCGCCGCCGCGGCACGCGCGACCGACCCCGCGCCGCCTGGCCATGCCTGCCCTGCAGGTCCGACTATGTCGGCGCGGGCCCCAAGGTCGGCATGGCCGCGGACGCGTACGTCAGCTCCGAGACGGCTGACGTAGTGAAGCTCGACGCCAACGAAAATCCGTACAGCCCGCCGCCCGAGGTGCGCGAGGCGCTCGCGGCGATGCCCTTCCCCCACATCTACCGCTGCCGTTGCCACGGCAGGTCGGCTGCGGCGCGGACGAGCTGATCGACCTGCTGATGCGCTGCACGCTGGAGCCGGGCGACGCGATCGTGGACTGCCCGCCCACGTTCACGATGTACGCGTTTGACGCCGCCGTCAACGACGCGCGCGTCGTCACCGTGCCGCGGCTGCCGGGCTTTGCGACCGACGTGGAGGGCATCCGGTGCGCCGCCGCCGCCGCGCGCGGGCTGGGAGGCGGCCGCGGCCTGGGCGCAGCAGGCGCAGCGCGGCGCGCGGCGCGTCCGGCGGCGGACTGTAACATGACGGCAGCTTTGGACGGGGCCCGGCCGCACATCCTAACCCAGCAGTTTGCGCCGGTCGCCGCCCCGCCCTTGGTGCAGTCGGGAGGCCCGGCGCGCCCGCTGCAGCTCGCGCGCCCCGCGCTCGCGGCCGACACTCCCGCGCGCCGCGCCCGCGCGCCGAAGCTGCTGATCACGGTGCGCTCCGGCCGCGAAGCGCAGCGCGGCGGGCGTGCGGCGCAGGGCCGCGCGGCGACGCGGCGGTCAAGCGGCGGCGCAGCGCCGCCCCGCACCGCCGCGCTGGGCCGCCCCGCACCACTCCTGCACGGCCACACACCTCGACGGGCTGACGCCCTCCACCCCTGCCACGCTCGCCGCCCGCCACGCCGCACCCCAGGCGCGGCGCGCCCGCCGCTGCTCGCGTGGCCGGCGCTCGCGGCCGGCCGCGACACTCTCGCGCCGCGCCCGCGCGCCGAAGCTGCTGATCACGGTGCGCTACGGCCGCGAAGCGCAGCGCGGCTGGCGTGCGGCGCGGGGCCGCGCGACGACGCGGCGGTCAAGCGGCGGCGCAGCGCCAACGCTCGCCGTCGCCGCCGCAGGGCGCCCGGCAGCGCCGCAATGGCAGCGCAGTTGACCCCCGACAGCATTGCCAACACCTCCGTGGAGTCTGCGGGTTGGTTCAACAAACTGCAGGAGTGCTTTGCTGCGCACGGCTACCCCGAGGCTTTCTGGCCTGTGCTCTTGAGGTCCTGCTTCTTCCTGCACGCGGCTGCCTTTTGGGCCGCCGACGGCTCGGCTTGGCATGAGGGCTGGCTGGCTGGCAACATGGTGGTTTTCAGCCAGGTGCGGCGGCGCGGTCAGCCGCGCGCGGCGGGCGCGCGCGCGCGCGGGCGCGCGCGCGGGCGCGGGGTGGCGGACCGGGCGGCGCTGAGGGCGCCCCGCTCCTGCGCAGAGCGCCCAAACCTTCTTGGCCGAGCTGCGGCTGCGGCTGCTCGCCTACGCGCCGCCGTGGGCCGCCGACCCCAACCTGTTTGTCGTGGTGGAGGTGCCGCACGACCACCTCGTCAACGTGGGTCTGTTCAACAACGGCGAGCACCCCCACGCGCTGGTCGCGTACGGCGCGGCCGCCGTGTGGGTGGCGCAGGAGCTGCTGCCGCTCGCGCCAACCATCGGGCCCAAGCTGTTGTCCCTGGCGATGGTCGCCGGCGCGGCGCAGGGCTTTGTGGCGATGCCGGACGAGGCGGTGCCGCAGCTGCCGGATATGTTCATTGTGGACGACTGGGGCGACGTCGACGAGGGGCCGCAGATTGAGATGATGCGGACCCGCGTCGACGCCATCCTGGCCTACAACCCCATCCTGAGCGCCATCCTGGCCGCTCCCATCATGGACATTGGGCCCCCGGTCTGCCTCACGCTGCGGCTGCTCATCGCCGGCCTCTGGGACGGCGATGGCTGCGTGAAGTTTGACCACAGGCACGTCACCCGGCCGCAGCACCGGGCCCGCTCCTCTGCGCTCATCCCCGACTTCACCACCAGCAACGTGCCCGCCGTCGGTTGGGTGCTCTTCAAGGAGCTGCTGGGCTGGCGCGCCGACGACGCGGCCGGGACGGCGTACGTCACCCGCCACGGGGGCACCGCCGAGTTCCTCGAGGGCATCGTGCTGCCCGGCTGCTGCCTGCGCAAGGGCTACAAGCTCATGGCGTTGGGCTACTGCTGGTTCGGCATGCGCCCGGGCCAGCCCAGCGAGCACCAGAGCCTGAGCTGGGGCGCTGGCAGCGCGCTGGACTTCACCCTCCGGAGCTGGACCGCGGCCTTCCAGCAGCCGGCGCAACGAGAGGCCGTGGAGGCCCTGGTGACCCCGCAGCAGCGGCTGCGGTTCCCCAGCAGCGGCACGGGACCTGGGGGCGGCCAGCGCACCTTTGACAACCCGTTCGCGGTGCTTGCCAGCCGCTGGCGGCACTACCTGGTCCACGGCCTCTGCCTGTGCGACCGCGCCAACAACCTGCTGGCGGCCATCACGATTAACAACCAGCAGCAGGCGCTGGAGCTGGCGGCGCCCGGCGCGCTGCGCATGCCCCTCCGGCCCGGGGTGTCGCCGCACATCCTGACCCAGCATTTTGCGCCGGTCGCCCTCGCCGCCCCTCCCTGGGTGCAGTGAGCAGCCCGAGCCGCGGCCATTGCAGTGAGCAGCCCAAAATGGTGTTTTTCAACACCTCCACCCGTGAACCCCCGTGGACCCCATCCTGGCCGCGCAGCGCCCGCGGCCGCCCGACGCAGCACGCCGCACGCCACCCGCAGATTGAGGCGCGAGCGCGGCCAAGGCGCTGCGCGGCCGCAGCCACCCGCAGCACGCCGGGCGGCCAGCGCCGCCCCGGCTGGTCTCGCGCGCCCGCGCCGCGCCGCCCTGCGTTGCCAGCCTTCCCTCATGATGCACCCGCGGTGTTATTGTGGCCCTGGCGCACTCTACGCGCGACCCCGCACTGCCGGATGGGCCGCGTTCGCCTCCACGGCAATGCCGCAAGCGCTCGCGACGCGCGCCGTCCACGCAGGCAGCCAGCAGCTGGCGCGCGCCCGCGAGCGCACCCTGCTGCCGTGCGGAGGGGCGCCCTTGGCGCTCGGCGATCAGCGGACGCACTCGCAACGCTGCTGCCGGCACCAGCGCTGCCCGCGCTGTGCCCCCGCCGCGCCCGCCGCCAGCGCAGCGCGCGCTGCCGGCGGCGCCTCGCCGCTGGAGCGACAGCCCCTGCCGGTTGCCCTGCGCAACTCCGCACAACACGGGGGCTCGCACACACAACACGCAGCGGCCTGCAGCGCAACGCGTGGCCCGGCCCCCCGCACGCCTCCCACTGCGCGCACGCCGCGCGCCGCCTCGGTCCACCCTCACTCGCGCGCCGCGGGCTCAGCCGAGCGCGCCGGGGAAGGTCGTCTTGTGCCCGCCCGCGGTGCGCGCGCCGCTCGCGGCCTCCGAGCCGTGGCGCTTGCCGGGGCCGCCCATCTCGATCGGCGCGCCGCCGGCGTGCGTCGCGCCGTGCGCGCCGTGCGCCGCGTGCGCCGCGCCGACGTCGCGCGGGTCGCCGGCGTCGCCGTGGCCCTCTGCGGGCGCGGCGCGGCGCGACGCCGCGGCAAGCAAGCAGCGGCGCGGGCGCTCGGGGTCGGCCGCCGCCACCGCAGGCGCGCGGGCACGCCCGGCGCAGCGCGCCAGCGCGCCGCCCGCCGCGCACCCGGCACGTTGCCCTTGAAGTCGGCCAGGCGCGCGCCGACGCCCACGTGGTGCGGGTCAAACTGCGGCGGGCGGCGCAGGCAGCCAGCTCAGCTCGCGCGCGCCGGCCCCCCACCGGCTGGCCGGTGCCGCCCGGCCCGCGCGCGGCCGCGCCTGCTTGGCGTGGCCGCGCGTGCCGGTGACTGCGTGTGCGTGGCTGTGGATGGCCGGCTTGCCGCCGCGCTTGGTCTCCGGCGCGGTCAGCTGCAGGAGGGGGAGGGCGGCCGCGGCGTCGGCGCGCGGCCGCCGGGCAGCGCTGCGGCAGCGCCCTGGCGTGCGGCGTGCCGTGCGGAGCGCCTGCCTCTGCCGCATCTGCCCCCACCGCCGCACCTCGTACGGGTTGTTGCCGGCGCCGCCGGTGCGCCTCATGTGGTGGCACTGGCAGGGCGCGCAGCCGCAGAGGTCGCACAGCGCCGCGCCGGGCGTCTTGAGCGAGCTGATGGGCTCCGCGCCTGCGCACGCGGGCCGCCGCGCCGCGGCGCTCGCGGCGGCAGCGCAGGGCACGGCGCGGCGCCCTGGCAGGGCCGGTGGCGCCGCCGCACCCGTCACGGAGCCGACGTACGCGGCCGCGGCGGTGCGCTCGACGTACTCCATGCCGACCTTGGGGCCGGCGCCGACATAGTCGGACCTGCAGGCACGGCCATGCGGCGCGGGGTGGTCGCGCGTGCCGCGGCGGCGGTGCGCGTGCAGGGCTGGCCCGCCAGCGCTCCCCGGCGCGCGTGCAGCCCGCCTCACCTGACCTTCTCGCCGCGCGCGCCGGTCGCGAGCGCGCGCGCCTCGTCGTCGTCGCCCGCGGGCGCGGGCGCCGCGCCGGGGCGCGCGGGCGCGGCCGCCGCCTCGTCGTAGGTCGCCTCGGTCTCAAACGGCCTGGCGCCCTGCTCCACGCTCGCGCCGGGCGGTGGCAGGTCGTGCACCTGCGCGGCGCGGAGCGCTCGGCGCCCGCGGCCGGCCGCCGGACGCGTGCAGCCTGTGCACGCGCGGGCGTGGCGCCGCCGCCGGCGCACCGCGGTGTCGCGCAGGCGGCACGCGAGCTCCTCCGCGCTCGGCGGCGCGCCGCCGGGGGACTCGACCAGGCCCGTGAGGTGGCGGACGTCGGTGGAGCCCGGCACGCGCGTCACCGTCTCGCCCTGGCTCACCGTGTCCATGGCGCCGCCCTGCGCACGCGCGCGGCGGCGGGCGACGGCGGCGGAGCGGCCAGCGGTCGGCGGGCTGGGCTGCAACAGCAGGAGCAGCGGCAGCGGCGGCAGCGGTCGCGCGCCTGGTTGACCAGCACCGGCATCGCGGTGACGATGCTGCTGCCGAGGTTGACCGCCGGCATCTTGTACGCCGCCGCGGGGCCGCCCTGCGGCACGCGCGCGGGCGCGGGTGCGCCCCGCACAGCGTGCGCGGTGGGGCGTCGGCGAGCACGGGCGGCGCGCGTGGGCGCGAGGCGACGCGCGTGCGCACGCGCATGCGTGTGCCGGCGTGCACAGGCACGCGGCGCCGCCGCCGCACCTGGATGAGCGAGTCGCTGAACTCGCCCGCGCTCGTCTGCGCGGGCGTCTTGTCCGCGTGCGCCGGGCTCAGCGGCGACCTGCGCCGCGTGGCGCCGCGGCGCGGCCGACGTCGCGGTGCGGTCGGCGCGGCGGCGGTCGGCACGGCGGCGGCCCCCGGTGGCGCGGTCGCACTTGGGCAGCTTGTTGATCAGCTCCTTGGGCAGCGCCACGTCCAGCTCGACGGGGTGGCGGTCCGGGTTGAACAGCCGCTTCTCCTGGAGGGGTCGGCGTCAGCGCGGGAGCGACCGCGCGGCGGTGCGGCGGTTCGGCGGCGCCCCGTCCGCCCACGGCTGCCGAGCGCGGCGCAGGCGCGGCGCACGCGCGGCGCGCAGGCGCTGCGCGGCAGCGCGCACAACGCGTGCGCGCCTGCATCGCGGGGCCCTGCGGGTCGCGCCGCGCCACGCGCACGGTGAGCGTGCGGCCCGCGAGCCGCGCCGAGGCGTCGTCGACGAACGCGTCCTCCGGCAGCGCCACCTCCCTGCGCGGGGGCAGGAGGGGTCGAGCGCAGCAGGATTGAGCGGCGGCCGCGAGGGCGCGTGGCGGGGGCCGAGCCAGCGCCGGGGCTCACTGCGTGTCGCCCGCGATGGTCAGTCGCAGCTTGCCCTCGAAGAGGGAGGCCTTGATGAGCTCCCGCGGCGACGACAGCGCGGCCTCGGGCACGGGGGCCTCAAACACAAAGTCGGGCCGCGGCGCCATCGCGCGTGGCCTGCGCGCGCGCAGGGCAGCGCGCGTGGGCCCGGGCCGGCGGCGCGGGCGGCGGCGCGCGGCGGCGCGGGCGGCGGCGCGGTGGCCGGCGACGCCGGCGGCGCGCCCCGCGCACGCCTGAGGCGGTGGTTGCAGCGGTTGCCGGCGCGGTGGCGGCCGTCGGGCGGCGGCGGCGGCAGCGGCGGCGCGTGCGCGTGCGCGCGAGGGCTGCGGGCGATCGGTCGGACAGCAGGCAGGGCGGGCGGGATGTGGGGGTGGGCGCGACGCCGACGCACGCGCGTGCGCCGGCCGGCCGGCGACGTCACGGCCGGCGGGTTTGCGGCGACGAAAACGGCAGCGCGCATCGAGCAGGGCCCTCTGCTATGGCACCCCCCGCGCCACACGCGCCACCTCCCAGCAGCAGAGGACAGCACCTGGCGGGGCGCGCCCGGCGGCGGCGCCGCGGGGGCGGCAACCGGCCGGGCGAGCCGTGAGCGCCCCGCACCTGCGCTCCGCAGCGCCAACAGCCCGCCCGCACGTTGTCACGCTGCCCACGCCTCGGCGCGGGGCCGCCCGGCGGCGCGTTGTTGAGCGGCGCGCGCGCGAGCAGCGGAGCTCGCTCGCCGGGCGCGATGGCGGCGCCGCCGCCGCGCCTGGAGCGCATCTGGGTGGCCGTCGACGGCGCCGTCAAGGCCCTCTACGACGACAACAGCCTGCTGGTGCTCAGCGCGGGCGCGGACAGCTTCACGCACGTCGGCGCCGCGCCGCCGCGCACGCGCACGACGCAGCTGTCCGCCTGCTGCCTCAGCGCCTTTGCGCCGGCGCTGGTGGAGCTCCTGGAGTTCAGGAACCGCCACGTCGACGTGCCGCGCCTGCCGGCGCACGCGGCCGCCGCGGCCCGCGCCGCCGGCGGCCTCGCGACGCTGGGCTACCCGCTGCTGGCGGCCACGTGGCCGCGCAGCCCGCGCGCCGCGCTCGCCGCCGGCCTGGCGGAGCGCCTGCCCGACGGCTGCCGGCTCGCGCTGCGCAGCAGCTGCGGCGCGGCGCGGCTCGTGCTGGAGCAGGCGGGGCTGCGCTTCGCGGTCACATACCCGCTGCTGCTCCACCACGACGCGGGCGCGGGCACCTACACCTACTCCTGGCACACGCAGGTCTTCTCGCGCAGCCAGTTCCCGCCCCGCTGGGCGGCGCCGCTCGCCCTCGCGGCGGCGCTCGCGGCGCCGGGGGCCGGCCCCGCGGCGCAGGCCTGGCCGCGCGGCGACACGGCCGCGGCCGGCGGCAGCCCGCGGCGCTTCGGCAGCCCGCTGCAGCGCCAGCACCGCGGCTGGCAGCAGCCCGCGGGCGACGGCGCCGGGGGCGCCGGCAGCCCGCCGTCGTCGCCCGCGCGGCTCGGCGCGCTGGTGCTGCCGGAGCAGCAGCTGGCGCAGGAGCTGGCGCCGGAGGGAGGCATGAGCGCCGCGGAGTGCGCCACGCAGCTGCCGATCAGCGGCGAGCTGCTGGAGACGCTGCCCACGCACGTGCAGCAGCAGTGGCGGCAGCTCGGCGGCCGGCTGCCGCCGGAGCAGCCACCGCCGGCGCCGGGGCCCGCCGCCGGCGGCCGCGTCGCCGCTGCGCTGGCGCAGGCGCTGGGGCAGCGGCCCTCTTCCGCGGGCGGCGGCAGTGCGGGCTTGGGGCGCGGCTGGTGGTTTGAGCCGTCGCTGCTGCCGCCGTCGGACGAGCTGCTGCAGATGGTGTGGACGCGCGAAGCGACCACCATCTTCGTGCGGGTGCGCCCGCGGCGGCGGCGGCAGCGCTGCGCACCGGCTCAGTTGCCGGCAGCTGCGGCGCCGTTGGTTGCCGCCCGCCCGTGGCGACCCGCGCCGCCGCGCGTGCGCCGCAGGAGGTGGAGGAGGTGGAGGTGTGGCTGCACGCCGACGACTCCTGCCTGTACAGCTTCCAGGCCGGCGCGTTTGTCACGCACCTGCAGACGCGCGCGCCGGCGGCCGGCGTGGGCGGGCCGGCCGCGGAAGGCGGCGGCGGCGGCGGCGGCGACGCGCTCGGGCTGCTGGACGGGACCATCGACGCGAGCGCGATGAGCCGCGTGTTTGCCGCCAGCGCGCTGCCGGAGCTGCCGGTGGCGTCGGCGGGCGCGGGGCGCGGCGGCGTCAAGCTCCCCATCGGCCAGGTCGCGTCGCAGGCGCTCGCGCTGAGGAGCGCGATGGTGCGGGCGAAGTGCGCGCGTCTCGACGCCGCCGCGGGCGCCGCCGCCGCGCCGGGCGGGCGCGCGCCCGCGGCCGCCGCATGCCGCGCGCTGGCGCTGCGGGCCGCCGGCGCCGGCGCCGGCGCGGGCAGCACTGGCACGGAGGAGGTGGAGACGCAGGACGTCCCCGGCGTTGGGCGCTTCATCGCTCACGCAGACGGCCGCGTGCGCGTCGTGTTTGCTGACCGCACCCTCCTCACCCTCGCGCCCGACCGCGGCGTCGCGGCGCTCGTGCTGCCGGACGGCAGCCGGCGCGAGGTCGTGCCGCGCAACCCCGTGGGCGTGGAGGGCTACGTGCAGGCGGCGCTGGAGTTTGCGGCCTGGGCGGCGACCAGCCCCGCGGAGCGCGCGGCGGCGCTGCGCCAGCAGGTGCGCGTGGGGTCCGGGCGCCGCGCGCGGCGGCATGGCGCGCGCCGCGGCGCCGCCCGAGCGCCGCCCCCGCGCCGCGCAGGCGCTGGTGGCTGCCGAGCTGCGCAGCTCCGCCCGCATGGCCGCCATCTGCGGCTGGGGCAGCGGACAGCGCCTGCCGCCGGACGCCGAGGCGGCGGCGGGCGCCGAGGCGGCCGCGCTGGCCGAAGCGGCGGGCGCGGAGGCCGAAGCGGCGGCCGCGGAGGCAGAGGCTGCTGCGGCAGCGGAGGCGGCCGCCGCGGCAGCGGCCGAGGCGGCCGAGCTGGCGCCGCCCTGGGCTGCCGCGCCCCACGCGCGGCGGCAGTGGGGCACCGGCTGCGGCGACGGCCTGGGCGGCAGCAGCGCCGGTGGCTGCAGCGTGCGCAGCAGCCTGGCTGCCACGTCGCTGCGCGGCAGCGGCGGCTGGCGCGGCGGGGGCGGGCTGGCGGCGCTGGGGACGGCGGCCGGCGACGCGGCGGCGCGGCAGGCGGCGGTGGAGCAGATGCTGGCGGCGAACGCAGCGCTGATGCAGCGCCTCGCCGCGTGAGCGCGCGGGGGCGCCGTCGCGGTGACGAGCCGTTGCCGCGCGCGCCTGCGCACGCCGCCGCCCGCGCCGCCGCGCATGCGCGCGCGCGCGAGCAGCCACGTGTGCACGTTCGCGCCCGCCGGCCAGGCCGGCGCCAGGTCAGGGCCGAGGTCAAATGAGCGGCGACACACCCGCGCCGGCCCCTCACAGCGCGTTGATCGCCGCCATCAGCGCGTCGGTGTGCTCCGGCTTGCCCACGCTGATGCGGATGTAGCCCGAGAGCTCGGCCTTGGCGTAGTGGCGCACCATGATGCCCGACCGCGCGAGCGCGTCCTTGACCTCCTTGGCGTCGCGCCCCTGCGGCGCCGCGCGGCGCGTCGGGGCCGGGGCGGCGCCCGCGCGGCGGCGGCGCCGCTGCGGCCGGGGGCCAAGACGTCGACCGCGCGCGGCGCCGGCACGGCGCCGACGCGGCCCGCGCCGCCTGGGCGTGCGCCCGGGCGCCGCACCTGGTCGACCTTGCAGAGTATGAAGTTGGCGTTTGAGGGGAACGGCTCCAGCCAGGGCACGCCGCTCAGCGCGGCAAACAGCCGCGCGCGCTCCGCGAGCAGCGCGTCGCGCACCGTGTCCAGGTAGCCCTGGTTGGTCAGCGCCGCGCACGCCGCGACCTGCGGCGCGCCCGCCGGCGGCGCGCGGCCGCGGGTCAGCGCCGCGCGCGCGCGCGCCCGCCGCGCCGCCGCGCCCGCGACCAGCATCGCCGCGCCGCGCCGCCGCGTCACCTCCGCCGCGACGGAGACGTTGTACGGCTGCTTTGCGCGCCAGAGGTACTCGATCATTCCCAGCGGGAACGCGCCGTACCCCACGCGCAGCCCCGCGAGCGCGGCGCACTTGCTGAACGTGCGCAGCACGACGAGGTTGGGGTGCTCCGCGACCCAGGCCATGCGGGAGGGCAGGTCGGTCGCAAACTCGATGTACGCCTCGTCCAGCACGACCAGCACCGGCAGCGCCAGCACTGCGCGGGGGCGGGCGGGCGGGCGGGCGGCGGCGGGGCGGTCAGGCGGGCGGGCCGCGTGCGTGAGGCGTGTGCGACGGCGCGCGGGCGGGGAGAGAGAGAGAGAGAGAGAGAAGGGGGCGCGCCCGTCCCCGCCGCGGGCTGGGCGGCCGCGTCCGGTGCGCGGGCGGCCGCCGCCCCGCCGGCCGCGGCGCGTGCGTGTGTGTGTGTGTGCGTGCGCACCCGCGCGCAGGTCGGCGTCGCTGATGACGCTGCCGTCGGGGTTGTTGGGGCTGGTCAGAAACACAATCTTGGGCGCGTGCTCCGCGACGGCGCGCCTGCGAGAGCCAGCCCCGGCGCGTGAGCGGCAGCGCGCCGCCCGCGGCCCGCCGCCGGGGCGCGCCGCGCGCCGCGCTGCGCCTGCTGCGCCCGGGCCGCGGCCGCCTCCCAGCCCGCGCGCGGCAGCGCGCAGCGGCCCCCGGCGGCGGCGCACCGGATGCCCTCCACGTCGGTCGCAAAGCCCGGCAGCCGCGGCACGGTGACGACGCGCGCGTCGTTGACGGCGGCGTCAAACGCATACATCGTGAACGTGGGCGGGCAGTCCACGATCGCGTCGCCCGGCTCCAGCGTGCAGCGCATCAGCAGGTCGATCAGCTCGTCCGCGCCGCAGCCGACCTGCCGTGCCAACGGCGGCGGCGGCGTGGGGGCAGCGCGGGGGCGCTGCCGGGCGCGGCGGCGCGTGCGGGCGCGTGTGCGGCGCGTGTGCGGCGCGCGCCGCTGCCGCGTGCGTGCGCCGCCGCGCGCAGGCGCCCGCCGCCGCACCAGCAGGTGCTCCATCGGCACGCCCGTCCACTCCGCGAGCGCGGCGCGCAGGCGGCGCGTCTCCGGGTCGGGGTAGATGTGGGGGAAGGGCATCGCCGCGAGCGCCTCGCGCACCTCGGGCGGCGGGCCGTAGGGGTTTTCGTTGGCGTCGAGCTTCACGATGTCCCCCGGCGCGCGCCCGTAGCGCGCCGAGAGGATCTCGAACGGCTCGATGGGCGTGTAGGGCGCGAGCTGGAGCAGGTGCTTGCGCAGGAAGGCCGTCGGCGCGGGCGGCGCGCCGCCCGGCGGCGCGGCCGCCGGCTGCTGCTGCGCCGCGCCGGCCGCCGCCATCGCGGCGACGCGCGGCCGCCGGCTGCGGCGCGTGCTGGCTGCTGCTGGTGCAGGGGCGCTGCAGCCGGGACACGCCGGCCGCTGGAGGCGCGTGGCCATGGAGCGGCCCCTGGTGTGGTGCTGCTGCTGCTGCCGCCGGCGAGGAGGGAGGAGCGCGCCAGGCGGTGGCGTCACAACACTGACGCTCTGGGCCAACCGGCGCAGCGGGCCGCGAATTGGCGTCGCGGGCGGCGCGCGGGGACGTGGCCGGCGATTGCCCTGCCAGTCGCGCGGTTCAGGGCCTCAATCACCGCTGCGCTCCCCCACAGTTCCTCCGCCGCTCTAAACGGGGTATCGGCCATCGCGCGCGCCATTCCGCGCCGCCCGGGCGCAGCAGCAGCGGCCTTGCTGCTGTCGGCCCCTCCACACCGGCAGGCAGCCGGGCCGCCCGGCACCGCTCGCAGGGCAGGCAGCCAGCCGCTGCGGGCCCTGCAGCGAGCGGCGCGGCGAGCGGCGCGCGCGCGCGCGCGCAGCGCCGCCGCCGCCGTTGTTGGCCGCCCGCCGCCGCGGGCGCGGCGCCTGGCTGCTGCCGCAGCAGCCAGGCCCAGCGGCAGCGGCAGGCCCCAGCGGCCGCAGCAGCCATGGCGGCGCCGCTGCCGCCCCTGGCGCGCGCGTCCACGCCCACGCACGGCAAGGACCGCGCTGCAGCCCACGCGGCGGTGCGTGATCTGGCTGAAGCGTTCGGCGTGGCGCTGCTGCCCCTAGAGCTCAGCAGCGACCTCGCGCGCCCGCGCGCGGCGCTGCGGCGCGCGAGCGAGCCGGGCGGCGACGGGGGCAGCGGCCGGGCGGCGGCAGCCGCCCAGCGCGCGCCCTCCGCGCCGCTCGGCGACGCCGCGCCGCCGGGCGCGGCGGCGCTGGCCGACGGCCCGCCGCCGGCCGACGCGGCGGGTGGCGACGGCGGCGGCGCGGAGCTCGGGGGCGGCGCCTGGCAGGGCGTCGACGGCGAGCTGCTGAGCGACGCGGAGCTCGCTGAGTTCCAGGCGCCGCTCGAGTTTCGCATCTCGCTGCTGGAGGAGGAGCGCGACGCGCTGGTGGACCGGCTCTTGGCCACGACCGAGGCGCTGCACGCGAGCGAGGCGCGCAACCGGGAGAGCCAGGCCTCGGCCAGCCAGGCGCGGCGGCGCGGCGCGGCGCCCGGCGCGCGCAGCGGCGGCTCGGCCGCCCGGCGCCCGCCCGCCCGCGCGCGCCCGCCCACGCGCGCGCGCGCGCGCTCGCGCCGCGCAGGTCGCCGCGCTGCTGGAGCAGCTGCAGGGGCTGCTGCGCCGGGCGGAGAGCGAGCGCGACCACGCCAAGCTTCAGATCCAGCGCCAGCGCGCGTCGGGGTCGGGGCTGGCCAGCGACGCGGGCGCGCCGCCGGGCGCGGCGCCGCCTGCGCCGGCGCACCGCGCAGACGCCCGCGCCGGCGGCGACCCGGGCGGCGACCCCGGCGGCACCGCGGCCGCAGCGGCAAGCAGCGACAGCAGCACCACGCTGCGCGCGCAGGAGCAGCGGCGCAAAAAGCACAAGGCCATCGCTGCCAGCGGCGCCGCGAAGCTGCGCAGCCTGCTGGGCGGCGGCGGCCGCGCCGCGCCCTCCGTCGACGCGCGCCTCGACGGCGCCAGCAGCAGCGGCAGCACCAGCGCGGTGGACGCGCCCGGCTCGCCGACGAGCAGCGGCGCGGCGCTGCAGCCGAGCAGCAACGAGGCGCGGCCGCCGGTCAAGTCAACGATACGCGGCTTTGAGGCGCTGTCGCGGCAGCGCGCCCGGGCGGCGGCCGCCAAGGCCGCCGCCCGGGCAGCGGCAGACGCGGCGGCGGCGGGCGGCGGCGTGCTGCCGCCGCCGCCCATCGTCGTGGCCCGCGGCGCGGCCAGCCGCGGCTCGGACACGCCGGGCGGCAGCAGCATCGCGTCCACCCCGACAGCGGCGGCCGTGTGCAACGCGGCGCCGGCTCAGTTTGTTGCTGAGCTCGACGCTGCAGCGAGCGGACTGCTGTCCCCCAGCTTTGCCGCCGTCAGCGGCGCAGAGTGGCCAGCGCCGCTCGGCGCCGCCGTTGCTGCCGCTGGCGCCGTCAGTGTCGCCGCTGGCGCCGTCGGTGCTGCCGCTGGCGCCGCCCTGGGCGCCGGCCGCGGGGGCAGCTCGGCGGGCGGCAAGCGCGGGCGCAGCGAGTCGCCGGCTGCGGCTGCAGGCGCAGCCGCCACGTCCCTCGCAGGCAGCGGCACGGCGCTGGAGCAGGCGCCCCGCACCGACGAGGTTGAGGGCGCTGCGCCTGCAGCGGCAGCCGCGGCAGCAGCGCACGAGCCGGGCGCCGCGGGGGCAGACGAAGCCTCGCAGGGCGACGTGGCGGTCGTGCCGCGCGAGCCGGCCGCCGCCGCCGGCGGTGGCGCGAGCCAGGCCGCGCCGCTGCTCAAACTGCTGCTGGTGCTCCTGCTGCTGCTCTCTGGCGGCACGGGCGTGGCCCTGCTGTGGGCCAAGCACCAGCACCGGCGCGCTGGGCGGCTGCTCGACCGCGTGCGGACGCTGGAGCGGCAGCTCAGCCAGCGCGAGGAGCGCCTGGCCGCCTGCAGCGCTGCCGGCGCCGGTGGCGGCGGCGGTGGCAGGGACGAGCTCTGAGGCTTGTCGTGAGGACACGCGCTGCGCCGCGCGCCGCGAGGTTGTGATGAGACGATGAGCGCTGGTCGGTTGAGCGCGCGCCATTTTGCCCAGTTTTGGCGGCGGGCGCAGACATTTTTGACCGCCTGATCGCGACTGACTGACTCTGTACTCTGTAACGGCCGGGCGCCGCGGAGGGGGGCGCACGTCACGCAGGGTTCACTGGGCTGTTGCAGTCCGTCAGTTCAGTGGCGCCCGACCCCGACCGCTCTCTCTGCGAGAAATGGGAAGCAAGCAATCCGACTCGGCGCGCGCAGCGCGTCGCAGCTGTACGGACAGCTGCTGCCGCCCGCCGCCGGCCGGGGCCTGCGGGCCGGCAGGGGCGCGCGTGCGTGCCACCGCCAGCGCCCCGGCACAGGCCGGGGCGGGGCAGCCCCCTTCCGCGGTCGCGTTATTCCCGGCAGCGCCGCGCTCGCGCGTGCGCGAGCGCGGCGCTGCCGGGCGCCGCCGCCACGCCCGTCGTCGCTGCTGCGCACAGGCCCTGCAGCCAGCCACCACCGCCCCGTCGACGCACGCTCACACACGCGCCCTGGATGCACATACGTATGGGCCGGTCGCTCGAGGATGCAGGTCTATTTGGTTCGGGGCTGTCAAACGCGCGCCTTCTTCTTCGCAGTCGGTGTGTATTTTTCAGAGAGGCGAGCCGCAACAAACCATGGTGGCCCCGCGCGCGCCCAGCCAGCGCGCGCGGGAGCGGGTGCTCTGCTAGGGATGCAGCGCGCCGGCTGCATCAGATCACCACACCGCCACCGAGGCCCACGGTCACTCTCGTGCGCGCGCGCGCCGCGCACACCCGACCCCCCGCCGCCCGCGCGCGTGCAGCGCGCCCACCCAACACCCTGCATCAAAATCAATGCCAGCGGCGCAGGGTGCGCGCTGCACGCCACGCGTGCCCCGGCCCCTCCCCCCAAGACCCCCGGCTGCGGGCCGGCAGCCGCGCGCTGCAGCGCAGCGGCGCCAGCCAGCGCCTGCTACACAGGCTGCTGCGCAGCGCGCCGTCGCCAGGAGCTCCTAGCCACGGCCGCTGCGCAGCGCGCCTGCACGACAGCTGCTCACACGTGCCAGAGCTGCAGCCAGCTGGCACGACGTGTTGGCTGCTCACAGGCCCTTGCCAAGGCTGAAGGTCTTGGCGCCAGCATCGGCGGTCGCCGTGGCGACCGCGGGCTTGGCGGCGGCAGCCACGCTCACGGTGGGCACGGAGACGGTGGGCACCGAGAGGGTGGGCACCGTGATGGTGGGCTTGGTGAAGGTGGGCAGGCTCAGGGTCTTGGCGGCGGGCGCCTCGGCCTTCACGGTCGGGGGCGCGCTGGGGTTGGCCTTGGCCTCAGCGGACGCGGCGCCCTTGGTGATGCTGATGCTGAAGCCCTTGCCGCTGTCGGCAGACTTGGTGCTCACCGCGGAGGCGGCGGCGCCCTTGCCAAAGATGCTGCTGATGTCGATGCTGGGCTTGGTGAAGGTGGGCAGGCTCAGGGTCTTGGCGGCGGGAGCCTCGGCGGCCACGGTCGGGGGCGCGCTGGGGTTGGCCTTGGTCGCAGTGGACGCAGCGGCGGCGCCCTTGCCAGCGGTCTTGGCGGCCAGCAGGCTGTTGATGAAGGTGGTCTTGGCGGTGATCACGCTCTGCACGGCCTCACCCTTGCCGGTGCCCTGGAGCTTGCGGCCCTTGCCCAGAGAGATGGTCGGGATGGACAGGGTCTTGGCGCCCTTGCCGGTGTCGGCGGTCGCCGCGGCGACCGCGGGCTTGGCGGCGGCAGCCACGCTCACGGTGGGCACGGAGACGGTGGGCACCGAGAGGGTGGGCACCGTGATGGTGGGCTTGGTGAAGGTGGGCAGGCTCAGGGTCTTGGCGGCGGGCGCCTCGGCCTTCACGGTCGGGGGCGCGCTGGGGTTGGCCTTGGCCTCAGCGGACGCGGCGCCCTTGGTGATGCTGATGCTGAAGCCCTTGCCGCTGTCGGCAGACTTGGTGCTCACCGCGGAGGCGGCGGCGCCCTTGCCAAAGATGCTGCTGATGTCGATGCTGGGCTTGGTGAAGGTGGGCAGGCTCAGGGTCTTGGCGGCGGGCGCCTCGGCGGCCACGGTCGGGGGCGCGCTGGGGTTGGCCTTGGTCGCAGTGGACGCAGCGGCGGCGCCCTTGCCAGCGGTCTTGGCGGCCAGCAGGCTGTTGATGAAGGTGGTCTTGGCGGTGATCACGCTCTGCACGGCCTCGCCCTTGCCGGTGCCCTGGAGCTTGCGGCCCTTGCCCAGAGAGATGGTCGGGATGGACAGGGTCTTGGCGCCCTTGCCGGTGTCGGCGGTCGCCGCGGCGACCGCGGGCTTGGCGGCGGCAGCCACGCTCACGGTGGGCACGGAGACGGTGGGCACCGAGAGGGTGGGCACCGTGATGGTGGGCTTGGTGAAGGTGGGCAGGCTCAGGGTCTTGGCGGCGGGCGCCTCGGCCTTCACGGTCGGGGGCGCGCTGGGGTTGGCCTTGGCCTCAGCGGACGCGGCGCCCTTGGTGATGCTGATGCTGAAGCCCTTGCCGCTGTCGGCAGACTTGGTGCTCACCGCGGAGGCGGCGGCGCCCTTGCCAAAGATGCTGCTGATGTCGATGCTGGGCTTGGTGAAGGTGGGCAGGCTCAGGGTCTTGGCGGCGGGCGCCTCGGCGGCCACGGTCGGGGGCGCGCTGGGGTTGGCCTTGGTCGCAGTGGACGCAGCGGCGGCGCCCTTGCCAGCGGTCTTGGCGGCCAGCAGGCTGTTGATGAAGGTGGTCTTGGCGGTGATCACGCTCTGCACGGCCTCGCCCTTGCCGGTGCCCTGGAGCTTGCGGCCCTTGCCCAGAGAGATGGTCGGGATGGACAGGGTCTTGGCGCCCTTGCCGGTGTCGGCGGTCGCCGCGGCGACCGCGGGCTTGGCGGCGGCAGCCACGCTCACGGTGGGCACGGAGACGGTGGGCACCGAGAGGGTGGGCACCGTGATGGTGGGCTTGGTGAAGGTGGGCAGGCTCAGGGTCTTGGCGGCGGGCGCCTCGGCCTTCACGGTCGGGGGCGCGCTGGGGTTGGCCTTGGTCGCGGTGGACGCAGCGGTGGCGCCCTTGCCGGCGGTCTTGGCGGCCAGCAGGCTGTTGATGAACTTGGTCTTGGCGTCGATCACGCTCTGCACGGCCTCGCCCTTGCCGGCGCCCTGGAGGGTGCGGCCTGCGCAGCGGCAGCGGCGACAGCGTCGGCGGCTGCGCGGCGCGGCCGCAGGCGCTCAAGGCCAGCGCCCTGGCAAAAAAACGTCAGTCCATCCCGCCCCCGCCATGCCACCGCAGCGATGCCGGCCCGCTGCGGCTTCTGGCTCTCTGGCCGCCTCGCAGCATGCTGCCTGGCCCGCCGGCCGGCCGGTGCTGCTGCTGGTGCTGCCTGGCTGCGGCGTTCTGCGCCGCCGCGCCCCGTCGCTGGCTTCCGCGCTCCGCCGGCGCGCGCCAGTGTCGCAGCTCGCGCTGCGGCCGATGTCACCGCGCGCGTGCCCTGCCCGGGCTGCTGCCCCGGCGCGCTGCACCGGCGGCTCGCGCCGCCGGGCCGCGCAGGGGGCGCCCAGGGGACGCCCAGGACCTCCCGACGGGCAGCCGCCGGCTTGCAGCCCGCCAGACTGCTGCGCTGGCGTCTGGGCGGGCCATGGCGCTGACCCAGGCACTCCGGCGCCGGCGCTGCCTGCGCCGCGCGCTGCGCGCCGCCCGCCGCGCCGACGGCCCGCTGGCCGCCACCGGCCGCCGCCCCGGGCCCGCGCGCGCGCACCGGCAACATCGGCGTGGGCCACGGCCAGGAGGGCCAGGAGCACAACGGCGACACGCATCTTGCCTGCGGCAGCCGGGATAGGCGGTGCGCGGGGCGGGCGGCACGTGAGGCGCGCGGCGCGCCTTTTGCGGCGCGCCCGCCGCAGGCGTCCGACTGAACTGGCTCGCCCGCGCTGCCTCGCTGACGCGGGCGCCAGGGCGGGCGCGGCGCCTGCATTGCATCAACGCCGCCCCGGGGCGGCCCCGGGCGCCCCGCCGCGCGCTGGCCGCGCCGCGGTGAAACGGCCCGCGCGATCCTGCTGGAGCAGGCGCGGGTGCGCGGCGGCACGGCCCCCGATCGCGCCGCGCCGCGCCGCCAGACGGCGCTCTGGCCTACGCCCCCGCCGATCAGCGCCCGCGCTGCCGCGTCCGCGGCCTGGCCGCACCTGGCTGGCTGGAGGCGCTGAGGGTGGATGTGGGGTGAGGGAGGAGCGCGCCGTGCAGGGACAGCGGCTGGTGGCTGGGAGGTGAGGAGCAGAGGCTGGCGTGGAGCCGGCGCCGGTGCCTAGATGGGCCCAGCAGAGGCGCCCGACGGCCCAGGCTGAACCCCCGACCGCCGCCAAATCCGCCGCCCGCGCACGGCGCAGAGCCGCGCCGCACCGCCTGGACCGTTCGAGGCCCCTCTCGCGAGCCGGCGCCCGGCGCCGGCGGGCGGCGTGGCGGGCGGCGACTGTTGCCCGTCCTGGTGACACCTGGCAAAAGCGGGAGAGGGGGCGGAGAGCGCGGCCTGCGCACCGCCGGAGAGGGGCGGAGCGTGAGTAGCGCGGCCCGCGGCCCGGGGCGGGGCGCCGGGGCGGCGTTTGAACGCGGGCGCGTGACCCGGCGGCCGCCGAGCCGCCCCGGCGCGCTCCTCGCCCTGGACTCGCGCTTCTGCGACCGTTCCTTGTTTTACAGGCGCACATACATATATACAGGTGTGTTAGTAGTACAGCCTCCGCAGTCAGTCAGTCGGCCGATGCAGTGCGGGGTCGGTCGGTGAGAGCGCAGTCCCGTCGTCGCGGTCAGCCCACCCACGCAGTCCTCGGCGCGCACGCACCACCAGCTCACACCAGCGCACTGTGGTGCGCTCAGACGAAAAGGAACAACTAGAGGGAGACAGGCAGCCCTGCACACGCAGCAGCCAACGCGTCAGCCGGCGCTGCAATTGATTACTCACATGAGTGCACGCCGCACGGTGCAGCAGCGCGCCCCAGACGGCGACCGAAGACGCATGAGCGAGCGCGCCAGGCCGGCCTAGGCCACCGCGCCGCCGCCGCGCAGCCGGGGGGCGGCCGGGCGGCCGCCCTCCGCCCCGACGGGCCGCGCGGCCGCCCGCGGCGTCGGCCACGCGCTGCCAGGCTGGGGCCTGCCCGGGAGGCCCGCGCGCGCGCGCCGCGGCGCGCCGGTGCCCATCGGCACGGCCGCGGGCTGCATCCAGGCGACGCGCGCGCTGGGCGGCCCCGCCGCAGGCACACAGCCCTTGAGCATGGCGGCGACGCCCGGCGCCGGCGAGGCGGCGGCGGCGCGCCCCGCGCTCCCGCCGCGCTGCTCCGCGCCGGCCGCCGGCGCGTGCTGGGGCTGGGGGCGCTCCGCGCCACTTGCGGGCGGGAGGAGGGGGAGCGACGCAAAGCTGGCCACCCACCCGCTGCCCGTGTGTGCGCCGGTGGCGTTGGCCGCCGCCGCCGCCCCCGCCTGCGGCACCGGCCGCGCCTCACGTGTTGCGGGGGCGGCCGACGCGAGGCGCCGCGCCTGCTCGGCGGCGCAGGCGCTCGCGGCGGGGCAGGTCGGCGGCGCGTGCGCGGGCGCGGGCGCGACGGCGGCGCGGCCGCCTCCGCGCCATGCCGCCAGCTGCTTGCCGCAGCCGCCGCAGGTGATGGGCGCCAGCATCGGCAGTGTCAGCCCACCGGCTTCGCCCCCCGCCTTGCGGCTTGGTGGCAGCATCGGCAGCGTGAGCCCGCTCGGCGTGACGTGGCCCCCGCTGCCGTTGCCGCCCGGCGGCTGCGGGTATGCCAGGGGCGGCAGCGCCGGCAGCGCGAGGAGGCTGGCGCCGCGGCGCGCGGCCCGGCCGCCGCCGCCGCCGGCCCCCAGGCAGGGGGGCGCGGCGCGGAAGCTCCAGGGGGCCGGGGCCGGCCGCGCGCCGCCGCGCTGCGCCGGGCGGGCGGCATGGTAGCTCCAGAGCCAGCTGCACAGGCGCAGCGGCAGCGAGCCGTTGGCGCGCCGCGCGCCCCAGGGGCTGGCCGCCGGCGCGCTCGCGGCGGGCGCGGCGCCCGCGGCCGCGGGCGCCGCGCTGGCGCGCCGGGGCGCCGCCGCGGCGCGGGAGCCGTTGCGCAGCAGCACGCACTGCCAGGCGCGCGGGCAGGAGAGCAGGGGGTTGACGACCGCCGCGCCGCCGGGCGGCGACGCGGGCGGCGCCTGCAGCGCCAGCGCCCGCGCCGCCGCGGTGGCGGGCCGGCGGCGCCGCGCCACGGCGGCGTCTGCGCCCGCGCGGCCGCTCGCGTTGGCGTGGCGCGTGTGGCCCAGCGGCGCCCACGGGCCGGCGGGGCCGCCGCTCCAGGCGCCCGCGGCGGGCGCCGGCGCCGCGGCGCGCGGGCGCGGCGGCGCGCCGAGCAGCAGCGCGCGCAGGCCGCCGCCGGGCCGCGGGGCGCGGCCCCCGGGCCCCCGAGCAGCAGCGCCGCCGCCACTGCGGCCGCGTAGGCCGCCAGCAGCACCACCGCCACCGCACGCCTCGCGCCGGCCGCGGGGTGCGGCGCCGCGCCCGCGCCCGCGCCGTCGGCGGCAGCGGCAGCGTCGCGCAGCGGGGCCGCCGGCGGCGGCGCGGCCGCGGCGGGCGCGTCCGCCGCGTCGGGCGCGCCGGGCTCGGCCAGCGCCGGCGCGGCGGCGCCCATGGACGCCAGCGCCTCGTGCAGCAGGCCCTGCGCGCGCACGGGGGCGGCGGGGCCGTGGTCGGGCGGCGGCGGCGCGCGCGCGCCCGCCTGGCGCCGCCCGCGCCGGCGATGTGCGCCCCCGCGGCAGCCGCCCGCCCTGCGGCGCGACGCATCGCACCTGCAGCACGCCGGGGGCAGGCCCCGCGTCCTCGCTGGTGGCGGAGAGCACGGCGTGCGCGAGCTCGTCGCTGGCGTGCGCGCTCAGGTCGTCGCGCGCCTCCAGCTCGTCGTCCAGGCTGATGACATCGTCGAGGGACGCGCTGTCGCCGAGGCTCAGGACGTCGGGCGCCGCGAGGAGCTCGAAGTCCTCCTCCATGGCAAATGGCGCGGGGAATGCGCCCTGCGCTCCTCCGCGCCGCACTGATCGCGGCGGGGGGGTCTGCCCGGCGCGGGGGCGTGGCGCGATGGCCAGGGGCGCGAGGCGGGGTGGCGCCCGCTCGGCTGCGCCTGAGGCTCAACCCTGCGGAGGCGCGCTGAGCCTCTGACGCGCCCTGGCGCGCCCAGCAGACCGTGGGAGTGGCCACCGATCGCGGCGCCGGGCGTTCCCGCCGCAGTCGCTCCGCCCGCTGTGCATCTGGGCGCCCCCTGTGCGAGGACGCGCTTGGTCGCGTGTGGCAGCACCGCCGCGGGCTGCAGGGCCAACCCACCACCCGGCTGGGATCGGCAGCGCGCGCACTCGGCCGGCGCAGCAGCAGCAGCAGCAGCAGCAGCAGCGCGACGCCGGCGCCGGCGCAGCGATGGCGGAGGCCGGCCGCGCGCGGAGGCTGGGGGACGCCCTGGCCAAGATGCGCCAGCGCGACGCCGCCAAGTGGGAGAAGGTGCGGCGCGGCGCCGCTGCGCGCGCCGGGGGCGGCGGGCGGGCGCGGCGGCGGCCAACCGCAGCCGCCGCCCGCGCTGCCCGCGCTCGCAGGACGAGCTGCTGGACGTCATCTTCTGGTGGCGGCAGATCCTCGGCATCGCGCTCGGCCTCGTGTGGGGCGTGTTCCAGCTGACCGGCCTGCCCGGGTTCATCTCGTGAGCAGCGGGCGCGGCGCGCGCGCGGCAGCGGCGGCCGCGGCGGGTTCGGCGTGCCCTGAGCACGTCTTTCAACCCCGCAGGTTTGTAGTGTTCAACATCCTGCTGACGGTGGCGGCCTACAAGAGCGTCCTGGGGTGCGCGGCGGCCCGCCTGCCGCCTCGACGGGGGCAGCGGCAGCGGCGGCGGCGGCGGCGGCGCGGGGGCTGAGCGCCGCATGCCGCGCGCCGCATGCCGCGCGCCGCAGCGTGGACGAGGAGGAGTTTGGCGGCCACGGTGACCTCTGCGGCGAGGGCATGCCGAGCTGCATCCCGAGCTTCCTGGTGCGCACTGCGGCAGCGGCGCCCCCGCGGCAGCGGCGCGCCCCGCGGCAGCGGCGCGCCCCGCGCGCCCCTCGCCGTCCGGGATCGCCCCGGCGCCCTCCCCCCCCCCCCCCCGCCCGCCGACGGCCGCCGCACGCGCTCCCGCAGCTGACGTGGGTCCTGACGTACACGGCGCTGCACACGTGACACAGGCGTGCGCGCGCGCTGCGCGCGGCGGGGTGTCCGGGCGGGCCACGGGTAACAGAGGCGGCCGGCCCTTGTCGGCGAGCTCGGCGCCGCCGCCGCGGGGCGGGGGGCGTCTACCCCACGCGCGCCCCGCGCGGCTGCGGAGCGGTGGGCGCCGAGCGGGCGTCGACGCCGCGCCGCACGTCGCTGTCCCGCCTGCTCGGGGCGTGCCTGGGCCGGAGCGCGATCGCCGTGCGCCGCGCCGCGGGCGTGTGGGGTGCGGGCTCGGGCGCGTGCTGCCGGCGCGGGGGTGGGGGCCGCGTAGGTGTTTGAGGCTTGCCCGGCACACTAGCCCTCCCGACGCGCCACCGCCACGCGCGGCGCGAGTCGGCCGGCGCTTGGCGCCGCGCAGAACGCGCGCGCCGCCCGGCGCAGGCGGTGCCGGCCCGCGCTGCGCAGCGCTGCTGCCGCCACCGCGCGGGCGGGCCGGGCGGGCCGGGCACGCCGCCGCACGCCCCCGCGCACGGCCCCGGCGACAGGCGCGCTCGCGCTGGCAGCGGTCGGCGCGGTGCTAGGCAACCCGGTGCCGCCGCGCCGGGCGGTCAACCGGCGGCGCGCCCGGCCGCCGCGCCGACGTGCTCACCGCGCGCCCGCGGCCAGGGTCCAGCGCGGCGCTGCGCCCTGGCCCGCGCCGGTGGCCCTCGCTGCGCAGCCCGCCGCCGACGGCGCCACACCGCGTGCGACGCACCGCGTGCGACGCCCACAGCCCCAGCGCTGCGCACCCGCAACCAGCCCCCGCCCGCCCGCGCTCGCGTCGGAGAGAGAGGCGCCGCCGCTGCCGCCGCGCACACGGCGGCATGCTGCGCTCAGCTCTGCCCGCCCGGGCGCGGGCCGGCGCGAGTGGCCGCCCCTGGGCCGCCGCGGCGCCGCGCCTGGCGCGGCGGCGCCCGGCGCAGCCCGTGGGCACCGCGGCAGTGGACGGCGACAGCGACCGCGAGCTGGGGCGGAGCTTCCGGCGCGTGGTGAGCTCTAGGGGGCGGTGACGGGGCGCGTGACACCCCGGTGTGCCGTGCGGGGCGCGCGGGGCGGTGGCTTTGGCCGGTGGGGCCCGCTCGGCGGGGCAGCATCCCGGCTGCCGGGCGCGCGGCCGCTGGAGCGCGCTTGGTCCAGAAACGCCTTCACCGTCAGGCAATCGAGCGTGCCAGGACGCCCCGCGCGCCATGCGCGGCGCCAGAGCAGCCTGTGGCGGCGGACAGCGCCGCACGCGCGCGCCGCCCTCAGCGCCGCCGCCGCCGCGCCGCAGGTCTTCGACGCGCACAGCTGGGAGGAGCACCGCAGCACGGCGCGCTACGCGCGGCACATGCAGGGCATCCTCACGTCGCGCATCGCGCGCGGGCTGCTCGGGCCGATGCTCTACGTGGCGTCGATCTGTGCCTCGGTCTGCACGTACCACACGCTGTTGGACATGCATGCCATCCAGTGGTTGGCGCCGGACGTGCGTCGCCGCGCAGCCCGCGCCGCCGCTGCCCGCGCGCCGCGCAGCCCGCGCGCCGCGGCCCAGCGCACAGCGCCCGCGCGCCGCGCAGCCCGCGCGCCGCGGCCCAGCGCCCGCGCCCGCGCCCGCGCCGCCGCGCAGCTGGAGTGGCCGACGATTAACCTGAACAGCAGCGGCATCTTCAGCATCAGCACCTTTGCGCTATCGCTGCTCCTGGTGTTCAGGACAAACTCGAGCTACGAGCGCTGGTGGGAGGCGCGCGACTGCTGGCGCATGATCGTGAACGATTGCACCCACCTCGCGCGCCAGACGGAGCAGTGGCTGCCGTCGTCGGGGCGCGACGGCGGCGGCAACGACGCCGTGCGCTGCGCGCTGCTGCGCTGGCTGCGCGTCTTCCCCGTCACGCTCATGGTCCACCTGCGCGGCCACGAGGAGGACCTGGAGGGCCTGGCCGCCGGGTGCGGCGGCGCCCCAGCCCAGCTCCGCGCGGCCGCGGCTGCGCGCGCCCGACGCCTCGCCCGCCGCATGCGCGCGCAGCGTGCTGACGGGCGAGGAGGTTGGCCTGCTGCTGCGCTCCAAAAACCCGCCCCTGCTGGTGCTCAGCGCGATCGGGCAGCTGCTGGCGGTGAGCGACATGCGCATCGAGAGCAAAACGCACATGGACGAGAGCGTCCGCGTGTTGCAGGTGCGCGCTGCTGCTGCTGCTGCTGCTGCTGCTGCTGCTGCTGCTGCTGCTGCTGCGGCTGCTGCTGCTGCTGCGGCGGCAGCCCGGCCCAGCAGCCCGGTCCAGCAGCAGAGAGCAGCAGCAGAGAGCCGGGCGCGGTGACGCGCGGCGCGGGCGGGCGGGCGGCGGCGCCGACGGCGACGCGCCGCCCCGCGGCCCGGCGGCGCGCAGGAGAGCTTAGGGAGTTGCGAGAAGATATTGACGACGCCCATCCCGGTGTCGTACACTCGCCACACGGGTCGCTTCCTCGTGCTCTGGCTGACCTGCCTGCCCTTTGTCATCTGGCAGGAGCTCGGCTGGTACAGCGTGCCCATCTCGATGGTCGTCTCCTTCCTGCTCTTTGGCATTGAGGCAAGCGCACCGCTGCACCGGCAGCGCTTGCGGGCGCTGAGCGCAGCGCGCGGCCGCGCTCGCGCTGACCCCGCCGCCCGCCGCGCCGACGGCTGCGCCGCCACCAAACAGGAGATCGGCGTCCAGATCGAGGAGCCATGTGAGGCCCGCGCACGCGGGGGGGGGGGGGGGGGGGGGGGGGGGGGGGGGCGCCGCCGCCACAGCCGCACAGCGCTGCCGCCGCCGCAACGGGGCGTTGAGCGCCGCGCGCGGCCCACGCCCGTGCCGACGCCCGCCGCCCGCCCGCCGCTGCCGCCACCGCCGCCGCCTGCCGCGCCTGGCCGCGCCGCCTTCAGTGTGAGTGGCGCGCTCCCCTCTTGCGCGGGGCCCCGAGCTGCTGCCAGCAGCAGCGGCAGCGGCGGCAGCCGCCTGCGCGGGCCGCGGCGCCGGCCCGCGCCGCGCATGCCTCCTCACCCCGCCCGCCCGCCCCCGCCGCCGCCCCGCCGCCCGCACCCACGCCCTGCCGCCGTCGCCCTGCAGTGGCATCCTCGCGCTCGAGGTGTGCGCGCCTGGCCGCCGGGCGCGCCGCGCCGCGCCGCGCCGCCCGGCGCTTACGCCCCCGCCGCGCCGCGCAGACCTACTGCGACGAGGTGGCCGCCGGCATCGCGCAGGCGACCGCTGACGCCGCCGCGCTCGCGCCGCTCACCGCCAAGCTGCTGCCCATGCCGAGCGGCCACCTGCTGGCGGCTGACCACGCAGCGGCGCCGCCCGCGGCGCAGCACCCGCCGGCGACGGCGGACGGCCGCCTCAGCCCGCGGGTGTACAACTAGGCGCGCGCGCCAGCGCCCGCGACGCGGCAGCGCGCCGGCCAGCCCCGCCTTGGGGCTGGCGGCACTGGTTCAGCGCGCGTGCAGAGAGGAGAGCGTCGGGTTTGTCGGGGACTTGAACCCAACCGCTTGCTGCGCCGCTGCGGCCGGCCACACTAGTACTATGCGCTGCTGCCGGATTGACGAACGCGCGATGGATTGTGCTCGGCTCAAAAAGCGCGGCGCGGCCGCCGCGCAACACACCCCGCTCCGGGGGGTGAGATCGCTTCGCGCACCCCTCTCCATTGGAGGCTGTGCGCATCTTGGCTTGCGTGTCGCTGTAACTGGCCACACGCCCCGGGCTGGTGCGCGGCGGGCTGGTGCGCAGCGCTGGGGCTGTGGGCGTCGCACGCGGTGTGGCGCCGTCGGCGGCGGGCTGCGCAGCGAGCGCTGGCGCGGGCCAGGGCGCAGCGCCGCGCTGCACCCTGCCCCCGGGCGCGCAGTGCGCTCGCGCCGGGCGCGGCGGCCGGGCGCGCCGCCGGTTGACCGCCTGGCGCGGCGGCACCGAGTTGCCCAGCGCCGCGCCGACCGCTTCCAGCGCGAGCGCGCCTGTCGCCGGGGCCGTGCGCGGGGGCGTGCGGCGGCGTGCCCGGCCCGCCCGCCTGCAGTGGCGGCGGCAGCGCCGCGCAGCGCGGGCCGGCAACGCCTGCGCCGGGCGGCGCGCGCGTTCTGCGCGGCGCCAAGCGCCGGCCGACTCGCGCCGCGCGTGGCGGTGGCGCGTCGGGAGGGCTAGTGTGCCGGGCAAGCCTCAAACACCTACGCGGCCCCCACCCCCGCGCCGGCAGCACGCGCCCGAGCCCGCACCCCACACGCCCGCGGCGCGGCGCACGGCGATCGCGCGCCGGTCCAGCCACGCCCCGAGCAGGCGGGACAGCGACGTGCGGCGCGGCGTCGACGCCCGTTCGGCGCCCACCGCCCCGCAGCCGCGCGGGGCGCGCGTGGGTAGACGCCCGAAGCGTTTTCGCCCGATCCAGGCGGCCAGGCCGGCCCAGCGCTGCCTGTGGGCGCGGCACGCGCGCGCAACCCACCGGCCATCACTCCTGCGCACGGGCTGCAGCGGCGCGCCAGGGCCACGGCGAGGCGCCCCTCGCGCTCCTGAGGCCCGCGCCAGCGCGCCAGCGCGGCCGGCAGCCGACGGCGGCGGCGGCGGCTCGGCGCGACATCGCGTGCGGCCGCGCGCAGCGGCGCCATGCCGCCCTCGGCGCAGGCGATCAAGGCCGCCAAGCTCGCCGCCAAGGCGGCGAAGCTCGGCGGCAAGGGCCTGCTCAAGAAGGCGGCCGCAGGTGCGGGCTGGCGCGCGCGGGCGCAGCGCGGCCAGCGGTCGCGCGCCGCAGCCTGGCGCGGGCCGCCGCCGCCGCCGCCGCCGCCGCCGCCTCACACCGCGCGCCTCCCCCGCCGCCCGCAGGCAAGGGCGCCGTCGCGTTCGGCAAGGGCGCGGCGGTCGCGGCCAAGGCGGGCAAGGGCGCGGCGCTCATGCTCAAGGGCGCGGGCCTGCTCGCCACCGCGGCGGCGACGGTCAATGTGACGGAGAGCGTGCTCGGCCTGGATGACGGCGCGGCGGCGGGCGCCGCCGCCGCAGCGGCCGCGCCCGACGCGCCCGCCGGCCCCGATCCCGCGCACAGCCTGGGCTGGCTCGGGCCGGGCGGCGCGGCGGCGGCGGCCGCGGCCGCGGGCATGCGCCAGCAGGGGGGCTCCAGCAGCGCAGCCGCGGCCGCCGCTGCGGCCGCGGGGCTGCGCGGCCGCTACCGCCCAGACATGAGCGGCCTGATGGCCGGCAGCAGCAGCAGCAGCGCCGCCGGCGGTGCCGGCGGCGTCAGCAGCGCCGAGGCTGCTGGCAGCAGCGCTGCCGTTGCCGCCAAGGCCAGCGCCGGCGGCAGCAGCAAGGCGGCCGCCGGCGCAGCGGCCTCGCTGCCGCCGCCGGCGCCCGTGGCGGCGGGCGCGCGGCCCAACGCCGCGCGCCTGGCTGCGGCGTTGGGCCTGCACACCAGCGTGAGCGCCGTGGTCGCGCAGCCGCCTGCCGCGAGCAGCGACAGCGCCGCCAAGCGCTCGGGCGCAGAGGCGCCCGCGGTGCGCGCGGCGCCCGCGGCTGCAGCGGCAGTCGCCGAGGGCGCGGCGTCGCGCGAGCCGCGCAGCAGCAGCGGCACAGCGTCCGCGGCCCCGGCTGCGGCCAAGGCGGCCAGCCAGCCGGCGCCTGCAGCAGCGGTCGCGGTGGAGCCGGCGTCCGTCGCCACGCCGCCCAGCAGCGACAGCAGCAGCCGCAGCAGCAGCAGCAGCAGCGACAGCAGCAGCTCGGGCGTCCAGCCCGCAGCAGCAGTCGCCGATGCCACGCCGCAGGAGGCGGTGCTGCAGCAGCCGCAGGAGCCCGTGGTGGTGCAGCAGCCGGCGCCGCAGCGTGCGGCCCCTGCTGAGCAGGCGGCGGTGCAGCAGAAGGCGGCTGCGCCGCAGCAGCCCGCGGCGGCGGCCTTCACCGTGCGCCCCTGGTGGCAGCAGATGCAGGCAAGCATCGAGTACGAGCACTGCGCCCGGCCCAGCGGCTCCCCGCCCAGCAGCAGCGACGGCAGCGGCGGCAGCGACCCCGCCGGTCCAGCGGCACCGGCGCCCAGCCCCGCGCCGGCGGCGGAGCCCTGCCAGGCGCCGGCGGTCGTCGCGGTGCCGGCGGCCGTCGAAGCGCCGGCGGCGGTTGAGGCGCCGGCCGTCGAGGCGCCGGCGGCGGTTGAGGCGCCGGCGGCGGTTGAGGCGCCGGCAGTTCAGGCGCCGGCCGCGGCCAAGTACAAGGACGCAGGCTTTGTGCTGCCGCCGGCCGCCTACATCGGCAGCATTGGCAGCCGCACCGGCGGCGGCGGCAGCAGCAACGGCGGCGGCGGTGCCGCCGCCGAGCCGCCCGCCGAGCGCAGCAGCGGCGCCCCCGCCGCTATCGAGGCGCCCGCGGAGAGCGGCAGCGGCTGGCTGTCGTCGCTGCGGGGCGTGGGCACCGCCCTGGTGGCGACTGCCTCGGCAGTGGCCGGCGGCGTCGCGGCCACCGCGCTCGGCGCGGCCGGCGCGGCCGGCACGACCGCCGCGACCGCCGCGAGCGCTGCGACTGCGGCGAGCACCGCTGCGGCGGTGGCGGCCTCGACCGTGGCGCTGCCCGCCGCCGCTGTCGCGGCGACGGCCGTCGCCGCGACGGCGGTCGCTGCGTCGGTGCTGGCGAGCAGCGCCAGCGGCGGCGGCGACGCAGGGCATCCCGGCGCGCCTGGCGCGCCTGCAGCGGCGGGCGACGCTGGGTGCACCGCCGCAGACGCCGGCGAGCAGCCAGCGGCAGAGCCTGCGGCGCCCGCAGAGCCCGCGGAGCCCGCGGCGCCCGCGGCGGACGGCGAGGCCGCGGCCACCGCCGCCGCAGCCGGCAAGGCAGTGCAGCGGCAGCAGCAGAAGCTGGCGGAGGCGGCAGAGCTGCTGCGGCTGATCCACGCCTTCATGCAGGAGCTGGCGCCTGAGTCGGCGGCGCAGGACGACGCGCCGCGCTCGCCGACATGCGGCACGCCGAAGCAGGATGCGCCGGGCGCGCTGCGCCTCGCGCCGCTCAAGCGCCGCGGCAGCGGCGCGGGCGGCGAGCGCGGCGCGGCGGCCGCCGCGGAGGAGGCAGCCGAGCACGAGCTGGACCCGCCCACGCCGAGCGGCGCCACGCCGCGCGCGACGCCCTTCCAGCGCGGCCGTGCGGCGGACGACGACAGCGACGACGCCAGCTGCGCCACGCCGCCGCTCGGCGGCGCGCGCGGCACGCCGTTTACGCCCGCGGGCGCCGATGCGGCGGGCGGCGGCGCGGGCGCGGGCGCCGGGCAGCTGCAGCAGCTGCTGCAGCTGCTCGCCAGCCGCGCCGGCAGCGTGAGCAGCAGCCAGCTGCAGCCGTGGGGCAGCTTCCTCGAGGCGCTGGGGCTGGACCCGCAGCTTGAGTGGACGGTCACATGGGGCAGGGCCGCGGCGGCACAGGCGCCCGCGCGTGCCGGCGGCCGGTGGCGCTTCCTGCGCCGGGCCAGCGGCCCGCGGTCGGCCGCGATGCAGCGCCGTCGCCGTGTGTGGGGCCTGGCGCTGCTGCAGCGGCAGTGGCTCCGCCGGTCGCAGCGCAGGCACCAGGCGCAGCTGGCGGCGCAGCAGGGGCGGCCCGCGAGCGTCAGCCCAGTGCCGCCGCCGACGCCAGGCGCGGCGCCCGAGGCGCCCGCGGCGGCGGGGCCCCGGCCCGCACCGCCGCCGCCGCCGCTGCCGCCGCCGCCGCCCGCGGCGCTGCGCAGCGCCGGCTCCTCGCCGGCGCTGCAGCGCGCGGGCAGCGGCCGCGCCGCGGCGCCGCTCGCGCACGCCCTGTCGGCGCCGTCGCCGTCGCCGTCGCCGGCCAAGCCGCCGCCGCCGCCGCCGGGGCCGCCGCCGCCGCACAAGGGCTTTGCCCGTGCGCGGCCGCACAGCCCCGCGGCCGCAGCCGTCGCGGCGGCGCCGCCGCCGCAGCCGGCCGCCCAGCCGCAGCAGCTGCGGGCGCCGGCGTCGCCGACGGCCTCCACGCCGCGGGCGCAGCCGGGCGTGGAGGAGCTGGACGAGGAGGAGTGCCTGGCGTGGCAGATGCCCGCCGCGGCGCCCGGCGAGCCGCCAGCCGCGCCGTCGCCGGCGCCGGCGCCCGCGCCGCCCGGGCTCGGTGGGCGCACGCCGCCCGCGGCGCCGCGCGCGCCGCCGAGCCCCCTGCACCGCTCGCCCAGCGGGGGCGGCGCCGGCTCGGCGGCGCTGGCCGCGGCGGGCATCGGGCGCGTGCCGGAGGTGCTGGCGACGTACCAGCAGCTGCGCCGGCGCCAGCTCGCGGCCGCAGGCATCAAGGCCGGCGGCGGCGGCGCGCGCGCGCGCGGCCCCGCCGCCGCGCCGCGCCCGGCCGAGGCGGCGGCGGCGGGGCCGGGCGACGCGTCGGAGCTGTTCAGCCAGATCCTGAGCCGGGGCAGCTACTGCACGCGCGTGCAGGCCGACCTCGCCGCGCACGGCGCCGCGCTCGAGGCGCTCGCGGGCCGCGTCGCGGCGTTCAACCCGCCCAGCATGCCGGCGCTGGTCGAGTTTGTCGGCGCAGCGCAGCAGGGCACGCTGGACGCCCTCTACGACGAGCGCGCTGCGCTCAAGCAGGTGCCGTCGTGGCCGGCCGCCAAGTGGGAGACGCTCTGGGAGGGCGCCGTGGTGTACGGGCAGCTCCTGGAGCTGCGCCAGCAGTGCCTGTCCGCCGCGCGCGCCGCCGACGCGGGCGCGGCGCGCGGCGGCGCCGCCGCCGGCGCCGCCGCCGCCGACGCGGCGCGCGCGTACGGCGCCGTGACGGCCAAGCTCGAGGCGTTCCAGCGCGGCGAGGGCGGGTTTGAGAAGCGCATGCGCGCCGCGGGCGTGCCCTGGAACGGGGGGCAGCTCGTGGCGGGCGTGAAGGCCGCGGCGGTGCAGCTCGGCGCCGCATACGGCCGCGCCGTGCTCGCCGTGCTCGGCGAGGGCCGCGCCAAGCTCGCCGCCGGCGCCGGCGCCGCGATGTGGGGCTGCCCCGTGCGCGACGGGCGGCAGGCCGCGGCGCTCGCGCGCGCGCAGGCGCGCGCCGCGGCGGCGCTCGCGCACGCGACGGCGCGGCAGCTCGAGGAGTCGCTGACGTTTTTGTTCAAGCTCCACCAGTTTGCGGGAGGTTTTGACGCGCCCTGCCGCGCCGCGTTCCTGAGCCTCGCGGCCGAGGCCGCCGCGGCGGGCCTCGTCGACGCGCCGCCGGCCGCGTGCTGAGCGTGCGTGCCGGCGGCGCCGCACGGCGCGTGGCGGCGGAGAGCAGTGAGCGAGCTGCACCTGCGTGGCCGCGAGGCCACCACCACCAGCGGTGGAGAGAGCGTGTGCGCGCAGCCCCCCGTTCAGTCGACGAGGGGCGCGACAGCGTGCACCTGTCCTGTTGAAGAAATCTGTGTCGTTTTCTGTGTGTGTGCTGTCTCTGCTTTTTCTGCTTTTTCTGCGCGGCGCGCGACCTGTCCGAGCGGCGTGCTGCAGGCACGCGCGCGCGCGATGTACCCCTAGCGGCGGCGGCGACACGATTTTGTTTGAGCGCGACGAGCAGCAAACTCTGTTTGATGGCGACGACGACTCTGTCGGTGCGGCGGCGACGCGAGGAACACCGCAACGCTCCACGCCACACCGCAACGCTCCACACCACACCGCTCTGGAGACCCCCCGCTGCTTGCAATTGTACAGCAGCAACAGCACAGCGCCGCCCAGCGCCCCTCATCCTGCATGTACAGCTCGCCGCCGCCCGCGCGTGTCGCAGCGCGGCGGCCCCGCGCCGCTCCGGCGAGTCAGCCCGTCACACCAGCTCCTCGCCGGTCGCCCCGCCGCCGCCGGCCTTGCCGGCGCGCTGCAGCGCGACCGCGCGGCGCACAAACGCGCGCAGCTGCTCCGCGTACGCCTCCGGGTGGCAGCGGTAGTGGTCGACGTGCCCGCTGTCGGCCCACTTGTGCGCGCTCACCGCGCTGCCCGCGCGCGCCTGCGCCGCGGCAAAGCTCTCCACGACCGCGGGGTCGATGAGCGGGTCGGCGTCAGAGTAGAGGAAGTGCTTGGCGCACCGCGGCGCGGCGGCGGCCCAGGTCGACTCGAGGCCCACGAGCGCGTCACGCACAAAGGGCAGCCTGAAGTAGCCGCCCACGAGCGCGGCCGTCGGGCGCACGAGCCAGGGGAAGTCCTGCGCGATGCCGTCGGCGGGGCGGCCGAGCGCGGCCGCGACGAGCGCGCGCGACGAGACGTCGGCCGACACGTCGGCGGGGCACGAGTCAAACACCACGCCCGCGACGCGCGCCCGCACGTCCGCCGCGGCGGGGCCGTCGAGCTCCGCGAGCAGCTGGAAGACCCAGGTCATGAAGATAAACCCCCCGCCGCTGAAGAGGTGGACCACGATCGGCGCGCGCGGCGCCGCCGCGGCGGCGTCGAGGAGCTGGTGCGTGAACTGCGCCGCGAGGAGCTGCCCCGCGGCGGGGACCATGATCGCCGCCATCGGCGGCCGCGCCGAGAGCACGCGGCGCACGCCGAGCGACTGCCACAGCGCCTTGTACCTGCGGCGGCGCCGGCAGCGGCGCGAGCGGCGTGGGAGGGGTGCGGGAGGGGTGCGGCAGCCCGGGCGGGGCTGACCACGAGCCACTCACTTGCCAAACGGGCGCTTCTTGGCGCCGAGCCAGCCGCAGCACACGACGAGCGGCTCCGCGTCGGCGGCGGCGGCGTCGGCCGCGCCCGCGAGCGACGACGCGGCGCGCAGGCCGCCGCCCGGCGCCGACGCGCGGCGCGGCGCGCCGCCCGGGCGCGGGCCACCGTGCGGCTCCGCGCCGCCGCGCGTGCGGGCGCGCGGCCGGCCGGGCATCGCCTCCGCCGCCAGGGCCGTCAGGGGCACGAGCTCCAGCGCCGCCGCCCCCGCGCCGGCGGGCGCGCCAGCGCCGGCGGGCGCCGGCGGCGGCAGCAGCGCCGGCGCGCCAAACTCGGCCGGCACCTGGCGCAGCGGGACCGCGCGCCGCGGCAGCGACGCAGCGGCCCACTGCGCCGCCAGGCGGGACGCCATGGACAGCATGGCGGGGAGAGCCGGGGGGATGCAGGCGCCTGCTCCCGCGCGATCGCGGGCGCCTGCGCCCCTGCTAGCACGCCCGGGGGCGAGGCACGGAGGCTGTGAGCGACGACGTCCCGGCCGCGGGGGATGTGGCGCGGCCCTGGCGCCGGTGGCGGGGCTTGCTGCCGCTGCAGCGCCTCTCGGGGGCGCTGCGCGGCAGCGCGGTCGCGGGCGGTGAGGAGCGGTGAGCAGGGACGGAGGTGACGGTGTGTGTGGGACCGCGGGGCGCGACAGGATGCCAAGCGGCGGCGGCGGTTGTCCGCGGCTTTGCTCGCCGCTGGCCGCGTACGCTTGCCTTTGTCTGCAGCCCCCGCGCCCGGCCGACGTCACCGCCACTAACGGCACACCGCCGGCACGCCGCTGGCGCTCACCCCCGCCCGCTCGCGAGCCCCGCGCAGCGCCGCGCGTGCAGCGGCGCTGCTGCCCGCCGCGCCCGCCGCGGCGCGGCCGCGGCGAGCGGCCCAGCGAGCCAGCAGCGGCGGCGGCGGCGATGGACCTCAACGATGGCGAGCGCTACGCCGTCGCGGCGCTCTTCACGCTCGCGTTGCACAGCACCGCCGTCGAGAGCGGCGTCGACGGCGACGGCAACCTGCTGAGCGAGTCGGAGATTGCCTGGGGGTGCGCGGCGCCCGCGCCGCGGCCGCCCGGGCAGCGCCGCCCGTCTCAGACCCCGTGCGCAACAACCGCGCCGCCCCGCCGCGCCCTGCCCCGCGCCGCTGCAGCTGCCCGAGCGAGGAGTTGTTCGACGAGCTGCTCGCGGCGCGCCCGCGGCGCCTGCGGCTGCCGCCCGACGTGCTGCGCGTGTTTTGGGGCTTTGACGACGTCGCGCCCGCGGGCGGCCTCGCGCCGCGCCTCTTCGCGTGGCTCAAGGTGCGTGCGCAGCAGGGCGCGCAGCGCCGGCGCACGGCGGCAGCGGCGGTGGCGGCGGCGGCGGCGGCGGCGGCGCGCCGCGCCGCGCCGGGCGGTGGAGCCGACGGCCGCCGCCGCCGCCGCCACCGCGTGGGTCGCAGATTCCCCGCAAGGCGTGGCCCGGGCTGCTGCGCATGCCCGACCTCGCCGGCAGCGCCGGCAGCCCCGCCGCGGTGGAGGCGTTTGTCACGCTCGTGCGCAGGTGCGGGCGGCCGCGCCCGGCGCGCCGCTCGCTGTGGCTGGCAAGGGCGCGGCGCCAACGCGCCGCGCGGCGCGGCACGACCGGCCCGCCGCCGCAGGCACGCCGCGTTCCTGGACCAGGCGCTCGCGTTCACGACCGGCCAGGCCAGCCGGCTGCAGCAGCAGTTCAAGCAGGCGCCCGGCGCGGAGCAGCAGCTGGAGCAGCTGAGCCTGCAGGCAGCCGCCGACGCCGGCGACGCCGACGCCGGCGCCGGAGCGTTTGGCCTCGGGCTGCTGCGCGGCGCCGGCGGCGGCGCCAAGGCGGGCGGCGAGGGCGGCGGCGCGGTCGTCGCGATGCCTGCGGAGCAGGCGGCCGCGGTCGCCGCGGCCTCGATCAGCGCCGCTGCCGCCGCCGCGTCGCGCGAGGCCTCCGCCTCGGGCGCCGACCCGGCGGGCGGCGGCGGCGCGGCAGGGGCCCTGCAGCAGCCAGGCGGCGCCGGCAGCTTTGACGCGCTGCACGCGGCCGTCGACGTGCTGCCGCGCGAGGCGGACGAGGGCAGCATCGTCCCCGCTGCCACTTTTGCCCCGGCTGAGCACTTCTCGCACAGCACCAGCCACAAGGCGGTGCTGGCGTTGTACGAGCTCATCGGCGGCTGCATCGCCGCCAACACAGACGCGGCGCTCGAGCCGCTGCTCCTTGCGGCGGCCGCGGTCGAGCCCGCGTCGGCGCCCGCCGCGGCGGCGGCCGCGGCGCGGCGCCTCGCGCGCGCCGGCAGCGGCGCGAGCGCGGGCGGCGGCGGCGGCGGCGAGCAGCCGGAGGCGGCGGCGCGCGCCGACAGCAGCGGCAGCGGCAGCACGCCGCGGCCGGCGGCGGCCTGGTTTCCCGCGGACGAGCCGGCGGCTGGCCCTGCCACGGGCGGCGGCGGCGGCGGCGGCAGCGGCAGCGGCACTGGCGGCACCGCCGCCAAGGCGCGGCCGGAGGCGCCGGCCGCGCCGGGCGCGCGGGACGAGGGAGTTGCGGCCGTGCAGCTGTATGACGCGCGCGCGCGCGTGGCGGTCAAGCGCGTCGCGCACTGGCTGCGCGTGCCGTGGGGGCAGGTGCGCGCTTTTGAGCAGATGTGGGCCAGCCAGGCGCTGAACGTCGACCCGGCCACCCATCAGCCGCGGTACGGCAGCAGCGGCTCGCTGGCGTACCTCAAGGTCGGCGCCGCCGCCGTGGGCGGCGGTGCGCTGCTGGCAATAACGGGCGGTCTCGCGGCCCCAGCCATCGCGGCGGGCCTCGGTGCGGCGGTCTCGCTCGTGCACGGCGGCGCGGCGGCCGCCGCGGCCGTGGCGGGCGCGGCGGGGTCGACCGCGGGCACCGCGGCCGTGACGGGGCTGTTTGGCGCGTGGGGCGCGTCCGTGGGCGGCGGCTCCGCCGGGCGGCTGTGGGGCGAGATCACTCAGTTTGGGTTCTATGACCTCGGGCAGAGCATCTACGTCGACGGCAAGGGCCCCGCCGCGCTCGAGGAGGAGGCGCAGGCGCAGGCGCAGCGGCAGCAGCCGGCGCCGGCCGGCGGCGCGGGCGCGCCGGCGCAGGGCGGCGTGCAGGGAGAGCCGCAGCCGGCCCAGCAGGGCCTGCTGCAGCGGCTGTTCGGGCCCAGCCCCGCCGCCGCGGCCGGCGGCGGCGGCGGCGGCGCGGCCGTGCTGCAGGCCTCGCCGGCGGCAGCCGAGGACGCCGAGGACGCTGAGGACGCTGAGGACGCGCGCCCGGCGCGTGTGCGCTCCAAGACGCTCGAGCTGAACGCCGACGCGTTCAACGCAGACAGCGACGAGGACGCGGAGCAGTTTCGCTGCGAGTACGTCAGCAGCCCCAGCAGCACGCCCGCGACGCCCACGGCCGCCGGCGGCGGCGGCACGCCCGGGGCGGCTGCCGCGCCGGAGCAGCAGGAGCAGCAGGAGCGGCCGCTGCAGCAGGCGTCGTCGCCGCCGCCGGCGCAGCAGCAGCCGGAGCAGCCGCCGGAGCAGCCGCCGGAGCAGCAGCAGCAGCAGCAGCCCGCCGCGGCGGCGGCGCCCGCGCCTCGTGGCCTGGGCGGCCTGTTCTCGCGCAAGCCGCCGCCCAAGCCGGTCTTCGTGCCGCTCCTGCCGACCCCGGTCAACCCGCAGCACGCGGCCGACGGCGAGACGCGGCTCGCGCTGACGATCGCGGCCAACGGCTGCTGCATCGCCGCCGTGGAGGACTTTGTGGCGCCCTGGGCGACTCTGCCGAGCCGCGACTGCGACCGCTTCGCGCTCGTCTGGGAGCTCGAGTGCCTCAAGGTCAGGAGCCTGCACAGAGCCTGCGCGGCGCAGTGCGCGCCCGCGCGCGAGCGCCGCGCGGCAGCGCCGCCGACCGCGCCGCCGCCGCCGCCGCCGCGGCGCCGCCGCCGGCGCGCAGGAGCTGGGCGGCGCGCTCGGCACGTTCCTCGCGCAGCAGGCGCTCACCCAGGTGACCACGCGCACGATCCAGACCTTCCTCTACACCGGTGCGGGCGCCGCGGTGGTCCACAGCGCGCACAGCGCGCGGCCGGGTGGCGGGACCGCCGCTGCCGCGGGCGCGGGCGCCGCGGGGCCGCCCTCCCCACCCGCCCACGGCCCCGCCCGCGCGCCGCGCAGGCCTGGTCGGCGCGCTCGCAATACCCATGACGGTGACGACAGCCTTGAAGGTCGCTTTTGGGAGCAAGTGGCTCGTCGCGCTGCGCCGCGCGCAGGCGGCGGGCAAGATGCTGGCCATGCAGCTCGCGCAGGGCTGCCACGGCGGGCGGCCCGTGACGCTCGTCGGCTGCAGCATGGGCGCCCGCCTGGTCTTCCACTGCCTGCTTGAGCTGCACCGCCTCGGCGCGCGCGGCGTGGTCGAGAACGCGGTCCTGCTGGGCGCGCCGCTCAGCTGCAGGCGCGCGCCGCACCGCCGCGCCGCGCCGCGCCCCGGCGGCTCGCCGCGCGCCCCCGCGGCTCGCCCCGCGCTCACGGCCCGTGCTGCCGCCCGTGGGCGGCGCCGCCAGGCCCGACCGCTGGTGCGCCGCGCGCGCCGTGGTCGCGGGGCGGCTCATAAATGGCTACTCGGTGAACGACTGGACGCTGGGCCTGCTGTGAGCTGCGGGGCTGCCGCGCCGCGCAGCGCAGCGCGCGCCGGGCCGCGCGGCGCGGCCACGTCACACGCGCCACGCGCCCGACCGCCTGTGCGCCGCAGGTACCGCGTGCACTCCTCCAGCAGCATCTGGACGCAGGCCGCAGGCATCTGGCAGGTCGACGTGCCGGGCGTGGAGAACGTTAACCTCAGCCGCCTGGTGAACGGCCACGGCGACTACTCCGCCACGATGGAGGACGTGCTCGACGCGCTCAACCTCTGCGACGCGTGAGGCCGGGGCGGCGGAGCGTGCCGCAGGCGGCGCCCGCCGCAGGCCTGCGGCCCGCACGCCGCGGGCGGAAGGAGCGGAGAAAGCGTCGCGCGTCGCGCCGCCGGCCCCTGGTGACGCCGCGCGCAGCAAGTGGGCCGCCGCCGCTCCGCCGCCCGGCCAACGCGGTCGAACTGGCCTCCCCCGGCCTCTCAGCGCTGAAGGGCCGCGCGCCGGGGCGGGGGGCGTGCACTCGTGCCGCAGCAGGCGCGGAGCCGCCGCGACCGCTCAACAAGGTCCTAGAGCGGCACCGATCAGTGCCCGAGCTGCGGCGTTGGCTCGCGGGCTGCAGCCACCGCGAGGCGGGAGGCCCTGACCCGGGTAGCAGTCGCGTCGCTGCCACGGCCTCCCTGGGGCGGCGCAGCCGACGCCGCGGGGCGCGACGGACGCCCAGGCTTGCCCGCATGGTCCTCGCTGGACGGCGAGCGGCGCCGCTTGGCGGCACCGCCTGCCGCCCGGCGGCGCCGCTGCTGCTCGTGCTGGCGCTCGCGGCGGCGGCGCTCCTCCAGCCAGCAGCCGGCCAGGGCCTGGAGATCAGCTTTGAGCAGCTTGCGATCGGCGAGGCCGGCGCGGCGGGCGCGTTCGGCGCGTTTGAGAGCCAGGTCGGCCTCTCGTCAACGTCCACCGGGCGCGGATCGTTCGGCAAGGGCGGCTCCGGCAGCGGCTTCTCCAGCGCCGACGAGATGAAGCAGCTGCAGATGTCGGTGCGTGCGGCGGCGGCGCACGCGCCGCGGCGGCTCGTGTGCTCCGGCGCGCGCCCGGCCGCCGCCCACCCCGCTCGTGCCCCGCCGCCGCCGCATTGGCGCCGCCGCGCCCGCAGATGTACTACATCGCCGGCTCGCCCAAGACCTTCCTCACCTCCCCGCTGCCCAAGGCGCGCGACCAGGGCGACTGCAACAGCTGCGTCGCGCAGGCGATCGCGGCGGCGATGCAGATCTCGGCCGCGCAGGCCGCGGCGCGGGCCCCCGCCGCGCTGCGCAGCGTGCAGCGCTGGGACGTGAGCGCGCAGTCGCTCTACTACTGCTCCAAGGGTGCGGCCACGCACGCGGCGTGGTGGCTGGAGGGGCCGCGCAGCGTGCCGCGCAGCGCGCAGCGCGCCGCCAAATCGACGCGCCGCGACGCGCCCGCGCCCGCGGCCCGCGCCCGCCGCAGGCGGCCGCACCTGCAAGACGGGGTGGACGATCCAGGAGGCGCTGAACTTTATTGTTGACGAGGCGCCGCAGCTCATCCGCCCGGCCGAGTGCGCCGACGCGGCGGGCCTGCTGAACGACGTGGCCAAGGAGCCCGACGTCACGCAGTGGGAGCCGAGCTGCCGGCAGGCCGCGGGCGGGCAGTGCAGCGCGTTCACCGACGCGCAGCCCTGGCTCAAGTGCTCCTATCGCTCGTTGAGCACCTTCTGGCAGATCCAGCAGCACATCCGCATGCACGGCGCCGTCATCAGCCGCATCACGTGAGCGCCCGCGCGCGCCCGCCCGGCGGGGCTGGTGGCCGCCCCTGGCCGCGGCCGCGGCCGCGCGCGGCGCGGTCGGTGCTCACGCGCGCCGCGGGCGTGCGCCGCTCCGTCCGCTCCGTCGCCGGCGCCCCCCGCAGCATCAACGACGACTTCCCGGTGCAGTTCAACGCCTCGGCCCGGACCCGGCGCGGCGTGGACCTGCCGCCTTATCAATATAACCGCACCGCCGCGCCGCTCTTTGGCCACGCGGTGACGATCGTGGGCTATGACAACGCGGACTTCACCTGGACCATTCTCAACAGCTGGGGCGACAGCGACACCACCAAGAACAGCGACCGCGGCGTGACCGCGGATGGGCTGTTCAAGGTGCGTGTGTGGGTGTGCGAGCGGTCGCCGCCGCGGCAGCACTCACGCCGCCGCCCGGCGCGCCCGCCCGCGCGCCAGATCAAGATGGGCGTTGCCGGCGTGGGCGTGCCCGACCAGACGTTTGGCGTCTCGTGCGTGCCCGCGCCCGGCGGCGAGCTCGACCCGCACGAGACCGCGCCGTGGCGGCCGCGGCTGCCGCTCGAGCTGGAGCGGCCGAAGGCCGACCTGTTCAACCTGTCCCCCGACTGCTACCGCTACCGCATCGCGGCGCGGCGCGAGCACATCGCCTCCATCTCGGACGCCCTTGGCCTCAACCTGCGGTCCTTTGTGCTGCGCAACCAGGACGCGCTCGGCCGCGCCGCCGGGCGCGCGCGCGGCGGGAGCGCGACGCGCGCCATCACGTACAAGCTGCCCAAGCCGCAGAGCGCGGCGGACCTGCTCGACGTGCTGACCGTCGTCAAGGCCGCGACGCGCGACGTGGCGCCGCCGCGCGGCGCCGACGCGGCGGCGTGGCCCTTCTTCGAGTGCCTCGCGTACGACGCGGCGGGCCGCGCCAGCGCGACCAACTGCAGCGCGGCCGCGCTGTCCGAGCAGCTGCGCGGCGGCGGCGGGGGCGCGCGCTGCGTCGGCCCGGGCACCGTGGGGTGCACGCTGCACTACTTTGATGTTGACCTCCCGGCCACGCTGCCGCGCGGCACGACGCTGCGCGTGTGCAACATCTCCAAGGCCGACCAGGCGCGCGGCCGCGGCGCGGCGCGCCGCCCACCCGCCTGCGCCGCCCGCGGCGAGCCGCCCCCGGCGTGGCCGGGCTGACGCTGCCGCCCCCTCCACCCACCACCCGCGCCACCGACCACCGCAGCCGGGCGAGTTTGACCGCGTCGCGTACCTGCGCGACCCCAAGGCCGCGCAGGCGCGCGCTGTCGCGGCGCTCTTCGCCGCCGTCGACCCGTCCATCACCGCGCTCACGCTCGACTGGCCGATACAGTACGGCTACATGGCGGTGCTGGAGAGCGTGGTGGTCCGCCGCCGCGGCGGCACCGCCTGGGAGGCGCCGTGGGTCGGCGAGCTGCTGATCGAGCCCAACGAGGCCGGCGACGTGGCAAAGCTGCACGTCGACGTCCGCGGCGGCGTGCGCGGCCGCGCCGACGGCCGCGCCGCGGCGCCGAGCCTCGGCCCCGCGCTCGCGGCGGCGCTGCAGCAGCTGCCTGCGCTGCGCGAGCTGCGCCTCGTCGTGCGCGACGGCGCGCTGCCGCCCCAGCTCGGCGCGCTGGGCGCGCTGGAGGACGTGACGATCAGCCACTACTGCCTCACGGGCAGCCTGCCGCGCAACCTGCTGCGCGGCTGGAGCGCCGGCGGCGGCGGCCACATGCTGTCGCGCGTGGACGTCTCCGGCCGCGACGAGGTCGTGGCCGACGCGGCCTGCGGCATCGCCGGGCCGCTGCCGCCGGAGTGGTTTGCTGGCATCTCAATCAACACACTCAAGCTCAACAACAACAGGCGCGCGCCCCGCGCCCCGCGCCCGGCTGCAACCCGCTCGCGCGCGCGCCGGCGGCGCGGCGGCGGCACCGCGGCGCCCGCCCGCGCCCGCCCACGCTCGCGCCGCGCCGCGCCGCGCCGCAGGATCGCGGGCTCGCTGCCGGCCGCCGTCTTTGCCGCCAACTGGACGAACACCGCGGAGAGCCCCGCGCTGCTCAACCTCGCCAACAACCGCCTGTCGGGCGCGCTACCCGAGCTGCCCGGCCCCTGCAACCCGCCGTATGAGCTCGACCTCCGAAACAACCTGCTGGTGCGCCCCCGCCGCCGCGCCGCCCCCGCCGTCGCACCGCCGCGCTGCCGTGTGCGCGCGACCTGCCCGTGCTGCGCCTCCGGCCCGTGCCCACGCCCCCCCCCCTCCTCGCGGCCGCCATGCAGGGCGAGGACTTCACGCCGAGCTGGCGGTGCCAGCGGGACCGGGCCGCCACGCTGCGCGTCGACGGCAACGCGGCGCTCTCGGGCTGTGCCCCGCTGTCCCCTTCACGATGCTGACGTTCAGCGGCACGGCCATGCGCGGCCTCTGCGCGAGCGACGGCGCGGACGTGGAGGCGCGGCAGGCCGCCGCGCTGCGCGGCCTCGCGCCGCTGCTGACCGCGGGCCCGCTCCCGGCCGACGCGTCGTACGCGGGCGAGGTCGCCGCGTTCCGGGACGGCCTCGCCGACTGGCTCGGCGGCCTTGCGCCGCTGCGGCGGCTCGTGCCCGCGGGCCAGACGTCGGCGGTCGTCACGTACCGGGAGACGTCGTACGTCAACCTGGTCATCAAGCTCTCGCTCGTCGACGACGGCGTGTTTGTGACCGGCGTGCACGGCTCGTACGCGGGCCTCGCCCTGCGCGGCCTGCCCGCGCTCGCGGCGGCGCTGCCGCGGCTGCAGGAGTTTCAGTGCTACCAGTGCGAGCTCAACTCGCCAGACACCGCGGCGGCGCGCGCCGACCTCGCGCTGCCGCGCGAGCTCGCGGCCGCCGCGCCCCGCCTGCGCCTGCTGGCGCTGCCGGCGTGCGGCCTGGTGGGGAGCATCCCGCCCGAGTACGGCCAGCTGGCGGCGCTGGAGCAGCTCGACCTGCGCAGTGAGCGCGAGCCCTGGCCGCGCGTGCAGCCGCGCTGCCGCGCCGCCGCCGCCGCCTGCCCGCGGCGCGCTCACCGCCCCCGCCCACCCCACCCGCCCGCCCGCCCGCCACCGCGCGCCAGCCAACAACCTGACCGGCGGCCTCCCGGCGAGCTTTGCGGGCCTGCGGCACCTCACCTCCATCTATCTTCTCGACAACAAGCCCTTTGGGGGCCAGCTGCCGCCCGAGTGGGGCGCCGCGGCGGCGCTGCCGGCCAACATGGAGCTCTGGCTCACCGGCACCAACGTGAGCGGGACGGTGCCGTCCTCGTGGTCCCACTTCAGCGCCGCGTACATTGAACTCACAGGGACGCGCATCAGCGGGTGCAACCCGCCCGGCGTGCTCATCGTCCGCGACCCGCCGCTGCCCGACTGCGTCGCCGGCAGCGCCGAGGTCGCCGCGCTGCGCGGCCTCGCGGCGGCGCTGCGCGGCGCGGGCGCAAAGCTCGGCGGCGTCGCGACCTGGCGCGGCGACCCCGGCGGCGCGGGTGCGAGCGCGCGGGGCGCGCGCGCGCGCCCCGCGGGCCAGAAACCGCCGCTGCGCCGCCCGCGCGCCGCCGACGCCCACTGACTCGCCCGCCCGCCCGCCCACTTGCCGCAGGCGTCCAGACGCCGCCGCGCTTCTGCCGTGAGTGGCAGGGCGTGTCGTGCAACGCGGCGTACCACGTGACTGGCCTCGACCTCGCCGGCGCGGGCGTGCGGCTGGCCGGCGGGTCCGGCGGCCTCGCGCTGGGCGACCTGGTGGCGGCGATCGCGGGCCTCCCGCACCTGCGCGCGCTCAACGTCAGCGACGTCGGCGTGTCGGGGCCGCTGCCCGAGGCGCTGGCGGTGGGCTTTGGGATGCTGGAGTCGCTAGACCTCAGCTCCAACCCGGGGCTGACCGGACCCTTCCCGAGCCTCTGGGCCGGCCTCACCGGCCTCCAGCTGCTGGACGTGTCGCAGTGCACTGGCCTCACCGGCGGCCTGCCCGGCTGGGCGTCGCTGCAGCAGCTCCGCGTGCTGCGCGCGGCGGGCTGCGCCGGGCTGTCCGGCGAGCTGCCGCCGAGCCTGGGCCTGCTCAAGAGCCTGACCGAGCTGGTCGTCAGCGGCGCGCCCATCAGCGGGGGCCTGCCCGCCGCGTGGGCGGGCGCCGCGGCGGCGCGGCGCGCCGCCGCCGACGCGCTCGCGCAGGGGCGCGCCGCGCTCGCGGCGGCGACGTCCGGCGCGCGCGCGGGCGGCGGCGGCAGCGCGGGGCGCGCCCCCGGCGCCGCCGCGGCGGCGCGGCGCGCGCTCGCGGCGGTTGAGGCGGCCCTGGGCGGCGCGTTCGCCGGCGGCGGCGCCGCCGGCGCCGCGTCAGCGGGCCCGGCCGCGGCGGCCCCGGCCCTGCTGGGCATGGCGCGGCTGGAGGTGCTCGTGCTGTCGCGCCTCAACCTGTCCGGCGCGCTGCCGCCCGCGTTTGCGGCGTTTGCGAAGCTCCGCGTGCTGGATCTCACCGCCAACGGCGCGCTCGAGGGCGGCCTCCCCCTCGCGTGGGCGGGCCTGGAGGAGCTGCGCGAGCTGCGCCTGCGCGGCAACGCGCTCGCCGGGCCGCTGCCCGAGGCGCTCGCGCGCCTGACGGCGCTGACCGCGCTGGACGTGGCCGACAACCGCCTGGACGGCTCGCTGCCCTCGGCGCTCGCGAGCCTGCGCGAGCTGGTGACGCTCGACGTGAGCGCAAACGCGTTCACCGGCGCCTTGCCCGACGTCTGGCGGCTCATGGCGGGGCCCGCGTTCAAGCTGCGGTGCCTGCAAGTGTACGGCAACCCCGGCCTCACCGGCCTGGCCGAGGCCAAGGCGGCGATGGAGGCCTGGCCTGGCGGCAGGGCGCCGCACGTGGTCGTCGGGACGAGCGCCGCGGAGGCCGCCGCGTGCGCCGCGTGATCGCTGCTGCGCGAACGCCGCCGCGCATGCGGGGCCATTTGATTGTGTTATATCGGCTGGCACCCATTCGAGCATCCCCTTCGATCAGTGGACGCTTTTGTTGCTGCATGCGAACCTTGGTGCGAGCCGCGGCACGCCCCGGCGCACCACAAGCACTGCATCTTGTGTGAGGCCCGTGCTGGCGCGTGAGACCCGCCACGCTCCGACGCAGCCTCGGGGGCCGTGGCGGTCGGCTGCACGGGTGCAGGGCCGCCGAGTGGCCCGCCCGGCGCATCGATGTGTGTGCGCGCGCAGGCGCATGCGCGCTGCGCGCGAGCGCAGCATGCGCGCGAGCGCAGCACTTGTGCAGAGCGACCAACCGGGGTGGGGGCGTGTGCGGCAACCTCCCGCCGTGCTGTTCACTCGCCGCGCGGCGCCCAGCCAACAGCCACCGCCGCGGCCGGCGCTCCCGCTGCCAGCAACCTCAACTCGCAGCCGTGCGCGCGGGTGGCGGCAGCAGCACGCGCGCGCTAGATGCAGCGCCGCACGAGGTCGGCGAGCCTGGACAGGCCGCCACGCCTGCCGGCGGGCAGCGCCGCACCGCCCCGGGGCCGCGCAAGCTCGAGCTCCGGCCGCGGCGCCGCAGGCGGCTGCTGCTGCTCGTCAAACGTGTCCATGAACTCCGTGGCGTCGCTGCTGCCGTCCGGCGAGCACGCCGCCGGCTGCGCCCGCCCGGCGGGCGCCGGCGGGGCGCCCTGCCCCGCGCCGCCGCCGCCGCCGCCGCCGTCGCCGGCTGGCGCCGCGCCCGCGTGCGCCGCCACCGGCGGCGCCACGGGCGGCGCGGGCGGCTCCGCCGCGGCCGCAGCGTGCAAGTGGGGCAGGATCCAGGCTGGGTTGGCAGGGTCGAAGCACTCGCCAATGGGGCCAAGCTGCGCCGCGTACGACGAAGCCGCGCCGCGCAGCCAGGAGTCGTGCGCGAGGTCCTGCGCCGCGGCGGCGGCGGCGGCCGCGCGTGTGCGGCTCGCGGGCCGGGCCTTGTGCGCGCGCCTGGCCGGCAGGCTGCAGCGCGCGGGAGGCGCCCCGCCCTTGCGCGCGCCTGCAGGCACGTGCGCTCGGCGGGGTCGGGGTGCAGCAGGCCGGCGATCACGGCGCGGCAGCCGGCGCCGATGTGCGGCGGCAGCGCGCGGCGGCGACCCGCGAGCACGTTTTGGATGGTCGCGGCCAGGCTGTTGGGCTGCGCGGGGTCCTGCACGCGTGGCGGCGGGCGCAGCGCCGCGTGTGGCACGCGGCGCCGGTGCGCCAGACCGGCGCACGCGCGGCTTGCAGGACGGCGCGCAGCTCGCGGCTTGCAGGACGGCGCGCAGCGTGCGGCGCTCAGCATGCGGCGCACCTCAAACGGGTAGGTGCCGCTGACGAGCAGGAAGAGCAGCACGCCCATGGCCCACGCGTCCACCTGGAAGGCGAGCGGGCGTGAGCCGGCTGGCGGCGTGCGCGCCGCCCGGCGGCGCCGCAGCGCGCCGGCCCCACCTGCTCGCCGCCGTACGCTGCCCGCCCGACGGCGCCGCCGCCGCGGCCGCCGCCGGGCGCGAGCGGCTGCGGCGGCAGGCGGCCCGGCACGCCGTCCAGGCCCGCGAGGTCGGCGGCGCGGCCCGCGAGCGCCGGCGGCGGCGCCTCGTGCGGCAGCGGCGCGGGGCCGCGCGGCGCCCGGGCGCCGCCGCCGTGGTGCTGCTTGACCTGCGTGCCCACGAGCTCCGGCGCCATGTAGTCCACGGTCCCGATGCCGAGCGTCGCCACGCTGTCGACGTGCTTGCTCAGCCCAAAGTCGATGAGCTGGTCGTTGCGCGCCGGGCAGGTGGGCAGGGCGCGCGGGCGCCGTGAGAGACCGCCGCCGGCGGGCGGGCGCTGCGCGTGGGGGCGGGCGCCGCGCGTGGGGGCGCGCGCGGCTGGTACCTTTAACACCTTCGTGTCTCGCGTGACCATGCAGTTCTGCGGTGCGCGCGAGGCCGGGCGCGGCTGCTGGTCGGCGGCGGCGCGAGCCACTGTGCGGCTCGCGCGCTGTGCGGCCACGCGCTGGCGGCCTCGGGGAGTGCGCACGCTCACCTCGGGCTTGATGTCTCGGTGGCAGAAGCCCGTCGCGTGGATGTGCAGCACGCCGCGCAGCAGCTGCGGCGGCGGCGGCGCGCGCGGCGGCGTGGCGCGCGCGCGCGGATGCGAGCAGCCCCGCAGCCGCTGGGTGCTGCAACCGGCAGGTGCAACCGCCCAGCCCCCTGCGTTGCAAGCGGACCTGCACGAAGTAGAAGGCCGCCGCGGCCTCGCCGAGGCGGCCGCCGGCCTCGTTGAGCAGCTCGAGCAGGTCCGGGCCGCTGATGAGCTCCCACTGCGGCGCGCCGCGGCGGCGGTCGGCGGGGGTCGACATTTTGTTCGGGCGCGCGCCGCGCACGGCGGAGGGCTCGGCTCAGCTCGGCGCGCCACGCACGGCGGCTCAGCTCAGCTCGGCGCGCGGCCGCACCACGATGATGAGCGCCATGCCCTCCGCGAAGACGTCGAGCAGCGTGACCATGTTCTCGTGCGCGACGCTGCTCGACAGCGTGACCTCGCGCCGCACGACGCTGACGGGCACCTTGTTGGTGTCGCACTGCACCACCTGCGGCGCCGCACGCGCGCGGGGCGGCGGGCACGCGGGGCGGCGGGCGCGCGGGGCGGTGGGCGCGCGGACCTCGCCGCGCGGCCGAGCAGAGCGCGCGGGGCGGCGCGGCCGCACCTTGAGCGCCACCTTGAGTCCCGTGTGCTTGTCCAGCGCGGCGTAGACCACGGCCGTCGCCCCCCTGCGGACGAGCGTGGGCGGCGGGCGGCGGGCGCGGGCGCGGTCGGCCGCCGGCGGCGCAGCGAGCAGCCGCCAGGCGCCCCCGCAGGCGCGTTCACTTGTTGAGCTTTCTTTCGATCACGTAGCGCCCGCCGTTGAGCGTCGCGCCCGGCGGGTAGGCGCCCGCGTGCACCGACGGCAGCGGCGGCAACAGCGATCGCATTGCGCTGCACGCGGGCGGCTGGCGGGCCAAAGAACGCGTTGCAGCAGCACAACGCGTCGCTGGACCGCACGCCGCGCGGGCGGGTGCGCTGTGGCGGGCGCGGGGCCGTGCCAAGGCGCGATGCGCGCTGCTGCCCGCGCTGCTGCCTGGCGGCGCCGCTGGCGGCTGGGCGGGCCGGGGGAGGCGTGGGGCGCGGTGCAGAGGCCGTTTCCCGTGCGTGGCGCTCGCCGCCCCTCGGGTCGGCGGCCGCAAGGGCTTGCGCAGAGCCCTTGCGTCTCAGCCGCCGAGCGCCGCCGCCGCGAGCGCCTGGATGGCCCGCAGCTTGCCCGCGACCTCGGCGCGGTGGCTGGCGGGCACGCCGTCCAGGCCGCCGTCGACGGTCCACGACGCGCCGTCTGCGGGTGCGCGCCCGGCGGCTGGGTCAGCGACTGCCCGCGCCGCGCTGGAAAAGAGCGGGGTCGGCCCAGCGCAGCGCGCGGCCCCCCGGCTCTCCACGCCGCACCGTCGGTCATGATGACCATGGCGGTGCCGCCCTCGGCGCCGGCCGGCGCGGCGCCGGCGGCGGCGGCCGCGCCGGCGCCCGCGGCCGCCGCGCGGCTGCGCCCCGCGCGCCCCGTCGCCGCGGCCGCGCCGGGCGCGCGGCCGCCCTGCTTGGAAATGAGCGTGAAGCAGCCGAGCGTGGTCGCGCCCGGCGGCGCCGCGGCCGGCCCGGCCGCGGGCGTCATCAGCGGCCAGCCGCCGCCGGCGCCGCCGGCGGCGGCCGCGGCGGCGCCGCGGCGGCGCCCGCGCGTGACGTTGGGGTGCATCGACAGCGGCGACCCTGTGGGGGGCGCGGGCGGCGTCGCCGCTCAGCCGGGGCGCGTGTCACCCGGGTAGGCGCATCCCAGGGAGGTGGGGAGGCGAGGGGTGGGGAGGCGGAGGTGGGGGCAGCGGAGGGGCGCGCGCCGCGACACGCACCGTTTTGAGAGAAGAAGGCCTCGCCCGGCTGCGGCGCGCGCAGCGCGGTGCGCCCGCCGCGCGCCGCGGTCGCGGCGCCCGCGGCGAGGCCGATGGCGGCCAGCCGCGCGTCGACCTTGGCCTGCGCGCGCAGGTGCGCCGCGTCGTCGCCGCCGCCGCCCGGCTCGGCCGCCGCCTGCGCCGGCGCCGCGGCCGCGGCGGCGCCGGGCGCGCCGGGCGTGGCGTCGCCGCCGGCCGGCGCCGCCGGCCGCTGCGCCGCCGGCGGCGACGCAGGGGCGCCGCCCTCCTCCTCGCCGTCGCCGGCCGCCGGCGGCGCAGCAAACTTGGGCACCGGCTGGCGCGCGCGCGTCGCGCGCACGGTGCGCGGCTCCGCAGCTGTCGCGGCGCGCGCGCGGCTGCGCAGGCTGCGCGTCGTGGGCGCTGCCGTCGCGGCGGCCTCGCTCGCGGCCTGCAGCGCGCCCAGCTTGCTGTCGACCGCCGCCGCCGCGGCGTCCTCGTCTCCGCGCGCCGGCGCGGCCGCGGCGGCGTGCTCCGCGTACCGCATGTTGCGCACCTGCGCCGCGCGGCGGCGCGGCTTGTGCGCAGGTGCGTGCGCGGGCGGCGGCGCACCACGCAGCACCGCGCCGCAGCGCGCGCGGCGCACCTTGGTGGGCATGCTCGCCAGGCGCACGCGCAGCTCCTGCATGAGCTGCGCCACCGCGTCGTCCGCCGCGGCCAAGATGGCCTCGCAGCGCTCCTCGACTGCGCGGCCGCGGGCGCGGCGGGGTGGGGGTGCGCAACCGCCACTGCGCGCCGCCGCGCTCGCTCGCCGGCGCCGGCCGCGCCCACCTGCGGCGTCAATGGCGCTGAGCCGCTCGTTCACCAGCTGCAGCACCGCGGCACTGACCGCGGGGGCGGCCACGCCATCCGCGGCCTTGCGCTTGCCGCGTGACGGCGGCATGGCCGCTGTCGTGCGGCCACCTCGCCGCTGCGGCCCGCCGCGGCCGGCGCTGCTGCTCAAGCGCAAGGGCGAAGCTTGGAAAGCTCCGGGGCCGGGCAGACAGCGCCGCGGGGCGGCCGCAGCAGCCGCGGCGAGGCGCGGCGGCGCGCACGGCGCAGGGGGCGCGGCCCGGGCGGCTGCACGAGGCCTGGGAGTGGTTGGCGGACTGGGGACGCACGGGCGGGCTGCCGGCGCGTCGGCGAGCCCCTGTCTGCCCGCCGCGGCCGGCTGTCAGTTTTTTGAGCGGCGCGCTGGGGTTCCAGGCCCGGTCCAGCTCTCTGAGCTCGCGCGCCCGCTCCGCCGCGCCCACAGTCGCCGCCGACACCCGGAGACTTGCACGCACGGCCGCTCGCGCGCGCCCCGTGACGGCGGGCGGCAGCGGCGGCAGCCGTCCTGCAGCGCCCGCCGCCGGCGGCGCCAGCCGGTGGCAGCTGGGCCCCCACAGCATGCGCTCCTCCATGGCCACCTCCCCGCCGACCAGCCCGCCGGCGCCGGCGGCGGAAAGGGGGTCGCTTCACGCCCTGCCGGCGCCGCTGCTCGACGCGATCGCGGCGCGCCTGGAGCCGGCGGCGGTGCCGGCGGCGCGGCTGGCGTGCCGCGCGCTGGCGGCGGCGTGCGCGCAGCGCGTCACCGCGCTGCGGCTGCGCGGCGCGCCGCCGGCGGCGCCGCCGACCGCGGGCGCGGCCGCGCGGCTGGCGCACGTGACGGCGCTGGCCGCCACGGTGCGCACGCCGGCCGAGTGGTGCGCCCTCGCGGCCACGGCCGCGGCGGCGCTGCCGGCGCTGACCACGCTCGCGCTGGACGGCCGGCGCACGTGGGCGCGCATGGCCACCGGCGGCGCCGCCCCGCCGCCGGCGCTGCCGCGCCTGCGCGCGCTGCGCGTGCGCGGCACGCTGCGCGGCCTCGCCGACGTCGCCGCGCTCGCGCCGGGGCTGCGCCACCTCGCGGCCGGCGCGCTGCACCTGCCGGCGCCGCCCGACGCGGCGCTGCCGGGGCTGACCCACCTCGGCGCGGGCGCGGTGCACGTTGAGGCGGCCGACGGGGGCGAGGCGGCCGACGCGTGGGGCGCTGCCTTCCCGGGGCTGCGCTGCGTGTTTGAGGCCCCAGAGTTTGCCGCGCTGGAGCGCTACGCCACGTTCAGCCACCTCGAGCGCGTGCCGCTCGGCGCGGCGCTGCGGCGCTGCCCCGCGCTGGAGGCGCTGCGCGCGTACGGCGACGCGACGGCGGCGTGCGGCGCGCTGCCGGGGCAGCTCGCGCGCCTGGGCGCGCTGCGCCGCCTCAGCGTGCACGGCTGCGGCCCGGCGGCCGAGCTGCGCGGCGTCGGCCGGCTGACGCAGCTGACGCACGTGCGGCTGTCGTTCGAGCTGCCCGCCAAAAAGGCGGCCGCGGCGCTGCTGGCGGAGCTGGCCGGGCTGCGCCTCGCCGCGCTCGCGCTGCCTGCCAAGCTGCTCTGCGGGCGCTGCTGCCCCGGCATGGCGCCCCACGTCGAGGCGCTGGTGGCGCCGCGGCGCGGCGGCGGCGCGGCGCTGGGCGAGCTGGTGCTGCTGGAGCGCGAGGCCGACCCGCGCGCGCGGCGCCAGGCCGGGGACCACTGCGCGCACGGCGAGGCGCTGCGCGCGGCCGCGGCGCGGCTGGCGGCGGCGGCGGCCGCGCCAGCGCCCGCGCCAGCCCCCGCGGGCGACTCGGCCGAGGAGGCGCCGGTGCCGGCGGCGCCGCTGCAGCCCACGCGCGTCACGCTGCAGCGAGTGAGCTTCGCTGAGGGCGTGCTCCACCCCAGCCCCGACGACGAAGGCGAGCGCGGCGGCGGCAGCTCAAGCCCAGAGGAGGAGGACGACCAGGAGGAGGAGGAGGAGGAGGGGGAGGACGGCGCGGCGGGCGGCTGGCGCGACGCGCTGCCCGACGGCGACGCCGGCAGCGTGTGGGGCCTGCTGGGGCCGCGCGGCGACTGGTGACGCGCGGCGCTCGGCCGCCACCACACGCGCACCACCGCCAGCGCCGGCAGGTTACAGGGCGGCACGCGCAGTGCCGCAGGCCGGGTGTAGTGTACAGTCGCGCGCTGCGCGGCGGCCCGCTCAGCGCCGCTCCGGAAGCCTCACCGCGCCACGCGCGCACACGATCGCCGCGCGCAGCGCCGTCCGGGGCGCGCCGCCGCGCGCCGCCGCGCGCCGCTGCCGCCGCACAGCCGCGCGCCGGCAGCAGCGACGGCCGGCCGCGCGTCAGTCGTAGTCGAAGTTGGCGTAGCGCCAGTCGCCCGGGTGCGTGGACGCCGCGGCGACGCCCTCGACGTCCATCATGATGTCACTCCACTTGAACGGCACCGGCAGCGCGCGCTGCAGCAGGCGCTGCTGCACCGGCGACCAGCGCTGGCGCAGCACGGTGATGATGCCGTTCTGCGCGGCGCGGCGGCGGCGGGGCGGCGGCACGCGTTTAGCGGTGGAAGGGCGTGCGCGCGGCGTGCGCTGCCGGCCGGCGTTGCCGGCGTTGCAGCGCGGCGCCGCGCCGCGCGCGGCGGCGCCGCGCCTGCGAGAGCCGGCTGAGCTCGCGCTTGCAGACCGCGGCGACCTCGTCGGCGGGCATGCGGTTGAACATCTCGGCAAAGTTCTTGTCCAGGAAGAGCAGCGCGTCCGCGTCGGCCAGCGTCTGCAGCATGACCACCGCCTGCGGCGCGGGGCATCATCGTCACCACAGCAGCAGCGCGCGCGGCGCGGCGCGGCGCGGCGCGGCGCGGCGCGGCGCGGCGCGGCGCGGCGTCGACGTCGGCGTGCCGCGCTGCTCCACGGTCGCCCCCGCCGCCGCCGCCGCCGCCGCAGCCCGCCGCGCACCCGGAGCGTCCTGAAGTTGACCATGCCGAGCGGGCCGAGGAGGTCATACTTTCGAATATCCCGCGGGTCGGGCAGGGACCGGGAGAGCATCACGTCCTCGATCAGCCCGCACGTCTCCTCGCCGTACCCCGCCTCCTGCCGTGGCGGCCGGCCGGCGCCGAGGCAGGGAGGTGGGAGGGACGGCGGCGGCGAGCGGCGCAGGGCGCGGCGTGCTCGAGGCCAAGGCGCGCGGGGCGCGCGCAGCGGCGGCGGCGGTGGCGTGCCGCGGCGGCGTGCCCCGGCGGCGTGTCGCGGCGGCGGCTGCGGCGCGTCGCGGCGTACCTTGACCGCCTCCAGCAGGCGGTTGGCGAGCCACTTTTTGCGGTCGACCTCCCACTGGCGCTGCCCCGGCGTGTTTGGCGCGTAGTCGTCGCGCTTGATGTCGGCGAGCTTCCACGACTGGATGCTCCTGCGCGCCCGCGTGGCCACGCGGCAGCGGCGGCGGCGGCGGGATCGGGGCTGAGGCGCCGCGGTCGCGGGGGAGGAGTGCAGGGTGCGCAGCGCGCAGGGCGCGGCGCGCCTGCCGCGCGCGAGGATGAGCAGCTCGTCCGAGGCCTTGGGGTCGAGCCGCAGCACCCACTCGCTCAGCCAGCGCGAGTAGGCCAGCCTGAAGAGAGAGAGAGGTGCGGCGGCGCGGCGGTGAGTTGGCGCGCAGCGCGCGCGCCTGCGCGGGACGCGTGGCTCGCCCCGCCGGCGGCGCGCGCCTCACCTGTAGGGCACCGACTCGCCGTCGACCTGCACCTTGGTCGGGTCCTCCGCGTTGCCCGCGTCGATGAGCGCGAGCGCCTTGTCCAGCTGCGGCCGCTGCGCGGGCGGCTCTGGCGTCTGCGGCGTGCGCACGCGGCGGCGGCGCCGTGACCGGCGGCGGTCGCGGCGGTCACGGGCGCGCCCGGCGGCGACCCCACGTGCGTGCACTGCCGGGCGGGGCTGCGGGATCAGGCGCCGTCGCAGGGCCGCACCATCTCCTGCAGCTCGCGCACGAGCTCCTGAATCTCCGGCTCGTCCAGCGTCGCCCTGCACAGCTGGCTCGCGCCCCGCTGCTGCTGCTGGCCCGCCCAACCGGGCGCCTGCGGCGGCACGGCGGCGGAGGACACCGGCGTGGGCGGCGGCGGCGGCGGCGTGGCGCGGCGCGGCCGCGGGCCACGCACCTGCTGCAGCGCGCCCGCCTGGCCGCTCCGGCGACCCGCGCCGCGCGCGGCCCTGTGATTCGCGCGGGAGCGTGAGTGCGCGGGCGCTGGGCGAGGCCGCGAGCTGCAGACGCGCCCAGAGCACCGGCGCTCACCGAACTCGCGGGGCCGATGGCCTCGCGCCCGCGCCGCGCGCCGCGCTGCCGGCGCGCATGGCGGTCCGGTGCGTCTGCAGCGCTGCCATGGCCGGTTCCGCGCCCGCACGCAAAGATCAGACGCCTGCCTGCTTTGGCTGTGGGGGCGCTGCTGTGGTCGTGGCGCGGGACGTGTGGGGGGAGAGCGCCCTGCCTGCCCGATCTGGGAGGTGCATTTACAGGGTCTGTCAGCGACCGGACAAACGCTAGCGCTGATCCCTTGCAAGCAAGGGGCGCCACCAACGGTGGGTTCCCCTCAGGGGCACCGTGTGTTCAAGGTTTGGGCGGGGCGGGCCTGCGGGCGCGCGGACAGGCGTGCGGGGTGGTGAGGGACAGCGCGGTGCGGGCGCTGCTGCAGGGCGGCCCGCGTCCGGCGCGCACCTCCAGCCCCAACATGTTCTCGTCGATCCCCGTCGGGCGATGAGAGCCTCGACCATGCCCCGGGCGCGGCTGCGGCGCGGCGCGTTGCCGGCCGCCCCCGCGCGGGCGTGGCGCCAAGTCCTGCAGTCAACCCTGCGGCCGCCGGCGGGCGCGGGCGGGGGCGTCGCTCAGCGGGGGCGGGCCGAAGGCCCGCGACCGCCCACGCGGCGCGCGGGCTCGCTGACAGCCGCTGCGCGCGAGGGTGGCCGCTGGCGCACCGCGCATGCGCCCCCCCGCGCCCCGGCCGCGCGCGGGCCCGCCCGCGTCCGGCGCGCACCTCCAGGCCTGCCCAGCATCTCGTAGATCCCCGGAGGATGATGAGAGCCCCGGCGGGCGGCCAGGCCGATCCGGGGGGGGGGGGGGGGGGCGCGAAGCGTCGCTCTGGCGCGGCCTGCGGGGCGCGCCGACGGACGTGCGGGATGGCGGGCGTGAGTCCGGCGGGCGGCGCGGTGCGCGGCGGGCGCCCTGGTCGATGGTGCTTCGCGAAGGGCGGGAAAGCGCCGCCCCCACCGCGGCGCGCCCTCCCCCCCGCGGCCGCCCGGGCGCCCAGCGGCTGCCAGATTCCCCGTGCCGCCATGGTCGGTGTCATACCGCCATGATCACGCCCGCCCGCCACCCGCCGGCGCCCGCAGGAGCGACAGCAGCGGTGAGCGTGGACCGGCCTTCCCCGCGCGCCCCGCTCGCCACACGCCCCGTCAGAGCGGCCTGGTCTGCGGGTCAGACGTAATCAGGCACTGGTGCGGCGGGCCCCCGTGCGGCTGGGGCAAGGGGCGCGGCGGCGGCGGCGCTGCGCCGCCGTGCACCCGCGCACGCGCACGCGCCACGCCGCGCGCCGCGCGCCCCGCCGCGCGCCCCGCAGGACCGAGCAGCACCCAGCGGCGCGCCCCCCGCGGCACGCCGCCGCGCGGGCACGATGCTGCTGCAGAGGTGCGCGGCAGTGGTCGGCGGCGGGCCGTTGCACGCGCGCGTCTCACGCCGCGCCTGCAGCCCTGCCCGCAGCTCGATGCCCCGGCGGGTGCGCCTCGAGCCGGCGAGCTTGATTCATGAATCTGATCAGTCGCGGGGCGGCGCGCTGCGCATCACCACCGGGCCGGCCCACCACCGCGACGCCCAGGCCGCTGGGCTGGCCTGGTACGCCACCCTGCCGGCCGCCGGGGACCGCGGCGCGGCGGCCCTGGCAGACATGGGCCTCGTCGCGCACAGCCCGTCCGGCGAGGGCAACCGCTGCTGGGCGCGCGCGCTGGCGGCGCCCTGACCTCGCGGCTTGACCTCGGGCAACCCTCGCGCCCCCGCTCAACTGCCGGTCGCCACTCGCCTGGTGGGCCTGGGGCCCTAGCGCCCCAGCACGTCCGTCGCGGCGTCCGCCACGAGCGCGACGTGCTCCACCGCGCGGCTCTCGCCGGCGGCCGCCTTCTCCGCCGCGGCCGCGGCCGCGCTCGCGACGCCGCGCGGCGGCGCCGCCGCGGCCGCGCCGCGGCGCGCGCGGCCCGCCTGCGGCGCGGGCGTGGCCGGCCCCGCCGCCGCGGCGCCGGCGCGGCGGCGCTTGGGCGCGGGCACCGAGAGGTTGGCCGCCAGGCGCGCCTCCGCGTGATCCAGCGCGTCCTCAGACTCCTCGCTGCCGTCGTCGTCAGCGGCGGCCGGCCGCGCCGGGCGGCGCTTCTTGGCCGCGCCGCCCGCCTGCGCCGCGCCGCCCGGGGCCTGCGCCGCGCCGCCCGCCTGCGCCGCGCCGCCCGGGGCCTGCGCGGCCTCGAGGCGCGCGACGAGCGCCGGCTTGGCGCCGCGCGCGTCCAGGCCGAGCGCGCCCAGCGCGTCGCGCAGCTGCGGGACGGTGAGCTTGGCCGGCACGCGCTCGGCGGGGTCGTCCGGCGCGCAGTGCGACACGAAGGTCTTGGCCTGCTTGGCGGCCGCCATGGACTTGCGCCGCGCGGGGCTGAGCAGCGCCGCGGCGGCCGCGCCGCCGCCCGCGCCGGCGGCGGCGGCGGTGCCCAGCTGCAGCGGCTGGCACGTCTCGCAGCAGTACACCTGCGCGGCGCGCACGGGGGGCGAGGCGGCGGTCGCGCTCCCCGCGCCAGGCTCCCCGCCCCGCGCGCGGGCCCGCGCGCGCAGCCACGCCGCGGCGCCGCCCGCACCGTGCGGCCGGCCATGTCCCACGACTTGACCGGGCCCTTGCAGAAGCCGCAGCGGCTCTGGTTATAAATGTACCGCCTCGTCCAGGGCGCCCCAAGCGCCCGAGCGTCCTCGGGGTCGACCGTGAGTATGGAGCCCGTCGCAAAGCCGCGCGCGAGCAGCTCGGACGCGTGGCGCCACACCTCGGCCGCCGCGGCGGCGCCGAGGCTGCTCGCGGGCTGCTCGGGGTGCAGCCGCGCCTTAAACAGAATCTCAGCGCGATAGATGTTGCCAACGCCTGGCGGCAAGGGGGGCGGGGCGGCGGCAGCGTCGGGGGCCGCCCCTCGCGCCTCGGCGCGCTGCGCGGTGCAGCGCGCGGGCGCGTGGCGGCGGTGCCGTGGCGCGCGCGCGGGCGCGCTGCGGCGGCAGCGAGCAGGGCGCGCCGGGCGCCGCGGCGCGCCCGCGATCGCCGACTGGTCCATGAGCATCAGGCCGATCGGCTTCTTGGTGGCCCTCAGCCGCGCGTAGAAGTGCTCCGGGTCGGCGTCCGACCGCAGCGGGTCGGGGCCGAGCTTGGCGACCTGCGCGGCGCGGCCGCGCATGAGGGGCAGCCGGCGACCGGCGGCGCCGCACGCGCAGCCCGCGGCGCGCTCGGCGCGGGGCGCCCTGCGACGCCCGTGGGCGCGCACGCGCGCGCGCGCGTGCGTGCGCATGCGCTGTGCGCCGCGCCTTGTCGCGGTAGAGCTCCGGGCCGCCGTGCGCGACCGTCATGGCGCTCAGGTGCGCGACGACGCCGCTGCCGGCGTGCTCGAGGCGCAGCCGCGTCGTCGGCGTCGGCGCCGGCCCGGGCAGCAGCGCGGTGCGGAACGCGCCCGACCTGCGCGCCGCGCGTGCGGGCGCGCGCGGCTCAGCGCGCACACGCCACATGCTCCCATGCATGCGCCGCGCGCCGCGCGCACATGCCAAAGTGGATGTGCACTACGACGTCGCCGTCATGTCCCGCGCCCTCCAGGCCCTCGCCAGCGCCCTCGCCCTCGCTGTCGCTGCCGCCGGCGCCGGCGCTGCCGGCGCGCGCCCCCCGCGGGCGTCGCGGGCGCCGCCGGCGAGCGCAGCAGCGCGGCGGCCGCCGCCGCTGCCGCGTCGGCCGCAGCGGCCGCGCCGAGCGCGCCGAGCAGGCCACCACCGCCGGCGCGCTCGGGCTCCTCCTCTGCCGGCTCCGCGAGCGGGTCCTCCTCCTCCGGCCGCAGCGCGACGACCGCGCCGCCGCTGCGCGCTGGGCCCGCTGCGCCGGCGGCGGCGGGCGCGCCGCCGAAGAAGTACCTGCGCGGCGGGCGGCGGCCGAGGAAGTCGCCCTCGTCCGGGCGGCGGGGAGTGACCCAGGGCCGCGCTGCCGCCCCGGCCCGCGCGCAGCGCAGCGCACATCAGGTTCTTGCCGTGCACCTCTATGCGGCGCAGGACCTTGTTGCTGATCGCCGCCGCCCCGCTCGCGAAACGCCCGTTAGGGCTGGTAGCGGTGAATGCTTTGCCGACGAGCAGCCGGCGGTGGGCCGCCGCGACGCGGTGGCACTGGTGCCCCTCAACCATGGTTGTGGGCGGCCCCGCTGGCTCTGGCTGCTGCTGCTGCTGCTGCTGCTGCTGCTGCTGCTGCTGCTGCTCTGGCTGCCGCTGACTGCTGCTGCGGCTCCTGCTGGGCCGGCGCGGGCTGCGGGCGCGGCCGGGCGCGGCGGCGCACACGCTGCTCGTGAGCAGCGCGTGACCGCGGGAGCGCCGCCAGGCGCCGCATCATCACGCGCGCCGGCGCATCGCGCGTACTTCACGCGACGCTGGCACTACCGCGCACCTGATTCGGCGTTGGCGCCCCGGCGGCGGAGCAGCGGCGCGTGTGGCCGCGACGCACGCGCGTGCTCGTGTGCTCGGCGAGCGCGCGAACGACCGGGCGCGAGTGGTGGCGCGAGTTCGTACACCGCGTGGGTGACAGCGGTGAGAGCTGAGCGTGCGGCGGGTCTTGCGGCGGCGGGCGGCGAGCGCGGTTCACGCGCGGGCCCAACACCTCCGCCTTCTCGATTTGACCTTTGCCGGCTGGTCGTGCGGGTCGCGTCCACTCACCCGCCTTCGCCGGCGCCGCCGCCGTCCCCGCCGGCCCGCGCGCCGGCGCGCGCCGCGCGCGCCCGCCACGCGGCGGCCTGCGCGCGCGCCGCGTCACGCTCGGCGCGCGCGCGCGCGAGCGCAAACCCCGGGCACACGCCGTCCGTCTCGCACAGCGCCAGCAGCGCCGACCAGACGTCGGCACCCGGCGCGGCGTCAGCAGGCATTTCAAGCGAGATATCGAGGTCCACGTGAAGGTGGAGGTGCGGGTAGCTCCAGCCCTCGAGCTTGCGCAGCCAGCCGCCGCGCACGTCGCCGCCGAGGCCGCACCCGCGCACGACCAGGCGCGTCAGGCTGCGCGCCAGGACGGGCGCCGCCGCCGCGAGCGCGACGAGGCCGGCGTCGGTGAGCCGCTCCGCGCGCAGGAGCCGCAGCTCGCGCAGCGGCGGCAGCGCGGCGAGCGGCTCGCCGACGGCGGCGTCGGTCAGCGCCGCGCCGCCGAGCGCGAGCAGCGTGAGGCGCGTCAGCGCGCCCAGCGCGGCCAGCCCCGCCGCCCAGCCCGCGCCGGCAGGCGCCGCGGGGGCCATGACGCTGCCGCTGTCGTGCGCGAGCCAGAGCTGGCGCAGCGCGGGGCAGTGCCGCGGCAGGAGCGCCATGTCGGCCGGCGACACCCAGCCGGGGCCGCCAGCGCACGAGCTGCCGAGCTTGAGCACGGCCAGGCTGTCCAGGCGCGCGGCGAGGAGCACGCGCAGACACCCACGCGGCACCTGGCAGTCGCGCAGGTCGAGCGACGAGAGCGCCTCGCGCGCCGCCGCGAGGGCGGCGTACGTGCCGAGCTCGCTCGCCGGCAGCGCGAGCGTGCCCGCCAGCTCCAGCGCCTCGAGGCGGCGCAGCCCACCGACCGCCGCCAGCAGCGCGTCGCTGCCGCGCGCGCCCGCCGGCAGCAGCTCGCAGTGCCGCAGCGCGAGCGCGCGCAGGCCGCGCAGGCCGCGGAGCAGCTCCGGCGCGAGCGCGACGCCGCGCGTCGCGGAGACCGCGAACGACGTCAGCCCGCTCAGCGCCGCCAGGCGCGGCGTGGTCGCGGGGCTGAGGACGAGCGCGAGCTCGATGAAAAACACGCCGGCCTCGTCGGGGTGAAGCGCGGGGCGCCAGTGCTGCAGCTCCAGCTGCAGCGCCGCGAGCCGCGGCGGCAGGCACGCGAGCGCCGCCGCGCCGATGTGCGGCCCGCCAAGCGTCAGCGAGCGCAGCTGCGGCATGGCACTCAGGTGCGCCGCGGCGTCGTCGGTGACCATGCCGCCGGTGAGGACGAGCGACGTCACGCAGCCCAGCGCCGCCGCGGCCGCGCCAAAGCGGTGCGCAAAGAGCTGCCGCGCGCCGCTGCTCGCCGCCGAGGGCGTGGCGCACTCGCGCAGCTCGGAGAGGTGGAGGCGCCGCAGCGCCGTCAGGCACCCGAGCCGCGGCAGGTGGTGCACGAAGGAGCAGCCCACCTCGGCGAGCACGAGGCTGGTCAACGCCGCCAGCGCGCCCGCCGGCAGCTCGCAGCCGGCGGCCTCTGCGCCGCCGGCGCCGGCGCCGGACGGCGCTTGCGCCAGGAGCTGCGTCGTGAACTCCAGCCCCTCCACGCGCAGCGCTGCGAGCGACGGCGCCGCGGCGAGCAGGGCGAGCAGGGCCGCCGCGGGGAGGCGCCCGGCCCACTTGTCGCCGCCGCGCGGCGCCAGGTCCAGCGCCGCCACGCCGCGGCCGTGCGAGCGCAGCCAGGCGAGCAGCTCGCGCGCTTCGCCATCGCCGGCGATGGCGAGCGCCACCGACGTGCTGGCGGCCACCGCCGCTGCGCGCCAGGAGCTGCTCACCAGCGCGCAGGACCCCAGGCGCTGCGCCTGGGGCACGTAGGACAGCAGCTGGGGCAGCACATCCAGCGGCAGGGCGGCCTCCGCCATCGCAGCAGACGTCGGGCTGGCACCGCACTGCGGGCCGCGATCACTGCTCAGCTGTGGCCCCAGGAGGTCTGGAAAACACGGGTGGCTGAAAGGTGAGCTGCGTGGGCTCCGCCACGCCTCTGCGAGCGAGCGACGCTCGGGGCCCGCGCGCGCGCATGCGGGCGCGACTGGGCCAGCGCCAGGCGCGCGCGCCTCTGTCCGTCGATGCCACGGGGAGCGTCACACAGTTTCAGGGAGCACGTACGCGCGGGCACTCGGCCCAGCCTGCCCGTCGCCGCCGCCGGCTCTTCGCCTGCCGCGCGTCGGCGGCTCGGCCGGCTCTGCTGCGCCTCTCGCTCTCTCAGGGCCGCCAGTCCAACCCAGCAGTCCAACAACCGATCAGCGTCGCCGCGGCAGCTTGTCAGCGCCCCTTTTGCTCGTCAACTCGTCCCCGTCAACTCGTGCCGCGAGTCTGGTGGTCGCACAATGCATCAGTCGGGCGCGGCGCATCAGTCAAGCAAGCGTGGCACTGGGAGCGTGTGGTGGCGTGTGGTGCTGCAATGCGCGGCGGCGTGTGGTGGTGGTGCAGTGCGTGTGGCCTCCTCCCGGGCCGCCGCCCAGCCCTGGGCGGGTGCCGTCGTCATCGCCGTCGTCGTCAGCGATGCACACAGCCCAGCTACGGCGCGCCCTCGCGCGGCTGCCGCAGCAGCGCCGAGGCGCGCTGCTGCAGCGCGCGCCGTTCCGCACCAAAGTCGAGGCTCGCGGTCACGCGCGGCGCGCCCGCCTGCCGCCCGCAGCCGTCGGTGGCTCGCCGCGCGGCGACGGCGGCCATGGGGCTGCCCGCGCTCGAGCCGTCGCTGCTCGCGCAGCCGCCGCTGTGCGCGTGGATGAGCGGCGGCGGCGCGCCGGCCGCGCCGCCGGCCTTGACCCGCGCCGCCGCCGCGGCGGCGGTGATGCGGCAGCCGCCCTTGCCGCCGGGCAGGCAGCTGAACACGGGCGGCTGCTGCGGACGCAGCAACGCCGCGGCGCGCACCGCCTCCTCGGCAAACGCCTCGTTGTCGGGCGAGTCGCTGGACCACCGGCGCTGGAGCCGGCAAATCCTGCTCTCCAGCTCCGGGCTGAGCGGACTCGCGGGCCCGTCGCGGCACGCCCCGGGCAGCGCGCCGGGCTGCGGCGCGCCGCCGGGCGCGCGCGCCGGCGCGCCCCCGCGGCCCGTGCGCACCGCCAGCTGCCCGCCCGCGGCCTCCAGCAGCGCGTGGCTCTGCACGCCCTCCGGCGCCGGCGGCGTCGATGGCGCCACCACTGGCAGCGGCAGCGCGGTCGGCGGGGCGCGAGGCCCCGCCGCCTGCTCTGCCGCGGGCTGCTCCGCCGCCTGCTGCTGCGGCGCCGCCTGCTCTGCCGCGGGCGGCTGCGGCGCCTGCTGCTCCAGCCCCTCCTGCTCCGCCGCCTGCTGCTCCGCCGCCTGCTCGGGCGCCTCTGCGGCGGGCGTGCTGTGCCCGTGCGTCGCCTGCTTCGCCGCCGCCGCGGCCGCCGTCTCGGCTGCGAGTTGGCGCAGCGCGCGCCGGCCGACCTCCGTCGCCACGCGCGCCGCCAGGAGCGGGCCGCAGAGGGCCGTCGGCATCATCAGCCCATTGACGACGAACGAGAGCGGCCGCCGCAGCCGCAGCGGCGTCGCGGCGGCGAGCGCGGCGCGCTTGGCGCCGGCCACCGCGCCGCAGCCGCCCGCCAGCGCGCCCGCGACGAGCGCCGCTCCGCGCGCGGCGTCGCCCAGGCGGCGTTGGCCTCGCCGCCGCGCCGCCGCAGCGCGCACCGCCCCCACCTCCCCTGTGCCGGCGGCGAGCTCGCTGGCAACATCGTCCAGGAGCTGCTGAGGCAGCACGCCCCGGGCGAGGCGCAGGCACGCCGCGTCGGCGCCGCTGGCCAGGCGGGCGAGGCGCCGCCGCGCGGCGCCGAAGCCGCGCAGCCCGCGCGGCTTCGGCGTCAGCTCTTGCTCAGCCTGTGGCGTCATGGGGAGGCCTGGCGCGCACAGATCTCGCTGCCGGGGCCAGATAGCCCGCAGCACAACAATCGTCGAATTTTCCGTCTCCACGCTGCGCCAAGCTCTGCCGCGCTTCGCACGCACTGGCGCTCTCGTCGGGCTACGCGAGGGCGGCGCGGCCAAGCCAGCGGCTCGACGTACAGGGAGGGCCGGCGAGCCTGGCAGCAGTCGGTCGAGGCCTGTGCTGCTGAGCGCTGGCTTGGCTGGACGTGCGTTGCCTGTGTGAGGGAAGGCTCGCGGTGGGCTGCGCGAGCTGCTGCGGGCGGCGCCGCCGCGGCGCAACCGTCGCCGGCCGCTCGGCTGCCCGCGCGGGCGTCAAGGCTCGTCGCGAGGTGCGGCGTCACAGCGCCCCCAAGCGCCCCAACCCTGTGGACTCAGCCGGGCGTCAGTAGAGCCGGCCCGCGTAGCGCGCGCGCCGCAGCCGCGCCGCCAGCTCGGGCCACTGCACGAAGAACGCGTCCGCGAGGCGGCTCCCGTGCAGCAGGCGCCCCGAGAGCGAGAGCTTGCGCACGCGCGCGATGCTCTCCACGTAAATGATGCGGCAGTCGGCGAGGCCCAGCAGCCTGCGGCGCGGCGGGCGCCGGGCGCGTGAGGGCGCGTGCGGGCGCCTTCACGGCACGCGGGCGACAGTGCACACGCCCCCCGGCAGCGCCGGCCGCACCGGTTGGCAAACGCGGCGGCGCACACCGGTATGCACGTGCCCGGGCCGTTGACCAGCACCTGCGGCGGCCGCCGGCGCAGCGGCGGTGAGCGCGCTGAAGGCAGGCCGGCCCACGCCCGCCGCGTGCGGCACCCGCCCGCTCGGCTGCTGCGGCGGCTGCTGCTGCTGCGGCGGCTGCCGCGGCGGCGGCGGCGCGCGCGCACCAGGCCCGGCCGCTGGCGCAGCACCATCGCGGCGGCGCGGAGCAGCGAGTGGAGCGTGGTCGCCACGGACGTGACGTACGACTGCCCGACCTCGCGGCTGCGCGGGATGACCTCCACGGACACGCACGCTGGCGGCGCCTGCGCCCGCGGCGCACCGGCGCCGAGTGGGCGGCGGGCCTCCGGGCGGTTGCGCTGGCGGTTGCGCGCTGCCGCCGCTGCTCGCCGCGCGCGCCGCGCGCCGCTGCCGGTGCCGCCGTCGCCGCCGGTGCTGGCGCCGCACCTCTGTGCCCGCCCAGGCCGCCTCCCTGGACAGCACCCGGCTGGCGCTCATGGCGTCCGTCGCTGCCGCCACGTAGACGCGCGGCGCGTAAAACGCCTTGTCGAGCCCCTCCACCAGCATGAGCATCTCCGCGGTGTGCCCGCCTGCAAACGCGACGGGAGCAGCGACGCCGATCAGGGCCCGCTGCCCGCGCACGCGCGCCCGCGGGGGGCCGGCGGCGCCGCACCGGAGCCCAGCACAATCATCGTCTTCACCGGCGCCGAGCCGGGCGGCCGCGGGCGCGGGCGGGCCAGCAGGTACGCCGCCCGCAGCACCAGCGCCACGACCTGGAGCGCCATCAGGCCCGCCAGCAGCGCCGCCGCGGGCGGCATCGCGCGGCGTCCGCGGCGCGAGCTGCCGCTGCTGCCGGCCGGCCGGCCGCGCGCGCGGCCGCCGGCCTGAGGGGAGGCAGGAGGGAGTGCCTGAGGGAGTGCCTCAGCGGTGGCGCAGCTCCAGGTGACTCCGACGCTGCGTGTGCCCTGAACCGCGCGGCGCCGCCGTCACGTCGCGAGGGCGCCCAGCCACGCGGCGAGCTCGCGCACGCCGCGCTCGCGCTCGCCCGGTGCCATCGCGGCCGCCGCCGCCTCGCGCGCCTCGCGCGCGGCCGCCTCGTAGGCCTCCCTGCTCGACAGCACGCGCTCGACCGCGGCCGCCCACGCGGCGACCTCGTGCTCGCGCACGGGCGCAAACGCGCGGTCGCGCCAGTGCCGCCGGCCCGCCGCCCAGGCGGCGTGGTCGGCCGTCGCCGCCGCCGCCTCCTCCGCCCCCGCCTGGGCGCCAGCCGCCGACGGCGGGAATGTCACGAGGCCGACCGGCAGCACCGCCGCGCCGCCGGCGGCCGCCTCGGGCAGCGCGCCGGCGTCGGCTACGAGCACGGGCAGCCCCCGCAGCGCCGCGTCGGCGGCGACGAGCCCAAACGCCTCGCGCAGCACGCTCGGGACGAGGACCAGGTCCATGCGCGCCGCCGCGTCGCCCACGTCCGCCGCGGGCGCCGCGAACGCGAGGTTGGGCGGCCCCGGTCGCGCAGCGCCGCCGCGAGCGCCGCGTCGGCGGTGACCGCGAGGAAGTCGCACTCGGGGAGGCGCCGCGCGAGGGCGACGAACAGCTCCGCGCCCTTCTCGCGCGTCAGCTTGAGCGCGCCGACGACCGGGCGGCACCGCGTGCGCGCGCCCGCCCCGCCCCACAGCCGCGCTGCCGCCGCCGCGCCGAGGTCGGCGAACGGCCCCCGCCCGAGGGCGCCGAGCGCCGCGGGGTGGACGACGAGCACGCGGCCGGGGTCCCGGAGGCCGGGCAGCAGCGGCAGCGCGTGCGCGGCGACGTAGCCCGCGACGAAGCGGCTCACGCACAGGACGCCCGCTACACGCCGCCAGGCGTCCAGCACGCGCGGGCAGCGCGGCGCCGTGCCGCACGGCCCAAACGGCAGGTGGTGCACGTTCTGCACGACCACCACGAGCGCCGCGCCGCCCTGCCGCTCCTGCTGCGCCTGCTGCGCCTGCTCTTGCGTCGCCGCCAGGGACTCCAGGCGCTGCGCCAGTGCCGCCAGGAACGGCTCGCCGTCCACGACCTCGTGCTGCAGCGCATCGGCGTCCAGCAGCACAGTGCAGGGCCCCGCGGCGCACGCCGCCGCCGCCTCTGCCGCCGCGGCCGCCAGCAGTGCCGCCTCCGCGTCGCCGCCGGCGTCGCCTTCGGCGCCGGGCTCCGGCTCCAGCACGACGCAGTGCCGCACGCCGTCGCCGTCGCGCCACGCCACGCGCTCCGGCGGGCCTGGCACGGGGCGCAGGGCGTGCAGCGGCGCCAGACCGGCAGCGGCGTGCGCCAGGAGCAGCGCGCGTGGCGCCGCCGAGAGCGCCGTGACGGCGCCGCCGCCGCGCGCCGCCAGGGTGGACGCCAGGCAGGCCCAGAGGTGCACGCCGCCCGCGAAGCACGCGTCGCCGCCGACGAGGGCGCGGCGCTTGACCAGCAGCACCTGCCGCGGCCGGTCCGGCGGCTCCATGGCGGCTGGCGAATCTGCCGCCGAATCTGCAGCTGGGAGCTGGAGGTGCCGGCGGCGGCGGCGCAGCGGCGGTTGCCGCGCGGGGCGTCGTCGTTTTGCTGCGCAGCGCCGAAAGCCGCGCCGGCCCTCCTGTGCTCAGGCAGCGCGAACTTGGGCGCACAGCGCGCCTGACATCGCGAGGAATCCGTGCGCGCGCAGACCCACGCACCAGGTGCCAGCGCGGACGCGCAGCGCGTCGTCGAGAGACGGCGATGGGGCGGGCTCAGTCGAGAGCACCGCAACCCGCGGGGCTCTGACCGGCCGGCCGGCCGGCGCCAGCGCGGCTGTGCGAGCGGCGAGGAGAGATGCTGGGTTGGGGTTGGCGTTTCGCGACCAGCAGCGCGCTGCGCACCGCCGCGCCCCGGCAGCAGCGCCGGTGGCTCTGGGGCGTGGCGGGCGTCGCTGGCGTGGCGGCAACCACGGCGGCGGTGGCCGTGAGCGCGCCGGCGGGCGACGAGCAGCAGGCGCGGCGCGCGGCGTGCACATGCGCGCGGCGTGGCCCCGCGTGCCTCGCCGCCCCTGGCGCCGGGGTGGCCACCACCACCCAAGCGCCGACGCCCGCCGCGCCGCCGCGCCCCCCGCCCCGCGCAGGCGTCGGAGCTGGGCGCGCTGCTGGCGCGCGCGTGGCCGGCGGCCGCCGACGGCGCGCCGCTCGGCGCGGCGGCGCTGTCGCGCGCGCGCGCGGCGTCGGCGCGCTGGCTCGCGCAGTGGGCGGAGGACCCGGAGGCGCGCGAGGCGCTCGTCGCGCTGGGGAGCGACCGCCTGCTCGACTTCCTGCTCAGCTCGGCCACGCAGGACCCCTGCCCCGAGCAGGCGCACGCCGAGCAGGCGCTCGTCAACTTCCTGGGCGGCCACCACACCGCGACGCGCCTGCTCGCGCGCCCCGGCGCGGTGCCGCGCCTGCTCGCGCACGCGGGCAGTGGCAAGGCGTCCGACGCGCTCGGCGGCGCGCTCGCGGCCGCGGCGGCGCACGGCGGCGCCGACCTGTCGGCGGGGCCCGCGCAGGACGGCGACGCGCGCGCGCTCGTGGCCATGCTCGGCGGGCGGCAGGGGCCGCAGGTGCAGGGCCTGGCCCTGCAGTTCCTGTCCGCCTGGGCGGCGGCGGGGCCGGCGCAGGCCGCGCGCCTGGCGGGCCTCGGGCTCGCGCCCGCGCTGGCGCGCCTCGCAATGGACGCCGTCGCGCAGGGCGAGGCGGGGCGGGAGCTCCAGGCCGCGGTGTGCCGCCTGCAGCGCCTGCTCGTGCCGCACACGCCCGACGCGGAGCTCGCCGCGTGGATGCAGCCGCTGCTCTTCATGGCGGCCGACGGCGCGGCGGCGGCCGCGGCCGCGGCGGCGAGCGGCGCGGGGCCGAGCCCCTACACCACCGCCGCCGACGCGGCGGGCGTGGGCAGCGCGACCGGCGAGCACGCCGGCGGCGGCGGCGTGCTCGGCCTCGCCGCGGGCGCCGCCGACCTGGCGGTCGCCGACGTGGCGATGACGACGCTTGCGGCGGCGGTGGCCGCCGGCGGGCCGCAGGCTCGGGTGCGTGCGCGCGCGTGCGCGCGCGGGCCCACCCCGCCCCACGCGGACCGCGCCCGCCGCAGCCGCCGCAGCCACGCCCGCGCCGACCGCCGACCGCCGTGCCGCGCGCAGGCCGCCCTTCGTGGCCTGCACCTGCTGCCGACGCTGGACTGCCTGGCGCTGTCGCCCGACCCCGCGATCAAGGCCCGCGCGGCGGCGGCGCTCGCGGCGTTTGTGGCGGCGGGGCAGGTCGAGTCGGAGGAGGCGCGCGCGCGCTGGCGGGACCTGCTGCTTGGCTGGCTCATTGCCAGCACCGCCGGCGCCCTGAAGAAGGGCGGCGACGCCGCCGCGGCGGCACGGCCGGCTGGCTCCTGGGCGGCTGGTGGGGCGGCGCCGGCGGCGGCGAGGCGGACGCGGGCGGCAGCGGCCAGCTCGACCCCGCCGACGCCGCGCTGGCGCGCTCGTGCGTGGCCGCGCTGCGAGGTGCGGGGGTGCGCGGGGCTGCGACCGCTCGCTGGCCTGCGGTCGCGGCGCGGGTCGACGCCCTCGCTGCGCGCGGAAGCTGACGCTGCCGCCGCGCCGCGCGCGCGCGCGCGCGACCGCGGCGCAGCGCTGTCGCAGCAGCCCGGGCCCACGGGCCTGTCGGTCGCGCAGCTCTGGCTGTCGCGGCTGCTGTTGCAGCTGTCGGGCCGCGTGGCAGCCTACACGAGCATCACGTCGCTCACGCCGCCGGCGTTGGGCGGCGCCGCCGCAGCGGCAGGGCCCGAGGCCTCGCCCGGCGGCGCCGGCCCGGCGGGCCCCGGCGGCCCGGCGCAGCCGTCGGACGCCGCGGACGCCGCCGCCGGGGGCAGCTGGTGGGGCCGGTGGTGGTGGTGGGGCGGGCCCAAGGCCGCCGCGCCTGCCGACGCCGCGGGCAGCGTGCAGGTCGAGGAGATGTGGCGGCAGCTCGAGGCGGCGCGCGAGGCCGCGTGGCGCGACGCCGCGCCCGTCACGCCCGGCGACGCGCGCGCGGCGGCCGAGGACCTGCGCGCCGCGGCGGCCGCGATGCTCGGCGCGTGGCAGGCGGCGTCACAGACGCTCGCCCTGCCGAGTGACCTCGTGCCGGGCATGTTTGCGCCGGCCGTGGTCGAGGCGTACCCCGCCGCCGCGCGCGCGCTCGACTACGCCGTCGCGCAGCAGCGCACAAACCACGTCATGGAGGTGCGCCGCGCTGCGCTGCCCCGCCGCCATGCGCGCGCGCCCGGTCACCCGCCACCGTCGCCACCTGTCGCAGCGCGCGCCGCCCGCTCACGCCGCCGCCTGCACCTGTGCGCCCGTGCCCCGCGCCCGCCGCGCGCGCAGCTGCTCGCCTCTGTCGTGGCCGAGGACCCGGCCAAGCAAGCCTGGCTGCTGGCGGCAGGCATTCTGCCGCTCATGCAGCGCCTGGTGCTGCACGCCGACGCGGGGCTGGAGCCCGCAGCGTTCGTCGAGCGCTACAGCGCGCCCGGCAGCGAGCGCGGCGGCGGCGGCGGCGACGACGGCGGCGCCGCGGGCGCCGGCGCCCGGCGCGGCTTCTGGAGCTGGGCCTGGGGCGGCAGCGGCGCCGCCGCCGTGACGGACGGCGGCGGCGGCGGCGCGGGGGCGCCCGCGCCGGCGTCCGCGCCGGGCGCGCTGCAGGGGCGGCCCGCCGGCGCGGGCGCGGCGCTCGCGGCGGAGGCGCACGGCGCGGGCCCGGCGCGGGCGTGCGACGCCGGCGGCGACGCGGGCGCGCGGGCGCGACCAGGCCGGCGCGCGCCGGCGGGCGGCGGCGCCCGGCAGCTCGAGTGCGCCTTCGGCCACGAGCTGGACGACGATGACCTTTGGCGGGGCCCCGCCGGCGCCCGCAGCCCGGGCGGCGCGCTGGCCGCCAGCGATACCGCCGCGGCCGCGGCGGCCTCCGCCGGCGCGTGGGTGGCGGGCGCGGTTGCGTCCAAGTTCAAGGCCTCGGCGCTGAGCGCGCGCGGCGGCGGCGGCGCCGCAGCGACGGCGGCGGCGGCGCCGCCGGCGGGGCCCGAGGTGCCAGCAGGGCGCGAGGCGCCAGAGCAGCAGCAGCCTGCCGACTCCGGCGGCGCCGGCGCCGGCGCCGGCGCCGGCGCCCGCCGCCGCGCGCGCGCCGCCGGCGTACATCCCGCCCGCGCTGCTCATGGAGTTTGCCCAGGGCGCGGCGGGCTGGGACCTGTCCGACGCGGGCGACGGCGGCGCCGGCCGCGCAGCCGCGGCCGACGCAGCGACCGCGATCACGGCCGCGGCAGAGGAGGTGCCCAGCTGGACGGACGGCGAGGGGCAGACCTTCCTCTGCCTCCAGCGCCAGGTCGCGCGGCTGCTGAGCCTGCTGGTCACGCACGCCGACGCGGCGCGCCAGGTCGGCGACGCGGCGGCGCGGCAGCCCGGCGGCGCGGCCGCGGTGCTCGCGCCGCTGCTGGGCGCCGCTGGCGACGGCGCCGAGCACGGCAGCGGCGCCGCCGCCGCCGCGCTGCTGCGCGGCCTGGCCGCGGGCGGCGGCGGCGCCAGCAGCGGCGCGTGGCTGCAGTGGCTGCTCGTCGCGGCGGCGAGCGACGACTGCCTCCTCTCCTCGTACGCCACGGCCGCGCTGCTGCACCTCGAGGCCGCGGCCGCGCACCCAGCAGCGCCAGCCGCCGCGCGGCGGCGCCGGCCCCGCGCCGCGCGCGCCGGCCCCGGGCGACGCGGACGCCCCGGGCGGCGGCGCCGGCAGCGCCGCGGGCTGGCGGCGCATCGCGGCGGAGCTGCACTCGGCCGAGGACCTCGCCGGGTTCCTGGAGGAGCTGTGGCCCTTCAGCGGCAGCGGCGCGCCCGGCGACGGCGCGTGGCGGCCGGCGGTTTACTACTCGGACGGCATCCATCTGCTCAACCCCACGAGCGAGCAGCTCTGGGGGCTGCTGGCGCCGCCGCCGGCGTCGCTGCTGGAGAGCCTCGGCGCGGCGGCAACGGCGGCGGCCGCCGCCGCGGCGTCCGACCTCTCCCAGTCTGACATCGACCTCGGCGACAGCGCGGCGCCGGAGGGCGCCGCGGCGGCGGCGGCCGCAGCAGCCGCGGCGGCCGCCGCCGCCGCCGCGAGCGCGCTCGGCGCCGACACGAGCGCGCTGCAGCGCGGCCGCGGCGCGAGCGGCGGCGACGGCGGCGACGGCGGCGGCGACGCGGCCGACCTGGGGTTCTGGCAGCCGGCGGTGGCATGGCTGGCGCAGAAGCTGGTGCAGTTTGCGGCGATCAAGGAGGAGCAGGCTGCGGAGCAGGCGCGCGCGGCGGCGGCGGCGGCGACCCCGCCGCGCCGCTGGGCACGCTCGACGCGCTGCGCCTCCTGCGCGCCGCGCCGGGGCGCGAGGCCCCGCCGTCGGGGGCGCAGCAGCCAGGGGCGCAGGCGGCGCAGCAGGCGGCGCAGCAGGCAGCGCAGCAGGCCGCCGCGCCGCCGGAGTTTGACGTCGTGTTTATCCACGGCATTCGCGGCGGGCCGTTTGTCACGTGGCGCCGCGGCGGCGCCTACGCCACGATGGGCCCCACGGCCGGCCACGCGGACGCCGCCGGCGGCGCCGCGGCGGCGGCGGCAAGCCGCGTGGCCGCGTGCCGCTGTCGCCGGCGCCGCGGCGGCGGTGCACCGCAAGCACATGACCCAGGCCGACTGCTGGCGGCCGCGTGGCTCGCCGCCGACCTGCCGGGCGCGCGGCTGCTGAGCGTGGAGTACCGGGTGAGCGGCGCCCGCGCCCTCGCCCCTTGCAGGCCGCCCCGCGCGGCGCTCGCGCCTCTGCACACTCCACGGCGCCACGCGCTGCCGCCGCGCTGCCACCGCGCCTCGCTCACGCGCGCGCTCACGTCGCCGCCGCCGCCGCCGCCTGCCCCAGGCGCCGATGACGGGGTGGGAGGGCGAGAGCCTGAGCCTGCCCGACTGCGGGCGCTTGCTGCTTGACAAGCTCGTCGCCGCGGGCGTGGGGCAGCGCCCCGTGGTCTTTGTCGCGCACAGCATGGGCGGCCTGCTCGTCAAGGTGCGGCGGCCGCGCGGCGGCGGCGGCGGCACTCACGCGGCCGGCCACGCGGCCGCCGGTCTGCCAGCACCGCGCGCGGCGCACAGCGCCCACGGCGCGCGCGCGCCGCCGGCCGGCCCCGACGCGCGCGCCCGCGCCCGCCGCGCGCCGCCGCACGCGCGTCCCCGCGGCGCCGCGCGCAGGAGATGCTCTCGCAGTCGCTCGACGAGCCGCCCGCGAGCCGCCGCGGCCGGCTGGCGGGCGCGACGCGCGCGGCCGCGTTCTACTCGACGCCCCACTTTGGCTCCTCGATCGCCGCGCTGGGGTGGAAGCTGCGCCACCTGCCCGGCGCGTCGCCCGCGCCGGCGGTGCACCACCTCAGCCCGGGGCCGCACCTGTCCGCGCTCAACGCGCGCCTCGCGTCCCTGCACGCCTCGGGGCGCGTCGCGGTGCTGAGCTTCACCGAGGGCCTCCCCACCAGCCTGGCGGGCCTGGGGTTCATCCCGAAGCTCCAGGTCGTGCCCGCGGAGAGCGCCGACCCCGGGTTTGGCGACGTGCGGCTGCTGCCGCGCGCGGACCACATCGACGTCTGCAAGCCGCGCACTCGCGACGACGAGGCGTACGCCGCACTGCTGTCCTTCCTGCGCGCCGCGCTGCTCGACCCCCGGCGCCGGCGGCGGCGGCGGCGGGTGCGCAGCTGCCGGCGATGTTGCACCGGGCGGCGGGGGGCACGTCGACGCGTCGGTGGATGACGTCGTGCTGTGCGAGGGCTGACCCCTGACCCCGAGGGTGCGCAGGGCGGGGGGAGGGAGGGGCGGGCGTTGAGATGTTGACGGCGGTGCGCGCCGCCCCCCAGCGGCAGTTTTGATGACGACCCCGCACACGCATTCATTTGACTGGAGCACTTGCAGCCTGAGGGAGCGCGCGCGTGCGCGGGGTTGGGGCGGGCGCGGGATTCGAACGAGTGTGACACGGACCGCATGATGATCGTGCGTCCCATGAGTATGTTACACCCGACCGCCAGCGACCCGCCGCTGCAGCTGCAGCAGCTGCTGCCGCCCGCAGCAGCCCGCCGCAGCCGCGCCGGCCGCTGCCTCTGTGGGGCCTCCCCAGCCGGCGCCGCCGCCCGCCTCGCCGGGGCGGGGCGGCTCAGATGACGTCCTGGCTGGACATCGCGCTGCCCGCCTCGCGCGAGAAGTTGATCTGCGCAGCGCGCGGCGCGCGCGGGCCTCAGCGCTCGGCACTCGGCGCTCGCCGCTCGCCGCGGCGCTCGGCGCGGCGCGTGGCGGGCGGCGCAGCGTGCGCAGCGTGCGCGGCAAGGCACTCGCCTTGGGCCCGATCGCGGGCGGCTTGGGCATGGGCGTGGTGAGGATCTTGTCGATCATGCCGTACGCGACGGCCTCCTTGGGGTCGAGCCACTTGTTGCGCGAGAGCTCGCGGATGATCTGGGCAGCGGGCGCGGGGCGCGCATGCGGGCGCGCGCGTGTGAGCGGGCGTGGCGGAGGAGGAGGAGGAGGAGGAGGAGGAGGAGGAGGAGGAGGAGGAGGAGGAGGAGGAGGAGGGCGAGGAGGAGGGTCGGGGCGAGCTGGCGAGGGCGCGCGGCGCGGCGCGGCGCAGCTGCGTGCCGCGCCGCACCCGGTCGTAGGGCTGGCCCGTCGCGTCGCTGACGATGAGTGAGAGGTAGTCGCGCACGCGCACGAGCTCGCGCGCCTCGATGTGCATCTCGCTCGCCTGCCCGCGCGACGCGCCGCTCGGGTGGTGCATCATGAGGATGGAGTGCGGCATGCTGTAGCGGTAGCCCTGCGGTTTTGTGGGTGTGGGTGTGGTGTGGGTGTGCGTGGGTGGGTGATGGGTGGGTGGGATCATTACGGGAGAGGAAGATGCTGGAGAGAGAGAGAGGGTGGGGAGAGGGTGGAGAGAGAGAGAGGGCGGAGAGCAGGCGGCGGCGGCGGGGCGCGGCAATGCACGGCGCGGCGGCGGCGGCGGCGCGCGCCTTCTCGCCGCCCGCGGTGAGCAGGAAGCCGCCCATGCCGAGGCACATGCCATACGCGACCGTCGCGGTCGGGGAGCGCACGTACTGCATCGTGTCGTACAGCGCCAGCGTCGGCGTGACCTGCGGGGAGGCGGGGGAGCGGGGCGGAGGAGGTGCGGCGGGAGCGCGGGGCGAGCGGCGGGAGCGCGGGGCGGCGGCGCGTGAGATGAGGGCGGCGCCATGCAGCGACGGCGCGCCGCGCGCGTGCGCGGCGCACGGGCCCCCGCCGCGCCGCGCTCGGGCGCTCAGACGCTCAGGCGCTCAGGCGCGGCGTGCGGCGTGGCGCGGCGCGGCGTGGCGCGGCGCGGCGTGCGGCGGCGGCGCGGGTGGCTCACGTCGCCGCCGGGGCAGTTGAGCCAGTAGTAGATGCGCTTCTTGTCGAGGGAGTCGAGGTAGAGCGTGAGGGCGATCATGTTGTTGGCCACGTCCTCGCTCACCGCCTCGCGGATGAACACGACCTTGTTCATCGTCTGTGTATGCGCGACGGGCGGGCGGGCGTGGTTTGGTGCGGTTGGTTGATTGAGTGGAGAGGGCGGTGTGCGTGTGGGTGTGTGGGAGTGGGGTCGGGGGCGGTGCGAGTGGGGAGAGGGGCGGGAGCGGCGGCCGCGCAGCGCGGCGGCGGCGCAGTGGCGCGGCGTCAGCGGGCTCACGTATGACTCCCAGAGGTCGACCCACTCGTACTGCCGCTGCCCCTGCGGCCGCACGAGCACCTTGGGCGTGCTGACCGGCATCATCGTCGCGACGCGCCGCCGCGGCGCGCCGCTGCGCTTGCTGCGGCGCCGCGCGGGCGCGTGGGGGGCGGGGGAGTGGGGTGAGGCGGGGAGGGCGAGTGCACGGCGGGCGCGGCGCTGCACGGCGGGCCGGGGCGCGCGGCGGGCCGGGGCGCGCGGCGGCGGCGGCGAGCGCCGGCGCCGCACCCGCGGACGTTGATCTGCCTGCTCGCCGCCGCCCAAAAGCCCTCTGGTCGCTGCTGCCGCGACAGCTGCTGCAGCTGGCCTGCGGGCGTAAGGAGAAGGACGGCGCGGCGGGCGCCGTGTCGGCGCGGCGCGCCGGCCGCTGCCGCCGCCGCCGGCCGCTGCTGCCGCCGCCGGCCGCCGCGCGCGCCCGCCGCGCCGCGCCTGCCGACTTGATGCCGACGTAGGCGCCCGGCGACGCGGAGGCCTGCACCACCACGGACCTGCGCGCCGAATGGTGCCGTGGGCGGGCGGCGGGCGGGAGCAGCAGCAGCCGATCACATCAAACGCGGGCCCCGCGCGCGCACCTGCTGCGGGCGCCGGCGGGGGCGCCGGTCGCGCCGCCCAGCCGGGCCGCCATGGCGCTGCGCGGGAGGCTGCGCGGGCGCGCTCGGGCTGCGGGAGGGAGCGGGCTGTGGGCGCGAGGGGGCGCGAGGCGCCTGCGTGCGTGGCTCGGGGGGTGTGGGCGTGGGGGGCGTGCGAAGCTGCCGACTGTGTGCAGGCAGCGGCGGCGGGCGAGCGGGCGCGCCGCGGCGGCGCGCGCTGCGCCCCGCTCGTTGGGGTTGAGCGACGGCGGCCGCGGCTCGGCGGCGTGTGGGTGTGGTGTGGGGTGCTGGTGGGATGCAGCTCAAACGGCTGCGTGGCGGCTGGGCCGCCGCCGCCGGCAGCCGTGCGCACGCGCCCAGCGCCCCGCCCGGAGCCGGCCAGCGCGCGCGACGGCCCTCGGCCGTGCGGCGCTCTCGCGCGGCGGCGGCGGCAGCGCCTGCCCAGGGCTAGGCGGCAGGCGCCCATCTTCATGTGAGGGCGAGAGCGTCACGGGGCGGTGTCAGGGGAGCTGGCCGAGGCCGCGGGGCCGGCCAGCCTGCTCTGACTATCCGGCTGTATGAGGTTGAGTCTTTGGGGCGGCTGAGCTCGGGGGAGGGGCTGTGGGCAGCCGTAAGCTCCGCCGCCGGCAGCAGCCGCGGCCCCGGTCAGCACGGGCGCGGCGCGCGGCGCTGCCGCCGGCTCGCCGCACGGCGAGGCGCGATCCGGGCAGCTGACGCGCGGGATGCCCGACGCCCCCGTGCCGCCGCGCGGGCCCGCTGATCAGCGCGGGAGGCGAACGGCTACGTGCACTGCCCGCCCCGACTCCCGGCCTGCGCCCTCGCACCGACGCCCAGGCGCGCCCACGCCGCATGCTGTCGATCCATAGGCCCACGATCCACGCCCACGACCGATCTGCGCGGCCCTGCGCCGCAACACGCGGAGCAGCAGGCTCACCCCCGCAGCATCCCCGGCGCCGCGGGCCTGGCTGGCCCCATGGCGCAGCGCCAGGCGGCGCACCGGCTGCTGGCCGGCCTGCGCAGCGGCCTGGCAGCGTGCCAGGGCGCGGCACGCGACGGCGCGCACCTGTGGCAGGGCAGCAGCGGCGCCGCAGCGGTGAGAGGCCGCGACGCCGCCGCGCGCCGCGGCTGCGCGGGGCCCGCGCCGCCGCCGCCGCCGCCGCTCACGCCGCTCCCCCGATCCGTCGGCCGCCGCCGCAGCAGTGGCAGGGCGCAGCGCGGCGCGCGGCGGCGCAGCAGCTCTCGTCCGGCGCGGCGCGGCCGCACGCGGCGGCGGCGTGGCACGGCCTCGCCGCGCGGCGGCTGTTGTCCACCGCCGCCGCCGACGCGGGCGCGGCGGGCGTGGCGGCGGCCAAGGCGGGCGCGGCGGCGGGCCAGGTGCGAGCGCGCGGCGCCCGCGCAGGCACACAGCCCACGGCCGTGCCTGCGGGGCCGCGGCCGCGCGCGCGCCGGCTGCGCACCAGCGCACGGCAGACCGCGCCTCGCCCCCGCGGCGCCCCGCAGGCGGCGCTCAGCCCCAGCCTCGCGCTGTCGGCGGGCCTGCCCGCGTCGGCGCGGCGGCAGCTGGTGTGGTGGCTGGGCGGCTGCAGCGCCTGGGTCTTCAGCATGGTCGTCCTCGGTGGCGTCACGCGGCTCACGCGCTCGGGCCTGTCCATGACCGACTGGCACTTCACCGGTGCGGCGCCGCACGCGCTGGTGGTTTCTAGGCGCGCGCCACCCGCGGCGCCGACCTCTGACCGCGCCGACCGCGCCGACCGCGCCGCCCGCCGCGCCGCCGCGCCGGCGTCAGGCGAGCGGCCGCCGCTGACCGACGCCGAGTGGGAGGCCGAGTTTGCGCGCTACCGGTCCAGCCCCGAGTTCCGCCTGGCGCACAGCCACATGGGCGTTGAGGAGTTCAAGTTCATTTACTTCATGGAGTGGGCGCACCGCATGTGGGGCAGGTGCGCGCAGGCGGCGGCGGCGGCGCGGCAGGCGCGGAGGGGAGGGAGCGGCGGCGTGCGGGGCCTGGCGGGGGCGCGGCGGCGCGGGCGCAGCGGCGCGGGCGCGGCGGCACGGGTGCGCGAGCGCGCGGCGCCGCCGGCGTGTGCCCCCGCGCCGCAGGGTGCTCGGCGTCGCGTTTGCGGTGCCGGCGACGTACTTTGCGGCGCGCGGCTTCATCAACGCCCCGCTCGGGCGGCGCCTGGGGCTGTGCTTCGCGATGGGCGGCGCGCAGGGCCTCGTGGGCTGGTGGATGGTGCGCAGCGGCCTCGAGGTGCGACGCGCGCGCGGGGGCGCGCGCGGGGGCGCGCGCGGCGCACGCGCGCCCGCACCCGCCGCCGCGCGGGGCGGGGCCCGTGGGTGACCCGCCGCGCTCACCGCGCCGGCCACGCGCCGCGTCGCCGCAGGAGCCGGAGGGCCACGCGGTGCCGCGCGTGAGCCCGTACCGCCTCGCCGCGCACCTCACGTCCGCGTTTGGCATCTTTGCCACGCTCGTGTGGACGACGCTCGACCTCGCGCGCCCGGAGCCGCTGCTCGCGTCGCTCTCGCGCACCGCGGCGGGCGCGGCCAACACCGCCCTCGCGGCGGCGGCGCGCGCGCAGGCGGCCGGCGGCGCGGCGCTGCGCCGCCGCGTGCTGCCGCTCGCGGCGCTCGTCGGCGTGACGGCGGTCAGCGGCGCGTTTGTGGCGGGCCTCGACGCCGGCCGCGCGTACAACACGTTCCCGCTCATGGGCGGCCGGCTCATCCCCGAGGAGTACTGGGCCCTTTCGGGGCTGCGCAACGCGTTTGAAAACACCGCCGCGGTGCAGCTGCACCACCGCGCGCTCGCGCTCTCGACGCTCGCGGGCGTCGCGGGCGTGTGGGCGGGCGCGCGGCGGCTCTCGCTGCCGCCGCCCGCGCGCGCCGCGCTGCACGCGGTCGCCGCGCTCACGGCGGCGCAGGTGCGCGCGCGGCGCCCGTCCTGCGAGCGCGAGCGCGCAGCGCGCGCCCAGCCCTCGCCGGCGCGCTGTGTGACGCCCGCCCCCGCTGCCGCCCTCCTCCCCCACACAGGTCACGCTGGGCATCACCACGCTGCTCACGTACGTCCCGGTGTCGCTCGGCGCCGCGCACCAGGCGGGCGCGCTGACCGTGTTCACCGCCGTGCTCTGCCTCGCGCACGCGCTGCGCCCCGCCGCGCCCGGCGCGGTCGGGCTGGCGGTCAGCCGGCTCGCGCCGCCGCTCGCGGTCGTCGCGACCGCCGGCGTCGCTGCGGCGGTCACGCAGATGAAGTGACGGCACCGCAGCGGTTTTGTGGGCGCCGCGCAGGCGCTTGTAAAACTTGGCGCGCCCCCCGCCGCCGCCGGTCCGTCGCCGCACGGCTCGCTCGCTCGCCCGGACGCGCCAGGCAGCCTCCGCGGCCGCAGTAGGCCGCAGCAGTTCGAGCGCGCGCGTGCGCCGGCGCGCGCAGCCTAGCGCGGCGGCCGCCGCTGGCTCTGGAGGCGCCCGCGCCTGCACTGTCGCGCCCCACGGCGCCATGTCGGCCGAGGATGGCGGGCAGGAGCCCGCCGTCGCGCCGCTCGCGGCGGTGGAGGCGGCGCGGCTGCGTGCCGCGCTCGACGAGGCGACGCAGCAGAACGCGGGCCTGGCGGCCGACAAGCGCGCGCTGGAGGCCAAGCTGGCCGCTGCAGAGCAGGCGGGGCCGGCGGCGCAGCGCACGGCGCGCGGCTCGCGCCGGCGACGGCGGCCGGACGCCCGCCCACGCCCGCGCCCCGCCCGCCCGCGCAGGCCTGCGCCGCCGCCGGCGACGAGCTGAGCGGCGCCAAGCAGGCGCACCGCGCGGCGCTGGCGGCGCTGTCGGACGAGCTGCAGGGCGCGAAGGGCCAGGTGCGGCGCAGCGGCGCGGTGCTGCCGCGCGCAGCGCGCCCGTGCGCTGCGTGCCCGCCGTTTGAGTTGGCAGCGGTGCAGCCGGCCCGCAGCGTGTGCTGGACGCCGCCGCCCCGCTCGGCCGCCGCGGCGGCTGCGGCCGCAGCTCTGCGAGGTGGCCGCAGCGCGCGACGAGGCGCGGGCGCAGGTGGAGTCGGCGCGTGGCGAGGTGGCCGCGCTGCTGGCGAGCCGCGAGCGCGGCGGCGCGGCCCTGCGCGCACAGGTGGGTGGGCCCCCTCGGGCTGGCGCGCGCTCGGTCCGCGGTCAGTGGGGGGTGGGGAAGCCGCGGCGCGGCAGCCGCGGTTTGCTTGCGCCGGCACTGCTGGCCCCCGCCACGCGCGCCCCTCCCCCCGCCCGCCCGCAGGTGGCGCAGCTGCAGTCGGCGCTCGCCGCCAAGTCCGGCGAGGCGGCGGCCCTGTCGCGCCGGCTCGCAGCGACGACGGGCCTTGGCGACGCGCTGGAGGCGGAGCTGCGCGGGCTCGCACAGAGCGCGGCCAAGCTCGGCGGCCGGCTGCAGGCGCAGGAGGCGGGGCTGCGGGCGCACGAGCGCCGCGTGCTGGAGGTCACGACGGTGGGCGGCGGGTGCTGCCACGGCCAGCGGCGCGTGGCAGGGCAGGGGCCGCCGGGGCGCGAGGAAGCTGGCGGGCTGCCGGGACGCGCGCCGCCAGCCGCGGCCCGTGCCGCCCGCCGCACGCGCAGGTCGGCGAGCGGCTGGCGGAGCAGCTGGAGCTCAAGGTCGCGGCGCTGCAGGCGGCGGCGGCCGAGCTGGAGCAGCTGCAGGCCGGTCGGGCGGCCGGCGAGGCGACGCAGGCTGCGCTGGAGGCGCGGCTGGCCGAGGCGGCGCGCGAGCTCGCTGTCTGCCGCGAGGAGCGCAGCGCCGCGGAGGCAGCCCTGCGCGAGCAGCTGGCGCGCAGTGAGGCCGCCGCCGAGGCAGCGGAGGCTGCGGCGGCGGAGCAGCGCGCGGCGGCGACGGCGCAGGCAGGCGAGCTCGGCGCACGCCTCATAGCAGCGCAGGCGGCCGCGGCGGCGGGCTCGCAGGAGCGCAACGCCGCGGTGGTGGCGGTGGTGGCGCTGGCGCGTGCGCGCGCGGCGCTGCGCGCGGGCGCACGCCGCGCGGTCGCCGGCGCCGAGGCGGCGGCGAGCGCGGCGGCGCAGGAGGCTGCCGCCGCCGTTGCGGCCGCTGCGCCGACGTGGGCGCAGCCGCCTGAGCCTGCAGTGCTCGCGGCGGGCTCCAAGCGGTCGCACCCAGACAGCGGCGGCGGCTTGGCAGCGCAGGGCGGCAAGCAGCACCAGGCGCTGCCGCCCTGGCAGCAGGGCGGCCGGCAGCTGCAGCATGGCGCACCCCCACCCGCCGCGCACCAGCGCTGCGGCGGCCCGCAGCACCGCGGCCAGCCGCCGCAGCACCTGCCACGCCCGTCGCACGCCGCCGGCCACCCAGGTGAGGCGGGGCGGGCGCCGCGGCGGCGGCTGCCCCCGCACGCGCCCAGGGCCGCCGCCAGGCTGCCGACCACCGCCTGCACGTCGCCCACCCCACAGGTGCGGCCGTGCCGGCCGTGGCCGCGCTGGGCATGCCGCGCCAGCAGGACCGGCACCAGGCCGCGGCGCCGTCGGGGCTCTTCGCCGCCCAAACCAGGGGCGGCGCCGCCGCGCACCAGCCTCAGCCCGCGGGCGGCGCGCAGCAGCAGCGCGCGCCCGTGCCCGCGCGCTTCGTGCCCGCCAGCCACGCGGCGGCAGCCTTCCAGGCGCCGCCGCTGCAGCAGCACCAGGTGGCGCGCGCGCCGGCGGCCGGCAGCGTCCAGGAGGCGCACCCCGCGACGGCGGCGGGCCCATTCGGGCGTGGCGCGGCGCGCCCGCCGGTGCCGATCCCGCCCCCGGCGCCGCTGGCGGCTGAGCCCGCGCCGCCTGCAGCCGTGGCCGCGCCTGCAGCGGCGGCTCCCGCGCCCGCGGCGAGCTGCCCCCCGGCGCCCGAGGTCCTCGGCCCCGGCGCTCAGCCAGTGTCGGCGCCGCAGCCGCCGCCAGCGACGGCGCAGAAGCGCCAGCAGCCGCCGCAGGCGCGCTCGGGCTCGGCCATGGGTATGCTTTTTAGCGCCCTCGCGGACGACAGCGACGGCGACAGCGACTCGCAGGACAGCAACGGCGGGCTGCTCACCACGGGCTGCTGATCGGCGGCGCGGCCGCGAGGGGGGGGGATGCTGGCGGGGTTAGGCGGGGCGGAGCTCCGGCAGGGGGTCGGCAACCGCGTTACACCGGCCCGCGGCCCGCGGCCCGCGCGCCCGCGCGCTCGCGGGCGCTCACGCGCTGCACAAAACGCTGCCGCGCGGCCGGCGGCCCGCGACTGCCGACCTACACCCCTGCTGCATGCGTGCCTGTACAACCGCCCGCGTCGCCCCGCCACCGCCCAGCTGCACGGACCAGAGCCCCCGCGCCGCGCGCGCCTGCGCGCTGCAGGCGCGCGCGGGCGCCCAGCGGCCAGCTGCTGCTGCTGCTGCTGCTGCTGCTGCTGCTCATAGCGTGAGCTCCCTGCGCGCGGCGCGGCGCGCGGCGGGGGTCAGCCGGCGGGCAGGGTCGGCGGGCGGGCGGCGGCCGCGCCGGCCCGCCGCGCTGGGCTGCCGCGCTGGCCTGCCGTGCAGCAGCGCAGCGACCCTGCGCAGCACGCAGCGCAGCGCCCCCGACCCCCGCGCGGCGCGCGCTCACATGATGGCCGACACGATGTCGCCGCTGCTCGCCTTGAGCGCCTTGACCGCGCGCGCGCGGCTGACGTTGGCCTGCGTCATGACCAGCTCGATGTCCTTCGCCTCCACGCCGCTCTCGTCCACCTCCTCGCCGTCGTCCTCCTCGACTGCGCGGCAGCGCGCGCGCGGGCGGCGCGCGTGAGCGCGCGCGCGGGCCGCGCGGGCGGGCGCTGCAGCCAGCCCCGCGCGCCGCCGCTGGCTGGCGCCGCGGCGCGGCGCACGCACTCGCGGCGGCGGCGGGGCGGCCGAGCGCGCCCTCGTCCATGCCCGCCTCCTGCGCCATCTGGAACGCCTGCGCCGCCTGGTTCTGCGCCGCGGCGGAGAGGTCCTCGATCTTGGCCTCGCCAAAGATGATGTACGTGTCGCTCGCGGGGCTCTTGAACACGTCGGGCGCGTTGATGACGAACAGGATCTGGGGGGGGGGGGCGGCGGCGGCGGGGCGGTGAGCGCGGTGAGCGCGGCCGCCTGCCCGGCGCGCCACTGCGGCGACCGCCGCCGCCAACGTGCCCCGCTGCAGCTTGCCGGCGGCGGGCCGCCCAGCGGCGCCCAGCGCCGGCGGCCCGGCCGGCCCCGTCGCTCACGTTCTTGCTCTTCTTGATCGTCACGCGGCTGACGCCGGGGACGGGCTTCATGCCCAGCTTCTGCATCGCCTTTCGGCTCTTCTTCTCGCTCCTGCTCTGCTTGCCGCCCTTGCCGCCCGCGCCCTCGTCGCCCTCGTCTGCGGAGGGCGCCGGGGCGCCGGGGGCGCGGGTCAGCGACCCGCGCGGGCCCCCCGGGGCGCGGGGGCGGGGGCAATCATGCGCGTGCTGCTGCTGCCGCCGCCCGGGCGCGCACCGTCGTCATCGAGCTCCGGCGCCTCCTCGTCGTCGCTGCTGATGTCCTCGTCGTCGCTGTCCACCTCCTGCGCGCGCGCGCCGGGCGTGGGGCGCGCGCCGCCGCCGTGCTGCGCACCACGCTCCCCGCCCCGGGCGGCAAGCGGCGCCGGCGCGCGCGCGCGGCCCCCCGATTCGCGACGCCCACCTCGATCTGCTCCACCTCGGCCTCGGCCTTGGTCATCCTGGCGAGCTTTGCGGTCGGCCGGTGGGGCGGGGGCTGCAGGGCGACGCGGGCGACGTGGATGCGGGAGAGGCGCGGTGTGGCGACGACGGGCAGCGTGACCGCAGCTGGCGACCCCCAGCGCAGGGCACAGCGGCGCCCGCTCGCCTGCCCGCGCCCTGGCAAGTGTGGACCGCGCCCCCAGCCCGCCCCGCGCCGCCGAGGCGCTCACACGAGCCGATCGCCGCCGCCACCGCGCCGCGCGGAGGCGCCCGCGCCCGCCCGCGCGCGCCCAGCCCGCGCACGCCCGCGCGCCAGCCCTGCAGCGCACGCGCAGCCGCCCCGGGGCGCCGACGGCGCAGGTGATTATGCGCCCGCACGCATCGCCCGCGCGGCGGGGCGCCGGCCGCCGGGCGACGCCGTTCCAGGCGGCGCGGGGCCGGCGCATGCGCGCGGGGCTGCATATATTCGGCTCGATGCCGAGGGCCGTTGCCGGGCCGGGGCGGCGGCCGGGCACACCCGCAGCGCCCGGGCAGCCGCGGCGAGCCACGGGCGTGCACGGCGGGGCGCGCCGCGCGGCGCTGCTGTGCGCCTCACCAACCGCCGCCCGCCCGCCCGCCGCGCGCCGCCGCGCTCGCCGCTGCGCTCGCCGCCGCCGCCGCACCACCTCCCCCCGGCGCCGCCGCCCTGCCGTGCGCCGCCGCCAGGGCGCGCCGGCGCGATGTTCAAGCTCGTGGTCCCGCGGTCGTGGGACCCGGTGCTGCTGCACGACTGGTTCAACCTCGTCGTCATCGCGGTGCTCAACGCGCAGAACCTCACCTACCTCGCGACGGGCGCGGGTTTCCAGCTCTTCTTCACCTCGGCCATGGTCTACTTCCTGCTGGACACCATCTTTGTCGGCGTGTACCCGCAGAGCGTGAAGAGCCCGGTCGTCATCCTGAGCCACCACATCTGCACCGCGCTCTACATGCTCATCCCCTACCACTACCCCCGCTACGAGTGGTGCATGTCGTACTGCATGCTCGTGGAGATCAACACCTGGCTCCTCATCGCGCGCCGCACGCTCGGCGGGCGCGCGCTCGAGGCCGCGTTTTACGCGTCGTGGGTGCTGCTGCGCAACGTGTTCTACCCCTACCTCATATGGGCCTTCTATAAGGAGTGGGCCGCAGAGACGGCCGCGTGCGGCAGGTGCGCGCGTCACGGCGACGGCGCGACACCGCGGCGCCGCGGCGCCGCGGCGGCGCGGCGGCGGCGGCGCGGCGGCGGGGCAGGCAGGCGGGCTACGCGGCGGCGGGGCAGGCAGGCGGGCTACGCGGCGCGCCGACACGCCCACGCGCGCGCGCGCGCGCAGCCCCTGGAACTGGATCCTGGTCACGCCCGTGTGCCAGGCCTTCCTCACGGGCCTGAACTACCACTGGACGCTGCAGCTCGTGGTCAAGGTGCTGCGCGCGCCGCGCAACGCCAACGGCGGCGGCAAGTACGGCAAGCACCTGTGAGCGGGCGGCGCGGCGCCACGGCGCGCGCGCCACCTGTAAGCGGCCGCGCGCCGGCGGCGCTGGCGCGGGGCCGCGCGCGCGACGCCGCGGCAGGGGGTATCGGGGCCGCCCGCGCCCGCGGCCGGCGCAGCGCCGCCCGGCGCAGCGCCGCGTGGCGGCGGCCTCGCCGCCACCCGCGCTCACCCGCCGCCGCCCCGCGCGCGCCCGCGGCTCTCGCCCTCCCGCCGCCCCGCAGGCGCGGTGGCACGAGCGCGCTGGCGGCGGTCGCGGACGTGCGCAGCGGCGCCGGCAGCAGCGGCAGCAGCAGCAGCAGCGGCGGCAGCAGCAACGCCGGCGACGACGGCGGCGGCAGCGGCAGCGCGAGCAGCAGCGACGCCGCGCCCCGCCGCGCCGGCCGCGCAACCAGGCGCCGCTGAAGCCGCGGCGCGGCAGCGATTGGGGCCGCGCCCGGCGCCGGCCGCAGCACACGTGCGGCGGCGCGCGAGGCCGGCCGGCGGGCCGGCGGCGCGCGAGGCCAGCCGCCGCGCGACGCGGCCCCCCTTCCGGCCCAGCACCTTGCTCGCAGGGCTGCCGTGGCGGCGGCGGCGCCGGCGCCGCCGGGAGGCGGCGCGCGCGCTGCCGCGGTGGCGGCAGCAGCAGCAGCAGCAGCAGCAGCAGCAGCAGCACGCGCCGAGCAGGGACGCGCGCTGCAGGAGCAGCAGCACCTGCTCGGCGCGCGCCCGCCACACTGCCGTGCGGCGCCTGGCCCGACTGTCCACTCGACCGGACCGCAACCTGGGGGTGGGGCATCGCGTGACGCGTGACGCGTGCGCGCGCGCGGCCGCCGGGGGCCGCCGCGCTGAGGGGCCGGCGCATGAGGTCCACTGCCTGTATGTCAGACCGCCCTCGCGCGGCGGGCCTGGCAACCGCGTGCCGCGGGGGGAGAGGGAGGGGAGCGGGCGGCTCGCAGGACTGCCAGAGAGTTAGGCCCGGGCGGGCTGGCCGCACTGCCCATGCTCCCGCGCCGTCGCCGCTGCGCGTGTGCGCCGCGCGCGCCTCCGTCGAGCGTGCAGCGGCGGCGGCGGCGACGGCGAGCTGATAACTGGCGCCGGCGCGTGCGCGGGGGCGGCGGGCCCAGGAACGGCGGCGCGTTATGCGGTGAGCGGGCCGCCTGCACGCAGCGGCCGCCGCGTTTCGTTCTCGCGCGCGCGCCTTGGCGGTATTGCTGCCCTCACTTTTGTCGGCCCTTTGCCCGCAAACGAGTAAACATCTGCGTCATCATGATCACGACATGCCCCCGTGCCCCCCACAAATCAACACTTGCAGCAGCAGCAGCGCAGTGCAGTTTGCAGCCAGTGTCGCACGCGCACGCCAGCCGCTGATCACTGATCACTGACAGAGTCAGGACGAGCTCGCCGTGACTCTCAAGACTCGCCCTGGCCGTGATGCCCAACCCCCCTGCTGAACCATGCACACGCATCGGCACTGTGCAGGTGATGTACAGGGTTTAGGCCGCGCTCATCGCGGCGCATCTGCTAGAGTCGCAAGCAAGCATCTCTCGGTCAGTCGGCAAGCAGGTCGCTCGGCAGCAGCAGCGAGAGGGCCGCCGCGTCGGCCGACCCCCAGCCGCAGAGCGCGGCCGGCGGCGGCGGCGCGGCGGCCGCGCAACACGCGACCTGCGCCTGCACGGCGCGCGCCCACTGCAGAGGCAGGTGGTGCGGCCCCGCCACGGGCCCGGCGCAGCCGGGCTGCCGCCCGAGGCCCGCCGCCGCGGCCGCGGCCGCCGCCGCCAGCGCCGCCTGGAGCGGCGGCGCGCTCTCGCTGAAGAGTCGAAACACGCGCGCGCCCGGCCCTGCGTCGTCCGGCTCGCCCGCGAGCCACGGCTCGGCGCTCACGCACTCCCGTGCGCGCTGCGGCCCTGCCGGGCCGCCCGGCTCCGGCCGCGCCTGCCGCGCTGCCGGCGGCGGCCGGCACGCCGCAGCGCCGTCGCGGCCGTGCGCCGGGCGGTCGGCGCCGCAGGCCGCCGCCACCGCTGCAGCGGCCGCGACGTACCCGGGCGGCGGGCCGGCCAGCGCGCGCGCCACAGCGTGCGGCGCCTCGCCGCGCGCGGCAAACGGGTTCCTCGGCCGCACGCTGGGCGTCGTGGGCATGGGTGGCGCCGTGTCGTTGACTGGCGGCGCGGAGCTGCAGGCCATGCCGCCGCCCCTGGCGTTGGGAGAGTCCCCAGTGCCGCCGGAGCTCCGTGCGCCCCCGTTCGGCGTGGCAGCCCGCGCGCGCTCGCTGCGGCCCGGCGCCGTCGGCGTGGTGGGCGCTGCGACCGCAGCCGCCAGCTGCGCGCCCCGTGCACAGACTGGCCCACCGCCGCTGCCAGGCTGCTTGATTTTGGCCGCGCAGGGCGGGCTGCCCTGGTCGCGGCAGCCGCCTCGCCGCCGTGCGTCGCGCACCGCGGCCGGCGCCGGCTCCGGCGTCTCCAGCCTCGCCGGCAGCAGTGGCTCAGCTTTCGGCGCCGGCTCCGGCGTCTCCAGCCTCGCCGGCAGCAGTGGCTCAGCTTTCGGCGTCGGCTCCGTCTGCCTCGCCGGCAGCGGCGGCCGGGCGGCCGGCGGCGCTGGCAGCTCGTCGCAGCTCGCCACGGGGGTCCCCGGGCCGGCAGGGGCCCGGCGGCGAAGCCGGCCCTTGGTCTGCTTGCGCCGTCCAGCTAAGCTGGTCTGCGCCGGCACCCCCACCACCGCCGCTGTTGCTGCCTCAAGCTGCGGCTCGCCCTCGTCTGCCTCCTCGCCGCCCGACACAGCTCGCGCCAGCGGCGCGGCCCGCCTCCGCACCAGCCGTGCGGCGGCGCCGGTCGCCGCCGCGGCGGCGCGGCCCGCGGCGCAGGCCGCGCGCGCGGCGGCGGCGGCCCAGGGCCTCAGGCGCACGCCCAGCGACTGCACGGTGATGGCTAGCAGGACGGCAAGCCAGTCCCATCGCGGCCACGCCAGCCCGGCCGCCGCCGCGGCCAGGCCCAGCGCCGCATTCCGCAGCACGGCGGGGCTGGCGGCCCAGGTGCCGGGCGCACGCCGCACGCGGCGGCCAGCCGGCCGCCGTGCCGAGCTGCGGACGGCGGCGATCGGCTGCGCGACGATGGCGAGCGCGGCGGCGAGGCCGGCCAGGACCCGGGCCGCGCGCGCGTGCTCGCCCGGTGTGGCGTCGGGGGCTGCGTCCAGCTGCCGCGCGCACGCCGAGCAGCCGGCGCTCCACTCCCAGCCGGCGGCCAGCCCGCCGCCGAGCTCGCCGCGCGCCGGCGGCCGAGCGCGCCCAACGCCGCCGGCGCAGCTGCCGGCGGCACCGCAGCCGCCGGCGGGGGCGTCCTGGGCGGCGCGCGCCGCCGCGCCGTCCGGATCGGCGCCGCAGCCGCACGCGGCGGGCCCGCAGGGCGCCGAGCTGGCGCTCCCGCGCGGCGCCATCACGACCGAAACGGTCAGCCCTATGGCCAGGATGCGCGCGAGGCGCGCCCCCGAGCGCATCGTGCGGCGCGCGCGCTGCCTCACGCGCGCATCGCGCGCCGCCGGGCGCGCAGAGAGTGTGAGCGCGCTGCTGCCGCGGGGCTGGGGCGGGCGCGTTCCGGCGCGGGCGGGGCGTGCTCGCGCTGGCGGAGCACAGGGATGTGCGGACGCGCGATCAGGGAGCGTGACGGGCGCGCCGCCAAGCTCCAGGCGGCCGGCCAACTTCAGGGGTGACTTGGTGGCGGCACCAGCGAGCGCGGGCGCTGCGACGGCGCGCCGCCCGCCGCAGCTGCCGGCGGCACGCGCGCGGAGCACGGCGCCACGTTACACACACTCCGCTAGCTAGCCGCCGGCGGCCGCGCTGAGCGCCGCCGCGCCCGAGCGACCGCCGCCCTCGACGGCGCGGCGCATGCGGTCGGTCGCGCAGACCAGCTCGTGCGTGATCGTGGGGTCATACATGCTGTGCCCCGCGCCCGGGACGAGGCGCAGCTCCATCTCGGGCCACGCCCGCCCGAGCTCGACCGCCGTCGTCGGCGGGCACACGAGGTCGGCGACGCCCTGCACGGCGATGCAGGGCAGGTGGCGCAGCCGGCTCACGTGCTCCAGCAGCGGCGCCTCGAGCAGGAAGCCACCATGGACGCTGAAGTGGGCCTCCAGCAGCGCTTGCGCAGCGCCGCCGTCATGGCCGCCATAGGCGAGCCCCGCCCACACGAGCGCTGCCACCTCAGGGTCGCCCAGGTTGGCGCCCTGCGCCGGCAGGCCCCAGACCCACGCGGGCCGCCCATCAGCGCTGCCGCCGTCATCGGCGCCGTGCCCGCCGCAGCCGCTGCTGCCAGCCGCGCCGGCGGGGCCAGAGGGGCCCGCGCCGGCCGCCGCCGTCGCTGGTGTACAATTGTGTGAGAGTACAGTGCTTGCCCCGCCGCCGCCGCTGCTGCTGCTGCTGCCCCCGCTGCTCCCGCCGCCCGCGAGCACCTCTGCCGGCACGCACGCCCCGCGCGGCAGCGGCGGCAGGTCGCCCGCCGCCGCGGCCGCGGCTGCCGCCGCAGCGGCGGGCGTGAGCGGCTTGGGCGGCGGCGGCAGCGCCGGCGGCGGGTGCCGCCGCAGCTCCTCCTCGACCGCCGGCTGCGGCGCCTGCTGACCAGCGGCAGGCGCGCCGGGGGCGGGCTCCGCGCCCCACGCCTCGCCGTCCCACACCATCAGCTGCTGCTGGCTGCTGGTGAAGCCGACCGAATACTCATAGGTCATCCAAGCCTTCGTCTGCAAGGGGCGGGCGGGGGCGCAGGGCGGCGGCGCCAGCGCGGGCGTGAGCGCCGGCGCGTCAGCGAGGGGCGGCGCGACACACACAGAGACAGCACGCGTCGACGCTGCCCGCCGGCAGGCTCAGCTAGGAGCGAAAGACGTGATGGTAAGTTTATCTTCAGCGGTTGTTCAGATGAACTATGCATGAAAGGGGATCATCAGCGCCAGGCCGGGGCGGGCGCGACACACGACAGCAGCCACGCACGACAACACACGACACACGCGGCGACAGCAGCAGCAGCGCGCGGGGAGGCCTCAGCGTCCGAGTCTCGTCACCGTGTGACCTTGGATATATGCTTGTCTAATTGTGTGTAATCCTCACCGGCCTCTTCCCGCGCACACACGCAGCCGCACGCACACACGTGCCGCCGCACGCACGCGCAGCGCGCGCCGAGCCGCCCGCCCGCGTCTCGCGCGCGCTCACCGCCGCCTGGCGCGTCGCCGCGTCGGCGCTCAGCAGGCGACTGTAGTGTGCGAGAAGCGGGTTGGCCGCCTCGCGGGGCGGCAGGCCGGCCGTGAAGGCCGCCCACGCGAGCGGGCGCAGCGCCGCCGCGCCGCCGCCGTACATCCAGGCAATCTCCTGCGGCCGCATGAGGCACACGCCGCGCAGGACGAGGCCCAGCACCACGCCCGGGTGCGCCTGCGGCGCCGGGGCAGGCGCGGGGGAAGGTGTGCCGGCAGAGGACTCGCGGCGGCAGCCGGCAGCAGGCGGGGCGCTGCCGCAGCGGCACCTGGGCGTACGCGAGGCTGAGCGCGACGCCCCACGACCCGCCAAAGAGCAGCCAGCGGCGCACGCCGAGGTGGCGGCGCAGCGCCTCCAGGTCGGCCACGAGCTCGCTCGTGGTGTTGCCGGCGAGCGCGGCGGCCGGCGTGGAGCGCCCGCAGCCGCGCTGGTCCAGCAGTATGATGCGGTAAGCGTCCGGGTCAAAGAAGCGCGCGTGGTTGGCGAAGCAGCCGGCGCCCGGCCCGCCGTGCACCACGATCGCGGGCGTGCCGCGCGGGTTGCCGTGGACCTCGTAGTAGACTGAGTGCAGCTCCGACACGCGCAGGTGCCCGCTCGCGTGCGGCGCCGACGGCGGGTAGAGCCCGCGCAGCGGCGGCGGCGGCTGCTCCCCTGCGGCGCCCGCTGCGGCACGGACCCGAGCACTGCGCTGCCGGAAAGCCGCGGGCACAGCGCCTGCGGGGTGGGGTGGGGGGGGGCGCGGCGGCGGCTCAGCAGCGGCCGCCGGCGCCCGCGCGGCCGCTGAGCAGGGGCAGCAGCCGCCGGCGCCCGCCGGGGCCAGGAGGGGGCGCGCCGGCCGGCGGCGGGGCTGGGGCCTGCGTGTCATGTCCGGGCGCACCTGGTCGCGCGTTCCAGCAGCACGTTGCCGTCCGGGCGGCCCCGCTGCACGGCCGGCATCCCGCGGACGGCCCCCCTTGCCGCAGCGCGCGCGTTGTACTTCCGCAGGCGCCGCACGGAGGGGCAGGAGCCGATCGGCCCCCGCTCAGCGTGCTCCGCGCGAGCTGCATCGCGCTCAGGAGCTCAAGGCGGCCATGCTGCTGCTGCGTGGCCGGCGACGGCCGCCGCGCGGTGCCCCAAACTCAACGGCCCTTTGGGTGGGGAGGAGGGAGTGCCCTGTCGCGCGGGTGAAGCGGGCGGCGAGAAATTGCCGGGCGGCGGCGCGCGCCGCCGCAGAAACGCGACCCCCGTTCCAGCGGCGGAAACCGCTCGCGAGTGCGAGGCACTCGCCGCTCAGCGCCGCCGCATCATCAGCGGGCTCCCGTGGTGCAGCGTCATCATCCACTTGCCGTCCTGCAGCTCGTACAGGTTGGTCGCGATCGTCCTGCGAGTGCGCGCGGGCGAGCGGATGCGGGCGGGGGCCTCGCCGCGCCGCGCCGCGCCGCCGGCCGCCGCGCCGCCGCCGCGTGGCCGCCGCACCGGCCGCTGGTGTCGTCGGCGTCCATGACCTCCACGCACGTGACGAGGCCCTGGGTCTCAGACAGCGCAAAGACTCGGACGTCTTCGAGGTCGATCTTGAACGCGCCCGGCCGCACGCCCCGCAGGATCGCGTCCCAGCTCTCCATCACCTGCCCCCCGTGCCGGCGGCGCGGCGGCGTGGGCGCGAGCGCGGCGGGGGCGTGGGCGCGGCGCGTGGGCGCGTGGGGCGGCGGGGGCGCGCGAGCGGTGGGGCCGGGGCGGGCGAGTCGGGCCAAGGGCCGGGCCGCGCGCCGCCGGCCCGGCTGCCGGCGGCGCGCACGCACCAGGTCACGGCCGGCGATGCACGCCGCGCCCGGGTGGATGCACTGCACGTGCTCGCCGCTGCCCCACACCGTCTGCATCTCCTGCGCCGCGCGGCAGGCGGGACGGCGGCGTCGCGCGCGCGCGGGGCGCTCGGCCGCGCCCCCAACGTGCCCGACCGGCGCCCCCCGCACGCCTTCATGCTGCCGGAGGCGAAGGCCGTGTAGAAGCGCTGGTTGGCGTCCTCTATCGCCAGCCGGGCGTCCGTCTGGCGCTGCCTGCGCGCCAGCAGCGGCGGCGGCGGCGGCGCGCGCGCTCGCGCCCGGCGCGCCGCGGCGCGCCGCGCGCCCGGGCGCGCCGGGACGCCTGGACCACGCTGCACCGGCGACGCACTGCAGCGTGTCGCGGATCTTCGCGGCCAGCGCGTAGTCTTCGCTCGAGACGGCGGCGTCGAGCTGGCTCCGCAGGTCGGCCAGCGTGAGCGAGTCGTCCCACACCGACCGCGACTGCAGGTGGAGCCCACGACGCTGCGTCTGACGCGCCGGGCGGGCGCAGGGCGGCACGGGCAGCGCTGCCGCGGGCGGCCGCTGCTGCTGGCGCGCCATAGCCGCTGCGCCGGCGCGCTGCCGCCAAAGCTGCATGGCGCGCTGGGCGCGGGCTTTGGTGGGCTACTTCAGCACGCGAGGCGCGCGCCAGGTGCTGCCGTGGGCGCGGAGCGGGCAGCGGCAGCGGCGGCCGGGTGCGAGCGGGGTGGCTCGGCGCAGAGCAGACAGGCGAGCTGCTGCAAGAGAAGGGAGCAACTGGCCCGCAGCAGGCCCACGATGCACAGCCAAAGCCGCGCCGCGTGCCGGCCGCCCACAAGCCCTGGACCGCGGCGCGCGGTGGTCCGACGTGCTGCGACCGACCGCACGTGCCGCTGCTGGAGCACGTGAGCCGGCTGCGCCACCTGCCCTGCATCGCCGTGCAGGGCGTCGCCGACCTCGTGTGCCCGCCGACGACGGCGGTCGAGCTCGGGCGGGCGTGGCCCGAGATGGAGCTGCGCCTCGTCCCGGGCGCGGGGCACAGCATGTATGACCCCACGATCACGCACGAGCTGGTCTGCGCGACCGACCGCATGCGCCGCGCCGTCGAGGGCGGCGGTCGCTCGGGCGCGGCGGCGCTCAGCGCGGCCGCCGGCGGCTAGCTAGCGGAGTGTGTGTAACGTGGCGCCGTGCTCCGCGCGCGTGCCGCCGGCAGCTGCGGCGGGCGGCGCGCCGTCGCAGCGCCCGCGCTCGCGGGTGCCGCCACCAAGTCACCCCTGAAGTTGGCCGGCCGCCTGGAGCTTGGCGGCGCGCCCGTCACGCTCCCTGATCTCGCGTCCGCACATCCCTGTGCTCCGCCAGCGCGAGCACGCCCCGCCCGCGTCGGAACGCGCCCGCCCCAGCCCCGCGGCAGCAGCGCGCTCACACTCTCTGCGCGCCCGGCGGCGCGCGATGCGCGCGTGAGGCAGCGCGCGCGCCGCACGATGCGCTCGGGGGCGCGCCTCGCGCGCATCCTGGCCATAGGGCTGACCGTTTCGGTCGTGATGGCGCCGCGCGGGAGCGCCAGCTCGGCGCCCTGCGGGCCCGCCGCGTGCGGCTGCGGCGCCGATCCAGACGGCGCGGCGGCGCGCGCCGCCCAGGACGCCCCCGCCGGCGGCTGCGGTGCCGCCGGCAGCTGCGCCGGCGGCGTTGGGCGCGCTCGGCCGCCGGCGCGCGGCGAGCTCGGCGGCGGGCTGGCCGCCGGCTGGGAGGGGCGCGCCGGCTGCTCGGCGTGCGCGCGGCAGCAGGTGGCAGGCTGCTGGTGTCACAGACGCCACCGTGCCGGGATCGGCTGAGACAGTTGTCGTCGCAACCGCTCACGCGCGGGCGGCGGCAGCGGCGGCAGCGACGGCAGCAGTGGCGGCGATCATCGCTGCCACGCTGAGGAGTCCTGCGTGATCTGCTGCAGCTGGGGCGGTCGCCCGCGGCACCGTTGCGGCACCGCACAGGTCTCCGGCGGCGCGAGCCGCTCAAAATAAGTAACAAGCCTGCAGCCGCGCGCCTTCAGCCCGGCGCGCGCCGCCCGCGCACGCCCGGGACCTCGGCATCATCGCCTGTCGCCCGACCGCGCAGCCACGCGCTCGCCGCTGGGCGCCCAGCCTGCCCTGCCCGGCCTGCCCTGCTCCGCGCCCGTGGCCCCGCCCCGGGGCCCCTCGCGCCCGCCCCACTCGGCCCCGGACGCTTCGGGACCGCCGCGCACGCGCGACCCGCCCATGGACTAGCTGCAGCCCGGCGAGCAGCATCTGCAGCGGCGACCGCGCGTTGCGCGAGCGTGCGGCGCAGCCATGGAGCCGGAGGCGCCCCGAAAGCGGCTGATGATTCGGGAGATGGTGCTGGAGAACTTCAAGTCCTATGCAGGCGCGCAGCACGTCGGGCCGTTCCACAAGGTGCGCGCGCGCCGCTGCCAACCGCCCGCCGGGCGGCGCCACGCCCCCGCGGCGGCCGCCGAGCGCCGCCGCGCACGCGCCCGCGCGCAGTGCTTCTCCTCGGTGGTGGGCCCCAACGGCAGCGGCAAGTCCAACGTCATCGACGCGATGCTCTTCGTCTTTGGCCGCCGCGCAAAGCAGGTGCGCGCGCTGCGCAGCGCCCGCGCGGCGGCGCCGCCCGTGCGTCGCGCGCCGCCCGTGCGTCGCGCGGCGCGGCGCCGCTGATGCCGCCGCCCGCCGCCCCGCCGCGCCGCGCCGCCCCGCCGCGCCGCGCCGCGCCGCCGCAGCTGCGCTTCAACAAGGTCGCCGAGCTCATCCACAACTCGACGCACCACCGCAACCTCGAGCGCGCGTGCGTGACGGTGCACTTCCAGGAGATCATAGACAAGGCGCGCCGCCGCTGCTGCCGCCGCAGCCGCTGCTGCCGCTGCCGCTGCCACTGCCGCCGCTGCCGCTGCCGCAGCCGCTGCCGCAGCCGCTGCTGCCGCCGCCAGCAGCGGGCGCGACTCCAGCCTCGCCGTGTCAGCGCTCGCAGAGCCCGCCGGCTCGGCTGAGCCCGCACGCCGCGCCGCGCCGCCCCGCGCAGGAGGGCGACGACTTTGAGGTCGTGCCTGGCTCCGAGTTCACTGTGGCGCGCACCGCCAACAGGCGCGCGCCGCGCAGCGCCCGCCGCCGCCGCCGCCGGCCGCCGCCGCCGCGCCCCGCGCGCGCCGCACCGCGCCCCCTGTGCGCCCACGCGCCCCGCGCGCGCCGCGCGCCGCCTGCGGCCCGCAGGAACAACACGAGCGACTACTACGTCAATGGCAAGCGCCTGGGCGTCAAGGAGGTCACCGGCCTGCTCAAGGCCAAGGGCATCGACCTCGACAACAACCGCTTCCTCATCCTCCAGGCGCGCGCCAGCACAGCACAGCGCAGCACAGCACGCAGCGCACAGCACAGCACACAGCACATCACACAGCGCGCAGCACAGCGCGCCCGCCGCGGCCGCCGGCCGCCGCAGCCCGAGCCGCGCCCGGCGGGGGCCGTGACGCTGCGCCGCGCCGTGGCGCCGCGCCGGCGCCGCCGCGCCCGCAGGGCGAGGTGGAGCAGATCAGCCTGATGAAGCCCAAGGCGGAGGAGAAGGGCGAGACGGGGCTGCTGGAGTACCTGGAGGACATCATCGGCACCGACGGCCTCATCCCGCAGATCGAGGAGGAGGCCAAGCGGTGCGAGCGCCCCCCCCCCCCGCCCCCGCAGGGCCTCGGCGCGCGCGCGCGGGGCGGGGGCGCGGGCGCGGGGCCGCGCTGCTGGCGCCCGTGGCGCCCGTGGCGCGCGCGCCGCTGCCGAGCCCGCGCGCGCGCGCGCGCGCACGCCGCCGCCGCCGCGGCGGGGCAGGCTGGAGGAGATGAACGAGCGGCGCGGCGGCATGGTGGCCAAGCTCAAGGGCGTGGAGAAGGAGCTCGGGGGCCTGGAGGGGCGCAAGGTCGAGGCGGAGGCGTACATCGACAAGCAGGCGGAGCGGCTGCGCGCCAACATGACCGGCAACGCCATACTCAAGCACAACGCGGAGGCGCGGCGCGGGCGCGGGCGGGGGCGCCGGGGCGGCCGCGGCGCGCCGCCGCCGGGGCGGTTTTGGCCGCCGGAGCGCGCCCAGCCCACGCCGCCTGCCGCCCGGCGCGCGCGCGTGCCGCCGCCGCAGGCCCAGCTGGCAGAGAACGAGGAGAAGGCGGTGGCCTTTGGCGAGCGCCTCGCGCACGAGCGCACCAAGCTGGCGGGCTTTGACGGCGCGCTCGCGGCGCTCGAGGCCGACTGGGCGGCCGCGGACGGCGCGCTGAGCGCGACGCTCAAGGAGGCCGAGGCCGCGGCGGCGGCGATGAAGGAGCTGGAGCACAGGGACACCAAGGTGCGAGCGGGGCGGGGCGGGCGCACGCGCCGCGCGGCGGCGGGCGGGCCGGCGCGGCGCTGCGCGGGCTGCGGCTGGGGCGCACACGCGCAGCCGCGAGCGCGCGCCGACCCGCGCCGCGCTGAGCCGCCCGCGCCCGCCGCGCCGGTGTGCCGGTCCAGATCCGCATGGACCTGAAGCACCTCAAGGCCAAGCGCGCCAAGGCGCAGACGAAGCACAAGGCTGAGGGCGAGCAGCTCGAGGTGGGTGGGCCCCGGGGGGGGGGGGGGGCGGCGCGCCGGCGCGGGCTGGCGGGCGGCGGGTGGCGGGCGGCGCGCGCCGAGCCCTCGCGCCGCGCTCGCTGCCGCCGCCGCTGCAGGCGCTCGAGGGCGACGTGTCGCGCTGGCAGCAGGAGATCCCGGCCGACTCGGCGGCCGCCGAGGCGCTCGGCGCGCAGCTCGAGGGCGCCGAGGCGGCGCTGGAGGAGGCGCTTGAGGGAATCAAGGGCGAGGTGGAGGGCTACCACCAGCAGCTCACCAAGGTGCGCGCCCCCCAGACGCGCGGGCCGGCGCGCGCGGCGGCGAGGCAGGCGACGCAGCAGCGCCTGGCGGGCGCGGCGGGTGGGCCGAGCGGCGCCCGCCGCGGCGCCGCAGGTGCGCGCGGAGCTGGCGCCGTGGGAGTCGCAGATGGCCGAGGTGCAGAGCCGCATCGACGTCGCGACGAGCGAGCGAGACCTGCTGCTGCGCCAGCAGCAGGACGCCAAGGGCCGGCTCGCGGCCGCGCAGGAGGCGCTCGCGGCGGCCAAGCAGGCGCGCGCCGCGGGGCGCCGCCGCGCGGGCGATGGCGCGCGGGCGGCGGCGCGCGGCGGCCGCGCCGGCGCCGAGCTGCCCGCCCGCCCGGCCTCGCCGCGCGCCGCCAGGTCGCTGGGGAGAAGGAGGAGGAGATTCAGCAGATCCAGGAGGACGTGCAGCAGCAGCGGTGCGCACCCTGGGGGCGCGGGCGGGGAGGCTGCGGCGCAGGCGCTCGCCGCCGTGCTGCGCCCCGCCGCGCGCCGACGCCCCGCCGCGCGGCCGCGCGCGCGGTCTCGCAGGCGCGTCGCCGACGCGGCGCGGCGCCGGCTCGAGTCGGCGGCGGGCGCCGAGAAGGAGCTCGAGGGCTCGCTGCGCCGCCTGCGCACGACGTGCGCGTCGCTCAAGGCCGACAGCAGCAGCGCGGCGAGCCAGGGCGCGGTCGTCGCGGCGCTGCTCGAGGCGCAGCGCAGCGGCGCCATCCCCGGCATCTACGGCCGCCTCGGCGACCTCGGGGCCATCGACGCCAAGTACGACACCGCCGTCTCGACCGCCTGCCCCGCGCTCAACTACATTGTCGTCGAGTCGACGAGCGACGCGCAGCGCGCGGTCGAGCTGCTGCGCCGCCGCGGGCTCGGCGTCGCGACGTTCCTCATACTTGACAAGCAGCGCGGCCTCGCCGGCCAGATGGCCGAGCGCGTGGCCACGCCCGAGGGTGCGCGGCGCCGCTGCCGCCGCCCCCACGGCGCGCCGCCGCCGCCGCCCCCGCGGCACGCCGCCGCCGCCGCCCTCGCGGCGCCGGCTGCGCTGCTCAGCCGCCGCCGCCGCCGGCGCCGCGCAGGCGTGCCGCGGCTGTTTGACCTCGTGCGGCCGTCCGACCCGAAGCTGCGCCTCGCGTTTTGGTATGCGCTGCGCAACACGCTCGTGGCGGACAGCCTGGAGCAGGCCAGCCGCATCGCGTACGGCAGCCGCGACCGGCGCTTCGCGCGCGTGGTGACGCTGCAGGGCCAGCTCATCGCCGGTGCGTGGCGGGGCGGGGCCAGGCGCTGGCGGGGAAGGCTGCGCCGGGCCTGCGTGGGAGGGCTGGGGCGCACGAGGGCTGAGCGCGCTGCCGCCGCCACCGCCGCCGCCGCGCGCGCGCAGAGAGCGGCACCATGTCTGGCGGCGGCGGCAAGCCGCGCGGCGGGCTGATGCGGCTGGGCAGCGCGGCGCCGCGGCCGGCGGTGGACGCCAAGGCGGCGGCCAAGGAGCTCGCGGACGCGGAGGGCCAGCTCGCGGCGGCCGAGGCGCAGCTGCGCCAGGCACGCGCCGACAGGTGCGAGCGGAGGGCCGGGCGGGGGCTCCCCTCCCCTGCGCGCGCAATGGTCGGCCGCCGGCGCCGACCCAGGCGACCCGCCGACAACACCGCGCCGCGCCGCAGGGACGCCGCGGAGCGGGAGCTCGCCGCCGCGGAGCGCGAGCTCGCGCGGCTCGAGGTCGCCGCGCCAAAGGCGGCCCAGGTGGCTGCGGCCAAGAAGGAGGAGGCCGCCGACCTGCAGGCGCGCCTCGCGGAGCTCAAGGTGCGCGGCCACCGCGCGGCGCAGGCGCTGGCGGCGCGGGGGCGGCCGCTGCACAGGCGCGGCAGCGGCGGCACGCGCCCGGCGGCGCCTGCCCAGTGCCGCGGCCGCGCCTGCTGCGCTCGCAGGCCGGCACCGAGGTGCGCAAGGACGACGCGGCGCGGCTGTCGGAGCTCAGCGCCTCGCTCAGCGCCGAGGCGGCGCAGCTGGCCAAGCTGCGCGCGAGCTGCGCGGGCCTTCAGAAGAAGGTGGCAGCGCTGCAGGTGCGCCGGGGGCTGGCCCGCGTGCGCACGTGCGCGCGCGCGCGCGCGCGCGCGCGCGCGTGGATGGCGCAGGGGCACGCGGTGCGCAGCGACACTGCGCGGGCCCTCGCGAATGCGGCTCACCACGCCGTGCCGCCGCGCCGCGCCCACGCGCCGCGCCGCGCCGCCGCAGGACAAGATTGACAACGCCGGCGGCGAGCCGCTGCGGCGGCTGCGCGAGAAGGTCGCGTCGCTGCAGGCCAAGCGGGCTGAGGCGGCCGCGGGCGCGACCAAGAAGGCCGTGCAGCTCAAGGCGGCGAGCAAGCAGCTGGACAAGCTGCGCAAGGACATCGCCAAGTCGGGTGCGGCGCGCGCGCCGCGAGCGTGTTGGCCCCGCGGGCTCGTTTCTGCCCGCGGCGGCTGAAACACACGGGCCAGAAACACGCGGGCCTGACGCGCGCCGCCTCGCCCCGCGCATTGCGCCCGTGTACGCAGCGGGCGAGGTCGAGAAGCTGGGCCGCGACATCAGCGCCGCCATGGAGGCGCTCGACGCGCTCACCGCCGAGGCGGGCGGCGTCGTGGCGCGCCAGGAGGAGCTCGCGGGCGCGCAGGCGGCGCAGGCCGCGGTGCTCGCCGAGGCGGCGGCGAAGCGCGACACCAAGCAGAAGGAGGTGCGGCCACGCAGCGCCGCGCCGCCGCCGGCCGTCCACGCGCGCCGCCGCCGGCCCTCCACGCGCGCCGCCGCCTGCCCGCCCACACACTCGCGTCCGCGCCGCGCCGCGCCGCACCGCGCGCGCAGGTGTCGATCGTGCGCGGCGTGGAGGTGGAGCTGGAGGCCGCGCTGGACAAGGTCAAGGCGGCCAACAAGGACCTCGCCAAGAGCGCGCGCGACCTCGCGCGCGCGCTCGCCGCCGACGCGGCCGAGCTGCAAAAGTACATCCCGGGTGCGCGCCGGCGCGGCGGCGCTGCGGCGCTGCGGCGCTGGGGGCGGCGGCGGCGCTGCGGCGCTGTGGGTGGCGGCGGCGCTGGCGGGCGCGGCCGGGGGCTCGACGCAGCTCAGCCCTCGCGCTCGCCCCCCGCCCGCGCTGCGCCCGGGCGCAGGCGAGGAGTACGCCGTGCCGGCCGAGGCGCTGACCGGGGACTCGGCCGAGGCGTTCTTCCGCGTCACGGTGCTGGAGGAGGAGCTGCGCGTCATGGCGCCAGACCTCTCCGCCATCGCTGCGTACCGGTGCGCCGGCGCGAGCGCGCAAGGGAGAGCCACGCGGCCGCGGCCGCGCGGCGGCGGCGGCGCCGGGGCGCGCGCGCGCGCGGTCGCGAGGGAGCAAGCGGCCCCGCCGCGCGCCGCCGCGCGCGCGCGCGCGCCGCCCGCCCGCCCGCCGCAGGGAGAAGGAGGCCGACTTTGCCGCGCGCCAGGCGGAGTACGCGGCGGCGACCAAGGAGCGCGACGAGGTGCGGCCGCCCGCCCGCCCGCGTGCACGCATTGCGCCGCCGCCGCCTCCACCTCACGCCCGCCTCGCACTTTAACACCTAACGCCCGCCTCGCCCGCGGCCCGCCGCGGCCAGGTGCGGTCGCGGTACGACGCGCTGCGCAAGGCGCGGCTGGACGGCTTCATGGCGGGGTTCAACGCCATCAGCCTCAAGCTCAAGGAGATGTACCAGGCGCGCGCACGGCTGAGCACGGCGGCGCGGCGCGCGCGGCGGGGCGCCCGGCGGCCGCCCGCGCGCCGCCGCCGCCGCCAGCGCGGGGCGCGTCGCTCGCGCGCGCACGCAGCGCAGGCACAGCGCGCGGGCTGACCGCCGCCCCGCTGCGCGTCGCGCGGCGCAGATGATCACGCTCGGCGGCGACGCGGAGCTGGAGCTGGTGGACACGCTGGACCCCTTCAGCGAGGTGCGCCGCCCGCGGCACAGCGCTGTGGCCGCGCAAAAGCGCGCATGCGCATGCGCTGCGCTGCGCTGCCTGTTTCTCTCTCTCTCTCTCTCTCTCTCTCTCTCTCTCTCTCTCTCTCTCTCTCTCTCGTTCTCGCTCTGCCCCTCCCCCCTCACACCCTCGCACCCTCACACGCCCCCATGCGCACGCCCACACGCCCGCACGCGCAGGGCATCGTGTTCAGCGTGCGGCCGCCCAAAAAGTCGTGGAAGCACATCGCCAACCTCAGCGGCGGCGAGAAGACGCTGAGCAGCCTGAGCCTCGTGTTTGCGCTGCACCACTACAAGCCCACGCCGCTCTACGTGATGGACGAGATTGACGCCGCGCTCGACTTCAAAAACGTCTCCATCGGTGCGCCCGCGGATGCGGGCGTTTTTTTGGGGGGCAGGGGGGGGGGGGGCGGCGCGGGGGCGCGCGGCGCGACGCTGGGCGCGCGCCTTGGGGGCCCAGGCGCACAGCACGCGCGCCGGCGGCCGGGGGGCGACGGCACCCGCCGCGCCGCCGCCGCCGCCGCCGCCGCCGCAGTTGGGCACTACATCAAGGAGCGCACCAAGGACGCGCAGTTTGTGATCATCAGCCTGCGCAACAACATGTTTGAGCTCGCGGACCGCCTGGTGGGCATCTACAAGACCGACAACGCGACCAAGACGGTCACGATCAACCCGCGTGAGTTTGTGGTCGGCCCCACCGCCGGCCAGCAGCGCGGCGGCGACGCGGGCGCGGGCGCGCCCGACCAGCGCCGCGGCGCGCGCGCGCAGCAGCAGCCGCTCGCGGTGCCGGTCGCGTGAGCGCGCGCGCGCGCGCGCGCGCGGGGCGGCTGCGGGCGCCGCGCCGCGGGCGGCGCGGCGTCGCGGGCCGAGTTGGGCGGGCGCGGCGGGGGCAGGCGGGCTGGGAGAAGGGAGGGGCAGTTGGTGGGCGGCGGCGGCCATCTCGTAACAACAAACCCTGTCGAGGCTGGCGGCAGGGGCCGCGGTCGCGGTGTGGTCGGCCGCGCGGCTGCGCTGCGCTGCGCTGCGCTGTGCTGGCGGTGCCGGCGCTCGCGGGCGGCGCGGTGCCGCGGCCTCAAGTCCACGTCAGCCGGCACACCCCAGACTCCCAGTCGACGCGCAACGCCGCGGGGCTGCTAACCCGTCCCTGGTCCCCGCTGCTCTATCATCCTGCTCTCACGTCCACAGTCCTGCCGCGCGGCGCGGCGCCCCATGCTGCTGCTGGTCATGCGCGCGAGATGGCCAGGAAGACGCTCGTGCCCGGCATCTCCTCCCGCATCGCCGCGAGCAGCTCGCTCGGGCGGTGCCGCCGCCGCAGGCGCTTGCCGGCGCGCACAAACGCGACGACCGCGGGCTGGCCGCCCGCGTCGCCGCCGCCCGCGACGCCGCCCGCGACGCCGCCCGCGGCGCCGCCCGCGACGCCACCCGCGCCGCCGCCGCCGCCGCCGTCGCCGCCGAGCGCGTGCGGCAGGCCGGCGAGCGCCTCGTCGTCGTCGTCGGTCTCGCTCGCGCCGAAAAAGTCGTCGTCGTTGAACGGCAGCAGCAGCCCGCCGCCAGGGGCCGCCGCGGGGCGCCGCCGGGGCGCCGCCGCCACCCGCGCCAGCAGCCCCGGCCTCGCCCGCCGGTGCGGGCGCGGGCGCGGGCGCAGGCGCGGGCGCCGCGCCGCCGCCGCCGCCGCCTGGCAGGCCGAGCATCGCGGCGAGGCCGCCCGGCGGCAGCCCCGGCGGCAGGCCGCGTCCGCCGCCGCGCCCGCCGCCGGGGCCGCCCCACGGCAGCGGGCCGCCCCACGGCGGGGGGCCGCCGCCGAACAGCGCGCCCGGGCCGCCCAGGCCGGGCAGGCCGCCCGCCAGGCCGCCGGGCGGGCCGTCGACGGCCGCGGCCATGTGAGCGAGCAGGTCGAACAGCGCCTCGTCGTCGTCGCCGCCCGGGCCGCCCAGGCCCGCGCCGGCGAGCAGCACGGCCGCCGCGGCGCCGCGGCCACGCCCGCGACCACGGCCGCGGCCCCGCCCACCGCCGAGCGCCCAGCCGGCGAGCACCTCGGCGGCGGCCGCGCCGCGCCCGCGCCCGCCGCCGCCGACGGCTGGCGGCGCCACGGCGGGCGCGGCCGCGGGCTCGCCCCCGCCCGCCGCCGCGGCCGCAGCCGCAGACGCCGCGGCGGGCGGCACGGGGCGGTCCACCGTGCAGCGCACGTCCAGCAGGCACAGCTGCTGCAGGCGCGTGAGCGCGCGGATGCCCGCCGCGGCGGCTTTGAAGCCGGCCTGGGCGGGGAGGTCCACCGTGAGCTCGCGCAGCCGCGACGCCGCAGACAGCCCCAGCAGGTCGGCGCCGCCGAAGCGGCCGCCGCCGCCGCCGAGCGCGGGGCCCGTGGCGTGCGGCAGCAGCAGCCGCAGGCTGCACAGGTTGGGCAGGCCCGCCGCGAGCTGCGCGAGGCCGGCCGGGTCGGCCCAGGAGAAGCCGCCGCCGCCCGGCGCCGCGCCGCGCGGCCGCGCCGCGACCTCGGCGCACAGCCGCGCGGCGACGCTCGCGCTGCTGCTCGCGCCCGCGCCCGCCGCGCCGGCGCCGCCGGCGGGGCACGCCGCCGCGCCCCAGAGCCACGCCGCCGCGAGCTCGGGCGAGACCGCGGCGTCCAGCAGGTCGGGCAGCGCGAGGCCGTGCGGCGCGCCGCCGGCGGGCCCCGGCCCCGGCCCGGCCGCCCGCGCGCCGGCGGCGCCGGCGGCGCCGGCGCCGCGCGTGCCGCTATATCCCAGGTCCCCAAAGTGCGCCGACGTGAGGCGCGGCCACATCCAGGCGACCGCGGGCAGCGGCAGCACCGGCGCCTCGCAGCGCACGCCGAGCTCGAGCGCCTGCAGGCCCGTGCTGTGCGCGAAGCAGCCGATCACGGCGGCCAGCACGCCCGAGCAGTCGCTGACGGCGAGCTCGGTGAGGCCCGGCAGCAGCACCGGCGGCGTGGGCGGCGGCCGCAGCGCCCGCGGCGGCGGCGGCGGCGCGCCGCCGCGCGCGCGGGCGCCTTGCCCTTGATGTCCCGGCCGCACGTCGTGGCGGCCGCGGCGGCCGCGCCGGCCGCCGCCCACGCGGCGGGCGCGTTGGCGGCGCGGCGCGCGAGCAGGAGGCCCGCGTACGCGGCGGCCGCGTCGTCGCCAAACGCGCGCTGGCAGTGGCACGCGAGCGCGAGCCCGCGCAGCTTGAGGCTGGTCAGCCCCGGCGGCAGCCACATGACGTCGAGCTGAGGCACGCCGCGCCCCCCGCCGAGCGGCGGCGGGCCGGCGTGCTCCAGCGAGAGCGACGCGAGGCCGGACAGGCGCGGCAGGCCGCTCAGCGGCCCGGGGCCGGCGTAGCTCGGCGACCCGTGGTCGGCACCGCCGGGCGCCGCGATGTCGCCGCAGAACTCGAGCGCCGCGAGGCGCGGCATGCGCGCGCCCAGCACCGCGAGCAGCAGGCCGTCGAGCTGCAGGCGGTGCGTCACGGCCGCGGCGGGTGGCTCCGGCTGCGGGTCGTGCCGGTCCGCCGCCGCCTGCGCCGCCGCGCTGCCCGGCGGCGGCGCCGGCGCGGGCAGCGGCGCCGCGCTCTCGCCGCCGACGGCGGCGTCGAACGACAGCCGCGTCAGCCCGCGCAGCTGCCCGAGTGCACGCCAGAGGTGCGGCGCGTCGTCGCGCGCCTCGCAGGCCTTGAGCCCCGTGAGGCGCAGGCTGCGCAGCAGCAGCAGCTGGCGCAGCAGCAGCTGCACAAAGCGCCCGCCGCCCTGGACCGCGAGCGCGGCGGAGCCGCCGCCAAAGCCGAGCTCCAGCTCCCGCAGCGCGATGGCGGGCGAGCACGCGAGCTGCTGCTGCAGGCGGTGCTGCAGCGCCGACGGCCCCGCGAGGCCGAGCAGGCGCAGCCGCGTCACCAGCATGCTGTGCCGCGTCACCTCGGCGCGATTGAGCTGCACCAGCCGCAGCGGCTCCACCGGCGCAGCGGGCGGCGCGGCCGCAGCCGCGGCCGCGGGCGGCGGCGGAGCCACCGCCGCCGCCACGGCCGCGACGGCCGCCACCGCCGCCATCGCGGCCTCGGCGGCTGCCATGACTCCGTCGCCCGCCGCGGGCGGCGCGGGCGGCGCGGGCGGCGTGGGCGCCGGGAGCGCGCCGCCGGCGCCGGGCGCGCCCGGTGCGCCGGCGACCCTGCGCCGGCGCCGGCGCCACATGCGGTCCTCCGCGCGCAGCCACGCGCCTGGGCCGCCAAACGCCTGCGCCGCGTCCCACGGGTCGTCCAGCTCGTCGTCGCTGCTGTCCAGCATGCGCAGCAGCCCGCCGCGACCGCGCGGGCGGCCGGGGCCGCCGGCCGCGCCGGCCGCGCCAGGCGCGCCTGGCGCCGCGCCTGGCGCGGCACCGGCCGCGCCGCCGCGGCCGCGGTGCCCTGGCCAGCCGCGCCGGGGGCGGCGCGCGCCGTCGCGCCAGCTGTCGCGGCTGCCCGGCGAGCGCGGGCCGCCGCCGCGCTCGCGCAGCGCAGCGTCGGCGCGGCGCAGGTCGGCCGCTGCCGCGGCGGCGGCCGCCGCCGCAGCGTAAGGCACATAGCCCGGCCGGTCGCCGTTGGCGTCCACCTCAGGCTCCGTCTCAGACCCCGGCTGGGCCGCCGCCTCGGGCGGCGGCGGCGGCGCCGGCGGCGCGACCCCGGCCGCCGCTGCGTCCCCGGCCGCCGCGCCGCTGGCGCCCGGCGCGCCCAGCTCGCGGTCCAGCAGCTGCATTGGCGACAGGCCGGCGGCCGCCGCCGCTGCGGCCGCCGCTGCGGCCGCCGCCGCCGCGACCGCAGGCGCGCCGGCGTGGCCGAGCTCCCGGTCCAGCAGGTTCAGCGGCAGCATGCCCAGCGTGCCGTCCCCGCACGCGGCGCCGCCGCCGCCGGCGTCGGCCAGCGAGCCGGGGGCGGGGCGCGGGCGGCGCGGCGCGGCCGCGCCGCCCGCCGCGGCGCCGTAGCCGCGCCGCCAGCTGGCGCGTGTGCGGCCGAAGCAGCCGGGGCCGGCAGGCGCGTCGTCATCCCCGCCCGGCTCGCCGCCCGGCCAGCGTCGCATGAGCTCACGGCGCCGTGCCGCCGCACGCGAGGCGCCCGGCTCGCCGCCGCCGCTGGCGCTGCTCGCGCTGCTGGGGCGGCTGCGGGGCGCGGGCAGCCCCGGTGGGGGCTGCGCCTCGCCCTCGCTGTGGTTGGGGCTGCTGTGCGCGCTGTGGAAGAGCCACTCCGCGTCCAGCGTGCGCTTCAAGCGCGCCGTCAGCAGGCCCGAGGGGCTCGCCTTGCCGCTGCCGCTGCAGCTCGCGGCACGGCTGGGCGCGGGTGCCGCAGAAGCACCGCCGCCGCCGCCTGCAGCTGCAGCCGCGGCCGCCGCCTCGGCCGCCGCTGCTGCCTCCGCCGTGCCGTCGCTGGTGGCACCGGGCGGCGCGATGCTGCCGGTCGCTGCACGGCGGCACGCCTTCTTGCTGCCAGGGAGCAGGGGGCTGCCGCTGCGCCGCGCCGCGCGGCCGCCGCCACCGATGCCGCCCGCCGCCTCGGCCGCAGCCTCGGCGTCGGGCATCGGCTGGCTGCCAAGGCTCGGCTGCGCCGCCTCGCCGCCGTCTGCCGCCGCCGCCGCCGCCGGCTGCTGGCCGGGCTTGGCCGCGGCTGCGGCGGCCGCGGCCTGCGGCGCCGTGAGCTGCGGCACGCCGCGCGCCGGCCGGCCGCAGTGGCTGCAGCGATGCTGCCCCGCGCCGCCGCCGCGCTGCACCAGGCGCGGCCCGAGGCCCATCATCTGCAGCTCGTCAGCGCCCAGCAGCTGCGACGCGCAGCGCCCGCACAGCGCCCGGCCGTCCAGGGCGAGCGCGTGCAGCAGGCCCCCTGCGTCCCAGTCGCCGCCGCCTGGCGCGGGGGCGGGCGCCGCGGGGGCGGGCGCCGCGGGGGCGGGTGCCCCGAGGGCGGGTGGCGCGGGGGCAGCGCCGCCGCCGCCACCGCCGCCGCGCTCGCGCACGGCTGCCGCGCGCAGGCCCCGGCGCCGCTGCAGTGCGTCGACCAGCCAGCCGGGGCGCCCTGCCGCGCCCGCGTTTGCAGGCGGCGCTGGCGGCGGCGGCGCGGGCGCGCCGCCCGCCGGAGCCGTCGCGCTGGGGCGCCCCGGGGCCGGCCAGTCGTCGTCGTCGTTGTCGCTGCCCCAGCCGTTTGCGCCTGGCTGGCCGGGGCTGGGCAGGTCGAACAGCGACGTGTCCAGGCCCGCCGCCGCCGCCGTCTTGGCTGCCAGCGGGTCCATCATCACGAGCCAGTTGCGCCGCGGCGGCGCGCCCTGCGCCTGCGCCTGCTGCTGCTGCTGCTGCTGCTGCTGCTGCTGCTGCTGCTGCAACGGCTGCTGCTGCAGCGGCTGCGGCGGCGGCGCCACCTCTGGCACCGCCGCGCCCGGCGCACTGGCGCCGCCATCAGCCGCCGCCGCCACCGCCGCGGGGGCCGCCGCGCCGCGGCCCTCGCACGGTGCGGGGCCGGCCGTCGCGGCGCGCGAGATCCAGTCGTCCCCAGCGTCTGGCGGCACGACGCGTTCAAACGTCACGCCCTCGGCGTCCCTGACCACGCCCCAGCCCTTGCCGAGGCGCAGCGTGAGCGAGAGCAGGCGCGGGCAGGCGGCAAACAGGCCGTGCGCCTGCTCTGGCAGGTGCGCGGGCAGCTGCGTCGCGCCCTCGACGTGGACCGTGACGCGCGAGACCTGCTGCAGCCGGCGCAGCGCCGGCAGCATCGCCTCCAAGCCGCCGGCCAGCCAGGCCTCGGGGCTCTCCGGCGCAAAGCCAAACGTCAGGCTGCGCAGCGCCGGCAGCACCGCCAGGTAGCGCAGGCTGGCGGGCGCGACGACGGTGCAGTGCGTGAGCGCCACCTCCTGCAGGCAGCGCAGCGAGGTGAACCACCACATCGCTGCGCGGCCGCACGGGCGGGCGGGCGGGCGGGCGGGGGCATGTCAGCAGGCGCATGAGCGGCGGTGCGGCGCGGCGCGAGCTGGCCCAGCAGGCAGGCGCAGGCGCGCCGGGGGGCGGGGCACTCACTCTCTTCGTCGAGGGCGGGCAGCTTGCACTGCCGCGGGTGCCAGAAGAGCCGCGCGTCCACGGTGAGGCGCTCGGCCTTGTACCTGGGCGGCGGCGTCAGGCGGGGTGCTGAGCGCGGCCGCGGCGCGGCGCGCGCGCGCGCACGCGGCCGCCGCGGCGCCCGCGCCGGCCGTCCTGCAAGCGCGCGCGCACCTGCCCAGCAGCCAGAGCAGCTTGAGCTCGTCAATCGACGCCCAGTCGGCGCCCGCCGGCAGCCAGAGGTGCCAGCTGTGCACGTTGCGGAAGCGGCGCCCGAGCTGCTCGAGCTGGCACAGCAGCTGCTCATACGAGCGCGGCAAGCACATCTCACAGTGCACCACGTCGTGCGCGAGCTGCGCCGCCCACGTCTTGCTCACGCGCGCCGCCGCGTCGAGCTCGCCGGGGCCCAGCTGCTCGCGGAGCACCTGCGCCGCGAGCGGGCGCGCGGGGCGGCGCGCCGCCGCGCGGGGTCGGCGCGCGGCGCCGCGCGCGCACGGGCGGCGGCCGCGCCCGCCCGGGCATCCGGCCGCGGGCGCGGCGGTCCCCACACCCGCCCACCTTGATGAGGGGCGCCACCAGCTCGGCGAAGGGGCGCTTCTCCCCGCCTGCGGGCCGCGGCGCGGGCGCGAGTGCGGGTGCGCCGCTGCAGCTGCTGCGCCGCCGCCGCGGCACGCCGTGGCACCGCCGCGCCGCCGCTGCCCCACCGTTCGCGTCGGCGCCGTCGGCCATGGCGCCTGCGCCGGCGCAGGAGGGCCCCGGGCCGCCCCTGGCGCGGGTGCAGGGGTCGATACCGGGTGTGCTGCCCTGCTGGCGCCGTGCTGGGGCGGCGCGCCTGCCCTGCGGTGCCTCGGCGGGCGGCTGGCGCACCCCGAGACGGCAATCGGGGCGGCAGGGGCGCCTGCTGCTCAGGGGCGCGGGGCATCGGCCGGGTGTTGCGCGGTGTGTCCCGCGGGTTCTGCGGGGCCCCGCCGGTGGACTTCGTTTGGCCCCTGCCGAGTTCCGCACCCCAGGCGCCCCCGCCACGCGCCAGGCCGACGCCACGACCGCCGCGCTTGGATCTCATCGCGCCGCGCTCCCCCCCGCCGGCCCAGGCGGGCCCAGCGGCAGCCCGCCCGCTCCCGACGCGCCGCGTGGGCTGACGCGCCGCTGAGGGCACGCCACGCGGCGGCGCGGCCGCGGGCGGCGCCATGGAGGCGCGGCCAACGGGCAGCCTGGGGCCCCGCCTCGCGGGGCGCCTCACGGCGGACCTCATCATGCGCAGCCCGCAGTACATGAGCTGCATCAAGCTCTACGAGATCGACCTGCGCGGTGGGGAGGCGCCCCGGCGCCCGAGCGGCGCGGCGCGGGCCGGCGGCTGCCGCGCGCGCCGCTGCTGCTGGCGCCCGCGCGCCCGCGCGCCGCCCACGCGGCCGCGCCGCCGCCCGCAGGCAACAAGATCGGGGCCATCGAGAACCTCGGCGTCACGGAGGTGCGCGCCGCTGCGCACCGGGCGCGCACGCGCCGCCGGCGGGCGCGGGCAGCGCCGCCGGGCGGTGGGCAGCAGGCAGCGCCGGCGCGCGGCGGGCGGCGGTGGCGCAGCGGCGGCGGCGCAGCAGCGGCGACGCAGCGGCGGCGCGTAGCCCATGCTCGCCGCCCGCTCCCGCCGGCGGTGCGCACCTGCAGAACCAGTTTGACAGCGTAGACCTCACCGACAACGCCATCATGCGGCTGGAGGGCTTCCCGCGCCTGCCGCGGCTCAAAATGCTGCTCGTCGCGAACAACCGCGTCGCCAAGATCAGCAGAGGCCTCGAGAGTGAGCCAGCGGCGCCGGCGGGGGCGGGCGGCGAGGCAGCGCGGTGCCGGCGGCGGCGCAGCCGCCGGCGGCGGCAGGCGGCGGTGGGCGCGCGCGCGCGGCGCCGAACCGCGTCCCCCGTCGCGCCGCCGCTGCGCAGCCTCCATCCCCAACCTCGAGGTGCTGGTGCTGGCCAACAACAAAATCACAGAGCTCAAGGTGCGGCTGCGCCGCGCGCTTGCCGGGCGCAACGCCGCGCCGCCGCCGCTCGCGCGCTCACTCGTCTGCCGCTGCCGCCGCTGTCTGTGTGCCTCAGGACATCGACCCGCTGTCCAGCCTGCCCAAGCTGTACTCCCTCAGCCTGGCGGGCAACCCCGTCGCGCTGAAAAAAGAGTACAGGTGCGCGCGGGCGGCTGCGCGCGGGCGGCCGGCGTGCGATCCCCCGCGCGGCCGGCGGGCGGCGCCGCGCGCGGCCGGCGGCGGCGGCGGCTGCTCACCCCGCGCGGGCCGCCGCCGCCGCTGCGACCCGGCGCCAGGCTCTACACCATCAGCCGCTGCCCCAAGCTGAAGCACCTGGACTTCAAAAAGGTCAAGCAGAAGGTGCGCCGCGGTGGCGGGGGCCGGCGCACGCCCCTGGACCGCGCGCGCCGCCGCGACTTGCCCTGCGCTGCTGCGCCCCGGCTCACGCGCCCGCGCGCCGCGCCCGCGCGCCGCGCGCAGGAGCGCGAGCAGGCTGAGACGGTTTACGGCACGCTGGAGCAGCAGGTGGCCGCGGCGGCGGAGGGCCGGGACAACACGTTTGAGCCCGGGGAGGGCCTGCCGGAGCAGGCCATGGAGACGGAGGAGCAGGCCGCCGCGGAGGGCGGCGAGGGCGCGGGCGCCGCCGCCGCGGACGGCGGCGCCGCTGACGCCAACGGCGAGGGCGCCGCCGCGGCGGCCAAGCCGACGTCGGCGCCGAGCGCGGACCAGCTGACGGCCATCAAGGCGGCGGTGGCCAACGCGCAGACGCTGGAGGACGCGTGGCGGCTGGAGCAGGCGCTGCAGGCGGGCGCGATGCCCTCCGCGCTCGCCGCGGAGGAGGAGGAGCAGCAGCGGCAGCAGCAGCAGGACGGCGCGGCAGCCATGGACGAGGGCTGAGCGCGCGCGCTGCCGCGCGGGGCGGGGCGGGGCGGGCGGGCGCTGCCAGGGAGGGGTGCGGCGGCTGGGAGTGTGCGGGATGGTGTGGGCGGACCAGGCGGCGGCGGCGGCGCACGCGGCGTGCCGCAACCGAACCGTGAGACGCGGGCGTGAGACGCGAGGGCCGCAACCGCCGCCGTCGGACGGCGACCACCGGTAACCGGCCCGGCGCTGCTCAGTTCGCCCTGTGCGCTCTCACGACGCTTACGGCCCCGCCTCGGTGCTCGCTCGTGGCCTTCCCTCAAGGCCCGCCCGCCGCGCCCGCCGCGTCCGCCGGCGGCGAGCAGCCGCGGCCGGCGGCGCCCCCGACCTGCGCCATGCAGTGCCGTGAGCGGCTGCGAATGGCCGGCGCGCTGGTGCTGGCGTTGGCGCTGGCGCTGGCGCGCGCGACCGGTGCGGCGCTCGGCCGCCAACCGACGCATTGACCCCCGCGGCGGCGCGCCCGCCAGCGATCGCCAGCCATCTCAGCAGCATCTGCTTGGATCGCGTCGCGTCGCCGCTGGGACCGCCCGCGGCGGCGCCAGGGGCACCCGCCGCAGCGGCAGCAGTACACGCACCGCCGTGCCTCCGGCCGCCCTCTCGGCCGCCCCGCAGCGTCAGGGCTGGTGGCCACGCGCCTCGACTGCTCCACGCCCGGCCGCGTGGCGGGCATCGCCTGCTGGCTAGACGATGCCGGGTACGTGACCGGGCTCGCGCTCGAGGACGACTACGGCGTCAAGCAGCCGCCGCTCTGCGGCGCCGGCGGCACGCCGGACGGCTTCATCGCGCTGCACCCAGACGAGGTGGTGACCGAGGTCGTCGCGTGCGAGTGAGCGCGGCGCCGGCGGGCCGCCGCCGCCGCCAGCCTGGCACGCGCGCGCGCGCAGCGCCATCGCTCAGCCGGGCCGCCCCTCCCGCCCCGCAGGGGCCGCGCGCCCGGCTACTCGCTGCTCCAGTTTTTCACCGACGGCCGGCCGCAGCCGTACGAGTGCGGCTTCGGCCTGGGGGCGTACGACCCAGCGCTGGCGGTGCAGCTCGCGGCAGCGGCGCGCCGCGCCGCGCTCAGCAGCGGCGGCGCGGGCGCGCACGCGCTGCCGTCGCGCGCGCCGGGGCGCTGCCGCTCCATCAGCAGCGGCAAGCTCCCCCGCTGGGTGCGGCCCAGCGCGGCCGACGCGGACAAGTGGTGAGGCGCCCGCGGGCCGGCGACGGCGCGCTGGCGCCGGCCCCAGGCGCGGGTGGGCCGCCGCCGCCGGCACTGGGACTGCCGCCCTCAGCGCCAAGCCCGCGCCCTGCCGCCGCCGCCGGCAGGTTCTCGGACCCCGCGATGCACGGCCCCCGCTACACCGTGGCCGGGCGCAGCTACGACAAGGCCGGCAGCGTGGACCCGGCGACGGGCCGCGCCTGCAGCGACTGCGGGCCGGCTGGCTCCTACTACTACTCACAGGCGCGGCAGCAGCAGCAGCGGCAGCGGCGCGGCGGTGCCTGCAACGCGCACACGCCTGGGGCGGGGGCGCGCCCGCGCGGCCGCGACTGCCGCCGCCGCTGCCAGCCCACGCGCGCCCGCGCGGGCCCGCCGCAGGTCTACCCCCTGGCTGCGCTGGAGGGCTCGTGCGCGCCGGACGGCCGGCTGCTGACGCTCGACGCGGCGTGCTGGAATGCCTCGTACCGGCCAGCCCCGGGGCTGCTCGTGCTGCGCGCGACGGTGCAGTATGGCCTCTGCGCCGGCTGCGAGCGCTGCCCCGAGCCGGCGGCGGCTGACCGCCTGCGCTCGCTGCTGGCGGTGCTCGCGGACCGCGCGCTTGCCGGCGTGGCGGCCGCCAAGGTCAAGGCCGGCGTCATCGGCTGCACGGTGAGCGCGGCGCTCACCGCGCGGGCGCGCTCACGCCCGCGCCTGGGCGAGCGGGGGCTCGCCCCGCGAGGGCTCGCCCCGACGCGAGCGGGGGCTCAACCCCAGTCTCTGACGCACCGCGCCCGTGCGCGCCCCCGCGCGCGCGCGCGTGCCGCAGCCCGCGTCGGCTGCGCCCGGCGCCGGCGCAGGCGCCAACACCAGCCTCGCCGTGGCGGTGACAGCCAGCCTGCCGCCGCGCGACGCCGGCGCCGCGCGCGCCGCGCTCGACGCCTGGCTGCTCGGCTGCGCCGGCAACCTCTGCGCCTGCCTGCCGGTGGGCGAGTCGTGCGCCGCGCAGGGCGTCGCGGGGATCTACGCCGAGCACGTGCCCCACCTGCCGCGCGGCGTGCGCGTGGAGCACCCGAGCGAGGCGGTCGTCGCGGCGCTGCCAGACGTCGCGGCCGCGCTCGCGCTCGGGGGCGAGGCCGACGCGGGCGCGGGCGCGGCCGCGCCGGGCGCCGCCGACGCGGCGGCGTTTGCGGCCGTCGGCGGCAGCGCCGGCGGCGGCGGCGGCGGCGGCGGCGCGGACCAGCCGCAGCCGGGCGGCGCGGAGCAGCTGCGGCTGCTCGCGATGTGATGTGATGCTGCTCGTGACCTGTTTATTGCTGGTCCTGTCTCGTCCAGTGCAGCGGCGAATATTATGGCGTGCACTGAGCCCGCTGCACGCGTTTTTGTTTCGGTCATTGGGTCGTGGGCGAGTTGGCGCGGTGGCTCAGGCAACGTGAGGCGTCGTCATGAAAGGTTGCTGGACGTCACGGAGTCTGTGCTGCGAACCGCGCTCGCACACACACTTCTGCGCGCCGGCGAGTGACGACGACGACCCAGCTGCTGCTGCTGCCAGCTGCCCGGTGACGACAGCAGGCAAGCCCGCCCGGCGCTCCCCAGCCGGTCAGATAACCTGTTCCGCTCGCACGTGCCAGCGGCGCCTTTTTTCGTAAGCACGCCACGCTGGCGTGAGAGCGCGCACGCCATGCGCGGCGCTCCCGCCGCGCTGGCGCTGGCGCTGCTGCTGAGCGTGGTGCTGGCAGCAGCGCCGGCAGCTGGTGCGCCTTCCGAACAGGCATCCCGGGCCGCGCCGGCCAAGGTGCGGCCGCGCGGGGCCGCGGGCAGCAGCGCCCGGCCCCGGCGCGCAGCGCCGTCGCAGGCGCCCGGACCCGGCCCCAGCGTTGCGTGAAAGTGCTGGCGGCCGATCCCGGCACGCAGCGGCGCGCCACGTGCCCGCGCCCACCGCCCACGCGCCGCCGCCGCTGCCGCAGGCCGGCGCGGCCGCCGCCGCGGCCGCCGCCGCGTCGCTGCAGGTCTGCGCCCGGCCGGGGCAGTGCGTCCGCGTGCCCCGCTACCCGGTGCGCGTCAACAGCAGCTGGGAGTGCCCGCCGTTCGCGACCACGTGCGAGTTTCGCACCGTCCGCGCGCCAACACCCGCGGCCGCGCGCGTCGCGGCGGCGCCCGTGAGCGAGCTGGCGGTGGTGCAGTTCCCCAAGATCGTCGGCTCGCAGGTGCGGGCGCGCACCGCCCACGCAGCGGCGCGCCGCGCGGCGCCCGGCCGGCCGCGCTCGGCGACGCTGACCTGCTGCTGCTGCCGCTCCGACCTGCTGCTGGTGCTGGTGCTGCCTGCATATAGGTCGCGATGCCGCTGTATCAGTTCACCAGCGAGCACCACGTGCTCGAGGCGGCGCGCCGCCTGCTGGCCGCGGGGTCGACGGCGTTCAAGTTTGACCTCAAAAACCAGCGCGCGAGCGGCAAGCCCATCGCGGTGCGGCGGCGGCGGCGGCGGCGGCGACGCGCCCGACCGCAGCGCCCGCCCCGTGCACATCGCCCGCGCGCGGGCGCCGCCCCGAGCCCCTGCCCTGCGCGCCGGCCGGCGCCGCGCCGCCGCAGGCGCTGGAGAAGCGCGGCTGGCTCGCGCTCGTCACGCACGGCGAGCTGCCGTACCAGACGTTGTTTGACATGCCCTTCCGGACCTTCATTTTCTGGGCCGGCCGCACGCCGCCGCCGGGGCGGGACATGACCTGGACCGACATCGACGGAATTGACGTGTACGCCGAGATGCGCCGCCTCACGACGCACCTGCTCAAGCGGTGCGCGCGGCCGCGCGTTCGCGCGCGTGGCGGCGGCGGCGTGTGCGGCGCGTGCGGGTGCGCGCGCGCCCGGCCGGCGCGGCTCGCGGCCGAGCCGCCGCGCCGCGCCACGTCGTAGGTACAACAACTCCGGCAAGTCGTTCTGGGTGGGGCACTGGGAGGGCGACTGGGCGATCCGGGACGCCTTCAACAAGGACGCGCCCGCAAACCCCAAGAAGGTCGCCGCCATGATCAAGCTGCTCTCGGACAAGCAGCGCGCGATCGACGACGCCAAGCGCGCCGCGCCCTGGGCGAAAAACGTGCGCGCGGGGGCGGCCAGGGCGCGCGCGCCGGGCGGGCCGCGCGCGCGCCGCCGCGCGCCGCCGCGCTGCCGCCGCGCTGCCGCCCGGCGCGCCGCGGCCTGACCGCCGCCGCCGCGCCGCGCCGCGCCGCGCCGCGCCGCTGGCCGGCGTCCGCACAGGTCTTTGTGTGGCACTACGCCGAGGCCAACCTGGTGGAGCAGAGCATGAAGCGCGGGCGCGCGTGGGCGTCGATGGTCAACACCGTCATCGGCGCGGTCAAGCCCGCGCTCGACTACGTGTCGATCAGCGTCGGCGGCGACAGCCTGCGCGAGTGGAACCCGTCGCCCGCGCTGCACAGGGCGATGGACGCCGCCGCGGCGGCGCTGCCGGCCAAGGCGGGCGTCCCGCAGCCGCGCGTGTTTGTGGGCGAGTTTTACTTTGACATGCGGTGAGTTTCACTTTGACACGGCCGCCGCGGCGCACGGGCGCGCGGCAGAGGCGGGCGCCGCCCGGCGCCTGCTTGGCGCCGCCAGCGGTGCGCCCGCCCGCCCGCCCGCCCGCCCGCGCCGCCCCTGACGCGCCGCGTCCGCACCGCCGCGGCGCAGCAACCGCGACGACAACGTTGCCATCTACGCGCCCACGCCCGAGCTGCAGCGCGCGCGCGGCTGCTGGGCGGCCGCGTCGGCGGTCGCGTGGGGCGCGCCGCACGTGCTGTGGTGGACGCTGTTCGACAACGAGCAGACGCGCAGCGGCGCGTACCGCGGCTACGGCCTCGTCGACGCGGGCAACCGCGACACGCCGCTGTTCAAGGCCTACCAGGCCTTCTACTCGCAGGCCGACGAGTACGTGCGCAGCGTGCTCGCCGCGACGGGGCGGGTGCCGGGCGACTATGCGTTCCGGTCGTGGGCGGTCGACGCGCTTGTCGCCTTGAGCGGCCGCCCCGACGCCGCGCCGACGCGGCCGCCGGTGCGGTACTGGGGCAGCTGAGCGGCGCGCGCAGCGGCCCCCTGTGGGGCCGCGCCGCGCGGCGCGGCGCGGCGCCCGCGCGCCCGACCTGACGCCGCGGCCGCCGCGCCGGCGGCCGACACACGTGCCGCGGCGGCGGCTCTTGACGTGCCGGGACCGGCGACTGACCACCCCTCTCTCACTGAGCGCGGCGCCGCTGCTGACAAGCAGCGCGCTGCGGCGGCGGACCCGCGGCCGCGCTCAGCATTCCTTACGCATGCCCCTCGCAGCAGCGAGCACTGTGCCTTTTGAGTCACCGCCGCGTTCACACAGCGCGCGCCGCCCGCCCGGCTGGCGGGCGGCGCCGTCTGCGGCGGCACGGGCACGCGCAGCATGCACTGCGCGCGACTGAGCTAGGCAGGCCGCCGGCGCGCGGCCGTAGGTGTAGGCTGCCGGGGGAGCGCTGCGAGCGGGGTGATGGCAAGCGAGTGAGGTGCGACGGGGTGACGCGAGGTTGCTGAGGCATTACTTAGCCAAAGTCCGAAGGTTGCCTTGCCCGTCCGCCGCCAACAAAGAACCCCGCCGCAGCCGCCGCGCTGCAAGTGCCCCCGCCGCTGCCAAGTGCCGCCCTGCGCTTGATCACGGCGCCCGCACCGCACCGCGCCCCGCGCTCGCCGCCCCGCCCCCGCCCGCCGCGCCTGGCTGGCCAGCACCCAGCAGCGCCTGCACCTGCGTCGCCACGCGCCGCGCGCCGATCGCCGCGCGCCGCCGTGTCGTGGCTGGTCAGTCGGTGACGGTGACGCTCTTGGCAAGGTTGCGCGGCTGGTCCACGTTGTGCCCGCGCAGCACCGTGATGTGGTAGCTCAGCAGCTGCAGCGGCACGATGTTCAGCACCGGCTGCAGCGCCTCCACCGTGCCCGGCACCTGCGCGGCGCGCGGCCGGCGCGTCAGCGCGGGCCCACCCGACGCTCGCGCGCGGCCCGCGCCGCCACCCGCTGCCCCCAGGTGCCGCCGCTGCGCCTCCAGGCGCCCACCACCGCCGCGGTCACACCTCAATGAGCCGGCAGTCGCTGCGCCCCGCATACTGCGCCATGTTGGCGTCGCCCGCGGTGCAGAGGATGATGAGGCGCGCGCTGCGCGCGAGGAGCTGCTGGATGACGCTCTCCATCTTGCGGTACATCGAGTCCTGCGGGGGTGGTTGAAAGGTTTGGGGTTCAGGGACAAGAGGGCTAAGGGACAAGAGGGTTGAGGGTTGAGGGGTGTGCAGGGTTTGCGAGGTGCGGGAGTACAGTGTTCAACGATTGCGGCGGCGCGGCGCACCCGCGTCGCGACGACGACGATGGGCAGGTGCTCGTCCACGAGCGCGAGCGGGCCGTGCTTCATCTCGCCCGCGAGGATGCCCTCGCTGTGGATCAGCGCGACCTCCTTGCACTGGGCAGGCAGGCAGGCGGCGGCGCGCGAGAGTGAGAGGGCGGCGGCGCGGCGGCAGGCGCGGGGTCGGGGCGTGGGCGGCGCGCCGGGGCTCGTGCACGCCGCGGCGGCGACGGCGGCGTGGCCGGCGCTGGCTGTCGACCGGCGCCGGCTCAACCGCGCCGCGCACACGCACACACCTTCAGCGCCGCCTCGAGCGCGGTCGCGTAGTTGTTGCCGCGCGCGAAGAAGAGCAGCGAGTTGCTGTCCTTGAGCGCCTCGGCCAGCGACGCCATCGCGACGTCCTGCGCCTGCGGCGCGGCGCGACGCGACACGCAGGCAGCGCTCAGGCCCGGCAACGGCGGCCGCCGCGACCATCAACACCCCTCTCGACCATCGTCCAGAACCCTGAGGCTCAGTGTGCCCTTGCGGCGGCCCCGCCAACCCCACGCCCCGCTGCCCGCCGCCCGCCGCCCGCTGGCCACCGGCAACGCACGCACCTTCATGAACTCCCGCATCTTGCCCGGCAGGGCGCCGAGCTCGTCGATGATCTCGTCGCGCCGCGCGCGCTTGCTGATCGAGTCCTCCGCGAGCGCGAGGGCCATCATGGTGATGCAGATGATCTGGCGCGTTTGGGCGGAGGTTGACGAGCGAGTGGGTGAGAGAGTGTGCACGTGTGTGTGCTTGCATGCGAGTGCCGGGTGGCATGGCCGTCGCTCCGTCGCCGCGGGAGGGAGCGCCCCGAGCGCGCCGCACGCGCCGCGCGCCGCATGCTGCGCCGCGCCGCATGCTGCGCCGCGCCGCGCCTGGCTGGTGTAGGCCTTGGTCGACGCGACGCCGATCTCGTAGCCCGCGTTCTGGTGGATGCCGCAGTGCGTCGCGCGCGAGATGGCGCTGCCGACGGTGTTGGTGATGCCCACGCACAGCGCGCCGCGCGCCTGCAGCGCGGGCGCGGGCGCGGCGCGGGTGAGCGCGCCGCGCGGGCGGCGCCAGGCCGGCGCGCGGGGCGGAGCCAGGGAGAGGGCACCCGACCCACGCTGAGCCCCCGGCGGCGCCGCCGCCGCTGCGCACCTTGGCGTACTCGAGCGCGCGCAGCGTGTCGGCCGTCTCGCCGCTCTGGCTGACAAACACGCACGTGTCGTCGCGGTAGATGGGGCAGCAGCGGTCAAGCAGGTCGGACGCGAGCTCCAGCACGACCGGCACCTCCACCAACTCCTCCACCTGCGCACGCGCCAAACGGTGCGGCGGCGCGCAGCGCTCCATGGCCTGCTCCCGCGCCGGCGCAGCGCGCGCAGCGCGCCCGTGGCGGCCCGGCGAGCGCACGGCGCGCCGCACCGTCTGGCGCGCGGCGAGCGCGGCGTGGTAGCTCGTCCCGCACGCGACAAACATGATGCGCCGGCTGCGCTTGATGATGTCACGCGTCTCCTGCAGCCCGCCCAGCTTCACGCGCTGCGCGTGGTACGGGTCGCCCTGCGCACGCGGCGCATGTGTGCGCGTGACCAGAGGGCGCAGGGCGCAGGGCGGCGGCCCGCACGGGCCCGGGTGGCGGCTGCGCGGGCCCGCGCGCGCGCGCGCACCGTGCTGCTGCGGTCGATCGCGACGCGGCCGCGCATCGTCTGCAGCAGCGCGTCGGGCTGCTCGTGGATCTCCTTCTGCATGTAGTGCTCGTACCCGCCCTGCGCGCGCGCGCGGTTCAAACAGTGTTGGGGTCTGTTTGAGGTTTGCAGGCGTGAGGCGCCGCGCTCGGCCGCCACAGACGCCGCCACAGGCGCCGCACGCGCCCCCGTCCCTCCTCCCTCCTCCCTGCTCTCCCCGCACCTTCATGATCTGGTCCACCTCCAGCTGCAGCACCTGCAGGCGCCGCGGCACGGCCGTCTCGACGTCTGCCTGGCGCGTGTTGTAGATGCCGTAGCCGCCGCCGACGATGTGCAGCACGTCGTTGTCCTCCAGCACCACCACGCTGCGCGGCGCGGCGGCGGCGGCGGCGGGGCCGGCAGGCCGGGCGGCAATCGCGGTCGGCTCGGCTGACCGGCTCGGCGGGCGGCGGGGTCTGGGAGAGGGAGGCAGCAGCGAGGGAGTGAGGGCGGGCGCGGCGGCGAGGGCGCGCACCGCTTGGTGTGCTCGATGACGGCGCTCGCGTCGCTCGCGACCCACGCCTCGAGCGCGCCCGTCCAGTGCGTCTCGTTGTACTGGTCGCGCAGGCGCGTGATGCTCGCCGCGCGGTTCAGCCCCGTCGCGCCCTGCGCGGCCGCCACGCCGCGCCACGCCGGGCGTGAGCGCGAGCGCGGTGGCGCACGGCGCGCGGCGCGCGGCGCTGCGCGCGGTGCGGCGCGCCCAAGAAACACGCACAGCGCGCGCAGCGCGCGCGCCTCGGCGGCGGGCCCCTCCTTGATGCCGACGATCATCGGCGAGCCGCGCTTGGCCGCGAGCATCTCGCCCGGGTAGTGCCGGCTCTTGATGAGCAGCGCGTAGGCGCCCTCCAGCTTCTTCATCACCTCCATCACCAGCTGGCGGGTGTGGGGCGCGTGCATTTTGTGTGCGAGCGTGTGAGCGTGTGTGCACGTGTGTGTGGGAGCGCAGGTGTGCGGCGGCGGCGGCGGCGTGCGTGGGCGGCGTGCGTGGGCGGTGTGCGGGGCGCGGCGCGTGGCGCGCGCTGGCGTTTGCGGGCACAAGCTGGCGCGCGCACCTTTGGGAAGGGCACCTTTGCGCCCGTGGCGTCGGGGCACTCGGCCGTCATGCCATCGTACGCAAACTTGAGCAGCTTGGGGATGACCTCGGTGTCGGTCTCCGACACAAACGTCTCGCCGTTCTTGATCTGCGGGCGCGGCGGCGCGGCGGCGCGGCGGCGCGGGGTCGGGCGAGCGCGGCGCCCTGCGAGCGCGCGCCGCGGCGCCGTCCTGCGAGCGCGCGCCGCGGCGCCGCCCTGCGAGCGCGCTGCCGTCCTGCGAGCGCGCGCCGCGCACCAGGATGTCCTTGAGGGCCTTGTAGTTGGTGATGATGCCGTTGTGCACGACCACAAAGTCGGCGGCGGCGTCGGAGACCTGCGGGTGCGCGTTGATCGCGTTGGGCTGGCCGTGCGTCGCCCAGCGCGTGTGCGAGATCGCGACGTGGTGCTTGTAGGCCTTGCCCACGTCCAGGTCGTCCGCGATGAGCCGCTCCTCGGTGAGCCGCTCGAGCGCCTCGATCTTGCCCGGGCCCTTGATGATCACCGGCGTGCTGCCGTCCTCGGGCGCGGCGCTCGCGGCGCCGCCCGCCGCGGCGCCGCCGCCGTCGCTGCTGGTCGCGCCGCGCGGCGTGAGCGCCTCGCCGGTGCCGCTGCTGCGCCGGCTCGTCGGCGGCGCGGCGTCGATCGCGTCGACGCAGATGCCGGCCGAGTCGTAGCCGCGGTACTCGAGGCGGTGCAGGCCGGTGAAGAGGATGTCGAGGATGCCGCGCAGGTCGCGCTGCACGGCGTAGTTGTAGTAGCCGAAGATGCCGCACATCGCGCCTGCGCGGGAGGCGCGGGAGGCGCGCGGCGGGGGGCGTGCGGCGGCGTCGGGCGCGGCGGGTGAAGCGCAGCGGCGCTGCTGCACAGCGCGGCGCGGCCGCCGAGGCCGCCGGGCAGGGCGCGCGGTGGGCTGCTGTTGCACGCAAGCTGGCGGCGGCGTCGGCCTGCCCCGTGCCGGGCGGGCGGCCGGCCGGCCGCGCAGCGGCGCCCCGCGCCGCTGCTGCCGCGCCGCGCCGCCGCCGCGGGCGCTGCATGGCCGCCGCTCGATGGCCCTCCCCACCGGCGCGCGCACCTGGAGGCCGAAGGCCACGGTACTGCGCCCCGCGCGCCCGCCTGCTGGCGGCCCCGGGTCTCGCGCGCGCGCGATGGCCTGCCGGAGCGCCGAACGCGGCCCGGCGACCGTCCTGCGACGCTCCACCGACTCACACGCCCCCCGCGCCCAGCAACGCGTGCAGCGCCGGCCCGCTGGCGCCGAGCAGGAGGAGGACGGGAAGAGGCTCGGGAGCTGCACTGCTGTCCCGTGCGTTGCAGGCCGCGCGACGACGCGGCAGGCGCGAGAGCGCGCGGCGACACCGGACTGACCGCGAGCGATGCTGCAACGCAGCGCGCAATCGGCAACGGTTCACCGAGACCGCCGCCGCTGCGCCCTGCCCCGGGACCCGCGCGGCGCAGGCCGCGCCCTCAGCCGCCGCCGCTCAGCCGCCGCCGCCGCTCAGCTGCCGTCGCTCAGCCGCCACCGCCGCCACTCAGCCGCCGTGGCTCAGCCGCCGCCGCCGCCGCCGCCGCCGCGCCCGAGCTCCCACGCCCACAACGAGGCGACAAACACGAGCGCCATGCGCGTGCGCGTGGAGGCGGAGGGGTCGACGAGGTCGTCGGCGACGAGGAAGAGCGACACGCCGAGCCGCTCGGCCGTCGCGAGCAGGAAGCGCGCGTTGCTCGCGCGCTCCTCCGGCGTCTCCCCCCGCGAAACGAACGCCGCGTCGACCTCGCCCGGCGCGACCGCGCCGAGGAGGGACAGCAGCGCCACGCCCGAGCGCAGCTCGGGGTCGCGGAACGAGCGCAGCACCGCGGGCGGCGCGCCGCCGGGCGGCGCCGCGCGCACGAGCCGCGCGTTGGCCCAGGCCAGAATGTCGGCCTCGCTCACGCCCCGCCGGCGGCCGAGCGCGCCGCCGCCGCCGCCGCCGCCGCCGCCGCCGCCGCCGCCGCCGCCGCCGCCGCCGCCGCGCGGGCCGGGGCCCCGCGGCGGCGCCTGCGCTTCGCCCGGCCGCCCCTCGAGCTGCTGCTGCTGCTGCCGCTCGTCCTGCTGCTGCTGCTGCTGCTGCTCCTGCAGCTGCTGCGCCTCCCGCTCCTGCTGGCCCTGCTGCTGCTGCGACGGCGCCGCGCCGCCACGCGCCGCCGCCGCGGCGAGCAGGTCGAGCGTTTCGAAGGTGTGCCACCGCATCAGCTGATAGAAGAGCCCCAGAATGATCTTGCGCCGCCCCAGGAACACGTCCCGCGGGCTGCAACTCACCAGACGCAGCCCCAGCGCGCACTGCGCGGCGGGCGGCAGGCGCGGCGGGCCGCACCTCGGGCGCCGCCGGCGGGGCGGCGGCGGCGGCGGCGGCGGCGGCGGCACCCGCGCGGCCCGAGGGCCGCGGCGCACCTGGGCAAGCTTAAGCGCCAGGTCCAGGTTCTCCATGCAGCGCAGCTGGGCTGCCTGGCCCTCAAACGTGCGGTTGGCGCGGCGCCAGTCCACGCAGCCCGGGCGCCAGTGGTCCAGCAGCTCCAGCAGCAGCACGCCCGAGCGCACCTCGTCGCCAAACAGGCTGCTGATGCTGGAAAAGCTAAAGTCGCCGCGCGGCGGCGCCGGCCTGGCTGCGGCAGGCGCGCCGCGTGCGCCTCCGCCGCCGTCGGCGCACGGCTCCGGCACGGGCGCGCTGAGCGCCGACAGCTCGCCGAGCTGCCCGCCCGCCCGCGCGCCGCTGGCGGCGCCCCCGTCGCCGCTGCTGCTGGCGCGGTGCGTCGCCGCGCCGCCTCCCGCCGCGCCGCCGCTGCTGCCGCGGCTGCGGCGCAGCAGCGAGTTGAGCCAGCTGCGCAGCGTCCGCTCCTCCCGACTGATGGCGGCGTCGTCCGCCTCCTCCGGCCAGAGCTGCGCAGGGGGGAGCAGCTCCGCGGGCCAGCTGCGCGGGCCCGAGACGCGGGGAATTCTGCTGGCGCCCCCGGCGCCGCCGCCACTGGTGCCGCCGCCACTGGTGCCGCCGCCACTGCTGCCGCCGCCGCCGCTGCTGCCACGGCCGCTGTCGCCGTCGCCCTCGGGCGCGGCAGCCGCGGTGGTGGCTCGGCGGCCAACGCTGCGGCCCGCGCCTGCGCTCGCCACCGGCGGGCAGTGCTCGCTGTCGCCGCCGTTGGCGCGCGGCCACGCGCACTGCTGCTGCTCTGTCTGCTGCTCCTGCTGCTGCTCCTGCTCTGTCTGCTGCTCCTGCTCCTGCTCTGTCTGCTGCTCCTGCTGCTGCTGCTCCGGCAGCGGCTGCTCCGGCTCGCTCAGCGGGTCGGCTGCCGCTGCCGCCGCGTCGAGCGCCGGCGGCGGCAGCGCCTGCTGCGGCGCCCCCTCCTCCTCCTCCTCCGCACCGGCGCCCTGCTGCGCTGCCTCTGCCGCGCTGAGCTGCCGCAGCGCCACGAGCTGAGCGCCACCGCTGTCGCCGCCGACGAGCTCGAGCTCGATGTGGGCGTCTCTCTGCGTCGCGTCCTCCTTTGCGCGGAAGAGTCGCGGAGCGCCTCCCCACAGGCGGGCGGGCAGCCAGCGCTCCATGCTCGCGCCGGAGGGCGGCGGCCGGCGCCTGCCTCACGACGTCGCCGCCGGGCGCGAGCTCTGCTTGGTGCGCGCCATGGCGAGGAGAGCGGCTGAGCGGGATGTCGGGGCCACCGCAGAATGGGGCGGGCCGCCGCGCGTGGTGCGGGAGGGCGGCGCGCGGGGGCCGCCGCGGTGGGCCGCCGCGGTTCTGGCCGGCACGCGCTCGCGTGGAAGCGTCAGCCGCCTCTCCCGGGATTTCAGCCCTCGCCGCCCCCGCCCCCAGCCGCACCGCCGCCGCCAGCCGCCCCGCCACCGTCCTCACCCGCCGCAAGCACTCCGACCGCCGCCTCGCGAGCCGCCGCCTCCCCGGCCGCCGCCCGCTCAGACTTTGCCTGCGCGCGCCGGCGCTTGAAAAAGTCTACTATGAGCGCCGCGCACTCGCGCTCGAGCACGCCGCGCGTGACCGACATGTCTGGGTGAAAGGGGTGCGGCCCCACCGGCAGCACGACCGGCGCGGGCCCCGCCAGCGCGAGGCGCTGCGCTGCGGGCGCCGGCGGCGGCGGCGCGGCGGGGCCGTCGGGCGCCGCGGGGGCTGCCGGCGCCGACGCGGGCCCGGTCGGCGGCGGCGCGGGGCCTGCGCGGCATCGGCGGCGGCGGCGGCGGGGCGTGGTGCTCAGCACCCGGCCGACGAGCGCGGCCGATTCGCGCAGCACCCACGCGCCGCCGCCGCGCGTCTCACCGCCCATCGCCTCCGTCGCCGCGGGCGGCGCCTGCGGCAGCAGCGCGACCCAGCTGCCGTCGGCGCCGAGGCGCGGCTGCCGCGCGCCGTACACGACGCGGGCGAGCCGCGCCTGCAGCGCCGCGCCGGCGCACATCGGGCAGGGCTCCAGCGTCACGTACAGCGTGGCGTCGGCCAGGCGCCACGCCTGCCGCGCCTCCGCGGCCGCGGTGAGCGCGAGCAGCTCGGCGTGCGCGAGCGGGCTCGCGCGCGCCTCCACGGCGTTGCGCGCCGCCGCCAGCAGCTGCCCGCCCGCCACCAGCACCGCGCCGACGGGGACCTCGCCCTCGCGCGACGCCGCGGCCGCCTGCTCCAGCGCCAGGCGCATCCATGCCTCGTCCTCCGCCGCCGACCCGCCGCTGCTCGCCGCGGCCGCCGCAGGGGCGCCGGGGACGGCACGGCAGCGCAGCGGCGTGCTTGCCGCGCTACGGAGAGTCGCCGGACGGGCGCTGCGCCGCCGCAGCGGCGGCGCAGTCGCGCCGCGGCCGCCGGCGGCGGCTGCGCTGCTGCTGCCGCGCGTGGCTGCTGCCGCCATTGCCTGCGCTGCCGCGACCGAGTGCTGCCGCGCACGGGACTGCTGTCCGGAGGGGAGGACGGGGGGTGAGCGCCACCGCGCAACGGTTGCAACGCCGCTCGTCACATCACGTCACGCGCCCCCGACGCCGACGAGCGCCTTCAGCACGGGCAGCGCCGCCACGAGCGCCTCGCCCAGCGCCGCCGCCTCGGCGCCGCCGCCGTCCGCGTCGGCGGCGCCGCCGCGCGCCTGGAGCTTGAGGCTGTCGACGACGAGGCCGTGGAAGCGGCTGACCGCGGCGGCGTCGTCCGGCGGCATGTCCGGCGCGAGCGCGGCCAGCACGCCGCCGATCGCGCGGCCGGGCACGTTGACGAGCCGGCCGCCGACCTTGAGCGCGAGCAGCGGCAGCGCGAGCGCGAGCGCAGGCGCGGGCGCCGCCTCGGCGTCGAGCGCCGCCATGAGCCGCGCCTTGTGCCCCGCAAGCAGCGCCTTCTCGCCCTTCTTGTCCAGCCGCCGCAGCCGCATCCCGCACTCCCCCGCCGCGGCCTCCAGCGCCGCGACCAGCTCCTGCGGCGCGCGCGGCGGGCGGCGCGTGCGCCCGTGAGCGCCGCGCCGCGCCTCGCGGCGGCACGCGACGCGGCGCGCGGCCTGCCCAGGCCAAGCCCCCCGCGCACCTGCGCGTCGGCGCCGTTGGCCGCCTCGAGCGCCCGGGCCAGCGGCTGGCCCACGTCCGGCGGCAGCGCCTTGACCAGCGCCGAGCGCTCGCCGGGGCTGGCGAACGCGTGCAGCGCGGCGCTCGCGTCGCCGGGCGGCTCCTGCTCCTCAAACTCCCACTTGCACCACGAGAGCAGCCAGTCGAGCGCGTCGGTGCCCGTGCTGCGCAGCAGGTGGCGCTGCATGACCGGCAGCGTCGCCTCGTCCGCCTGCGGCGCGCACGGCGTGCGGCGGCGGCGCGCGGCCCGGCGCGGCGGCGGTGGGCGCGCCGGCGACGGGCGCCCGGCGCCGGCTGCGCGGCGCGCGCGCCGCCGGCGCCCGCGCGCGCCCGCGGTGCGCGGACCTGCACCAGCTCGCAGCCGCGCTCGTAGAGCTGCAGCAGCGTGAACGCCTCCTCGAGGCCGCGCTGCGCGGCGTCCTTGAGCTTGCGCCGCGCCTCGGCGCCGCTCGTAAACACGCTCGCGAGCGCCTCCTGCGGGGGCGCAGGCCGCGGGGCGGGCGGGTGAGCACGGTTGAGTGCACACTGTGCAGGGGGAGGGGCGGAGGCGGCACCGCGCGGCCTGGGCCGCCCCGCGGCGCACCTGGTATGCCGCCAGCGCCGCGGGCCGCACCACCTCTGCGATCGCCTTGGCGAGGCCGCCGCTCGGGCCTGCGCCGACAGGAGGCGGAAGCGCAGCGCGCACAGCAAAAAACGGTGGTTGGGTGCCGCAGGCTGGTGCGCAGCGCGCGCGTGCGCGGCGCCCTTGCGTGGCGCGCCGCGCACCCGCGTCCTCCATGTCGGGGTGCTGCTCCAGCACCAGCGCCGCCAGCGCCGCCACGCTCAGCGCCGCGCCGGGCTCGCCGGCGCCGCCGCCGCTCTTCTGCTGCTGCTTGCCGCCGCCGCCGCCGCCGCCCTTGGCGCCGCCGGCCTTGGCGGGCTTGCCGCCGGCCTTGCCCTTCTTGCCCTTCTTTCCTCCTCCCATGCCCCAGTCATCGTCGCTGTCGGCGTCGTCCTGTGCGAGCGGCGCCACGCGCCGTTGTGCGCGCGGGGAGCTTCAGCGGCAGGCGCGCGCGCGCGCGCGGGAGGAGCCCGCAGTGCCGCGGCCGGGCCCACCTTGGACGCAGCTGCGCCCTTCTTGCCGCCGGCGGCGCCAGCGGCGGCGCCGCCGTTGTTGGCGCCGTTGCTGGCCGCCGCGCCCGCCGAGCGCTTGCGCTCCGCCGCGGCCTTGTCCGCCTCCTGCTTGGCGAGCGCCTGCGCCGCCTCGCGCACGCCGTCGATGATGGGCGCGCCGACCACGCACGTGCTCGCAAGGATCTGCGCAGCGGCGGCGCGGCGCGGCGCCGCGTCGGCGTCGGCGCTGCCGCGGCGGCGGCGCAGCTTGCCCGCGCGCGTGCGCGCAGGCCCCGCTGCCGCCGTCACGCGCCTGGCCGCGCCCGTCCTTGGCGGGGTCGCCGCAGAGCTCGAGCAGCGCCGCGACGTCGCCCGCGCCGAGCGACGGCGGCAGCACGGTCGCGACGTCCAGCCACGACGCGTTGCGCAGCGCCTCGTCCAGCGCCGCCTCGGCCTGGCCCACCAGCGACGGCGACACGTACACTGCGCACGTGCGCCGGCGCGCGCGCCGCGCACGTGAGCGCCGGCCGCGGCGCTGGCGCGCGCGCCGCGCGGCCGCGCCGCCGCGCCGCCGCAACGCAACCCACCCGACTCGAGCGGCGTGCCGTCGGGGAAGTTTGCGCGCAGGTAGGCTCGCTCTCCGCTGATGCCCGACTTGCGCACGAGCTCGTACGGGACCCAGCCGTTCTGCGCGTAAAAGCCCGCGACCGCGCCCGCCTGCGCGGCGGTGTACACCGCCGGCACCCACCCGCCGCCGCCGCCCTTGGTGCTGCCGCGCACGGCGCCCTCGGCGAGCAGCTCCTCCACGAGGCCCGCGACCATCGGCGCGGCGCCGCCGGCGCCCTCGAGCCCGAGCTCGCGCACGAGGCCCGCGAGCGCGGCGGGCGCGTCGGTGCCGCGCAGCGCGCCGCGCAGCTGGGCCTTGACGTTGCGCACGTACGCCGGCGTGAAGAGCAGCCCGCCGTCGAGCTGGCCCGCGATGCCGGCGCCGACGCGCGCCGCGACCGCGCCGCGCAGCAGCTCGGTGTTGAGGCTGTACGCGACCGCCAGGTCGGCCATGCTCAGCACGCCCGACTCCTGCGGCAGACGCGACGGCGGATGCGGTGACGTCGGCAGGCCGCGTGCCCTGAGCGCGCCGCGGCGCGGCCCGCGCCGCTGCCGCCACGTCGGCCCGCGCGCGCAGGCGCCGCTGCCGCCACGTTGGCCCCCACGCGCCTGCAGGAGGTCGTTGACCTCCACAGCGAGCGCGTCGAAGTAGTCGGTCGTCATCAGCTCCCCCTGCGCCTCGCGCACCGCGCCGCCGCTCTCCGCCACGATCAGCGCCGCCTGCGCGCGGCGGCGGCGCGCTGCCGGTCAGCAAGCGCGCCCCGCCACGCGCGCCGTGCTGCACGGCCGCCGCCAGCGCCGCCGCGCGCCGCCGGGCGGCCGCCGGCGCCGCGCCGCCCGGCCGCCGCGCGCCGCGCCTGCTTCTCGCAGTGCACGAGGTCGACGCCCACGAGTGCGGGCAGCTCGCTCAGCTCCAGGCGGCCGCCCGCCTGGCGCAGCGCGGCCGCAACGTCGGCCTTGAGCCGCGACGTCGTGATGTACTCGCGGCCGTTGATCGTATGCAGCAGCTCGTCGCCAAAGATGCCGAGCTGCTTCAGCTTCATCACCAGCTCCACCACGTTGCGCTCGCTCAGCCGCACGCTGCTCTTCTTCTCCTGAGTGCTCTGCAGCGCCGAGAGGAGGCTGCTGATGTCGTCCATGGCTGCTGCGCGGCGCGGCGCCGCTGCTGCTGATGGCGACCGCCGCGCTGCGGGCTGCGGGACCGGCGCGCGGCCGCGGTGCTGGAACCGGGCGCTGCGCTCGGTCACGGCGCCGACAGCGCGTTCAGGGGGGGCGCCCCGGGGCTGTGCGGCGCGCGGGCGCGCGAGCAGCAGCGCCGCCAACCGCCGCCGCCTGCAGGCGAAGGGGACCCGAGGCGGGCGCGAGCGGATCGCACGACGCTCGCTGCACCGGGAGGGTTGTGTGACCGCGGGCGGCGGCATCGGGGAAGCCTGTGCCCGTCTCCAGGGCCTGCGCATGAGCGGCACGCCCGCCGCGCTGCCCGAGGAGCGCGCAGCCGGCGCGCGGCGTCCAGTCACCGACGTCCCACCACGACGCTCCCGCTGCATCTACAAACATGGTCTTCCACATGCTCGCCGTGTTCGACCGCGAGACGGCGCGCCCGCCCGAGCTGCTCGAGAGCTACAAGCTCGCGGAGCAGCCCCACCGGCGCCCCGGCGACGACGAGACGCACGCCGAGGCGCGTGCATTGGCGGCCGCGATGCCGGGCGCCCACGCGCGCGGCCCGGGAGAGCGGGCAATCTGCTGCAGCGGGCCTGGAGCGCCCCGCGCCCCCGACACCGCCCGCGGCGCCGGATCGGCACGCCCCTGCCGCCTCCATCCCGTCGGGCAGGCCGCGCGCACGCCACGCCGCTGGGGCGGGGCGCCAGGTGCCGCCGTCGCCAGCTCACACCGCGCCGCCGCGCGCCGGGCCCCCGCCGTCCGCGCGCAGGAGGTCTGCAAGGCCAAGCTGGCGGTGGCGTTCGAGCACAGCCGCCCCGAGAGCCGCAAGATGGCGCTGCTGGGGCACGGCAACGGCTTCTCGTTCGAGGCCTCGCCGTTCTGCTCCTTTGCGCACCGCGACGGCGTGCACGTCGTGCTCGCGGGCGAGGTCTCCGACTGGCCCGGCATCTCCGCCGTCGCCGCCGCGCACGACGGTGCGCGCCGCACGCGGCGCGCGCGCACTCCCTCGCGCCTGCCGCGCCCGCCGCGCCCGCCACACCCGGCCCGCGCCGCGCCGCGCCGCAGCTTTTGTGCGCGGCGAGGAGCCGCCTGAGAAGAACGACGCCCACTGGCTGCTCGACTTCTACTCCAGCTTCATGTCGGCGCACGCCGAGGACACGACCGACCGCGCGCTCGAGTGCCTCGCAAAGGCGCGCCGCCGCCCGCCCGCGCGGGGCCGCGCCGCGCCCGGCCCGCGCGCTGCTCGCGGCCGCGGCCGCGTGCCGACGCGGCGCGCGCCACCGCCACCGCCGCCCCTGCCCGCGGCGCAGGTCAAGGGCAGCTTTGCGTTTGTGATATACGACGAGGTGCAGAAGCGCGTCTTTGCGGCGCGGTGCGTGCGGCGCGCGAGCGCGGCGGCGGGCACGCCAGGCAGCACGCGCGGCGCCCGGTGGCTGCCTGCACCCCGCTCGCGCGCCCACGCACCGACGTGCGCGCGCGCCCGCGCTCGCCTGGGCCGCAGCGACGCTGAGGGCAGCCAGCCGCTGTACTGGGGTGCGACTGAGGAGGGCCAGCTGCTGCTGGGCAGCCACCTGAACGACATGGACGGCTGCGACCCCACCGCCACGCTCTTCCCGCCGGGTGCGTGCGCGACGCAACGCGCGCGGCCGGCCGCCGCGCCGCTGGCGGCGCGCGCCGCGGTGCCGACGCGCGCCCCGCGCGGCGCGCCGCCGCCGGCGCAGGCACGCTCTTTGCGAGCACCAAGCACACCGTCGCGTACAGCCCCGGCAACCGCGGCTGGGTGATCAGCGAGGGCGACTGGCCGGGCCAGCTGCTGAGCTTCCTCGTCGACAGCGACGGCACGCACTGGCGCGGCGTCAAGGTGCGCACCGCCGCCGCGCCGCCGCCGCCGCCTGGCACGCACGCCGCGACCTCACCCGCCGCGGGCCCTCGCCCGCCGCGGCCTCGCCCGCCGCCGGCAGGCCATCCCGCGCATCACGAGCAAGGGCCAGCTCTTTGGCGCGGTCTACAAGGTCGCCAGCACGCACGCGCTCGCCGCCGACGCGCCGCTCGAAGCGCCGGCCGGGGCCAAGCCGGAGCCGGTGCGGTGCCTCGAGGGCGCGAAGCAGTGACCGGCGGCCGCACGGCGGGGCACGGGGCGCAGGGCAGCGGCGTGTAGGGGCAGCAGCAGGGGGTGGTCGGTTGGCGCGCGCGCTGCTGCTTGGGCGCACGCGCGGGCAGCTGCGCAGCGGGGGCTGGCGGTGCGTCTCTCATGTTGGGCCGCCGACACAAAGTGGCGTTGCGTGCTGTCAGCGGGCGCTGGCTGCGAGTTGGTGTGGGCGGGGGGTCTCGTGGGCGGCGCGCGGCAGCTGAGACGCTGCCGGCACGCTGGTGTAAAGCCTCCATGCGGCCTGGGCACAGCGCCGCCAGCAAGCCAGCAGGGCACTGGGCGCGACCGCCCGCCCCTCGCCTGCGCGCCGCGCGCGCCGCCGCGAGGCCTGGGCCGAGGGGTGGCACTGGGGCAGGCGGGGCGAGCAGCGGCGCCTGCGCCGCCCACGGGCCAGAACCGCGGCGGTGCAAGGCCGGCGACGCGCCCGCCGCCGGCCCTGCCGCGCCGCGCGCCGCGGCCCGCCCAGTCCGCGCGCCGCCCCGACATCCCCCCACCGCTTCTCGCCATGGCGCGCACCAAGCAGACCGCGCGCAAGAGCACGGGCGGCAAGGCGCCCCGCAAGCAGCTGGCCACCAAGGCGGCCCGCAAGTCGGCGCCCGCCACGGGCGGCGTGAAGAAGCCGCACCGCTACAGGCCCGGCACCGTCGCGCTGCGCGAAATCCGCAAGTACCAGAAGTCCACGGAGCTGCTCATTCGCAAGCTCCCCTTCCAGCGCCTCGTGCGCGAGATCGCGCAGGACTTCAAGACCGACCTGCGCTTCCAGTCCAGCGCCGTGCTGGCGCTGCAGGAGGCCGCGGAGGCCTACCTGGTCGGGCTCTTCGAGGACACCAACCTCTGCGCCATCCACGCCAAGCGGTGAGCCGCGGGGCGCGCCGCCGGACCGCCTCGCGCGCCGCGCCGACCGCGCGGGGGCCCCCCGGCGCCGGGGGGCGGGCGCATCGGCGTGCCCCAGGCATCCCCGCTCCCCCCCGCGCGGGCCGCGCCCGCCCCGCCCGCCGGGGGCGGCCCCGGGACGCCTGGCCGTCCGGGACGGCCCGGGAGACACGCCCGGCGCGCCGGCGCGCGGCGCGCTGCGCCCGCTGCGCGCCCCCCGCTGCTGCCGCTGCCGCTGCTCACGCGCACGCCGCCGCCGCCGCCGCCACAGCGTGACCATCATGCCCAAGGACATCCAGCTGGCGCGCCGCATCCGCGGCGAGCGCGCGTGAGCCCGCACGCACGGGCGGCGCGCCGCGGGGCGGCGGCAGCGGGTCGCGCGCTGGCAACAGCAGCGCGCGCGCGCACGGGGCAGGGGGCCGCGTCGCCGGCGGCGCGACGCGCGGGCGGGCGGGGCGGTCGGCCAATAAGCGCGCCGGCGTTGGGAGGGCGGCAGCGGCGGCACCGCGCATCGGCAGTGAGGGCAGCGCCGCGACGGCGCCGCGGCGCCTCGGCGCGGCTGGCGGCGCGCGCGCACGCGTCGTGCCTGCGTGTGCGGCTCGCTGAGTTGTATCACTACGTGTAAACGCGTCCTGCAGGCAGGCGCCCTGCCCGGGGTCGCTGGCGCAGTCAGTGCATTTACAGCGGCCGGGTTCAGCGTGGCGCGCCGCCCCATCGAGTTCAGCCCGCGCAAGCTCATAGCCGACCCCCACAGGGTTGCTGTTGCTGATGTACAACACACGGCGGCGCGTTCGTTCAGGCGCCGTCACCCAAGCCCGTCCCCCCAGCCTCGGCGCCGGCCGCCGCGGGCGGCGCGGTCGCGCTGCCAACGGCAGCGCCGTCGCCGCCCGGGGCCCCGGCCTCGGCGCCGGCCGCCGCGGGCAGCGCCACCACCGCGCATGCGCTCGCCGCTCGCCGCCGCGCCAAGCGCCCAGCGCCGCGCCGGGCGGCGCGGCCGCGCCGGCGCTCGCCGCCGCGCCGACAGCAGCGGCGACGGCGGCCGCGCTCGCAGCCGCGGCGCCGCCGACGACCGCTGCACACGCCGGCGGCGGGTGCGCCGCCGCCGGCGCCGGCGTCGCCGCCGCTTCAGCAGCGCCCGCGCCGCTGGCGGAGGGCGCCTCCGCTGCGTCGCCGCCCGACGCCAGGTCCAGCTCCGGCGCGCCCATGCCGTGCTGCGCGGCGTCGGCGACGGCGGCGCAGGTGTCCAGCTCCAGGCGCGACAGGCAGCTCTGCAGCGCAGCGACCATGCCGTCCGGCAGCCCCCCCTCGGCGCCGTCGCCGCGCGCCTCCGCTGCGGGCGGCGCCGGCGCGCCGGGCTCGCCGCCCCCGGCCGTCGCCGCAGCCGCCGCTGCGGCGGCCGCCGAGCCCAGCGCCAGCGCGGCGCCGAGCCTGGCGTCGCCTGGCGCCGAGCCGCCCGCTGCCTTGCTCACGGGGCTGAGCGCCTCGCGGTGCCCCAGCAGGCCGCCGGCGACCGCCGCGACGCCGCAGCGCACGCCGGGCACGGGGTCGGCGGCGAGCTGCTGCAGCTGGCGCAGCAGCTCATCAAGCTGCATCTCCTGCGGCTGCTGCTCGGCGGCCGCGCCCGCCGCGGGCCGCGCGGCAGGCTCGGCGCCCGCGGCGGGCGCCGCCGCGCCCGCGTCGCCGGGGGCGCCCGGCCCCGCGCCCGCCTCTGCCCCCATCGTCGCCGCCGCCGCCGCCGCCGCGCCGCGCAGGCGGCCGAGCTCCGCGATCATGCTGCCGGCGGCGACGACAAAGACGCGCCGCTCGGTGCTGCTCGCGCCGTGCGCAAACGCGGCAAGGTCGGCCGCGAGCGAGGGCCAGCCGGGCGTGGGCAGGAAGCGGCAGGGGTCCACCACGCACTCAATCGCCTCCAGCGAGCTCAGCCGCGGCTCGAGCTCGCCGAGCGAGAGCGAGGCGCCGGCGCCGGCCGCGGCGCCGCCGCCGCCGCCCGCGACGAGGCCGCCCGCCGCGGAGAGCTTCTGCCCGAGGCTGTGCAGCACGCTGCCGGGCTGCTGCTGCTGCAGCCACTGCAGCTGCGAGTCGACCTCATTCAGAGCGCGCTGCAGCCCGCTCGACTCGCGCACCTTGTCAACCTGCGGCAGCGCCGGCGGTGCGCGGCGCGTTGCAGCTGTGCGCGCGCGCGCCCGCGCGCGGACGCCGCCCGCGCCGCCCGCGCCGCGCGCGCCCGCGCGCTCGGCGCGGCGGCTCACCCCCTGCAGCAGGCCGTCCTGCAGCTGCTGCTGCAGCTGCTGGAGGCCCGTCACCATGCCCCGTCCCAGGCGCCCCAGGCGGCCACGCTGGGGGGGCCTGTCTGCCTGCGCCGCCCGCCCCTGCCCCTGCTGCTCCTGCTGCCGCTCCTGCTGCTGCTGCTCCTGCTGCTGCTGCTGCTGCTGCTGCTGCTCTGGGGGCGCCGCTGCGGACTCCGCCTCGGCCCTCAGCGCTGCCGCCGCGCCTGCCCGCGCGGCCTCCGCCGGCGCGACCTCCGCCGGCGCGCCGGCGCTGGGTTCGCTCGCCACCACCGCCGGCGCGGCGCCCCCGCCCGCCTCGTCGCTCGACGAGCTGCCCGCCACCACCGCCTCGCACGGCGCCTCCTCGTGCTCCGGCAGCAGCAGCAGCAGAGGGCCGACCTGCGCGGCCGCTGCCGCGCGCACCGCGTGGACCGGGTCTTTGGCGAGCGTCAGCAGCAGCGGCCAGACGCAGTAGGCCACCTGACTGCGGCTCAGGACGCGCGCCACGACCGGCAGCTGCTCCGCCACCGCCAGGCGCGCGCGCCAGTCGCCCGCCAGTTCGCGGTCTGCGGCGGCGGCGGCGGCGGCGGCGGCGGCGGCGGCGGCGCGCGTCACGCACCGCCCGGCGGCGACCAGCGCAGTGCCGCGGCGCGCGCGTGCGCAGCCCCGCGGCCGCCGCGCACCCGGCTGGATGGCGAGGCTGGGCAGCAGCTGCAGCAGGCAGATGCGCAGGTCCGCCGGCAGCGCAGTGATCACATCCAGGAGCATGACGCTCAACACCGGCGCCAGCTGCTCCTGCGGGCACCGAGGCCGCGGCGGCGCCAGCGCACGTGCGTGGGCCGGCACCCGCGCCCGCGCCGGCGCGGCGCGCCGCCACGCGGCGCAGCAGCCGCAGCAGCGGCGGCACGCGGCGCGTCGCCCCGCGCTCGGCCGTCCGGCCGGCGGGCGCGTCGCCCGCGGGCGCACCAGCTGGGAGTGCAGCAGCTCGAGGATGACGGGGACGAGCAGCGCGCGCGTGGCGGCGGGGCCCAGCGCGGCGGCGAGGTCGGGGAACCCGAGCAGCAGCGCGGCCGACACGTCGCACTCGCCCGCGAGCGCCGCGCCCGCGAGCGCCAGGAAAGCCGGGTGCAGCGCCGGCCACAGCGCGGCGCCGACGTGCGCGGCAACCTGCGGCGCGCGTGGGGGCGCGCGGCGGCGGGTCGGCGCGCGGGGCGCCACGGCTGCGTGCATGCGCGGCTGCACGGACGCGCGTGCGCATGCGGCACCGCCTTGCCTTGCCGAGGTGGAACGCGCACGCCAGCGGCAGCTCCGCGGCGGCCGTGCCCCGCGTGCCCAGCACGCCGCTGAGGCCCGGGCCCAGGCCGTGAGCGCCCGGCGAGCCCGGCCCGGGCGCCGCGCCGATCGCGTCCGGCGGCGGTGCCAGCGCCGGCGGCGGGTGCGGCTCCTGCGGCGACAGCAGCGCCTGCTCGCGCTGCTGCTCCTCCCTGTCGGCTAGCTGCACCACATCTGCGGCCGGCGCCGCCGCCGGCTCAGCCCCTGCCGCCGCCGGCTCAGCCGCCGCCGCCGCCGGCTCAGCCGGCGCCGCGCCGGGCGCGTCCGGCGCGGACTCGGCGGCGGCCGCGGCCGCCAGCGCTGCCGGCTGCAGGTCCCCGTCCAGCAGCGGCGTGCGCACGCCCTCCGACGCGGCCGCCGCTGCGACCGCCTCAGCCGTCGCGGCGGCGGCGCCTGCGTCTGCGCTCGGCGCCGGCGCCTCTGCGCCGGGCTCAGTCAGAACGGCGCCCGGAGCATGTGCGCCCGCTGCGCTGCCATGGGCGGCCGCCTCGCCTGCCGGGGCCGCCGCGCTGGCGGCGCCGAGCTCGTCGCTGCTGCGCTTGCCGTTGCTCTGCTGCGCCTGCCGCTGGCTGCCCCGCTTGCGCTGCCGCCGCTGCCCCGTGGCGGGCCGCCCGCTCAGCCGCGGCGCGCACAGCTGCACCGGCACGCGCACGCCGCTGATGATCGCCGGCGGCTTGGCGGTGCTCGCGAGCAGCGCGAGTAGCGGCGGCTTGGCGGCCGCCGCATCGGCGGCCGGCAGCAGCGGCAGCAGCTGGCCCAGGCACGCGAGTGCGGGCACCTTGACGAGGTGCGATGAGTCGCGGCAGAGCCGGTCGATCACATCGCTGGTGGGCGGAGGGGAAGGCAGGCGCGGGGCGCGTGCGCGCGTGCGTCAGGGGCCGCGCGCCGCGGCGCCGGGCGCGGCCGCGCCGCGCACGCGCCGCCGGGCGGCAGCCACGCACCAGACCATGCGCCGCTCCTCGGCGGTGAGGCCCCCCTCGCCCGGCGCGGGCCGCGCCGCCGCGCTGCCGTGCTGGCCGTTGGCCTGGCCGCCGGGCGCGGCTGCGGGCGCGCTGGCGCTCGGCTGCTCGCCGCCGCCGCCGTCGGCCGCGTCGACGGCGGGCGCGGGCGCCGGCGCGCCCGTGTCGCCGCCTGGCGCGGCGGCGGCGGGCGCCGCCTGGGCGCCGCCGCGCGGCTGCACCGCTGCCAGCAGGTTGACCAGCATTTCAGGCACCTCCGCCCGCACGTTCCAGTGGGTGTCGGAGGCCAGGCTCTTGAGCAGGCCTGGCGGGGGAGGGCGCGGCGGCGGCGTTCGCACAAGCAGGCCTCGCACCGGCGGGCGCGCCTTGCTGCCCCTCCCGCGCCCGCACCTGGCAGCAGCGTGGCGCGCACGGAAGGCGGCATGTGCCGCACGAAGCGCGGCAGCAGCAGCGCCACGCCCTGCGCGCGGCGGCGGGCGGCGCCGCGGGCGCGGGGCTCGGCGCGGGCGGCGGCGGCGGCGGCGGCGGCGGCGACGGCGGGGCGGCGGCGGCGGCGGCGGCAGCGGCGCACGCGCCGCGCGCCGGGGTCGCACCTGGCGCACGTCGGCGCTGCGCTCGTTGGTGGCCATGTCTTTGAACGTCCCCACCGCAAAATGCTGGATCGCGTCAAAGCACAGCGGCGAGCCCTCGCGCGGCGCCACGACCTGCGCGGCGGGCGGCGGCGTCAGCGGCGCGTCGCCGCGGGCGCCGCCGCCAGCGCGCCCGCAGCCGCCGCCCCGCCGCGCCGGGCGCGGGGGCACGTGCCTCGGTGATGAGGCGAAGCGCGGCGAGCGCGCCCTCGGCCATGAGCTCCGGGGGCAGGCGCGTGAGGCGCTGCACCGCCCACACCAGCTTCTGGCTCGCCGCCACGCCGTTGCCCCACGCGACGAGGTGCGACAGCTCCGCGAGCACCAGCGCGGCGGCCTCCTGGTTCTGCGGGCGCGCGCCGGCCGGCGGCGTGGCGTGAGCGGTGCCGCGCCTGCCGCGCGGCGCCGGCCGCGCCGTGCGCCGCCGCGCCGGCGCACCTCGACGTCCGCGTCGAGCAGCAGCGGCTGCACCAGGTCCCACAGGCCCTCCAGGTCCGTCTGGTAGGTCATGCCTGAGCCCCGCAGCTTGCGCGCTGCGCGGCGGCGGCGCGCGGCGCGCGTGAGCACGGTGCAATGAAAAAATCAATCTAATCGTGGAGCCTCGGCGACGGGCGTCGCCGCCCGCAGCCGCACGCGACGCACCCACGGGCAGCACTTGCTGCAGCGCCGTGAGGCGCACGTCGGCGTACACGTCGCCCAGCAGCTCCCGCAGCAGCGCCACGAGCGTGCCGGACACCGCCGACGCCTCGAGCTCGCCGACCGCGGCGCCGATGCCCGCGGCGTACGTGAGGCGCTGCGCGGGCATGTCGCTCCGGCAGTAGCGCTCGAGCGCCGACAGCGTGTCCAGGTCCTCCAGCTGCGCGCGGCGGCGGCGGCGGCGGCGGCGGCGGCGGCGGGGGCGGCGGGGGCAGTGCGGGTTTGCGGCGCCGACCCGGGCCGTCGCGGGGCGGGCGCGGCGCAGCGGCGCGAGGCGCCGCCGCTGCCGGGCAGGCGCGGCCGCCGGCGCGGCACCGGCGCGGTGCCGGGCTCTAGGCGATCGGCAGCTGTTGAGCTGCTCGGCAGGGCGCGCGGCGGGCCTGTCCCCGCGTGCAGCTGGGCGGCAGCAGCGAGCCCAAGGCGCCTCGTTGCAGTCGATCGGGATCGCCCACCTCGAAGCCGGGCGCGCCGTCGGCATCCAGGCCCTGCAGGATGGCCTCGTCGCGCTCGCTGAGCACGGGCGCGGCGCCCTCGAGGCCGTCCACCTCGCCCAGCGCGAAGGGCGAGGACATCGTGAAGCCGCTCATGCCGCCCGCCCGCCGGGTCACGCCCTCAGGGTCAGACGCGGGAGCTCAGGGCGAATGGGCGGCCGGCGGCATCGCGCGCGCCGCCGCCAGGTCGGCGCCGCCGCTGCTACTGCTGCCGGGTGCGGCGGCGCACGGTGCCGGCTCTCTGCGTGCGGGGAGCGTGCGAGCCCAGCGCAGCGCCAGCTGCAGCCGGCAGGCCTGAGTACGCGGCGCGGTGCGGCATGACGCGCCGGCGCACAACCGCCCGCCCGGCACCGCGCGGCTCTCCGGCGCTCCCGCGGCGCCGCCGCCACACCCCCACGCCCCCAGCCACGGAATGCAGCTGGCACGCCATCGGCCCAGCCCCAGCAGCAGCCCCAGCAGCAGCAGCACCGCCCGCGCCGCACGCCCCGCCCCGCGCGCCGCCGCTCGTGCTGCTGCCGCCCGCGCCGCGCCGCGCCGCGCCCGCCGCGCGCCGGCCATGGCCGACGGCAGGCAGCAGGCGCAGCAGGGCCAGGAGCAGCAGCAGGCGGCGACGGCAGCGGCGCCGCCGTTCCTGCTCGGCCTCACCGGCTCGATCGGGATGGGCAAGAGCACCGTGGCGGGCTTCCTCGCCGCCGCCGGCGTGCCCGTGCTGTGCGCCGACGCGGTCGTGCACGCGCTGTACGCCCCCGGCGGCGCCGCGGTCGGCCCCGTGGGCGCCGCGTTCCCGGGCGCGGTGCCGCCCGGCGGCGCCGGCGGCGTCGACCGCGCCGCGCTGAGCGGCCTCGTTGTGGGCGATGACGCGGCGATGCGGCGGCTGGAGGGCATCGTGCACCCGCTCGTGGAGGCGGCGCGGCTCGACTTTGTGCGCACGGTGCGCGCGGCGGCGCGCGGCGGCGGCCCCAGCAGCGGCGGCTCTCGCGGGCGCGTGCGTGCCCACGCCCACGCCCGCGCCCCCGCCCGCGCGCCCGCGCAGCACGCGGCCGCGGGCGCGCCGCTGGTGGTGTTTGACATACCGCTACTGTTCGAGACCAAGGCCGAGGGCGGGCTGGACGCGGTCGCCGTCGTGAGCGCGCCGGCAGACGCGCAGCGCGCGCGCGTGCTCGCGCGGCCGGGCATGACGGCGGAGAAGCTCGACGCCATCCTGGCGCGCCAGGCGCGGCGGCGCGGCGCGGCGCGGCACGGTGGCGGCGCGGCTTGCTCCGGCGTGCTGTGCCCGACCGCGCGCCCCGGCGCCCCGCCTCCGACAGGTCCCGGACGCGGAGAAGCGCGCGCGCGCCGACTATGTGCTGGACACGGGCGCCGCGCTCGAGGACACGCGCGCCCAGGTCGACGCGCTCGTGGCGGAGCTGCGCGGGCGCCGCGGCGCCGCGGCGGCGCGGCTGCTCGGCGGCGAGGTCCCGGGGGAGGCCGCTGGGGCGTGAGGGTTGGCCGCGCGTAACGGAGCGGCGGTTCGGTGTGCGGGCACGGCCAGGGTGTGCCGCCGAGCTGCCAGAGTGAGCCACGCGAGCCGCCCGGCCGCGCGCAGCCCGCCGGCACCGCTGGCCGTCCGCTGCCGCCGCTGCGCGCGCCGCTGCTGCGCGCCACGCGGCCAGCGCTGCCTGGCACACCGCTCGTTCGCGCACTCGACCGCCACGCGGCGATCCTGAGGGCCTGCCTGGCATGGCGGGCCTGCAGCGCCCCCTCGCGGGACCCGTCTCGGCGCGCCACCCCGCGCCCGCGCGCCCCAGTGTCGGCCGGGGCCCCGCCCGCGGCAGGGGTGACCGACTGGTCCGGGCAGCCGGTCCCGATCCCATCAGCTCAGGTGCGGGCGGGCCCTGCGCCGCGGCGGCAGCGGCAACAGCAGCGCTGGCAGCAGCCGCGGCCGTGGCGGCGCGGCGCGCTCCCCTGCCGCGGTCGGCGGGCGCGTGGCTGGCTCCGGGCGCATGCCGCCGTCTCCACGGGCCGCCGGGGCCCCTGCCGCCGTCGCCGCCCGCTGTGAGGCCGTGCCGCCGCCGCCGCCCGCCCGCCCGCGTGGCGCCCGGCGCGGCCGCGTGCGCGCGCAGGCGAGGACGACGGCGCCGACCCGTTCGCCTGGAAGATCAAGAAGCACTGGAAGGCCAGCGACGGCAGGAGCCACGTCGGCTCGTCCCTCGCGGGCGTCGCGGCGCGCCCCTTCCCCGGTGCGTCCCCGCCGGGGCCGCCCGCCGCGCGCGCCGCCGCGCGCGCCGCCGCGCGCCGCGCGCGCCGCCGCGCGCCGCGCGCGCCGCTGCGGCGCCCACCCCGCCGCCCCGCCCCGCCGCCCCGCGCAGGCCCGCCCCGGCGGAGGGCCCGCCGCTGCGCGTGCTGCCGATCGGCGGGCTGGGGGAGATTGGTATGAATTGCATGCTCGTGGGCGTGAGGGACAGGTACATCCTCATCGACGCCGGCCTGCTCTTCCCAGAGTGAGCGAGAGGGAGACGCAGCGCACCGCGCGGCGGGGCGCGGCCGCGCGGGAGGGCGGCGGCCGCGCCGCGCCGGCGCCGCCCGGCGCCGCCCACGCGCACGCGCGCCCGCGCGCGCCCGCGCATGCGCCCACGCCCACCTCCACGCCGTATGCGCCCGCAGCTTTGAGGACCTGGGCATGCAAAAGATTCTGCCGGACGTCTCCTTCCTCGCGCAGTGGCGAGACAAGATCGAGGCGGTGCGTGTGCGGCCAGCCACGCGCCCTGCCGCGCCGCCGCGCGCCGCTGGCCCGCGGCCGCACGCGCCGCCGCGCACACACGCGCTCCCCTCCCCGCGAACTCCCTCAGCGCGCGCGGCCACCTGAACGACCCCGGCCGCCGCCCACGCCGCCCGCCCGCGCACGCCGCAGGTCGTGATCACGCACGGGCACGAGGACCACATCGGCGCGCTGCCCTGGGTCATCCCAGCGCTCGACCCGTCCACGCCCGTGTACGCGGGCAGCTTTGTGATGCAGCTCGTCGCGCGGCGCCTGCAGGAGTTCAACCTCTACAACCCCCAGCGGTGCGCGCGGCGCGGGGGCTCCGCGGCAGGGCTGCTGGGCCGCGCCCGACCCAGGCGCACGCGCCCGCGCGGGCGCTCGCCGCCGCGGCCGCCGCACTCACGCCCACCCAAATGCACCGACCCACCCACTCACACCCACCCACTCAGACACATCCACACACACACACACACATCCACTCACACACACACACTCACACATCCACACACACACACACACACACACACACACACACACACACACACACACACACACACACACACACACACACGCACATCCACACACACACACATCCACACGCCCACTCACACACACCACACAGCTTCAAGGTCATCGAGATGCTCCGCGACTACCAGATGGGACCCTTCACCGTCACGCCGCTGCGTGTGACGCACTCCATCCCCGACTGCTGCGGCCTCATCCTGCGCAGCGACGCGGGCACGATCGTGCACACGGGCGACTGGAAGATCGACGAGGACCCCGTCGACGGCGAGGGCTTTGACCGCACCACCTTTGACCTCCTCAGTGCGCGCCGCGCCGCACAGCACAGCACCGTCGCGGCTGGCACGCCGCGCGGCTGGCGCGCCCCGCTCTCGCTTTCTCGCCGCGCGCGGCGCAGCGGCGCGCTCGGGGCACCTCCCTCCCGTGCTGCCGCCGCGCGCCACGCGCGCCGCCGACACCGCGCCCGCCGCGACGCCCCGCCCCGCCCCCGCCTGCCGCCCCCGCCGGTCAGGCAAGGAGCCGGTGAGCCTGATGATGAGCGACTCGACCAACGTGCTCTCCCCCGGCCGCACGCCCGGCGAGCGCGTCGTGCAGGAGAGCCTCTGCCAGAAGGTGCTCGACCACGCGGGCAAGGGCCGCGTCGTCGTGACGCAGGTGCGCGCGCGTGCTGGTCGGAGGGCGGGGGCCGCTGGCGCGTTTGGGAGCCGCCCACGCGCGCACGGGCCACATACGCGCTCACGCACTCGCCGCCGCCGCCCCCGCCGCGTCGCTCCAGTTTGCGTCAAACCTGCACCGCCTCGCGAGCGTCAAGGCCGCCGCCGACGCGTCGGGGCGGCGCATCTGCTTCATCGGCACCAGCCTCAACACCTACCTGGAGGCAGCCGCGCGCGACGGGCGGTGCGGCCGCGCACGCGCGCGCTGCACTGCGCGACCACGCGCGGGAGGCAGGGCGGCGCCCGCCGCGCCTGCCGCGTGCGGCGGCGCCGGACGGGGCTGACGCCGGGCCGCGCCGCGCCCGCTTGGACGCGCAGCGCGCCGCTGAGCCCCGCTGAGCTGGTCAAGCCGGACAACCTGGCGCACATGGACCCCAACCAAGTCCTCATCGTCACCACAGGCAGCCAGGTGCGCAGGCAGCGGACCTGGTCCGCGTCTCCTTCGCCCCCGCGCCTCGCGTCGCCCCCGCCGCGCCCGCGCCCGGCGCCGGCCCGTCGGCGCGCACACGCCGCCGCCGCGCGCCGCGCCGCGCCGCGCCGCGCAGGCGGAGAGCCGCGCGCAGCTGAGCCTCGCGTCGCGCGGCGCGAGCAACGCGCTCAAGATCTCGCCCTCAGATCTCGTGCTCTACTCGGCAAAGGTGCGCCGAGCGCAGCCGAGCCGGGCCGAGCCGAGCGCGGCTGCACTCGCCTCGCCGCATCGCAGCCCGCTGACGCCGCCGCCCGCCCGCCTCCCCGCCCGCCTGCCTCTGCGCCCGCCTCCCCGCCCGCCCGCGCCCGCCCGCCACCGGGCCACCCCGCCCGCCCGCCACCGGGCCACCCCCCCCCCCTAGGTCATCCCAGGCAATGAGACCAAGGTCTCACAGATGCTCAACAGCCTCGCGCTGCAGGGGGCGCGCGTCGTCGCGGGGCGGGCCGACAACCTCCACGTCAGCGGCCACGCCTACCAGGCGCGCCGCCGGCGGCGCCTGCCACGCGCCGGCGCCTGCCACGCGCCGGCGCCTGCCACACGGCGGCGGCCCAGCCGCAGCTGCGCCGTGATGCTGCGCTCACCCACCCGTCTCGCACCGCCGCCGCCGCGGTCCCTCCCCTGTCCCTCCCCCCCCTCCCCTGTGCCGCGTGCCAGGGCGAGCTGGAAGAGGTGCTGCGGTTTGTCAAGCCCCAGCACTTCCTGCCGGTCCACGGCGAGTACAGCTTCCTGGTGGAGCACGCCCGCCTTGCGCGCGAGCGCGCGGGCGTGCAGTTCACAGAGGTGCGGCGGCGGCGGCGGCGGCGGCGCGCTCGATGCGACGCGGCGGCGGTTTTCGCTGTGCGGCGCGGCGTGGCGCCGCCCGCGTGCGACGCGACCGCGCCGCGCCGGCCGCCCTGGGCGCGTCCGCAGGTCATCAAGAACGGCCAGATGCTCGGCGTGCACGAGCGCCGTAACCGCAACACGCTCTCGACCGGCTCCATGGCCGCGTCGGGGCTGCGCGCCGAGGCTGCGGCTGCGGCCGCGGCGGCGGAGGGCGGTGGCGGGCAGCAGCGCAGCGGGATCAGCGTCATCGGTGAGGTGGACCTGCTGCGCCTGTTCAACGACGGCGGCAAGTGCGTGCCCCGCGGCGGGGCGCGCGCGGCGGCGGGAGGGCGCGCGGCGCAGCGCTCCGCGCTCCGGCGCGCCGCGCGCCGACGGCGGCGCGGCGCCGCGTGCGCCGCGCGCCGCACGCCAGGGGCACCGGTACAGCGTCTGAGATGGCCATCCCTGAGCGCGAGGTGCTCGCGTTTGAGGGCATCGTGGTCGTCGCGGTGGACGTGCTGCGCCCCAAGTCGGCGGCCTGGACGGGCGTCGCCGGCGGCGGCGGCGGAGGCGGCGGCGGCGGCGGCGGCGCGCTGCTGAGCTGCCGCGCGCGGCTGACGACGCGGGGGATGTGGACGGACCAGGGCCGCCTGCTCGACGTCCTGCACCAGGTGCGGCCGGCAGCGCCCGGCGCCGGCCGCCGGCAGCCCGGCCGCACGCGCTCGCGCGCCGGCGGCGACCGGGCGGGCCGCCGACGTGCGGCGCCCCCCGCCGCGCGCGGCACGCGCAGGCGGTGCAGGCGGCGGTCGCCAAGCTGCCGGGCGACGCGTCGCTGGGGCAGGTCGAGCGGGGCGTGATGGACGGCTGTGCGCGCGCTGCGCGCTGGTTCAACAACCGCAAGCCCGAGGTCATCGTGGTCGCGTACGAGCACGACCCCCGCGCCGGCGCGGCGGTCGACGCGGCCGTGCGCCGCCGCGAGGTGGCCGCGGGCGCCGGCGGCGGCGGGCCGCCCGCGCCGCCGCGGCGCGGCGGCACGGCGGCGCGGGCGGCGCCGCGGCAGGGCGGCGGCCTGCCCTGGCAGCAGGCGGAGCAGCAGCAGGGGCAGCAGGGGCAGCAGCAGCAGCAGGTGGTGATGGTGCCGGAGCAGCCGGCGGAGGCGCCGGAGCAGGCGACAACGGCGCAGGCGCCGCCGTCGGCGCCCGCAGCCGCTGCGGGCGTTCGCAGGCGGCGCAGCAGCAGCAGCAGCAGCAGCGCATCGCCCGGCCCGGCTGCAGCGGCGGAGCCGAAGCGCCGTGTGCGGCGCGCCAGCCGCGGCGCGGGCGGCGGCGGGCCGGGCCAGCTACAGGTGCTGCCCGAGGGCGCGCGCGTGCCGGCGGTCGACGACAGCCCGCGGCGCGACCCCGGCGCCGCCGCGCCGGACGCCGACCTCTCCTACGACTGATCAGGGACCGGGCTGAGCTCGGGCTGTGAGCTGGGCGGCATGCGCGGCGGGCGGCGGGCGGCGGCTCGCGCGCGCGTGGTGCAAGCGCTGGGGTTTGGCCTTTGCCGCGGTGTTGCCGCGTGTCCGCTGTGTGTGTGATCAGCAGGTCCGCCCATTCACACCAGCGCGCCCCGCCAACGATCGCCGGCGCTCCGCGAGCACCGCGCTCAGGCCACTGCGCGCAACATCTGCTCCGCATCGAGCCGCCCGCCGTCGTTCCTGCCCTCCCGCTCGGACACAGAGAGACACACGAGACCCCTGCTTCACCGGAGCGGCGCGCGCGGAGCGCCCGCCTTGAGGCCAGGCGGCAGCAGCAGCAGCAGCGCGCCGCCGACGCGCAGCCGCCGCCATGGAGCGCCCAGGCCCGTCCTGGGTGCAGCAGGGCCAGGGCCACTACTCGGCGCTCTCGGGGGGGTACCCGGAGCAGGCGCAGGCGCAGCAGCCGCTGCTCAGCGGCCAGCCGGTCCCGGCGCGCTTCCCGGGGCATCGCCGGGATCGCGACCGCGACGTGGCGCCGGAGCGGCGCAGCCGCTCGGCCACACAGGTGCGGCCCCCGGCGCCGCGGCCGGGCGCCGCGGCGATGGTGGCGCCGCGCCTGAAGCTCCCGGCGGCGGTCGTGCCGAGCCAGAAGCCGGCGCAGCTGCGCCAGAAGGACAAGCTCGTCCTGCTCCCGCGCAGCAGCAGCAGCACGAACGACATGGCCGCGGCGGCCGCGGCCGCGGCCGCGGCGCCGCCGCCGGCGTGGCCGGAGCAGCCGCCCGAGGGCGACCTGCTCGGCGTCGACGCGCTCGGCCAGCCCGCGGCGGCGGCGCAGCAGACGCTCGCGAGCAGCCTGTTTGAGGACATTGAGCCGACGATCCCTGACAGCCGCGGCCGCGTGACCGTGTACTGCATCGCCGAGTCGTTTGACCGCGAGGCGCTCGAGGGCCGCGTGGCGGCCAAGTACGCCGGCGCGCCCGTGACGAGCGGGCACAGCGAGGTGCTCCACGTCGCGCTGCCGCCGGTGGCCCCGCTCGATGGCGGCGACGGGCCGCTCGAGCCGGCTGATGTCTTCTTCTTCGAGTATGGCGTCGTCTGTGAGCCGCGGCGCGCCGCTGCCGCCGCCGCGCGGCGCCTGCTGCGTGTGCACAGCCGTCGGTTGCGGGGCGCCGGGGCTTTCGCGCACGCGGCGCGGCCTGGCGTCGTTCGCCCACACCCCGCGCCGCCGCTGCCGCGGAGCGCAGGCTGCTGGGGCCTGACCGCGAAGCAGGAACAGGAGGTGCTCGCGAGTGTCGCGCGCCCCGCGCAGGTCGGCCCGCTGCCGACGCGCGACGTGGAGGTGGACCAGTTTGAATATCACTATTCCAGCGCGGCGCCGCCGTCCATGCAAAACGTGCGCGCCCGCGCCCGGCTGCCGCGCCGCGCCGCGCGCACTCCTGCCGCCGCCGCCGCGCCGCCCGCCCGCGCCCGCGCCGCCCACCCGACCGCCGCGCTGCGCCGCCGCCGCGCGCAGGACACGATCACCATCAGTCGGCACCACGCGTGCGACCACCTGACCAAGCTCGCGATCTGCCACGCGCTGGCGCAGAGCACCAAGCTCTGCGTGTCGGAGCAGCGCGTGCTGGAGCTGGTCATGGCCACGAAGCACCTCCCGCAGGCGCGCGCCCGCGCCGCGCCGCCCCTGGGGGCGACAGGCGCCGCGCGCGCCGGCCCGCGAGCGGCCCCCGACCGCCGCGCGTCGCGCCGCGCCGCCGCGCAGTCGCTGGCGGTGCACGGCACGGTCCACGTGGAGAGCCGCGAGGTCGCGCAGCGCATCGGGCAGCTCTTCCTGCAGCGCAGGCGCGGCCCCGCGCGCCCGCGCCCGCCCTGCCGCGCGTCGCCGCCCCGCCGGCCGCGCGCCGACGCGCCGGCCTGGCGCCGCGCCGCCCCGGCTGCGGCCGCGTTGCGCCGCGCCCCGCAGCGCGGTCAACCTGCTGAGCAGCGTGCTGGACACGCCCGAGTTCTTCTGGAGCGCGCCGGACCAGCTGCAGGTGCTGTATGAGCGCGCGTGCGACTACCTGGAGCTGGACACGCGCGTGGAGGTGCTCAACGCGCGCTTCACCGTGCTGCAGGCGCGCCCCGCCGCCGCGCCACGGCCTCCCCGCCGCCGCGCCGCCCCGCTGCCGGCCTGCACCGCGCCGCGCCGCGCGCGACCGGCCCGCCGCGCGTGCGCGCGGCGCAGGAGATGCTGGACATGCTGCGTGGGCATCAGCAGAACCACCACAGCGTGCGCATGGAGTGGATCATCATCTGGCTCATCGCCGGTGCGCGGCGCCGCAGACAGCTGGGGAGCAGCGCGGCGCTGCGCGCGGCGCCCCGCCGGCCGCGCTGACGCCGCCGCCCCGGCTGCCCCGCCGCAGTTGAGCTGGTGGTGGGCGTGTTTGAGCTGATGGGCCTCTTCGGCCTCGTCGGGCGCGAGTGAGGGGCAGAGCGGCGGCAGTGCGAGCAAGCGCGAACGCAATCGTGTGCTGCTGGGCGTGGGCTGTGACAGGGTTCGCAGGGGCGTCGCACGGCAACTCGTGCACCGCCGCCGGCTGCTTGCCTGCTCACGGGTGACAGCCCAGAATCCTGCCCCGCCGGCAGCGGACCGGGACGCCACGAACGAACCGCCGCCGCGTGCACGTCACTCCGCCCGCGCCGCCGCTGCCGCCGCTGCTGCTGCCGATTCCGGGCGAGTCCCGCGCCGCGTTGGGATGGCGCGACGGAGCGCCTGCTTAGCGTTGGTGACGGCCCTGGCGGCGTGCGGGCCGCTGCGGCTGCGCGGCGAGCTGATTCTCATCAAGGTGCGGCGCGCGCCGGCAGCGGGGGCGACCCGGGTGTCAGAGCGGCTGACATCCCCGCGTCAGCATCCCCGACGGTCGCTGCAGCTCCAGCGACAGGCGCGAGCCCCACAGACCCGCCAGCTCGAAACCCCCCGCGCCGCTGCCGCCGCTGCCCGCGCCGCTGCCCGCGCGGCGCCGCGGCAGGGCGGCGAGGTGGTCAACGCCGACGGCGCGGTCAAGGCGGACGTCCTCATCCGGGGCGAGCTCATCGCGGAGGTCGGGCCGGACCTGCAGGTCCGGCTGGCGGCGAGCGCGGCGCGCTGGCCGGTCAGCCCGCGCCGCAACCGCAGCCGCAGCCGCAGCCGCTGCGGCGGCGCGGCGGCCGCCCACCGCGCGGCGCGCCCACGCGGCCGCGCGCAGGCGCCGCGCGGCGCGCGCGTGATCGACGCGTCGGGTTCGTACGTCATGCCCGGCGGCATCGACCCGCACACCCACCTCGATATGCCTTTCATGGGCCAGGTCGCCTGCGACGACTTTTACAGGCACGCGCGGGAGGCCAGGCTTAGGGCTCAGGGGGCTCAGGGGGCTCAGGGGGCTCAGGGGGCTCAGGGGGCTCAGGGGGCTCAGGGGGCTCAGGGGGCTCAGGGGGCTCAGGGGGCTCAGGGGGCTCAGGGGGCTCAGGGGGCTCAGGGGGCTCAGGGGGCTCAGGGGGCTCAGGGGGCTCAGGGGCTCAGGGGGCTCAGGGGGCTTGGGGCTTGAAACGTTGTTCGTTGCGTGCCGTGCGCCGCCGCGCGTTGCGAGCCCGCGCGCCGCGCGCCGCCCGCCGCGCAGCGGGCAGGCCGCCGCGCTCGCGGGCGGGACGACGATGCACATCGACTTTGCGCTGCCGGTGGACCACGACCTGCGCGCGGGCTTCGCCGCGTGGCGCGCCAAGGGCGCGGCCGGGTGCGCCGACTACGGGCTGCACATGGCCGTCACGCGCTGGGACGGCGACACCGGCGAGGCGATGGCCGAGCTCGTGGCGGCGGGCGTGAACTCGTTCAAATTCTTCATGGCCTACAAGGTGGGACGATTTGAATCGTTGATTTGAATCGTTGGCTCACGGGTCGAGAGGGCCGGCCAGGGTGCCAGCGGCAAGGCTTCTGCGCGTCGAGGGCGCGGCGGGCGGCGGTCGGGCGTGCGGGCGTGGGGGCGCGCGGCGGCGGCGGCGGCGGCGGCGGGCCGAGGCGCGCGCTGCCCCGCGCCGCTGCCCGCGCCGCGCGCAGGGCGCCCTGATGGTGAACGACGAGGAGCTGCTGCAGGGCATGATGCGCTGCCGCGAGCTCGGCGCGCTGCCGCAGGCGCGCGCGCGCGCGAGCGCGCGGGGCGGGGGCGGCGGCGCGCTTGGCGGCGCGCGCTCGGTGTGCTGCGCGCGCTGAGGCCCCGCGCGGGCGCAGGTGCACGCGGAGAACGGCGACGCCGTGGCGCTGGGGCAGCAGCTGGTGTTTGATGCCGGCATTACCGGTGCGCCGCTCTGTACCATGGCGCAGCCGCGCACGCGCGCCTGCCCCTGCCAGCGCCGCCGCCCGCGCGCCGCCGCTCACGCGCCACCGCTCACGCGCCGCCGCGCCAGGGCCCGAGGGCCACGCGCTGTCGCGGCCCGCCGCGCTCGAGGGCGAGGCGACGGCGCGCGCGATCCGGCTGGCCGGCTTTGTCGGCGTCCCGCTGTACGTCGTGCACGTGATGAGCATCGATGCCATGGAGGAGGTGCGGCTGCTGGCCGCGCCCCGGTCCTCGCAACCGCGCGCCCCGGCGCAGGCCTGTCGGCCGCGGCCCACCACGCCGCGCCGCGCCGCGCCGTGCGCAGGTCGCGCGCGCGCGGCGCGCGGGGCAGCGCGTCGTCGGCGAGCCGGTCGCGTCGGGGCTGGCGCTGCACGAGTCGGCGATGTGGGACGCCAACTTCACGCGCGCCGCGGCGGCGGTCATGAGCCCGCCGATCCGGGGCACGGGCCACGCGGCCGCGCTGCGCGCCGCGCTCGCGGGCGGCGTGCTGCAGCTCGTCGCGACCGACCACGCCGTGTTCAACAGCACCCAGAAGGCCGTCGGCGCGGCCGACTTCCGGGTCATTCCCAACGGCGTCAACGGCATCGAGGAGCGCCTCCACGTGGTCTGGCAGGAGATGGTCGTCCCGGGTGCGCGGCGGCGCCCCGGGCGCGGTCGGCGCGCGGCGGGGCGCGCTGCACGTGTGTGGGGCGCGCCGCGCGCCGCACGACGGGCGCGGCGTGCGCGCGTGGGCGGGGCGCGCTGCGGCCAGCTCGGCGCGCGCGCTGCTGGCGCACACAGCCGCCGCCGGCCGCCGCGGGGCGCGGGCCCGCGGTCCCGCCGCAGGGCTCATCAGCCCGAGCGACTTTGTGCGCATCACGAGCACCGCGGCGGCGCAGATCTTCAACATATACCCCCGCAAGGTGCGATGCAGCGCGTGCATCGCAGCGCCAGGCCGCGTCCTGCTGACCGCGCGGCGCTGCGGCGGCGGCCGCGCGCGCCGGGCTCTGCCGGCGGGGTGAGTGGGTCCGAGCCGGGCGGCGCGCCGCCGCGCCGCCGCGCCCGCTGCGCGCAGGGCCGCGTCGCGCCTGGGAGCGACGCCGACGTGATCGTGCTGGACCCGCGGCGCCGCCACACGCTCAGCGCGGCGACGCACCACTCGCGCGTCGACACCAACGTCTACGAAGGTGCGCCCGCGGCGGCGCCGACGCAGAGAGACGCTTCGCGGCGCGCCAGGCGAGCGGCTCGCCGGGCGGCTGAGTGAACCCCGTGCCCTGACCCCGCCCCGCCCCGCTACCTGTCCGCGGCGCGCGCAGGCAAGGAGGTGACGGGCAAGGTGGTGACGACGGTCAGCCGCGGGCGGCTCGTGTGGCATGACGGCGAGCTCACCGCGCCGAGACGCAGCGCGCGCTTCGTGCCCCTGCCGCCGCGGGGGCCGCTCTTTGACGGCCTCGACGCCGCCGGGCCCAGCGCCGCGGCGCGGCTCGCCGCAGCGTTCGCCGGCAACGGCCCCACGCCCGTGCGCCGCGAGCGCCCGGGCGGCGGTGCTGCCGCCGGCGGCGGCGAGCGGGAGGAGCTGTGACGGCGCCGTGGGCCGGCGTGGGGCGTGCGGGCAACACCGGTGACAAGGCGGCCGCGCGCGCGGCGGCGCGCTTGCAGGCGGCGCGATCGGATCCGCGGCCGCCGCCGCGCCCGCAGCGTCCAGCGCGCCGCGTCCCCTCACGCAGCCGGCGTGGGTCGCTGGGGCGCGTGGGGTGGCCGATTCCGCGTCGCGCGGAGGGTGCGCGGTCTAGGCCGCGCTGACGCTCGACGCGGCCTGCTGCCGCGCGCTCTTGCGCGCTGGCGGCCCCCCAGCGCCGCCCACCTCCGCCCTTCACGCCCCTCGTCGCATCTCCTGCCGACCACCATGGCCCTCTCCATGCGCAGCAACGCCCTGGCCCGCGTCGGTCGCAAGACCAGCGCCGCGCGCCCCGCGCGCGTGAGCCGCGGCAGCGTGGCCGTGTACGCGTACAAGGTCACCCTCAAGACCCCCAGCGGCGAGCAGACCATCGAGTGCCCCGAGGACACCTACATCCTGGTGCGGCCCGCAATCAGGCGCCCCTCCCGGCCCGCGCCCGGCGCGCAGGCGCCCGCATGCACGCGCAATTGGCGGCCCGGGGCCCCGGCCGCCCCCGGGGCGCCAATGGGAGCCCCCCGCGGCCCGCGCCGAGCGCACCGCCCGCCTGCGCCCACCGCACCGCAGGACGCCGCCGAGGAGGCGGGCCTGGACCTCCCCTACTCGTGCCGCGCGGGTGAGCGGGCGATCCGGGGCGGGGGCCTCCGCCGCCGGCGCCGTCGCCAATGGGCGGCGCGAGGCGCCGCAGATCGCGGGCAGGTGCCGCACCTCGCGGCCGCGGCCGGCCGCGCGGCCGGCGCCGCGCGGGCCAGCCGGGGCCAGACACACAGATTTGAGAGCAGGCCCACGCCGCGGCGAGCGAGGCGGGGCGAGCGAGGCGAGCGAGGCGGGCGAGAGCCACCGCGCCCGCCTCGCGAGCCTTCCCCCGCCGGCGCGGGCGGCCAGCGGGCGCCAGCGGGGCGGTGCGATAGGCGCACCTCGCCACGCCGCAGCAGTGGCAGCGGCAGCGGCCGGCCAGCGGCAGCACCGCCGCCGCGCGCTGTGACGCCAGAGCGCCCGCCGCGCCGCCGGCCAGCCGCGGCACTGTCGCGATCGGGGGTCAATTAATTGCGCGGTGCTGCCCTGCCAGTGCAGGGCGGCGGCGCACGCACCGCGCCGCCGCCCCGCCGGCGGGGCCTCGGCCTGACCCGCGCGCGCGCGCCCGCCCGCCCGCCCTCCGTCCGCGGCAGGTGCCTGCTCCAGCTGCGCGGGCAAGGTGGTGTCCGGCACCATCGACCAGAGCGACCAGAGCTTCCTGGACGACGACCAGATGGGCAAGGGCTTCGTGCTGACCTGCGTGGCCTACCCCACCGGCGACTGCACCATCGAGACCCACCAGGAGGAGGCCCTCTATTGAGCAGGCCACGCACCTCTGCCCGCGGGCAGAGGCGCGCGGCGCGCGGGGGCGCGCGGCCGCGCCGCAGTGCCGCGGCGCGGCCGCGCGCCCCCGCGCGCCGGCGCGCGCGCAGCAGCAGCCTCCGGCGGCGCGCGCGCGCAGGCGCCGGCAGCGGCCGGGCCCGCGCGCCGCGGCCGCGCGGCGTGTGTGTGCCGACGTGTGCGAACTGCCATTGACACCACCGCTGCGCCGCCCCGTGTGTGGGGCGGCCAGCAGCAGCAGCAGCAGCAGCAGCAGTGCCGACGACGTCGAGGGGTTGGCCCGCGCCGGCAGCGGCGGCCGGCGCCGCCGTCGGGGCCGCCGTGACCGTTCGCGGCACCCCGCGGCGGGCGCCGGCCAGCCCGGCAGCCCGCGGCAGTGCGCTCTGCGCGTGCTGGGCCACGCTGGCCGGCGGCGGGGCGGGCGAAACGGCGGCGGGGCGTGCGGTAACAGCATGGCCTGCTCCTCCTTCTCTCACGCAGAGTGCGCGCGCTCCTCCGATCGCGATCACGATGTCACAACGCGCGCAGCACCGACGCTGAAAACACGCTCCCGCGGTTCTGGCGCGGTGGCGGCGCCCAAGGCCGCGTGGTTCCCCGAGCAGCGTCCCTGGCCATCCACAGCTGGGTTAGAGAGCGCGCGCGCCGCGGCAGGCGCAGCCAGGGCCCCTGGCTGCGCGCCGCGAGCAGCGCGCTGCGAGCAGCGCGCGGCGCCGCGGCGCGCCCGCATGGCTCGGGCCAAGAAGCTACCGCGCCTTACGTGGCCACACACGCAACCGTCCCGGGAGTGGCGGCAGCAGCAGGAGGCGGCAGACGAAGCCGGCGCAGCGCTGCTCGCCTGCGGCGCGCTCTGGGCTGCGGCCGCCGGTGGCGGCGATGGCCGCCCGGTGCGAGGCGCCCGCCGGCAGGGCGTGGACGCCCGCTGGCACGAGGGCGCCGCAGCACCGCGCGCGCGCGCCGCCGCTCCGCGCAAACGCTGCTGGTCGCGCCCGCGCGCGGCGCAGGCGCTCTTCCTCCACCGCACGCACGCCCTGCAAGCCCGGCCCCGGCGCGCACCACGACTGCCCAGCAGGTTTGCGGGCGCCGCCGCGCGTGGCCGCGGAGCAGCGGCGCAGCGCGCGCGCCCGGGCAGCTGCGGCCGCGCAGCGCGCCCCCGCCGGCCCAGGCCGCCCCCGCCCTGCTCCCGCCCTTCCCGTTGCTGACGGCCAGGTGCGGCGGCGTGCTGCGGGTGCAGCTGGACGCCTTCACGCTCGCGACACCAGGCCTCGAAGACGCCAGTGGCTTCAGCAGCTTGTCGGTGATCGCGGTGCTGGCGGACGGCATCCCAGTCCCGGACGGCGGCGGCGCGGCGCGCCTGGTGCGTGCCGGGCGCAGCCGCCCTCGCTGTCAGCCTGGGCGCGCCGCCGCCGACCTCGCGCACCCGCCTGCCGCAGGAGTTTGAGCCGCGCAGCGCGGCGCTGCTGCACGCGCCGTTTGCACGGCCACACACAGCGGACGACAGCGGCGAGCCGGCGAGCAAGCGGCCGCGGCTTGACGGGCAGGGCTCGGCTGCTGCGGCGGGCGCGGGTGGCGCCCTGCAGCAGCAGCAGGCGCAGCAGCAGCAGGCGCAGCAGCAGCAGGCGCAGCAGCAGCAGGCGCAGCAGCAGCAGCAGCAGCAGCAGCAGCAGCAGCAGCAGCAGCAGCAGCAGCAGGCGCCGCCCGGCGGCCAGCGGGCTGCGGGCGGCAGCGGCGGCGGCACGGGCGTGGACCTGCCGTTGCCGCCGGGCGGCCTTGCAGGGATGGCCAGCCCCCACCTGCTGCTGCTGGTGCGGGAGGCCCTGCCCGACGTGCGCGCGCTGGCGCCCGGCCCTGCAGCGGGGCGGCTTGTGAGCTGCAGCCTCACGCCGGAGCGCCTGTTTGGGCTCTGGCACACCGCCGCGGCCGGCAGCGCATGGCCCAGCGGCGTGGTGCCTGTCATGTGGGCTGCCGTGCCCCTGACCGCTGAGCAGCCGGGCAGCAGCAGCGGCGGCGCCGACGCCGGCGGCGGAGCGCACGCCGCGGGCGCCGCGGGCGTGCCGCTGACCCCGGCAGCGCTGGCGCTGTGCGGTGCGGGCAGCGCGGTCGCGCTCACACCCGGAGTGGCGCAGGCGTCCGTTTGGGAGGTGGCCGAGGCGCCAGCAGCAGCTGGCGCCGCAGAGCAGCAGCCAGAACAGCAGCCGCAGCCAGAGCAGCAGCAGCCGCAGCAGCAGCAGCAGCCAGAGCAGCGGCAGCCAGAGCAGCGGCAGCCAGAGCAGCGGCAGCCAGAGCAGCAGCAGCCAGAGCAGCAGCCAGAGCAGCAGCCAGAGCAGCAGCAGCCGGAGCAGCAGCAGCAGCGCAAGACCTACCTGAGCGTCACGCCGCAGCACGCAGCCGTCGGCGGGAGCCCTTGCCAGCTGCCGTATCGCTGGCCTGAGCTGCAGCTGGCGCTGCGCCTGGCGCTCGCGCCGCCGCCGGGTGCGGCAGCGCCCGCTGCAGTCGGCGGGGTCGAGGCAAAGCAGGCGCCGCACGACTTGTGGCTTCGGCTGCTGCCCGGCGCCGACCCGGACGACGAGCCGCACCTGGACGGGGACGTGCTGCGCAGCCGCGCCAGTGGGCCCCCGGCCGTGTCGCTGCTGTTGCCGGGCGGGCGGTGCGTGCTGTGCCGCGGCGTGTTTGGCAGCCTCGCCGCGCTGGCGGCGCACTTCAGGCTCTGCCACGACCAGCTCGGCTGCGCCGCATCTGCACCGGGCGAGCTGCGCGTGTGGCTGGCCCATGAGGGCGTCTCGCTGCCGCCGGCAGCGCCCGACGGCGCCGCGGGCCGCGAGGGCGCTTCAGCACGCGACTTTGCCGTCTCGCGGCGCCAGCGCGGCGCGGAGCTCCGCCGCCTCGGCCTGCTGAGCCCAGGCCGCGACTTCAACCCCTCCTGGCGCGGCGCGGCCGCGGTGGCGCTGCAGCGTGTGGGCGCGGGCGGCAAGCGCGAGTGCGACGACCGGGCACCGGGTGGCAGCGAGGCGCCGGCGGCGGCCGAGCTGCCGGAGCCGCCGCCGCGGGAGCGGGAGCAGGCAGCAGGCGCTGTCGAGGCGACCGGTCGCAGCAGCAGGGTCGCGGTCACGCCTGGCGCCGCTGCTGCAGCCGCGGCGGCGGCTGCCGCCTCGCAGCGCGGGCGGGGGCGCAGCGGGGGGCGTGGCCGGGGCCGCGGCGCCGCGGCCGGCATCGCTGCTGCGGCAGTTGCCTCGCAGCGCGGGCGCGGGCGCGGGCGCGGGGCCAGCCGCGGCCGCGGCCGCGGCCGCGGGCGCGACGCCGAGCGGCGCGCCGCCGCCGTGAGCGCGGCGGACGCTGCCGCCGCCGGCGTGGGCCTGGGCGTGTTTTATCACAGCCAGGCGGCGCAGCCCAAGGCGCGCAGCGCGCTGGCCCTCGACAGCGACGACGAGCTGGACGACGCTGAGTACCGGGTGAGCCCTGCGCTGCGCTGCGTTGCACCTGGGGTGGCCCTCAGCCCCACCGCCGCCGCGTGCGCGCGTGCCATCAGCCGCGCGGCGCCGCCTCGCGCACGCGCGCGCGCGCCCGCACGCGCGCAAAGAGCCCTGGCCGCCGCCGCCGCCGCCGCCGCCGCCGCCGCCGCCGGCGCCGCAGCACGCCGACCTGCGCGCGCTGCACCGCGAGGCCGACACCACGCTGCCGGAGCGGCAGCTCATGCTGGCGTGGAACGCGTTCCTGCGCTGGCCGCGCCTGCCGCGGCCGGGCGTGCCGGGGCTCACGCCCGCGCTGCTCCGCGAGTGGGCGGCCCACGCCGCGCCGCGCTGCGCCGGCGACGCCGCGCTGGAGCAGGTCTACGCGGCGCACCTCCTCCAGCTCGCGCGCGCGGGCGCGGCGGCGCCGGCCGACGTCGCAGACGGCATGCGCGCGCTTGCGGCAGCGCGCGCCGCCGCCGCGGCGGGGGGCGCCGCGGCGGCGCCGCGCGGCTTTTTCTCGCCGCAGGAGCTGGCGCTGGAGCCGACGGCGAGCCCGCGCGCGGGCGAACAGCACCGCAACGCCGGCCGCCCCTGCGGCGGCGGCGGCGACGGCGGCGGCGGCAAGCGCGCGCGGGCCAGCGAGCCGGCGGCCGCCAGCAGCGTGGGGCGGGCGGCGGCTGAGGCGGCGGCTGACGAGGCGGACGCCGCCTCGCCCGCACCCCGGCGGCAGCGGCGCAGCAGCGGCTGCCACAACGGGCCGGAGCTGGGGCCGGGACCGGAGCCGGGGCCGGGGTCGAGGCCGGAGCCAGGCCCAGGGCCAGGGCCAGGCGGGCAGCAGCTGCAGTCGCCGGTGCAGCGGTCGCCGGTGCAGCGGTCGCCGGTGCAGCGGTCGCCGTTGCAGCAGCTGCCGGCACAGCAGAGGCAGCAGAGTGTGAAAAAGCAGCGGCAGCAGAAGCAGCAGACGCAGGCGCAGACGCAGACGCAGGAGCAGGGGCTGGCGACGACGCCGCCGGCGGCGGCGTTCATGCCGCCTGCCGCACAGCAGGCGGCGCTCGGCGGCGCGGCTGGCAGGGAGGCACTCACAGCAGCGTTCAGCACGGCGCAGGCCGGGGCGGCTCGCCTGCCGCACACCGGACCGGGGCGCAAGCCCGCCGCAGCGGCGGCAGGGGCGGGCCTGCTGGCGGCCGCGGCGGCGGCGCCTGGAGCGAGGCTCGCGCGTGCGTCGATCGAGCACGCGGCGCGCACGTGCCTGGCCGCGGCAGCAGGGGGCGCGGCCGCAGCGGAGCCGGCGCGCGGCGCCTTGCAGCCGGCCGGCCGCGTGCTGTGGCGCGGCGAGCTGACCAAGGCCAGCGATGCATACGGCGCGGTGCAGGCGGTCGACGTGCAGCAGCCGCCCGGCCTGGGGGGCGCCGCGCAGCTCGCGCTGCAGCCCACGCTCGACGCGCACTTCAGGTGGGCGCGCCCTCACGCGCGCTGCGCTGCGCCGGCACGCCTGCGCGTGCGCGCACGTGCGTCACGCCCCCCACCGCCGCCTGTGCTGGCAGGTGCGACGCCAGCAGGGCGCTCGGGAGCTACCAGGGCGCCCCGCCCAGCTCGCGCCGCACGTTCCTGGTGCGGCCGGTGGTGCCGGCCGGCGCCGCCGCGGGCTGGGCGCAGCAGGCGGGCTGCGGCGGGCTGGGGGCGTACGCTGCGTACCTGGAGGCGCGGCGGCGCTGCGGCCTGGTCAAGCTCGGCGCGGACGGCGGCTCGCTGCTGCCCGGCAGCCCCGACGCGGCGCTCGCGGCGCGGCTGTACTTGCTGCTGCCGACGGCGGACGCGTGCGCGGCCCTGGGGCTGGACCGCGGCCTGGCGGTGCACGCGGCGCAGCTCGGCTCGCCCGTGCCGCTGGCCTGGGGCGCGCGGCAGCCCTACCTGCTGGGCGTGCTGGTGCGCGAGGCGGCGAGCGGGGATGGGCGGCGAGCGTGAGCGGCGGCGCGTCGCGCGTCACGCGCAGCGCAGTGAACCCTCTCCCATCACGCGCGGCGCCCAATCCGACGTCGACCGCTCCGCGCCCACCGCGCCTTACCAGCACCGCCGCAGCCGGCAGCGGGGCGGCGCAGAGCGCACGCAGCAGCAGCGGGCAGCATTTGCGCGGGCGGGGGGCCCAATGCTGCTGCTTCAACGGGCGCCCGGCAGCTGCCGCGGCCCCTCCTGCGGCAAAGGAGGGCGGCCCCTCGCTCGCGCGGGCGGCGCCGGTGCTGTCGGCGCGGCAGGACACCTGCCGCGCGCAGCCCTGGCTGCATCGCGCGGCTGGCTGCAGGCGCGAGTCCGCGGGTTGAGGGTGGGGGCTTGAGGGCACGACACTCGCCGCGCGCGCGCATGCAGGCCGCCATGCAGCGCCGCGCAGGCAGCGCGGCAGCGGCGCGGCGCTCGCTGCTCCGGCGCCGCGCTCGCAGCTGGCGGCGGGGGGCTGGCCGCCCTGGCAACAGCAGAGAGCGCGACCGCCCACCCACCCCCCAGCCTGACGCCCCGCGCCGACCGTCGCCACCGCCCCGCGCCGCGCCGCGGCGCCAGGCGCGGCGCCAGGCCTGCGCGGCGGCGTCGGGCGCGGCCGAGCCCGCGGCGGCCTTCGACCTCCCGCTGGCGGTCGCGCTCGCCGCGGCAGCCTTTGAGGCGTGAGCGCCGCGCGCCGCGCGGCGCGCGGGGGCGGCGGCGCGCGCGGCCGGCGCGCGCGGCCGGCGCGCGCGGCGCGTGCGCTCGACGCGTGCGTGCGACGCGTGCTGCGCGCCGCCGCCTCTCGTGTAGGTACCTGGAGCCCTCCGGCGCGCTGGAGCAGTACCGCGAGGTCCTGCTGAACGAGACGCTGGTGACCTACACCGACAAGTGAGGGCGCCGCGCGCCGCCCGCCCGCGCGCCGCCCGCCGAGCCCGCGCCGCGTCCCAGCGACCGCTGCCGACCCCGGCCGCGCCGCGCCCCGCAGGTCCTTCCTGCTGGCTCACTATGAGGGCCTGCTGCGCCTCACCATCCACCGCGCAGAGGGGCTCAAGGCAGTCAACGTGAGTGGCGTGCGCGCGGGGGTCGCGGCGCCGCGCCGTGCCCGCTCGCGCCGCCACGGGCACCACCACCACCACCACCGCCCGCGCAGATCACGGGCGGCTCCGACCCGTACATCGTGGCGACGCTCGGCGACTCGACCGCCACGACGGGCGTGGCGTGGGGCGAGCTGAGCCCCGCGTGGGAGGGCGAGACGCATACGCTGTATGTGCGCCGCCGCGACGAGGACGTCGTGCGCCTGCGGGTGCGTGCCGCGCGCTGGCGCGGCCCGCGGGCGCCCCGCGCCCCCTCTCGGCCGGTCCTAGCAGCAAGCTCGGTCAGGCAGCACGCGGTCCCCCGACCAGACGCACGCGCTTCCGTGCGCGCGACTGTGGCCGCCCGCGCGCGGCGCTGACCGTGCGTCCCCCATTTGACTGTGAACCCCGCAGGTCTACGACAAGAACAAGCTCCGCAGCGACATTGAGCTCGGGGTCGCGATGCTGCCGGTCGCGGACCTCGCCGCCGCGCCGGGGGTGCAGCTCGCGCTGCCGCTCAAGGGTGCGGCCGCGCGCGCGTGCGCACCGGCGCGGCAGCGCGCACGGCGCGCGCACGACGCGCGCACGGCGCCGCCGCCGCCGCGCCGCCGCCGGCGGGGCAGGCACCAACGGGCAGGGCACGCTGGCTGTGTCGGGCGAGTTCCTTCCGTTCAGCTCGGAGCTGCTGGACGACGCGGTGGCTGAGGACATGGAGGTGTGGCGGCAGCTGCTGGAAGCAGCTGGCCTGGGCGGCCGCGCGTCCCGCCGCGGCCCACACGCGCCATCCGCGAGCAAGCCCGCGCGCCGCCGCTGCCGCAGGTGCCCGACGCGCCCGCCGAGCTCGCGGAGCTGGAGGAGCAGCTCGAGTCGGCGCTGGAGCTGCAGGCCGCCGCGGCCGCGACCGCCGCGGCGGCGGTGGGCGCCGTGGCCGAGGCGGCGACGGAGCAGGCGGAGGCGGTCCAGGCCGCGCTCGCGCCGGCGGCCACGCAGGCGGCGGACGCCGTGCAGCAGGCCGCGGCCGCGGCGGCGCTGGCCGCGGCGGCCCCCAGCCAAGCCGCGCCGGCGGCCGCCGGCGGCGGCGAGCGCGCGCAGCAGCAGGCGGACGGCGCGCCCGCGCTGGGCGAGGTCGTCGGCGCGGCAAAGCAGCAGGCAGTGCAGGTGGGGGCGCACGGCCTGCCGCGCGCTGGTCAGGGCACGCGCCGCGCCCGACTGCCGGCGCCGGTGTGGTTCGCGAGCGCCGCCCGAGCCCCTCCCCCTCCCCGCCAACCCCCTCCATCCCTTCCCAGGTGCTGAGCGGCGCGCTGGAGCAGCTGGAGGGCCGGCTGCAGGGCAGCGGCCTCGCGGCGCAGGCGGCGGCGGTCGCGGCGTCGAAGGCGAGCGTCGTCGGCCGCGTCGCGGAGGCGGCGGACGCGGTGCAGGGCTTTGTGCAGGTGCGCGGCGGCGCCACCGCGCGGCGGTGGCTCCCGCGCGGCTGGGCGGCCGCGCAGACGCCGCCGCCGCCGCCGCCGCCGCCGCATCCGCCGCCGCCGCTGGCGCTGGCGCGCCGCGCAGGCCGAGGGCCTCGGCGCGCTGCCCGCCACCGACCTGGCCGCCATCATCGGCCGCGTCGCCGCGGGCCGCGCGGTCCGCGACGCCGCGGACGCCGCGGACGCCGCGGACGCCGCCGGCGCCCCGCCCGCCGGCGCGGGTGGCACGGCGCTGTCGCCCGCGGCGCTGCCGGGCGCGTGGAAGGCGCTCGCCGGCGTGGCAGGCAAGAAGGTGGCCAACGTGTTTGCGCCGGTCGCGTTCGTCGAAAACGCAAAGACCGACACCCAGGCGCGCGCCGCGGCGTGGCACAGTCGCCTTTGGGGCGCCCACTGCCGCGGCGCGCGGCGGCCGACGCACGCACACCCGCGCCTGCCCGCGCTCGCCGCGGCGCGCAGGTCTGGGTGCAGGTCAGCAGGGAGCTGCGCGAGGTGGTCGTCGCGTTCAGGGGCACGGAGCAGGCGCGTCTGCCGCGTCGGCCGCGCGCCGCGGCGGCATCACCGCGCCAAAGCCCGCCGCCTCAACCTCGAGCGATCATCTCCTTGAACCCTGACCGCCCTGAGACCTAAGCCCTGACCGCCCTGAACCGCCCTGAACCGCCCTGAACCGCCCGCCCGCAGGTCAAGTGGAAGGACTTTGTGAGCGACGTCAACCTCATCCCCCAGGCGTTTGACGTCGAGCGCACGGGCGGGCTCGGCGGCATCTCGCTGCCGTTCGCAAAGTTCAAAAAGAGTGAGCGAGGCGGGCGGCGCGGCGGCGCGGCGCGGCGCGGCGCGGCGCTGCGCTGCGCCAGCGCCTCCTCCACCCCCCCCCCCCCCCTCCCCCCACACACACACACCGCCCGCCCACCCACCCGCCCGCCCGCCCACCACACCCATACGCGGTCCAGACGAGGAGCTCATGGTCCACAGCGGCTTCCTGGCGGCCTACGACAGCGTCAAGCCCAAGGCATGCAGGGAGAAGCTGGGCGGCGGGCCGCGGCGGGCCGCGGCGGGCCGCAGCGCCGCGCGCAGGCGCTGACGCATCCCGACGCGCCGCGCCGCCTGCGACGCCGCGCAGGTGATGCGCCTGGTGGAGCAGCTCACCGCGGACGCCACCCCGAGCGGCCCTGGCAGGTGGGCGACGTGATGCGCCCCGGCTGGGCCGCGCCGCGCGCGCCGGCTCCGGCCGGTCCGCCGGCGCCGACCCTTCGCGCGCGCGCCCACGCGGCGGCGCAGGTGTTTGTGACGGGGCACAGCCTCGGCGGCGCGCTGGCCACGCTGTGTGCGTACGACCTGGCGGGGCGCCGGTGCGCGCGCCGCGCGGCGCTGCGCCGCGGTGCGCGGCGCCGGGGCGTCCGGGGGCTCCATCCAACGCCCGCCGGCCGCGTGGGGAGGAGGCCTGCCCCCGACGCCGCCGCCCGCCCGCCGCCGCCTGCCCCGCCCCGCCGCCCGCCCGCCCCGGCGCCGCGGCAGCGCGTGGGCGGCGGCGCGGCGCGTGTCGATGTTTACGTTTGGCGCGCCCCGCGTCGGCAACAAGGCGTTTGCGGACGAGTTTGACGCGCGGCTCGGCGGGCGCGCGTGGCGCGTGACCAACGCCGCCGACATCGTGCCCAGGCGCGGCACCGCCGCACTGTCGCCGCCGCCGCCGCCGCATCCCCTCGTCCGCGCTCCCACGCGCCCACGCGCCCGCGCCGCCCACCGCGCCGCCGCGCCCGCAGCGTGCCGCGCCTGCTCGGCTACGCGCACGTGCGCACGGGCGTGCGCCTTGAGCCGGGCGGCGCGCTCGTGTTTGAGGCGGGCTCCAAGGACGTGCTCGGCGAGGGCAGGGAGGTGTCCGAGGTCGTCATGGACCTCGCGTCGCAGGCGCTACGGGACGCGATCCAAGAGCACGAGATGGCAATCCTCAACGCCCTGGTGCGTGCAGCTGCCGCTGCAGCCACAGCCGCCGCCGCCGGCTGGCGCCGCACCGCGCTGCGTCGCGCCGCGCCGCGCACGCCGCGCCGCTGCCGGGCGGGGCGGCCGCTCGGTCGGTGTCGACCGACATCGGGCCGCGCACGCGCCTGCGCGCCCGGGCGCGCCCGCAGGTTGACGGGTCGGCACTGGGGCAGCACATGGAGGATTTTTATCTCGCCACGCTCAAGGAGGCGGTGCTGGCGGCCGACCCCGCGCTCGCGGGGCAAGTCGCGGCCGCGCTGGAGAGCGCCGCCGCCGCGGCGGAGGGCGCCGAGCACGGGGAGTGACGCCCTGGCGAAGAGGCGAAGAGGCGGGCGCGGACTGCTGCTGGGCTGCTGGGCTGGGGCGGGCCTGCCCTGGGGCGCGGAGGCGGCTCGTTCAACTCGCGCCGCGACCGCCAAGATTGCGAGGTGCTCACACAAAACAATATAGGAGCGCAGCACGCAGCACACGCTGCACCGAGGCTGCGCGGCGGCGCGCGTCAACACCCACCGCGCCACACAGCGTGCGTGTCTTGTCGGGCAGGGGCGCCCGCTGACCGCTGGCGCCGCTCGAGCTCCGCAGCAGCCGGGCGCGCGCGCGCGCCCGTGCGCGGCCGCCGATGACAAATGACGCGCCGCCGCTTGCAAGCTTCGCATGACCGCCATCAGCAGTGCGCAGCCCCTCGGCGCTCCGCCGAAAAGATATGACATGCGCCCCAGACCATGACACCGAGGCCACGTGCAGCCCAGAAGAAGAAGTGAGAGGCTGGTGCAGCCGCCGCACCGTTCGCGCCGTCGCAGACGATTCCCCATGCCTCCCAGCGAGCCGCGTCATCCTGCGGCTACCCAGAGTGATGCACCCGCTAGGCTGCCATCATCACGCGGCCGCGCGGCAGCGGCTCCGGGCCCCAGCCAGGGGCGCGCGCCGGGCGAGGCCGCGCCGGCACGCTGTCAGGCGTGCGTGCCGCCGCCGGCGCCGCCGAGGCTGCAGCCGCGCGCCATCCCGTCGGCGAGCTGCTGCGTAACCCACTCGGTGTGCTGCTGCGTCAGCACGCGCGTGCGCTCCGCCTGCTGCTGCCGGTGGTCGGGCGCGGTCAGCAGCGCGAGGTAAACTGACTCGCCCGCCCCCGGCGCGCCGCCGCCGCCGGCCTCCTCCAGCAGCTCCGCGACCGCCGCGAGCAGCGGCGCGGGGCGCGGCGCGTAGGGCCAGCTCACGACCGCCTCGACTGCGAGCTGCAGCGGCGTCATGACGTTGCCCTTGTAGTTCTTCTGGTAGAGCCCCAGCTGCACCTGGCGCAGCATAACGCGCTGCAGGCGGTCCTCGGCGGCCATGGCAAACGGCGGCGCCGCGGCCGCGTCGTCGCGCGCGCACGCCCCGCCCGCGCGCGGCGCGCCCGCGCGGCGCGGCGGCGCGGCCGCGGCGGCGCCCCAGGCGCCACCTCCGCCGGCGGCGGCCGCGCTGGCGGCGCCGCCGCTGCCGCCGCCGCCGGTCGCCCAGTCCATGCCGCCGCCGGACGCGCCCGACGAGCCGCTGCCCGCGGCGCCGCTGCCGCTGCCGGCGGCGCCGCTGCCGCCGCTGGCCGCTGCTGTCGCACCGCTGCTGTCGGGCCGGCTGGACGCCGCCTGCGCGGCGATGACGAGCAGGCTGGGGCAGGCGGCCGAGTGCGCGAGCTGGCCCATCTCGCTGAACGTCTGCTGCCGCAGGCGGTCAAAGTGCACCTTCACGGCGGTGAGCTGCTGCGCCTGCTCGCGAGTGAGCGCGAGCTGCCGCACCACCTGCGGCGGCGCGCGGCGCGCGGCGCGCGGTGGGCGGGCGCTCTGCCACACGGCAGAGGCGCGAGCAGCCACCCCCCCCTCCCTCCAGACTCCCCCGCGGGCGCACCCACCTGGCGCCAGTGGTCCTGCGGCGGCTCCTCCAGCTGCTCCGTGACTTGGTTGACCGCCACCGCCGCGCTGCACGCCTGGGCGCGGTGCAGGAGGCCGAGCGTGGTGACCCGCGTCATGTCCTCAACGCGCGCCTCAAGCTGCGCCAGCGCGGCGTTGCCCGCGCGCGCCGACGCCGGCCCGCTGCCCGCCGCCTCGGCCAGCGCGCGGCCGAGCAGGCCGCGGAGCTCCGAAATCGATTCCCTGGCGGCGCGCGCGGGCAGGCAGCGCGGCTCGACCGGGCGGCGCGCGCTCCGCGCCACCCCGCGCCGCCTGCGCGCAGCCCGCCCGCCGCGCCGCGCGCCGCGCCACGCGCCACGCGCCGCGCCGCGCCGCGCCGCGCCGCCGGCGCACCGCATGTAGTCGAGCCAGTGCTGCCGCGTGTCCATGGCCAGCGCGCGCTGCGTGTGCGCCGGCGTCGCCGCGCTGAGCAGGCGTCCCATGTACGTGTCGGACGCGGCGGCGCCGAGGGCTGGCCAGCTTGCGCACGGCGCGGGCTGCGGCGGCGGCGCCTCAGCCGGCGCGCTCTGCTCCGAGCCCGGCTCGGAGCTGCTGCCGCGCTGCGGCGCGGGCGGGCAGCTGTCCAGGCTGCCCTGCGACAACGTGCGCGGCGGCGCCTCGCCCGCCGCGTTCGGCGGCGCGGGCGCCGCGGGCACGCCGTCCGGCAGCGCCGCAGGGTCGCCGCCCATTGCCCGCAGCACCAGCTCCTGGCCGCGCACGATGTCCAGCAGCGCCTGCGCGTCGCGAGGGGCGGGGTGGGCGGCGGCGGGCCCGCGCCGCGCGAGCGGCGGCGCGGCGCCGGCTGCGTGGGGCCCTGCTGTTGGCGGTCGCACCTGCTCCCGCGTGCGCGCCTCGTGCAGGCGCTCCTCGTTCGCGGCGAGCGCCGACTGCAGGCGCTCGACCGACGCCTCGAGCTTGCGCCGCGCCGCCGTGTACGTGTTGCCCTTGCGCCGCTTCTTGAGGCTGAACATGGGGTCGTCCGACCCCCCGCGGCTGCCGCCGCCCCCGCTGGGCATGGCGGCGATGCGTGCAGCGGGCTGCGCGCCGGCAGCGGCAGCGGCGCCGCCGCGGCGGTCGGCGGTCAGCGCGGGCGCGCCGGGGCGACGCGGCTGCCCGCGGCGGTGCGGTGGGCGGCGCCGCGGGGCCGCGCGGGGCGCGCGGGCGGGCCAGGGAGCAGCAGGCGCGATGCTGGTCACGTCGCCCACCTCGATCCCGCCCCTCACGCCATGCCGCCGTCGCCGACGCTGAGCCTTAGCGGTGCCATGGTCGTGGAGGGCGCTGCTGAGCCTGGGCGCGCACCGGCGAGGAGATGACGCGGGAGGTGTGCTGCTTGCGCCCCAAACCCGCTGTGGTCAGTGACCCCACCCAGCCCCGACCCCTGCGACCTCGGCGACCCGCGTCAAGCTGTGGCCGGCGGCGGCGGCGCGATCGCTGCCGAGCGCGCGCGCAGCGGCGGCGAGCGCTGACGCCGGCAGCCGCAGCGGCCCCAGCTGCTGCTTACAGAGAGACAGCCACGCCCCGACAGCCCCACGGCTGCGCCTGCAGCCGCTGCTGCCGCGCGCGCGCCCGCCACGCGCGCCTTGCGGCGCGCCCCGCGGCTGAGCGCGCCCCCCCCCCCCCCCCCCGCGCCGGCGGCGGCGTCACTTTGGCGCGCCCGGCCCCGCGCCGCCGCCCTCCAGCTTGGAGAGGTAGTAGTACCAGAGCTTCTTGGCGCCCGCCATGTTGCCGTACCGCCCCGGCACGAGCCCCGCCTTGACGCGCGGGTTCTCGGGCCAGTAGCTGCGGGGTGTATGGGCGCGCGGGCAGGTGGGCGGAGAGGTGGGCGGGCGGGCGGCGCGGCGGCGCACGGCGCGGCGCGGCGCGGCGGGCGGCGCCGCGTGGCGCGGCGGCGCTTGAGCGGCGGCGGCGCCCCGCGCACCGGTCAGGCGGCACGCCCTCGAAGCCCCAGAACGCGAGGTTCCACGCGAAGAGGGCGAGGTGGAAGCCCGCGGCCGCGGCGGCGAGCAGGTGCTCGCGGCGCTGCGACCACGCGGCGTCGCGGCGCACGCGGCGCAGCTCGCCCGCGCCGCACACGACGCCCAGCGCCGCCGGCTCGCGGCGCGCGAGCAGCAGCTCCAGCGGCAGCTCGTGCCGCGCGATGACCACGCGCCGGCCGCTGGTGCTGGGGCCGTCTGCGGGCGCGGCGCCGGCGGCGGCGGCGCGGCGGAGCAGCGGCGGTCGGCGGCGGCGGCGGCGGCCGGCTGCGAGCGCCGGGGCGATGCCCCGCGGCTGCCGGGGCGCCGGGGCATCTCCCGGACGCCGCGACCTCCGGCAGCCGGGCGCCGGGGCAGCAATGCGGGCGGGGGGATGCATCTCGCGGCCCACCTCCCGGCTCCGAGCTCGCCGCGCCCGACAGCTGCGCCATTTCCGTCCCGCTGCCGCGGCTACGGCGCGCTCTCGGGGTCGCCGCAGGGGCCGGCGCGTGCGCGGGCCGCCGCCGCTGCTGCTGCTGCTCGTGCCGCGGGGGTGTTGTGTTTGCCCGGTGCTTGACGTGATGGGACAGGCGAGGGCGCTGATGTGCGAGCGTGGGAGCGGCGCTGGGACAGCCAGCACAGCCGCGCCGCGCCGCAGGGCACAGCGGGGCTGAAGCACCGTGGGCCGGCCCGCAGCTACCCGCCGCGCAGCTCGCGCTCCCCTCCTCGGCCGCCGCCCTCGCACGCCTCCCCTGCGCTCTGCCGGCCGCGTTTGTGCTCCGTTGCTGCTCCCCGAAGCAGCAACCGCCACCCCCCGGAGCTGGCCAGTCGCCGGCGCAGCGCGTGAGTGCCCGTGCCCGCTCTGGCGGTCGGCTGCGCGCCAATGGGCGCGGCGGGCCGCCGCTGCGCGCCGCACGGGGGCAGCGCCCGGGCCGGGCGCGCGCGCCCAGAGCGCTGCGGCCCAGGCTGCACGCGTGGCGGTGTGGGGCGCTCAGAGGCTCACGCCGGGCGTGGCCGCGCAGCCCCACGGCCGCAGCGCGCGCGTTGGCGGGGGGCCAGGGGCCTCGGTGCTGTTGCCGCGCCCCAGCGCCGCGCCCGCCGCCCCGGCGCGCCCCGCCGCCCGCCACGCCGACGCACCGTCGTCCTCCCTGGCGCCACGCGCCCCGCAGCAGCGCCATGGCGGACCTGTCGGGCAAGGTGGCCCTGGTGACGGGCGCCACCTCTGGCATCGGCCAGGTGACCGCGGAGTACCTCGCAGGTGCGGCCGGGACGCCCCACGAGCTGCCCCGAGCTCGGGGCGCCGGCGCGGCGGGCGCCGCGCGCGGGGCGCAGCGCAGCGCAGCGGCGCGCGTCGGTTGAGCCGTCGCGCGCGCCGCGCCGCGTGCGCAGAGCACGGCGCGACCGTCATCCTGGGCGTGCGCAACACCGACGCCGGCGCCAAGCTCGCCAAGGAGATCATGTGCGCCGCCGTGCCGGCCGCCGGCGGTCCACGCACGCGCCCGCCGGGCGGCGCAGCGCCAGCGCCGCCGCCCGCGGATGCTGCTGCCGACTCCTCCCCCGCCCGCGACCGCGCCCCGCGCCCCCTCCCGCTGGCGCGCGCAGGGCCAAGTTCCCCGGCTCCAAGGTTGAGGTCGGCCCGCCGCTCGACCTCATGCGCCAGGAGAGCGTCAAGGCCTTTGCCGCCACGCTCGCGGCGCGGCCGGGGCCGCTGAACATCCTGGTGAACAACGCCGGCCTCGGTTACACCAAGAAGTCATTCACCGAGCAGGGCGTCGGCATGCTCACGCAGGCGCGGCGCGGCGCCCGGGCGCACGCGGAGCCGCAGCAGCAGGCGGCGGCGGCGGGCGCCGACGCGCGCGCGCGGGCGCCCGCCGTGGGCGCAGGTCAACCACCTCGGGCCGTACACGCTCACGCGGCTGCTGGAGAAGAAGCTGGTCGCCTCCAAGGCGCGCGTGGTCAACGTGGTCTCCGTCACGCACCGCATCACCACCATCAGGCGCGCCGCAGGAGCAGCACGGCGGCGCGCCGGGCGGTCGCGCGGCGCGGCGGCGGGCCCCCCCCCCCCTCACCCGCGCCCGCGCGCCGCGCCGCGCTCGCGCGCGCGCGCGCCCAGGGACGCGCGCGCGCTGTTCACCGACTGGAAGGGCGGCTTTTACCAGCACAACAAGCTCGCCAACGTGTACACCGCGTTTGAGCTGCAGCGCAGGCGCGGGCGCGGACGCGGCGGCGGCGCTGCGGCGGGGCGCTGCGGCGGGGCGCTGCGGCGGGGCGCTGCGGCGGGGCGCGGGGCTCGGACGGGCGCGTGCGGCGCGGGCGTGCGGCCGGTGGCGCCGCCGCGATGTGCCGCCGCCGGCGCCGGCGCCGCCGCGCAGGCTGGGCGCGCGCGGCTGCAGGCGGTCGCGGCCGACCCGGGCGCGGTGCGCACCAACATCTACAACAACAGCCCCAAGCTCGGCCGGGGCTTCATCAAGACCCTCATCGACAACTGCTACGCCCCGCCCGAGGACGGCGCGCAGGCGCGTGCGCGCCCGCGCCGCGCCAGCGAGCTGGGCGAACGCGCGCGCACGCGCGCCGCCGACCCCAGCGCGCGCGCCCGCGCCGCCGACCCCCGCGCGCCGCACGTGCTGCCGACCGCCGACCCCGCGCTTTGCGTGCCGCCGCGCGCCGCCGCGCCGCGCGTGCGCGCAGGCGGTGATCTACGCCGCGACGTGCGACTGGGACGCCGACAAGCGCGCCGGCAAGGACGGCTCGCCGCTGCTGCCCCACCAGGACCTGCGCTACTACGCGCGCGGCGTCTTCACCTGGCCCCAGGCGCGCCGCGCGCTGTGCCGCGCCGCGCGTGTCCTGCGAGCTGCACACCGCCGCGCCCCACGCGCCGTGCCGCGCCTCTCGGCGGCACGTCGGCCGCGCGCCAGCGGCAGCGCCGGCCGACGCGCGTCCGCGCTGCGCCGCGGGTGCCGCAGCTGTGCAACGACTGGGCGCTCGGCGGCAAGGGCCTGGCCAAGGTCAAGGGCGACCTCTGGGGCGGCAGCACCGTCTTCCTCTCCTTCCTGGACTGGCCCCTGCGCAAGTGCGCGCGCCGCGCCGCGCGCCTCGGACCCCGCGCCCCCCGCGCCCCGCGCGCCGAGCGCGTGGCGCTAAACCCACGCCGCCGCGCCCCTGCGCGCGCCGCGCCGCGCCGCCAGGCTGCTGGGCAACGGCCTCATGGGCCGCACCAAGCTCTGCCGCCCGGGGAGCCACGCGTACGACGAGAAGATGGCCGCCGCGGTGTGGGACGTGAGCGCCGAGTTTGCGGGCGTGCCCGCGCAGCCCCAGGTCTGATGAGCCGGCCGCGGCGGCGGCGGCGGGCCCGATGCGGCCGGGCGAGGCGCCGGCGAGGCGCGCGGAGAGCCAGGCATGCGGGAGGTGGGGCGAGGTTAGGCAGGCAGGGAGGGAGGGAGGGAGGGAGGGAGGGAGGGAGGGAGCGGGAGGGGCGAGGCATGCAACACGGGGCACACAGAGCATGGCGCGGTCGGCAGAGGGGGCCGGCAGTCTGCTGCAGCCCTGCCGAGCAGGCATGCATGGGGAGCCAGGGAGTTCGCGCGACCGGCGGCGGAGAGGCAATGATCAAAGCAACCTTGCAGCGCAGCGTGCGGCCACGGCGCTGTCAGCGCGAGCGCGGCGGCGTGCCCGCGGCTCGCGGGCGGTGGCCGGGCGCGCGCGCGCGCGCGCCGTCGGCAGCGGCGCCGCGCTGTGACTGGCTGCTGGCGGGGCGGGGCGGCGGCCCGCCGCGGCACCCGAGTGCCGGCAGCCTGCAGGCTGCCGGCTGCAGGCCCCGCTGAGCGGCGCGCCACGGCTGCGAGCCCGAGCGCATGAGCTGCGGCGGCTCAGGGAGCCGCGCCGCAGCACGCCGTGCACCGTGCGAGCCGATCCACGCTGCCGCGCCTCGGAACCCGCGCTGGCCCCATGGGCAGGCACCCTGCGCGCGGCGCGCGCGCGCGCGGTGGCGGCACGGCGGCCCAAGCACCATGCTGCGCTGGTGGCCCCGCGCGGCGCACGCGACCGCACATGCGGGACACCGTCCTTAAGGGGCGCGGGACCAATGGGCGCGAGCCTATGGTGTAACTATCTTTGTCTTTGTCTTTGACCGCACGCGCGCCGCCGGCGCCCCAGGGCGCCCGCGCCGGCACCGCCTGCGCGCTCGAGACCCAGGTGCGGGCTGACTGTGGTTGAGCCTGGTATGCTCCCTCAACACCCGCCGGTGCCGTCCCGGTGCGCGAGGGCGTGCCCGGATCCGGGCACGCCCTCCGGAGGCGGGGATGGGTTTTTGTTTTGGTGTGGTTTTTGGGTGTTTTCAGGGGCCCCACCGGGCGGATTGCGACGTCAAGGGGTCCCCCGGGGTCGGGGTACAATTTCCCGTCGATTCCACTAAGAATTTTGGCCATCTGGCGAAAATCGAGTATTTGAGGTGTGCTGTAACTATATGCTAGGTTGACGTCTGTGATCAGTAAATCGCCAATACCGCCCCCGCTCTGTGGGTGCTGACGCTCTCTCCCTGGTTGGGAGGCAGTCGCCGTAGTATAGTGGTCAGTATCCCTGCCTGTCACGCAGGAGGCCCGGGTTCAATTCCCGGCGGTGGCGAAAATGACGCTTTTTGTCATGAAAACGGCCGATTTTGGCCTTCATTCTTTGCTCCCGCTTCGCCCCCCACCCCAGTGAACGCGCCCGAGCGGCCCGGCGGGCAATTCGGGGGTCGCCGCCGCCGCGCGCGGCGCGGCGCGCCCGCCGCCGCGGCCGCCGGCGCGCGTGCGCCGCCCCAGCGCGGCGCCCGACCCCCTGGCCCCGCTCTCCACGCGCCCCGCCCGGCAGCAGCGCCACGGCCTGCGCGGTGGCTGCGGCGCCGGCCGGCGGCAGCGGCGCTGGCTGCCGGGCTCGCGCTGCTCCGCCGTGCCCGCGAGAGCTCGACGCGTCTGACGCGCGAGCTCCCGGGCCAGGCGCGGCGGCCCTTCGCCGCGCAGGCGCGCGGGGAGGGCGGTCGGGCACCTCGCTGACGCCCGCCAGCCCCACACGCCCGCTCGGGGCCGCTCTCAGCCGCGTCAGCGGCTACGACGGCCTCCAGCGAGCTCGTGGCGCGCTCGCCCGGGCCCCTCCCGGCCGGCGCCGCGGGGTCGGGCGAGAGGCGCGGCCGCCGCTGTGCCGCGCCCGCGCTGGCGCCCGCGGGCGGCCCGGCCCGGCCTGTAGCCTTAAGGCGGCGCCGTGGTGCTCTGCAGGCCCTGCCGCAGCGCCCCCGCTGCCTGAGCGCCGCCGCGCCGCCGCGCCGCAGCGGCCCGCGGCCGGCGCGGCGCGCGACTTGACCGGCGCCCCAGGGCCGCGCCCGCGCGGCGGCCGGCCGCGCGACACCCTCCCCGCACGACCGACAGCGCGCACGAGCGCACGCCGCCGGCAGGCGCGCCGCTGCTGGCCCGGGGGCATGCAGTCGCCCGCGCCCGCGGGCGGCCGGCGCGAAGGTGCGCGGCCCGCGCAGCCGCCGCTACGCTGCCGACGCGGGCGGCGGGGCGCCACCACACACCAGCCTCTGCGAGCCGTCGCTGTTGCGGCATCGCGACCTGCCACCGATCGGTGCTCCGCCGCGCGGCGGTCGCTGTGCGCGCGCAGCGCTGTGCGTACGCGCGGCCGGTCGGCGGAGTTGCTCTTGCGCCTGCGCGCCGAGTGCCTCCCCCGTTGCGCGCTGCCCACCCAGGTGTGACCCCCGCAGGCAGGCGGAGCTCCGCCTGCGCCAGCAGCCGCGCCCGCGCCGCGCCCGCGCCGCGCTGCGCTCGCTCGCGCGCGCGCGCCCGCGCGCCGCGCCGCGGCCTAACCCCGCCGCGCTCACGCGCTCACGCGCCCACCATCGCCGCCGTCGATTAGAAGCGGCGGCGAGGCAGGCAAGCAGCACGTTGTTGTTGTGCGCCGCCGCCATCGTCGCGCGCGGCGCAGCGTTGGGGGCGTCCCCCACCTCCTGCGCCTCCTGGCCCCGCACCGCGCCCAGCATCTCGACGCAGAGCAGGCCGCCGCCGCCGCCTCGCGCGCCGCGTCTGCGCGCCCGCTGTCGAGCGGGGCGCGCGCGCGCGCTCGACCGCGAGCACCGTCGCGCCCGCGAGGCCGCCGGGGACGAGTGCTCAGCGTCGTCCGCGCCTGCCGCTGCCGCGGGGCCAGCGCGCGCTCGGGATGCCCGACCGCCCTCCCCGCGCGCCTGCGCGGCGAAGGGCCGCCGCGCCTGGCCCAGGAGCTCGCGCGTCAGACGCGTCGAGCTCTCGCGGGCACGGCGGAGCAGCGCGAGCCCGGCAGCCAGCGCCGCTGCCGCCGGCCGGCGCCGCAGCCACCGCGCAGCCACCGCGCAGGCCGTGGCGCTGCTGCCGGGCGGGGCTCGTGGAGAGCGGGGCCAGGGGGTCGGGCGCCGCGCTGGGGCGGCGCACGCGCGCCGGCGGCCGCGGCGGCGGGCGCGCCGCGCCGCGCGCGGCGGCGGCGACCCCCGAATTGCCCGCCCGGCCGCTCGGGCGCGTTCACTGGGGTGGGGGGCGAAGCGGGAGCAAAGAATGAAGGCCAAAATCGGCCGTTTTCATGACAAAAAGCGTCATTTTCGCCACCGCCGGGAATTGAACCCGGGCCTCCTGCGTGACAGGCAGGGATACTGACCACTATACTACGGCGACTGCCTCCCAACCAGGGAGAGAGCGTCAGCACCCACAGAGCGGGGGCGGTATTGGCGATTTACTGATCACAGACGTCAACCTAGCATATAGTTACAGCACACCTCAAATACTCGATTTTCGCCAGATGGCCAAAATTCTTAGTGGAATCGACGGGAAATTGTACCCCGACCCCGGGGGACCCCTTGACGTCGCAATCCGCCCGGTGGGGCCCCTGAAAACACCCAAAAACCACACCAAAACAAAAACCCATCCCCGCCTCCGGAGGGCGTGCCCGGATCCGGGCACGCCCTCGCGCACCGGGACGGCACCGGCGGGTGTTGAGGGAGCATACCAGGCTCAACCACAGTCAGCCCGCACCTGGGTCTCGAGCGCGCAGGCGGTGCCGGCGCGGGCGCCCTGGGGCGCCGGCGGCGCGCGTGCGGTCGCGTGCGCCGCGCGGGGCCACCAGCGCAGCATGGTGCTTGGGCCGCCGTGCCGCCACCGCGCGGCGCGCGCCGCGCGCAGGGTGCCTGCCCATGGGGCCAGCGCGGGTTCCGAGGCGCGGCAGCGTGGATCGGCTCGCACGGTGCACGGCGTGCTGCGGCGCGGCTCCCTGAGCCGCCGCAGCTCATGCGCTCGGGCTCGCAGCCGTGGCGCGCCGCTCAGCGGGGCCTGCAGCCGGCAGCCTGCAGGCTGCCGGCACTCGGGTGCCGCGGCGGGCCGCCGCCCCGCCCCGCCAGCAGCCAGTCACAGCGCGGCGCCGCTGCCGACGGCGCGCGCGCGCGCGCCCGGCCACCGCCCGCGAGCCGCGGGCACGCCGCCGCGCCCGCGCTGACGACTGCAGCCCCGAGCGCTGCAGGCAGCGGTCGCCTCGAGCCGCGTTACCCAGCGCCGCCGCGCTCGCTCACGCGGCGCGCCCCGGCACGCGCACGCACTGCAGCACGTCGCCCGGCTGCACGCCCTCAAACGCGTCGCCGTCGAGCACGACGCCGCACTCGCCGGCCTTGCCGACCAAGCCCACGTCGGCCTTGTGTTGGCGCAGGCTCGTGCACGTGCCCTCGTGCACCACCGCGCCGTCGCGCAGCACGCGGTACACCAGCCCCGGCCCCGCCTGCAGCGCGCCCTCCGACACGCGGCACCCCGCGACGCGCCCCGCCTCGCGCCGGTTGACCAGCAGCGGGAAGACCGCCAGCACCGCCGCGCTGCCGAGCAGCACCTCGCCGCCGCCGGGCGCGCCGGGCGCGCCGCCGGCGCCGGCGGCCGCCGCCGCCGCGGCGGCGTCGATGCGGCGGTCCAGCTCGTCCAACAGGTGGTAGATGACGCGGTGCTGCAGCAGCTCCACGCGCGCGCCGCGCAGCGCGGCGTCGACGTCGGGCGCCGGCGGGCGCAGGTTGAACGCGACGAGCGCCGCGCCCGTCGCGGCGGCGAGGTGCGCGTCGCTCGCGGTCACGGGCCCGACGCCGCAGAACACGACCTTGGGGTCGACCCGCCCCGCCGCCGCGGACAGCAGCGCGTCGCGCACCGCCTCGGCCGAGCCCTGCACGTCCGCCTTGATCACCAGCGGCAGCGACGGCAGCGCCGCGCCGACGGGCGCGCCGTCGGCGCCGGCGGCGGCGCCAGCGTCGCCGTCGCCGCTCGGCGGCGGCGCGACGCCGAGCTGCCGCGCCGCGGCGGCCACGTCGAGCGTCCGCCCCGCCGCGGCGGCCTCGGCCGCGGCGGCGGCGAGCTTGAGCTGCGCGTCGCCAAGGGAGATGCTCTCGCTCACCGCGGCGCGCAGGCTGCCGTCGGTGTGGCGCTTGAAGCCGCCCAGCTGCAGCTCGCGGATGCGCGCGCGCAGCTTGCGCTTCCTGCGAGCGCGGCGCGGGGGCGCGCGCGGGGGCGCGCGCGGCGCGCGTCGGGCCCCCGCCCGCCCCGGCGGCCGGCGCGCTCGCGCGCGGCGCAGCCCCCGCGGCCCCGCCGGCGTCGGGCGCGCCGCCGGCCGCACCGCTCATACTCCGCTTGGCGCAGCTCCGCCTGGCGGCGCCCGCTCTCCGCCGCCACGCGCGCGAGCTGGCTCTGCCGGAACGCCGCGGCGCGCGACGCCCTGCGGGCAGCGCGGGGCGCGCGGCGGCCGCAGCCTGGGCGGCAGCGGCGCAGGCACGGCGCGCCGCGGGCGCGCCGCGCGCGCGCCGGGACCCGCGCCGCGGCCCGCGCGCTGCGTCGCGCGCACCTCGCCGCCGCCATGCGCGCCGCGCGCGCCTCGCTGCCGACCACGACCAGCTCGTCCCCGGCGGCCGGGATGCCCCGCAGGCCCGACACGACCGCGGCCTGCCCCGGCGCCGCGGCGTCGAGCCCGGCGCCGCGGCCGTCGCGCAGCGCGCGCACGCGGCCGTGCTCCGTGCCGACGACGATTGCGTCGCCCGGGCGCAGCGTGCCGCGCCGCACGATGACGGTGGCCACGGGGCCGAGGCCCTTGGACAGCTGCGCGTGGGCGTGTGTGCGCGCGTGCGTGTGCGTGTGTGGGTGTGTGGGGGAGGGGCGTGGAGCGGCGCGGCGCGATCAGGGCAGGACCGGTGCGCATGGCGCGCAGGGCGGCGCGCCAGCGGAGGCCAGACACGGGGGGGGGGGGCGGGGGCGGCTGGGCGCACCTGCGCCTCGACCACAACCGCGGCGGCGGGCACGTCGCGCGGGGCTTTGAGCTCCATGACCTCCGCCTGGGGGGGGGGGGGGCAGGGGCAGGGCGGTGCAGGGCGGGGCAGGCGGCAAGGGCGTGAGGCGGGGCGGGCGAGCGGCGGCGAGCCCGGCCCGGAGCCAGCGCCAGGCGGCGGCGCGGGGCGGCGGCGGCGGCGCAGCGAGGGCCGGCGGCGCGCGCGCCGCGCCTGCAGCAGCAGCGCCTCCTCGAGCGCGTCGAGGCCTCGTCCGGCGCGCGCGGCCGTCTCCACGCACTGCACGTCGCCGCCAAACTCCTCCAGCTCAAGGCCCTCCGCCAGCAGCTGCAGCTTCACCTGGTCGGGCCGCGCCTGCGAGGGCGGTGGACGGCGGCGGCCGCGCGGTCGGTCGCGGGCCGCTGGCCGCCGCCCCGCGCGCGGACGGCCATCCGCCCAGCCCCGCCCCGCCCCCCGCGGCGCGCCGCGCCACCGCCCACGCCCCCCCTCCCCCGCCGCCGCCGCGCGCCGCGCGCACCTGGGGCAGGTCGCACTTGGTGAGCGCGACGACGACCGGCACGCGCGCCGCGCGCGCGTGCGCGAGCGCCTCGCGCGTCTGCGGCATCACGCCGTCGTCGGCCGCGACGGCCATGACCACGATGTCGGTCGCCGCCGCGCCGCGCGCGCGCATCGCGCCAAACGCAGCGTGCCCGGGCGTGTCCAGGAAGGTCAGCGTCGCGCCGCTGCCGGGGAGGCAGACCTCGAACGCGCCGATGTGTTGCGTGATGCCGCCCGCCTCTGTTGGTTGTGTGGGGTGCGTGGTCGTCGTGTGGGTGTGTGAGAGGGAGAGCGAGAGAGGGAGAGAGGGGGGGAGAGAGAGAGAGGGAGAGAGGGAGAGAGAAGAGAGGGAGGGGGGGGGGTGGACGGCGACGCGGGGCGTGGGCGCCGGCGCGCGTGGCCCCTCCGCTCACCCCCGCCGGCGACGTTGCTGCGCCGCAGCGCGTCGAGCAGGCTCGTCTTGCCGTGGTCCACGTGGCCCATCACCGTCACGATCGGCGGGCGCGGCGCCGCCGCGGCCGCGGCCGCCGCGTCCTCGGGCGGCCGCAGCAGCACGCGGCCGTGCTCCAGCGCAGCGAGCTCGGCCGACTCGAACGACACCAGGTCCTCCGCTGCGGGGCGGCGCGCCGGGGCGGGGCCGCGCTCAGCGCGGCGCGAGGAGCGAGCCCGGGCGCGGCGGGGGGCAGGGCGCGGCGCGTGAGGTGCGCGCACAGCGCCGCCGCACGCACCCGACTGCACCTCCTCGCCCAGCTGCTCCCGCAGCAGGTCCTCGAGCGCGCCCAGCTCCGCGCCGAGCAGCGCCGCGAGCTGGCGCACCGAGCAGAGCGGCGGCAGCTGCAGCTCCACGAGCGCGGACGGCGCGCCGGCGGGCCCCGCGGCGGCCAGGTTGGGGCCGGCGGCGTCGGCAAAGGCGCCGCCGTCCTCGGCGTCCGAGGCCGCCTCCTCGTCGGCGTCAGAGCCGTCCGACAGCTCTGCGGCGGCCGCCGCGGCGCCCGGCACGGCCGCCTGCTGCTGCAGCGCCTGCAGCTTGCTTGCCCAGCGGCTGCTGGTGGCGGCGCCCGCGGCCGCGGCGGCTGCGGACGCGCAGCATCGGGCGGCGGCGGCGGCGTCGGCGGCGGCGGCGGCGCCGCCGCGGCGCGGCGCAGCCGCCACGCAGGGGCGGCGGCCCCGCGCGCCCCGCACCCGTCTTGCGCGCTGCCCGCTTCTCGGCCTTGGCCGCCGCCGTGGCCGCGAGCGCGGCGAGCTTGTCCCGCTCCTTGGCCTTGCGGCGCTTGGCGGCGGCCGCCGCGGCGTCGAGCCGCGGTGCTGCCTCGTCGTCACTCTCCTGCGGCGGCGGGCGGGGGTCGGCGGCCGCTCGGCGGCGCGGCTGGTCCTGCGACGCGCAGCGCGGCGAGGCACGCAGCACGCCAACCGCTGGCGCGAGCCAGCGCCGCGCACCTCGTCCCGCGCGCCGGCCTGCTTCCTGTGCGGCGCGGTGCTGCCGCCGAGTTCCGGGTCGGCGAGCAGCGCGTTGATGCGCCGCTCAGTCTGTGCTGCCAGGCGCTGCGCGGCCGCCGCCTGCGCCACCAGCGCGGGGGACGGCGCATGCCATGAGTCCTGAGGTGGCTGCTGCTGCCGCTGCTGCCGCTGCTGCTGCTGCTGCTGGTGCTGAACCGGCAGACGCGCTGCTGCGCGCGAGGGCTCAGCTGGCAGCGGCACAGCCGCCGGCGCGGCTTCGGCCGCCGTCGGCGCGCTGCTGTCGGCCGCCGCGCGGTGCTCTGCCTGCCACGAGCTGCTCAGCACGTCCGCGAGGCTGCCCGCGCTGCCGCCCTCTGGCGCGACGCTGCTCAGCAGATCCTGCAGGCCGGCGCTGCCGCCGCCGCCACCTGCAGCGGCTGCTGCCGAGGTGTCGCGCTCGCTCGCGGCGACCCAATCCCGCTCGTGCTGCTGCATGAGTGAGCGCAGGTCCAGCGTGCTGTGGGTCTGCTGCGACGTCGCCGCTCTCGGCGCGCCGCTCTCGGCGCCCGCCTCCGCGACGTCGCTGCCCTCCGCGGCGCCGCCCTGTGCGGCGTCGCTGCCCAGCGCTGCGCGTCGCAGGGCGCTGCTGCTGACCGCCAGGGCCGCAGGGTTGGCCAGCAGCTCCGCCAGGCTGAGCCCAGCGCCCGGCGGCGGCGCCGGCGCTGCTGCCTGCTGCGCCGCCGCCTGCTCCACCGCCTGCTCTGCTGCCTGCTGCTGCTCCGCCAGGGCCGCCAGGTCGACCGGCCGGCTGGCATCCGCGGCCGTGACCCGGGTCAAAATGCCGTCCTCCAGGGTGCCGCCGCCGCTGCTGGCAGCGGGGACCTGCAGCATGTCGACAATGCCCTGCACCCCCGCCGGCGACGCCGCGGCCAGCTCCCGCGACTCTGGCTGCTGCTGCCGCTGCTGGCCGCCCAGCTTCCGCATCAGGCCCTGCAGCGACACGTGGCGCTGATTGGCGCGCGGGGCCTGCTGCAGTGCCGCCGCGAGCGCGGCCTGCGCCTCCGCCTGCGCCCCTGCCTGCGCCTCCGCCTGGGCGGCAGCGCCGGGCTCTGCAGTGCCAGCAGCACTCGCGGGCGGCGCCAGCAGGTCGAGCACGGCCGACAGGTCACGGACGATCTGGGTGGCTTCGGGGCGCGACGCCTCGCCGCCCGCCGCCTCCGCGGCCGCCTGCTGCTCGCACGCCTGCAGCAGCGCGGCCAGCGACACGCGGTGCTGCTCCAGCCGACGCTGGCGCCGCTGGCGCTCGTTGGCCTTGGCCGCGTGCCGCCGCTCGCCCGCGTGCTGCGCCGCCGCCAGCGGCAGCGGCGCCTCGTCCGCCACCGCCTCGTGCGGCTGCGTTGCCACAGCAGCGCCCTGCGGCGGTTGCAGCTCCTCCAGCACGGCTGCCAGGCTGCTCAGCAGCGACTGCTCGGCCGCTGCGCCGTGCGCGGCTGCGACGGCACCGCTCGCCGCCTGCTGCTGCAGCTTCTCCAGCTGCTGCAGCAGGTCGCCGCCCGGCTGCTGCCTCGGCTGCTGCCGCGGCTGCTGCCGCGGCTGCTGTTGCTGCCGCGGCTGCTGCTCCCGCGGCTGCTGCTGCTTCCGCGGCGTGGCAGGGGGCGCCGCCGCACGCGCCGCAGCGGCCTCCCGCTGCGCCGCCGCCGCGGCGCTGGCGCGCAGCGTGGCAGCCCGCTCGACGTGCCACAGGTACGTGCCCCAGCCGCTCGCCTGCGCCTGCTGCGCCTGCGCCTGCTGCGCCTGCTGCGCCTGCGCCTGCGCCGCAGCGGCGGCCGCAGCGGCGCCCTCGGCCGCGGGCGGGCGCTGCTGCTGCACTCGCATCGTGAACCCGCCCGGCAGCTCGACCGCCCTGGGCGACGAGCGCGCGCCGTGCCGCAGCTGCCCCGACGGCGGCGGCGCGCCGCCGGCCCCAAACTCCTCCAGCAGGCGGTGCAGGCCTGCCTCCTGCTGAGCGCCGCCGCCGCCGCCGCTGTCGCCGCCGCCGCCGCCGCCGCTGCTGCCGCTCTGCGCGGCACGGCCTTGCTCGCCGCCGTCAGCCGCGGGCGCGGCGCCGGCCTGGCGCGCGCGCTGCGCCCGCAGCTGCTGCGCCACGGCCTCCCACGCCGCGCCGTCGGGCGCCGCGCGAGCGCGCGGCGCGGCCGCCGGCTCGGCCGCGCGCGCCTCGCTCGAGTGCAGGCCCAGGCGCTGCTGGTGCTGCGCGCCGAGCTCGAGCCGGCCGCGGCCCAGCGCGCCGCCGCTGCCGCTCGCCGGCCAGGCAGCGCCAGTGCCGCCGCGCTGCGCCGCCGCGCCGCCGCCGCCGGCGCCCGCGCCAGCCCGCGCGACGCCTGCGGCGGGTTGGGGGAATTGACGTGAGCGAGGTGCGCCGTGCGTCGTCGCGCCATGCGGCGTCGTGGAGGCGCTGGCTGCCCTCGATCGCCGAGCGCGGCCGCGATCGCGCCAGCCGCCCCGCGCGGCGCCGCGCTCCTCACCCGTGCGTGGCGCGTCGCACGCGGCATCTCCTGACGGCCCCGCGCCGGTGGGGTGCGCGGCGCTGGCGGGCGCTGCGCCCGCGGGAGGGCCGTCGCCCAGGGGCGGCCCAGCGGCGCCCGCCAGCGCTCGAGTGCCTGAAGGCGGCACCGCGCCCGCGGCCTCCGCCAGCAGGCCGCCGGCGGGCCGCCGCAGGCGCGCCGCCGCGGCGGCGCCCCGCATCGCGCGGGTGTGCTGCTGTGCGGGGCCTGCGCACGCTGCTGACGCGTGGGGCGGCGGCGTGCGCCCTCCCTGTGTGCCGGCGTGGCGGGCGGCGCGTGCGGGGGTCGCCGCCACGGGGGTGCGGCTGCCGCGGGGCTTGAGGGCGCAGGGCGCGGTTACGTCCGCCCACGTCAAAAAACCGGCCGATCATGGGAGAGCAGTGCGAGAGGAGGAGGGGGAAAGCTGTGCAGGGAGCAGGAGCGCGCCGCCGTGCCCGGCGGCAGCGCAAGGCAGCCCAAATAAGGGGCCCGGGGCATCGCGCGCCCGGCATTGTGGAAAACCCTCCGGCGCCCACGCGTTAGGTCAAGGTCAGTGCAGCCCAGGCGCCGCGCGCCTCACGCGCGGCTCACGCGGGGCCCAGCACGAGGCGCACCTCCGCGCCCGAGCCGTCGGCGGGGACCGTCACGTTGGCGTACGCCGGCGCGTAGCCGTTGGCGGTCGCGACGAGCGTGTAGTCCCCGGGCGCGAGCGGGCGGGCGAAGAAGCCAAACGCCGCGTCCGAGAACGTCTGCCAGTGCGCGCCGGCGAGCGCGACGCCCGCGCTCACGGGCGCGCCGGCCGCGTCCGTCACAAACCCGCGCGCGCCGCCGAGCGCGGCGGCAAGCGGCAGCGAGAGCAGCGCCTCGCCGTTCTCGGCCCACAGCTTGCGCAGCTGCGACGCCGGCGGCGACTTCTGCTGGTTCAGCTCCAGCGTGATCTCCATGCACGACGCCGCGACGTAGCTCCTGCGACCGCGGCGGCGGCGGCGGCGGCGGGGCGCGTCGGCCGCTGCGCACCGCCCGAGCGCCGCCCGCGCACCGCCGCGCGCCGCCGGCGCCCCCTCCCTCCGCGCGCGCCCCGCGCCGCCCCGCGCGCCGCCGCCGCCGCACCAGTCCTGCATGCCGCCGTAGACGTCGTACCAGTCGGCGCCGTTGGTGATGCCGCCGGGGAACTCGGCAGACTTTGACATGAAGCCGTGCGCGTTGGCGTAGGTGCCGGCGAGGAAGCGCAGCGTCGCGTCGTCGGGGCTCGCGTGGTAGTTGGAGCCCGCCGGCGCCGCCGACGCGCCGGCGGCCGACGCGGCCGACGCGGCCGCGCGGTCGCCCGCGTCGGGCCGCGGCGCCGACGCGCCCGCGGCGCTCGGCTGCGGCGCGCCCGCCGCGGCCGCGGCCGCGGCCGCGGCGGAGCCCCGCCACGGCGCCGCGTCCCAGCCGTAGTTGGCCACGACCGCGCCCTCGTGCAGGTTGGCCGCCGCGGTGAAGTGCACGCGGTGCGGGCCGCCGCGCGCCGCCGCGGCGGCGGCGCCGCCGGCGGCGCCGGCGCGCTTGCGCCGCCGCACGACGTCGCCGCCGAGCGACCAGCGCATGACCGCGGCGGCCTCGGGCGCGGTGTCGGCGGGGATCGCCTGCAGCACCGCGGGGTCGCACTCGTCCGCGCTCGGCACGCAGCGCATCTCGGGGTCGGGGAAGTCGCGGTTGAGGTCCACGTACCGCGCGTTCTCGCGCTGCCGCAGGGCGTAGCCGTCGGGGTTCATGGTCGGCACGATGTAGAGGTGCGCGCCGCCCACGAGCCGCGCCGCGCGCGCGTCGGTCTGCCAGTTGGCGCACAGCCACTCGGCGAGCGCGGGCAGCAGCACGCGGCCGCTCGTCTCGTCGCCGTGCATGTTGGCGATGTAGCGGAACGCCGGCTTGGGCTCGGACGCGCCGGGGCGGTCGCTGATCTCGAGCGCCCACAGCCGCGCGCCGTCTACGCTCGTGCCGATTGAAAACGCGCGCGAGATCGCGCCGCAGCGGCCCGTGAACTCGTTCATCCAGGCCCCCAGCTGCGGGCGCGCGCGCGGGTGGCGCGGCGTGGGTGGCGGCGGCGGGCGGCGGCGGGCTGCCGCGGCGGCGGGCGGCGGCGGGCGGCGGCCGGCCGGCCGGCGCGCGATCGCGCGCCCGGCAAACCGCAGCGCACCTCCTTGTGCGAGAGGTACTGGTCCAGCAGCTTGCTGCCCCAGCGGCCTGGCACGGCCGGGAAGGCCAGCTCGCCTGCCGCGGGGGCGGGCGCGACCAGCAGGAGCGCCAGTGCAACGAGCACTGGCGCTCCCATCGCGAAGAGATGAGCCCGGCGCATCGTCCAAGCGCCCGCGGTGGGCCCGGCAGGCTGCCCTGGCGGCGCACGAACAGCGCCGGAATCCGGCCTTCTGCCTCGCTTCGGGGAGGCGCTGCGCGCGGCTGCACACGCGGCAGGAGCACTGATATATGATGGTCAATGTGACACCGCCGTCGGCAGGGCTGGGCGGTGGCGGGGCTGGCCGCGGGCGCGTCGACGAGATTGAGGCGCTCGCCGGCGCCTGTCGCGGCGCTGCGCTGCTTCCGCGCGAGCTCAGGGCCTGGGAGACTACTGGGGCTGATCGGCGCGCGGGCCGAAGGGGCGCGGGGCGGTCGGTCACGCGTCGGCGCTGCTCTGTTAGGGCGGCGGCCGTCGCACTTCCCGCCCGCGATGCCCGCCGCCGCGCATCACTCGTACGCGTGGTCCGGCAGCGACTCCACGTCCTCGCCGCCGCCGGCGGCGCCCAGGCGCGCGGCCATCATGGGGCCCTCGGGCGCGAAGAGCCGCGCCACCGCGACCGCGCGCCGCCGCCGCGCCGGCTTGACGGCGCCGAGGTGCACCAGCGCCGACGCGGCGGCGCAGAAGCGCGCCGCCGCCGCGAGCAGCTCGCCCTCGTCCACGGCGGCCCCGCCGTCAGCGGCCGCGCGCGCCGCCGGCGCCGGCGGCGTCGCCGCGCCCTGGTCGCGGCCGCCCTTGCGCGCGCTGCGCGGCGTCGCCGCCGCCGTGGCGCCGCCGCCGCCGGCCCGCGCCTCGGCGTAGCCCTTGGCCTTGCGGCCGCCGCGGCCGGCCTTGCCGCGGCCGCCGCCCGGCGCGTCGGCGGCCTCGTCCTCGTCCTCAGCCCCGGCCCCGCCGCCAAAGCCGGGCACGCCCTGCGTGGAGCAGAAGCGGGTGAACCACTCCGCCACGCCGATGCTGTCCTCGCGCTGCTGCTGCAGCAGCAGGTACGCCGCGCACGTCTCGTCCCAGCCCGGGCCGAGCTCGGCAGGGTGGCCGGGCAGGCGCGCCGCGGGGTCGACGAGCGCCGCGTGCACCGCGCAGCGCGGCGCGGCCGACAGGGGGCCCGTCACGCGCGCCACGTCGTCGCACACAAACGCGGCGGCGCCCGCGGCCGCGAGCGCCGCGTCGGCGGTGGTGGCGCCGCCGCCGGCCGCGCCGTCGCCGGGGCAGCACCAGGCGAGCAGCAGCCTGGGCACGGCGCCGCGCAGCAGCGCGGCCAGCGCGCCGCCGCAGCTCAGCAGCGGCTGCGGCTGTGGCTGTGGCGCCGCCGCCGCCGCCGGCTCCTCCTCGGCCGCCGGCTGCGGCGCGTGCGCCGCCTGCGGCTCGGACTGCCGCGACAGGCGGCTGCCGCCGCGCGCGCCGCCACGCGGCGGGCTCGTCAGCGGGCCTGCGCTCGCGCCCGGCGCCGCGCCGGGCACGCCGCGCTTGCTGCCCTTGCCGCGCGGCGACAGCAGCTGGCCCTCCGGCGAGCTCGCGGCGCCCGCCGCCGGCGAGGGCGTGTCAAGCGCCGGCGGCGTGGCCAGCAGGCCGCGGCCGCCGCGCCGCCCCGCCGCGGGCGGCGTGCTCGCGCCGCCGCCGGCGGCCGCCGCGGGCGAGCCCGCGCCGGGCGCCGCCTTGGCGGCCGGGCCGCCGTCGCTGCCGGATGAGGCGCGCAGCAGGTGCATGAGGCGCTGCGAGCGCTTGTTGGTGGCGACCGCGCCGGCCACGGGCGAGGCGCCGAGGCCGCCCGCCGCGGCGGCGGCCACGGCAGCGAGGCCCGCCGCGGTGCTGCCCGCGGCCTCGCCCACCTCGGTCGCCTGCTTCTTGCCCTTGCGCGGCTTGGCGGCGCCGCCCGCCGCGGCGGCCGCGGCCGCGGCGGCCGCGCCAAACAGCTGCTTGCGCGGCTGCGCGCCGCCGCCGCGCTTGCTCGGCGTCTTGATGTACCCCGCCACCGCCGGCGCGCCGTCGTCGGGCGTGCTGCGCGCGCTCACGCCGCCGGCGCCGGCCTTCGCGTTGGGCGTGTCGGGCGCGAAGCGCACCTGCCGGCGCAGCACGCTCGCGAGGCTGCCGGGCGTCATCACGTCCGACCCCGCGCCGCTGCCGGGCCCCCGCCCGCGCGCGCCCGCCCTGCCCAGCGGCGTGGCCGCGAGCGCGGCGGCGCCGGGCGGCGGCGGCGCCGCTGCGGGCTCCAGCAGCTCCGGCAGCGGCGCGAGCAGGCCGGCAAACTGCTCCGCAAACTCTGCCAGCAGCCGCTGCTGCTCCTGCTGCGCCGCCGCCGCGGCCGGCGCGGGCTGCCCGTCGCCGCGCTTGAGCCGCTTGGAGGGGCTGACCAGCACGCCGCCGTCGCCCGCGGGCGCCGCGGCGGCGGCGCCGCCCGCCCCGGGCACGGCCGCGGCCGCACGCAGCGCCGCGAGCGCCTGGCGCAGCTGCTGCACGTCGGCGCAGGCCGCAATGGCGCTGCTGCGGCCGGCCGTGGTGCGCGCGCCCTGCTCCTCGTCGTCGGCGCTGCCGCCGTCGCTGGCGCTGCCGCCGTCGCTGTCGCTGCCGCTGGTGCCGTCGCCGCCGCCACGCGCCGTGCGCCGCTTGGCGCCGCCGCGCTCCCCGGCGTGCCCCGGCGCCGCCGCCGCGCCCGCCACCAGCGCTACCAGGCTCTCCAGCAGCTCCAGCGCCTCGCCGTCGGGCAGCGCGTCGACGCTGAGCACGCCGCGGCGCGGCGCGGCAGCCGCGGCCGCGGCACTGCTGCCCGCGCCGCCGCCGCCGCCGCCGCTTCCGCCCGCCGCGGCGGCGGCGCCGCCGCCCAGCAGCTTGAGCAGCAGCAGGTCGCAGGCGCTGAGCATGCCCCGCCGCCTCACGCGCAGGAAGCTGGCCTGCGACGCGGCAGACACGAGCGCGGGCAGCTGCAGCGCCGCGCTCGCGTCGGCGGCGCCTGCACGCGACGGGCAGCGGCGGCGGCGGCGGCGGCGGAGCGAGTGAGCGCGGCGGGCCAACGCGCACGCGCACGCGCCAGCGGCGGCGACGCCAGCGCGCCCGCCCCCGAGCTCACCTGTGTACTGCGCGGCCATGCTCATCAGCAGCACGCCCAGCCGCCAGCGGCCAAACGCCTGCACGCCGCCCCACACGGCGGCCTCGAGCGCGGCTGCCGCGCCGTCGCTGCCCGCGCCGCCGCTGCCGCGCACAAACGCGCGCAGCGCGTCGGCCGCGGCGCCGCCGCCGCCCGCGCCGGGCGAGCCGGTGGGGCTGGCGGCGCCGCCGCCGGCGCCCGCAACGGCCGGGTGCTCCAGCAGCGCCTGGCAGCAGCGCCGCAGCTGCGGCGCCGGCAGGGCGCGCACCGCGGCCGCGAGGCGGCGCCGGCTGCCCGAGGCCGCGGCGGGCGCGAGGGCGCTGAGCGGCTCGTGCTGGAAATGCTGCACCGCCGCGAGGCGCACCACGCGCTCCGCCATGCTGGCGCTGCAGTCGACGTCCCTGAAGTGCGCCAGCAGCCAGGACGCGAGGCCGGGGCCCAGCAGCAGCGGAGGCCGCGCCGCCAGCAGCAGCGTCCTGCGTGCGGCGGCGGCAGCAGCCGGGCGCCGGCGCGTGGGCGCGGGCGCGCGGGCGGCTCAACGGGGGCCACGCCGCGCGGCCGCGCGCGCCCCGAGCGCCCCTGAGCGCACCTGTACAGCTGTGCCAGCTGCTGCCGCGCCGGCGGCAGCGACAGCAGGCCGAGGCTCACGCGGCGCAGCAGCGCGTTTGGGAGGACCTGCAGCAGCAGCGCGGGGCTGCTCGCGACGCCCAGCACCAGCACCAGCGGCAGGCCCGCGCCGCGCGCCTGCGGGCGGCGGCGGGCGGCGTGGGCGGGCGCGTGGCGCGGCCCGCCGGCAGCGGCGGGGACTGGACTGGGCGCCGGCCGGCCGCCGCGCGCCGCTTGCCGCGCGCGCCGCGGCCGCCGCACCTCGCTCAGCGCCGCGACCAGCTCCTGCAGGGCCTCCATGTCGCCACTGTCGGCCTCCTGCAGCACAAGCACCGGCGCGGCCAGAGGCGGCGCGCCGGCGCCGGGCGCCCTCGGCCGCGCGCGCAGCTCGCGCGGCGTCGCGGCGGCCTTGCCCGGCGGCGTGGCGGCGTCCAGGTCCATGCCGGCCGGCTGCTGCTTCTCGGGCGTGCTCGCCGCCGCCGCCGCCGCCGCCGCGCCGCCACGGCCGCGGCCCTTGCCGGCCGTCTTGGGCGTGCCGCCCGCGCCGCCGCCGTGCGCGCGCGCCCACTCGTCCTGCCACCAGGCGACGAGCGCCGGCACGTCGTCCGCCGCCGAGGGCCCGCCCAGGAACTGGCGCAGCGCGCCGCTGACCACCGAGGGCACGCCCGCGGCCGCCTCGCGGGGGCTGATGAGCGCGACGGGGTGGCCCTGGAGCCGCCGGGGCGCGCAAGGGAGAGGGGGGGAGCGTCGCGGCCGACAGAGGCCGCGCGCCGCCGCGCCGCGCCGCGCCCGCCCGCGCACCACCCCGCCGCGCCGCGCGGCCGCACCTTTTGCTTGAGCGCAACGATCAGGGCGGCGTACATGGCGGACGTGTTGCTGCTGCTCGCCACCGACAGGGCCATGGCCGGCAGCGCGCCGCCGGGCGTGCGCGCGGCGGCGCGGCCCGCGCCGTCGACCGCGCCGCCGTCCGCCGCCCACTGCTGCAGCGCCGCAAACACCGGCGCCAGGCTGTGCTGCTGCAGCTCCTGCATTGCGGGGGCGCGCACGCGGCGCGGCGGCGTGAGCCGCGGCCGCGCGCGCCGCGGCGCGGCTGCTGCGCGGGCGCTGCGCGGCCCGCGCCTTGAGCGTGCCGGTGATCGCGCCCCACGTCTCCTCAAACGCCGCCAGCTGCGCGGCCTGCTCCTCAGGGCCGCCCGGGAACACGGCGGCGTCCAGCTCTGCGGCGCGCGGCGGCGGCGGTGAGCGGCGCGCGCGCCGCGGCAGCGGGCGCTGCTGCCGCGCCGCGGGGCCGCACCCGCCGACGCGGCCGTCAGGTCGGCCGAGATCTTGCACACGCGCTGCGTGGGGCGCGGGGGAAGCTCCCGCAGCAGCGTGATGCTGCCGCGCTCGCCATCGGCGCCGGGGGCGGGGCCGTCGTCCGCCATCAGCTCCCGCGGCCCCCGACGCGCGCCGGGCACGAGGCCCCCCTCGCGTGCTTCGGGAGGTGTGAGGGCCGCGGCGGGGCCTGGGGCGGCAGCGATCAGGCACGCCCGCGCGCCAGGCGAGCCGGGGCGCGCTGCTCCTCTGCGGGGGGCTGGGCGCCTGCTCGCTCGCTCGAGTCCGCGCGGGGCTGCTGCCTCTGAGCGGGAATGGACGAGGCCTCGCTGCGGGACGGCGGCCGGCTAGCTCGCGATGCGCACGGCGCCGCCGCGTTCAAACGAAGGGTTCTCGCCCTTCAACCCTCACGCGCGCGCTCGGCGCCTGGGCTGGCAGAGACAGCAGGCCCGCCGCCCAGGGCCGGCAGCGACAGCAGGCCCGCCGCCGCCGCCGCGTCGGCGTCGCTGCGCACCGCGCTCTCGAGCAGCGGCGCGACGCCGGCCGCGTCGTACGCGGCGAGCAGGCGCCGCGTGAGCGCGGTCGCGGCGGCCACGCTGCTCAGGTACTCGTCGCTCAGCAGCACGCCGCTCCAGGGCCTGAACCGCATCTGCGCCAGCAGGCGCTTCGTGGGGAGGAACACGCTGCCGAGCACGGACGGCGCCGGCCGCCCAGGCGGCACCTCCGCCGCCACGGCCGCGCGCAGCGCCGCCAGGCCGGCCGCCAGCGCGTCCAGGTCGGTGCCCATCTGCAGGTACACCGCGGCGACGAGCCCCGTGGCGAGCTTGGCGCGCAGCCGCGTGCGCTCGGCCGCCTGCTCCGGCTCGGGCAGGTAGGGGTTGAACGCGACCGCCAGCGGCGGCAGCTGCGCCTGCCACGCCTGCTGCTCGTGCTGCTCCTGCTGCTCCTGCTCCTGCTGCTGCTGCTGCGGCCCCGGCGCACTGGCGCCCGGCTCGGGGCTGCGGCCGCGCTTGCGGCGGCCGCCGCGCTGCGCGGCTGCGCCGGCCGCCGGCGCTGCCGCCGCGCCCGGCGGCTGCGCACGCGGGCGGCTTGGGGCGGCAGCGGCGAGCGCCTGCAGCGCGGCGAGCGAGTCAAACGCGCGGCGCTTGCCGCCGCCGCTCACGAGCAGCACGGTCGCGGGGCGCGCGCCGCGCGGCGCGGCGCCGGCGAGCGCGGCGAGGAAGGCCTGCAGCCGCGCGAGCGTCGCGGCGGGCGTGCGGGCGTAGTTGTACTTCATCGAGTAGTGCACGCACACCTCGGCGCCCGGCAGCCCCTCCTGCGCGGGCGCGCGGGCTGTGGGACGCGGCGGCAGCAGCCTGGCCAGGCGCGCCGCGCGGGCCAGGCGCGCCGCGCGGGCCAGGCGTGCCGCGGCCGCCGCGCCTGCAGCGCGGCGACGCGCTCGAGCAGCCGGTCGTCGGCGGCCTTGTTCGGCACGTTCACGCGCCGCACGCCGAGGCGGCGCAGCAGGGGCAGGGTCGAGCCCCGGAGCTCCTCGGGCGACTTGCAGAACAGCTCCAGCCGCCAGGCGCCGAGCGCCGCCATCGCTGCCGGTGTGTGGCGGGCGCGGCGGCGGGCGCGGGCGGTGTCCGGCTGGGCACGGCGGGTGGCCCGGGGCCGTCGGCGGCGTCGTGATGAAGCGCGGGATTGTGCGCGTGGCTGGGCGTTGCGCGAGAGGCGAGGGACGAGGCGGCGGCGGTCTCGCTGAAGCGCGGCCGCTCGGCGCCGCGACGCAACTTGACGTGGCGAGCGCCCGGCCCGCCACAACACTGCGCGCCGCGCGCGCACAGGAGAGCCGCAGCGGCAGCAGCGCTCTCGGCCGCGCCGCCCGCAGCGGCAGCAGCAGCGGCCGCCGCCCGCCGGCCCGCCGTCCGGCCGCCGCGCGCCCTGCGCTCGCGCACCCGCGTCGCCGGTCGCGTCCGGCGCCCACCGCGCCGCGCGGCGCCTCCCTTCGCTTGGCGCCGGCGCCCGGGGGGCTGCGCATCGAAGATGGCCGACACCGTGCGCTACATGATGGAGGAGATGGTCCCCGAGCTGGAGGACATGGTGGCGCGCAAGTACTTCACGCGGAGCGAGGTCAGGGCCATCGTGAAGCGGCGGCAGGACTTTGAGTACCTGCTCAAGCGCAAGGCGGCGCTCAAGGAGGACTTCCTGCGGTGCGCGCCCCCCGCCGCGGCGCGGCGCGGGGCCCGGGGAGCGGCCGGCCGGTTCCCGCACCCGGGGGCGGCGCCGCAGCGGGCGGGCGTGCGCGCGCGCGCGCCGCCGGCCCGCGGCGGCCGCCGCTGCACGCAGCGACGGCTGGCCGCCGTCGGGCGCCTTCAGCGGCGGCTCACGCGCCTGGCGTGCGCGCAGGTACATCGAGTACGAGTCCAAGCTCGAGGAGCTGCGGCAGCACCGGCGTGCGGCGATGGACACCGCGGGTGCGTGCGACCGGCCCGGGCGTGGCTGCGCGCCAGCAGCAGCACACTGGCCGCGCGCGTGCGTGCCGGCCGGCCGGCCCCTGGGCGGCAGGCAGTGCACGCCCCGGCCGCGGCGGCGGCGGCGCCCCGCCCTGCGCGGCGCTCAGCGTGCCCACGCCCGCCCGCCCGCCCGCGCGCCCGCTCGCGCGCAGGCAAGAAGCGCGGCCTGTCGGACTGGGCCATCGTGCGGCGCGTGCACTTCATATTCGAACGCGCGGTGCGCAAGTTTGCGCACGACGTGTCGCTCTGGGTGGCCTGGCTGGAGTACTGCGCCGCGAGCGGCAGCCACCGCCGCCTCGGGCGCGTCGCGGGGCGCGCGCTGCAGCTGCACCCGACCGAGCCGGGGCTGTGGATCTACGCCGCGGGCTGGGAGTTTGAGCACAACGGCAACCCCGCGGCCGCGCGCGCGCTGATGCAGCAGGGCCTGCGCCTCTGCCGGCACAGCCCCCAGATGTGGCTGGCATACTTCGACATGGTGAGCCGCCGCGCCTGGCGGGGCGGCGGGCAGGCAGCCGCTGCGGGCGGCGGCGCGCCGCGCGGCGCCTGCGCCGCCCCCGCCCGCGGCGTGCCCGGGGGTGCTCCGCCGTGACGCGCGCCGTGCGCCGTGCGTCGTGCCGCGCGCAGGAGCTGATGTATGTGGAGAAGCTCATCGCGCGGCGGCGCGTCATGGGGCTCGACGTGCCGGCCGCGCCGCCAGAGGAGGGCGAGGGCGGCGGCGCCCCCGCTGCGGCGGCCGCCGCCGCCGGCGGCAGGAAGCGCGGGCGCGGCCAGCAGCAGCAGCAGCAGGCGGAGGACGGCGCGGGCGGCGAGGCGCAGCAGCCGGCGGGGGAGGAGGAGGACGCGGAGGGCCCTGCAGACGAGGGCGGCGCCGGCGGGGCGCAGCAGGGCCCGGGCGCGCTGCTGCTAGGCGGCGAGCAGGGCGGCGCCGCGCCGCCGGCGGACGCGCAGGCCGCGGTCAATGCGGTGCTGACGGGCGCGGTCGCGCGGCTGGTCTTCCAGCGCGCGCTGGCGGCGGCCGCGTCGGCGCGCGGCGTCGGCGCCGGCAGCGCCAACTACCTCAAAGCCCCGGCGGTGCCCCTCACCCGCGGCGGCGCCGACGCCGGCGCGGGCAGCCCGCTGGGCTTCCGGGCGGGCTTCCTCGCCGTGCTGGCACGCTACAACGCGCCGGGCGTGGCCGCGCTGCGGCGCGAGGTGCTGGACAGCGTGCGGCGCGACTTCCCGGAGGTGCGGCGGAGGGCGGGAGGACTCGGCGGCGTGGCGGCGCCGGGCTGGGCGGCGGCGCGGCGCGCGGCCGGGCGGGGCCGAGGCGAGCAGCCCGGCGAGCGCGCGCCGCGCCGGCCGCCGCACGCGCGCAGGACCCTGAGGCGGCGGACCTGCTCGCACGCGCGGCATGCGACCCGGCAGACCCGGACGCCAGCGCCGAGGCGGTGCAGGCGGCGGCGCAGGAGTTTGAGCGCCTCCTGGGCGGCGCCGCCGCCGCGCCGGCGCCCGCGGGCCGTGCCAGCAAGCGGCGGCGCGGCGCCGGCAGCCGGGGCGGCGCGGCGCAGGAGCAGGAGCAGGAGCAGGAGCAGCAGGTGCAGCCGGCGCTGAGCGGCGCGGCGGCGGGCGAGGCGTACCGCCTGTACTGCCGCTATCTCTCTGACCGCCTCGACGCGCTCATGCCCGAGCCGGCGCGCCTGCCGGCCGCGGCCGCGTGCGCGGCCGCGCTCTTTGGCGTGATGCTGCGCGCGCACGGCGCGGGCGCCGCGGCGCCGGCGCTCTACGCGCAGTGGGTCGGCCTCGCGGAGCGCCTGCAGCAGCCAAAGGTGCGCGCCGGCGGGCGGGCCGCCGCGCGGCGTGGCGCGGCGTGCGCGCGGGCTGCTGCGGCTGTCGCCGCGTGTGTCGTCGTGTGTGGCTGCTGTCGTGTGTCGCGCCCGCCCCGGCCTGGCGCTGATGATCCCCTTTCATGCATAGTTCATCTGAACAACCGCTGAAGATAAACTACCATCACGTCTTTCGCTCCTAGCTGAGCCAGCCGGCGGGCGGCGCTGCTGCGTGCCGTTGACATGTGCCTGGCGTTGGCTGTGTGTGGCGCTGCCGCCACGAGGGCCGCGCCGCGGTCGTTGCCGACGCTGCCCCACCGCCCGCCGCCCCGCAGGTCGCGCTCCGGGCGGCGCGCCTGGCGTGCGAGGCGCACCCCGCCGACGGCGCGGCGTGGGAGGCGCGCCTGCGGCTCGAGGCCGGCGCCGCGCGGGGCGGCGACGCCGACGGCCTGCTGCTGGAGCTGGTCAGCCAGGCGCTGCGCCACGTGCCCGCGCCGGAGGCGGAGCAGCTGTGGCGCCGCGCGGCGGAGCTGGGCGCGGCGCGGCCGGCGCAGCTCCCCGGGCTGCAGCGCGCGCTCGTGGACGCCGTCACGCGCGCCGCGGCGGCCGGCCCGTGCCGCGGCGGCCTCGGCGCCGCCGCGGGCGCACTGCTGCGCGCGACGTGGCGCGCGTCCGGCGCCGAGCCCGCGCGCGCGCTGTGGCGGCGCCTCGCGCTGCTGCCGCCGGCGGGCGGCGACATGTTTCGCGCGATGGCCGCGCTGGAGGAGGCCGGCAGCGACGACGCCGGGGCGCCGCCGCCGGCGCAGCAGGCGCAGGCGCCGCCGGCGGCAGGCGCGCTCGCGCGCGCGCGCGCCGTGTATGACGCCTGGGCCGCGGCGTACGGCGGCTCCGACGCGGAGCTGTGGGTGGAGTTTGCGCTCTTTGAGCAGCGCGCCGCGCGCGGCGGCGGCGGCCGCGTCTACTGGCGCGCGATCAAGGCGCTGGAGAGCCCGGACGAGTTTGTGGCGGCGTACCGCGCGCGCCTGGGCGGCGACGAGTCAGGCGGCGGGGGAGGGGGACGCGCGCCGTCTCGTGCACGGCGGTGAACGATGGGCGAGCTGCACGCAGCGGGCGGTTGCCGCGGTCTGGGGTTCTGCGCCGCCGGCAGCTCGCCCATCGTTCGTTCCGCTACACCCCAGCTCGCCCGCAAACACGGCCGGACCGCGGCAAGCCGCAGCCGCCATTGACAGCGCGCGGCAGCGGCGCCGGCGCCGTGCGCCGCCCAGCGGCGGGCTCCCAGCGCGCCTGGTCCGCACGAGAGAGTGGCAGCTTGCGTGATCAACGCGCCGATGCTGCGGCGCGCCGTGGCCTGCACGGTGTCGGCGCTGCAGCGCAGCGGCGGGCGCACCGCTGCGCTCGCCCCCGCGGCGCCGTCGGGCGCGCTGGCGGGCTGCCTGGCCGCGTCCAGTGCCGCTGCGGACCACCACCACGCGCGCTCTCTGGTGGGCCTTGCAGCGCCGCCGCCGAGCGGCCTGGCGGCGCCGGCGGCAGCGCAGCGGCGCCGGCTGCACGGCGGCGCCGCGCCGCGCGGGGGCGGCAATGACGAGCGGGCCGGCCCCGCCGCCCACGAGGTCAACCCCATCAGCCTGGACCAGCTGCTCACGGCGCAGCCCCGCGCGGCGGGCGCCGGCGACGACGCGGAGGCGCTGCTCGCCGAGCTGTTTGACGCGGAGCTGCAGCAGCGCCTGGCCACGGCCGCGGCCGCGGCGGCGGCGGGGCCGGTGCAGCAGCAGCAGGCGCAGCAGGCGCAGCCGGGCGCGCCGCCAAGCAGCAGCAGCAGCAGCGCGCCGCCGCCGCGCGTGAGCGCCTGGCACCCGCTGCCGAGCGGCGGCGCCACCGACCCGTGGGCGCCGCTGCCGAGCCCCGCGCTCGCGAGGTGGGCGCTCGGCGGCGTCGGCGGCGCTGGCGGGCCTCGCGCGCGCGGCCGCCCGTTGCGCCGCTCACCCGCACCCTGCCGCTCCGCGCCTGCGCGCAGGCAGCGACTGCCGGCGCAGCTGCAGCAGCTGCTGCAGCAGGCGGGCGTGCCCGCGGACGAGGCGGCGGCAGCGCTGGCGGCGGCGGCGGCGGCGGGTGCCGGCGCGCCGGAGCGCAGCAGGAAGCAGCCCGGGCCGGCGCACGCCGGGGTTTTGAACCGGCTGCAGGCGCAGCAGCTGGCGTCGCTGCTGGAGGACGCGCAGGCGCCAACGTACGGCGCAAAGCCCCTGCTGCTGCGCCGCGTGGCGCTGCTGCTGCAGGAGCAGCGCGCGGCGCAGCAGGCCACCGCTGCCGCTGGCGGCCACGGCGCCCCGGCGGCGGCGCCGGCGCCGGGCTACGCCGCGTGGCTGGAGGGCGAGGCCGGCTGGGCGCAGGCGGACGCGCCCGGGGCAGCAGCGAGCGCGGGGGCGCCGAGCTGCAGCAGCGGCAGCAGGACGCGGCGGCGCCGGGCCCCGGCAGCCCGCGCGCCGCGGCGGTGCGCGCCGCGGCGGCGGCGCGGCAGCGGCTGCTGGAGGAGGTGCTGTGCGTGGACGAGGTGGGGCGCTGGCTGCAGGCGGCGCGCGCGCAGGACGTGTGCGTCGTCGACGTGAGGTGAGCGGCCCTGGCGGCGGCGGCAGCTGCCAGGTGCCTTGCCAGGCCCGGTCGGCACGGCCGCGCCCGCGCGCCGAGGCTGAGCGCGCCGCGCCCGCCGCCCCTGCCGCCCGCGCGCGCCGCAGCGGGCGCGCCGGCCTGACGCGGCAGCTCGTCGTCGCCAGCGGGCTGAGCCAGCGCCACACGCACGCGTGCGCCGAGGCGGTGGCGTGGCAGCTGCGCGAGAAGGCGCGCGGCCTGCTGCAGCAGCGCGCGAGCGCGGCGGGCGCGGCGGGCGGCGGCGCGAGCGACGACGGCGCCGCCGCCGTCGCCGACGACGACGCGCGGCTGCCGCCGCTGGCGGTGCTGGGCGACTCGGCGTCGGACTGGGCGGTGCTGGACGCCGGCGGCGTCGTGGTGCACGTGCTGACCCCCCGCGCGCGGGCCTTCTACGACCTCGAAGGCCTCTGGGGCGGGCCCGGCGGCGCCCGCGTGCGCGCGCTGCGCGGCGGCGCGCCGCGCGGCGTGGAGACGCTCGACACGATCGGCCGCGACGGCGGCGGCGCCGCTCAGGCGTGAGCCCCGCGGCGGAGCCGCGGCGGTGCGGCGGTTCTGTGGCGTGTTGCAACGAGCGGGCTCCTGTGCGACCGTCCAGCACGAGCCAGCGAGCGCGCAGTCTTTCTGACGACCGGCTCCCGACAGGTCACCTCGCTGCTGCTGCCGCGCCCCAGCGCGCCCACACCATCCCGCAAGGTCGAGCGACGTCCCGAGCTCGCCCGATATCGTCCTGACCGGCCCAGCCCGCGCGCAGCTATGCTGGCCGCCGCCGCCGCCAGCGGCGGATGGCCGGCGCTGCTGCCGGCCGCGCCGCGCGCCCTGGCCGCCCTGGGCGGCCTGCAGCTGCCGAGCCTGCCTGTCCTGCGGGCGGCATGGTGCCGACGCCAGCACACCTCCATCGACGATCCGGACGACCTGTTCGCCGCGGATACGGTACGCTGCTGCCACGGCGCGGGCTCCGCCGCCGCGCGGCCGCGCCGCCACAAGGCCGTCGCCGCCGCCGCCGCCGCCCGGCGCCGCAGCACCCTGAGCGCCAGGACCCGCGCATAACTCGCATCGAGGAGCTGCGCGCGGCCGCGGCGGAGGGCGGCGGCGCCGCGCGCGTCGCGGCGCAGCACCGCAAGGGCAAGCTCACGGCGCGCGAACGCCTGTCGGTGCTGCTCGACCCCGGCAGCTTCCTGGAGAGCGGCACGTTTGTGGAGCACAGGTTCGCGGCGCCCGCGGCGTGCTCCGCCCAGCACGCGCCACCCCTCCCCGCTCACGCCGCACGCGCACCCCCTGGGTGCCTCCACCCCTCCGCCCCCCAGGTGCCGTGACTTTGGCATGGAACGCAGCAGCTTTGCCGGCGACGGCGTCGTCACGGGCAGCGGCACGATCGCGGGGCGTCCGGTCTATGTGTACAGCCAGGCGCGCACCGCGCCGCGCACGCGCCAGCGCTCCCGCAGGAGCCCTGGTGGCGTTGCGGGCCGGGCCGCGCCGCGCACGACGCGCTCCTCGACGCGCGCCCCGCGCGCGCACACTCCACTCGGCACGCGCCGCCGCCCGCAGGACTTCACCGTGTTTGGCGGCAGCCTCAGCGAGACGCACGCCGCCAAGATCTGCAGGCGCGCGCCCGCAACGCGCGCCCGCCGCGCTCACGACACGCGTGGCACGCACACACCTTAAGAAAAAACTCCCTGCCCGGTCGCGCCCGTGCGGCCAAACGCCTCCCCCAACCACCGCCAACCCCCGCTCAGGCTCATGGACCGCGCGGTCGCGGCGGGCGCGCCGATCATCGGCCTCAACGACAGCGGCGGCGCGCGCATCCAGGAGGGCGTGCTCAGCCTCGCGGGTGCGCGGCGCGCGGTCGAGGGCGCGCGCGCGCACGGGCGGGGCCGCCACGCGCCGTCCCTGCCCCGCCCCGCTCTCTACACACGTCTGGCCCCTCCCCGCCATCGTCCTCTCAACCCTAAACCCTCTCTGCCCCCCCTGACCCCCCTAAACCACCCCGGCAGGGTACAGCGAGGTCTTCCAGCGCAACGTGGCCGCCAGCGGCGTGGTGCCCCAGATCAGCTGCATACTCGGGCCCTGCGCCGGCGGCGCCGTCTACAGCCCAGCGCTCACCGACTTTGTCTTCATGGCGCGGCGGCGGCGGCGGCGCGGGGTTGAGGGTTCAGCGGGGTGCAGGGCTCAGCGGGGTGCAGGGCTCAGCGGGGTGCAGGGCTCAGCGGGGCGCGGGGGCGCAGCCGGGCGCAGGCGGGCGGGCGCAGCAGGGCTCATACGCGCGCGTCCCCCGCCCGCCACGGTGCGCGCGCCAGGTGCGTGGCAGCAGCTACATGTTTCTGACGGGCCCCGACGTGGTCAAGAGCGTGACGATGGAGGACGTCACGCAGGAGGAGCTCGGCGGCGCAGAGGTGCACACCACGCAGTCGGGTGCGCGCCCCGCGCGGCTGACCGCGCAGGCGGCCCGCAGCAAGGGCCTGCGGCCGCGCGCGGGCGCGCACGGCGCGCTCCGCCCACGCGCCCCCGCGCCGCGCCGCGCCCCAGGCGTCGCGCACGGCGCGTGGGACAACGAGCTGGAGCTGCTGTCCGCGGTGCGCGAGCTCGTGACATACCTGCCGCTGAGCAACCGCGACGCGCCGCCGGCCTACCCCACGCCCGACCCGCCCGACCGGCGCTGCCCGATGCTCGACCGGATCGTGCCAGAGGCGGCTGAGGTGCGCGCGGGCTCAGGGGGGCGGCGAGGCACCCGCGGCGGCGCGCGCCGTCCCTGCGCCGCGCGGCGCGGCGCCTGCTCAGCAGCGCGCCCGCGCCCGCGCCCGGCCGGCGGGGCGGTGGCGGCGGTCGCAGGTGCCGTATGACATGCGCGACGTGCTGGCCGAGGTCGTGGACGACAGGTGGGGCGCCGGCGCAGCGCGGGGCCCTGCGCGGGCCCCTGCTCTGACGCCCCTCTTTCTCTCTCTCTCTCTCTCCTCACCCTCCCTGGCACACACACACACACACACACACACACACACACACACACACACACACACACACACACACACACACACACACACACACACACACACACACACACACACACACACACACACACACACACACACACACACACACACACACACACACACACACACACACACACACACACACACACACACACACACACGCTCCGCCCCCTCCGCCCCCTCACCCCCCCTCCGCCATGCCCCCTTTTCCAAAAAGGTATGTGTTTGAGGTCATCCCAGACTACGCCCGCAACGTCATCGCCGGCTTTGCCCGCCTCGGCGGCCAGACCGTGGGCATCGTCGCCAACAACCCGCTCGTGCTCGCGGGCGTGCTGGACATCGACGCAGCGATCAAGGCCGCGCGGTTCATACGGTGCGCGCCGCGCCGCGCCGCATGCGCGGGCGCCGCGGCCCGGCCTCGCCCGCGCCCGCGCGTGCCGCCGCCGCCGCGCTGCGCCCGCCCCGCCCCGGCGCGCCTCCAGCAACCCGCGACCCGTCCCCGCGGCCCCCCTAAACCCAATGGGGCCCCAGGTTTTGCGACGCGTTCAACATCCCCCTCGTGACCTTTGTGGACGTGCCGGGCTTCCTCCCCGGCACGCACCAGGAGCACGCGGGCGTCATACGGTGCGGCGCACCGCCGGCACCGCGGCGGCCCCGTCGCCCCCGCCGCACTCTGCCGCGCGCCGCCGCGCGCCGCCGTGACGCATGAGCCCTCCCTCTCTCGTCGTGCCGTAAGCCCTCGCCCCGTCGCCCCCTGCTTAACCCCAGGCACGGCGCGAAGCTGCTGTACGCGTACGCCGAGGCGAGCGTGCCCAAGCTGTCCGTCATAACGCGCAAGGCGTACGGCGGGGCCTATTGCGTCATGTCCAGCCAGGTGGGGCGGCGCGGCGCGGGGCCCGTGGGGGCACACGTGGGCGCGTGGGCGCGCGCGCGCGCGGCCGCGCGCCCGAGGGTCGAGGGCCGGAGCGGGACACCGCGCCCTGCCCGCCCGCGCACACGTCCGACCACGCACGCGCACGCGCGCACTCGCCACCCGCACGCACCCGCCAGCACCTGCGCGGCGACGTCAACCTCGCGTGGCCGAGCGCCGAGGTGGCGGTCATGGGCAGCCGGGGCGCGGTGGAGGTCATCTTCAAGGGCCGCAGCAGGGAGGACATGGAGCAGGCGCGCCGCGCGCCCGCGCCCGCGCGGCCCGCGCTCTCGCTGCGCCGCGCCCGCCGCCCGCGGCCCGCCGCCGCCTGATGTGTTGATCACGGCGCCGCCGCTGCCTGGCGCCGCCGTGGACAACCTCGCCGCGCGCCCGCCGCCACTCGCAGGAGGTGTCGGCGTACGAGGCCAAGTTTTACACGCCGCTCTCGGCCGCGCGGCACGGGTTCGTGGACGACGTCATCCCCCCGCGCGACACGCGCGCGCGGCTCGTCGCGGAGCTGCGCCGGCTCAAGGGCAAGACCGTGGCGCGGCCGTGGAAGAAGCACGGCAACATCCCGCTCTGAGGTGGCCGACGCCGCGCCGGGCCGGGGGAGCTGCGGTGCCGGCGCGCGGCGCGGCATGGCGCGACGACTCAAAGCCTCTGTGTGTGACAGACCGAGCTCCCGCGCCGCGCCGGCCAGCCGCAGAGCCGCCGTCAGCCTGGTGGCCGCGCACCGCGCCAGTGACGGCCGTCACGCTGCGCCGCCGCCCAGGGTGTCGGGAGCCCCGCCGCCGCGGCCAGGCACTGGCATCGATTCTAGGCCTTTGCTTAACTCGCTGCCAGCCCGAGTACGCGGCCGCCTGAGCGCGGGGCCCGCCCCACTCCGGCCCGCGAGGCCGCCGCGAAGCCCCGGGACGCGCGGAGAGCTCGTCGAGCTACTGTGAGTTACGGCGATCGCGTCGCGCGGCCCGGGCGCCGTGGGGGCCCGGGCTGCGGCGGCGGGCTCCGCTCCGCTGCGCTGGCCTGCCGCGGCGGCCTCACCGCTGGCCGCGCCACCCGCGACCGCCAAAACAGGGACACCGAGTCGTCTTTAATGGATGGCCTCGGCACGGCGGGCCGGAGGCGCAGCGCCACGGCGCTGGTGGTGCTGCTCGCACTCGGCCGCGCGGCGGCGGTCGAGCAGGCCGCGACGGGCGCGACGGGCGCGCAGGCCGCGAAGGGCGCGCAGTCGCAGCAGTTCTTCGCGCTGCCCTTCATCGCGGCGTGGCTCAGCTCGGCGTGGCAGCAGGAGCAGCAGCAGCTGCAGCAGCAGCAGCTGCAGCAGCAGCAGCCGGTGACGTTGGCGCCGGACGCGCCCCCGACGCCCACGGCGCCCGCGGTGGTGGTGGCGCCAGTGGCGACGCCCGCGGCGGCGCCGCCCACGCCCAAGCCCGCGACTGCGGCCGTGGCGACCGCGGCGGGGGCACAGGCTGCGCCCAAGGCCACGGCCGCGGCCGAGCCCGTGCCAGCGGCCGCGCCGTCGCCGGCGCCCGCGCCCAAGGCGGCGGCGGCGGTGGCAGAGGCGGCGCCCAAGGCTGCGACCGGGCCCATGCCTAAGCCCGAGCCGGCGCCCGCGGCCGCGCCCAAGCCCGCGCCGGCATCGCCCGGCGGCGGCCTGGACGAGCCGTATGACGAGGCCTACCCCGGTGACGAGCCCATCGTGCAGGAGGCGCCGACGCTGGACGGCGCGGCGGCGGACGTGCAGCCCATCCCCGCGCGCCCCGCGCCGCCGGCGATCGCGCCCGCCGTCGGCGTGCCGCTGCCGCGGCCGCGGCCGGCGGGCGCCGGCCCCCGGCCGCGGCGGCCGCGCGCCGTGTCCGAGGCGGCGCCCAAGGCGCGGCCGGGGCCGGTCCCCATCCCCGCGCAGCCGCTGCCGGCGCCGCTGCCCGCCATCATGCCGGCGCCCAACACGCGCCAGGCCGCGGTGGCCCAGGACTGCGGCGCCGACTGCGGCAACGGCCGGTGCGGGTTCCGCTGCGGCGGGACGTGCTGCACGGGCAGCTGCTGCGCCGGGAGGTGCTGCGTCGCGGGCTCGACGTGCTGCGGCGGACTCTGCTGCGCGCCTGATAACACGTGTTGCGGCGGCGCGTGCTGTGCGCCCGGCACGACCTGCTGCGGCGGGCGCTGCGCGGCCGCCGGCGAGCCGTGCGGGCGGCGGCTGCTGCTGCTGGGCGCGTGAGTTGTGCGCGGGGAGCTGTCGGGGCGGGGCCCGGCCGCGAACTGTAACCGGCGCCGCAAAAGCGCGCTACGACGGCGGCGCCGTCGTCGCGCACGCGCCGACTGCCGCCAGCGCCGGGCGGCGAGCGCATCCGGCACGCGTCCCACGCCTGGCGCGGTGAGCCCACGAGCGTAGCCCGAATGGATGGCCGCCCGCGGCGAGGGGGCCGCGCGGGACGAGCGGCGAAGGCAGCGGCGGCCAGGGACAAGCACGGGCTACCCAGCCGGCGCCTCGCCATTCAGCAGCTGGAGGCGCAGCTAGCCGACCTGTCGCTCCGGCGCGAGGCCCTGGCGGAGCGGCAGGCCGCGCTGAGGGCGCGGGAGCGCGTGCTGCTGGAGAGCATCAGCGCCGGCGCCAATTGCCTGCACTTCATCGGCCGCTGCTGCGCGGCGTTCGGCGGCGACCCCGCGGGGGTAGCTCGCAGCATGCTGCAGGACGTGCAGGTGCGCCGGGCGGCTCGGCTGAGCGGGCGGCGTCGCGCAGCGGCGGCGGCGCCGCCAGCGGTCGCGCCGGCGCCGACGGCGGCCCGACCAGCGACAGCCGCCAGCGTTGGCGCCGGTGCCAGCAGCGGTGACCCAGCGGCGGCGGCGGCGGCGCGCCCACATCTGCCGCCGCGCAGGTGCACGAGCTGCTGGGGCAGGTGGGCAGCAGCGCGGCGGCACCGGACGAGCCCTACACGGCGCGCTGCATGCGCGCGGCGTTCACGCCCGAGCGCGTGGAGCGCGTGCGCGGCTTCAGCGTGGAGCAGGTCGCCGCGGAGCTGCAGCGCCTCACGTCAAAGCTCGCGATCGTGCTCTCCGCCGACGACGGCGGCGCGCCGCTGCTGTCATACAGCCTGGCCGACGTCGTCGACGAGTACACCGAGCTCGCGATGCTGCTGCACGTCGTGAGCGACCAGATCAACCTCTCGCTCGCCACGCTCAACCTGGACACGCTGCAGCCCCAGGAGCCGCCGGCGCAGCACTGGGAGCGAGTGCTCGGCCACCTCGCGCTGCGGCCGGAGCAGGTCCCGCACCTCTGCACCGGCTACCAGGCACGCCGCGCCGCCGCCACTGCCGCCGCCGCCGCGGCCGCGGGGGCCCCGACGGGGGCCCGTTGGGTTTTGGGCGGGGCGCCGGCTCACTTGCCCCCGCGCCCCCGCGCTCCCGCGCGCTGCCGCCGCCGCGGCCGCCAGGTGTATCAGAGCACGGCGGCGCCGCTCATCTCGGCGTCGCACGCGATGGTGCGGCGCCTGCACGTGCTCACCGGCACGCCGCCGCCGCCGGGGCTGGCGTCGGCCGGCGCGGGCGAGTCGCCCGCGCACAGCTGTAGCAGCGCGGCGTCGGCGCCCACGCCCGGCGGCCGCGGCGGCGGCAGCGGCGGCGCGGACGCGGCAGGCGCGGCGGGCGCGGCGGGCGCCCGCGCCGCGCCGGCCGCGCCGCCGGCCGTGGCGCGGCCGTGGCAGCAGTTTGGGCTGGTGAGCGGCGGGCTGAGCGCGGAGGACGCTGAGGAGATGGACGCGCTGCTGCAGCAGCTCCTCGCGACCGTTATGAGGCTGCGCGAGGTGCACAGGAATCTGACATTCTTGTGGCTAAATCAGCTTTCCAAGCAGCAGCTCGCGGCCAGCATCGTGCGCTCCTGGCCGTTCTGGAGCCAGCCGCTTAGCAGTGAGCTGGCGCCGCCGCGCCGGCGGCGGGGGGGGGGGGGGGGGGGGGGAGGCTGCCGGGGTGCGCGCGCCGCCCGGTCTCACGCCGCCGCCCGCCCGGTCTCACGCCGCCGCCCGCCCCCGCGCGCCGGCGCGCAGTGTGCAAGCACCTGGTGGAGCAGCAGGAGGCCGCGCGGCGCCAGCAGGCGGCGGCGGCCCACGCAAGCACGCACTCGGGGCAGGCGCCGCCGGCGTCGCCGTCCGCCGGCGAGCGGCGCCGGTCGCTCCCCGGCAGCGGCACGCAGCCGCAGTCGCCGCTGGAGGCCGCCCCGCCGCAGAGCCAAAGCCAGCCGCTCGTGAAGCTGGAGCTGGCCAGCTAGCTTGCTTGCACCCAGCTGCTGCAGCAGCTGCGCACCCAGCTGCTGCAGCAGCTGCGCACCCAGCTGCTGCAGCAGCTGCGCACCCAGCTGCTGACCGGACCAAACGCACGATGACAGCATGAAACCAATGAGCGCCTGTGCACCTGCAATGCGACCTGCACCTGCTCTTCTGCGAGCGCGCGAGCTCTCTAGGGCCTTGACGGGCGGGTTTGCACGGGCGCGAGCGGCGGCCGCGCACGGACGGGGCACTGCGTTGGATCAGCACTGTCAAGCTGAGGAGAGAGTCGCTGCGCGCTGCGCGGCGCGGCGCTGTGCATCCAACCCCGCCTCGCCGCGCCGTTGACCAACTGTATTACGACAAACCTGGCAGGGGTCACTTGCACCGCATGAATTGTTTTGGCGGATGGGTTGACAGGGAATGTGGGAACTGCGGCGCCGATGCGAGCTGCCGCCCGTGCCCCAAACCGCAGCGGTTTCGCAACTCGCGGCTCGCCGCCACTGCTCGGACGCTCGCCCCCGCCCCCGGTACCCGCAGTTTCCCGCTCTTTTTCACGCACAGCGTGAGGCCGCGGCGTCCCAGGAGCTCGGGCAGCCTGCCCCGTCGGCCGCGCTCCGGCAGCAGCGCCGCGCCGCGCCCGGCCCTGCCGCGATGCAGGCAGGGCGTCGGGCGCGCGCGCCGCATGTCCTCCGGCGATCACATGCCCCGACCGCAGCTTTGGCGCGCTGCCGGCGGCGTTGCGGCGCGCGCGCCAGCAGCAGCGCGTGCGGCAGCAGCAGCGCGCGCGACAGCAGCGGGCGGCGGGGCGGTCGATGCACCTGCTCCGCCGCGCTGGGCGGCGGCGCGCTGCTGCAGCTCGCCGCCGAGCCCGTGGCAACGGTCACGGTGCTGGCGGGCGCCGGCGCGGCCGCCGCACGCGCGGGCCTGCTGCCGGCGAGCGGCCGGCGGCTGCTGTCGGGGCTGATTCTCAACATCTTCACCCCGGCCCTGCTGTTCAGCAAGCTCGGCGCGTCGGTCGACCTGGCGCTCGCGCTGCACCTCTGGCCCCTGGCCTCCAACATGCTGGCCGTGCACGGCGTCGGCCTCGCCCTCGGCTGGGCGCAGGCGGCGGCGCTCGGCGCGCCGCCGGCGCGCGCGCGCCAAGTGCTCGTCATGGCGGCCCTGGGGTGAGCACAGCGCACGCGCTTGCACGGCCGCCAGCGCCGCCGCGGCGCCCTCGGGCTCAGCGCACGGGGGCCGCCGCCGCCGCTGCCGCCGCGCAACCGCCGCCGCCGCCGCCGCTGTTGCCGCCGCCGTTGCTGGTCAGGAACGTGGGCAACCTGCCGCTGGTCCTGGTGCCAGCGCTCGCGGCCAGCCCCGGCGTCGGCGTGAGCGCGGCGGCGCAGGGCGCGGCGGAGGCTTACGTGATGATTGGCTTTTTTGTTGCTAGCCTGGTGCAGTTCCCATTGGGGTACCTCCTGCTTCAGCCGCCCGAGGCGGCGGTCGCCACGCAGGAGGCCGCGCCTGCTCAGGCGGCGGCGCAGGGGCTGGACCAGCTCGGGCAGCCCGGCGGGGCGGCGGCGCGGCCGCTCGGGCCGCCCGGCGGCGCGCAGCTGCAGCTCGCGCCGCAGCCGTCAGCGTCTGCCGCGGCGGCCGCGGCGCCCGGCGCGGCGGCGGCGCCGGCGGCGCAGCCGTTGCGGCCGCTAGCGCTGGCGCGGTCGGTGCTCAACCCTCCGGTGATCGCCTGCCTCCTCTCCATCCCCGTGGCGACGGCGCCAATGCTGCACAGCGCACTGTTCAGCCCCGACGGTGCGGCGCGTTGCGGCGCGCCGGCAGCGCCCGGCGCGCGCCGGCCGCGGCGCAGCTCACCGCGCCGCCACGCCGTCCGGCGCAGGCAGCCTCGCGGTGCTAGGCGACGCGGCGGCGCTGCTGGGGCAGCCCACGATCCCCTGCTTGTTCCTGGTGCTGGGCGCAAACCTCGCAGACGGCCCAGGCGCTGCGAGGGTGCCGCCCGCGCTGCTGGCGTCCGCCGTGCTCGGCAAGCTCGTCCTGCACCCGCTCGCGGGCGTAGCGCTGGTGCTGGGCGCGCTGCGCGCGGGGCTGCTGCCGCCCGACCTCGGTGTGCCGCGCGCGGCGCGCGCGGCGGCGGCGCCCGGGCGCACGCCTGCACTTGCGCGCGCGCGCGCGCACACATCGGGCCCGCCGCCAAGCTCTTGGCACACCACCCCCCGGCGCCGCCGCGCCGCAGACCCGCTGGTGCCGCTGGTCATGATGCTCAGCTGGGCGACGCCCACGGCGGTGCTCGTGCACTCGCTCGCGACGATGCAGCGCGCCGGCGAGGACGAGATCTCGGCCGTGCTGTTCTGGCAGTACCTCGCCTCCCTGGCCACGCTGCCCGCGTTCATGGCGGCGTACGTCGCGCTGCTGCAGGCCGGCGCGCTCGGCTGACGCGGTTTGAGGCGGCTGAGCGGCGCCGCCCCCTGCGCGCGTGCGTCGGCGCGGTGCGCCGGCGCGGTGTGACGGGGGCTTTGCGGCGCTGCGCCCTGCGCGCGCGCAACGCTCCGGCAGGTGCCGGTCTCCCCGGCGCGCCCGTGAGCGCGGCCTGTTCGGTCTCATCCAGCCGGGCCGGACCCAACGCATGCCGCCGGCCGGCGCACAGCCGCCGCCGCCGCGAGGGATGCAGCAGCAGCGGCACCGGCGGCGCTGCTGATTTTGCTGCTGCTTTGCGCGTTCCCGATCGGCAGCATGCTGGCGCGGCCGGGGCAGCGTGCGGCCGCGCTGCTAGTGGCGGCGCGGTGGCGCGCGCCGCTCGTCGTCGGCCTGCTGCTCGCCTCCACCTGCTGGCTGCTGCTGCCCGCGGCGCCCGGCCCGGTCGAGCCCAGCGGCCCGCCATCGCCGCCCATCGCCACGTCCTCCAGCCTGCGCGGCGACGCTCTCGCGGCGGCGGCGCTCTCGGCGACGACCGCGGTGCCGCTGCCGCGCCAGGCCACGCGGTGCGCGCCGCCCACGCACCGGCCCGCAGCTGCCGGCCCGTGCGCCTCACACCCGCGCGCCGCCGCCCGCAGGCGCCGCGGGCGGCTGTGGGGCAAGGAGTCGGGCTGCCAGCCGCTCGACTGCTGGCTCCGCGCCGACTGCACCGTGCACGACCCGCGCTGCTGCGCGCACCTCAACCTCCACCTGCTCGCCTTCTTCCAAGCCTTCATGGCGCGCGCCGGCCTCGCCGGCGAGTGGGTCGTCGAGGCGAGCACGGTGCGACGCCGCGCTGCGCGCCGCGCCGCGCGCCGCGCCGCGCCACGCCACGCCACGCCGCGCCGCTCTCCGGCCCAGCCCCGCCGCGCCGCGCGGCGGCCGAGCCCCGCCGCGTGCCGGCCGAGCCCCGCCCCCCGCCGTGCGCCGCCGCCGCCGCGCCGCCGCCGCCGCCGCCCGCGCGCGCGTCGCGCGCGCAGCTGCTGGGCGCGGTGCGCAACGGCACCATCATACCTGGGCACTACGACCTCGACCTGGCCGTGACCCCCGGCGGCCTGGTGGCGCTCGAGTCGGACGGCGCCAAGGCGGGCCTGTGGGCGGGCGGGTACCTGATGTGGTTCAATGGCGTGTTCTGGAAGCTCTGCCCCCACGCCCACCACCCGCACCCCGCGTTCCAGGCGCGCTTCGCGCCGCCGGGGCGGCGCTACGCCGAAGAGAACGAGCGCGCGTTCCTGGACCTCTGGCTCATGTCCCCACGGGACGGGGACGCGGGGGAGGCCGGCGCGGCGCGCACGAGGGACGCGCGCGCGCGCGGCCAGCCCAGTGGCAGCGCCAGCGGCGCCGGCGGCGCGGCGCGGGAGTCGCTCACGGCGCCCGCGCCGGCCAACGGCAGCAGCAGCGCGAGTGCCGGCGGCGGCGGCAACAGCAGCAGCGCGCGGCTGTTTCGGTCGTTCACCAACGTCGTCATGCGCGTGTCGTCGCCGCCGCGCACCGGCCGCATCGCCGGCGTGCTGGACGTCCCGATGCCGGACAACGCCGAGGAGCAGCTGGTCGGGCAGTACGGCCCGGACTGGCGCACGCCGGGCAGCGGGCCGCCGTTCTTCCTGCAGCCGCACTATTACGACGAGGTGCGCGCGCTCTGCGGGGACGTGACCTTTGGGCGCTGCTTCTCAAACCGGGGGTGACAGCCGGACACCCGCGCGTCAGCGCTGGCGCACGCGTGCGGGCTCTCACGCGTGGGCGCCGGGCGCGGGCCCGTGCCGGCGGCGGCCGCCCTCTGCTGGCGCCGCCGGCGCGCGCGCCCCGTGCTGTCTTGTCTCCCCGCTTGCTGCTCGCTCGCCGCCATCGGTGGTCTGCGCTGCTGCTGGGCTGAGGGATCGGACCCTCGTCCACCCCGGCGAAATCGGCCGTTGCGAGGCATGTGATCGCTGCAGTGTAATGGATCGCGTCACTCGGAGACAGACCGACACAGCCGCGGTCAGCCGCCGCCCGAGGTTTGGCTTGGCGCACACGCACACACAGCCCGGCTCATCGGCCGCGCCCAGCTGGTCCCAAACCGCCGCCGCAGCCCCCCTACCTGCCCCGTCCCCCCCCCCCCCCCCACTCTCGCCCGCCCGCCCCCCGGCCCGGTTCTGGCCCCACGCGGCGCCGCCGCACGCTCAGGCCTCCTGAATGACCGCGTGCACCGCCTCGCTCGCCGCTTCGCTGTCGCCCCGGCTGACGACCTTCATCGCCACCTGCCCGTCGGCGCCCAGCCCAAACGACAGCCTGCGGCGCGGAGCGAGCGCGAGCGCGGGCGAGGGACAACGGCCGGCGGCGTCGGCGGCGGCGGAGCGGGCGCATGCCAGCGCGCCAGCGGGCGGCCGGTGCGGCGCGGCGCGGCGGCGCGCGGCGCACCTGACGAGCGCGCGCTCGTCGCCCGGCAGCGCGCCCGCGAGCAGCACGGTGTGGCTGCGCGCGTTGGGCGCACCGCCTCGGTGCCCTCGCACGGCTGCATGCCCAGGATGCCCATGACCGTCTCCACCGTGTCCTGCGGCAGGCCGCGGCGCCGCGCGGGAGGCGGACGGGGGCGTGAGAGCGGGCGAGCGCGGGGACGAGGGGGGCGCCACGGGCGGTGCGGCGCGGCGGCGGCGGCGCAGCGGCGCGCGCCTGCAGGCTGTCGCGGGGGCCGAGGCCGTAGTCGTCCTCCCGCTCCGTCCCGGGGTCGACCTCCTCCCACGCGGCCCGGAAGTTGCCGAGCGGCAGCGGCCGGATGTAGTCGGCACCGCTAACCTCGACGTCCTCCAGCTGCGGTGCGAGGAGCGAGGCACGTGACGCGGTCGGCGGTCGGCTCAGGCCGCCGCGCGCGCGGGCCAGCAGCTCCCCTGCCCCCGGCGCCGCGTGCAGCCGCGCCCCCGCTGCCGCCGTGCTCCCTCCGCTCCCGCCCCTCCCCAGGTCCCCAGGGTTTAGGGGCCCTCCCAGGCCCTGCTCCCAGCCCCCTCGCACCTGGTACTCGTCCTCGTACCCCTCCTCCTCCGCCTCGCCCGTGCCGGGGTCGATCTCCTTGACCGTGAACCGCAGCACGCACGCCATCTTGCCGCCCGGCAGCCCGCCGCCGCCGCGGCGCAGCACGGTGTAGCACTGCCCCACCTCGTGCAGCGGCATGCTCGGCAGCGCGAGCGCACTCTCCGCCTCAAACTCGGGCTGTTGTTGTGGCGCGGCGCGGCGTGCGGCGGTGAGGCGCAGCGTGCGGCGGTGAGGCTCGGCGCCCCGGGCGACGGCGCGCCCCCCGCCCGCCGCGGCGGCGGCGGCGGCTGCCAGCGCTGGCCCCGCCCGCGGCGGCGCACCGCGTCGGCGAGGTCTGTGAGCACGGTCACGTTTTCGAGGCGCTGCTCGGCGATGGTGTTGGTGCAGTCAAACTGCAGCACCAGGTGGGCCGGGAAGATGTGCTTGATCGCGTGAATGACGTACTCAGTGTCCTCCTCGGTCAACCTGGGTTTAGGGTTCAGGGTTGAGGGGGCGCAGGGGGGCACGCGGGGCGCGGCGGGGTGCGCGGTGCGTTGCCGTGTGAGCGCGGGGGGCTCGGGAGGGAGAGGCGGCGGCCGCTCGCAGCGTGCGCGCGCGCGCGCGCTCACCGCACGGGCGCGCAGCTCTTGAAGAGTGGTCCGAGCGCCGCAAACTCGGGCCGCGCCTTGATGGCCGCCTCGTACGCGTTGGCGCCGACGCCCGCGCCGCCCGCGCCGCCGGCCGCGCCGGCGGCCGCGCCCGGCGCCGCGCCGGCCGCCGCGGCCGCGGCGCCGCCGGCGCCGCCCTTGGGGAGCTTGGCCTCCGGCGGCGGCGCCTTGGGCACGGCCGACTGCGCGGCGGCGGCGGTGGCGGTGGCACGGGCGCGGCGGTGGGTCAGATTGCGCGCGCGCGCGGGGCCGCCGCGGCCAGGCGCCGGGCGCGCGTGCCGCGGGCGGCGCGCACCACGTCGAACGCGGTCGCGGTGTCGTCCTCCGCCAGGTACGTCCGCAGCGCCGCCTCCATCGCCGCGAGGTTCACGTCCAGCTGCGGCCGGATCGCGTCCGGCCCGCCCGCGCCGCCGCCGAGCTGCGTGAGGTGCAGCGTCGCGCGGTCGCGCACCTGCGCCGGCGGCGGCGGGCGCGGGCTCAGCGGGCTCAGCGAGCTCAGCACAGCGGCTCGCGGCGCGGCGCGCCCGCCCAGCGTGCGCCCAGGCCGCGGCGCCCGCGGCCCGTCCCTCCCCGCCGCCGCACCTCGTCGTCGTTGTCGTACAGGGCGCGGCGCAGCAGCACGACGACGCGCTCGGTGAGCTCGGGGCAGCGCGCGCCGAACGACGCGAGCGCCGACACCGCCGCCGCGCGCACGGTCGCGTTCTCGAGGATGATGCGGTTGTAGATGTAGCGAATGTACCTGTGCGTTATAACATCCAGCATTACAAAACATGCGTTAGGTGTGTTGGCCGGTCAACGTTGTTGAGCGCCGCCCGCCGGGGCGCGGCGGCGGCGGCCCGGCGTGCGCTGCGCGCCGCGCCGCGCCGCGGTCTCACCGCGCGGGTTCCTTGGTGGTGGGCCCCTCCTGGCCGAGCAGGTGCAGCACCTCGACGCTGAGGAAGGTGAACTCGCAGTCCTCGATGAACTCGCACAGGTGCCCCAGCCCCGACTCGCGCGCGTCCGGGATCTCCTGCGCGCCCGCAGCCACGGCGCGGCGGCAGCACGGCAGCGGGGTCGGCGCGCGGCGCGCGGGAGCGGGGCGGCCCGCGCGGGCGCGGCGCGGCGCGCGGCGCTGCGCTGTGTGTGCTGCGCCGCGCCGCGCGGGCGCCGCGGCGTGCCTGGATGATGGCGAGGATGGCGGCGACGATGGCCTTCTTGTACTCGAAGCCCCCCTCCTCGCGCAGCACGTTGGCCAGGAAGGCCATGAGGCCGCGGTGCTTGGCCGGGAACTTGACCGCGAGGCTGCGGATCGCGCCCACGACCACGACCTGCGCGCGCAACCGGCGACGCCGGCGGCCGGCGGGCGGCGTCGCCGCGGCGCGCCCCGCGCGCCCCGCGCGTGCGCCGTCGCTGCGCCCGCACCAGCGACGCACCCTCCCCCCACCACCACCACCACGCAACCACCCACCCACCCACCACACACCCACAGCCACACACACAGCCACAGCCACAGCCTCACGCACACGCACCTTGAAGTCGTCAGGGATGTCTGCCATGAAGCCGCCGATGGTCTTCAGCAGCTTGTCCACGCTGCCCTCGTTGCCTGGCGCCCACGCGCGAGCGGCGGCGCGGGGCAGCGAGGTGCGGCGTGAGCGCGCGCGTGCTCTGCCGCCGGCCGCGCCGCGCCGCAGCCGCGCGCCGCGCCAGCGCGGGGCGCACCCGTCTTGAGCAGCGTCGTGATGGCGAGCGTCGCGATGGAGCGGTTCTGGTCGGTGATGAGCGACTCCATGTCGATGTTGCAGTTGGTCACCGCCATGGGGTGGCTCATCGCGACCTGGCCAGGCGCCGCGGGGGTGGCGGCGCGCCGGCGCGCAACCGCGCGCTCAGCGGCCCGCAGGAAGCAGAGACGGGCCGGGCGGCGGCGCCGCGCAGCGCAGCGCGCGCCCGCCCGTAGGCTTAGCGCGGCCGCGGGCGCACCTTGTTGAGCGTGCGCACGGCCGCGAAGCGCAGCACGGGCTTGCTGCTGCTCAGGAAGAGCTGCAGCACTGTGATCGCGGGCTGCAGCTCGCGGGCGCTCACGTCGCGCAGGTTGCAGATCGCGCGCGCCGCCTCAAAGATCACCAGCTCCGCCTGCGCGGCCACCGGCCGGGCGGGGCCGGGCGTGAGCGGGCGCGCGCGCGGCGGCGCACGCGCGCGGCAGGCGCCGCACCCGCTGCCGCCGCCGCCTGGCGCCGCGCCGGGCGCGCGCGCCGGCCCTGCACCCCCCCCCCCCCCACACACACACCTTGTGGCGCAGGCAGCTCTCCAGGAAGTCGTAGAACGGCCGCGCCTCGCCGTTGGGCCCCGGCTGGCTGTCCGCGATCACCTGCGCGCGGGGCGGGCGAGTGGCGGGCGGGTGGGTGTGGGGCGGCAGAGCACCGAGGCGCGGCCCGGCCGCGCAACGCCGCCAGGCCTGGCGCGAAGCCGCGCGCTGCGCCGCGCGCCGCGCCGCCGCCGCACCTGGCTGACGTAGCGCACCAGCAGGCACTGCGCGAGCGGGCTGCGCACGCTGCCGCGCGTGAGCTGGCTGACCAGCTTGCTCACGGCGAGGCGGTCGGTCGCGCGCAGCGCGTGCAGCAGCGCGACGGCGTGGAACTGCACCATCGGGTGCTTGCTCGTCACCGCCTCCTGCACCTCGTTCACCCAGCGCTTGATGATCTCGCCGTTCTGCGCGGCAGCAGCAGCGGCAGGGCGTCGGCGGCGGGGCGGCGGCAGCGCGCGGGGCGCGACTGGCGCGCCGGACAGCTGCTGCCGCCGCTGCTGCCCCAGCTGCCGCTGCGCCTGCTGCTGCCGCCGCTGCGTCTGCCGCCGCCGCCGATCGCCGCTCGCCGCCTCTCGCCGGTCGCCGGCGGCCGCTGCCGCGGCTGGCTCTCACGTTTTTGATGAGGTGCAGCGCCGACACGAGCACGCTCGCCGCGACGACGGCGCTCTTGTCGACGACCGCCTGCTTGAGGTAGCGCTCGATCTGCGCCAGCAGCTGCCCGTCCACGATCTGGCACAGCACGCGCACCGCGTTGGACCTGCGGCGCCGGCGCGGCAGCGGCGGCGGCGCTCGCGCCCACCGCGCCCGCTGCCCCCATCCTGCGTCCCTCGCCCGCCGCGCCGCCCCCGCCCGCCGCGCCCTTGCCCGCGCGCCGGCCCCCCTCCTGTGCTCTCCGCCGCCGCCTCGCAGGCGCGGCCCACACGCGCCCTGCACGCGCCCCACAGCCCGCACCTGTAGAGCTCGACCTTGGCGTTCATGTCCTTCATTAGGCTCGAGGTCACGATGATGACCTCGTCGCTGCCGGGGCAGATGTCCTTGAGCACCAGGTACACCATGCGCCGCAGGTGCGGGTCGCGCGCCTGGAAGAGCTTGGTCGCGGCGAAGAACACGTCGCTCGCCTCCTTCTGCGCGCGGGGACGCGGCGCGCGGTGCGGGCATCCGGCGTCGGCGGCGGCGCTCGCCGGCGGCGCTCTGCGGCCGGCGGCGGCGCGGGCGGCCGGCGGCGGTGGGGCGGGCGGCGGCGGCGCGGGCGCCGGCCGCGCCTTGGTGAAGGTCTCGCCCTGGTGGAGGAGGTAGAGCAGCTTGGTGATGACCTGGCGCGCGGGATCGCGGGGCGTGGGGCGCGCGCGGGCGCGGGCGCGGGCGCTGCTGTTGCCGGCGGCGCTGCTGCCGTCCCCCGCCGCACCTGCGAGCACCGCCGCGGGTCGAGGTTGGGGTCGTGGAAGATGCGGGCCTCCTGCAGCACGGCGCCCTTCTCGATGCCATAGAAGGGCGAGTACTCGGCTGCGGGGGCGGGCGGGGCAGCAACTGATTCGGTGGTTGCCCCCTCCCGGCGCCCCCGCGCCGCGGCCTGCCACGCCCGCGGCGCGGTTGCAGGGACGGGAGCTCCCGCCTCCTCCACAGCCCGGCGCCGAGGCCCCCGGACGCCAGGGCGGGGCCGGCCGGCACGCACTCTCTTCCTCCCGGTCCTCGTCCTTCTTGCCCTCGCCCGAGCGCAGGGGCGCCAGAGAGTCCTGCGCGGTGGCCGCCATTGGTGCGACCCGGGCTGCCTGCTGCTCGCTGCGCTCAGGGGGCCATCAGCAGCAGCAGACGCAAGATGGCAGGGCGATCGGGAGGGCTGGGCGCGCCTGTGCGGGCCGGCAGCGCGCTCCGGGACCGCTCGCGAGAGGTATGAAGCGACCGTGGAGGCGGGCGGCGCGGTGGCGCGCGGCGGCGCGGCGGCGGCGGCGCAGGGCGCAGCGGCGAGACCCACGGCGGTTCGGCGGGTTGCGCGTTGAGCCCCCTGGGCGGCGGCGGCGCGTCTCTCAGCGCCCGCACACCAGCCTGCCCCCTCCTCACTCGGCGGCGCCGGCGAGCCGCTTGTGCAGCAGCAGGCGCCGCGGGCGGCGCAGCGCGCGCGCGAACGCCTCCGTCTCCTCCGCCTCGGCCTCGTAGCCCAGGCGGGCGTAGAGGCCGCGCGCGGGAGCGTTGTCGTGCACCACGTGCACGTACAGGTGCGCCACGCCCAGCGCCGCCGCGCGCGCCTCGGCGGCGGTCAGCAGCGCCGCCGCGATGCCGCGGCGCTGTGCCGCCGACGCGACGCACACGTTTGACAGGTACGCCCGCCGCGTGGCCTGGCCCTCCTGCGCGCGGGGCCGCGGCGGCGTGTGGGCGCGGTCAGCGGGGGGCTGCGCGGACGGACGGCCGCGCGGCGGCGCCCCGCCGCCGCCGTGCGCGGCCGCCACCGCTGCCGCTGCCGCGCGCCGCACCGGCGGCAGGCGCCCGACCAGGTCTTCGGCGGGCAGCACCGCGCCGCGGTTGACGTCGACGCTGCCGACCACGAGCTGCGGCGGCGCGCCCGTCGCCGCGTCGGCGGGCAGCTTGGCCGAAGGGTCCAGCTCCGCCGCCGCCTGCGCCGCGAGCGCGCGGGCGCGGGCGCGCGTGAGCAGCCGGCGCGGGCGCCGCGTCGCGCCGCGTGCGGCGGCGGCGAAGGGCGCGCGCGCACCCGCTCCGCCACGGGGCAGCCCGGCACGTCCGGCAGCGTGGCCACGAGGCACACCACCGTCATCGACTCGTAGCTGGGCTCCGTGCCTACGGCGGCGGGGCGCGGCGGCAGCGCGTCGGCGGCGGCGCGGCCGCGGCCGCGCGCGGGGGCGGCGGTCCCGCGCCCGCGCCCGCGCCGCCGTTGACGGGTGCGCACCGTTGACCTTGCGCGTCACCGACTCCCACTCCGCGTCGCCCTTCATGCGGCGGTGCATCTGCGCGGCGCAGCCGCGTGGCAGCCGCGCTCGGCCGCCGCCCGCGCCGCTGCGCGCGCCCCGGGAGCTGCCGCGCCCCGAGCTGCCGCCGCGCCGTGCGCGCACCCGCGCCGAGAACTCGCTGCGGTCGGGCGGGTAGGTGTAGAAGCTGTGGGCCCGCAGGTAGCCGGCGGCGCGCAGCTCCGCGGCCGTCTCGGCCTCGCGCACCGCAAACGCCGGCCTGGCAGCAGCGGCCGCCTGCCAGCCCGGGCGGCGGCAGCTCAGCGCGCGAGGCGCGGCCCGCGCTGCCACGGCGCGACGCTGCGCTGAGCCACGGGACCCACCTGCACGTCCGCGGGCTGCGCGGCGCGGCGCAGGAGGCGGCCGCGCCGCGCAGCGGCGGCGCCCGCTGCTGCCCGGCACGGCGCCCCCAGCTGCGCGGGCCAGGGCCGCGATTGAGGGCCGTGCATTGAGGCCGCGGCGTGGCGCGGGGCCGTCGCGCTGGCCGCCATGGGGCGCGCTGCGCTGGGCGCTCGAGCGGCAAGCTGCGGCGTCGACGCGGCGGCGTGCGGCTCGGGCGGGGGCGCGCTGGCGGCGCGGTCTGGAGCGGCGCCGCGTGTGGCGCGACCGGACGACGCCGAAGCCACCAGCGAGGGGGGCTGAGCCCTCGCCGCGTCGTCGTTGACGTCGTGGTGCGCGGCGGGCGGCGGGCGCCTCGTGCGCGCCCCCTCCCACTCCCCCACAACGCGGCCCTCCCGCGTCCCTCGCCGCAGCTCACAGCCCCCGCCACCACCATGGCGTCCGTGGACGGCCTCGCGACGGCGATCGACTCGGCGCCGGTCACCGTGGCGCGCCCGCTGCCGCTCGGGCTGGACGCGTCGCTGCCGCAGCCGGGCGTCGCGCGGGCCGCCAAGGCCGTGAGCAAGGAGTGCCCCCAGGGCGCGCCCGACTCGCTGAGCCGCCCCGACCACACGGTGCTGCACCAGCACTGCGACTTCTTCGACCGGTGCGTGCCCCAGTCCCGCGCGCGCCGTTGATCGCCCAGGGCGGCCCTGGCGAGCGCCCGAGGCCCCTGTGCGGGCGCCTCGGGCCCCGCTGGGGCCCGCGCGGCGCGGGCGCCCGCGCCGCGCGCGCGCCGCGCCGCGCGTGCGCCAGTCGCCCGCCCGCCCGCTCGCGCGCGCATCGCCAGCGATAACGACGGCATCCTGTGGCCATCGGATACGTACGTCGGATTCAGGCGGCTCGGCTTCGGCCGCATCATCAGCTCCCTCGCCGTGCCCTTCATCCACGGCGCGCGGCCGCCGCGCAGCCGCCGCGCGGCTGCCGCCGCGCAGCGGCCGCGCGCGCTCGCGGCGCGCGCTGGTCAGCCGCCGCCGCTGCCGCCCGCGCCCTCACGCTGCAGGCAGCTTCAGCTACCCCTCCGCGCCCACGTGGCTGCCCGACCCCTTCATGCGCATCTACCTCAAGGTGGGGGTTGAGGCTGAGCTGATCAGCTCACTCATGAGTGAACACCAAGCTTGGTGTCGACGCTGCGCGCCACCAGCTGGCCTGCAGGCCCGGGCCCGGTGCTGCCGCCGCACATGCGCACGCGCACGCCCGCCCCGCCGCCCGCCCCGCCGCCGGCCGCGCCGCGCCGCCCGCAGAACGTGCACCGCTGCAAGCACGGCAGCGACTCTGGTGCGCCGCGCGCGCGCGCGCGCGGGGGCCAGTCGTCGACGCGGCTCGCCGTGCGCGCGTCCCGCCGCGCCGCTGACCAAAGCCCGCGCGCGCCGCGCGCTCCACGTGTGCGCGCCGCAGAGGTTTACGACACGGAGGGCCGCTTCGTGCCGCAGCGCTTCGAGGAGCTCTTCAGCAAGTACGACCGCGGCAACAAGGGCGGCCTCTCCTGGGACGACCTGCAGGCGCGCGCGCGCGGGCTCACCGGCGCGCGGCGCGTGGCCGAGCTCAAGCGGCGGCCGCCCGCCCGATGCCCCGCCCACCGGCGCTCCCGGGCCCGCTGCCGCCGCCACCGCCGCCCCTGGCCAGGCCATGATCCTGGGCAACATGAACATCATGGACCCCGTGGGCTGGTGCGGCACAGCATTGAGATTGACGCACCCCGCGCTTGCAAGCCCAACTGAGCTCAAGCGTGCGGCAGCGCGCCCGCGGCGCGGCGCGGCGGCCGCCGCCCAGCGCGCGCCGCCGCCGCGCCCGGCCGCAGGATCGCGGAGCGGCTCGAGTGGTGGACGCTCTACCTGCTCGCCGCCGACGACGCGGGCGTCATCAGCAAGGAGGCCATCCGCGCCAACTACGACGGCAGCCTCTGGTTCAAGGTGCGGCCAGCTGGCCTGCGGGGCACGCGGCCGGCGCGCGCCGGGCCTGGCCGGCCAGCAGGCCGCGCCGCGCTGCGGGCGGGCGCGTGCCCTGGCGGCGCGCGCCCGCGCCGTCGATCGCGGCCGCCGCCGCAGGTGGCGGCAGAGGTGGAGGCCAAGGCCGCGGCGCGCGCCGCGGCGAACAAGGCCAAGTGGCAGTGAGCCGCGCAGCGCGGGTGCCGAGTTGTGGGCGCGGAGCGCGTGCCGCGAGTTGGGCGTTGCGGCCGGCGCAGGCGCCCGCCCCGCGGGCGGGCGCCGACCGCCAGGCGGTGAGGTGAGGTCGCAGAGGCGCGGACAGTTGCTCCTCCTAGGAAACAGTCTCATTGCCTCCGCGGGGCGCGCGCGTGATCGATCGCGGCGGCGGCGCTCGGCGTTCGTTTCAGAGCCGCCCGCCCGCCCGGCCCGCTCCTGCTGCTCGCGCCGCTGTGCACACACGCATGCACACACGCGCCAGCGCTCACGCGAGGCCCAGCTGCGCGTGCAGCGCGGGCGGCAGCAGCGCGGCCTGCGCGGCGCGCATCGCGCGCTTGTTGCGGCGCGCGAGGTCGCTGACCGTCTCGAGCGCCGCCTCGAGGCCCTCGCACCCGCCGTCCATGCCCGCGTTGCCCTGCACCACCGCCGCCGCGGCGGCGACGAGCGCGTCCTTGTCGCTCGGCGTGAGCGCGGCGTCGGGCACCGCGCGCGCCGCGTCGGTGACCCACGCGAGCACGCCCTTGGCGCCCGCGAGGCGCAGCATCGCCTGCAGCACGGGCGCGACGTCCTCGACGCGGCTCAGCGGCAGCGCGCCGACGACGCCGCCGAGCAGCACGTGCACGAGCGCCTGGCCCACGCGCGACAGCTGCGCCTCCAGCAGCGCGACCGCGGACGCCTGGTCGGGGCCGGGCTGGCGCGCGAGCGCGGCGAGCGCGGTGCCCGGGTCAAACAGGCGCGTGAGGAAGGCGAGCACGCTGCGGCACGCCTCGCGGTGCTGCACCAGCACGCCGAGCTGCGGCGCGCGCGCGGGCGGCGCACGGCGGCCGCGGCGTGTGAGCAGCGGCGCGAGCGCGCGGGCGCAGCGCGGCCGCTGCGCCGCGCGCGCTCGCTCACCACCGCGGTGTCGAGCAGCGGCGGCAGCAGCTGCGGCAGCAGCAGCATGCGCGGGCAGTACGCGGCGGCGCGGCCGGCGAGCAGGAAGGTGTCGTCCACCAGGTCTGGCTGGTCGTCCATCGCCTGCGTGCGGCAGGAGCGCGGCGCGTTGTGAGCGAGCGGACCACGCGGCGTGCGCCGAGTCGGAGCCGTCGGGCCAGGGCGCGACGTGCGCGGCCGCCGCGGCGCCGCGCCGCGCCGCGCGCGCCTGCAGCGTCGTGAGCGCCGCCGCGCTGCTGCCGAGCAGCGCGGCCAGGATCGGGCCCATGCTCCCGTCGGCGGCGGGCTCGGAGGCAAAGACCTTGAGCAGCTCGCTGACGGTGTAGATGAAGACCGGGTGACGCGTCTGGCGCGCGGCGGCGGCGGCCACCGCGGCGCGGCGAGGTGAGCGCGGCGGCGGCCAGCGCGGCGCGGCGAGGTGAGCGCGGCGGCGGCCAGCGCGGCGTGGCGAGGTGAGCGCGGCGCGGCGCAGGGCGCGGCACGCAGGCGCGCGCACCTGCGCGAAGCGCGCGGGCAGCGCGTCCAGCAGCGTGGGCAGCATCGGCGCGCAGGCCCTGTCCGAGGCCTTGATGCCGTAGCGCAGAACCCTGGCGGCGCGGGCGGCGGGGCGTGCCGGCTGGGAGGCCCGCCCGCCCGCAGCCGCTGCGCGGCGCGCGCACGGCCGGCCAGCCCGGCGGCGACGCCCGCCGGCGAGCAGCGGCGCCGCGCCGCGCCTGCCCAGGCGTTCGACCGCGCTCTTGTCGCCCGCGGCGCGCTGCAGCCCGACGTCGATCGACGGCCACGCCTGCTGCAGCACCGCCGCCGCGGCCCCGCGCTGCTCGCCCAGGGCCTGGAAGAGTGTGGCGAGGCGGTCGAACAGCGGCAGCTGCGCGGCCAGCTCGCCCGCGCTGAGGCTGGGCGTGAACTGCTGCATCGCCGCCTGGACCGGCGCGAGCAGCGGCCGCGCGAGCGCCTGCAGCGCCGTGGGGAGCTGCTGCTCCGGCAGGCACCTGCGGCGGCGGCGGCGGCGCGCGTCGGGAGAAGGCTCGGCAGCGCCGGCCGGGGCGCGGCGGGCCGTGTCCAGCGCGCAGCGGAGTCCAGCGCGCTGCTGCGTCCAGCGCGCGCGCGCAGCAGTCTCCATCCCTCCCCCTCCCGCGCACGCGCGCACGCACCGCGTGAGGGCCATTGTCACGCCCTGGATGACGGCGTGGACGTCGTCCTCGTGCAGCCCGCCCGCCGCCGCGGCCGCGTTGTTCGCGGCCGCCGCCGCCGCCGCGCTGCGCTGCGCCGCGTTGAGCACGGGTCCCGCGATCACGCCGGCGGGGCCCGCCGCGGCGGCGGCGGCGGCCGCGGCGGCGGCGGCCTTGGTCGCCGCGCCGGCCTCGAGCGTCTTGCCGTAGAGGGCGCTCAGCTGCTCCAGGAACGGCGCCATGTGCTGGCCGCAGCAGTCGCAGAGGTCGCGGATCGCGATCGCGGCGGCCGACGACGACTGCGGGTCGCCCAGGGCGGTCATCAGCATCTGCAGCAGCCTGCGGCGGCGGCAGAGGCGACGGCAGAGGCGGCGGCAGAGGAGGGCGAGGCGTCGGCGGGCGGCGGCGGCGCGCCGGCAGACGTGCTGCCCGCCGCCGCTGCTCTTCGGGCGGGCGCGGGGGCCGCCCGCGGGCGGCGCCGCCGCACCGGGGCAGGAGGTCGCGGCAGTGCCCCGCGCTGATGGTGCGGCCGAGCCACTCGGCGTACGACGAGAGGAGCAGCGCGCCCGTGTAGGGCAGCTGCGGCGGCGTCGACGGCAGCGTCGGCAGCGCGCTGAGCAGCTGCTCCAGCAGCGGCTCGCCCGTCGCAAACGAGCGGTGCAGCACGCCCAGCTCCCTGCGGCCGGGCGGCGGCGGCGGCGGCGGCGGCGCGTGGGCGCGCGCGAATGCGCCGGGCGTCGCTCGCTCCCGGCCGGGCCTGCGCGCCCGGGCGGGCGCGCGCTGCCGTGCGCGCTGCGCCGTGCGCGCACCGCACGCAGTTGAGCGCGAGCTCGGCCGTCTTCCAGTCAAACTCCCGCCCCGCCGCGACCGCCTGGCTGACCTCCGTCAGCGGGACGAGCAGCAGCTGCAGCGCGCGCGTCTCGCCCATCGCGACCGCCGCGTCGGTCAGCACGTCGCCCCACGCGTGCCGCGAGCGCCGCCAGTCGGCGCGCTCGCCGCTGCGCATGCTGTGGTAGCCGTCCGGCAGCCTGCGGCGCAGCAAGGCGCGTGCGGGGCGCGCCGCTCCGTCGCCTGCTGCGCGGGCGGCGCGCGAGCCGCGCGTGCCGTGGGCCCCGCGCCGCGCCGCGCGTCGCCGCGCACCGCATGCGCTGCCGCACGAGCGCGACGAGCTTCTCAAACGCCGGCCGGAAGAACTCACGCCGCCGCTGCTGCTCCGCCGCGGCCGCGGCCGCGGCCGGCGAGCCCTGCGCGACGGGCGAGCCCGGCGGCTGCGCCGCCGCCGCGGCCGCGGCCGGGTCGATGCTGAGCTGGCGCGCGAGCTTGTGCCAGAAGCCAAACGACATGCTGTAGATCTCGTGGTCCGGGTGCGCCGTCGCGTCCAGCAGCGCCTCAACCGGCGGCAGCACCTGCGCGGACGAGCCGCGGCGGCGGCGGCGGCGTTGTGGCGTGGCGCGCGGGGCTCGGCGCCGCGGCGTGCGGACTCCCCGGCCTGCGCTCCGCCGCGCCGCCGCCGCGCGCGGGCGCGCCGCGCCGCACGTCGGGCGTGGCGGCGAGCACGAGCTGGATGTAGGCCTCCGCGACCTCGCAGAAGAGGCGGGCCATGCCCTTGACCGCCTCCTCGTCGTCGTCAAACTCGTCGTCCACGTCGTCGCCGCCGCCGTCGCGGCCGTCCGACTCTGCGCGCCGCGGCGCGGTCAGGCGCGGCGCGGAGCCGCTCGGCCGCCGGCCCGCTCGGCGGCCGCGTGTGCCGGCGCGGGCCCCGCCGCGCGCACCCGCGATGGCCTTGCGCAGCGCGACGCTGAAGCGCGGGCGCAGGCCCATGACCTGGCCGACGAGGTGCTGCGAGAGGCCGGTCATGCTGCCGTTGGGCACGCACGTGCGCGGGTCGACCGTCACCCAGATCAGCTCAACCACCTGGGCAACGGCGGCGGCGGCGCCGGCCGCGGCGGCGCGCGGGCGTGGTGAGCGGGCGCGGCGGCCGCCGCCCCGCCGGGCGCTGCTGCCGCCGCCGCGCGCCCTGCGCCGCGCACCGCGTCGACGGACGCGTGGAAGGTGCCGTCCACGCCCAGCCCCTGCAGCGCCGCCGCAACGAGTGGGCTGTCCGGCAGGCCCGGCGGCAGCTCGTCGCCGCCGCTGAGCTTGAGCCAGCAGCCCAGGCTCTCTAGCACCTGGCTGCGCACCGTCTCGCCCGGCTGCGAGAGGCAGCTGCGGCGTGGGCGCGCGCGGGCCGGGCAGGCGTGACTGTGCGCTGCGGAGGGGCGCCGCGGTGGCCGCTGCCGCGCTGCGCCACGTGGCCCGCTGCCGCTCGCGCGGCTCGCGCGCGCACCTGGTGAGCAGGTTGAGCGCGTCAGGGATGACGGCGCGCAGCTCCGCCGCAAACGCGGCGCGGCGCTCCGGCCGGCTCGAGATGCGCCGGCTGTCCGCCTCCTGCGTGCGCGGCGGCGCCGATGGCGCGCTCGGCGCGGCGGCGCGGCGGCGCGGCCCCGCGGCGCTACCGCTGGTGCGGGCGCGCGGCGCGGGCGCGCGGCGCCGCGGCCGCCGCACCTGCGGCAGCACGGTGAGCAGCTCTAGCATGCACGACATCGCCACGTCGGGCGGCTGGCCGGCGAGTCGGTCCATGACCCAGCGCAGCACGCCGCCCTCGCCCCACGCCGCCGCGGGGAGGTGCGCCGCGAGCGCCGCCATCGCGAGGCAGAGCTGCGTGCGCACCGCGGGCGCGCCCTTGCCGAAGCGCAGGAGCAGCGCCAGCAGGCTGTCGCGCAGCTGCGGCACCGCGTCCGGTGGCAGCTCCTCGTAGTCGCGCTGCACCTGCGGCCGTGGCCCGGCGCGGCGCGATCGGCGCGCGGCGGCGCGCGCCAACCGCCGCTGCTGCTGCTGCTGCCGCCGCCGCCGCTGCCGGCGCGGGCGCCGCCGCGGCGCGCCTTTGTCTTCAACGTCTGGGCGCAGAAGTAGGTGAACTCCGGCTCGCTCGCCGGGTTGTGGAGGATCGCGTTGGCCACGGTCCAGGCCTCCGCGCTCGCCTGCCACGCCTCCAGCCAGCGGTCCGCCTCGTTGCGCACGGCGCCATCGTCGCTGCGGTACAGGGCGGTGATGGCCGCGATCACCTGGGCCTCCGCCATCGGCGCAGGCGCGGACGGCGTGATGGCGCGCGCCCCTGCGGGCCCCCTGCCGCCGCTGCAGTCGAACCCGCGGCCGCGACGGCGAGCGCACGCGTTGATCTGCACGCTGTGCAGTGCCGCGCGACGTGGCGGGGCGCTGGCGCGTCGGGGCGCGGGCTTTGCGCCGGTCCGTCGTCCCGCGTGCCCTGGCGCCACCCGGCCGGCCTCGCACCCCAATCGGCCGCGTCGACACCGCGATCGGCACCGCCAGGCCGCCCCGGCGCGCCGCCGCGCACCGCGCGCCCGCCCGCGCTGCCGCGCGCAGCGCGCCGCCGCGGCGCCGCGCAACCGCCGCAACCACCACGCCGCAGCATGGCGCGCGCCGCGCTGGCCGCGCTGCTGGCGCTGACAGCCGTGGCGGCGTGCGCCGCCGCTGGCGGCGGCACGGCGCCGCTGCACGGCGCGCGGCGCCTCGCAGTGCTCGGGTGCGGGGGCGCGCGCCGACCCGGCCTGGCCGCGCCGCCCGCTGCCCAGCGCGCCGCCACCCACCGCCGCCGCCGCCCCGCGCCGCAGCACGCTCGTGCCGCTGCCGGACGCCGCGCGCGCCGCCGCGTGCGTCGAGGTGCGGGCGGCCCTGTCGAGCATCGCATCGCCGGCCGACGCCGCGCAGCACGCGGCCGCGGCCCCCGCGGCGGCATTCCGCGTGTGCGGCCCGCCGCGCGAGCCGCGCGACGTCGCGCTGCTGCTGCCGCTGCCATTGGCGCCGCCCGACGGCGGCGCGCGGCCGGGTGCCGCGCAGCCCCTGCTGCTCACGGTGCAGGCGCTGCAGGCCGCGGGCGGCCAGCAGCACGCGTGGGCCGGCAGCGCCCTGGTGCCGGCAGGTGACGAGCGCGCGCGGCGGCGGCGGCAGCAGGGGGGCTGCCACGGGCGGGAGGTGGGGCGACGCGACAGGCGGTGCGGGGGGACACGCAACCAAAACACACACCGTCGCGGCCCCGCAGGCGCCGCCAGCGCCCGGGTGGTCGTCAACCTCACGCAGCACGGCCGGCCCGTCGACCCGCCCCTTGAGCCGCCCCCGGGGCGGGCGACGGGCGCCGCGGCCGACGCGCCGCCGCGGGCGGCCAGGCAGGGCACCGCCGCGGCCGCGGCCGCGTGGGCCGCACTGCAGGGCCTCGCCGCCGCGCCGCCCCAGGCGATGCAGGCCAGGGCGGCAGAGGCCGGCGCGGAGCTTCACGCGGCTCCTGTGCAGGCCGCCGCCACAGCGGGGCAGGCGCGCCCCGCCGCTGCGGGCGCGGGCGCGACCTGCGGCGCGCTGCACCGGCTGCTGCCCGCCTGCGCCGCCGCCAGCCCCGCGAGCGCCGCCCACGCCGTGTCTGCGCTGCTGGCGGCGGCGCCCGCGCACGCGGCGTGGCTGGCGGGCGTGCTGCGGCCGGAGGGGGCGGCGGGCGTGCGCGGCGAGTGCCCGGCCTGGCCCGCCGACGTGCGCGAGGGCGCCGCGCTGTTCCTGCAGACGTGCCTGCCGCGCACGGGCAACGGCGGCGGCCCGGGGGCCGGCACGACGCGCGCAGGCGGTGCTGCTGCGTCCGACCAGCGCCGCGCTGCGCCGAGCAGCGGCGGGCAGCGGCCCGCCGCCTCGTACGACGGAGCCGCGCGGCAGCTGGTGCTGCGCGCCTCGCCGCTGCAGGTACTGGCCGGCGCCGCCGCGCTGCTTGCGCTGGGCGCGGCTGCTGCGCTCGCTGGCGGTCGGCGGCGCGCTCCCGCCCGCGGCGGGGCTGCGGGCGCCGCGGACACGCGGACGGCTGGCGCCGCCCGGGAGCCGGGCCACCCGGGCGGCGGCAGGGCGAGCAGCGGCGGGCGGGGCTCAGCGGGCGGGTTCACGCTGCACGGCCGCGCCGCGCTGGCGAGCGCCGCTGGCGACGACGACAGCGATGCCGACGACCTGGCCGGCGGCACGGCCAGCGGCGGCGGCGCGCACCAGGACCAGGGAGACCCTTGGGGCTACGCCCTGGCCAGCCAGCACCGGGGCTCGCCTGGGGCTCGCGTGCCGGCGCGGGCGCCGGACAGCTCGGCGGCCGCGTCGGCGCTCGCGGCTGGCCACGCCGCCGGCACGCTCAAGGCCGCGTTTGCAGGCCGCGCCGCCGCAGCGGCCGCCGCCGCCGCGTCCGCGCAGCGCGCGGCGCGCGGCCCGGGCGACCGCGGCGCCGTCGAGCCGCCGGCGCAGCCCGCGGCCGTCGTCGTCGTCGGCGGCGGCGGCGGTGGCGGCGTCAGTGGCGACGACGCAGCGCTGCGCGCCAAGGTCGTGGCGGGCTACTGGGACGAGGAGGACGAGGCGGCGGTGAACGCGCTGCCGGCGAGCATTCAGGACCACCTGCAGGCCGCGGGGCGCTGGACGCGCGACACGGGCGGGCGCCTGGTGCGCGGCAGCCTCGTCGCGCTGCGCGCCGCGAGCGGCCTCGCCGCGGCCGCCATCGCGCGCGCGGCCAGCGGCGGCACGACGAGCGGCGGCGGGTCGGCCGGCGCGACCGGCGGCGGCGGCGGCGGCGGCGGCGCGGCGGGGTCGTTGGCGGGAGGCGGTAAGGGCGCGGCGGGCGACGCCGCGCTGCTGCGGCAGCTCATGGTCGCGGGGCCGGGCGACCAGCTGGGCCTGAGCGATGACGACGACGCCTGAACCAGAAGGCTGGTGTGTTTCTCTGCGTGTGGGTTGCGCGCGTTTAACATTGGCCTGCGCTGCCGCCGCCGCCGTGCGTCACCGGTCGGCGCGAGCAGCGTCGCCCGGGTGACACGCTCGCTGCGCCGCCGCAAACGGCTCTGTGACGTGCAGGAGCGTTTGAAACAAACTCGAGGATGCAACGGGCGTGTCGCGGGCAGCGCGCGGCCAGGTCTGGCACACTGAACTTGCCCAGAAGAGACCTGCGCGGTCCCGACCCGCGCTCGGGCACCGACGCCCTGCCCACGCCACTCTGACTGATCGTAAGCGCACGACGGCGGTCCCGCGCGCCGCGCGCGCCGAGCACTGCGCCAGCAGCAGGCCCGCCGGACCTGCGCCCTCCGCCGGGCGAGCGCAGCACCGATCCGGGGGCGGTCTATCGACGGCTCTGGCCCTGCTGCACTCTCCTGGCGACGCCACGCGGCCGCGGCGCGGCGCCTCGGCCCGGTGCGCGCCGCGCCTCACCAGGCGCTGCTGCTGCCGCGCGTGGCGGGCCGCGCGGCCCCAGCGCGCGTCCACGGCTCCCACGCCTCACCCAACTCACGCCCGACCTCGCGGCCGCCGGCTGCGCGCACCGCAGGCGCGTAGGGCTCGCGCCGCCGCCGCTGCAGCGCGCCGGCACCGCGCGCCGCGGCGCGAACCCGCAGCCGCCCCAGGCGCCCGTTCGGGCGGGACCATGGCTCGGTCCCGCCAGACCAGCGGCGCCGGCAGACCGGTGGCGCTGCTGCTGCTCGCGCTGGCGGTCGCGGCGCTGGTCCAGCCGTCAGCGGGCCAGGGCCTCGACATCAGCTTTGAGCAGCTCGCCATCGGCGAAGTCGGCGCGGCGGGCGCGTTCGGCTCGTTCGAGGACCTCGTGGGCATGACCAGCACGTCCACCGGCCGCGGGACCATCGGCAAGGGCGGCTCGGGTGCGCGCGCGGCGGCGCGGCGGCCCGCGGCTGCGCGCAACGCTGCGCCGCGCGCCCGCTCACGGCGCGCGCCCGCACCCACGCGCAGGCAGCAGCTTCGGCAGCGCCGACGAGATGACGCAGCTGCAGATGTCGGTGCGTGGCGCGGCGGCGCACGCGCGCGCCGCAGCTGTGTGCTTCGGCGCGCGCCCGGCCGCCGCCGCCCACCCCGCCCCTGCCCCGCCGCCGCCGCGCCCGCAGATGTACTACATTGCCGGCTCGCCGAAGACCTTCCTGACCGCCCCGCTGCCGCGGGCGCGCGACCAGGGCGAGTGCTCGACGTGCGTCGCGCAGGCGATTGCCAGCGCGATGCAGATCGCGACCGCCAGGGCGACGCGCAAGGTCCCCGAGCTTGCCGGCGTCAGCCGCTGGGACGTGAGCCCGCAGTCGCTCTTCTACTGCTCCAAGGGTGCGGCGGCGGCGGCGGCGGCAGGGGGCGCCGCGCCGGCCCTCTGCACGGGCGCGCGCCAGCGCGCGCGCGGCTGGGCCGTGACATGCGCGCGCCCGCGCGCGGCCGTGCCGCAGGCGGCCGCACGTGCAAGACGGGCTGGAAGGTGCGCCACGCGCGCGGCGGCGGGTCGCGCGGCGGGTCGCGCGGTGGCCCGGCCAGGGCCCGCGGCGCCCGCGGCGCCCTGCCGCGCCCGCCACGCCCGCCGCGCCGACGCGCCCCGCCGCGCCGCGCCGCCCAGATCCAGGAGGCTCTCAACTTCATCGTTGACGAGGCGCCTCACCTCATTCGGCCGACCGAGTGCGCCGACATGGCCGGCTGGCTGAACGACGTAACCAAGGAGCCCCAGGTCACGCAGTGGGAGACGAGCTGCCGGCAGGCCGCCAACTACGCGGCGCCGGGCGGCTCGGTGCAGTGCGCCAAGTTCACCGACGCGCAGCCCTGGCTCAAGTGCTCCTACCGCTCGCTCTCAAGCTTCTGGCAGATCCAGCAGCACATCCGCAACCACGGCTCCGTCATCAGCCGCATCACGTGAGCGTCTGCGCGCGGCCGTCCGTCGGCGGGGCTGGCCGCCCCTGGCCGCGGCCGCGGCCGCGCCGCGCCGCACGCGCCTCAGCCCCGCCGCGCCCCCTCACGGCGCCCCCCGCAGTGTCAACGACGACTTTGCCGTGCAGTTCAACGCCTCGGCCCGGTCCCGGCGCGGCGTGGAGCTGCCGCCGTACGTCTTCAACGCGACCGCGAAGCCGCTCTTCGGCCACGCGGTCGCGATCGTGGGCTATGACAACGTGGACTTCACCTGGACCATCCTCAACAGCTGGGGCGACACCGCGTCGACGATGGACAGCGAGCGCGGCGTGACCGCGGACGGGCTGTTCAAGGTGCGTGGGCAAGCGCGCGAGCACGGCAGCCCCCTGCCGGCCGCCGCCGCAGCTGGCAGCGCCGACGCCGACTCGCCGCCGCGCCGCCGCGCGCCGCGCCGCAGATCAAGATGGGCGTCGCCGGCGTGGGCGTGCCGGACCAGACGTTTGGCGTCGAGTGCGTGCCCGCGCCGGGCGGGCCGTTTGACCTGCACGAGACGCAGCCCTGGCGCGACCCCAAGCCCGTGACGCTGGTCGACCCGGCCGCCGACCTGTTCAAGCTGGACCCCGACTGCTACACCTACACCGCGCGCGCGCGCGAGCCGCTCTCGGCGGTCGCCGACGCGTTTGGCATCAACATGCGTGACTTTGTGCTGCGCAACCAGGACACGCTCTCCCGGGCGCACGGCGGGCGCGGGCTGGAGCGCGTCGTCAAGTACAAGTTCCCCGGCCGCCGCAGCCCCTCGGAGCTGCTCGACATCCTGTCCGTCGTCGGTGCGACGACGCGCGACGTGCTGCCGCTGCGCGCCGCGGGCGACGCCGCGGCGTGGCCGTTCTTCGAGTGCGTCGACTACGACGCGGCCGGCCGCGCGACGGCGACCAACTGCACCACCGCCGCGCTGCGCGGGCAGCGTGACGGCGGCGCGGGCGCAGTCGCGTGCGTGCGCCCGGGCACGGTCGCGTGCACGCTCAACTTTTACGACGCCGAGCCGCCCGCGACGCTGCCGCGCGGCGGGTCCGTGCGCGTGTGCAACATCTCCAAGGCCGACCAGGCGCGTGGGAGGGGGGGGTGGGGGGGGGGCACCGCGGCGCCGGCGCCCGGCGCCGCGCTGCGCACCCGCCGCCGCGCGCGCGGCCCCCGCCTCCTGACGCCCGCGCTGCCGTCCGTCGCCGCCGTGCACGCTCCGCGCAGCCCGGCGAGTTTGACCGCGTCGCGTACTTTGCGGCGCCCAAGTACTCTCAGGCCCGCGCGCTGGCGGGCATCATGCACGCCGTGGAGCCGGCGATCACGTCGATCAAGCTCGCGCCCGGCGCGACGATGCCGCCGAGCGGCAAGCCCAACCGCCTGACCGCCGACTCCTTCCTCGTGACCAAGCGCGGCGACAACGCGGCGTGGCAGCGCCCCTGGCTCGGCAAGTTCACCGCGACGTTCGGCAAGACGGGCATGGTGCTCTCGCTCGCGATCGCCGTCGACGGCGGCGTGGCGGGCCGCGCGCTCGGCGCGGCCTCGGCGCCGACGCTGGGCCCGCGCTTCACCTTCCCGCTCATCCAGCTGCGCAAGCTGGAGGTGCTCGACGTTCTCTTCAACGACGGCGCCGTGCCGCCGCAGCTCGGCGCGCTGCGCGACCTCAACGCGCTGCTCATCACGCACCACTGCCTCAGCGGGAGCCTGCCGCGGCACCTCGTGGCCGGCCTGACGGCGGCCAAGCCGCCGATCACCAACCTCACGACGCAGCTCAGCGAGCTCGTCATCCGCGGCCACGACGGCGACACCGAGAACGCGGCGTGCGGAATACGCGGGCCCATCCCGCCCGAGTGGGTCGGCCCCGCCGCGAGCATCGGGTCGCTCGACCTCAGCCGCAACGCCCTCACCGGCACCGTGCCGGCGGAGCTCTTCTCCATGCCCTGGCGCGACCGCACCTTCCTGTCCGACTACCAGGGCTGGGGCTGGGTCGACCTCAGCTTCAACCGCCTCTCCGGCGTGCTCCCGCCCATCGGCGCGCCCTGCCCCCGCCTCGCGCCCTACGCGCTCAACCTGGCATACAACCACCTGGTGCGCCGCACCGCCGTGACGCGACGCGCCGCCGCGCGATGCCGCACGCGCCGCGCCGCCCGCCGCGCGCGCCACCGCGCCTGGCGCGCCCCCGCGGTCGCGCCGCCCGCTGCGCCGCCCGCCCGCTCAGCGCGCCGCCCGCCCGGCGCGGCCGGCGCAGGTTGGCGACGTGCCGGTGACGTGGTCGTGCCTCACGGCGCGCGCGGGCGGGCTGGTGGACCTGAAGCTCGACGGCAACGCCGGCCTCACCGGCTGCGCGCCGTTCAGCGCGGCGTCGTCGCTCGGCTTCAGCGGCACCCAGATCACCGGCCTCTGCCGCAACGACCGCCTCGACACCGAGGCGCGCCAGCTCGACGCGCTGCGCAGCGTGCTGCCCGACGTCATCGCCAAGGGGCCCAACGAGCACGCGGCCGCGTTCCGCGCCGGCTGGGGCGCGTGGCTCGACGCGCTCGGCCCGCTCAGCGGCGTGCTGCCGGCCGACCAGGTCAGCGCGACGCGGCGCTACCGCGAGGGCGAGGAGGTGCGCGTGACGCTCACGATCACCCTCATCGGCAGCACCGCCTACGTCACGTCCATCAGGGGCGAGCGCGGCGCGCTGAGCATGGCGCGCATGACGGAGCTTGCCGCCGCGCTGCCGCGCCTCGACTACTTCGAGTGCAACTGGTGCGGCGGCCTTGCGTGCGCGCGCGGTGTGCGGCGGCGGGGCGGGACGCAGCGGCGGGGCGGGGCGGGGCTTGCGCCGGCGCGCGCCCTCGGCGGCGGCGGCCGACCGCGCCGAACCTGACCCCGCGTGCGGCGCCGGCCGGCCGGCCGGCGCGGCGCAGGTGCGAGCTCTACCCGCCCAAGTGGTCCAACCGCAGCGAGCAGCTGCTCCCGCCCGACCTCCCCGCCGCGAGCCCCTACATGAGGAGCTTCCAGATCATCGACTCCTGGCTCACCGGCCCCGTGCCGGGGAGCTACGGGAGCTGGGCCAACCTGGAGGTCCTCGGCCTGGGCAAGAACGACCTGAGCGGCACGCTGCCGCCGGGGCTCAAGGACGCGGCGAAGCTGCGCATGCTGTGGCTCGGCGAGAACCCGCGCATCAGCGGCACCATGCCGTCCGAGTGGGGCGACGCGCAGGTCATGCCGCGCTACGCAAACATCTGGGTCGACAGCACCAACGTCACCGGCGCCATCCCCGCGTCGTGGGCGTGGTTCTCGTCCGGCTGCGTCAACCTGCTCGGCACGGCCGGCATCTCAGGGTGCCGCCCGAGCGGGCTCGTCGCGTTCACGCCGAACCTCCTGCCCGACTGCGCGCGCAACAGCAGCGAGGTCGCCGCGCTGCAGGGCCTCGCGGTGCTGCTCGGGACGCGCGTGACCAACGTCGACGTGCTCGGCAACTGGACCGGCGACCCCGCAATCGGCGCAGGTGCGCGCGGCCGCACCCGGCCCTCCCGCCGCCGGCCCTCGGCCGCCGCCGCGCCGCCCTCACTCACGCGCGCCCGCCCGCGCCCCCGCGCGCGTTGCCAGGCCCCGGCACCGCGCCGCGCTACTGCCGGCTGTGGAAGGGCGTCTCGTGCGACGCGTCCAACCACGTGTCGGGGCTCGACCTCGCCGGCCTGGGGCTGACGCTGCGCCCGGGCGCGGCGCTGAGTCTGTCGGAGCTGATCGACGCGCTCGGAGACCTGCCCTATCTCCGGAGCCTCAACGTCAGCCGCCTCGGCGTGTCGGGGCCGCTGCCCGCGGACCTGCCGATGCGCCAGGGCGCGCTCGAGGTGCTGGACCTCAGCCGCAACCCCGCGCTCACCGGCCCCATCCCAGACATGTGGGCCGGCCTGACCGCGCTCCAGGTCCTGGACGTGTCGCAGTGCACCGGCCTCACCGGCGGCCTGCCCGGCTGGGCGTCGCTGCAGCAGCTCCGCGTGCTGCGCGCGGCGGGCTGCACCGGGCTGTCCGGCGAGCTGCCGCCGAGCCTGGGCCTGCTCAAGAGCCTGACCGAGCTGGTCGTCAGCGGCGCGCCCATCAGCGGCGGCCTGCCCGCAGAGTGGGCCGACGCGGCCGCGATGCGCCGCGTCGCAGACGCCGCGCTCGCCGAGGCGCGCGCCGCGGCGGCGGCGGCGCGCGCCGCCGCGGCCACGCCCGGCGCGGCGCCGCGGGCGCATGCGGTCGTGGCGGCGCGCGCGGCGCGCGCGGCCGAGGCGGCCCTGCGCGGCGGCGGTGGCAGCGGTGCCAGCGCCGGCGCCGCGGTCGCGGCCGCGGCGAGCCCCAGCGTGCTGGGCCTGGAACGGCTGGAGGTGCTGGTGCTGTCGCGCCTCAAGCTGTCCGGCCCGCTGCCCGCGGGCTTTGCCGCGCTCACTCAGCTCCGCGTCCTCGACCTCAGCCGCAACGGCGGCCTCGCCGGCAGCATCCCCCTGGCCTTTGCGGACCTGGAGCAGCTCCAGGTGCGAGCGCGGGCGCAGGGCTGCGCGCAGGGTTGCAGTGCCGCCGCCCAACCCGCGCCGCCAGGGTGGTGCCGCGCCGCGCGCGCCGACCCGCCTCCCCTCGCCGCCTGCGGCGGTGGCACGCGCGCAGGAGCTGCGCCTCGGCGGCAACGCGCTCACCGGGCCGCTGCCCGAGGCGCTCGCGCGCCTGACGTCGCTGACCGCGCTCGACGTGAGCGGCAACGCGTTCACTGGCACGCTGCCCGGGGCTTACGCGAGCATGCGCGAGCTGGTGGCGCTCGACGTGAGCGGCAACGCGTTCATCGGCACGGTGCCCCAGGTCTGGCAGGTCATGGCGGGGCCCACGTTCAAGCTGCGCTGCCTGGAATTGTTCGGCAACCCTGGCCTCACCGGCCTCGCCGAGGCCAAGGCCGCCATCGAGGCCCTGCCCGGCGGCAGGGTGCGGCTCGCCACCAGCGCCGACGAGGCGGCCAACTGTCGCCCCTGAGCAACGCCCAGGCGGCGCGGGGCGGCGGGGGCCGAGCGCCTGCGCCGCGCCTGCGGTGGTTGCGCCCCCGGCGGCGCCGATGCCTGGCCCATTCCTTGAAGATGCACAGTCCTGCCGTTTGATTCCTGCTTGCACTGCACATCTGGTTTGCAGCGCGCAGCTCACACAATCACTTGCACGCCCCGCGATGTGCACATGCCAATCCTCGATACCGTGGCGGCGTATCCGTCATCCGAGCGCGGCGCGCCGGCGGCACCCGCACCCGTACGTACCTGAATTCGCGCACCCGAACTCGCGTGACGGCGGATTGAATCCCGCCGGTTGACCACGCCGCACAAAAGAAGAAGCAAGGCTGGCCGCCGGCCGTGGCGCGCGCTGCCGCGCGCCCGGCTGTGCGGCGCGCTGCGCGATTGATTCCTTCCTTCCTTCTGAGCGGGACGGAGCTGCTGCTTGATGAGGCGCGCTCAACCACGCCGGTCTGCTGCTGCCTGCGCGCTGCTGGTGGTTGGCGCACTGCTGCGGTTGGTTGGGTTGCCCCCGCCCCGTGCGCGGCCGGGGACGGAAGCAAGACTGAGATGACGGGGGGAGGGGGGGGGGCGTCCCGCCGCGGTACCTGCTGATCAGCAGGTGCCGGCAGCCATCATGACGGGCTGCCGGCGGGGAGCGCGCACTGGGAGCCGCGTGCGCCAGTTCTGGCGCCGCTGCCGGCACCGCCGGACTCGGCGTGAGTCCCTGTTACTAGTGCTCTGGCGGCAGACTGGCTCATTGTGGTTGTGGTCAAAAGAAACGCCGCCGGAGGCGCGCGTCGCAGCACCGCGTCAGCCCCGCCCGCCCGGCTGCCGCGCTCGCAACACCCGCTCCCGCGTGTCCGCTGCCCCACTGCCTCCACTTCCCGGCTCTCGCTCCCCGGCACCAGCGCCGCCAGCCGCCTGGCCCTTGCGCGCGAGCGCGCTCGCAGCAGCGGCGGGGCGCGTTCGAGCGCGGCGGCGCGCGCGCCGCCTGCGAGCGGCGCGCGCGTTGTCGCGGCATGTGCCCCTGACGCTCAGCCGTCGGCATCTCTCTCCCCGGGAGCGGCTGCGCAGCCTGCTGTCGCGGCGCTGCTCGCCGCCGACGCCATGGCGGCAGCCCTCGCCGCCGCCGACGCCGTGTACTGGGCGCTGTCGCGGCTGTCGTACCCCGTGGTGGGCACCTGCCTGGTGTCGGTCCCGGCCACCCACGCGGTCGGCGTGGCGCTCCGCTGCCCGCGGCACAGCGAGGGGTGGCGGCCGCTGCTGGTCTTCCCCTTCACCGGCGGCAACCGCCACGTCGTGCTGCAGCTCATGAGCTGGGTGCGCCCACACGGGCCCTGCCGACGGGCGCCCGCCGCGCCGCTCGCGCGCGCCGCCGACGCCGCCGCCGGCCGTGCCCGCAGCTGCTTTGGACGTTCTCCCTGCTCACCTTCCTCCCGGTGCTGCTGGCGCTGCTGCCGGGCCGCTACGCGCTGGCCAAGGACCTCCCGACCGTACCGAACACTCACGTCGACGTCATCAGCGGCGCCGCCGCGGCGGTCAGCTTCGTGGCGTGGCTCTTCAGCATCAAGGCGCGACGCCCGCGGCCGCGCGCCGCCCGCTGCCGCCCGGCACCAGCGCCGCCCGCGGCCTTGCGTCGCCCAGCACCAGCGCCGCGCGCCCGCGCCCGCGCTTGCGCCCGCGCGGCACGCGGCGCCGCGCGCGTGATCAGCCGCCTGCCGCCGGCCCGCGCAGGCCATCCTCGTGTATGACGACAGCAAGGCAGCGCCGGCGCACGGCGGCCGCGCGGCCACGCCGCCGCGCATCAAGGCACGCGCGCCGCGCCGCGCAGCACGCGCGCCATGTGCGCCGCGCGCCGCCGGCCGACGACGCGCGCCGCCGCCGCCGCCGCCGCCGCCGCCGCAGCCGCGCCCCGTGCTCGCGTCGGCGGTGGTCGTAGGCCTCGGGCTGCTCCTCTCCCTGACCGGCTGCCTGCTGCTGCTCGCGCTCGAATACCTCCCTGACATCCCCTCGCGGTGCGCCGCCTGGCTTTTGACGCCCGGCGGGGCACACCCGCCGCGCCCCGCCGCCGCGCCGCGCACGCCCTCCCGCCGCGCCCGCCCGGCACCCGTCGCCCGTCGCGGCCGAGCGCGCCCCGCCCCGCCCGCGCCGCCGCCACCGCCGGCGCCGCCGCAGCGTGCTCTACTGCTGCCTCTCGCTCTGCTGCCTCCTTATCGCCGCGAGCACCACCTACGGCCTGGGCGGCTGGCTGCGCTACGGCGGCGCGGGCGGGGGCGGCGAGGGCGTCTGGCGGTTTGTGCAGCCGTTTGAGGGTGCGGCGCGCGCCGCGGGCGCCGCCCGGGGCGCACGCTGCCCGGGGGCGCGCGCGAGCGCCTGCGGCCGCCGCCGACGCGCGCACGCGCGCGCGCGCGCGCGCGCGCAGGCGGGACAGCGTTTGTGACGACGCAGGCGATCTCGTGGAGCACGTTTGCGGCGACCGTGGTGCTCCTCGTTGCGCTGCTGCAGCAGCTCGCGGCTGGCGTGGCGGCGTGCTTCCGCTGCTGGGCCATCGGCGCGGGCGCGCTCATGCTGCTGGCGCAGGCGGTGCGCGGCGCGGCGCGGCGGCGCTGGGGGCGGGGGCGGGGTGCGGTGGGCTGCGCCCGGCGGCGCGCGGTCGGCGGCGGCCGTGCTGCCTGCCCGCTCACCGCGCCGCGGCGCGCTGCGGCGCGCAGATGCTGGCCGTGTCCCTGCTGCTCTTCCGGGGGCCCAAGAGCGCCGCCGCCAAGCTCATCCGCGCCGCGAGCGGCGCGCTGAGCTCGACGCTGCAGCCGCGGCAGGGCTGGGTCGGCGCCAACATGCCAGTGCGTGCGGCGCGCGCGCCACCGCCGCCACTGCGCCGCTGCGCCGCTGCGCCGCCGACCGCTGGCCGCCGCCGGCGCCGCCCCTGCCTCTGCCATCCGCCCTCCCACCGCGCAGGTGCTGCTGATGTACCTGCCAGTCCACGTCTTCTTCAGCCTCTGGGCGCTCTCCTTTGCCTTCCTGCCCACGCGCGCCGCGCTCACCGGCTGGGCCGCCTTCCTGGTGCCTTACTACGCGCTCTCCTCGGCCGGCCGCCCCGCGCACACGGGTGCGCGCCGCGCCGCGCCGCGCCGTGCCCGTGGCGTGCCTGCGCCCCGTGTGTGGGCGCGCGCGTGCGCCGGCCGACCACGCGCCGCCGCCGCTGCGCGCGGGCCGCCGCAGGCCGCCGGCGCTGGCCGTGGCTGCTCTCCTGGTTTGAGGCCAACATTGAGGGCTCGCTCGCGCACTGGTTTGGGCACGTCCGCGTCGTCCACGACGCGCCGGCGCACGCCGGCGCGCAGCCGCCGGGCGCAGCCGAGGAGGGCGCCCGGCCGGCAGCGGGGGGCGCCGGCGCGGCCGGCAAAAAGGTCATGTACGGTTTCGCGCCGCACGGCCTCTACCCGACCGGCGCGGGCTTCCTGCCGATGATGCCGAGCTTCCGAACCGGCCTGCCGCCGGGGCGGCCGCCGCCCGTGAGCCTCGCGGCGAGCGCGCTCTTCGCGCCGCCGTTCATCCGCGACGTCATCAGCTGGGCGGGCTTCCGCCAGGTCTCGCGCCCCACCTTCCTCGCCGCGCTCGAGGAGGCCGGCGCCATCATGTTTTGCCCCGGCGGGCAGGCGGAGCTGGTGCATACGGGCCGCGCGTTCCGCGCGGGCGCGCGCGAGCTCGTGCTGCACACGCGGCACAAGGGCTTCTGCAGGCGCGGCGCGCCGCGCCGCGGCGCCGCGTGCCGCGCGCACGCGCGCCACCACGCCGCCCCGGCCTCGCGCGCTGCGCTGCGCTCAGCCGCCGCGCCGCCGCGGTGCCGCCGCAGGATCGCGATCGAGCACCAGGCGGCGCTCGTGCCGGTGCTGGCGCTGGGCGAGAGCCTGCAGCTGCGCAACGCCGTGGACCTGCCGGCGCTCGCGCAGTTCACCTACAAGCGCTTCGGTGCGCGCGGAGCAGGGACATGCGCAGACTCGAAAGCGAACCGACGCAGCGCGCCGCGCAGCACAGCGCGTGCGCGCGCGCCCGCAGGCGCCGGCCCACGCTTGCTCGTCTGCCCGCCTGCCACCTGCCGTCGCCGCCGCGTGCTCCCGCGCCGCCTTAGGCTTCCCGGTCCCCTTCATATTGACCGGGCGCTGGGGCGTGACGCCGTTCCCGCGCCGCACGCCGCTCGTGTACGTCGTGGGCGCGCCGCTCACGCCGCCGCCGCTCGCGCCGGGCGTGCCGGCGGCGCAGGCCGACGTCGACGCGCTGCACAGGTGCTGATGGCGACTGCCACCGCGCCGGCGGCGCCGCGCCGCCCGCTCGCGCTCACTGCCGCCGCCCGCTCGCGCTCACTGCTGCTGCCGCCCGCGGCGCCCATCGAACCCGCAGCGCCTACTACAGCTCGCTGGTGGAGCTCTTTGCCAAGTACAAGCACCTCCACCCCGAGCTGTGCGACGCGCGCGTGGTGCTGGTCGATGACTGACCTGGCGGCACTGCCGGGGCAGCGCGCGGCGCGGCGCGGCGCGGCGCGGCTGGGGGCAGGGAGAGGGCGGGGGGCAGCGGAGACGAGCTCGTCTCCCTCCAGGGCGGCGGCGCCCGCCCCGCTGGCGGCGCCGCCGAGCGCGCCCGCGCGCGCGCGACGCGTGCACGCCCGCGCGCTGCGAGACCGGCGCTGCAGGGAGAGGGCGGCGGGGAGGGACGATGGATGATTTGCCGCCCGGCCGCCAGGCGGGGCGCAGCCGGCGGCGGGCCTGCTGCGACGCAGAGCCGCGCTCGCAGGAACGTGAGCAGCACTTGACCTAGGGCCAGGGCGATCATGGGCGGTGCCAGCCCCACTGCAGCGCGCGGGACGGGAGCGGCGCACCGGCGCCGGCGCGATCCCCTGGGGCGGAGCGCTGGCGTCTGCTGCCAGTTGTCGCGTGCGTGCTGTGCGTGCTTTGCGTGTGTGCGTGCTTGCGGCCCGGCGTTTTGAGGCGCAGCCGTCATCGGGGCCGCCGACTAGAGATAACACGCACTGCGGGGGTCGCCGCGCCCTCCAGGGCTGGCCGCCCGGCTGGCACGCTCATCATCGTCACTGCGCTCTCGCCGCCCGCGGCGCCTGTAACGCAACCACGCATCCATCCCCAGCTCAGCTCCCGCCGCCACCCTGCTGCTGCTGCTGCTGCTGCATGCTCGCCAGCTCCGCCTCGACCGCCTCCAGCGTCACCGGCGCGTGCACCTGCGGAGCGGCGCAGCAGGCGGCCCCGCGCTCGGCCCCGGGCCCGGCACGACACGCCCAGCGCGCCCAGCGCGCCCAGCGCGCGCCTGCTCCGCCAGCGCGAGCCAGTCGATACAGCGCGCGTGCCAGTCGCTGGGCGCGGGCGGCGCGTCGTGGTTCCAGAGCGTGAGGCCCCGGAACTGCTGCACCGCCTGCCAGCTGCGCTGCTCGGTGTCGGCGCCGCCCCGCCGCCCGCGGGGCGCAGCACCAGGCCGCGGAAGCCCGCCGGCAGCTGCTTGTGCGCGCCTGTGTGGGTGGGCGGGCGCGCGGCGGCGGCGTGAGCACGCGCGGGGCGCGCGCGCAGTCGGCGGCCGCCCCGGCGCGCGCGCGCGCACGCGGCGGGCGTGCCCCACCCTTGAGCCGCCGGCCGCGAAAGTGCGCGGTGCACACGGCGGCGCCGCTGCCGTCCCCGGACGCCTCTGCGGCGTGGTCAGAGCATGAGGCGCGCGCAAGGGGGAGGCGGCGCTGCGCGGGGGCGGCGGCGTGGGCAGCAGCAGCGGCCGCGCCTGGCTCGACCGCCCAGTAGGTCCCCACGGCCGCGGGGCCCTCATGGCCGATGCCGAACGGCAGCCAGTGCACCGACGGCGCCTCAGGCGGGTCGGCGCAGCGGATGGCGGGCTGCATCGCGCGGCGGCGGCAGCGCGCCGCGTTTGAAACGGCGGCCGACCGGCGGGGCCAGCTGCTCTCGCTCCGCGCGGGCTGGGCGCACGAGCTGCTCAGGTGTGTGTGGAGGGAGCAGAGCAGAGGGAAGCAGAGCACCGTTGGCGAGCAGGCGGTGCGGTTCTGCACGCGCCCCGGCCGCGGCGCGCGAGCGGCGAAGAGCTGGGCCAGCGCCAGGAGCTGGGCAGCTGCGGCACCGGCGGCGGCGCGGCGGCTGCGGCGGCGGCGGCGGCGGCGGCGCGCGCGCCGGCCAGGCAGCTCGGCGCGGAGGTGGCGGCACGCGGCGCGCGCTGGTGGGCGGCCGAGCGGCGCCGCCGGCGGCGCCGAGCGGCAGCGCGTTACCTGGGCGCGACCGACGGCCCTGCCTGCCCCCCAAACCTGCCGCCTCAACGTGCAACGCCAACGCCAACGCGCGGCGCAGCGCGCGCCAACTCGGCCGCCGCGCGCGCGGCGCGCCTCCCGCCCCCAGGGCTCGGCAGGTTGGGCCGGCGCGGGGCCCGCGCTACTCGGAGGACTCGTCCGCCTCCACCTCGTCAAAGGCGGGGTACTTGCTGTAGGCGCGGTGGGCGTGGCAGCGGTGGGCGCCCTTGACGGTGCGGGTCGTGACGTTGGTGCAGCGGTGGCCCTTGAGCGTCAACGCGACGCACTGCCCCGGCTCCTTCTCCTCGGGCTCCGCCTTCTTGGCCGCGGCCTTGGGCGCCATGGCGGTGGACTGCGCGGCGCGGCGGCGCGGGCGGCGCGCGCGGGCGTGTGGGGCGGCGCGCGCGCAGCAGCAGCGGCGGCGCGCTGCGCGCCCCGCGCGCGCCGGGCGGGGCGCCGCGCCGCCGCGGCCCCGCTGGCGCGGCCCCGGGCCCCATGCTGGCACCGCGGGTCCGCCGGGGTGCCTCGAGCGGCGCGTGGCCGCACCTGGGCGGGTCGAGAGCAGCAGGACGCGGGCGGGATGCCGGCCTGCGCGCGGGGCCGGCGGGGCGCGGGCGCTGGAGCATGGGCGCGAGTTCGGGGCGCACCGGGCGGCCACGCCGAGCCGCGAGGCGCGCCCACGGCCTCCCACGCGCCCCGCTGCTGCGCGTGACGGCCTCACGCGAGGCTGAAGAGGGCTTGCAGAGGAGCTGGAGGACGGCTGTGGCGGTGGAGTGGGGCCGGAGGCGGGGGCGAGGCGGCATGAGCGCGCCGCGCCGCGGCGACCGGCTGTAGCACGCCACTACGGCCGCCCGCCTCCCGCCGGTCGCAAACAGCACGGGGCGGGCCCGCGGGCCGGATCGTGGTGGGAGGCAGCGCTGGGCGCCCGCCGGCGGCGCGCGGCGGCGGCGGCGGCGCTCTCCGTGGCGGCGGGCTGCGCAGCAGCACCGGCGCCCTGCGTTCGCGCGCCGCGCCGATCGCGACCGCCTTGCTGCCGGCTGCCGCGCGCCGCCGGCGGGCGCCCAGCGCTCCCTCCCACCACGATCCGGCCCGCGGGCCCGCCCCGTGCTGTTTGCGACCGGCGGGAGGCGGGCGGCCGTAGTGGCGTGCTACAGCCGGTCGCCGCGGCGCGGCGCGCTCATGCCGCCTCGCCCCCGCCTCCGGCCCCACTCCACCGCCACAGCCGTCCTCCAGCTCCTCTGCAAGCCCTCTTCAGCCTCGCGTGAGGCCGTCACGCGCAGCAGCGGGGCGCGTGGGAGGCCGTGGGCGCGCCTCGCGGCTCGGCGTGGCCGCCCGGTGCGCCCCGAACTCGCGCCCATGCTCCAGCGCCCGCGCCCCGCCGGCCCCGCGCGCAGGCCGGCATCCCGCCCGCGTCCTGCTGCTCTCGACCCGCCCAGGTGCGGCCACGCGCCGCTCGAGGCACCCCGGCGGACCCGCGGTGCCAGCATGGGGCCCGGGGCCGCGCCAGCGGGGCCGCGGCGGGCGCGGCGCCCCGCCCGGCGCGCGCGGGGCGCGCAGCGCGCCGCCGCTGCTGCTGCGCGCGCGCCGCCCCACGCCGCCCGCGCGCGCCGCCCGCGCCGCCGCGCCCCGCAGTCCACCGCCATGGCGCCCAAGAAGAGCGACCGCCCCGCCGAGCAGTGCGTGGCGATGACCAAGACGACCGATCAGCAGTGCAAGGTCATGACCACCTCTATCGTCAACGGCGAGCCCCGCTGCAACCGCCACAAGAGCGCCAAGGACTACCCCACCGCCTAGGCGGCGCCGCGCTGCGCGAGGCGGGCGGCGGGGGCGGCGCGGCGGTCGCCGGCGCGCACGCCGCGCAGCCGCGGCGGGGGAAGCCTGGTGCGCGCGTGACCGGGGGCGCGGTTGGTGAGTTGTTGCGTTGCGGGTGCAGGCACCGCAGTAATAAACAGGGGCTCGCCGGCCCGCCGCGGTCCCCGCGCCGCGCCGGCCGGGCGATCGGTCGCCGCGCCGCGCCGCGTGCCGCCGTTGACCGTCGCCGCAGCGCGGGCGGGCGGCGCGAACAGGCGATAGCCGCTGTGCGGTCGCGCCCTTCACGCCGAAGCCGCGCGGGCGGGTTTTTGCGCCCCCGTGCCGTGATGCTCTCGCGGGACCGTGTGCCCGGCGCACTGCCGCGCCCTCGCTGGCCAAGTGCGCTGCGCTGCCTACCAAGCGGGACAGGGACGAACGCGCGAGAGTCACCGCAGCTGCGCAGCGCCGGGCGCGTCGCGACACACCGGGCGCGGAGCAGCAGCGGCGACGCCGCCGCCGCGGGTGCCGCGCAGCCGCAGCAGTGCGCCGCTCTACGGGGTGGCGCCATGGCGCAGGGGAGCTTGGGCCGTGAGGCGCGGCGCCTGGTGCGGGCGGCGGCTTACTGCTTCAACGTGCACACGCTGCTCCTGTGCAGCCTGTCGTGCGCCAGCGTGTGGGCGGCGGGCTGGCTCGGGCTGTCGCCGATCAACATCGACTTCTCGCTCGTCAGCCTCTCCATTTCCCTGCCGCTCACGCTCAACCTGACCCAGTCCTTCACGCGGTGCGGCGCGGCGGTGTGCGCGGCGCGGCCCAGTGGCGGCGGCCGTGCAGCCAGCCCAGTGGCGCCGAGCGGCGCCGCGGGCGGGGCGCAGGCGCGAGCGCGCGCTGATGATGCTGGGCGAGCTCAAGGCGTCCGTGGTGGCCATGTACTGGATGCACCGCGACTGGGTCCAGGTGCGCTGGGGCGCGCGTGTGCGGCCCGCGGCAAAGGCCGCGGTGCCGCCGCCGCGAGCGGCCGCGCCGTCGCGTGCTGCCCGGCGGGAGCCGACCCGCGGGGCCGGGGCCCCGCCGACGCGCAGGACGGCAGCTACCCAGCCTCGCTCGGCGACGACCGCCACGCGTGGGCGGTGGAGGTGCGCCGCCCGCTGGCGCCGCGGGGGCGCGGGGGCCAGCGACCGCGCAGCGCCCGGCCGGCGCGCCCGGCCGTCGGCGCCCGGTGCGCCGCCGACCCCCTGCTGCTTGCCCGCAGTTTGCCAACGTCGCCATGGAGTTTTTGACCCACCTGCAGGCCTACCTCACGACGCACGGTGCGCCGCCGCGCCGCGCCCGCCGCGGCGCCGCGCCCGCCGCAGCGCCCGTGACGGCGGCGCGCCGCCCCGAGCGCTGCGCCGGCGCACACAGAGGGCTACGAGTCGCTGTCCGAGGCGCGGCTGAGCGTGCTGCGCCCCCGGCTGGCGGCGGGGCTGCTGCTGGGCGAGACGCAGCTGCACCCCGACCCCGAGGCGCTGACCGAGAGCTTCATCGGCCGCGTGCAGCACGTCAACCGCAGCCTGCCCGGCCACAGGCGCGCACGCCGGCGCCGCGCGCCGCGCCCGCCTCGCCCCGCGTCGACGCCCGCGCCCCGCCTGCCCACGCCGCCGCCTGCCGACGCCGGCCGCGCGCGCAGGCACCTGGTGGGCGTGTACCGGTCGCTGAGTCGCATGAGCGTGATGAACGAGCTGCTGGGGTTCAAGGCGGGCTACTCGAAAGGCGGTGCGCCCCGGGGCAGTGCGGGGCGCGCGGGGCGGCGCCCCTCCCTCGCCACGCGGCGGGGGCTGGCGCAGGGGGGCGCGCGGGACGCCGGCGCGCCGCCCGCGGCGACGCGCGGCGCGCGGCGCGGCGCGGCGCACCGCCGCAGGCGAGGGCGGCATGAGCCGCACGAGCCAATACTTTCGCTACCTCATGGCCCAGACGGAGCAGCTGCGGCTCATCAAGGCGCGGCGCGGCGCGGCCAGCAGCACTCGTGGCACCGACCCCGCGCGCTGACCCCGCGCGGGCCGCGCGCAGCGAGCCCCTGCCGCGCGCGCGCGCGCGGCTCACCGCGCCGCCGGCGCGCCGCGCAGATCTACCGCACGCCATTCATGCTGCGGCACTGCTGCTCGCTGCTGATCTACCTGGGGGCCCTGCTGCTGGGGCCGTACTTCCGCCACGTCGGCACGTGCGACGCGCACGACCTCGGCCCCGACGGCGCCTGCCCCGCGCCCTACGTGGCCGCCTGCGTCTTTGCCGTCATCTGCCGCCTGCTGCTCGGCGTGCAGGTGCGGCGCGGGGACTGCGCCGCGGCAGCGGCGGACTGCCACCCGGGGCCGCCGCGCGGCGGCGGGAGACCGCCGCCTGGGACCGCTGCGGCGGTCAACCGCCGCGGGCGGCCGCCGCGTGCGCGCGGCGCGCAGGCGTCGTCGGAGATGCCATTCGACGGCAGCGGCATGGACGACGTGTTCCTGGTGCGCCCGCAGGGGCGGCCCCGCGCCGCGCAGGGCGGCGGCGCCTGCCACGCCCGTCGCGCGGCCGACCCGCCTCGCCCGGGCAGCTGTGTGTGCCGCCCGGCGCTGCCGACCCCGGCTGGCCGCTGCGCCGCGCGCGCAGGAGCTCACGGAGGAGTTTGCAGACGTGCTGGACCAGGGCGCGCCGGAGCGCATCCCCGACAGCGCGTGCGGCGACGTGCGCGCGGTGATCGCCGCCGAGCTCAAGTCGCGCGTGCGGCAGTGAGGCGGCGGCGCTGCTCACTGCGCCCGGGGCCGGCCGGCCGCGACCGGCAGTCAACGCGCGAGCAGGAAGAGTGGAGGGGGGTCAGAGACGAACAGAGCGGGGCGCGGCGCCGCTGCGCTCGCTGCACTGGAACGCGCGGCGGCGAGGCCTCGCCGGCAACGCGAGGTTACCCCAGCAGCGCCCGCCGTGCTCTCTGCCCCGCACGCCCTTCCCCCTGGGCGGCCGGCGCGGCCTGCTCAGATCTTGAGCTTCCGCCGCCGCACCACCCACTTGAGCCGGTCGCTGATGAGCACGCCCACGCGCTTGTTGTGCGCCGCGCGCGCGGCCGCAAACTTGAGCTCCGCGCTCGTCCTGCGGTGGTCGCGCTTGCGCAGCTCCGCCGCCATGCCGGCGTCGCGGAAGTGCTTGTTGAGCTGCGCGTACGCGCGGTCGACGTTGTTGCGCGACACGTCGACGACGACCGACATGCCCCGAGCGTGCTGCTGCTGCGGCGCTGCCGTCGCCGCCCCCAGGCAGGGCAGCTGCTGCTGCAGCTGCAGCTGCGCCTGCCACATCTGCATCTGCTGCGGGGCCGCCAGCAGGCCGCGCGCCGCCGCCAGCAGCCGCGCCGCCGCCGGGCGCTGCATCGCGCCGCTGCTGCTGCTGCCGCGTGGCGCCGCGGGGCGCGTCCGGGTGCGTCCGCCTGCTGGGCGCGAGGGAGGTCACCGTGGGCACTGCCGGGCCTGAGCGTGCGGGCGAGCAGCGAGGCCGGCGAGCAGTGCAGTTGGCCAATCAATTGCGCGCAGCAGACGCGCCCGCGGTGGCGCGGCCGGAACGCGCGCGAGTCACGGGCGTTCGCAGATCGTGGGTGCGGTGGCGGTGCGCATGCGGGACTGTGGCGGGCGGCGCGAGCGGCGCTCCTGGAGCAGCCGCCGCAGCAGCAGCAGGCGGCCGGGTAGGCGAGGGCTCAACCGAAGCCGCGGCAGCTTGGGCCGTGCCGCGCCCCACTCTCCACTCGCCAACGCGCCGCCGCACCGCACCAGCCGCCGCCGCAGCACAGCAGCCGCCGAGCGCCGCCGCCGCCGCCGCTGCCGCCGCTGCCGCCGCTGCCGCGGCTGCCCCGCCCGGCCGCGCAGCCGCAGCCCGCCGGCCACCGGCCACTCGCAGCGCGGCGGCGCGGCGGGCGCCATGTCGTCCTCCGACGACGAGGACGCGCCGCCGCAGCGCCGGGGCGGCGGGGGCGCCGACGCCAACGACGCCGCGCTGCCGGCGCTCTTCTGGGAGTCCATGCCGGACAATGCCGAGGAGCACCCGGACTACGTTGCGCTGCAGGCGCTGGCCGAGGAGTCGACGCCGGAGGAGCGGGCGGAGAACTTCAAGGCGCGCGGACTCGGGCGGGGCGCCGGCGCGGCGCACGGTGCGCGGCCGGCGGCGCCGACGCGCGGCGGCCGCGCCGACGTGCGGCGCCCGCCCGCGCGCGCAGACGCAGGGCAACGGCAAGCTGCGCGTGGGGCTGAAGGCGAAGAACCGGCTGCTGCTGCGCGAGGCGATCGAGTTTTACGACAAGGGCCTCGCGCTGCGCTGCGGCGACGCCGCGGTCAACGCGGCGCTGCACAACAACCGCTGCCACGTCAACTCGCTGCTCGGTGCGCGCGCGGGGCCGGCCGGGCGGCGGTCGCGGCGGCGGCCGGGCGCGCGCCCGGCGGCCGGCAGCAGCCGGCGCCGGCCGGCCGCCGACCGCGCGCCCGCGCGGCCGCCGCGGCGCGCCGCGCCGCCGCAGGCAACTGGCGCAGCGCACTGCAGGACAGCAGCGCCGCGCTGCGCCTGGACCCGGGCAACGCCAAGGCCACGTTCAGGGGCGCGCGCGCGGCGCTGAAGCTCGGCGAGTGGGCGCGCTGCGAGGAGCTGCTCGCGGCGGGGCTCGCGGCCGACCCGGCGGGGCAGGAGCTGCTGCAGGTGCAGCAGGAGCTCGGCGCCGCGCGGCGGCGGCACGAGGACCAGCTCGCGGCGCAGGCGGCGGCGCGCGAGGCGGCGCTCGCGCCGGCGCGCAAGCTCGCGGCGGCGCTGGCGCTCAAGGGGTACCGGCTGACGCTGCCAGAGGTGCAGGTGCGCGGCCCGCCGGGCGGCACGCCCGCAGCGGCTGCCGCGCCCTCAGCGGCTGCCGCGCGCCACGGCGCGCCGGCGCGGCGGCTCACGCCCCGCGCGCCGACGTGCGCCAGGTCGGCGCCAAGCGTCCGCGCCTGGACGCGGAGGGCGCGGTGCACTGGCCGGTGATGCTAATGTTCCCCGAGACGGGGCAGCAGGACGTGGTGGAGGACTGGCACGAGGACAGCACGGTGGCAGACCACCTCGACGTGGTGCGCAGCGCTGGCAGCGGCCGGCCGCGCCTGTGCTGCCGCGCCTGTGCTGCTGCATGCACGGCGCGGCGCGGCGCGGCGCGGCGCGGCGCCTCAGCGGCCGCGCGACCGCCGCGACACCGCCGCGTTGCGCAGATGTTTGGCCCCGATGCGCCGCCGCTGGAGTGGGACGCCGCCGGCGAGTACAGCCGGCGCCGCGTGCGGCTGCACTACCTCAGCAACGCGGGCGCGCCGCTCGGCCAGGCGCGTGGCCGCGCGGCCGCAGCCTCAGGGCCGCGCCCCGCCGCCCCGCCGCGCGCGGCCGGCGGCGCAGGGCCGCGCCGCCCGCGCGCGACGGCCGCCGCCGCCGCCGCCGCCGCCGCGCAGGAGCAGCTGGTGGCGGCGATGCACGGCGAGTGGCCCGACGCGCCGCGCGGCGGCGCCGCGGGCCCGCGGCGCTACGGCGCGGGCGCGTCGCGCTGGGTCGCCGTGGACGAGGGCCGCACGCTGCGCGAGGTGTTGCTCGAGCCCGGCCACGCGGTCCCCGGCGTGCCCCTGTTCTGGGTCGTCGCGGAGGGCAGCGAGTACGCGGCGCGCTTCCTCGCTGAGGAGCTGCGGCGCTGAGATTGGGTGAGCGGCGGCGGCGCAGCAGCGGCGCACTGAGCTGGGATTGAGTGAGCGGCGGCGTGCAGCAGCAGCGGCGGTGGTCACCGGTGACCGGCCGCCGCTGCTGGTGTGGCGGCGGCGGCCGGTGAGGCTGCCGCGTCGCCGCGCCGGGCGCCGCGCAGTTGACGGCTTTCGGCGAGTCGGCGTCGTCCCTGGCCCCGCGGGGCGCAGCTGGCGGCCATTTTCAAAGGCCCGACCGTGTCTGACTGATGGCGAGCGGCTTCCCTGCGCTTATGCCGCGCGGTTTGACGCCGCCGCCGGGTCCGGCCCGCTCCCCAGTCTCCGCCGCGCCACTCCTAGCGACTCCCTCTCTAGCCAGGCCTCCGCTGCGCCCTCCTGCGGCCAGGCGGCACAACCACCTCCGCGCAGCACGCGGCGGCAAAGCGGCGACCAGCAAGCAACTCGTGAGTGCCTGATCGGGCCATGCCGCGCGCGCCGGGGCCTGGGGCGGCTGCTCGCCGGCGGCCATCACACCGCGCGCCAGCAGCAGCAGCAGCCAGCCTGGGCACCAACAGCCCCGCAGCGCCCGTCCAGCGGGCGATCAGCGTCCTTTCATGCACGAAGCAGCGCAGCGCAGCCCGGGCCGTCGCGCCCTGGAGGTGGTTGGGCGGGGTCAAGAATGGCGCCCGCCCGACCACCGCCCCCCGCGCGCCTGGCAGCCCTGCCGGGCCGGCGCCGCGCCCGGAGGCTGTGACCAGGCTCGACATGGCCCCCGGACCGGGGCGACCCGCCTGTAGCGCGCGCGTGCCCAGTCTGACTGACCCGGCCGCCGCCACCGTTGGGCACGCCGCCGCCCCGCAGCCGCAGGGCTCAGCAGGCGCAGAGCAGCATGATGCGCCCTCGCCGCCTGTCGGCCGGGCTCTGCCTGGCGGCCACGCTGGTGGCGGCGGCGGCGGGCGCCGCGGCGGCGGGCTCGCCGTGCCGCGAGGTGCCCGACGCGGGCGGCGCCGACCAGTCGCCGACCGCCCCGCGCGACTGGGGGCGCTGCACGGGCGCGATGGAGCAGTGGCTCGTCCCCAACTCGCACTGGTGCAAGCAGGGGCCGATGGGGCTGTGGCCGACGCCGCCGAGCAAGCGCGCGCAGCAGTGCCTCAAGTTTGGCCGCGCCACGATCTACCGCGGGCCAATCTACGGCTCGTCGCCCGAGCACAAGGCCGCGTGTAACAAGGTCCTGCGCGGCAGTGACGACGCCGCGATGGTTGCGGTGTCGAGCAAGTACCTCAAGACCTACCAGGGCGGCTGGGCGGCCGACGGCGGCGCGTGCGGGCAGTGCATGTGCGTGCGGCTGCACGGCGCGGACGACAAGTTCAACAGCGGCCTGCAGACCGAGCAGGCGCGCAAGCACGTCGGCCTCACCTTCCTCGCCAAGGTGCGCGCCGCGCGCTCGGCCGGACGCGCGGGGCGCGGACGCACCGCTCGCGGCGGACGCACCGCGTGCGGCGGCCGGCCGCGCGCGTGCGCCGCCAGACCCCGCGCCGCGCCGCCCGCGCCCCCGCGCGCCGCCCGACAAAACAGGTCGGCGACCGCTGCGCGGAGTGCGACGACGACCACATCGACATCCTGCAGGACCGGCCCTTCTCGTGGGCGCCGTTTGACCCCAAGGCGTCGGGCAACAACCCCTTTGCGCCGTACGTCAACGCCAAGGACGGCCTGCGCGGCTTCCGCGACCCCGACGCGATGCGGTCGACCGCGATCAGCCCCGAGACCGTCGGCGCGTGGAACGCGGACTGGCAGTGGGTGCCGTGCGAGGGCTGGAGCCACGACAAGTGCGCGTCGCTCATGCGGAGCATGAACTACAAGGAGGTCTGGCCGCCCGCGTGGACGGCCGGGCTCGACAGCTTTACGCTGCGCCCGATCGCGACGCTGCGCGGCGCAAACCCCTACACCAAGGAGCCCTGGTCCTGAGCCCTGAGCCCTGGCCGCCTGGCCTGAGCCGGTGGCGCCGAGCCCTGACCGCGCGGCAACGCCCGCGCCTGGTCCTGACGCGCCGTTGCGAGCGACGCAGCGCGGCGTGAAGAATCCCGGCGGACAACCGACGGCGGACGACCGACGGCGGCGGCGCCAACCCCGCGGGGGCGGGGCCGGCGGGCAATGGTGCGTGCGTGGGCGCGTGGGGGGCGGCGTGTGTGGCGGCGGGCGGCGCGCGCGGCCAATGCCGGGCGCCCGCCCGGCTGCTCGGGGTGTGGGATCTGTCGGAAGGCGGCGCGCTCAGGCTGCGCCGCCCACGTGCCGCGAGGCACGTCGTGCTGGGGAGGGGGCCTCTCTGCGTGGGCGCCGTGTACTCCTAGGGGCGCGCCGGCGGGGCGTGGCGCGGTTTTTTTGCGACGCCCGCGGCGGCGGCGGCGTGCAGCCCACGCCCCCGCCGCCGCGGCGCGCGCGCCGCCAACGTCGCGGGCCGGCCACGCCGCCGCCGCCGCAGCGCGCCCAGCGCCGCGCGTGTGGTGCTTCCTGCGTGCGCTTCTTTGGCTCCCCGGGCCAGAGCGCCGAAGATTTGTCTGGCAGCGCCTGGGGCGCGACAGGGAATAATTTAAAGAACCCCTCAGGGGATGGTGTGTGGGGTGGCACAGTGTGGGCGCCTGCTGCGGTGTGTGTGGGAGGGGAGGTGAATTATTTGGGCGGGCGGCTGTTTAGGCACGCGTGCCATCTCACTTGCTGCCGCGGCGCGGAAGCATGCGCCGCCACAGGCATGAGTGAGGGCCGCAGGGCTTCCTCTCTGCTCCACGCCCGGGCGCCCCAGCCAATGCCGGGACGCCTGGGGCCGCAGGGCAACGCCGCCGCACGAGGCGGCTGCCCTGCAGGCTGTGGGGCTGCTGGCGCGGCCGTGGCCGCGCCTGGAGACCCGACCCGGCGCGCATCCGCGCGCGGGCACCAATTGCGCGCGCGCGCTAACCTACGCTGTCGCCTCCCTCCCCTGCGGAGGCCGGCTGCCGTTGACTAGCTGACCACCAGGTTTGACCAGGCGGGGGCGGCACCGTTTGACCAGGCGGGCGGGCTCGCGTCGTGGGTTGTTGCTGCTGCTGCTGCTCGGACGAAAGGGGGGCTTGAGGGGTGGGGTGGGTGCGGGGGGGGGGGGGCAGCGAGAGCGAGCACGCAGAGCGTGACGCCATGGTTTCGGGGGCGCGCACAGAGCGCGCGTGGGGCGTCAGTGGGCCGCCGCGGGGGGCGCCTGCCGGCGCGAGTGAGCGACGGAGCACACGCACTTGCGTTGGGGCTGCTGCTGCCGCGCCGCGTGCGTTGGGGCTGCTGCCGCGCCCCGTGCGTTGGGTTGGGGCTGCTGCCGCCCGCGGTGCGGCCCGGAGGACTGGCTGGCTGGCGCGAAAACCAAAACAACAACCGTTCAGTACAGGCTTGTGCATGTTCTCGGGCACCCACCCACTGAGTTGATTGCTGGCGCCGCTGCCGGCGCTTGCTGCTGCTGCTGCTGTTGGTGCGAGTGCTGCCGCAGGCTGTGCCGGACGGAGCGGGAGAAGAAGTGTGTGGCGGCCACTGCCTGCTGGACTTCTGCATTCGCACCATCGCTCTCGCGTGCCCAGCCTGCGAGCGTTCATTTTGAGCCGAGGAGTTAACGTAACACGCGCCAACGCCTCCGACGCGCGCGCGTCAGCCCTCCTCGGCCGCCGCCGGCTCCGCGCCCGCCGGCTCGTCCTGGGGCACTTCGATCCAGCCCTCGTCCGCCGGCCGGCCGCCGCCGCCGCCGTCCTGCGCGCGGCGCAGCGCGCGTGCGTCAGCAGCGCCGCCGCGCCTGCCGCGGGCTGCGGCAGCAGCGCCGCCGCGCCTGCCGCGGGCTGCGGCAGCAGCGCCGCCGCGCCTGCCGCGGGCTGCGGCAGCAGCGCCGCCGCGCCTGCCGCGGGCTGCGGCAGCAGCGCCGCCGCGCCTGCTGCGGGCTGCGGCAGCAGCGCCGCCGGCTGCGCGCGGCAGCAGCGCCACGGCGGCTCACCAGCTGCGCGTCTGCCATGTCGACGTCGCCCTCGGCGCCCTTGCGCCGCTTGCCGCGCGCGCGCCGCTTGCGCCCGCGCGCCTGCTGCATCTCCGCGTCGCCGCCGTCCTCCCAGCCGCCCGCGTCCTCCCACTCGCCGCCGCCGTCGCCGCGCTGGCGCCGCGCACGGCCGCCCTCCTCTCGCCGCCGCTTGCCCTGCGGCGCGCGCGCGCGGCGCTCCGCTCGGCTCGCGCGCGGCGCGGCGCGGCGCGAGCGCCCCGCCCGCGCCGCTGGGTCAGCCGCCGCATGAGCGCTTCCCTAAGCCCTAAGCCCCGCCCCGCCCGCCCACCTTCCAGAGGAAGCGGCTGCGCTTCTCCTCGTGAGGGTCCTTCTGGTCAAGGTCGGTCGCCATGCGGTACATCAGCGGCACCTGACGCGGCGCGGCGCGTGGCGCGGCGGTGCCCATGTGGCGCGTGCCGCGCGCCGCCGCCCCACCTCGAGCGTACGCCGCGCGGCGGGGCGCTGCGTGCTGCGCGCTGCGTGCTGCGTGCTGCGCGCCTTGATCTCCTTGCCGCGCGCGTCGCGGCCCTTGACAAAGTCGCGGCCCTTGTGCCACCGCAGCGGCATCGCCGCCGCGGCGTCGAGCTCGCCCATCGCGGCGTCCATGTCGTCCGGCGCGGCCGCGAGCTCATCCTCGCCGGCGAGCGGGTGCCCTGTCCCCGCGATCGCGCGCCGCGCGCTGCCGCCGTCCTCAAACACCACGCAGCCTGCGCGGCGCGCGGGCGCGGGCGCTCAGCGGTTGCTCAGCGCGCGCCCGTCGCCGCAGGCGCAGCCCCCGCCGCGCCGCGCGGCCCCCTTCCCGCCGCGCCGCGCGGCCGCCGCCGCACAGCTGCTGTCGTTGATCCACTCCACCAGCGTGGGCCCATAGTCCTCGAAGTAGGCCAGGCAGTCGGCCGTGCTCATCACGTCCACGCCATACAGGTAGATCGCCGCCTCGCGCCGCGGCACGTCCGGCGGCGCGTCCTTGCGCGGCTCAAACAGGTCTGCGCGACGACGCGCCGCGCGGGCGGCGGAAGCATCGGCGGCGGCGCCGCGGCGGCGCTCACGGCGTTTGTGGCGCCGCGGCGCGCCGCCCAGCCCGGGCTCGTGGCGCACCGGCCTTCTGCAGCAGCGTGTCGGGGTTGGGCGGCGCGTACTCGACGCCAAACTTCTTGGCCCGCGCCGCGCGCTTGGCCTCCTCGGGGTCGAGCGTGTACGCCGCGCCCGGCGCGGCCTCCTCGGGCAGCCCGAACTTGAGCGCGCGCGCGGCGCGCTTGGCCGCCTCCTCCTGCGCGGCGGCGCGGCGCGGCTCGGCCCGCGGCGCGGCCCGGCGGCGGCGAGCCGGGCGCGCCCCGCCGCCGCCGGCGCCTGCTGCGCCCGCCGCGGCCACGCCGCCCCGCTACGCTGCTGCCGCGCCGCTGCCACGTCGCTGCCGCGCCGCGTGCCCCGTGGCGGCGCCGCGCGTCACCTCGCTGAAGAGATCGATCCCGGTCGCAAAGCCCTCGCGCCGCTGGCGCTCGCGCCGCGCCTCGAGCGCAAACTTGGGCAGCTTCGCGGGGTCGACGTAGCCCGTGCCAAAGCGCTCGGCGCTGCGCGCCCGGCGGCGGCGGCGGCGGCGGCGGCGTGTAAGCGGCGGCGTGGGCGGCGGCGGCGGCGGCGCTGGGCGCCGCTGCTCCGCTGCTCCGCGGCGCGGCGGCGCGCGCACCGCTGCCGGTGCAGCTCGCGCTCCTCCTCCAGCGCGGACTTCTCCGCCTCCGCCGCCTCCAGGCTGAACACGATGGGCTCGTGCTCCATCGCCATCGCGCGAGCGGCGGCGGCGGCGGCAGCGGCGCTGCGCCGGCGCCGGCGGCGCTGGCGGTGGGCGCTGCGGCGGGCGGGCTAACGGCAGCGGCAAGGAGGGCGGGCTAGGGGATGGGTGCGTCTGCGCGGATGGCCAGGGGCGCTTCACGACGGCGCTGGACGGCGCGGCGCTTCTGCGTCACGTCGTCGCCGGCACCGTGCCGGCGGCACGACGCTCGCCGCCGCGCCTGCTCGCCTTCGATCAGCGCTGCGCTCCCAGCGCGGCGTCCGTGGTCCCCGCACACACAGCGACCGCCAGCGCGCTCCGACCGCCTCCAGGCGCGACGTCCGGGCGCGATCCATCCGCGCACTCCCGCCCCCGGCCGCCCCGCGCAGCCAGCCGCCATGGTGTGCATCCGGCCAGCCACGATAGACGACCTCCTGCAGATGCAGCGCTGCAACTTGCTCTGGTGCGCGCGGGGCGAGCAGCGCCCGGGCAGCAGCAGCCGCCGCCACTGCGCGCCGCGCGCCGCCCACGCGCGCCCCCCGCCGCGCCGCCCCTGCCGCAGCCTGCCCGAGAACTACCAGCTCAAGGTGCGGCGGGCGGGCGCCTGCGGCGGCACAGGGCACCGCCGCCCGTGCAGAGCGCCGCCGCTCGGTGCTCGCTGCTCACGCGCCGCGCCGGTGCTGCGCAGTACTACTTTTACCACATCCTCAGCTGGCCGCAGCTGCTGCACGTCGCGGAGGACTACAGCGGCAAGATCGTGGGCTACGTGCTCGCCAAGATGTGCGCGCGAGCGAGCAGCGAGCAGCGCGCCGCGCTCGAACGAGCCGCCCGCTGCCCGGCCCCCGGCCCGGCGGCAGGCGGCACGCCGCGCGCCCGCCTCACCGCCGCCGCATGCGCTGCGCAGGGAGGAGGAGTCGACCGACCCGGTGCACGGGCACATCACGAGCCTCGCCGTCGCGCGCACGCACCGCAAGATGGGCATCGCCGCAAAGCTCATGACCGCGACGCGTGCGCGCCGCGCCGCTGCGCCGCAGCGCGGCTCCCGCTCCCTCGCTCCCTCCCTTACTCCCGCCCTCCCCCTGGCTGCTCTCCTCGCTCCTCGCCGCGCCCCGCCCCTCTGCGCCGCCTCACCCCCCCCCCCCCCCCACACACACACACACGCTCGCCCCCGCGCAGACAAGGCGATGGAGGACGTGTACGGCGCCGAGTACGTGAGCCTGCACGTGCGCGTGAGCAACAAGGGCGCGATCCACCTCTATACGCAGACGCTGGGATACAGGTGCGCCCGCGCTGCAGCGGCGCCCGCGGCGGCGGCGGCGGTTGGGGCAGGTGCCGCGGGGCCCCGCGGCGGGCAGCACGCGGCGGCGGCGGCGAGCACGCGGCGCCCGGCCGTCGCCCGACGCGCGCACCCGCCGGTACGCTGCGCCTGTGTGTGTGCCGCGCAGGGTGCAGGACGTGGAGGCCAAGTACTACGCCAACGGCGAGGACGCGTACGAGATGCGCAAGCACTTTGTGGAGGCGCGGCGCGGCAAGGGCGGCAAGGGCGGCGCCAAGGGCGGCGGCGCGAGCGCCGACGGCGCCGCGGACAAGCAGCAGGAGCAGCAGCAGGAGCAGCAGCAGCAGGAGCAGCAGCAGGCAGACAAGGAGCAGCAGCAGCAGCAGCAGCAGCCAGCGCTGGCGGGCGTGAGCAGCTGACGCGGGCCGGGCGCGGCGGCAGGCGGCAGCAGGCGGCTGCCGCGGCGCGCGTGGGGCGAGAGCGGCGTAACTGCGATGCCTCTTCGCACCCACGCGCACGGTTGCCACGTGGTCAACCCCGAACCCCAGGGCGCCCCCGGCGGCGTCTGGCCGCGCGCGCCCCCGTGCGTCCGCGCTGCGCCCGCGCGCCGCCGCCGCCCCCGGGCCTAGGCAGCAGGCCCCTAGTCGCGCTCCAGCAGCATCACGATCTCCACGTGCTTGGTGTGGGGGAAGAGGTCAAACGCCATCACGCTGCTCGGCCGGAACGGCTCGTACGGCGCCATCGGCGGCAGGAACTCGGCGCCGCCGCCGCCGCGCCCGCCGCGCCCGCCACGGCCGCCGCGCCTGCCGCGCTCGCCGCCTGCGCGTGCGCACGCGGGGTGGCCGGGGGTCGGCGGCGCGCGGCACGTGCGACCCCATGTCGCCGTCGCCCCGCGAAATCCCCCCTTCCCCGCCGGCGCGGCGGGCGCCGCACCTCGCCCCGCGGGCCAGTCCCGCGTGTACTTGCCGCACAGCAGCCCCGCGTTGAGGACCAGGCTGTCGGGGTTGCACGCGACAAACACGAGCCGCTTGAGCGCCGCGCAGCCGAGCAGCGCGCGCAGCACGCTGCGGTGCAGCCCCGCGCGCGGCGGGTCGACGACCGCGACGACGTGGCTGTGCCGCGGCGCGTGCTCCTGCGCACACGGCGCGGCGGCGCGACGCGCGGCGCGCGGTCAGGCCCCGGGACGGGCCGCGGCCGGACGTGGCCCACCGGCCCCGCGCCAGCGCTCGGCCCTCCGCCCCGCTCCCTCCCGCCCGCCTGCGCAGCAGCAGCAGCAGCGCGGCGGCGCGCGCACGTTGAGCACGTCCTGCATGACCGCCTCGGCGTTGCCGCAGACGTAGGTCGCGTTGGTTACGCCGTTGAGCGCCGCGTTGCGCCGCGCGTCGTCGATCGCGCGCTCCACGTTGTCCACCCCCACCACCGCCGCGACCTGGACGCCGGCCGCGCAGGGTGAGGGGCGCGGTGCGGCGGCAGAGCGCGGCAGCGCGCGCGGTGCAGAGGCGGCGCGGTGCAGGCGAGGCGGCGGCGGCGCGCCTGCTTGGCGAGGGTGATGCCGATGGTGCCGGTGCCGCAGCAGACATCGAGCAGCAGCGTCTGCGGGCCCACGCCCGCCATGCGACCGACCGCGGCGTACAGCAGGCAGGTGGCGCCGTTGTTCACCTGCGGCGCCGGGCGGGCGGCACGGCAGGCGCTCGGCGGCGGGCGGGCGGCGCAGCACGCACACGCCGCGCGCGGGCCGGACGCGCGCCGTGCGCGGGCCCGGCGGAGCCAGCGGCGGAGCCAGCAGCGGCGGCGGGGCCGCACCTGGAAGAAGGCGTTGGGCGAGACCCTGAACTTGACCTCGCACAGCGCGTCGGTGAAGCAGCCGAGCGGCTCGCCGTCGGCGTGCGCCGCGGCCTCGCCCGGAAAGGGCTCGAGCGCCGCGCTCTGGGGCGCCGCGTTGGACACGCCCGAGTGGTGCTGCGCGAGCAACGCCGGCGCCGGCAGGCCCGCGCGCGCCGCGCCCGCCCGCAGCGCGCCGCCGAGCGCGGACAGCTGCTGCGCCATCTGCTCCGGGCTGGCCGCCCGGTGGGGTCGACCTGCACCATCACCAGCACCGCGCTCGGCGGCGGCGCGGGCGGCTCGGCCTCCGTCACCTGCAGGCGGCGGCGCCGGCGGCGGCGCGCTCGGCACCAGCGCGGCGCGGGCGCCCTGGCGCGCGGCTCCGCCCGCCCATCACCTCGCCCAGCTCCACGCCCGGCTCGGCGTCGCCCGCGGAGACGACGTTGGGGTTCTTGACGGTCCAGCCATCCAGCGGCACCTCGGCCAGCGCGCACGGCGGCAGCGCGGCCGGCGGCGCCGGCGCCGCGCCCTCCGCCGGCAGCGGCGCGGGCAGCGGCAGGAAGCTCGCATCGCGCCCCTCGCGCACGGTCAGCAGGCGCCAGAAGCCCCTGCGGCGCGGCGCGGCGCGGGCTGGGCCGGGCGGGGCCCTGGCCCCAGAGGCGCGCGCGCGCGGCTGGGCGGGGCGGGCGCGCAGAGGGCAGGGCGGGGCGGCGGCGCGCGGCGCGCGGCGCTGGCGCGCACTTGTTGCAGCGCTTGTCCCACGCCGGCAGCTCGCAGGCGTCGCTGCGCAGGAAGTCGTTCATCGCCGCAGCGAGCGCGAGCGACGCGGGCGACATGTGGCGGCAGCCGTCCGGCAGCGCGACCTGCGTCACGCCGTCCTGCGGAGCGGGGGGCGACGAGGGCGCGGGCGGGGCGGTGAGGGCGGCGCGGGGCGAGGGCGGGCCGCCGCCGGGCGCGCCCGACGCCGCCGCCGCGGCGCGCGCGGCCGCCGCATGCGGCGGCCGCCTGGGCTCGACGCCCTGCTGCGAGCGACGCCGCCGGCGCGCAGCGCACCACAAACGTGCCCAACAGGAAGCCGACGGTCGGCTGCTCCGTCGAGTCGAGGCCGATCGAAAACTCAGCCTTGTTGCTGCGCGCGCGCGGCGGCGGGTCCGGCGGGGTGTGAGGCACGGAGCGCGGCGGGCGCGAGGGCGCCGCCAGAGCCCGGCGACCGAGCCCTGACCCCAAGCCCTGGCCCTGAACCCGCGCACCGGTATCCGTTGAGCTGCGGGCTGCGGAAGATGCACGGCAGCGGCAGCGCCTCCTTGCCCGCGCGCCGCAGCGCGGCCGTGAGCCAGCCGGGCTTCTCGTCGCGCCCGTACGTGTGCGCCGCCTTCTCCGCCAGCCCCCGCAGCGTCTTTTCGACCGCCGCCATCTTGCGGCCCAGCTGCTCGCCGTACGGGACGTCCCACCAGGGGCACACGACGGCGCGAATGTCGCCGCCCGCGCCCGCGCCCGCGCCGGCGCCCGCGCCGCGCGCCTGCTTCGCGGGCCGCGCGCTCTCGGCGGCGGCGCCGGCGCCGGCGCCGCCGCGCTTCGCGCCGCCGCCGGCGTCGCCGCCGGCCGGCGGCGCGCCGGCGCCGGCGCCGCGGCTGCCGGGGAACTTCACCAGGAACTGCCCGGCGGAGCCGGAGGAGGTCCCGGAGAGCTCCGCGCGCTTGAACTCCTCGTAGAAGAGCGCCCGGCCCTCGGCGTTTGAAAACGCCACGAGCGCGTGGCTGTCGCCCGCCGCCTTGGACACGCTCGCGGGCTTGGCGCCGAAGCGCTCAATGAAGGCCTGGCGGGGCAGGGGGGGCGAGGCGGTGAGGAGGGCCATGTGGGCGGCCGCCGCGGCGCGTGCGTGCTGTGATGGTGAGGCGGCGCGGCCGCGTGCGTGCCTGCAGGCGAGGCACGCCCCAGCCCTTGGGCAGGCGCAGCAGCATGCACGTCACGCCGTCGTCGGCGTCAGGCATCTGCCCCAGCACGCCGCGCGGCGCGCCGGGCGCCGCCGCCGCCGCGCCGGGCGCGCCGCCGGCGTCGCCGACGGCGGGGGCAGGGGCCTGGGGTTGGTGGGAGAGGGGCGGCGGCGGCCGGCGTGGGCGGGCGCGCGGCAGCAGCGGCGGCCGGCCGCCGACGCGCGCTGCGCACCTCCGCCGCCGCTTTGGCCGCCGCGCGGCGCCTGCAGGCCTCGGCTGCCTGCTTGGCGATGGCATTGGCCGTCTCGGTGAGCTTGTAAAAGTCGTGCGCGGTCTTGCAGGCCGCGAGGCGCGCCCGCGCATCGGCCAGGCCCGCCCTGCGGCGAGGGCGGCGCGCCTGGCACTCAGCACGCGCTACCAGGCGATGGCAGGCAGTCGTGCCCGCGCGACGCGACGCGCCGCGAGCTGCCGCGGCCGCCCCGCGCGCCGCAGCGGCGTGCCATCGCGGCGCGAGCTGCTGCAGCCCGCGCGAGCTGGGCCTGCCCGCTGCCGCGCTGCTCGGCAGCTCAGGCGCACGCACTTGAGCTCCGCCACGCGCGCGCCGTCGTCCTGCTGCGACGCCATCGTCGCCGGCGCAGCGGCGGGCAGCGGCGGCCGTCGGCGCTGCGCCGGGCCGTGCGGCGGCGGCGCGCTCGCTGTGTCCGCTGCGGGAGCAGTGCCGGGAACAAGAGCATCCGCGGTCACACACACGCGCGGCCGCCGTCGCGCGCGGGGCTCTGCCGCCGCTGCACCCTCGCCCCGCCCCGAGCCCGCCGCCAGCAGCGTGCGTCAGCCGTCGGCGCCGAACGAGGACTCGAAGGTCAGCGGCTGGCACTGCAGCGTCCGCAGGTTGAGCAGCACGAGCGTGCCGGTCTTGATGAAGCTCGGCACCGCGACCAGCCGCACCGCCTCGCCGGCCGGGCCTGCGCGCGGCGCGGGGCGGTGCGGTGGGCCGCGCAGGCGCCGAGCCGCCGCGGCCGCGGCGCCGCCGGCACGGCGCGCGCCCCGCCGCGGCGCGCGGCGCTGCGGCGCGCACGCGCGCGCGCGCGCGCGCGCACCCTCGAGCAGGCGGGTCTCAAAGGCGGGCTGGTTGCCGGCGAAGAGCACGTGGGGGCAGGCCTCCAGCACGAAGGGTCGGTGTCGGCGTAGGGGTAGCACGTGAGCGTGTCGGGCGCGGTGGGGCAGAGGTGCCGCCAGCGCAGCACGCTCGCGAGCAGGTCGAGCCTGGCGCCGCGGCGGCGCGGGGCGCGGCGCGGCGCGCGGCGGGCGGGCGGCGGGTGGGCGGCGGGTGGCGCGCGCCGGCGGCGGCGCCGCCGCTGTGCGCGCCGCGCGCGCTGGTGCGGGCGCGGCCGCGGCAGGCGCCGCGCACCGGGGCACGCCGCGGGTGTATTTGGCCATGTCGTCGATGTTTTGCCCCGCCGTGCCGAGCAGCAGCGTGCCGCCGAGGCGCAGCGCGTGCGGGTTGGGCGCGCGGCGGAACGACCCGTACGGCGCCGCGCCGGGGAAGAGGCACGCGTGCAGCGGCTGCTGCGGGAGCGAGACGTTGGCGGGGTCGTCGGGGCCCGGCATGACGTCGACCGGCAGCGCAGCGGCGAGCTCTGTCATTATGAGGTCCATGTCACTGTGCAGGAGAGGGGGAGCGTGAAAGCGTGAGAGACAGCGGGAGCGTGAGAGAGACAGGGGGAGCGTGCGAGGACAGGGGGAGTGGGAGAGCGACAGGGGGAGTGGGAGAGACAGGGGCCGGGGCGGTGCGTGGGCGTGGGCATGCAAGAGAGACAAGGAGACGGAGAGAGGGCCGGGCTGAGCGTGTGCGGGCGCGGCGAGCGGCCGACCGCCCGAGGGGGGGGGGGCGGCTCCGCCCGAGGGGGCGCGGCGCCAGCGGCGGGCGCCCGCGCACGCGCGGCGCCGCGCACCGCACGGGCTCCATGTCGGTCGTCGTCTGCCGGCTGTAGGGGTTGGCCGCAGCCATGACCTCGAGCTGCCCCAGGCTGCCGCCGGCAATGACAAGCTGCGCGACCTGCGCGGCGCGCGCGAGGGCCGCGGCGGCGGCGGCAGCGGCGGCGGCGGCGGCGGCGGGGTGAGGCATGCGGCGCGGGCGGCGCGCGCGGCGCGCGCGCGGCGCGTGCGGCGAGCAGCGGCGGGCCGCGCCTTGGCGGCGAGGTGCTGCTGCGGCGGCGCGCCGAGGTTGCCGGTGAGGAAATCCACCAGCAGCTGCACCTGCGCGCACCCACCGGGCAGGGCGCGGCGGCGCGCTCAGCAGCTCAGCAGCGCGCGGGGGCCCGCGCGCCGGCGGCGCCGTGTGCCGTCCGGCCGCGCGCGGCGCCTGCGCCCGCCGCACCCGCATCATGTCGGCCTGGCTGCTCGCGAGCTGCAGCCCGCTCACGAGCGCGACGTACACGTCGGCCTCGGGCACCGCCCGCGCCGGCTGCGGGGGCAGGCCCGGCCAGAGCACGTCCGTCACCACAAAGTCGCCGCCCGGCTCGGCGCGCCCGCGCACCGCGACGACCGTGCCTGCGCCGGCGCGGACGGGCGCGGCTCGGCGGCGGCGGCGGCGGCAGGGCGCCGCGCCGGGGCGAGCCGGGCGCCGCGCGGCGCCGTGCGGGGCGCCGCACCCGTGACGACTGCGTGCGTCGTGAGCGCGGGCGTCTCGCTGCGCAGCGCCATGCGCGCGCCCTCGTCCTCCAGCACGAGCGTGTCGCCGTCGGAGCAAAAGTCGGCCGCGCCGCCGAGCGCGGCCTTGAGCCCGGGGGCCTTGGCGTACTCGTCGAGGATGGTGGGCTTGAGCGCCATGTCCTTGAACAGCGTGCCAACCACCGCGACCTCGCTGTCCTCGCCGACGCCCAAGATCTTGGCGACTGCGGGCGGCGGGCGGTCGGCGGGCGGCGACGTGGGCGCCGGGCGCGCGCGGTGGGTGCGAGGCGGCGCGCGGCGGCGCGCGGCGGCGCGCGGCGGGGCGCGGGGCGCGCGGCGGGGCGCGGGGCGCGCGGCCGCACCGCGCGTGCCGGGCCACGCGGCCGCGACCGCGCCGGCGACGACCGGCTGCAGCGCCATGAGGCGGCTGAAGTAGAGCTGCGCGTACTGGCGGTCAAACGAGCGCGAGCCGCCCAGCAGGAAGCGGGCGTCCTGCGAGGGGCACCGGGCACGGGGCGTGCGCGCGCGCGTGGGCGGACGGCGCGGCGCGGCTGCCGCCCCCGGAGCGCTCCCGCGGAGCGCGCGCCTGCGCCTCGTAGTCGCAGCTCGCGCGCGGGATGGTGGCCGCCTCGGCGCCCGGGACGTCGCCGGGCATGCTGAGCAGCGCATCGTGCTTCAGCCTACGCGCGCACCCGCAGCGCCGCGGCGTCGGGCGTCGGGCGGCGCCGCGCGCGCGCGCCGCGGCCGGGCAGCGCTGCTGCGCCGGCGGTGCGCGGCGACGGCGCGTCGTCACGCACGCGGGGTCGTGCCGCGGGCGCTCCAGGTCCAGCGTGCCCATGCTGCCGGCGCCGCTGCCCGCCGCCGCTGCTGCCCGCGCCGCGCCGCCGGCTGGCTGCTCCTGGCGATGCCTGCGCAGACGGGATGCCGCGACTACGCGCCGTGCAAGGGAAGGGATCGGTTCCGGGCCGGGCTCCGGGCAGCGCGGGAGCGGGCTGTTCGAGCGTGATGCTGCCCGCGTGCGCGCTGCTCGGCGTCGGGCCGGCTGACCTGGTGACGGACGCAGCTTCAGTGAGGAGCTTGCGCTGGGGGCGTGATGCACCGAGCAGCAGCAGCACAGCGGCGCGGGCGACGCTTCGAATAAAAGCGCCGCGCGCCGCCGCCGCGCGCCGCCGCGCCGCCGCCGCGGCAGCCGCCAAATCAGGCGGCCGTACAACCCAGGCGCCACAGCCCTCTGCATTCCGCGCACAGCACCCCGCAGCCGCAGCCGCCCCCGCTCGTCCCCGCGCCCCGAGCGCGCCGCTGGCCCGGCGAGTCTCCAGCCCCGCTGCCAGCAGCTCGCCACCGTGTGCTTCGGTCCTGGGGCTGCGGCCCGGCCGCCGCCGGCCGCGGCGGCTCGGCGCTGCGAGGTGCTGACCGCCTTGACGCCCCGCATTCTGCTGGCGCCGCGCCCGGGCGCGCCTGCTGCCGCGCGCCTCGCTCAACACACGTCACCCGCGGCAGTTAAGCAGGGGCCCAGCCCGCGCCCGCGGCGCGCGGCGGCGCCATGGCGGACGGCGCGGGCGGCGCGACGCCCATTGCCGCCGGGAGCGGCGCGGCGCCCGGCGGCGCGGACGCGATACGTGCACTCATGCGGCAGCAGAAGCGCGACTGCGCCGCGCTGCACGACCACCCGCTGTTCCGGGAGCTCCGCGACGCGCAGCGCCGGGCCGCGCGGCGCGGCGCGGACGCGCCCGCGCCCGCGCCGCCGGTGATTGACGACCTCGAGGCGGGTGAGCTCAGCGAGGGCGGCCTCGCGACGCCACGCGCGCGCGCCGCCCCGCGCCCTGCGGCCGAGCCGCCGCGCCGCCCCCGTCCGCGCCGCCGCGCCGCCGCGCCGCGCTCCGCCGCCGCAGAGGGGCTGTTGCGGCTGCAGGGCCTCATACGCGGCGCGGCGGCCGCGCGCGAGGCGGCGCCCGCGGGCGTGTGGGCGAGCGCCGGCGAGCCGTACGCCTGCCTCGGGCCGCCGGAGCAGCTGGGCGGCGCCGCGAGCGCGCTGCTGCCGCGACTCCACCGCGACGAGCTGCGCAGCAGCCAGGCCCCGCGCCGGCCGCTGCCGCCGCGCGCATCGGGCGCCGGGGCGGCGGCGGCGGCGGCGGCGGCAACACGCGCGGCGGCGACGGCGGCAGACCCCGCGCCCCGGGCGGCCGCGGCGCAGCCGGCGGGAGCGGCGCCGCGCGCGGCGGCCGCGGGCGAGCTCGCCGGCGCGGCCGCGCTGCTGCAGGGCCCGCACGCCGCCACGCTGCTGCGCCACAAGACGGTGATGCGCTTTGCGGCGGTTGAGCGGTGCGCTGCCGGTGCTGTGCCGTGCTGCGCGAGCGCGAGCGCGCGCGCGCGGCGCGGCCAGCGGCGGTCCCTGGCCGCCGCCGATCCACGGGGCCCCGGTCAGCCCACCGCTCTGCCCCGCGCCGCTCGCCCACACGCGCGCAGGCTCGAGGCGGGCTTCCCCGCGGCGGCGCGGCGGCAGGCGGACGCGCGGCGGCGCGGCGCGGCGAGCCGCGGCGGCGTGTTTTTCAGCCCCGCCGGCGCGGCGGCCGACCTCGCCGACGCGGCGGCGGCGTACGGCGCGCACGCGCTGCCGACGGCGGCGCCGCCGGCGGCCGCGCTGGTGGCGCGCCACGCGGCGGCTGGCGCAGCCGGCGGCGACCGGCCGGCGGCCAGCGCGGGTGGCAGCGCGGCCGGCGCGGGCGGCGACGCCGTGGGCGACGGGGCGTCGGTCTTCATCACCCAGCGCGCGACCGCCGGCGCCACCGCGCGGCGCACGTCGGTGAGTCCCGGGCACCGCATCTCGCTCGCATACGACGGCTGCGGCGACCCCGCCGCGACGACGCTGGGCCTCCACAGCTCGGCGGCCAGCCGGCGCACGTCCGTCGCGGCCTGGGCTCCGCGCGCGACCACCGACTCGGCCGCGGCGCCGCCGCCCGAGTGCGGCGGGCAGTGCGGCGCGGCCGGCGGCGGCTGCGGCTGGGTCGGCGGCTGCCGCGCGGCCGCCGCGCCGGCGCAGCCCGAGTTCCGGCCGCTCACGGGGCTCACGCAGCAGGCGCCGGGCGGGGCGGGCGCCGACCCGGTCGTGGAGGCCCACAACGCCCATGTCGGGGTGCGGCACGCCGGCTACACCGGGCTGCAGGCGACGCTGTGGGCACGCAGCACGGAGCGCGCGACCGCACGGTCGGAGCCCGCGAGCGCGGCGCAGCTGAGCGGCGCGCTGTTCGCGCAGCTGGAGGCCGCGCGGGGGCGGCTGGTGCCGGGCTGGGTCCCCGGTGCGGCGCGCGCCGGGCGCTGCCAGCGCTGCCAGTGCGCGCGCCGCCAGCCCGGCGTCCGGTCTCACTGCCCGTGCCGCCGCAGGCGTCACGCCGGCGAGCCCGTTTGCGGTCGGCAAGCAGCACGCGGCGGCGGCGGCGGCTGCCGCGGCCGCGGCCGCGGCGGCGGGCGAGGGCGCCGCGCCGGGCGGGCCGCGCGCGCTGAAGCAGGGCGAGCGCGAGGCGTTGGAGGCGTTTTATGACGCCCTCTGCGGCCTCGTCGAGCAGCAGCGCCTCAGCGACCCGCTGACGCTGCACACCGTGCACTCGGTGCGGCGCGCGGCGCGCCCTGCCCCGCAGGCCAGCGCGCGTGCCCGCGCGCGCGCGCCCTAGGCCCCGCCTCGCCGACCGGTGCGCTGCGCGCCGCCCCCCGCCGGCAGGCGCGGGCGCTGCTCGAGGGCGGCGCGGTGCTGGCGCCGGCGCTGCTGGAGGCGCTCGTCCGCGAGCTCGCTGACTTTGCAAAGAGCTGCGGGCTGCTGCGGCACAACCGCTATGCGCTGCCGCTGCTGCGGTTTTGCGCGGCGTGCGTCGGCGTGGGCGCCGACGAGCTCGTGGCCGTGGCGCGCGCCGCCGGCATCGGCCCGGTGCTCTTCGCAGGCTGGGGCACGCCCGTGGGCGGCGCGGCAGCAGGCGACGCGGCGGCGGCTGACGACGCGGCGACGGCCGCCGAGGGCAGCCAGTCCTCCGCGGCGCCTGCAGCAGACGGCGCGCCGGAGGCGAGCTGCAGCAGCGCCGCGCGGCGCTGCAGCCGGCCGGGCTCAGGCCCCGGCGCCGCCGCTGCTAGCGCTGCTGCCGCTACCGCTGCGCCAGCGGCGCCATCCATCGCGGCGGCAGCCGCGGCCGCAGCCGTCGACCTCGCACAGGCGGCGCAGCGCTCAGGGCAGCCAGCGGCGAGCGACGGCGCGGCGCAGGCGAGTGCGACGCCGCGCGTCGAGCTGCGCCTGAGCACCACGGGGGGTGGGGAGGCTGCGGCGGAGCCCTCGCCGTCGGCGGCCGACGAGGCGCTGCCGGACCTGGGCCTGGGCGGCGGCGATGGCGAGCCGCTCAGCAGGCGCGCGCGGCGGGCGGAGGGGCTGGCGAGCTGGGCGAGCGAGCGGCAGCGCGGGGAGGGCGAGGCTGCGGGGCCGGCTGTCGAGTGCGGCGCCGAGGGCGCGGACGGCGCGGGCGGCTGACGGTGCCGGTGCGCTGGTCACGGCGGCCCGTGCGTCGGTTACGGTCGGGGTCTCTCGCTTCAGATGAGCGATCAACATATACTCAGTGCAAAGCCCAGCCCGCAGAACGCCCACGCCATGGATCATGATCCATGTGATCACATAGCAGTGCAGTGCGCGTCGTCACGCCCGGGCGCCGTGTGGTCAGCGGCCGCCCCTTAAAAACCCCTCGGGCCCCGCACAAGGAAGGAACACGCTGTCAACGCGCCTGCTGCGCCGTCGCGGCGGCCCCGCGCCCCGCCCGCCTGCCTGCCGGCGCTCAGGGGCCGGCCGTGCGCGTCATCGACCAGCCGCCGGCGAGGGGCGCGAGGGGCTTGGGGATGACGGCGTCAAAGCCGGGGTAGAGGTAGACGGTGTCGCGGTCGGCCTGCACCGCGGTGAACCAGCCGCCGCTGCCGGCCACGTCGGGGCGGAGGTTGCTGAAATAGACCTTGAATGTGGGGTAGGCGGTGATCGCCCAATGGTTGGGCGAGGCGGACGCGGCACCGGCGCCGGCGGAGCGCGAGCTCAGCTTGTAGAAGTAGCCCGCGCCGGTGACGGGCGCGCCGGTCGAGTTGTCGGCGCCCGCGAGCGACAGGGTGGTGCCCGAGACTGCGCGCGACGCGAGGCGGGGTGAGGGCGGCGCGGAGGGGCGCTCGGCGCGCGGGCCGCCAGGCAGGCGGACGCCGGGTGCACGCGCAGCACGCGGGCGCGCGGCGCTCACGGGTGGCGGCGAGCGTGACCTCGGGGAAGGGCGGCGCCGTGACCTGGGTGAGGCGCCAGAGCCCGGGGACGGTGCTCGGCACGACCTTGGGCCAGGGCGCCCAGTTGGAGGGCTTCGTGTCCTGCGCGGACGCGACGGCGACCAGCGCCAGCGTCGCGAGCACGAAGAGCAGCTTCATGGTGGCACGGTCCGGGCCTGCGCGACACGGCAGCGGGCGGCGGCGGGCGGCTTCAGCTGCCCGCAGCAGCGGCGGCCCGGTGACGCTCGCGCCCGGCCGCGCCGGCGCGAGGGGAGGACGGCCTGATGATGCTGCTGAAGGCAACGCGCGCCCCCGCGCGGTCTGGGCTGCAGCGCCCGTGCCGCGGGAGCTGGACTTCGGCATGGCTGGCACGCCCGCTGCGGGCGCCGCGCCCGATGCCGCGCCCGATGCCGGCGGCTGCCGCAGACAGACCGGGACTCAAAGCACCGCCCAGACCGGGCGGGCCGGGCGAGCGAGCCGGGGCGCACCTGCGAGACTCGTCGAGCGACGGCTAGCTGGGGGCTTGTGGAGTGCCGGCAGGGGTCGCCAGAGTGCAGTGTGCGTGCGGGGAGTTTGTTTTGACTGCGGCGGCGGCGGCTATTATCATATCGGCGCGTGTACGAGTGACCAGCTCTGTGGAACCTGGCAGACCTCTCTTCCAACGCAAGAGCTGCCGGCTGCAATCGAGAAGGGGGTTGCAAAGTGGATGTCGTTCACGCCGCCGCCGCTGCCCCGCCATCCACACACGCGCGCTCAGTGCCAGCACACACCGATGCCGCCCCGCACAGGACCGCGCGCCGCCGCCGCGCCCGCGGCCGCCGCCCGCCGCCCAGCAATGCGCCGCGCCGCGCCGGCGCCGCCGCCGCCGCCGCCGGCGCCGCTCACTCCTCGTCGTCGTCGTCGCTGACCTCCATGGAGATGCGCGGCGGCGGCGGCACGATGTCGGGCTTGGTGATGAGGCGCAGCACGTCGGTGAGCGTGATGATGCTGCTCGCCTTGCCGTCGCCGTCGACGACGTACACGCGGTGCAGCCCCCGCACCGCGAGCGCCTCGAGCACCGCCTCCAGCGTCGACGCGCCCGTGACAGACACCGCGGGCGCGCCCGCGAGCAGCGACGCCCAGTCGCCCGAGGTCGCGGCCTGCGCGCCGCGGCGGCGGCGCGCGTGGGCGCGTGAGCGTCAGCGCCGTCGGCGGCGGCGGCGGCGGCACCGCGGGCGCAAGGCAGGCCCCCCGCCCCTTCCCTGCGCTGAGGGGCGCGGCCGCACCTCGGCACGCTTGCCGGCGAGCGCGTCGGCCTTGGACAGCGCGGGCAGGCCGCGGCGCGCGGCAATGTACTCGCCCACGGTCAGCAGCAGCAGCGGGAAGTCCTCCACCGCCAGGCCGCTGCGGCGCGGGGCGGCGCGCGGGCGGCGGGCTCGCGTCGGAACGGGGGCGCGCGGTGCGGCCCCGTGGCCCCCCTCGCCCGCGCCGCGCCGCGCGCCGCCGCCGCCGCCGCACCGCAGGTCCGAGACGGAGAGGTTGCCGAGCAGCTTGCCGCCCGCGGGGTCGACCACGCCCACGCTCGACTTGTGGTCGCGCGCCATCTGGCTGAACGCCTCCAGCGCGGTCATGCTCGCGGGCACGCTGAACGCCTTGCCCTGCGCGCGAGCGGCAGCAGGGGCAGCGGCGGCGCCGGCAGGATGAGGGTGAGCGCGCGGCGCGGGCGGCGGCCGGCGGGCGTGGCGGCGGCGCGTGCGGCGCAGCTGCAGCCGCACCGCGTCCAGCTCCAGCTGCTCCACGGTCTGGTTGAGCGCGCCGCCGAGCACGGCCTTGTTGGCCCACAGCAGCTTCACGACGTCGCTCTGGCTCACGACGTGGGTCACCTGCGCGGCGCGGGGCGCGGGGCGGGGCTGTCAGGCGGCGGCGCGCGGGGCAGCGGCGCCGCGGCCGCGCGCGGGGCGCCGCGCCGCGGCGCTTTTGGGGCGCGCACGTTGAGGCCGGACGCGGAGAGGCGCTCGCTGCCGGGCGTGATGTTGATGACGGTCGTGCCGGCCATGGTGTTGCTCTTCTGCTCGTGCGCGTTGGAGCACACAAACAGGCGGTGGTGCACCTGCGCGCCGGCCGGCGGCGCGGTGGCGCGGTGGAGGGCGGGCGGGCGCGCCGCGTCACGTGCCGCCGCCGCCGCCGCCGCCGCCGCAGCGCCGCGGCTGCCCCGCCCCGCCGGCCCCAGCGAGGGCGCCTCCCTCTCCCCCTCCCCCGTCCCGCGCGCACTCACCGCGCGGTCCTGGATGCGGAAGCTCTCCATGACGGCGTCGAGCAGCGTCGACGCGTCGTCCGCGTTGAGCAGCCACAGGTCGCCGGCTGCGCGGGCGGGCCGCGGCGGGCGGCGAGCAGCGAGCGGCGGGCAGCGGGCGGCGGGCGGCGGCGTCGGCAGCCGTTGGCGCGGGGGCGCCGCGGCGGCTGCGCGCGCTGCGCGGCGCGGCCCGCGCGCTGCGAGCGCACCGTGCTGGATCTTGTCGACGGTCTGCTTCGAGAAGGTCGTCGCAACCTCGACCATGCGCGCGGGCGTGATCGCGTCGATCTTCTCAAACCACTCCGCGTCGTCCGCCGCGAGCACTGCGGCGCGGGGCGCGGGCGGCACGCTCGGCGCCGCCGCCGGCGCGCGGGCGCGCAGCAGCGGCGGCGGCACCGCCGCGCGGGGCGCCGCACCCTTGTAGAGGCTCTTCAGCAGGTCGTTGACGGACAGGCAGCCGAAGTACTCGCCATCCTCGTCCAGGACGGGCGCGGAGAGGACGTTGGTGGTGCCGAGCACCTGCGCGGCGGTCGCGGGAGGCGTGAACGGTGATGGCCGACTGTTGCGCCGCCTCCCCGCGCGCAGCGGCCGCGCCGCGCCCGCGCCGGCCACGTCCGGCTCCGCGCGGGTCCGGGGTCCGTCCCGCGCCATTCACGACGTCGAATCCGGGCCGGGGCGCGCGCCGGCGGCGGGCGCCATCTCGGGGCGCCGCACCTGCAGCGCCTTGCCCACGGTGTCCCACTTGTTGAGCTTGACCAGGTTCTGGTTCACCGCGCTCAGCAGCGGGCCGAGATGCTGCTGCTTGAGGAACTCCAGCGCAGCAGCGAAGTCGCTCGCAGGCATTTTGGCAAGCCGGGGTGGTCGAGGCGGAGCTGTCAAGCTGGCGAAGGTGGCGCTCGCGGCGTCGGCGCGCCGCACTTGACGCCCGCGATCGGGAGCTGTCGAGCCGCGCTGCGCCTGGTGCCGCGACGTTTCGGGCGCACCGGGCATCCAAGGAGAAGCCGGTCCTCTCTCGCCTCCACAGGCACAACGCACGTCACCGACCGCGCCAGCGAGCCCCACCGCGCCGCGCCGCCGCTGCTGCCCGCGCCAGCTAGCCGTCGCGCGGCGCCGCGGACGCCGCCGCACCCGCGCCGCCGCCCGGCGCGATGGCGGCGGCCTTCTCCTTCAACTTCTTCGAGCCCGGGCCGGCGCAGGCGCAGCAGGGCGGCGCGGGCGACCGCAGCAGCGCCGCCAGCGCGGGCGGCAGCGCAGAGGAGGTGCCCCCCGCCGACGCGGCGACGGTGCGGTGCGGCCGCTGGGGGAGTGGGCGATGCCGCCGGCGAGCGGGCCGCGCCGCCACCAGCCCCCTGACCGGGCCGCCCGACCGCAGCCGGCGGAGCCGCCGACAGAGGTGGAGCTCGACGGCGGCGTGCGCTTGCTGAAGGTGCGCAGCCCCGCCGGCTCAGGCCACGCGCCGCGGGCGCCGCCGAGCTCGGCGCGCCGCCCACTCGCGCGTCCGCGCAGGGCGTGGTGAGCAGCCGCGCCGCTGCGGAGGTCCTGGGCGAGCCGGCGCTGCAGGCGAGCGACCTGGTGCCGCGCAAGTATGAAGGTGCGGCGCCGCCACCAGGGCCCGCGCCACCGGCACGGCGCAGCAAAAGGCTGCAGCGGCCCCAGCGCGCGGTGCTGCCGCGCCTCAGGGCGCCCGCGCCACGCGCCGCAGGCGGCTTCAAGCTCTGGGAGGGCGCGCTTGACCTGTGCAGCTACCTCATCTCAGAGCACCAGCTCACACCCGAGCTGCTGCGCGCGGCCAGCCCCGGCGGCAGCCTGCGGGTGCGCGGCGCCGCGCCGCGCGTGGCCCGCCGGGGGCTGTGCTGCGGGCGGCGCCGCGCTTGCGCCGCAGCCGCCGGCGCCTCACCATCGCCGCCGCCCCCGCCTGCGGCGGCAGGGCAAGAAGGTTCTGGAGCTGGGCTGCGGGCACGGCCTGCCGGGCGTGCTCTGCCTGCTCGCGGGCGCGACGGTCCACTTCCAGGCGCGCCCGGCGGGCGCGGGCGCAGCGGCGGCACGCGCAGCACTGCCGCCGAGGCCATTGCCGTCGCTGAGGCTGCCGCACGGCGGCCGGCCGGCGCGCACGCGCCGCTGCGCAGGACTTCAACCGCGAGGTCATCACGCAGCTCACGGCGCCCAACGTGCAGGCCAACACGGCGCGCCTGCCCGGTGGCGCGCTGCGCGAGCCGCCGCGCTTCTTTGCGGGCGACTGGGCCGACGTCGGCTGCGCGCTCGCGGCGCGCGGGCTGGGCGGGCACTACGACCTGGTGCTGGCGGCGGAGACGATCTACAGCCTCGACTCAAACGCGGCGCTGCTGGAGTGCATAAAGCAGGCGCGGCCGCGGCAGCGGCGGGGCGGCGGCCGGCAGAGGCAGCGGCGCAGGCGCAGCCGGCGCAGCAGGCGCACGGCCGCCGACCTCTGCCCGCCGCGCTGCCCTGCGGCGGCGCAGGTGCTGCAGCCGCCGCACGGCGTCGCGCTGCTGGCGGCCAAGTCGTTTTATTTCGGCGTCGGCGGCAGCACGGCGGGCTTCGCGGAGCTCGTCCGCGCCGACGGCGTGCTGGAGTGCAGCCAGGCGCGGCAGGCGGCGCGCCGCGCGCGCGCGTGGCGGGGGGCGCTCGCAGGCGCGGCGCGCTGCTTGCGCAGCTGCGGGCCCAGGTCAGCGCCCGCTGACCTGGGGCGTGCCTCGCTCGCTCGCGTGCAGGTGTGGGTCCGCGAGGACGGAGTGAGCAACAAGCGGGAAATCCTGCGCCTCTCATTTCCTGCCTCCATCACGCCATACTTCCTCTAAACCCCTGAGCCCCGAGCCCTGCAGCTGCAGGCCGAGGAGGGGGCGAGCGAGCGAGCGAGCGAGCGGGCGGGCGACGGCGGGGCGCGCGTCCGGTGCAATTCACTGAGACGCCTGGCCACGAGGCGCGCGCTGCGTGCTGCGCGCGCCGCGCACTGCACAGTCAAAACACGCCGCGCAGCAGCCGGTCCGCGCAGCACGGCGCGCACGTCCACGCCGCGACTGCAGCAGCTGCTGCGCCGGCCGGCAGCTCCGCGGCAGGCCGCACTGCGCGCCGGCGCCGGCGCGGGGCGCGCCGGCCTGCGGACAGCGGCAGCCAGCGCGAGCGCGTGGCCGCGCCCGCGCGCCGCCCCCAGCGGCAGCGCCGCCGGGTCGTCGCCGCCGCCGCCGCCGCCCCGGCAACCCACCGCGTGGCGCGTGGCGAGTGCCGGCGTCGCCGCTTGCCGTGCGTCTGCACGGGGGGCGGTGGTCCGGGGGGTCCGGGAGTCCGGGGGGGCTCCTGCAGCCGCGACAAGGGCGGCTGCGGCCAGGGGCGGTGGCGGCGGCGGCGCCTGGCGCTGCTGCCGCTCCCAGTGAACCTGGGTTCACTCACTCGCACACGGCCGCCGTGCCCCTCGAGCCCGCCCGCCTGTCTACTCACCACCCCCCCCCCCCCCCTGCCGCTGAAGCTGCCCCGGCTGTCGCCGCCTGGCCGAGCGCCTGCCGCGAGCCGGCGCGCGCGCCGCGGCGCAAGCGACGCGCGCGGCGCGGCGCGCACACCTGGGGCGGCGGCGCGCCGGGCGTCGCGCCGGGCGTCGCGCCGGGCGCCACTCGTGGCGGCGGCGGCGGCTCGGGGGAGGAGGCGCCGCCCGCTCCAGCGGCTCCGTGCGGCGCCGCCCGCGCCGCGCGCGCGGGGGACGCCGCGCGCGCGCGCGCGCGCGCGCGCACGGCTCGCGGCGGCTCGCGGCGGGGCGGCGGCGCGGGCGGGCGGGCTCACACGATGGTGTAGCGCCCGCCCGCGCCCGTCTCGCGCCGCATCGCCTTCTCCACGCCCTCCTCGACCGCGCGGCGGATCTCCTGCTTCGCGCGGCGCACCTGCGCCTCGGTCGGCGCCTCGATCAGCAGGTACAGCTTGCGCTCGCCCTCGGGCGGCTCGCCTGCGGGGCAGGCCGGGGCGCGGGAGGCGGCGGCGCAGGAGGCGCGGCGGGGCGGGAGGGGCGTGAGCCGCGGCGCGAGGGCGCGAGGCGCGGCGCGGCACCGGGCGCGGGGCGGACGCGGCCCGCCCCCGCCGCCCGGCCCCGCCGCCGCCGCGGCGGCCCCGCGGTGGTGCGGCGCGCACCGCTCTTGATGTAGAGGCCCTTGGTCGTGACCGCGGCGCCGGTGAGCTCGGTGAGGTCGGCCTGGAAGCCCTTGTGCGTGACCTTCCAGCGCGCGGTCTGGGGGAAGTCATTGATCTCGATCTCAGCCTCGTAGCCCCGCGGCGCCGGCGGCGGCGCCGCCGCGGCCGCCGCGCCGGCCGCGCCGAGCGGCGCGAGCATCGCGCCCGGCGGCGGCGCGCCGCCGGCCGCGGCGGCCGCCGCCGCGGCGGCGCGCATCATCGCCGCGATGCCGCCGCCGGCGGGCGCGCCGGGCGGCCCCGGCGGCGGCATGCCGAGCGGTCCCGGCGGCGGCATGCCGAGCGCGCCCGGCGGCGGCAGCCCGCTCGCGAGCGCGGCGGCCGCCTTGGCCGCCTCCACGATGCCCAGCGGCCCGGGCGGCGGCGCGCCAGGCGCGCCGAGCAGCGCCGGCGCGGCCACGCCCGGCGCGGGCGCGCCGGGCAGGCCGTTGGCGGCGGGCGCCGCCGCGAGGCCGGGCACCGCGACGCTCGTGATGGGCACGGGGGTGATGAGGGGCAGGCCGGCGCCGCCGCCGGCGCCCGCGGCGGCCGCCGCGGCGGACGTGCCGGCGGGGCGGATGTTGTCGTCGTCGTCGCCGAGCCCCGGCAGCTTGTCCCTGTCGTCGTCGCCGTCCTCGCCGTCCTCCACGACGATGCCAAACTCCTGGCGGGGGTTTAGGGGGGGGTCAAGGCGGGGCAGCGGCGGCGGCGGGGGCCGGGTCAGCGGGCGCGGGCGCGCGGGGCGAGCAGGGGCCCTGCGAGGCCGCGGGCCGCGGCCAGGCCGCGCGTCGCCCGCCGCCCATGCGGCGGCGGCGGCGCCGCACCTTGGCCTTGCTCTTGCGCGCCGCCTTGACCAGGGAGTCCTCGTCCTTGTCGAATTTGAACCCGCTGCCGCCAAAGCCGCTGCCGTGGCCCTGCACCAGCCCCGCCTTGCGCTTGGCCGTGAACGAGTCGGCGAGCGCCTGCGGGCACCACCACGCGGCCGGCCAGGCGCGGCGGCGGCGGCGGCGCCTCGGGGTCAGCGGGGGGTGCCGCCCCGCGTCCGGCCCTGCCTGCCGCGAGCAGCGCCGCCGGCCCCACCCCGCCCACCCGCCGCGCGCAGCCGGCCGGCGCCGCGCGCCCCATAACCCCTGCGTGCGCGCGCGCGCGCCTGCAGGTCCTGCGGCACCGCCGCGCCGCTCTCGCGCAGCGCCTTGACCAGGTCTGGCGCGTAGCGCTCCTCGTCGGGGCCGATGAACGTCACGGCCGTGCCCTTGTTGCCCGCGCGGCCAGTGCGCCCCACGCTGCGGCGCGCGCGTGCGCGGGCGGGCGGCGTCGGCGGGGGCCGCGCTGCGCGCCGCCGCCTTTGGCGCGCAGCCGCCGCCCTGCCAGCCGCGCCGCTGCGCCCGCGCGCCGCTCAACCCCGCCGCCGCGTGGTGCGCCCCTAAACCCAAACCCTGCGCCCACCGGTGGACGTAGTCCTCGTGGTGGTTTGGCGCGTCGTAGTTGACGACGAGCACGAGCTCCCGCACGTCCAGCCCGCGCGCGGCGACGCTCGTCGCGACGAGGATGTTGCACACGCCGCCCTTGAAGTCGCCGATCGTGCACTCGCGGTCGCTCTGGTCCTTGCCGCCGTGCAGCGAGAGGCACGGGTAGCCCGCCTGCGCGCGAGAGGGTGTGTGGGTGCGTGGTGGGCGGCGTGTGGGTGTGGGTGTGGGTGTGGGCGTGCGTGGGTGGGCGAGGCAGCGCGCGGACCCCGCCGCTGCTGCCCCGCCACACACCCCCGCGCCGCCGCCGCCCTGCCCCCTGCCCCCCCCCTTCTTCTGCACACACCCACACACGCACACACGCGCGCGCACACACACACACACACACACCCACGCCGCACCTTGAGCAGGTCCCTGAACAGGTTGTCTGCCTTGTCCTGGGTGTGGACAAAGATGATGATCTTGCCCGCCTCGTACCACTCGCCCAGGACCTCCAGCAGGCGCAGCCAGCGCTCGGCTTCGGGCCGGATCTCCACAAACTGCGCGATGTCGGCGTTGACCACGCTGCGCCCGCCGACCTGCGCGGCCGGGGCGGCGCCGCGCGGCGACGGGGTGAGCGAGCGGTGGCGAGCGCGGGGTGAGCGAGCGCGAGCGCGAGCTGTGGACCGTGGGGAGCCGGGGAGGGGTCCGGCCGCCGCCCGGTCGCGCGGTCCGAGGGCGCGCCGCGCCGCGCGGGCGGGGGCCAGGGAGCAGCGCGCGCGCGGGGTGCCCTGCGCCCCGCCGCGGCGCGCGGCGCGGCCGGGTGCGGCGCGCGGGTCGGGCCGCACCTGAATCTCGACCGGGTCCTTGAGCACCTGCCGCGCGAGCGCCTCGACGGAGCGCGGGAAGGTGGCGCTGAACATGACGCACTGGCGGTCGGGGCGGATGTTGCCGACGATGCGCATGATCTGCGCGTGTGTTGGAGGGGGGTGGGTGGGTGGGGGGGGGGGGGAGTGGGGTGGGAGAGGGCGTGAGTGAATGAGTGAGGGAGCGAGTGAGTGGGTGTCGTGCGGCGCGGGCCGTCGACGCGCGGCAGCGCGTGGGCATTGCGTGTCCGTCTACGACACGCCGGCCACGCGCTGCCGCGCACCGACGGCGCACGCGCGACGACACCGACGGCGTGCAGCCGCCCCGCGCCCGGCCGCGAGCGCCTCCGCCCCGCGCCCGCCGCTGCGCCGCCCCCGGCCGGCGGCGCGGCGCGCGCGCGGCCGGCGGCGCCGTCCGGCGTGCCGCCGGGGCGCGGCGGGGAGGGCGCACTCCTTGCGGGCGAGGGCCGCCGGCGTTCGGCATCCATCAACCGCCAGGAGTCCACCCCACCCGCCGCGCGCCGGCGACACACCGAGCACCGCCTGAAGCGTGCGGCCTCCCGCTAAAACCCTCAACCTGAGCCCCTATAGCGCCCCCGCGCGGGCCCCGCGCGCGCCTGCGGCTCGAAGCCCATGTCGAACATGCGGTCGGCCTCGTCCAGCACCAGGTAGGTCACGCGGCGCAGGTTGGTGATCTTGCCGCCGCCGTTGACCAGCAGGTCGATCAGCCGGCCGGGCGTCGCGGCGACGACCTGCGCGCGCGTGTGCGTGCGTGTTGATTGTGTGAGTGTGTGTGGGGGGGGGGGGGGGAGGGAGGAGGAGGGACGAGGGAGGCGGCCAGGCCAGGCCGTGCCGCGCACCTCGGCGCCGCGCTTGAGCTCGCTGATCTGGTTGGCCACGCCGCTGCCGCCAAACACGGCGACGCTCGTGAGCCCGACCGCGCGGCCAAAGCGCTTCACCTCCTGCGGGGCAGGGAGGCAGGGAGGCAGGGAGGCGGGTCGGGGGTTGAGCGGCGGCGAGCACGCAGCGACGGCGGCGCGCGGCGGCGGCGGCGGCACCGTGTGGCGCACAGCAGCGCGGCGCGGCAGCGGGCGCGCCTTGCTGATCTGCTGCACCAGCTCGCGCGTGGGCGCCATGATGAGCGCGACGGGGCCGTCGCCGTTTGCGAGGGGCGGCTGGTCCTTGATGTGGCGCAGCATGGGCAGCACAAACGCGAGCGTCTTGCCGCTGCCCGTCTTGGCGATGCCGATGCAGTCGCGGCCGCTCATGATGATCGGCACGGCCTGCGGCAGTGAGCGGGCGGTCGACAAAGGTTGGGAGGGCGGCCGAGCGGGCTCGGCGCTCGCGCGGCGGCGCGCGGAGCGAGTGGGAAGGGGAGGGGCAGGGGGAGTGCAGCGGCGTGGCGCGCCTGGGCCTGGATGGCGAGCGGGCGGTCAAAGCCGTTGCGCCGCAGAATGTCGAGCACGCGCCCCGACAGCCCGCTCTGCGTCCACGCCTTGATCGGGCGCGGCGGGTTCTTGCCGCGGACCTGCGCCCCGCGGGGTGGGCGGGGAGGGGCGGGCGGGGTGGGGCGGGGCGTGCGTGCGTGCGTGCGTGCGGGCGGGCGCGCGGCGGCGGGGCCGAGGCGCGGCGCGGGTCGTCGCGCTGCGCCGTGCTGCGCGCGCTGTGCTGTGCCGTGCTGTGCGCGCTGTGCTGTGCGCTGTGCCGCGCGCCTTGATGCCGTCGAGCTCCTTGCGCAGCGCCGCGACCTCCGGCTCGGTCATGCGCTTGATCTCCGGCACCTGATGGGGGACACAAGGGGGGGGGGGGGTGAGGCAGGCAGGCAGCAGCAGCCCGCGCGTGGGCCGCCCGCTCGCACGCGCGGCTGCCGCCGCCGCTGCTGCGCCGGCGCCCCGCCGGCGCGCGCAAGCGCCCCGCCGGCCGGCGGCGCGGCAGCCTGGACCCTGAACCCAGGCGCCTCGCCACGCGCGCGCGCGCGCGCGCGCCTCGATGTAGAAGGCCCGGCGGAAGGGCGGGTAGGTCACGGCGGCGTGGTCGACCGCGAGCAGCTTGTCGCCCTTGGACAGCTTGCCCGCCGTCACCGCCTTGGCCCACGCCGCGTCGTCGAGCTCCGCCTCCTCCTCGCCAGAGTCCTGCGCAGCGGCGGGGCGCCGCACACGCGCGTCGGCGGCGGCGGCGGCGGCCGCGCGGCCGCGGCGCGGGCGCGGGCGCGGCGCGGGCGCGGGCGTGCGCTGCAGCGGCGCGGCCGCTCACGTCGCTGTCGCGCTCGTCGCTGCTCTCGTCGCTGCTGTAGAAGCGCCGCTTGGCCTTGGCCCGCGCACCGCTCGCGGCGGGGCCGCGCTTGCTGCTGCTCGGCGTCGCGGGCCGGCTGCCGCCGGGCGCGGCGCCGCCGCCGCCGCCGCCGGCGGGCGCCGCCGCGCCGCCGCCCTCGCCGCCGCCGCCGCCGGCGCCGGGGGCTGCCTCGCCGGCCGCGTCGGGCACGCTCCAGCGGACCTTGGCCACCTCTGGCAGCACCTGGTTGGCCATGAAGGCATCCAGCGGGTCCACCTCGTCGTTGTCGTCGCCGCCGCCCTCCCCGCCGCCGCCCGCCGCGCCCTGCTGCTCGGCGTCGGCCATGTCGGCGTCGCCCGCGGGCTGCGCGGCCTGCGCCGGCTGCTGCTGCTGCTGCTGCTGCTGCTGCTCCGCGGCCGGCGCCGCCGCTGCGGCGTTGCCGGCCATAAAGGCATCCAGCGGGTCCTCCTCGTCCTGCACGCAGCGGACGCGGCAACAGCGGCGGCGCGGCGGCGCAGGGCGGGTGAGAGGGGAAGACGCCGGCCGCCGCGCGGTGGGCGGGCGCGGGCGCGCGGGCGCGGCGCGGCGCGCGGTCTGCTGCGACACGCGTCGCGCGCGGCCCCCGCCGGGCCGCGCACCTCGTCGCCGGCGTGCGCGTGGCCGTCCTCGTCCTCGTCGTCGTCCTCCAGCGACCAGCCCTTGGCGCTCGCCGCCGCGGCGGCCGCCTCCTCCGCCGCCTTGCGCTCCTGCTCCGCCGCCGCCGCCTCTGCGGCGCGCTTGCGGCGCCACTCCTCGACGCGCTGCCGCCGCACCTCCATCTCGGCGTCCAGCGCGTCCTGCAAGCGCGCGCGCGCGCGCGCGGCCGGCAGCAGCGCGGGTGGGCGCAGCGCGGCGCAAGCGTACCGCCGCTGCGCCCGCCGCTGCGCCTGCCGCGCGCCGGGCCCCCCCCCCCCCCCCCCCGGGGGTGCCGCGCCACACCTGCTCGTCCTGGCGCTTCTTCTTGTGCGCCGCCTCGCGCTCCTCCTCGGTCAGCGCCGCCTGCTGCTGCAGGGCGTGCTGCTGCTGCTGCTGCTGCTGCTGCTGCGACTGGGCCGCCGCCGGCGCGCCGTGCGGCAGCTGCTGCTGCGGCGACGGCTGCTGCGCCGGCGCGGGCGGCGCGCCGCGCTCCTCATCGGTGCGCCGCCGCTTGCGGCCGTCGTCGTCGCCGGGCGAGCGCGAGCGCGAGCGGTCCCGGGAGCGGTGCCGGCTGCTGCGCTCCCGGCCCCTGCTGTGCGAGCGGCTGCGCGACCTGCGGGCGGGCGGGCCAGCGCGCGTCAGCCCCGCCGGGCAGCCGCCGCGCACGGGCCGCGCGGCGCCGGCGCCGCCGCCGCACCTGCGCCGCCGCTCCCTGTCGCGGTCCCGGGACCGGTCCCTGTGCCGGCTGCTAGTGTGTTTGCTGCGCTCCCTGCTCCGCTCCTGCGCGAGGCGGGTGCGGCGGCGGCGGCGGCGGGGGTTGGGGCGCTGCTGCTGGGTGCGGCGCCGCTCGCGCGGCCGGCCGCGCCCGCGCCCCGCGCCCACGCCCGTGCCCCGCCTGCGGCCCCGCCCGCGGCCCCGCCGGAGCGCCACGCGCGGCGCCACGCCAATCCGCGCCCGCCGCTGCCGCTGCCCGCCGCTGTCGCGCCTGCCGCGGCGCCGCCGGCCCGCGCCGCGCCTCACCCGCTCGTGGTGGGAGCGCCCCCGCTCCCGGCTGCGATCCTTGCTCATGGTGCGCGGGGCGCCGCCGGGGCGGCCATGCGCCGGGGGCTGCACCCTCTCCTGCTGCTCTCGGCCGGGCGCCTGCTGATGCCGCGCAGCTGCCGGCCCCTGCCAGCGGGACAGGTGGCGAGACTTGCCTGCGCGCCCCAACCGGGCGGGCGGCGTGGCGCGGGGGTGCGCGAGGGGCGCGGGAGGTGGCCGCGAGTGCTGATGATCGACCGCCGTGCGCTGCTGCTGCGAGGTCTGCGCCACGCCGGGCTGCGAGGGTTTGTGTGGCGGCCGCACGCGCACGCCGGGAGGACTCGCGGCCCCGGGAACGCGGCCGGCGCGCGGGCTGGAAATGACAACGTGGCGCAGCGGCCGCGTGGACGCCCGCGGCGCCGTGGGCAGCCCCTCTCCGATCGGCGCCGCGCCTTCCGGACCTGGCCAGCGAGCGCCGGCGCCCGTACTGCGCGCCCGCCGCAGCCCGCCAGCATGGAGGCGTCGAGCAGGCCGCCGCTGCTGGTCTTCGTGTTGGGAGCGCCGGGGTAGGTCTCTGGCCGGGCGGCGGGGCGGCCTGGGCGCCCCCCTGCGCCGCGCTGACCGCCATCGCGCCGGCTTCGCCCACGCAGCGCCGGGAAGGGCACCCAGTGCGGCAGGGTCGTGGAGAAGTACGCCGGTTGGGGCCACGTCTCCGCCGGCGACCTGCTGAGGGCGGAGGTGGCGTCGGGCAGCGAGGCGGTGAGGCGCCGGCCTGGCAGCGCCCCGCGCGCCCGCTCGGGCGCCGGGGGCCGCCCGCGGCGACGCCCGGCAGCTCCCCCGCGGCGCCGTGCACCGGCCTGCGCCGCCGCCGCAGGCCGGCGCGCGCCCGGCGGCGGCGGGCGGCGCGGCAGTTGGGGCGCGCCGCGGCGGCGCGCGCCGCGCCCGACGCGCCGCCGCCGCAGGGCCGGCAGGCGGAGGCGATCATGAAGGAGGGCAAGATGGTCCCCGCCAGCATGATCATCGGCCTGCTGCGCGCCGCCATCGCGCGGTGCGGGCAGCCGCGCGTCCTCATCGACGGCTTCCCCCGCAAGCTCGACCAGCTGCGCGAGTTCGAGGCCACGGTGCGGCCCGCCGCCGCCGCCTCACCGCCGCTGCGCCGCGCCCGCAGCCGCGCCGCTGCCGCGCCGCCGCGGCCGCGGCTCACCCGAGCGCCGCCCGCGCCGCCGCTGCGGGCGCGGCCGCCGCCGCAGGTCGGCCCCTGCCGGCTGGCGCTCTTTTACAGCGTGTCCGAGGCGGCGGCGCGCGAGCGGCTGCGCGGGCGCGGCGCGAGCAGCGGGCGCGTGGACGACAACGAGGAGACCATGGCCAAGCGCTTCGTCGTCTTCACGTGCGGCTCGCCCGGGCGCAGCCAGCGCGGGCAGCGGCGGCGCGAGCACCGGCAGCGACTGCCGCCGCGCCGCTCACTCCCCGCCGCCCCCTCCCGCCTCCGCCGCCGCCGCCGCGCGCCGGCAGCGAGGAGAGCATGCCGGTGGTGGACGCGCTGCGCAGCGAGGGGCGGCTGGCGGAGGTCGACGCCGGCGGGTCGCCGGACGAGGTCTTTGCCGCGACGCGCGCCGTGATCGAACGACTCGAGGCGGAGCACGCCGCAGCGGCGGCGCCCGCGCCCGCGCCCGCGGCCGAGGGCGCAGCTGGCGCGGCGGCGGCCGCGGGCGCAGCTGGCGCGGCGGCCGGCGCGGCGGCCGCGGCGGCCGGCGCGGCGGCCGCGGCGGCGCCGCCGCCGGGCGGCGGCGTGCAGATGGACCTGTCTGGCATCCGCACGCCCATCGTGGTGTGCGGCCCCAGCGGCGTGGGCAAGGGCACGCTCATCGCTAAGCTCATGGCCCGCTGGCCCGACCGCTTCGGCTTCTCAGTCAGCCACACCACGCGGTGCGGCGCGCGGCTGTCCGGGCGCCGCCGCGCCGGCGCACTGCCGCCGCTGCCGATGCCCCCGCCACTGCTGGCGCGCCGCCGCTGACGCGCACGCCGTGCCGCGCCGCGCGCCGCGCAGCGCGCCGCGCCCGGGCGAGGCGCACGGCAGCCACTATTACTTCACCGACCCGGGGGCCATGACCCAGCAGGCGCGCGCGCGCGCGCCGGGCGGCCGCGCCGCGCGCTGGCCGGCCTGCGCGCGGGGCAGAGCCATGCGGGAGCCGGCCGGCCGGCCGGGCTGCGCCTCGCAGCCCTGAACCCTCGGCCCTGAACCGCCGCCGCTGCCCGCCCGCCGCGCGCCGCAGGTGGGTGCGGGCATGTTCCTGGAGCACGCGGTCGTGCACGGCCAGATGTACGGCACCAGCCTCGCCGCCGTCGCGCGCGTGAGCAGCGAGGGCAAGCACTGCGTGCTCGACATCGACGTCCAGGGCGCCGCGCAGGCGCGCCACCCGCCGCGCCGCGCCCGCAGCGGCGCCGCGCAAGCCCGCCGCAGCGCGCCGCGCCCCGCACGCGCGCCTGCTTACGCGCCGACGCGCCGGCGCGTGCGCGCGGCGCAGGTGCGCGCGAGCGCGCTGGGGCGTGGGTGTCTCTTCATATTCATTGCGCCGCCGAGCCACGCGGAGCTCGAGCGCCGCCTGCGCGCGCGGGGGACCGAGTCGGAGGAGAAGATCCGCGAGCGCCTCGCCAACGCACAGGCGGAGATCGCAAAGGCGCAGGTGCGGGGCGCGGCGGCACGGCCGCCGCTTGCGCGCGCGCGCGACACGGCGGGTGCGCCCCTCGCGCCCTCGCGCCGGCCGCGCCCCGACCGCGCCGCGGCGCGCCGCGCAGGACCCGGGCCTGTTTGACCACACGCTGGTCAACGGCGACCTCGAGGCGGCGTTCGCGCAGCTGCAGGCGCTCATCGCCGCGCGCTGCCCGGGCCTGATGCCGGAGCTGCAGCCGCCGGCGCCGCCGCACGCCAACGGCGCGCCCGCGCCGCTCGCCAACGGCGGCGCCGCGCCGCCCGCGGCGGCGGCGGTCGCGGGCGCTGCCGCCGCGGGCGCCGCCGCGCCCGCGACGGCGGCGCTGCTCGACTTTGGCTTTGGCGCGGCGGCGGGGCCGGGCGTCGCGGCCAAGGGCATGCCCGTGCGCGCGTACATGGACGCCACGGTCATCCCGGTGCTGCGGGAGGGGCTCAAGGCGCTCAACCTCGCCCGCCCCGACGACCCGCTGCAGTACCTCGCCGACTTCCTGCTCTCGCACAAGGCCGCGCCCGCGTGACCACGCGGGACACGTGGCGTGATCACGCGGGGCGTGTGACGTGATTGCGGGCGCGCGGTGCGCGGGCCCGGCCAGCCCCGCGCGGCGGCGGCGGCGGCGCGGCGCGGCATGCGGTGCTGGGAGCGCACCCATGTTTTGCGAGCGAGGCAGTTTTGGGGGAGCGAACGGGAGAGCGATTCCTGCGCATGCGCGCGCGGTGTGACTCCGCCGGCGGCGTTACTCCTGCTCGGCGGCGCGCCGAGACCGACCCACCGGCGCGACCGCACCGCACTCCCGCACTGCGCGCGCACACACACCGTCAAGACACGCGACGACGAAGCAGCGGGCGCGTTGCCGCGCAGAGAGCTGCAGGCATATCGGACCGGTGCCGACCGCACACACAGAGTTGGAGTTGGGGAGAGGGAGAGAGGGACAGAGGCAGAGGCAGAGAGATCGCCATCGCAACAGGAGTAATAAGAGCGGGGCGGCCCGGCCGGCGCCGCCCCGCGCCGCCAGGGGGGCGGGGGCCGCGCGGCGTAGCCCTGCCCTAAGGAACCGTGAGCCGCGGCGCGCGCACGTTATATGCATAGTGGCGAAGTGCCGCTCGGGCCGCTACTCGCTCGGTGGCGCGGCAATCGCTGGTAGTAGAGTGCATGGCATCGCATCGCAGGCTGCGATTCGCAGCACATGGTAGAGCAGTGTGAGAGTTCTGGCCCGGCGGCCCGCCGCCGCCGGGACAGTGCAGTGCAGCGGGCAACCAACCACGCCCCCAACGTACGCCCGGCGCGCGCGCTGCGGCCCTGCCCGACCCGTGCGGGCGCGGCGCGCAAGCTGCCGCCACCGCCCGCGCAAGCTGCTTTTTCCCGTACTCCCCCCCTGAGAGAGGCCCACTACTCGCGCAAAACGACCGGCGCGCTCATCAGCGGCTCATTCGTAGTACCAGTGCTGGCGGCTGCGCGCCGCTGCTCTCGCCGACCACGCCGACTAGTAGTGGCGGCCTCGGGTGCCGCGTGTGCGTGCGCTTGCCCTCCGGCAGCCCTCCTCCGCCGTGCCAGGCCGTGGCCGGCTCGCCGCGAGCTCGCTCACCAGCCAGCGCGCTGAGCCCGCCGCCGGCAGCCGGCTCGCCTCATCGCGGAGCGGCGGCCGTTGGTGGCGCCGCTGCGCCGGATCGTCGTCGCGCTGCTGGGAGGCCGCCGTGGCGGTGCGTGGGCGTCAGGGCGACACCCCGCGCCCCGCCGGGAGCTGCTGGCGTTGCGCATCGCTGCCGCGGCCCCTGCGTCGTCGCGGAGCGCCGTCGCGCAGCCGGAGCGTCGAGCGTGAGCGCCCGGAACGTCGACCACGCTGACGAGGCGCGGCTGCCGCCCAGCAGCTGGGCCAGCTGCTGGGCGCGATGGCGGGCCGCGGCGCGTCGCACCGCGCGCTTCCGGCCGCCGCGACGGCCGACGGGGCTGCGCGAAATGAGTCCATGCCCGCGACGAGAGGCGGCGCGGCTGGCGTTTCGATGCGCTGCCGGCGGGGCAGCGCCCGCCGGCGACCGCGTCGCGCGGCTTTGCCCGCGCCCCTGGATCGGCTGTGGCAGCAGGGGAGGACGGGGAACTGCCGGAGGAGCGGCCGGGGCGGCGACGGAGCTCACAGTTGCCGCCGTCCTTGACGCGACCGACCGCACAGCCGCCGGCACGATGCCAAGTGTGCACGCCACGCCACGCGCGTCAAGTCAAGCCGGTCAGCGGTCCAGAAGTACAACGGCGGTCTCTCGTCGTCGCCGGTCAGCGGGTCGGTCGTCGTCTGTCATCCGCCAGCAACCTCGCCGCCGCGCCACGCGAGCACGCCGCGCGGCGGCGCCCATCAGCCCCCGCCAACGCAGCGCTGGGGTGTCACGGCGGCCGCAATCCAGTGGTGTCCCAAGGCCCCAGTTCTCCCCGCCCGCCGCCCCGCGCAGGCGACACCCCGCGTGTCGCAGCGCCAACCCCGCCCTGCCCGCCGCCCTCCCCCCAGCAGCGGCAGCTGGGGCGCGCGCGCGCGCACGCGCGCGCGCGCCCCGGCTGACCGCACACGGCCGCGCCGCCTACTGCAGCGCGCCGTCGTCGCGCGCCTCGCGCCCCGCGGCGCCCGCCGCGTGCAGCGCGTGCAGCGCCTGCTGCTGCACCAGCAGCTGCTGCACGCCCGCCGGCGCGCCGCGCCAGGCGGCGCCGCCCGCGGCGGCGGCCGCCGCGCGCGCCGCGCGCGCCGCGACCGCCTCGGCCGCAACGTCGCCGCCCACGCCCGTGGCCGGCGGCAGCTGCAGCGCCACCACCCCCGCGAGCGGCAGGCCCCTCTCCAGCATCTCCTGGTCCAGCTCCAGCTCGCCGCCGGCGCCGGCGCCGCCGCCCGCCTGCGCCGCGGCCTGCTGCGGGAGGCTCGCCATCGTCGCCGCCGCCGCGGCGGTCGCGGCGCTGGGCTCGGGCGTGCCGCCCTCGCCCACGGGCATGTCGAGCCGGGCGGCGAAGAACTCGTGCTGCAGCGCCTCCACCGCGGTCGTGCGCGTCGCGGGGTCGTACCTGCGCGCGCGCGCGGCGGCCGCGGCGGCGGGGCGTCAGCGACGGCGCGCGGCGCGCGGGGGGCGGCGCGCGGCGCTGCGCGGCGCCGCGGGGCTCACCGCAGCATGCCGGCCACGAGGTCGGCCAGCGCCTCCACCGCCTCGCCGCCGCCCGGCACGGACGCGTCGGCGCGCGCCGCGAGCAGGCCGCGCAGGTCGGTCAGCCGCCGCACCGCGCGCAGGCTCTTGCGGCTCGCGCCCTCCGGCCACGCGAGCCGCAGCGGCCCGCTGCCGCCGCCGCCGCCGCCGGGCGGCGTCAGCGTGAAGTAGCCCGCGCTGTGCTTGTCGGCGCGCGACGCCATCGCCTCCGGCATCGGGCCCAGCACCTGGCGGCCACCAGACACGGCGGCGGCGGCGGCGGCCGGAGGTCGGCGCAGTGCCCCGCGCGCGCCCCTGCCGCCCGGCGCCCGCGCCCCACGCCCCCCCCCCCCCCACACACACACACACAGCCGCGCCGCGCGCCGCGCCGCGCCTGCTGCATCATCGCGAGGTGCTCCAGGTTTTCGTGCGTCTGGAACAGCGCGTCGCCGACCGCGAGCTCGACGAGGATGCAGCCCGCGCTCCACATGTCGCACGGGTAGCTCCACCCCAGGCCCAGGATGACCTCCGGCGCGCGGTAGTGGCGCGTGGAGATGATGCTGCTGTGGTAGCCCTCCTCAAAAGTCGCGCTGCCAAAGTCGATGACGCGCAGCGTCGCGTCGCGCGGCACGCGCCGCTCCACGCTGCACGCAGCCCGGCGCCCGGCGCCCGGCGCCGGCGGCGGCGGCGGCGGCGGCGCGTCGGGGGGCAGTGCGCGCGGCGCGGCGCGGCGCGGCGCGGCGCGGCCGGCGGCGCGCGGCCGGCGGCGCGCGCGGGCGCGGTGCGGGCGCGGGCGCAGCGACGCACGTGCCGGGCGGCAGCGGCGGCAGCTTCATGTGGTCGTGCGCCGCGAGCAGGATGTTCTCCGGCTTGAGGTCGGTGTGCACCAGGCCCAGCTCGTGCATGTACGCGGCCGCCTCAAGCACCTGCCGCGCGACGGCCTGCGGCGGCGCGGCGGCGCGGCGGGGCCAGTCAGTCGGCGGCTCGCCCCGTGCAGCGCTCCCGCGCCGCGCGCGGCCGCGCGGCCGCGCCCCGCGCGGCGCCCGGGTGCGGCGTGCCTGCACGAGCGCGAGCGGCAGCGGCTGGTACTCGTTGCGGCGCAGGAAGTCGTAGAGGCTGGGGCCGAGCTTCTCAAACACCATGCACACGTGGCCCCGGTAGGTGAACCACTCCTTGAGCTTCACGCAGTGCCTGCCGGCGGCGCCGGCAGCGCGTGCGTGGGAGGGGCGGGGAGCGCGCCGTGAGCGTGGCAGGCCGGGGGACGCGGAGGCGGCGCCTCCACCCGCAGCTGCCACGCCGGCGCCGCTGCCGCCGCCGCTGCCGCGCCAACTGCCGCCGCAGCGCCCACCGCTGCCGCCGCCGCGCCCAGCGCGCTCGCGCGCCGCTCCCCCGTGGTCCGCGCCGCGCCGCACCGCGTGTTGTGGGGGTCGTTCTGCTCCAGCGTGTTGAGCACCTCCAGCTCGATCATGGCCGCGTGGCGGTACTTGTCCACGTTGCGCACGATCTTGACCGCCACATAGTCCTTGGTCGCGCGGTCCCAGCACTCCAGCACGCGCCCAAACGTGCCTGCGCGCAGGGCGCCGGCCGCGCGGCGCGGCACGGGGGCGGTGAGCGGCGGGGCCGCGGCGCGGAGCCGGCGGGGCGGGGCTGCGGCGCGCACCCTCGCCAAACTTGCTGAGGATCTTGTCTGGGGGAGGGCGCGGCGCGCGCGGGGCGGGGCGCTCGTGAGCGTGGGCGGGCGCGCGCGCGCGGCTGCGCAGGCCGCGCAGGCAGGCCCTGGGCGCGTGGCGCGTGCGCGCGCCAGGCCCGCCGCTCACAGCGCGAGCTGATGTTCTCGCCCAGCTCATAGTTGTAGTGCCCCTCCTGCGGGGGGAGCGGGGGCGGCACGTGCCGTGCGGCCGGGCCACGTGGGTCGCCGCGAGTCGCGGGCGGCGCGGCTCGCGGGGGCCGGGCGGCGGCGGCGTGCGTCGACAAGGTGCGCACCTTGTCGTCGCCCCGCAGCGGCGGGCTGGGCTTGTCGGCGAGCTTGAACGCCGAGAGCCGGATGGGGTTGGGGATGCCCGGCCGCAGGACCTGCGCGGAGGCCCGGAAGCGCTGCGCCCGCGCCGCCTGCGCGCGCCGGCGGGCGCCCGTGAGCAGCGGCGCCCGCCGGCCCCGCCGCCGCGGCGCAGCGCGTGCTCGCGCGCCACCTGGCCGGCGCTGTCGCTGCTGGCGCGGGGGCGCTTCTGCGCGGGCACGGAGGAGGACGAGCATGGCTCGTCGGGCTCGCCCTCAGCAATGCTCAGCCTGCGCTTGGCCGCGCCGCTCATGCCCCGGCCGCCGGGGCCGCCCGGGCCCGTGCGCCAGACGGCGGGCTCAATGAGGCCGCAACCGCATGGCCACGGCGCCGGGGCGGAGCCTGTTGTTGCGGCGGGCAGCCCGGCAAACGGCGACCTGCGGGCGAGCGGAGTGGGTGGGGCGCCAGCAAACAACGCGGCGAGGAGCGGCGGGGCGCCGACGGGCGCACCCGGGCGCCGGAACAGGGTCCGGGACCGCGCCCGCGACTTGCCCGCCAGCCTGGCGCCCGAACCGCAGTGCGACGGCGCCCACGGTGCGGGCGCGACGCAGAGCGTCGGTCACGGTGCCTGCGGCGGGGCGTGCGGCGCGGCGCGCGCGGGTCGGCGCGGGTCGGCGCGCCGCCCGGCACGGCGCGGCCGACGCGCCCGCCCGCGCTGCCAGCTCGCCCGCCCGGGCGCGCGGCGGGCTGGTCTCGAGGTGCGCACCGGCTTTGACTGGTCCGAGTCGTACCACGGTGCAGGACCTGCTGGAGCCGCGGCCGCCGCGGGGCGCGCGCCCCGGCCCACGCACCTCGGCGCACGGCGCGCTCACGGCGCGCCGCCCGCGCTCTCTGCCGCAGCGGCGGCCGCGGCGGCAGCGGCAGCCGCCAGGAAGTACGCCTTCTCGTCCTCGGGCGCTTGCCTGCCGGCGGCGGGCGCAGCTCACGGCTCGCGCTGTGCAACGGCGCGCGGGCTCCCAGCCCCGCCGCCGCGCCACCACGCGGGCCCGCTCGCCTGAACACGAGGCTCTGCTCGATCTGGCCCTCGGCGTTGAAGCACAGCAGCGAGATGCCCGCAAACTCCACGCGCCGGCCGCTCGGCGGCGCCTCGCGGATCGGCCCCGTGTTGGTCCCGCTCGCGGTCCTGCAACGCGCGGCGCGCGGGGGCGGTGGCGCGTGCTGCTGCTGCGCGGCACGCCGCCGCCGCCGCCGACTGCGCGCGCTCACCAATACACAAACACCTGGTCGCTGCCCTCCGCCGCCGCCACGGTCTGCACCTCAAACCTGCGCCCCGCGCGCGGCCGCGGCGGCGCGTGGGCCGCACGCGTCGCAGCGGCGCGCCCCGGGCGCGCTGCCGGGGCGCGGCGTGAGCCGCGCCCTCCTGGTTCCTGTCCCTGCGAGCAGCAGCAGCGCTCGCCGTATGTCTGGGTAGGCGGCGCGGTAGGCCAGGATGCCGCGCTTCATGCGCCGCCGGCCCACGCCCGGGGACGCCTGCCACACGCGGTCCACCTGCGCGTGGTCCTCCGCCATGATGCTGTCCAGCACCCGCACGCGCCCCGCGGTCCAGGCCTCCTCGTACAGCGCGCGCGCGCGCGCGACCAGCAGGTCGCGCCTGCGGCGGCGGCGGCGGCGCGGCGCGGTCGCTGCAGCGCCGCTGCGCGCGCTGCGCCGCCGTCGGCGCGGCGGCGCGACCCGCCCGCCCGTGCGCGGCGCCGTGCGGCGCCGCTGCTCCCGGGACGGCGCTGGGGCCTCCGCCCCGCGCCGCGCGGGCGGCGTGCCAGGGGAGCGGCCGCAGCAGCAGCAGCGTTCGAGAGCAGCCCCGCGACGCCACCGCGCTGGCGGCCCCCGGCCGCGCTGCGGCAAGCCCCCACGCTGCTAGACACCGTGGCCCACCTGCTGGTCACCGCGTCAGGCCCAGCGGCGCGGCAGAAGACGCGAGGCGAGCGCCCCGCGCGGATCGCAGCGGTGCCGCCCGCCCGGGGCGCGCCGGGCCGCGCCGCGGCGGCGGCCATTTGGGCCACGCGATGCCCTGGCCACGCGAGGGCGATGCGCGGGCGGCGCTGCCTGAGAGCTGGTGCTGCTGCGCTGCGCGCACGCGGCGGCGGCAGCGGCAGCCGCGGCGTCCAGGGGGGATGAAGCGCTGTGAAGCGGCCGGAGGAGGAGCGCTTGTATGCAATCTCGAACGCAGCCCTGGGCGGCAGCAGGGTTCAACGAACGCCGCAGCACGCCGGCGGCGCCCCGCCGCGCGCGCCCGCGCGCGCAGCATCGGTCGATCGACGCTCGCGTGCCTGCCGCGTCGACATTCACGGGCGACGACGACCGATCACGCGCGGGCCCCAGGGGGGCGTGTGGCCCCAACTGCCGTGCGCCCGTTCGCGCGGGGTCCACGCCGCCGCCGCCGCGTCGGTCGGCACTCCAGCGCGTTCCGCCGCTCCAGCGCGCATTCCCGCCGTCCCGACGCCCGGTCGCGACGCCCCGGCGCGATCATGCAGCTCGCACGCGCCGCACCGAGAGGGCCGGGCGCGGCCCGGCCGCCCGCGGCGCAGGCGCGGCAGCGCCTGCCTCCGGGAGGCGTGCGGGGGCGATCCTGGTGCGGGAGCGCCGCGCAGCGAGCGCAGGGCGCGGCTGCGCCGGCGGCAGCCTTTCCGGCACTCGGCGGGCTCACCCGCGGGCGCCTCTGCCGCAGGGCGGACCCATGCGCCCGGCGGCGCTGGCAGCCGGCGCGCGCGGCGGATCAGCCAGGTGCGTCCGTGGGGCCGGCGGCGCCGGCGGCAGCAGCAGCGGCGGTTGCGCTGCTTGCGGGGCAACCCTATGCGCGCGATCGGAGGGCCGGGCGCCCCCGGCAGCCGCGCAGGGGCGCCGGCCCTGCGCTGGGCGATGCGCGGCGTCGGCGTCGCGGCCGGCCGCGCACCACCGCCGCCGCCCCGGCCGCCGCCGCCGCCGCCGCCGCGTCGCGCAGGCGCGGGCGCGGGCGCCGCCGCGGTCGCGCCGTCGCCGCCGGCGGCGGTGCCGCCCGTCGGCGTGGGCGGCCTGTCGGCGGAGCTGGACGAGCAGCAGGAGGCCGCGGCGCGCGCGGCGGGCGCGGACCCGTGCCTCGCGTACAACCTCGCCGGCAACGACTGGAGCCAGAGCAGCCTCAGCGTCGTCGTGCTCGGCGCGAGCGGCGACCTCGCCAAGAAGAAGATCTTCCCAGCCCTCTTCAGCCTCTTCTACGAGGGACTCCTGCCCCAGGCGCGGCAGGGCGGAGCGGCAGGGAGGAGGGAGCAGGGGCTGCCGCCGGCGCGGCGCGGCGCGGCTGCGCCGGCGGCAGAGGGCGGGGGGCGCGGCGGGCGGCAGGGAGCGCGCCGCCGGCGCGCTGACGCGCCGCGCGTCGCCGCGCCGCGTCGCCGCCGCGCCGCGCCGCGCTTGCAGGACTTTCAGGTCTTTGGCTACGCGCGCAGCAAGATGAGCGACGCGGAGTTCCGGGAGCTCATTGCCGGCACGCTCACCTGCCGCGTCAACGCGCGGTGCGTGTGCGCGGGGGGGGGGGGGGGCTGCGTGCGTGCGTGCGACTCACTGTTGACACACGGCTGCGTGGGCAAGGGGGCGGGGGGCGTGGCGTGCGAGGGCGGCGGCGCTGACGCCGCCCCGCCGACGCGCGCCGCCGCCTCTGCCGCCGCCGCCGCCGGGCGCAGGGAGCGCTGCGCCGAGGCGCAGGCCCGCTTCCTTGAGCGCTGCTTCTATCAGGCGGTGCGGCGCCCGCCTGCTGCTGGGGGGAACGGGCCGCGCGCACTGGAAGGAGGGGGCGGGGGCACGGGCGGGCGGCGACGCGGTGCGCCCGCCCGGCCGCCCGCGCCCCGCTCTCCCTCTCGGCACGCGCTCATGCGCTCACGCTCACCCTCCCTCCCTCTCTGCCCCTCCCCCCCGCCCCCCTTGCGCCCCGGGCGCCGCCGGCCGCAGGGCCCCTACGATGCGCCCGAGGGCTTCACCTCGCTCTCGGCCCGCCTCGACGCGCTCGAGGCGGTGCGCCCGCGCGCCAACCGCATGTTCTTCCTCTCAATCCCGCCAAACGTCTTCCTCGCCGCCACCGGCAACGCCGCCGACCACGCGCGCAGCAGGCGCGTGCTGCGCGTGCCGCGCGGCGCTCGCCCCCACCCCGCGGCCCGTTCTGCGAAGCAACAAGACACCTTGAGCAAAAAATACCTCCAAACCCTCCAAAAACCCTCCAAAACCCCGCCCCCGCGTGCCCGCAGGTCTGGGTGGACGCGAGTGATCGTGGAGAAGCCGTTTGGGCGCGACGCCGCGAGCAGCGCCGCGCTGGGGCGCGGCCTCGCGGCACACCTGGAGGAGGACCAGATCTACCGCATCGACCACTACCTCGGTTAGTTTGTTGTTTGTTAGTTTGTTAAGTTTGTTAGTTTTGAGTGGGGGGGCTCGGCGAGTGAATGAGGCATTGTGGGCAGTCCGAGCGGGCGGCGTCGGCCGCGGCGCGCGGCGCGCACGACCCCCCCCCCCCCCCACCGCCCCCCCCCCTCTTCCTCCCTCCCGCCAGGCAAGGAGCTGATCGAGAACCTCACGGTGCTGCGCTTCAGCAACCGCGTCTTTGAGCCGCTCTGGAGCCGGCAGTACATCCGCAACGTGCAGGCGCGACCGCCGCGCCACGCGCCCTGCGCCCGCGCCGCGCCCCGCGCCTCGCGCCTCCTGTGCCCGCCTCACACACACACTCTCACACACACGCCCACACACACACACACACACACACACACGCTCACACACACACACACACACACACTCTCTCACACACACACACACACACACACACACACACACACACACACACACACACACGCCCCCAGATCATCTTCAGCGAGGACTTTGGCACCGAGGGCCGGGGCGGCTACTTTGACCGCTACGGCATCATCCGCGACGTCATACAAAACCACCTGCTCCAGATCGTCGCCCTCTTCGCCATGGAGCAGCCGGTGCGGCGCGCGGCCCTGCACGCGGCGTTGCGCGGCGCGGGCGCGGCGGCACGAGGGCGGGGGGGGGGCTGCGAGGGAGGGCGCGGCGGGGAGGGGCGGGGACCGGCACGCTGCCGCTCACGCACGCGCCCTCCCCCCTGCGTGGCCGGCGGGCGGCCAGGTGTCGCTGGACGCGGAGGACATTCGCAACGAAAAGGTCAAGGTGAGCCGGCGCCCGCTGCGCCCGCCGCCGCTGCGCCCGCCGCCGCCGCGCCGGCGCTGGCGCGCCGCGCCGCGTGCTGCGAGCGCCGCGCCGCCCCCGCGCCGCACAGCCCCCCGCGCCCCGCCCCTCTCCCGCGCCGCGCCACCCGTCTCTCCCTCCCTCCCGACGACCCCCCCCCCCCCCCCCCCCCCCCCCCCCGGCCGCGCCCCGTGGCTCACAGGTTCTGCGCAGCATGAAGGTGGTGGGGCGGGAGGACGTGGTGCTGGGGCAGTACCGCGCGCGCGGGCGCCGCCCGGGCTACCTCGACGACGACACCGTGCCAAAGGGCAGGCGCGTGGGGGACGCGCGGGCGCGGGCGCGCGCGCTGGCGCGGGCCCGGGGGCGCTGGCGCGCGGGCGCGCCGCACGCACAGCCGCTGCCGCCGCCGCCGCCCGCCCACGCTCCCCCCTGCCCCCCCCCCCCCCCCACACACACACACCCGCCCACCCAAAAACAAAAACAACCCACCCCCGCGCGCAGCCTGACGCCCACGTTTGCGGCGGTGTCGATGTTCATCGCCAACGGCCGCTGGGACGGCGTGCCATTCCTGCTCAAGGCGGGCAAGGCGCTGCACAAGCGCTGCGCCGAGATCCGCGTGCAGTTCAGGCGCGCGCACCCACCCCGCGGCGGCGCGGCGCGGCACGCGCACGCGCACTCACTCACTCCCTCACTCCCTCACTCGCTCACGCACTCACTCGCTCACGCACTCGCGCACTCACCCACTCACCATGCACACACGCCGCCCGCCGCCCCGCGCGCGCCGCGCAGGGCCGTCCCCGGCAACCTGTACCGCGACAAGGCTGGGTCCGACCCCGACGCCGCGTGCAACGAGCTCGTCATCCGCATCCAGCCCAAGGAGGCGATCTACCTAAAGATCAACAACAAGGTGTGCGTGTGTGTGTGTTTGTGTGTGTGGGGGGGGGGTGTCACACAGTCGCAACAACAGTCGCACAGGCACACAGTCGCACACGCACGACACGCAACACACACAGAGCCCCCCGCCGCGCGCCGCGCGGCGGGCAGCCGGCCCGGGGCGGGGCCCGGGGGCCTCACGGCGGGCGGGAGTGCGGGGCGGCGGCGCACCTGCGCCGCCTGCGGCGCCTGGCCCGACTGCGCGCCGACCGCACACCGCACACCGCACACCACGCGCCGCGCCGCGCCGCGCTGCGCAGGTGCCTGGGCTGGGGCTGCGCCTCGACCAGACGCGGCTGGACCTGCAGTACCGGGAGCAGTACGAGGGCGAGCTGCCGGACGCGTACGAGCGGCTGCTGCTGGACGTGGTCAACGGCGACAAGCGCCTCTTCATCCGGTGAGTGAGAGGGGGGGGGGGGGGGGGCGCCGCCGCGCGGGGCGGGCACGCGCACGGCCCCGCGCGCGCCAGCCCGCTGGGCAGCCGCCGCCTGCCGCCTGGGCGGCGTGGGCGCGGCGCCGCGGCGCCCGCGCCGCGCCCACGCCGCCGCCGCCGCCGCCGCCGCCGCCGCCGCCGCCGCCGCCGCCGCCGCCGCCGCCGCCGCGCGCCGCGCCGCGCGCAGCGCGGACGAGCTCGAGGCGGCGTGGGCGCTGTACACGCCGGTGCTGCACGAGCTCGAGGCCGCCGGCGTCGCGCCGGAGCTCTACCCCTATGGCAGCCGCGGCCCGCTGGGCGCGCACTACCTCGCGGCGAAGCACAGCGTGCGCTGGGGCGACCTCGCCGACGGCGCGGACGACGACTGACGGCGCGGCGCCGGGGCGAGGCGGCGGGGAGCGAGCGAGCGGCGCGGCGGCCGCGTGCGCGGCGTCGGGCGGGGGCTGCAGGCCTGTAATTACTCTCTGGCGCTGGTGTCGTCGCCGCCGGCGCCCGCTCGTGTCCCCGCCCGCCAGCAACCCGCCCCGATCGGCCCGCCCGCCTCGGCCTGCGACGGCCCCCTCCCGCGACTCTCTCTCCCCCCCCCCCCCCCCGGGCTCTGAAGCTGCGCAGCGGCATCGTCACGCGACATGCGTTTGGGCGGTGGCCTTCCAAGGCTGCCTGTGGCGAGGAAGCGCGCACTAACACACAGTCATGCGCGCGGGCGGCAGGGCCCCCGCGGACGCGATGGCAGCGGCAGTGTGGGGGACGGGAGGACGCACGTGTCGACAGAGCTCCGCACCCTATCCAGACGAAAGGATGAGAGGGCACACACGACAGAGCTCCGCACCCTTGACCAGACCAGATGATGATGACGCGCGCCATCTCACGCGGCGCGCGTCGCCGTGTCTCCGTCACCACCTCCACATCGTCATCCATACACAGACGCGGCGCGCGCGCGTTTGCGGCCGCGGGCCGACCCGACGCCCGCACGCGCACGCGCGCGGCGCGGCAGACCAACGACAACAGTTCTGGCGCGCGAGTGCGGGCAATCGCCGCACGCAGTGCGACCGACCGACCGACCGGCGAGGACGAGAGTGGACGGGATGCTGTCCGAGCGGACACAGAGGCCCCCGGGACCCACATGAGAGGCGTGGCGGAGGAGGACAGGCAAAGCAAGTGCTGGGCTGTGCGGGGCACGCGCAACGACGCGCATGCCGCGCACAGGAGGCGGAGAGGAGGCGAGGAGGCGAGGAGCTAATAGCAGTGTGCGGCGCGCGGCGGCGGCGGCGGGCGGCGGCGCAGTCATCGGTGGCGCCGCCGCCCGCACGGCCGGTGCGGGCGCGCCGCGCCCCGGGCGGGGCGCGGCGCGGCGCCGCGGCTGGCGCGGGTGGCGCGGGCGCGCGCGCCGAGCGGCGGCGCGCGCCGAGCAGAGTGTGGCAAAGACAAGATGGCAAACCCGCCAACCCCAGGGAAACGACCGAGGCCCAGCCAGCCAAAACGCAACCCAGCGCCGCACAGCAATCTCACGGCGCGTCGCGCGGCCCCGCGGCGGCGCCGGGGCAGGCCAGGCCGCCGTCCAGCGGCGGCAGCTGCAGCGCCGCCAGCGCGCCCGCGGGCCGCTGCTGCGGCGACGGCGGCGCCGCCGCCGCCGCCCGCGCGCCGCCGGGCGGGGGCTGCGCGTCCGACGCGCCGCCTGCGGCCGCCTTGCTGACGCGCTCCGCCGCGGTGAGCGCCGCGCAGTGCGTCGCCGCGTCAAACGCGCCGATGCCGTCCAGCGACAGCAGCGCGCCTGGGGAGAACCAGCGACGACGGCGGCAGGCGCGCGCGGGCGCGCGTGAGCGCGGCAGGCGGCGCAGCTGCTCGCCCGCGGGCGCCTGGGCCGCGCCGCCGGCGCGTGCGCGCGCGCGGGCGCGCGGCGGCGCCGCACCCGTGTCTGGCGCGCGGCAGAGGAACTCGACGTCAAACTCCTCGCCCGCTGGCAGGTCGAGCAGCGCGCGCACCTCGGCCTCGAAGCGCGCGCGGCCCTGCGGGCCGGGGTAGACCGTGATGCGGTGCGTCGCGCCCTCGTACGCGATCGCCATCACCGGCGTCGCGGGGCGCCGCGGCGGCGACGGCGGCGGCGCGCCGGCGGCGGCGGCGGCGCGGCGCCCGGCGGCGCGGGCGCCAGGCTGGCGCGCCAGTCGCCGTAGCCGGCGGCGCAGAAGCGGCAGTGCGTCTCCTCGCTGCGCGCGCGGCGCGGCGGCGCGGGGGTGCGCGTGGGTGTGCGCGCGCACGCGGGTGGGCGCGGGCGCCGCAGCCGGAGGCCCGCGGCGGCGAGCGTTCGGCGGCGGCGCCCGCTGCGGCGGGGGCCCGCGCCAGGCCGGCAGCGGCTCGCCGCGGCGACGGCGGCGCCGCACCTTTTGCCCGCCTGCTGCAGCTGCCAGCGGGCCAGGCAGCGCAGGTGGACCGGGCGCGGGCAGGCGCACGGCTGCGCGAGCGGCGCCGCCGCGCTGCCGCCGGCGAAGCAGATCCAGCAGCAGGCCTCCTCCTCGCATGCGGCCATGGCTGTTGCGGTGCTGCGGTGCTGGGGCGCTGGCCTAGGGCCCGCAAGGGCCGGCAGGCTCGCCGCGAGAAACGAGTGCGCGGTGGATGGCCTCGCCAGCGGCTCTCCGCGGCGTCCGGGCCCCGCGCTCCGAGCTACGCGGTGCGCCGGGGTCTTGCGCTTCTACGGGGAGAGCCGCCGGGCGCGGCTCTCTCTAGAACGTGCGGCTCGCTAGCGCAAACTTTTCGATGGCGCAGGCGCGCGCTCGGCTCGCAGCGCCCCGCCCTAGCGGCGTGGCAAACGCGGTGTGGCTGCGCGGAGGCGAGGGGGGCGGCGTGGCACCGGCGGCGGCGCACCGGGCGGCGCAGCAGGGCCCGGCGCTGCCGCGCCGGCCGCCCGGCCTGTGTCCGCGTGCTCGCTAGTTTACACCCGCCGCCTCCCAGGCATGCCCGCCCTCCCAGCCGCGCCCGCCCGCCCCCTGCGCCTCAGGCGTTGAGGTCTGCCTCGAGCTTGAACACGAGCGCGTTGAACTCCTCCAGCTTCTTGCTCACGCTCATGTCCACGAGGCGGTCCTCAAACTCCAGCACAAAGCCGCCCAGCAGCTTGCGGTCGACCTTCTCCGCCATGACCAGCTTGAAGCCGGGCTCCACAAACGCGGCCGCCTGCTTGCGCAGCTCCGCGCGCTCGAGCTTGTCCAGCGGCTGCGGCGGCGCGCGCGCGGGCGCGTGAGCGCGCGGCGGGCGCCGGGCTGCGCGGGGGCGGCGGGGTGCGCATCGTCACCTCTGCGGTGATGATGTTGCAGTGCACCTCCTTCTTGTGCGCCAGCATCAGCTCGTCGTACGCGGACGAGACCTGCAGCGTCGCGGCCAGCGCGTTCTCCTCCGCCAGCGCGGCTGCGCCAGGGCGAGCGGGGGCGGCGGCGGGGCGGCCCACCAGGGGGTGCGGGGTCGGGACCGGGGCGGCGAGGCGCGCCGCCGCCAGCTGCGCCCTGCGTGCCGCCAGCTGCGCCCTGCTGCTGGCCGCCTGCGCCCGCTGCCCGCCGCGCGCCGCGCGCCGCACCGAAGAGGCGCTTGGTGATCTCGGTCGCGCCCGAGTCCTTGAGTATGGCGTTGAAGATCGCCGCCTTGTTGCGCTCCGACAGGAACGGGTCGACCGCGACGCGCGCGAGCTCAGGCATCTCCTGGAACGCCTCCACCATCTGAGGCGGCGGCAGCGGTGCAGACGCGCGGGCGAGGCGGGACGCGGCGTGGGCGCGCTGCTCGCGCCCACGGGCCGCCCGCGCGCGGCCCGCCGCAAACCGCGGCCGCGGCGCGCGGGCGCGCGGGCGCTCGGGCGTGGTGCGCTGCGGCGCCGCCGCGCCCGCTCCCCGCGCGCCGGGGCGCCCCGCTGCGGCCGCGGCCCCGCCTCCCCGCCGCGCGCGCGGGGCGCCGCGATCGCGCGCCCCCGCCCCGCGCGGCCCCGCACGCCGCCGCCGCCGCCGCTGCTGCTGCGCCGCACCTGGTGCAGCTCGTCCTGAACCTTCTCCAGCTGGTTCTCCTTGGCCGCCACCTGCCATGTCAGCGTGGCGATGGATGCCGAGGTGCCGCTCAGGCTGGTCGGCGGGTCCGGCTGCGGGCGGGGCGGGCGGCAGCAGCAGGCGGTGGGCACATCTGGGCCCGCCCCGGCGCGCCAGCGGCCCTGCGCGCCCCGTGCCGCTGCCGTGTCGGGCCGGCACGCCACCGGTACGCGGTGGAGCGCCGCCCCGCCCCCGCCCCGGCCAGGGATCAGGCGCTGGCCGCACCAGCTTGATCGCTGCCTGCGACGCGGCCGCCGCGAACTCGCGCGCCCCCTGCGGCGGCGCGGGCGGCGCTCAGGCGGCGCCCTGGTGCGTGAAAGCAGCGCGCAGCGCGCCTCCGCGCCCGCCCCGCACCAGGGGCGCGGCCCGGGCGCTGGCCCAGGCCAGGGCGGCCGCGCGCGCCAGCATGGTGGGTCCAGCTGGCGGAGAGTGCGCGCCGGGAGCGCGCTGGGCCGCGCTTGGAGCGCGTGCAAGGAGAACCCGCGTGACTGAAATGGGCCTGCCCGCCCCGTCCACGGGCCTCGCTGCAGCCCCTCCCCCGCCCCATCGCTCGCCACGCGCCCTGGAACCTCGCCAACGGCCGCGCACGCTGCCACGAGCGAGCCGCACGCCGCCGCTGCGCCGCCGCTGCTGCGCTGCTGCCGCCGCCGCGGCATGGACCTGCAGCTGCGCGCCCGCGCCGGGCCGTCATTGGGCCGTCGCACCGGCCGCAGCGGTCCCGGGCCCGCGGCGCGCCCCGGCGGCGCGAGCGCGGCGCGGCGCGGCCCGGCGGTCGCGCCGCGGCAGCCGCTGCGGCCGCTGCGGCCGCTGCAGGAGCAGCAGCCGGCGCGGCGCGCCTCGCACGTTGCGCGCATCACGCCCTTCGACCAGGCCTGGGGCACGCAGATCGACGGCCAGGCGCGCCGCCGCGCACGCCGCCCGCGCGGGCGCCGCGCCGCGCCTCGCGGCCCTGCGCCGCGCCGCGCGATGCCGCGCCGCGCCCGCAGCCCTGCGCACCGCGCACGCGCCGGGCGCCGCGCGCCGCGCGCAGAGCCTCGCGAGCCAGCTGTTTGCGGCGAGCCTCTTCCCCTACCTGGCGTTCCTCTTCTACCTCACGCGCTCGGGCAAGGCGCCGCGGCTGACGCTCGTGGGCTTTTACTTCCTGCTCGCCTTTGTCGGCGCGACCATCCCTGCCGGCATCTACGGTGCGCGGCGGCGCAGGGCCGCGGACGCGGCGCGGCGGCGGCGCGGGCCGCAACCGCCCCGCGCCGCGCCTCGCCGTGCCGCGCAGCCAAGACGCACTACGGCACGAGCCTCGCCAACGTGGACTGGCTGCACGGCAGCGCCGAGTCGCTGCTGACCATCACAAACCTGCTCGTCGGTGCGCGGGGCTGGCGCGCGGGCGCGGGCGCCGCGCCGCGCGCGCCTGAGGCGCGCCGGTCGCCGCGGCCGCCGCCGACCGATGCCGCCGCCGCCACCGCGCAGTGCTGGGCCTGCGGCAGGCGATCCGCGAGGCGGAGGCAAAGAACGCGGCGGCCGCAGACGCGGCGGACGCGGCGGCGGCGGCGCAGCTCGGCACGCCCGGCAGCAACGGCACGGGCGCCAAGGCGGCCGAGGCGGGCGTGGCAGCGGCGGCGGAGCGCTCCGACGCCAACTGACGCGGACGGCGGCGCGGGCGGCGGACGGCGGCAGCCCGCTGCAGGCGGCAGCGGGGGCCGGCCGACCGCGGGCGCGGGAGCGGCCGGGGCAGCGTGCTGGGGGGCGAACCGACCCATTGTAACCCAGCCTGTCTTTACAGGCTGAGCGCGGTCAGCTGCGCCTCCCAGCGCCGCGCGGCGAGGTGGTGGCTGTGCGTGCCCTGCTGGAAGCGCGGCGCGTCGCCGGCGCCGCCGGCGCCCGGCCCCGCGCCGCCGTCGCTGCGGGAGCGGAGGCTGTGCAGCAGCAGGACGTCGCGTGGCTTGTAGGCGGCTGCTGAGGGGCTCGGCGGCCGCTCGGGTCCAGCCCCGGGACAGGGCGCTTCGCGCGCGCGCGCCACGCCCGGCGGCGGCGGCAGGCGGGCGCGGCGCTCCCAGAACGCTGCGTCGTCCGCGGCGGCGCCCAGCGCCGCCTCCGCCTCAGCCGCGCGCTGGGAGCGCACGCGGGCAGCCGTCTGTGTGTGTGTGTGGGGGGGGGGGGGGGCGCACGGGCCGAGCGCCCGTCAGCGCCGGCACGGCGGGAGGGACCCGGCGGGGCCGCAGCGTTGCCCAGGGCGCGCACCGCACCTCTCCCAGCTCCTGCTCCAGCACCGAGCGCTCCTGGCGAACCGCCGGCGCGCGCGCGGGCGGCGCGCGCACGCCGAACGCCACGGCGGCGGCCAGCGCCGCGCGGCCGCCGCGCTCCGCTGCGGCCTGGCGGCGCTCGGCGGGCGTGACCTGGTGGTGGTCCAGCAGCTCCAGGGCCGGCAGTGCGGCGACGACCTGCAGCCGATACCCCGCCTCCTCGGCGCAGGGGTTGCCGGCCAGGGTGAGCTCGCGCAGGCAGCGCAGGCGTGCCAGCACGCGCAGCACCCGGTCCAGGCCGCGCAGGCGATTGCCGCCGAGGTCCAGCACCTCCAGGTGGCGCAGCCCCGCCACGCCCTTGAGCGTCGCGATGGCGTTGTCCTGCAGTTGGCGGCGCGTGGTGAGGTGGTGGGCGCTGCTGCTGAGCGACCAGCTGGCCGCGCCGCGCGCGCGCACGTGGGCGTAGAGCTGCTTCTGGCGCGGCGCGGCCAGGCCGCTGAGCGACGTGAGGTTGTTGCCCTGGGCCCACAGGACCTCGAGGTTGACACACGGCTCAACGAGCGCGGCGAGCCCGTGGCCGCCGACGCCGCCGCCCAGCGCCAGCTCCGTCACGTCGGCCGGCGCCGCGCCACGGGGAAGCAGCGCGGCCAGCGGAGCCGACACGTCTCGAGGAGCCATGTAGGCGCCGCGCGCCGCAGCGGCGGACGTAGCGCAGCGGCGGCCGCGGCGGCGGCGGCGCGGGGGCTGGGGCGGCCTGGGCGGGCCGCCAGCCGACGCGGCGGGATTTTCTGGCACGCCTCAGCGCCCGTGAGGGGGGCGCGTCACAACCTGTTGCACTTCCGCCGCGCGCGCGCGCTTCAAAACCCGCCGCGCCGCTCGCGCCCGCCACACCCGCCCAGCCCCCGCCCACCCTTCCGCCGAGCTCCCCTCAACTGCCAGATCCGCCATGGCGCCCCTGCTCGCGCTCCTGCTGCTCGCGGCCGCCGCGCTGCCGCCGCCCGCCGCGCGCGCCGCGCCGCCGCCGCAGGCGCCGGGCGCGTGGACGCAGGGCAGCGCCTCCTTCTTCGGGGGCCCCAGGTGACGGCAGCGGCGCCGGCGGGGCGGCGGGGCGGCGGGGCGGCGGGGCGGCGGGGCGGCGGGGCGGCGGGGCGGCGGGGCGGCGGGGCGGTTGGCGCCGCGCGCCAACCGCCGCACGCGACGCGCACCCCGCACGCGCAGGACGAGCGCGCCCCCGGTGGCGCGGCCCGCGGCGGCTACCAGCTGTCGCTGGAGAGCGGCTCCTGCGGTGCGGCGCGCGCGCCGCGCAGGGGGGCCCCGGGCGCAAGCAAAGCGCGGCGCGCGCCACTGCGCGCGCGCCGGTTTGCTTGCCCTCCCGACATGCGCCGCCGCCGCGTGCTCCGCGTGCGGGCGCACGGCCGCCGCGTCCGCCGCCGCCTCCCAGGCTACGGCGACCTGGACCCCCGGCTGTACCCTTTCTACGACGTGGTCGGCCTCTCCCCGGACAACCCGCTCGTGCGGGGCCGCCCGCAGGACGCGTGCGGGTCGTGCCTCGAGATCGAGTGCCGCGACGAGCGCGGCGGCGCGTGCGTCGGCGGCCGCGTGCGCGCGGTCGTGACGGACAAGTGCGCCGCGAGCGACTGCAACGCGACCAACGTCAACGTGCGGCGCGCGCGCGTGCGCCCCGTCCTGCAAGCCCTGCGCGCCGCCCGCGCGCGCCGGCACGCGCCATCCTCCACCACCCCCGCCGCCGCCGCCCCTCCCACCCGCCTCTGCGCCGCAGATGCACGTGCTCAGCTTCGAGCAGCTCGCGCCCGTGCGCCTGGGCCGCGTCGGCATCCGCTTCAGGTGCACGCGCGCCGCGCTGCCGGGCGCAAGTCCTGCCTCGCGCGGCGCCCGTCCTGCAAGGCCGCCGCCGCCGCCGCAGGCTGGTGGCGTGCGAGCCTGCCGACCCCATCACCATCCACATCAGCGGTCACCGCACCACCGAGGGCGGCTGGCTGCGCGTCGCCTTCACCAACGTCGGCGGCGTGGACGGCGCGCTCGTCGCGGTCGAGGCCGCGTCCGCCGGCGCCAACGCGACGCGCCTGGTGCGCGCCCGCGCGCCGCGGCTCCGCTGGCCGCCACCGCCCGCGCCCGCCCCCGCGCGCGCGCCCAGCTGGGCTGCAGCCCGCCGACACCGCCGCGCCTGCGGCAGGCGCGCGCCGCCGACCCGACCTCGCCCTGGGCGCCCCTCAACAACACCGGCGGCGCGAGCTGGGAGCTCAGCGGCTTTGAGCCGCCCCTCGACATGCGCCTCACCAACGCAGCGGGCCAGCAGGCGCGCGCCGCGCAGCGCCGCGCGCGGGCGCGGCCCGCCGCCACGGCGCGGCTGGCCAAGCCCCTGCCGAGCCGCGCGCGCGCCGCGGCGCAGGTGGCCATCCGGCGGGCCATCGCGGCCCCCGGCATCATGGGCGACGTCGAGACGACCGCGCAGTTTGCCCCGCCCGCACCGGCCGACGCACCGGCAACGGTCAACGGCACCGCGCCGCCCGCGCCCGCGCCCGCGCCCGCGCCCGCGCCGGTGCCGCCGAGCGAGGGCCTGGCGCTGCCGCAGCGCCAGCAGAAGGAGGCGGCGGCCCGGCGCACCAGGATCGAGCGCGCCGCCGCCGCGGCGGCCGGGCGCCGCGGCCGGCGCTTCTTCGCGTGAGCTGCTGGGAACGACCTGGGCTGGGCGAGGCAATGGCTCTGTAGGCATCTGGGGGGACCGCCTGATCCGTCGTCCCTGCACACACGCGCACACACTTGCATGCTGCGCGCCCCGCCGCGGCCCATCTGGCCGCGCGCGTGATCGACCTCCCAACCCGCCGCCACCGCGCGCTGAACTGCTTGCATTGCATGTTCTTGGTCAGGCCCTGATCGCCGCCGGCGCGGGTGCACACCGCTGCGGCTTGGCTGAGAGCTCTGTGTGACCGGCTGCGACCCCCGCACGAGGCGACTCTCGGCCGAGCGCTCTTACAGCTCAGCCGCCGCCGGCCACATGCGTGGCGCCCCGGGCCGGCTCCCTCCCACAGTGCCCGCACGCTGCTGCACAGCCCTGCCCGCTCACGCGCCGACCGCCGCGACGGCGCCGGCCTGCTGCTCCCCTGGCTGCTCCAGCGGCTGCTGCTCCCCGGCTTGCGGCTGCGTCTGCAGCTGCGCCGCGTCCTGCTGCTGCTCGCCCGGGCCCGCCTCGCCGGCGCAGCCGCACGCCGGCTCCGCCTGCTCCGGCTGCTGCGGCTGCGCGCCCGCCTGCCGCTTGGCGCCGCGCCGCCGCTCGTTCTCGCCGCGCGCGCGGTCGCCCGGCACCGCGAGCGCGGCCACAGCGAGCGCGTAGTGCGGCGGCGGCACGCCGTTGTTCGCCGCCGCCGCAGCGTCGGCCGCGCTGCGCGGCGGCGCGTCGAGCACCTCGTCAGGCAGCGCGTGCAGCGTCGCGGCCATGAGGGCGCTCACGCTCTCCACGCCGCCCGCCTTGAGCACCGCGTCCACCGCCGCCTTCCAACGCTTGCCGCCGCGGTCGCCGTGAAAGAGGTTGAGCAGCGGCCGCACCAGCACGCGCACGTTGGGGTCGCGGTGCCCGTCCACCTTGACCTGCCACCTGCGGGGCGCCGCGCGGCGGGTGTCGAGCGCGGGCGTGCGCGGGCGGCGGCGCGGCGGCGCGACACCGTCGTTCCTGCTGCCGCGCCTGCCGCTGCCAGCCGCCGCTGCCACGGCCGCGGGGCGCTGCGTGCGCCGCGGGGCGCACCGCCCGAGCATGGCGTCGGCGTAGGTGCAATACTGCGCGACGACGGCGCGCCGGCTGGCCGCGGGGTTTGCCGCGTCGCCAAAGACGGCCACGTCGGCGTCGCCGAGCAGCCCCCAGGGGTCGTTGTACGCGGCGCGGCCGACCATGACGCCGTCGAGCGCGCGCGGCGCGAGGCTGGGGTCGAGCCCCCGCGCGTCCAGCGCGAGCGCCTGCGCCGCCGCCGCCGCGGTCGTGAGGCCGCCGTTGAGCTGGAAGCTGAGGTGAGGGAAGTCGCGCTTGAGCGCCCACACCCAGTCGTGGCGCAGCGGCGGCACGCTGCGGTTCTGCGCGGGCGAGAGACCCGCGAGGAGGCACTTGCGCGCGTGCACGACGAAGCGCGACACGCCGCCCCGCGCCGACACGACGCCCACAAAGCGCGCGAGCGAGGCGTAGTCGTCGGTGTCGTCGACGCCGAGGCGGAGCTTGACGCTCACGGGCACGCCCGGCCCCGCGCCGTCGGCGATCGCGGCGACGCAGTCGGCGACGAGCTCGGGCGTCAGCATCAGCGACGCGCCGAAGCAGCCCGCGCCCGCGACGCGGTCGCTCGGGCAGCCGCAGTTGAGGTTGATTTCGTCGTACCCGTACGCCGCGGCGCGCGCCGCCGCGGCGCGCAGCGTCGCCGGGTCGCTGCCGCCGAGCTGCAGCACCAGCGGGCGCTGCTCGGGCGGGAACCAGAGGTGCTTGTCCAGCAGGGGCGAGTGGATGACCGTCTTGTCGACCACCATCTCGGTCCACAGCCACGTGCGCCGCGAGAGCAGGCGCGCGAGCGTGCGGTAGTGCACGTCCGTCCAGTCCATCCTGGCGCGCGCGCGGGAGAGGAGGGACGGGGACGCGATGCGGCGTGACGGGGCGGGCGCGCCGCGGGCCTCGAGCCGTGAGCCGCCGCCGCCCGCCGCTGCCGCCGCTGCTGCCGGCGCCGCATGCCGCATGCGCTGCCCGGCGCGCGCCGCCGCGGGCCTCACATGGGCGCCACGCTGAGGAGGGGCTGCCCCAGCTCGCCCCAGCCGCCGGGCGCGTCGGCAGGCGCCGCCATGGTCGTCGCGGCCCGCCGCGGGCGCAGCGGCGCGGGCTGGGGCCGGCCTGCCGGGTCGCGAGCTGCTGGCTTGACGCGCAGCCGACAGAGCATCCGGCCGAGGGCCGCTCGCATGCCCCCGGCGGCGCCGCGCCACGCAGCAGCGGGCGGCGGGCGGCGGCTGCGGCTGCTGCGGCGGGGCTCGTCGGCGCGACTGGACGGCGGGTGTGGTCACCGGTGCGCTGCGCCGCGGCGGGGCGGGGCCCCGCCGGCCGCGCTGCGCCCTGGGCCCTGCGCAGAAACGCGTCGCAGGCCCCTCGCCGGTCACGCGGTCTTGGCGCGCGCCTGCCGCACCGCGCCGCGCCGCGGCCGCGCCACGCCGATCAGCAGGCGCAGCGCGGTGCGCTTGAACCAGCGCTTCGCGCGGCGCAGCGCTGGCGGCGGCTTGAACTGCGGGGCGGGCGGGCACGCGGCGCGCGTGAGCCAGCGACCCCCGGCGCGACGCGCGCGGCCCCCCGCCGCGGCCGTCCGGCGCGCGCCCTGACCGCCCGGCGCACCTTGATCAGCCGCATGCGCCACATCAGCACCAGCGCGGCGCACGTCACGACTGCGGTGCGGCGGCGGCGGCGCGGCGCGGCAGTCAGGGCGCGGCGGTCGGGGTGCGCCGGTCTGGGCGTGCGCCCCCATGCGGAGCCGCACCGACGCAGAGCATCCAAAAGTATTCGTACCCCCACGACTGAGGGCGGGGCGGGCGCAGGGAGTGGGGCGGGGGCAAAGGGGCGAGGCGGGGTGATGGGCGAGGGGCGAGGCAGGGCGGGGCGTGTGGGCGGAGGCGGCGCTGCGGCCTGGCCGCGGGCGGCGCCGCGCCGCCGGCGGCGCACGCACCCAGTGGAGCTCAGGGATGACTTCGAAGTTCATGCCGTAGATGCCTGAGGGGCATTTGAACGGGGGGTTTGAACGGCGGGTTTGAAAGCGTGGCGGCGCGCGGGCGGGGCGCGAGGGTGCGCCGCAAGCGCGCGCGCAGCGCCCCGGCGAGCATAGCAGCGCCCCCGCCGCACCCGCGATCCACGTGAGCGGCAGGAAGACCTGCGGCGCCAGGCGGTGGCGACAGGCGGCAGCGGCCGCGCGCGTGGGCGGCGCGTGGGCGCGGCGGCCGCGGGGCAGCCCAGCGCGGGGGCCCGCCGCTGCCGCGACGGCCGTGTCGCGGCCGCTGCAGGCCGCGCCGCGCACCGTGCCGATGAGGGCGAGGGTCATGTTGGCGTTCTCGTTGCCGTGGGACACCGACGACACGACCAGCTCGTTCTGCAGCACCGGCGGCGGCGGCGGGTGTGAAAAGGAAAGGGAGGGAGGGGCCGCGGCGCGGGCGCCAGGCCGCCAGCGGCGCACCAGGCGCGCGATGTGCTCCGTGAGCGCGCTAAGGTCGGCCGCGACGGCGTCGGCCTGGGGACGCGGCGGCGGCGGTGGTCGGCGGTCGGCGGGGGCGCGCGTCGCGGGTCGTAGTCCGCCCCGCACCCTCGCTCCGCCGCGTACGAGCCGAGAGCTCTAGGCAGGGCTGTTCTCATGAGAGCGGGGCCTTCACTGCCCTAAAACCCAGCAATGCCCTAAACCCAGCGCCCACCTGGTCCATCAGGTCTTCCAGGTAGAGCTTGGCGAGGCGGCTGATGATCACGGGCGCGTCGCTGCTGCCGCTGCTGCTGCTGCCGCTGCTGCCGCCGCCGCCGCCGGGGCTGCTGCCGCCCGTGGTGGCGCCCGTGCCGGGCGCGGCGCCGCCCGCGCCGGGCGCGGCGCCCTCGCTGCCGCGCGGCGCCTGCCGCACCGCGCTGCCGCGCCGCCGCTCGCGGCGCCGGGCGGCCGCACCGCCACCGCTGCTGCCTTCAATGCTGCTCGAGCCGCCGGCGGTGCCGCCGGCGGTGCCGCCGCCGCCGCCACCGCCGCCGCCGCCGCCGCCGCTGCCGTGCTGGGGCATGATCATGCGGGGGCTGCCGTTGGTCCAGAACGACACGCTGCTGCTGCTGTGCGCCAGCGCCGCGAGCAGCGTCTGCATCGGCTGGAAGCTGCGGGGGTCGCGCGGCGGCGTCGGCGGCGGCGTCGGCGCCCCGGCCCGCAGCCCCGCTCACCCCCGACGCGCCCAAGCCCCCAGCCGCAGCCACTGCGCCCTGTGAGCCCTAAACTGCCCCCTGGCGCGCAGCCCTAAACCCCGCGGCCCCGCCCGCCACCTGCGCGCGAGGATGGCGAGGTCGATGTAGAGCACGTGCAGGCGGCGCGTGAGCTTCATCGCGGCGCGGCCCTCCAGCACGCGCGCGTCCAGGCGCCCCACCTGCGCGGCGCGCGGCGGCGGCGCGGCGCGGCGGCGTGCGACCCCGCGGGGTGCGGCCCTGCGGCGCCGCGCGTGGGCACGCTCGAGCCCCGCGGCCCGAGCCCGCCGCCGCGCGCGCGCCCCGGCGCTGTCGGTGCGTCGGCGCACCAGGTCGGCGATGCGGCTGAAGACAGGGAGACTGTAGCTCATGCAGCTCCGCAGCAGCGCCTGGCGGGGGGTGCAGTGGGCGCGGCCGCGGGCGCCGTCGGCCGCAGCGCAGGCCCCCGAGCGCCGCAGGCCCTGCCCCCACGCTGCACGCCCTCCCGCACGCGGCCGGCCAACAACACGTGCCCCAACGACACGCGCCCCAACGCGCGCCCGCGCGCCCGCCCGCGCCTGCATGAGGAAGCTTGCGTCCTCGCTCTCCAGCACGAGGCTCGACATGCCACGGATCGCGCGCAGCAGCGGCCCCGCAACCTGCGGCGGCGCAGGCGCCGCGGCACGCGCGTGGGCCGCCACCGCGGCGCGCGCGCGCGCGCGCCGCGGGGCGGGGCCGGCGCGTGCGGCGCGCCGCGCCTTGGCCGCCGCGGAGCCGCCGCCGGCGGCCTGGCCTGGGAAGATGGAGATGAGCGTGCCGCTGTGGTGCAGGAAGATCGAGACCTGCTGCATCATCAGCCGGCGGCGCTTGAGGCAGGTCGAGGTGGGGCGGTAGTTGAACGCGCTCGAGTGCAGCGGCAGCACGAGCTTCACGCCGCCGCCCCCAGATGCGCCGCGGCCCGCGTAGCCGCCGACGCTCACGTCGCCGGCGGCGCGGCTCGCGCGCCGCGGCGCCGGCGCCGGCGGCGGCGGCCGCGCCTCGGCCGCGGCGCCGCGGGCGCCGGCGAGGCCGCCGGCGTCGGGGGACGTCGGGCTGCCCGCGGGGCTGTTGTCCGCCAGCTCCAGGCTGCCGTGGTGCGAGTCGGAGCCCGGCGGCGGCGCGTCGAGCAGCGTGGGCAGCCGGGGCGCCTCGGCCGGCTCCGCGGGCGGCCCCGGCGGCGTCTGGGCTGGCGGCGGCAGCACGCCGGCGCGCGCCAGCGCCTCAGCGGTGCGGTCGGCGGGGCTCTGCGCCGCCTCGTGCGCCGCCAGCAGCTCCCGGCTGAGCGCGGGGCCGTGGCGGTGGTGCCCGCTGCCGCTGCCGTGGTGCCGGTGCGGCGGCCGGTGCGGCGGCGCCCCCGCTTGAGGCTCGGACGCCTGCGCCGCCGGCGCCTCCGCCGCCGGGCCGCCCTGCGTCTCCGCCTGCGCCCGCGCCAGCGCCTCGGCGCGCGCCTGCTCCCGCGCCTTCTCCCGCTCCGGGCAGCCGTTGTAATCGGTGACGCTGGCATCGTGCCGCCGCCCGTATGCGCAGCCGCCGATGCGGTCGCGCGCGCCCGCCTCGGCCTGCGTAACAGGCCGGTGCGCTTGGCGGCGCGCCGCGCGCGCATGGCGGCGGCCCGCGGCGGCGCCCCGCTCACCGGCGTGTCGCCCGAGCCCTCGGCCTCCGAGGCCGGTCCGTGGTCGTCGGCGAGGCCGCTGTCGATGCTGCTCAGGCTCAGCTCGCTCTCACTCACGTCAAGCAGCTCCGCGGCAAGCCGCTCCGCCGCCTTTTCGGCCGCGCGCCGCGCGGCGGTGCCAGGGCGGCCCGCCGGCGGCGCCCGGGCGGCGCCGGCGCCGCCGCCGCCGGCGCCGCCGCCGCCGGCGCCGCCCAGGTCGACGCGCCACTCGGACTGCTGCTGCTTCGCCGCGCCGCCGTCGCTGGCGCCGCTCGGCGTCGCGCGGCCGCCAAACTCGGCGCCGCCGTGCCGGCTCTCCCACAGCGGCACCGGTGCCGCGCCGCGCGCGCGCGCGACCGCCGGCGGCAGCGGGCACGCCGCCGCGCCGGCGGCGCCCGGCCCCGCGCCCGGGCGCAGCGGGCAGGCGAGGGCGCCGTCGTGCTGCGCCTTGTACTTTTTGAGCGACCACAGGTGCGCCGCGACGTGGGTGTGCCCGCCGTACCTGACGCGGCGGGGCGTGCGTGGCGCTCTTGAGGCCGCCCGTCACCCTTACCCTAAACCCTAAAACTCCCTAACTCCTTCAACCCTTACGTGACGCTCTTGATGCGCTGGAACGTCAGCACGTCCTCGATCGCCAGCGGGTGAAGGTCGTACGCCTCGGCCAGCAGCTGCGAGACGCGGCGGCGGCGGCGGCGGCGACGCGTCGGCATGCGCGCGGCGTGCGCGCGCCGTGCGCACGCCGTGCGGCCTGCCCCGCGCGGCCGCGTCGTCGTGCGGCCCCGCCGCCGCGCCGCGCCTGCAGCACGCCGCCGTCCACGCCGTCGACGACCAGCCAGCGCACCGCCGACCACGCGGGCCGCGGCGACGACAGAAAGGCGCCGAGGTTGGTTCCGTCCAGGTCTGCGGCCGCGGCGGCGCCGCGCGCGCGGGCTCGCGGCCAGCGGCGCACCGCGGCACGCAGGCGGCCGGGCGGCGCGGCGCGGCGCACCGGAGTAGAAGCGCGCCCGCGTGCACGAGTAGTCGACCGCGGTGATGGACACGGGCGCGCTGATGCGCCGCAGCGCCTGCGCGAGGCGGGACACCTCCAGTTCTGCGCGCCGGTGGCGGCGGTGTGGGCGCCGGCGCCGGCGCCGGCGCCGGCGCCGGCGCAGGCGCGGGCGCGGCGGCGCGGGCGCAGGCGCCGCACCCAGGCTGCTCGCGGAGCTGGCGCTCGACGTCGCCGACAGCGGGCCCAGCTTGAGCGGCTCCGGCACCGAGACCTCCTGGGTGAACCAGGTGTCGTCGCGACCGCCCGAGCTCGCCGCCGCCATCGCTGCTGCCGGTGCCGCGCGTTGGGTACTGCTGCCGCGCGCCGGCGCTGCTGCCGGTGCCGTGCCGGTGCCTGCTGGCGCTGGCGCTGCGCGGGGGCGCGGCAAACCGAGCGGGAAGCTGCCGTCCGCGATTGGCGGCGGAGGCGCCCCCACGCCGCAGTGCGAGAGCAGAGAGGGCGCCGCTTTGCGAGCGGCGCAGCTGCCTGCGAGGAGCAGCCCTGCTGCAGCGGGCAGAGAGCTGAACACAGGATTGCAGGCGTTTGCAGCGGGGCGACCGGGCGCTGCGGCGCTGCAGCAGCCCTGCGTCACGGCGAAACCTCGCGACCGCCCGCGCGCCGCCGCCGCAGTGCTGCAAGCCCGCCCGGCGGCTGCGTCTCCTGGCATCCCCCGCGCCACACCGCGAGCACCACCGCGGCTCGGATCCTTGCGGGCGGCTCGCACCTTCACGACGTCGCCGCGCTCGCAGCTTCGCGCGCCGAAGCGGCGCCGCCGGCCATGGCCGCCGCCGCGGGGGCCGGCGAGATCGGGGCGCGCGGCGCCGCCGCCGCGGGGCGCCGCCGCCTGCTCGTCATCCTGCACGGGCAGCGGATCGAGGACGACCTGGTGCGCCGCGCGATCGCGGGCCTCAAGGACGAGGGCCACACGGTGCGCGCGCGGTGCGCAGCGTGCAGCGCGCCCGGCACGCGCGTGGCGGTGTGCGGTTGCCAACCGCGAGCCGCCGCCACCGCGTGGCCGCGTCAACAGCTCACGGTGCGCGTGACGTGGGACAGCGGCGACGTGGACGCGTTTGTGCGCGAGGCGGTGGAGCTGTGGGGCAGCCAGCGCTACGACGCGCTCGTCGCGGGCGGCGGCGACGGCACGCTGAACGAGGTGGTTGCCGCAATGCTCAAGCACGGCGCGCCACGCGAGCTCGCGGTCGCGCAGCTGCCGCTGGGCACCGCCAACGACCTCGCGTGTGCGGCGGGCATCTCGCTGGTGCGGGCACGGCGTGGCGCGGGGGGCGGCGACGCAGCGGCGCCGCACGCGCCCACGCCGCCCACGCGCCGCGCGCCGCCGCCCGCCCGCTCAGGACCCCGCCGAGGCGCTGCGCCTGGCGCTGGACCCCGGCACCGCGCGGCCCGTGGACGTGGCGCTGGTCAACGGCCAGGTCTTCATGAACCTCGCCACCGCGGGCCCCGTGAGCGAGGTGTCCAGCAAGGTGCGGCGGCCGGACGCGGCTGCCGGGCGCGCACGCCGCTGCTGAGGAGCGCGCGCGCGTGACCGCCACGCGCGCCGCCGCTGCGGCCGTGGCAGGACATGAGCCCGACGCTCAAGCGCGTGCTGGGCCCGGCCGCGGTGGCGGTCGCGGGTGCGCCGCCGCGCACCGCCGGCGGCCGCCGCGCGCGCCGGCCGAGGCCGCCGACACGCCGCCGCCGCGCCGCCCGCAGCCGCGCGCCAGCTGCTGGTCGGCGGCGGGCTGCGTCCCATCCCCGGCGTCGTCCTGACCGTCCCCACGTCCCTCGACACGCGGCCCGGCGAGGCGACGCCGGACGAGATGGCCACGCTGCGCGGCGACCTGCTCGTGCTCGCCGCGGGCGCGGCGCGGCAGATGGGGCGCATGGTCAACGTCTGCCCGGACGCGCTGCTCGACGACGGCCTGCTCGACGTCACGCTGCTCTTCGGCGCCAGCGCCGGCGGCCAGGCGCGCGTGGGCGGCAGCGCCATGCGGGCGGCGGCAGCGCCGGCGGCCAGGCGCGCGCCGACGGCCGCCCTCCTGCCTGTGCGCGGCGCGCAGGTCGCGGCGCTCGCGTCGGACGTGATGGCCAGCGGCCTCGGCGCCGCGCGCAGCGGGCTGCGCCTGCTGCGCGTGCCTTGGATGCTGTTGGAGGCCCCGTGCGACGTCCGCTGCAACGTCGACGGCGAGCCCACGCCGCCGAGCAGCAGGCGCGCGCCGCGAGCCGTTGCTGCGGGCGCCGCAATGCCACATGCGCGCGGCCGGGCGCCCGCCGCCCACGCCGCCCGCCCCGGCTCGGCCGCGCGCAGGCTGCTGTTCGAGGTGCTCCCGCGCCGCCTCCGGCTGCACCTGCCCGACGCGCGGCTGCTGGTGGAGGGCCAGGGCGAGGCCGCGGCGGCCAAGGCGCGCGACCGGCACTGGTGGCAGGCGCACCGCCGCCGCGCGCTCAACACTGGTGCGCGGGCCGCTCAGCCCGCAGCACAGCGCCGCACTGGCGCTCGACGTCGCTCACCGCCGCTGCCGGCGCTGCTCCCTGGGGCGCAGGCTCCAAGCCGCGCCCCGGGCTGCTGCTGGACCTCTGGCGCGCGCAGCAGCCGCCGGGCCGACTCTCGCGCGCGCTGCCGGGCCTGCGCCGCCTGCTTGGCAGCTTCCTGCGCATCGCGGGGCTGCTCGCGCTCGGCTGGGCGCTCGGGTACAGCAGGCAGGGCGCCGCGCACAGCCGGCGCGGCGGCGGCGGCACGTGCACGGCGGACGAGTGAGCGCGGCGGGGGAGCGGGCGCCGGCCGTGAAGGGCCAGGGAGGCAGTTGGGGGCGTGCCGGGTCGAGAGGCTGTTGTTACACAAACACAAGGCCGCCAGCGCGGCCGCCGACGACGCCCCACCGCGCCGCCGGCGCGCGCGCGGGCGCCCTCCCCCGCCACAGCTCTCTAGAGCTTGGAGGGGCTCTTGGGCGGCGAGTACCAGTCCCAGGGGTCGGCGCTGACGTAGGTGGTGACCTGCTTGACGCTCAGGAAATTGTCCAGCCCCCAGCGCCCGAGCTCGCGCCCAAAGCCGCTGTTCTTGTTGCCGCCCCACGGCGCCTGGCAGAAGCAGGGCTGGCTGCAGCCCACCCACACGATGCCCACCTCCAGCGCCTCGGCCACGCGCCGGCAGCGCTCCGCGTCGGCGCTGATGACCGCGCCAGCCAGACCATACTCGCTGTCGTTGGCCAGCGACACCGCCTCGGCCTCGGTGCGGAACGTGCCGACTGCGCGCGGGCGCGGGGGGCGCGGCGCGCGAGCACGGTGGTGAGCGCGCGCGGCGAGCGCCGCCGGCGCCGCCCGGCGCCCGCGCGCCCGCCGCGCCGCGCCAGGCGCGCTGCCGTGCGGCGCGTGCGGCGCTCGCGGCGCCGCGCACCCGCCAGCACGGGCCCGAAGATCTCCTCCTTCCAGATGCGCATGCTGGGCGTGACGCCGACAAAGACCGTGGGCTCGAGGTAGAAGCCCGACGGGCACGCCGGCGGGCGGCGCCCGCCCGTCAGCAGCTTCGCGCCGCCGTCCAGGCCGACCTGCGCGACGGGGCGGCGTGCGCGGCGCGGCGCGGCGCGTGGGCCGGGGCGGCGCGGCGCCCCTGCGCCGCGCGCGCGTCGCGCGTGCTGGGCGTGCTGTGCGCACGCACCTGCACGTAGCCGCGCACGCGCTCATACTGCGCGGCCGAGACGATGGGCCCCATGCGGCACCCGGGGGCGAGCGGGTCGCCGATCTTGATCGACGCCGCGCGCGACGCGAGCTTGGCGTAAAAGGGCTCCGCCACGCTGCGCGGCGCGCGGGTGGGTGTTAGTTGCGAGTCGGGCGCGACGAGGCCGTGTGCGCCGCTGCCGCCGCGCGCCGCGCGCACCTCTCGTGGATGAGCACGCGGCTGGTGGCGCTGCAGATCTGGCCGTTGGTCCAGAACGCGCCGAACATCACCCACTCGACCGCCTTGTCCAGCTCTGCGCCGCCGCCGCCGCGGGCGCGCGTGCGGAGCGTGCGCGCGCGTGAGCCGAGCGGGGCAGGCGTGCCAGAGCACGCGGTGCAGCCGTCCCGGCGGCCGCCGCCGCACCGGCGTCATCAAAGATGATGAGGCAGCTCTTGCCGCCCAGCTCCATCGTCGCCGGCCGCAGGTTGCCGACCGCCGCCGCCGCGACGCGGCGCCCCGTGGCGCTGCTGCCGGTAAACGCGACCTTGGCCAGCCCCGGGTGCGCGCTGCGGCGGGTGCGGCGGCGGTGCGGCTGCGCTCAGGCGGGCGCGCTCGAGCGGGCCCGCTCGGGCGGGCGGCCCCCCGCTTCTGCGCACGCGGTGGCGTCGCCGGCGCACACGCCATCACGCGATCTTCGCGCGCGCACCTGAGCGGCGCGCCGGCGTCGGGGCCGAGCCCCGTCACCACGTTGAGCACGCCCGGCGGCAGGCCCGCCTTGGCCGCGAGCCCAGCCAGCTCCAGGCACGTCACGCTCGCCAGCTCGCTCGGCTTGAGCACGCAGCAGTTGCCCGCCGCCAGCGCGGGCGCGACCTTCCACTGCGGTGCGGCGGCGCCGGCGCGCGCGTTCGCCCACGCCCGCCGCGCGCCGCGCGCCGCGCCGCGTGCGCGGCCCCGGCACCCGGCCTTGCCACAGTGTGATGAGAGCGCCCCGCGCCGCCGCCGCCTGTGCCGCCGCTCGCCGCGGCCGCGCCCGCACCGTGGCCATGAGCAGCGGGTAGTTCCAGGGCGTGATGAGCCCCACGACGCCGAGCGGCTCGCGGCGCACGCGCACGGCAAACTCGGCCATGCCCACGTCGATGGCCTCGTCCTGCTGGCCGTCGAGCGCCTCGGCGAGGCCGGCGTAAAAGTCAAAGCAGCCCGCGACGTCGTCCATGTCCCACTCCGCCTCGTCGATGGGCTTGCCCATGTCCTGCGTCTCGTAGTTGGCCAGCGCAGCCTTGCTGTCCCGCACCTTGGCCGCGATCGCGCGCAGCACCTCGGCGCGGCGCGCGCCGGTGAGGCGGCCCCACACGCCCGCGCGGTGCGCCGCCGTCGCGGCCGCGACGGCGGCGTCGACGTCCTCCGCGCTGCCCGCGGGCACGCGCCCGATGACACGCTCGGTCGCGGGGCTGACCACGTCCAGGTAGCGCCCCTGCGCCGGCGCGACCTGCGGCGCGGCGGCGCGGCGTGGGCGGAGCGGCGTCGGCCCTGCGGCCAGCCGCGCGCGGCAGCTCCCTACACCGGCCGGCGCCGCCGCGGCGCCAGCGCACCCAGCGGCCGTTGATGAAGAGCTCCCGCGCGGGCAGCGGGAGCGCCGTCATGGCTGCTGCGCGCCGCGGCGCTGCTGCTGCGCTGCTGTCGGCGCCCGCGCCGCCTGCGGCGGAGCGGTGACGGCGCGAGGCGGGCTCCGTGAGTGTGGCGCCGGGTCTCTCGGCGAGCCGCGGGGGCCCCAGAGAGCAGGCGCTGCGCGGCCGCGGGGAGCTGGGCGGATGCAGACGCACTCTGGTGCGCCTGGGGTCGCGGACGCCTGGCTCTCTGCGCGGAGCGTCCGGGGGCAGCAGTGGGGAGCGCGGGCTGTGGCGGGGCGGCGCGCGGGCCGCAGCCGCGTGCAGCGAGGGCTTTGGAGCGTCGCGACAGCTGAGCGGCGCCGCGCCGCCCAAGCCCGCCGCCGCTTGGCCCCCGCTCCCACACTCGTCCCTCACCACCTCCTGCTGCCCGCTCACCAGTGATGCTGACCCTGCGCACGCCGCTGCCGGTGCCGCTGCTGCTGCCGGCGCGGCCGCTGCTGCGACCGGCGCCGCCGCTGAAGCCGTGGCCGTCGCAGCAGCAGCTGCCCGCGCGGCTGCGGCGGCGGCCCGGCGAGCTGCTGGCGGCAGTGGCGGCGCAGGCGGGCACGGCGGCAGCGGCGGGCACGATCACCTGCGCGCGGTGCAAGACGGCGTTCGCCCCGGACGAGAACAGCGCGACCGCGTGCCGGTATCACCCGGCGCTCTTCAGCGGCGGCGAGGTCGCCAAGGCGATCGGCTTTGTGCGCGCGAGCGAGCGAGCAGAGGACCAGTTAGAAGCGGTGGTCGGACGGCGCGGGCTGCTGCGTTTTTGGGACTGCTGCGGGGCGGAGGCCGAGGGGGCGCTCGGCTGCGAGGCGGGGTGGCACGTCAGCTTTGATGAGCCGCTCAACGCGGCGCGCGGCTGGCGCTGACGGCGGCGGCGCGGCCACCGCGTGCAACGAGAGCGACCTGGCCGCCGTCCCGGTCGAGAAACGTCGGACTCTGAGCGCAGCAGCAGCACGCGCGCCGGCCGTGCGGCGCGGGCGAGCACGCAGACGCGCCGGCGGGGGTCACAGCGCGTCGGGCCACGGCAGTGCCGCGCGTGCGACGCTCGCGCCGGCAAACACGAGCGGCAGGCGGCTGTCGAGCAGCGCCTGCAGCGCGGGCAGGTCCACGGTGATGTCGACGCGCGTGGAGGCCTCGGTGCAGTCCTCCGTCACGCACTCGGCCGTCGTCCAGTCGGCAAACCTGCCGCCGCCCCGCAGCGCCCGCGCCCGCGCCGGCGGAGGGGGTGGGGCGGACGCGGCGCGGCGCGGCGCGGCGCGGCGCGGCGCGGCGCGGCGCGGCGCGGCGCGGCGGGGCGGGGCGCGCCGCCCGCGCGCCGCGCGCCGCACCGCGCGGCGTCGCGGGGGGAGAGGTAGGTGCTCTCGTTGGCGCGGTTCGCGCGCCACGCAAAGTGGTGCACGTCGCCGAGCGCGGTGGTGTGGTCGCGGAAGCTCTGGTCGATGCGGTTCCACGTCCAGTGGCGCTGTATGAGCTCCACGACGGCGCTGCCGGGCTGCAGGAAGACCGCGTTGGCGAGGTTGCTGGTGTGCGCCGACACAAACACGCCCGTCGCCGCCATCGTGGCGAGCTGGTCGGCGAACGAGGTGCTCGCGTTGAACTCGACCACGTGCACGCGGCCGTAGCGCGCGAGCAGCGCGAGCAGGCCCGCCTCGTTCGTGACGCGCCGGTTGGCGGCCTTGCGCTGGAACGTGATCACCCGCGGCACGCGCCGCCGCCGCCCCGGCGGCGGCAGGCCTGGGCGCGGCGACGGCGACGCGGATGCGGCGGACGCAGCGGCGGCGGCGGCGTGTTTGCCGCAGGCTGCTGACCGCGGCGCGCCGCTGGAGCCGCCGCCCCGCACCGTATGCCTGGTAAACTTCCGCCCTGAACGCCCGCGCGTCGGCGGTGCTGGTGAAGCTGCGGCCGCCGCCCGTGAACAGGTCCCTGCGCGGTGCGGACGTGTCGGCCTCAGCGGGCCGCGCCTGCACGCCAGACCGCCGAGCATGCGGCTGCGGCAGCGGCAGGCAGCCCAGCTCACCGCACGATGAGGGCGCGGTCAAAAACCACCCACTCGTCCGGCGCGACGCCCTCCAGCGGCATCACTGCGGGCGGGCGCGGCGGCCGGCCGCGCGTCAGCCGCGCGCGCCGCACTGGCAGCGCCGCGGCGCGCAAGGTGGTGCCGCGCCCGCGCGCCCGCGCCGCGCACCGAGCTGCTGCCACACGGCGTCGCCCGCCGTCTGCAGCAGGATCGGCGGCAGCTCGCCGCCGCGCGGCACGCCGAGCCCGACCGCCATGACCGCGCGCACCCACTCCATGAGGTGCGTGCGCTGCAGGTGCAGCAGCACGACCTGGTCGGCCGGCCGCGCAAACGGCGCGTCGCCGCCGCCGCCGCGGCCGCGCCCGCGCCCGCGCGCCGCGCCGCGCGAGGCCTTCAGCACCGAGTACAGGGGCGCCATCATCTCCCACCAGTGCCCGATCGCGGTGGGGTGGACGAAAAAGATGTAGTCAAACAGCAGCGTGTCGCCGGGCACGGCGCGCCAGCGCACGCTGGCCGCCCACGCGCCCGCGTCGGCGACGTGCAGCGGCGCGACCTCCTGGTTCTTGCTGAACCGCCACGGCGCGACCGCGCGGTCGCCCTCGACGAGCGCGTACCAGCGGCCGGCGTTGTACCAGAGGTTGCTGTAGGTCACGTGGTGATCCGCGGGCACGACCTCGGTGCGCGGGCTGCCCTTGTGGAAGGCCCACGGACCGCCCGCCGGCGCGGCGAGGCCGCCGAGCGTGCACGCGCGCGGGCGCGCGCGCGCGCCAGGCGCCGCCGCCGCCGGTGACGTTGCCGCTGCCGGCGGCGCCGCCTGCGCCGCCGGCGTGCCAGAACTCGTACCGCACGCGCGGCTCGCCCGCGACGCTCACGTCGCGCCACTTGCAGCCGCGCGGGAAGATGCCGAGCGCGGGCTTGATGGTCGCGTTGCCGACCACGGTGTCACGCGCCGTGCCGACCGGCGGCAGCGCTGGCGCGGGCTGCTCGTTCAACGCCGGCGCCAGCAGCCACGCGCCGCCGAGCGCTGCCGCGGCGGCCGCCAGCGCCGCGCCCAGCAGCGCCAGGCGAGCCAGGGGCGCGCCGGCGGCGCCGGCGGCACCGCGCCGCGCGGGCGCGCCGGCGTGGACGGCAGCTTTCGGCGCTTCTGCTGCTGCCGGCGCCGCCGGCGCGACCGGCCGCCGCCGCGCCGTGCTGGACATGCCGGCGGAATCAGGGCAGCGGTTGCGAGGTCATGCTAATGCCCACGGACTGCCGGGCGTACAGGCCCGCCCGCAGCGCGCCGCCGCTAATGGCTGGCTGCAGCGCCAGCGCGGCGCGCAACGCTGGCGCGCTGGGGGTCGGCCGCTGGCGCACAAAGCTCTGCACGAGCTCAGGGACTGCTGAAGGGCCGCTCTCGGATCCGCGGTGGCGCCGGTCGGGCACGGCAGCGGCGGCAGCGGTCGAACGCGCGGCGAGGTCGAGCGCGTGGCGGGCGCAGGGCTGGCTGTTGGCGGGACTGGTGGCGGGACTGCGGTGAACGCAAGGGCGTCCTGGGAGTTGGTCAACCGCCAACCGAACGCGCCCTCGTGTGACGGCGGCGAGACTCACGCGCCGGCGCCGCGCGGCAGCGCAAAGCTCCACGCGCCGGCCGCGCGCGCCGCCGCGTCCACGGCGCCTGCCGGCGGCCCGGCCACGTCGTGGTCGTGGCGCCGCGCCGGCTGCCGGCTGCGCGGCCGCGCGCCCGCCGCCCTGCCCAGGGCGGCGCCGAGCGCGACCAGCGCGAGCGCCCGCACAGCCGCGCGGCCCGCGGAGGCGAGGCGCGCACGGCGCCGCGGCGACGCGCCGACTGGGCCGGCCACGCCCGCGACCATGCGCACCAGCGTGCTCCGCCGCAGCCGGCGCGGCTTCGCCTTTGGCTGCTTGCCGCCCGCGGGCGCGGGCGCGGGCGCGCCGCCCGGCGCCCCGGCTGCCGCGGCTGCGGCCGGCCGGATCTCGTCGCCTGCCGCCACGTTGCCGCGCAGGCTGCCGGCGCGCGCGAGCGACGCCGCCGAGCCCAGCGCGGTGGCGCCGGCGCCGCCCTCGGCGCAGAGCATGCGGCCGTCGGGCAGGTGCATGCGCAGCGCGCGCGGCAGCACCTCAAACAGCAGCCTGCGGGCAGGCGGCGCCGGGCGCAGCAGGCGGGTGGGCTGGGCGCCGCGGCCACTGTCCGCCAGCCGGCAGCCCTGCGTGAGGCCGCCCCCACGAGCGCGCGGCGGACGGGCGCCGACCTCGTGCTGGCGGGCTCCGGCTCTCCGTCGCGGTTGATGCCGATCGGCGCGCCGCCGCCGCCGCTGCCCGCCTCCACGAGCAGCCACGACGCGCGCAGCTGCGCGACACCGCGCTCGCACGCGACGTCGCCGCCCGCCGGGCGCCGCGAGCGCGCCCAGCAGCGCCGCAACCTCTGCGAACATGCTGCCGCCCGTGAGCAGCGTGAAGTCGAGCAGGCCGTCGTCGAGCAGCGCGTCCGGGCAGACATTCTGCGCGACGCGGCGGCGCGCGTTGACGTCCTGGCCCGCGCAGCGGCCGCCGCGGTGCGGGTGCAGGTGCGCAGCCGCGGGCGCGGGCGCTCACCATCTGGCGTCCCATCTGGCGGCTGTTGCCCGCCGCCAGCATGAGCAGGTCGGCCTGCAGGGTCTGCACGTCCGCGCCGCCGCCGCCGCCGCCGCCGCCGCCCGCTGCCGCCGGCGCTTGACCCGCGGTCCAGGCCGCGCGGCGGCGTCGCGCCCGGGGTGCGGCACCAGGAGATGGTCGCGCCGCGGTGCGGCTCCAGCGAGCCCGGCGTCAGCACGCGCTTGAGCACTGCGAGCGAGCGCACGGCCCAGCTGGCGGCGTCAGCTGCAGCTGACGCGCGACAGACGCGTGCCGGCGGCGCACGCGGGAGGCCTCGGCGGCACCGCAGCGCGCGGCACCGCGCAGCGCACCGTGCAAGACGATCGCTGCCGGGCCGAGCAGGCGCTTCCAGCGGCTCGCGAGCTCCTCGGGCGACACCTCGGCCACGGAGCCGGCCACGGCCACGTTCATGAAGACCTGGCCGTTGACCAGCGCCACGTCCACGGGCCGCGCGGTGCCGGGGTCCAGCGCCAGGCGCAGCGCCTCGGCGGGGTCCTGAGCGCGCGGGCGGCGGCGCGGCGCGTGGGCGGCGGCGGGCGCGCGGCGCCGCAGCGCCGGCGTCACGCGCGCGGCGCGTGGTGCGCGCACCACGGAGATGCCCGCCGCACACGCAAAGTCGTTGGCGGTGCCCAGTGGCAGCAGTGCGACCGCGAGCTCGCGTGGCGCGCCGTGCTTGAGCATTGCGGCAACCACCTCGTTCAGCGTGCCGTCGCCGCCGCCCGCGACGAGCGCGTCGTAGCGCTGACTGCCCCACAGCTCCACCGCCTCGCGCACAAACGCGTCCACGTCGCCGCTGTCCCACGTCACGCGCACCGTGAGCTGTTGACGCGGCCACGCGGTGGCGGCGGCTCGCGGTTGGCAACCGCACACCGCCACGCGCGTGCCGGGCGCGCTGCACGCTGCGCACCGCGCGCGCACCGTGTGTCCCTCGTCCTTGAGGCCCGCGATCGCGCGGCGCACGTGCTCGTCCGCGGCGCGCTTGCCGTGCAGGATGACCAGCAGGCGCTGGCTGGCCGCCGCGGGGCGCGCGCTCGGCCGCTCGCCGCTGCCGCGAGCGGGCGGCGCAGCGGGCGCGGGCGGCGCCTGCGCGGCACGCGGCGGCGGCGCGTCAGGCACCCAGCACGGAGGGGGCCGTCGGGCCTCACACCCGCGCACCTCGCGCCGCGGCGCGATCACGGCCATCGCTGCCGGTGACGCGCAGCTCCGCTGCCGCTGCCGATGGCGGGGCGTGGCGGGAGGTGCGCGCGGGGAGTCGAGCCGTGAAGATGAGGTGGGCGGGGCGGCGCCGGGCGTGTGTGCACGTGCCGCGGCGGCGGGAGCGCTCTCGCCGCCGTGCGCGTCACTTCAGAAGACCTGCGCCGCCGGCGCTGGCCAGTTCGCAGCTCCTCGCGGCGCCAGTGCAGCCATCGGCCGATCCGCCGAGCCGCGAGGCGGGACTGGCGCTGGTCGGCTGCTCGCGCGGGCGTTGACCGACGACGATGCGTGCCGCTGCTTCGCGGCGCCGCTCCGCGGCCGCCCCGCACTCGCTGTGAGGACAGCCACGTGGTCCAGCTGCCTCATCGCTCCCGCCATGCAGCGCCGCGGGCCGCCGGGCGTGCCGGATGCGGCGGCGCAGCTCCCGGGGCAGCAGGCGTGGGCGCCGGACGGCGCCAGGCTGCCGGGGCTGCGGCTGTCCGGCCCCGGCGGTGGCGTGGGCGGTGCCGGGACCGGGATGGGCGCGCAGCAGAGGTGTGGCGCCTCGCTGGCGGCCCGGCGGGGCCGCGTCGCGCGGCGCGCGGCGGCGCCGCTGCTGCTGCGCTTGCGGCACACGGCGGGGCGCCCGCAGCCGGCGCCACAGCCGCCGCTGCCACACCCCCGCACCTCTGCCCCAGGCCGCCCAGCGGCGCGCCGCCCGGGCCGACGACGTGGGACGCGGTCGCGGCGGCCGCGGCGCGCCGGCGCTCGCCGAGCCCCACGCCGCCGGGCGGGCTCAGCCCCGCGCTGAGCCAGGACCTGGACGGCCTGGACCCGGGCGAGGCCCCCCTCAACGGCACCAGCGGCGGCGGCGAGGCGGAGCTGGCGGGGCGGCACGAGCTCTACCGCGCGATGCGGGGCAGCCAGGCGGACGACCCGCTGACCGACCCGCTGCTCTGGGACGGCGACTTCCTGACCAGCCAGCGGGAGTTCATAACCAAGAAGCAGGAGGAGGCGATGCTGGCGCGCCTCGAGCGGCGCATGGGTGCGGCACGCTGCGCGGCCGCGCACGCCGCGCGCGCGTCGCAGGGACACGGCGCGGGGCAGCTGGCTGCGCGAATAGCTCACGCGTGCGCGCCGCGTGGCGGCGCAGGGCGTGTCAAGGCCGCGCCGGTTACGCCGGACGCCTCTGGCGCGGGCGGGGCGGAGGGCGCGGGCGGCGGCGCGGCGCCCCGCGCGGGCAGCGCCGCTGGCGGCGGCGCGCCGGTCTCGCCCGCCGGGGCGGGCCCCAGCGCGGGAGCCAAGCTGATGGGCCTCTTCGGGCGCAGGGTGTCCAGGGCGAGCAGCGTGGTGGTGCCCCTGGACGCGCCCGGCATGCCGGCCGGCGCCGCCGGCGTCCCGCGGCCCGCCTCGGCCAGGCCGGCGCCCGGCGGGGACGGTGCGGCGGGCGGCAACGGGGGCGCGGCGGGCGCCGGCGGCGGCAGCGTGGCCACGCCGCGCATGTTCACGTGCGTGGGGCTGCCCAGCCCGCGCGCGCCGGAGCTGGGGCTGCTGGTGGCGGACGAAGCGGGCAGCACGCCAGGCAGCCAGCCGGGCGCAGCGGTCGCCGCTGCCGACGCGCCCGCCGACGGCACCGTTGAGGTGGGGCGCGGCAGCAGCGGGGGCCGGGCTCCGCCCCGCAGCGCACCGGTGGCGCGGCGCGCCGGTGGGGCAAGTGTGCAGCGTCTGAATGCCTTGGCCGGCCGCCGGGCGCGCGTGCAGGTCATCACGCTGGCGCAGCGCCGGGTCGCAGCCAAGGCGGCCGAGGCCAAGGCGCGGGAGGAGGCGGAGGCGCTGCAGCGCATGGACACCGCGGGGCGGCTGCAGGTGCGCGCTGCGGCTACGTTGGGCTTGCGCGCGCGCGCCCGTGCGCGCGTGCGAGGCACGGCCGCTCAGGCAGGCGCGGCCCGCCGCACCGCCGCAGCTCGAGGCGGCGGTCGCGGGGCACTCCTGGGTGCGGCGTGCGGCGATCAAGGTGCGCCGCGCGGGCCGCGACGGTGGCGCTCCCCGGAGCGCCGCCGGCGCCTGACGCGCCCGCCGCGCCCGCGCCGCGAGGCCAGGTGTGCACGCACCCCGACTTTGAGCTCGCTGTGCTGCTGCTCATCGCCGGCAACTGCGTCAGCCTCGCCGCGTACGACCCGCTCCGCCCGCACGGCGCGCGCGACGTGCTGCTCGGACACATCGGTGCGCGACGACGGCATGGGGTCGCGCGCGGGGCGCCCGCCCGCCCGCCCGGCAGCCCCGCGCACGGGCGCCGCCGCCGCCGACCGGCCACCGCCGCCGCGCGTGCGCGCGCGCGACCGCCCGGCAGACCTGGGCCTGAACGTCGCGTTCACCGTGGAGATGGTCCTGCGCATCCTGTCCATGGGCGGGCTGTTCGCGTACCTGCGGCACCCCTGGAACGCGTTTGACTGCGTCATGGTCCTCGCCGGCTACACGACCTTCATCCCCGCCGCGGGGGCGGGCCTGGAGGGCGTCAAGGCGCTGCGCGCGCTGCGCGCGCTGCGCCCGCTGCGAACCATCACGCGGTGCGCGCGCAGCGCAGCGCGCACGCGCCCGCCGCGCAGCGCGCGCGCGCCGACGCCCGCCGCCCGGGCGCGGCCGCCGGTTTGCGGCGCAGGTTTGCGGCGCTGCGCTCGATCGTGGTGTGCTTCCTGGAGGCGGTGCCGCTGCTGGTGAGCGTCGTGGCAATGCTCTTCTTCTTCCTCTTCATCTTTGCAGGCGCGCACGGCTGGCCGGCCTGGCCGATTGTGTGTGTGCGCGTGCGTGCGTGCGTGCGTGTGTGCGTGTGGGAGCAGCCCCGAACCCGCGCCCGCCCGCCCGGCAGTCGCGGGGACGGAGCTCTTCGGCGACGCGTTCCACCGCGGCTGCGTCGACGCCGCGACGGGCGCGCGCGAGGCGGACGCGGCCAGCGTCGCGGACGAGTTTGGCTGCGGCCACCGCACCTGCCCGCCCGCCTTCTCCACGTGCTTCGTGAGTCTCGGGCCGAGACTCCCCGGCGCCCAGCGCCGTGCGGCGCAGCGCGCGGCCCCTCCCTCGCACGCTCACCGCGCGCGCGCGCTTGCGCCGCCAGACCTTCCCCACGAGCCAGGCGCGCGAGATGGCGGGCTTTGCCAACGTCGGGCTGTCGATGCTGAGCGTGTTCCAGTCGATGACGCTGACCAACTGGAGCTTCACCATGTACCGCACCATGGACGCGCTCAACCCCGGCGTCGTGGTCTACTGGTTCGTCATGATCGTCTTCGGCTCATACTTCGTGGTGAGACGATGAGACGGATGCCCGGCTCGGCCGAGCGCCCAGCCACGCGCCCAGCCGGGCGAGCCACGCACTCGGCGGGGCCAGCGGCGCGCGAGTGCGCAGCCGTCGACGCGCGCCTCGCGCCTCCTCCGCCCTGCCTTCTCCCCTCTCTGCCCGCCACCAGCTCAACCTCTTCCTCGCCGTGCTCAAGTCCAAGTTTGCCAAGGCCAAGAGCCTGCTCGACGAGAAGCGGCGCCACCGCCGCGCGCTCAAGGGCGAGCGCGGGGCGCGCAAGCGCGGCAACGTGCTCGCGCGCGCCTCGGGCTGGGTCTCCGGTGCGCGCGCTGCCTCGCCGCAGCGCGCGCGCCGCCGCGCCGCACCAGCCCACGCGCCGACGCGCCGTGCCGCCGTGCCGCCGCCGCGCCAGGCCGGGTGAGCGCGTTTGTGTCGGCGCGCGCGGGGCGCGACAGCCTGGCGAGCCACATCAGCGACGTCGTGTCGCGCAAGACGGGCAGCGAGGGCGACCTGGGCAGCACCAGGACGGCGCTCACCGGCTTCACGGGTGCGCCTGGGCCGCAGACACAGACAGGGTGCCGCCGCACCCAGCGCACGAGTGCGCGCGGCCGCAGCCGGTGCCGCCGCCGCTCGCCGCCCGAGGCACCGCGTCCCGCCGCCCGCCGCTGCACGCGCAGAGGCCGTCGACGCGCCGCCGCCCAGCAGCGGCGGGGGCGCCGCGCAGGGCCGCCCGCCGCCGCCGCCGGACCGCCAGCTCAGCAGGTGCGCGGGCGGGCCGCAGCGCGGGCGCGGCGACTCGCCTTCATCCATCACCGCCCCGCCGCCGCGCCGCGTGACGCGCGCCGCACAGGAGCGAGAGCCTGGGCAGCGGAATGAGCGGCACGAGCGGCTATACCGGCGTCACCGGCGTGACGGGCGTGAGCGGCGCGAGCGGCGCCAGCCACGCCTGCCTGCTGAGCATCGGGGAGTTTGACGAGAGCGTGGCGGTGCGCCTGCCGTTGCGCTGCCACCGCGGCGCGGCCGCCGCCGCGCGGCCGTGGGGCTGACCGCGCGCCGCCGCCGCCGCCGCCTGCGCCAGGGCCTGCCGTGGGCAAAGCGCGCCGCGATGCGGGCGCAGTACCGCCTGCGCGTCGTGGTGTGCAGCGGGTGGTTCAGCAACACCTTTGTCGCCGCCATCCTCCTCAACACGCTCGTGCTCGCGCTCACGCACGAGGGCATGTCCCACGAGTGCGCGCCGTCGCCGCCGCGGGGCCCGCCGCCGCGGGCCTGCGCGCCGCGCGCCCGGCCCGCCGCGGCGCGCCCACGCCGACCAACGGCGCCGCCGGCGCGCCGTGCAGGTTTGAGGCCGCGCTGAACACGGCCAACTCGTCGTTCACATACATCTTTGCATTCGAGATGGTCGCCAAGATGGCCGGCCTGGGGCCGTGGGCCTACCTGACCGACGTGTGGAACCTCTTTGACGCGCTCGTCGTCGCGTTCAGCCTCGTGGAGCTCATCACCGAGCTCATGGCGACCAGCAGCGCGTCCGGCCTCACCGCGCTGCGGTGCGCGCAGCGCGCGCGCACGCCTTGTCGGCCCGCGCGCGGACGGCGGCGGCGCGTGTTCCCGCCCGCCGTCCCGCCCCGACGCCGCGCCGCGCCGCGCCGCGCCGCGCGCAGGTCGGTGCGGTCGCTGCGCGTGATCCGCTCGTTCCGCGTGCTGCGCGTGATGAAGATGTTCAAATACCTGGACAGCCTCAAGATGATCGCCTCGGTGCGGCGACGCGGCCGCACACGGACTCGGCGCGCCACGGACGCGGCGACGCAGCGCCCCGCCGCCCCTGCTCGCACCGCGCGCCGGTCGCGCGGCGCAGCGGCCCCCTGACCCGCGTCGCCGCGCAGGTGCTGATCTCGTCGCTGGGCTCCTTCGCGTCGATTGTGGTGCTGCTGGTGCTCTTCTGGCTCGTGTTTGCCATCATGGGCCTCCACGTCTTCGGCGGCCTCCACCTCGACGAGCCCTGGCCCAACGCCGACACGCTCGTCGACTCGCTCATCCTCAACTTCAACGTGAGCCCACGCCCGAGCCCACGGCCACGCACGCGCCGCGGCCCCGCCCGGGCGCTCGCCGCGCCGCGCCGCGCCGCGCCGCGCGCGCCCTGCCTCACCACGCCCCTCCCGCCGCGCCGCGCCGCCGCGATCCGTGTGCGCACCCCCAAACCCCGAACCCAGACGCTGAACCTGGAGAACTTCCAGACGACCATGTACAGCGTCATCCGCGCGACCAACTACGGCTCCGCGGCCTACTGGCTGGCCTGGGTCATCCTGGGCAAGTACATCTTCCTCACCCTCTTCCTCGCCGTCACGCTCGACGCGTTCGAGCGCAAGTACGAGGTGAGGTGACAGCCGCGGTGCGCGGCGCTGCGTGCTGCGGCGCGCGGCCGGCGCGCGCCGCCGCGGGCAGCGGGCAGCGGGCGGCGGCGGCAGCCCAGCGCGCGGCCGGCTCAGGCGCCACGCCGTGCTGCGCGGTGCCGCGCCAGGTCGACCTGAAGCGCGGCGTGCGCAGCCAGAGCGTGGCGAGCTCGGTGTTTGGGCGCATCAAGCGCGCGAGCGCGCGCATCCGCGGCGCCGCCACGAGCGTCGCGGGCAGCGCGAGCGGCCGGAGCGGCCTGCTGGGCGGGCTGTTCGGCGGGCGCGGCGGCGGGGGCGACGCGCGGGCGGCGCACCGCGCGACCGGCGAGGACGCCCCGACGATGGTGGTCAGCCTCGCGCCTGGCGAGGCGGCGTCGCGGCGCACCACGGCGGACGCCGAGCGGCGGCGCACCACCGGCGAGCGCCGCGCGCCGGGCCGGCGCGCCAGCGTCGACGGCCGGCGTGAGCCGGCGGCGCAGCAGGGCGGCCGCGGGCGCGGGCCCCTGGGCGAGAGCGTGCACTCCCCCGAGGCGCCCCCGCTGTCCGGCTGGGACGGCTGGGGCTGGGGCCTGCGCCAGCGCCGCCACCGCCTGGGCCTGGAGGCGGCGTGCGGCGGCGCCGGCGGCGCCAAGGCGCGGCGGCTCAGCGGCGACTGCGCCGCCGCCGCCGCCGGCGGCAAAGCGGACGGCTGGCCGGGCCCGGGCGCGGCCTGGCTGGGGCAGCGGCGGAGCAGCAGCGGCAACTGCAGCGCGTCCAGCAGCGGCGGCTCGAGCTTCACGCTCCAACGGGAGGCCGCGGCCGCGTTTGCCGCGGCGGCGGCGGCGGACGCACTGCTGCCGCAGCACGCGTTCTCGGAGCTCGTCGACAGCGCCGCGTCCAGCGAGGACGAAGCGGCGCGGCGCGGCGGCGCCGACCCGCCGCACGGCTACGGCCGCGCGCTGGCGGACGCGCTGCGGCTGACGGGCGGCCGTGAGGCGGACGGCCGGGCCGGCGGCGCCGCGGCATGGGGGGAGCTGCCGTTCAGCTGGACGGAGTTCCTCGGCACCGTCGCGGCCATCGACCACCCCCTCGCCGTGCGCGCACAGCGGCTCGCGCGCCAGCAGGCGCTCGCGGCGCAGGCGGGCGGCGGCGGCGCGCCGGCTGCGACGCTGGGCCCGATCGCCGAGGCCACGGAGGCGCTCGCCTCGCCCACGGCCACGGGCCTGCGGCGCGCCGCCGGCTGCAGTCTGGAGCTGGAGGGGGCCGGCACCGCGACGCTGTCGCGCGGCCTCGGCGTTGCGGCCGCGGCGGCCGCGGCAGCGGCTGGCGGGGCGCCTGCCGCGGGCGGCGGCGACGGCGGCGGCGGCGGCGCCGGCCTGGTGCCCAGGCCGCCGTTGGGGCCGCGGCCAGCGCCCGCGGCGCGCGCGGCGCGCGCACAGCAGCCGCTGAGTGTCGCCGCACTCGAGAGCGAGCTGCGCGGCCTGGGGCTGCCGCCCCAGGGCGGCGCGGCGGAGCCGCAGACGCCCAGTCTGGTCGTCAGCGGCGGGACTCCGGCCCTTCACGGCGTCAGCTGGCCGGGGCTGTTTGACGCGGAGCTGGAGGGGCTGGGCCCGGCCCGCGAGCCGCCAGCGGCCGACGCGGTGCGCGCGGCGCCGGGGCTCGGCGGCGAACCCGCGACCGAGCCGAGCCCGCGCGGGGCGCTGCACGGCTTGAGCCCGCGCCTGCGCGGCGGCGCGGGGCCGCCCAAGCGCGTCACGCTGCTGACCGAGAGCATGCGCCACCGCGGCGAGGGCCCCGCCGTGCCCGCGGCGCCCGGCGAGCCGCCGGGCAGCCCCAGGCACATCTACAACCCCGGCGCCCTGGCAGCGCACCCGGCCGGCTGCCTCAAGGGCGGCGCGCCCGCCGCCTCCGACCTGGACGACCTGATCGACCTGCCGCCGCCCGCGGCCTGGCCGGGCGCGGGCCCCGCCAGCGCCGCGCCCGAGCCGCTCGCGCGCGCCGCCTCGGGGTTTGACGCGCCCGCACTCGAGCCGCTGGAGCTGGGCGCGCCGCTGGAGCCGTCCATCACAACCAGCGCCATTCGCCGCCGCGAGGCCGCCGCGGCCGCCACTGCGGCCCTCGCGGCCGGCGAGGGCGCCGGCGCCGCCAGCCTGGGCAGCGAGCTGCCGGGCGGGGTCGGGGACCCGGGCGGCGCCGCCTCGGGGCGCCACGGCTCGCGCGGCCAGGTGCGGCTGCGCGCGCCGCGCCGGCGCACGCGCGCGCGCCTCGCTACGCCGCGTCGCCTGACCAGCGCACTGCCCGCGTGCCCGCGCTGCCGCGGCAGTCTGACGCCGCCAGCGGCGTCGAAAGCTCCGCGCCCAGTGCCACGTCGGGCGGCGGCGGCGCCGGGGGGCGCCGGCTGTCGCGCTCCGCGTCCATGGGCAGCGACGGCGGCCTCAGCGCGGGCAGCGGCGGCACGGGCTCGCAGTCGGGTGCGGCGTGCATAAGGGCTGGCGCGCACGCTCGCGGCCCCTTCCCGGGGGAGCCCACGCGCGCGTGCCGCCGCCGCGCGCACAGGCGCGTGGAGCGTGGGCAGCCGCAGCCGGCGCAGCCGCACCTTCCCCGAGCTCACGGGGCGCAGCCTGTGGCTCTTTGGCGAGACCAACGCGCTGAGGTGCGCCGTGTACGACCTGGTGACCAGCCGGGGCTTTGACTACGTCATGTTTGCCCTCATCATCGCCAACTGCGGCGCCATGGCCTACGAGCACCCCCACATGTCGCGTGAGCACCTCGACGGCCGCACCCTCTTCTGGAGGCACGCGCGCGCGCGTGGGCTCGCGCGCGCGGCCGAGGCGGCGACGCGGCCGCCGCGCCCCGCGGCAGGGCCGCGCCGCGCCGGCTCAGCCGCGCCGCGTCGCGCCGCCGCAGCGACGTCGTGTTCACTGCCGCGTTTGCTGCCGAGGCGGCGCTCAAGGTCTTTGCGTTTGGGCTGCGCCCCTACCTGGGCTACGTGCAGAACCAGGTCGACGCGGTCATCGTGCTCACCAGCCTCGCCTTCATCTTCCTGGACAGCCTCAACCTGGAGATCGTCAAGGCGCGGCCGCGCGCGCGCGCGAGCGTGGGACCGGGCGGCGGCCGCGGGCGTCAGCCGGCGCGCCCACGGCGCGCGCGCGCTGCCGCAACGGCCGCAGGCGCTGCGCGTGCTGCGCGCGGTCAAGCCGCTGCGCGCGCTGACGCGCTCGGCGGGCATGCAGCTCATCTTCAAGAGCCTCACGCTCAGGCGCGGGCGGGCTGGGTGGTGCCCCGCGCCCCGCGCCTCACGCCACCGCGTGCTGCAGCACGCTGCCGCGCGTCGCCTCGCGCGCCGCCTCGCGCGCCGCTTCACGCGTCGCCTCACGCGCCGCCCCACGCGCCGCCACCCCCCGCGCAGCGTGGCGGCCATGGGCAACGTGAGCATCGTGGTGGCGCTCTTCTTCCTCATCTTTGCCATACTCGGCGTCCAGGTGCGGCCCGCCTGCCGGGCCCGCCGGCCTGGCCTGCCCTCGCCGGGCGTCGGGCTGCCCGCGCGCGTCAGCCGCCCGGCCCACGCCGCGCCGCGCCGCGCCGCGCCGCGCCGCGCCGCGCCGTCGGCAGCTCTTCCACGGCATGTTTTACAGCTGCAACGACGCAAGCGTCGCCGGGCAGGCCGAGTGCGTCGGCAGCTTTGTCGACGACGCCGGCCAGGTGCACCGCGCCACGCCCTGCCGCGCCCTGCCGCGCTGCCGCGCCATTGCGCGTGCTCACTCGCGGCCGCGCCGCGCTCGCCGCCGCGCACGCGGCGCAGGAGGTGGCGCGGCGCTGGTCCAACCAGCCCTACAACTTTGACAACCTTGGCATGGCCATGGTCAGCCTCTTTGTGACCGCCACGCTCAACGGCTACACCGGTGCGCCGCAGCTGCAGCAGCAGGAGCAGGAGCAGTGCGCGGCGGTGCCCCCCGGCGCGCGAGGGGCAATGCTCACACCAACGCCATCGCGCCGCGCCGCGCCGCGCCGCGCCGCGCCGCGCCGCGCCGCGCCACGCCGGCGCGCAGAGATCATGTCGGCGGCCATGGCGGTGCCCACGGAGCGCGGGCTGCAGCCGCGGCCGATGTCCAGCTGGCCCAACTTCTTTTTCTTTGCCGCCTTTGTGCTGGTCGTGGCCTACACGCTGCTCAACCTCTACATCGGTGAGGCGGCCGCGCCGCGCCGCACGCGCATGTTGGTTCACGCGCACGCGCGCACGCGCGGGCACCCGCGCCCCGCTCGGCCGCGCGCGCGCGCCCGCGGCCCGCCGCCGGCGAGCCTCACGCCTGACGCTGCGCGGCGCCGGGCGCCGCCGCGGCTGCTGGCGTGTGTGTGGTGTGTGTCAGGCGTGGTGTTCTATCAGTTCAGCCGCATCCGGCTGCAGAGCCAGACCGGCAGCGCGTTCCTGACCGACGACCAGACCGAGTGGGTGGAGCTCAGCCGGCTCGTGTTCCGGCTCAAGCCGCCGGAGAAGAGCCCCGTGCCCGTCAACCGCTTCCGCAAGTGAGCGCCGCCGCGCGCTGGCCGCCGCCCGCCGGCCGCCCGCCGGTGCCCGCCGCCGCCGCGCGCCCTCGCACACCGCTCGCGCGCCCCGCCGCGCGCCCGCGCGGCCAGGCGGCTGTACCACCTGGTCCAGAGCAAGCGCTTCGAGGTGGCGCTCATGGCGCTCATTGTGGCAAACAGCGCGCTCATGGCCACGACGCACCACGGGCAGCCGCCCGCCATGGTCGCCGCGGTCGAGGCGCTCAACTACGCCTTCACCTGCGCCTACGTGCTCGAGTTCGGCCTCAAGGCGCGCCGGCGCCGGCGGCAGGGGCGGCGGCACACCACACAGCCGCCCACGCGCACGCTGGCCCCCGGGCGGCGGCAGGGCGCGGCACCGCGCCCGCGCCTCCCCCTCGCGCTCAGTCAACCCTCGCCCGCCACGCGCAGCTGGGCGGCCTGGGGTGGGAGGGCTACTGGAAGAGCGGGTGGAACCGCTTCGACGCGGCGCTGCTGGCAGTGAGCGTCGTCGACATGGCCGTCGCGCTCGCGCTCGGTGCGGCGCGGCGGCGCGCGCCGCCCGTGCGCAGCGTGCGCCGCGCACCGCGCGCCGACCTTTTCTCGGCTTCACTGCACGCCGCCGTCCCTGCCGGCACGCTGCGGCGTGTGTGTGTGTGTGTGTGTGTGTGTGTGTGTGTGTGTGTGTGTGTGTGTGTGTGTGTGTGTGTGTGTGTGTGTGTGTGTGTGTGTGTGCGCGCAGGCAGCGAGGCGAGCTTCCTGAAGGTCCAGAAGATCATGCGCCTGCTGCGCCTCGCGCGCGTGGTCAAGCTCATGCGCGGCATGAAGGCGCGGCGGCACCGCACGCGGCGCGCCGCAGCGCAGCGCGGGGCCGGCGGGGCGCACACCGGACAGCTGGCAGCGGCGCGCGCGGCTGCTGTGGCGGGGCGCGGGGCGAGGCTGGGGGCGCGCGGGCCGCCTGTGCTCGCACCGCCGCCACGGCCGCCAACCTCCCCCTCCCTGCCTCGCACTGCACGCTGCGCCGCGACCCGCAGGGCCTGCGCAGCCTGTTTGGCACGCTCATCGCGTCGCTGCCCGCGTTTTGGAACGTCGGCGCGCTGCTCGCGCTGCTCTTCTTCATGTACGCCTACGTCGGCATGCTGCTCCTCGGCAGCGTGCGCCGCAACGGGTGCGAGGGAGAGCAGGGGGCGGGGCGAGCGAGGGGCGGCCCCCGCGCGCGCGCGGGCGCAGCGGGCGGGCGAGCCGTGCGGCGGCGCGCCGCGGCGCAGGGGGCTGAACGAGCACGCCAACTTTGAGCGCTTCTGGACGGCGGCGCTGACGCTGTTCAAGGTCGCGACGAACGACAACTGGACAGACGTCATGCTCGCAGCGATGGTGCACGTGCGTGCCGCCCCGCGCACCCCGCTCCGTGCGCGCAGCACGCGCCGCCAGCGCCCGCCCGCCCCTCGGCCGCCTTCACCCCGCGGCGCCGCGGGCCGCAGCCGCCCGAGTGCGACGCGTCTGCGGGTGAGTGCGGGAGCTGGGTGGTCTACCCCTACTTCCTGAGCTTCGTGCTGCTGGTGAGCATCATCATGCTCAACCTCTTCACCGCCGTCATCCTGGAGAGCTTCGAGGCGCAGCAGGAGCAGGACGTGAGGCGGCCCTTGCCGCGCGCGCGCGCGCGCGGCGGCGGCGGCAGGGGGCGCCAGCGGCGGGCGCGCGCGCTCAGCGCAGGTGCCGCCGCCGCCGCCGTCGCGCCGCCGCCGCGGCGCGCAGCGCTGGAAGCTGCGCCCGGAGCACCTCGACGAGTTTGTTGAGCTCTGGGCGGAGTACGACGACGGCAGCGGTACGATCGACCCGCGCGACCTTGAGGGCATGCTGCTCCGGTGAGCACGGCCGACACGCCGACGCCCGCAGCTTCGCCGCCGCGCGCGCCGACCCGTCTGCCGCGCGGCGCCGGCGCTGCCCTGGTCTCAAGCCCCGCCCCGCCGCCGCGCGCGGCGCCAGGCTGTCGCCGCCGCTGGGCCTGGGGCCGGGCGCGTCGTCGAGCGACGTGCTGCGCTTTGTGTTTGACCTGGACATCCCCCTGCTGGGCGGGCGTGTGCCCTTCCAGCGTACCGCGTACGAGCTCGTGCGGCGCTGCAGCGGCGCGGAGATCCCGGAGGGCATTCTCAAGGACCAGGCGCGCACCCGCGGCCGGCCGGCACGGGGGCAGCCGCTGACCCGGGGGCGCGGCGGCGGGCGGGCCCTGGCCCCGGCCCCGCGCCCGGCGAGGCGGCCAGCCGGCCCGCCGCCGGTCGCGCCCGCGCCACGCGCCGCGCGCCGCGCCGGCCCACACCGCCCGGGCGCCGCTGCCTGGTGCGCGTGTGCAGATCGACCGCCTCGTGTTTCGCGCGTTCCGGGGGCTCAAGGCGGACGAGGTGCTCAACTTCAGCGTCGCGGTCACGGTCATGCGCGTGCAGCGCAAGTGGCGCGCGCGCATGCGCGCGGCCAAGCTCAAGCGCAAGCGCGAGGTGAGCGGCGCGGGGCGGGGCGGCCAGGGGGCGGCCGGCCGGCCGCCCGCGCTGCCGCCAGGCCAGCGTCGGCCAGCGCGCGTGCGGGCCCGCGCCGAGGGGCGCGCTGCGTGCGTGCGCGGGCTCACCTCACCCGGTCGCGCCCGCAGTTCCGCGCCGAGCGCGGCGTCGCGCCCGAGTATGCCGACGTGGTGGCCGGCCGCGACGCGGTCATGAAGGCGGCCCTGCTGCGGCGCCAGGTGCGGCACGGCGCGGCGCGGCGCGGCGCGGCGCGGCGCGGCGCGGCGTGGCGTGGCGCGGCGCCCGGCCCGGCACACGCTGCGGCGGGCGGGAGCACAGCCCGTCGCCGCCGCCCCCTGACGCGCCCACAGGCGGGCGACCTGCGCTGGCGCCCGCACGCCGCGTACGGGCCGCAGTGGGCGGCGGCCGAGGCGGCGCTGGCGGCGGAGCAGGCGGCCGCGGCGGCTGCTGCCGCGGCGGCGCTCAGCCGCAGCGGCATCCTGCGCCGCAGCGACGCCGGCGGCGGCGACGAGGGCAGCGCGCCGTTCCGCGCGCTGGCCAACGTGCGCGCCACGGCCGACGGCTGGGTGGCCCGCGTCGCGGACGGGCTGACGCGGCTCAAAGCGCGCCGGCTCTTCAGCAGCACGGGCGCCGAGGGCGGGCTGAGCGCGCGCTGGGGCTGGGGCGGCTCGCGCGCCGGCAGCAAGGCCGCGAGCGAGGCCGCGAGCCGCGCGGCCAGCGAGGCCGCGAGCCGGGCGGTCAGCGAGACCGCGAGCCGCACGGCGAGCGAGGCCGCGGGCGGCATGGGGCGCGGCGCGTGACGCGCACCGGTGTTGCACTGCAAGCACTGAAAGCACCTGAAGGCCTCAACTGATCGAAACGCAACCGCCCGCGCCGGGGCCGACATGAAGAGAGGCGTGGCGCGAGCGCAGAGGCCCGCGCCCTTATGAGTCAGGGTCAGGCCGACCCGCCGTGTGCGAGCTCACAGCACCGCAGCCAGCGCCTCCGCGAGCTCCGGGTCGCCGCCGGGCTCCGGGCACTCGTCGTCGGCCGCGTCGCCGCCGTCGGCGTCTGGCCAGGGGTAGTCGTCGTCGTCGTCGTCGGAGCCCGGCGCGCCGGGCGCGCCGGGCGTGCCGGGCGCTGGCGGGTCGGCGCCCGCGCGGCGGCAGCGCGCGCGCACACCGAGCTCGTAGTGGTGCGGCAGCAGCGGAAGGGGCAGGTCGTAGAGGCTGAACAGAAAGCCCCGGTCGTCGACCTGCGCCAGCGCAGCGCAGCGCGTGGAGGCGCTGGCCGTGTGCGGCGGGCTCTCGGCGGGCGTGCGCGCGCCACGCTGCGGGCCGCTGCGGCGGCCGCGCGCGCCTTGCGGCCCATCGCCTGCAGCGTCTCGATCAGGTCCCAGCCGCGCCGGATCACGTCGCCCTCGGTCAGCAGCGGCTCGTCAAAGGAGTCCACCCATACCGCGCGCCGGCCCAGCCGCACGACGCGCACGTCGCGGCAGGTCGGGCGCGGCGCGTCGCGCTGCGCGCGCCGCCCGGCGCCGCCGCGGCCAGGCGGGCGGGCGGCGGCGGGGGTCGTCGTCAGGGGGCGCGGGCGCGGGTGCGCGGCGCGCGCAGCCCCCGCCCGCTGCGCGGCGGCCTGGTCTGTAACGAGCCGCCGCCACTTTTGCCCGCGCGGCAGCAGCTGCTGCGCGCGCCTGGGCCTCGTCCGGCAGGTAGGCGGCGAACCAGAAGGCGTCGCCACGCACCGTCCCGCTGCCCCGGTCGGCGGTGGCGAGCACGCTCACCAGGGGCACCGTCGGCGTCAGCCGCGCACCGTCGTCGTTCTCGCCGCGCAGGTACCCGGCAAGGCGCTGGGCGCGGCGGCGGCGTTGGCGGGTGGGCGGCACGGGGCGGGTGGGCAGCGCAGGGAGCTCCTCGCGGCGTGCGGCGGCGGCGGGCCGCGCCGGCTGCGGCCGCGCCGCGGCCTCATGCCTTGGCGGCCACGAGCTGCGCGGCGAGGAGGCTCGGCGCGCCCGTGACGCGCGTGAGGGCGAACTTGGCGGCCCTGTAGCGCCGCAGCTGCAGGCTGCCGCGGCTCTCCAGCACCTCAAAGGGCGGGCAGGGGTGCCCGCTGCGGCGCGGCGGCGGCGCGTGGCACCGGTGCGGCGCGGCGGCGCGGCGGCGCGGCAGTGCGCGGGGGGCGCATGCATGCGGCGCGGCCGGCGGCCGGCGCGGTGCAAGCCGCGCACCGGCAGAACCAGGGGCGCGCGGCGTCGCCGGGGGCGAGAGCCTTCAGCGCCCGGCCGGCGGCGGCAGCGGGCGCGCCGCCGCCGCTGGGCGGCGCGGCCGACGCGAGCGCCGCCGCAGCCGCCAGCAGGGCGAGCGCCCACAGCGCGGCGCGCGCCATCATCACGCGCGCGATCTGTGGCGGCGGCGGGCAGCGGCGGCGGGGCGCGCGCGCGCGGCTCGCGCGTGCTGGCGGGCTTGGGGGACCGGGGCGCTCGTGGCGGGGCGGCGTGAGGCTGAAGGGAGTGGCCAGGGCGGGGCGCGGGGCGGGCGAGCGGGCGGTGCGCGCGGGCAGCCGGCGGGGCGCGACCGCTGCGCTTCCGTGTGTCGTGCCGCCGCCGCTGCAGTGCAAGCTCGCGCCCGGCAGCTCCTGCACCACGCAGCCCGCTGCGCCCGGCCGTGCGCCCCGGTGCACGCCAGGCCACGCCGGCGCTGCGCACGGCGCCGCCGCACTTCCCACGCGCGTGGGTCGCCGTCCGCCTGCCAGCACGTCCCCGCGGCCGCACAGAGAGTCCACTGTTGTTGGGTTGGCGCCGCGGGACCATGACGCTCCCAGAGCACGCCGCGCTGCTGCGCGCCGACCGGTCCCGCCACGACCGTGCGCTCGGCGCAGCGCTCGACGAGGCCGCCCCGCTGCTGCGCCAGCACGCGGAGCACTCGCACCTGCTGTGCAGTGCGAGCATGCGCGACCGCGTGGGTGCGCGCGGCGCCGCGCCGCTGTTGCTGGCGCCGCGGCAGCCTTCTGCCGCGCCCGCTGCGACGCCGGCGCCCGCCGCGCCGCGCGCTGCCGCGCAGCTGTGCGACTCATCGACACGCCAGGGGAGCAGCAGCCCCCCGGCGCCGACGCGCGCGGGGCGCTCCTCGCCACCGCGCAGCTGGGCCACGCCGCGGCGCACGCGGCGCAGCTGGCGGCGATCGCTGCGGACGGCGCGGCGCTGTCGGCCGGCGCTGCAGCGCTGGACAAGGACGAGGGTGCGGTGCCTGCCCTCCGGCCCGGGGCAAGGCTGCCAGCCAGCGAGCTGGCTGCCGCGCCGGCGTGGCGGCGGTGCCACGGCCGGCCGCCGAACCCCACCCCGCCCCGCCGCGGCAGGCGACCTGCGCAGGCGCTTTGCGCGGAAGCCCCTCTCGCTGGCGGCGGCGATTGCTGACGACGCGCGGCTGGCGGGGCTGTCCGGGACCCAGATTGCGGAGGAGGTCCGCGCGCAGGTGACGCCGCGGTCGCGCGGCGGCGGCGCGTGGGGCGGCGCGGCGTTCCTGGCAGGCCGCGCCGACGCCGCCGCTTGCCGCGCGCTGCCGCCGCGCAGGGCGCAGAGCAGCTGAGGCGTGGGCAGCTGCTCAGCAGGAGCGCGGCGCGCCATGGCCAGCCCGGCGGCGCCCCGCGCTCGCCACTGCCGCGCGGCCCGGACGACGCGCCCGGCGGCGATGAGCAGGCAGCGGCCGCCGCGCCCGAGGCGCAGCGGCGCGCGCTGCTGGCGCCGCGCCTGCCGGCGATGCTGGCGCACATGCGCGCGGCGCGCGCGCGGGGGCAGCGGAGTGGGCTGGCGCTCGGCGACGTCGCGGGCGCGCTCGCGGCCGCCCTGCCGGAGGAGCGAGGCGCGCTCGCGGCGGCCAGGCGTGCTGCAGCGGCAACGTCGGCCCGGCTCCGCTGCAGCGCGGCAAGCTCGCAGAGCTACACGGGCCAGCTGGCGCTCACGGCGCACCAGCGCAGCGTGCGCGCCCTGGCGCAGGTGTGCGGCGGCGCTGGCCGGCCGGCAGCGCGGCGCGGGAGGCCGCCGCCGGCTCGGCCGGCTGCCTGGCCTGACGCCGTGCACGCGCGCTGCCGCAGTCGCTGCTGGGAGAGCTGGTCGACGCCGCGCTCGCGCGCGTCGCGATGCGCCCGAGTGCCGCCGCGGTCGCGGTGGAGGTTGCCGAGTGGCGCGCGGCGCGGCCGGCCGCGCTGGGGGCCATCGCCCGCCACGTGTGCGACAGGCGCGGCGCGGCAGCACCCGCGGGGGGCGGGGGTGGCTGTGGCGCAGCCCGGGTGGCGCGCGCCCCCGCTGCGCGGCTGAGGGAGGGCCGCGCCGACGCCGCTGCCGCCGCCCCGCCGTGGCCGCCGCAGCGTCGTCAGCGAGGTGGTGGAGGAGCTGCTTGCCGAGGCCGCCGCGGACGCGGCGCGCGACGCGGCGGGTGCCGACGCGTATGCGCTGCATGCGCTCGTCGCCGCCGTCGCGTTTGCCGTTGCTCAGGGCAGGTACGATGATGATGCCGCGCTGGACGCGGGGCGCGATGCACCCCCCGGCGGCGGCGGCCGCGCGCCGGCCCGGGCCGGCGCGGTCGCGGCCGAGGCGGCGCTGCTGCAGCTGGCGGCGGAGCGCGAGGCGGCGGCCGATGCGCAGCGCGCGGCGCTGCGCGCGGCGGCGGGGGCTGCTGGCGAGGGCGGTGACCGGGAGGGGGTGGCCCTGGCGGGCCTGGCGCGCTGCGACTCGGCGGCGGCGGACCACGCGCTGAGCGAGCGCGCGGGCGGCGCCCCTGGGCTGGACGGGCAGCAGGGGTGGCTCTATCTTGCCGGCCTGCGGGGCGCGCTGTCGGAGATGCGGGCGCGCTGGCCGCACGGCACGCCGTTTGGCCACACGCAGCCGCTGGCGCCGCACTGTGTGCTGCAGGGCGCGGCCGCCGGCAAAGTGCGCACGCGCACGCGCGCGCCGGCGGGGCCTGCCGCAGCGCGGGGGGCGGTGCCGCGCGCTGTGGAGCGCCGCCGCGCCGTGCCCACCCTCTGCGCTGCCGTGCACAGGCGCGGCGCTCGGCCACCGCGCGGCAACGCCAGCGCCGACGAGCGCAGCGGCTTTGGCTGGCTCGCACCGCGCCGGCGCTGGCAGCTGCCGCGCAGCACGCGCACGTGCACGCCACGCGGCGGCCTGCGCCCCGTGTGGCCGGCGCTGCCGGGCCGGGCGGCGGGCGGCGCCGCGGGTGGCGGACGCGGGCGCGCCACGGACGGGGCGGACGGGGCGGACGCGGCGGCGCTCGCGCGCGACCCGCGGGGCGAGGGCCTGCTGGCGAGCCGGCTGCCTTGGATGGTGTGTGCGCGTGCGCTCGCAGAGGGGTGAGGGGTGCGGCGGCGCAGACAGGCTCAGCGCCCTGACCCCCCCCCCCCCTCCACACACACACCGCAGGTCCGCTACCTCCCCGCCAGTCCCGGCACCCACGGGCGCGTTGTGCGCCAGGTGCTGCACCGCCCGCTGGACAGCGCAGGCGCGCCCGGCGCCAGCGCGCTCGTGGTCAGCTGCTACGACGCGACGAGCGGCGAGCTGCTGCTGCGCGCGACGCAGTGCTGTGCCTTCAAGCGCGCGCCGGCGCGGGTGCGGGAAGCGGGGCTCGCGCAGCTGCTGTGTGTGCGGTGCGTGCGGCCGACCGACCCTGCGCCGCCGCTGCCGCCGCCGTCGCTCGCCGCCGCGTGCAGGTGGTCGCGGCGGAGCTGACCGCCAGCAAGCGCGAGCTGCTGGTGATCAGCCTCGTGCTGCCGGGCCAGGCCGACGAGGGCGGCGAGGCGGCACACACGTTTGCCGTCTCGGTGCGCGCCAGCCGCGCCGCGCGGCAGCCCGGGCCCGGGCGCGCGGCAGCGCGGGCCCCGGGGCCCGCGCGCCCCGCGCTGTGCTGTCCGCAGAGGCCGCGCCCGACGCCGCGCCCGACGCCCCCCCCCCCCCCCCCCCGCCGCGCGCCCCGTGCCCGGCCGCCGGCGCAGGTGGTGAGCCTGTCCAGCATGCGCGCGGCGGTGCCCCGCATCGACCTGCCCGACCCCTCGGGCGGCGCGGCGCCGCCGGCGTTTGCGCTGACGCGCCAGCTGCCGGGCTGGGGCGCCAAGTACCTGCTGGCCAACCTGGGCTGCGGGGTGCTCGGGGCGTTCAGCCTGGCGACGGGGCAGCTGGTGCGCGAGATTGCCACGGGCGTGCCCTGCCCACGCGGCTTCTTTTCGTCGCTCGCGCTGCTGCGCGTGAGCGACCAGCACGGCGCGCTCAGCAACGCCGGCCGCACGCTGCTCGCGGCCGCGCCGGCGGGCGGCCGGGCGGTGGCTGTGTGCGAGCTGGACCTGGACGCGGCGGCGGCGGCGTGGGAGGTGCGCGGGGGGCAGGCGCCGCAGCCGCAGGCGCGCGCGTCGACGCAGCGCGCACCGCGGGCGGCGCCGCCGTAGCGGTGGGCGGGCGGCGCGGTGCGCCGGCCTGTGGCGCAGAACGTTCTGCCGTGCTTGTGGGGGCGGCGCCGGCGCGTTTGGCGCGCGGGCCGCGAGCGCAGGCGCGCAGTCCCGGCGCGGCGGCGCGGCGCCGCCGGCGTCGCGCCGCTCGCGCCTGCAAGTACCCGCGACGGTGCGGGCCACGTGCAAGCGCAGCTGTTGGGCACTGCACGCCCGGCCTGGTGCGTCTCGGGCGGTGGCGGTGCAGCCTGGCACCCGGGGCGCAGTGCAGGAGCGCCGCGTCGCTGAGCCCCCCGCCGCCCCGCCGTGGCACAGATTGCGCTGGTGGAGCAGCTGTACCACTAGTTTTTGGTGCGCGGGCGGCGCCATCTGGCCATCTGGGCCGGGCCACCGCACTGCGAGCACGCCGGCTACCTGCCCCGGAGCGGCGCCGCGCCGAACGTCCGGCAGCAGGCAACAGCATCGCGCCTCTGCATAACCAGGGCGCGCCGCGGCCAGCGCGCGCACCAAGGCGCCAGGTGCGCAGCGCGGGCGGTGCACTCGCTGCGGGCACCCCTCGCCCCCCGAGCGCTGTCCAGGGCCTGGGGCCGCAGTCTTGTGTTCATCGGCGCCGTGCGCCGGGCGCGCCGGCCCTCCTACGCGCCCCCCGGCGCCGGGCAGGCCGGGCTACTGTGCTACTGTTCCGCGCCCCCTGCGCGCGCACGCGGCGCTCAGGCCGGCGCCCGCCCGCGACCGCCCACCGTTCGGGTCGCAGGATCCCGGGCCGGCAGCTGCGCCGTCAGCAGTGCTGCGCGGGGCCGGCGGCGGCGCAGTAGCGCGCGCCGGGCGGGCGTGCCGCGCCGCGCAGCGCCATGGACCGGGCCGGCGACGGCGCCACCGGCGGCGACCATCCTGAGGTGCTGTGGCGTCGCCGGCCGCGCGCGCACGAGCCGCGCCGGCGCGCGGCGCCCGGGCCCACGACCGCGCCGCCCCCGCCCCGCGCGCGCAGGGCGCTGCCGCGCTCCTGGCCGCGCTTGCAGCGCAGCAGGCCATGGCGGCGCAGGGCGGCGGCGACCCGTCAGCCGTGGCGGCGGCGGCAGCGGCCGCCGCGGCAGCAGCTGCGGCGGCAGCGCCCGCGGCGGCGCCCCTGAAGCTGGAGCAGCTCGGCGGCGCAGGGCCCGACCCGCCCGACCTGCTGGGTATGTTCCAGGCGCTGCAGCAGCACGCCGCCGTCGCCGCGGCGGCGGCGGCGGCCGACGCCGCCAACGGGCTCGGCCTGGGCGCGGCGGCGGCGGCGGCCGCCGCCGCAGCGGCCGCGGCGGCGGCGGGCTTCCTGCCCAGCCCCGACGCGGTGCAGCCGGACGCGCGGCAGGGGCCCGACCAGGGCGGCGCGGCGCAGATGGCGACGCTGCTGCAGTCGCACGCGGCGTGGGTGCAGCAGCAGCAGCAGCAGCAGCAGCAGCAGCAGGCGCCCGGCGGTGGGGGCTGGGCGGGCGACGCGAGCGGCGGCGGCCTCGGCGGCGGCAGCGGGCTGCTGGGGCACAAGCGCCCGGCGGCGCTGCTCAACCTGCGCGACGGCGACGACGACGACGACCCGCACGCGGCGCTGATGCTCGACGCCTGGCCGAGCGCCAAGCGCGCCGCGGGCCTGCCGCCGGCGCGGCCGAACAAGAGCCGCGGCAGCGCCTCGCGCAGCGGCGCGCGCAGCGGCAGCGGCGGGCGGCGCTCCGGCGCGCGCGGCTCGCGTGCGGGCAGCAGCAGCAGCCTGCTGCTCGGCGACGCCGACGGCGGCGCCGGCGCCGCCGGCGGCGGCGGCGCGCTGCCGCCCGCGCTCGTCGGCGGCGAGCGCGGCTGGCTGTACGCGCTGCTGCTGGCGGAGCACCTCTTCACGCCCTGCCCGCGCTGCGCGCCGTCGCACAAGGGCTGGGGCAGCCTGCTGAGCTTCTTCGACCCCGCCAACCCCGCGGCGGCCTTCTGCAGCTTCTGCCCCGGCCTCCCGCACCGCCCCGGCCTGCTGCGCATCAAGCGCCAGGGCGGCGCGCTGCTCTGCCTCGAGCCGGAGGTGCTCGCCGCCGCGGTGGACGTGGCCGACATACAGCGCTACGTCGTCGCGGGCAACAAGGGCCGCATGGTCTACCTCCATCCCCGCCCCAGCCGCGGCGCCGCGATCGGCACGCCGCCCGCGGTCTGCGCCGGGCCGGGGTGCAGCCGCGGCCTGCTCGACGCGCACAACGCGTACTGCAGCGTCGCGTGCAAGCTCGAGCGCGAGGACGCGCGCTTCATCGCCGACCACGCGCCCACGCTGCGCGCGCGCCGCGCCGCCGCGGCGGCCGCCGCGGCAGCCGAGGCCGCGGCAGAGGCGGAGGCCGCGGCCGCGGCCGAGGCGGCGGCCGCCGCCGCCAAGGCGGCGCGCGCCGCGGCCAAGGCGGCCGCGCGCGCGGCGCACGCGGGCGGCGGCGGCGGCGGCGCGGACGGCGCGGCGCGCGCGTCCGCCACCAGCGGCACGACCACGAGCGACGGCGCGGCGGGGCAGCAGGGGCAGGAGGAGCAGGGCCAGCAGTCGGCGCCGCGGGCGCAGCCGCCCGGCGCGCAGCAGGCGCAGGAGGCGGCACCCGCGCCCGCGCACGCGCCGCCGGCGCTGGCGTCGCCGCCTGCGGGCGGTGCCGCGCCGCCGCCGCTGCCGATGGGCCGCAAGTCGGCGCACAAGTATGCCAGGTACGGCGGCGCGCCGCCGCACCTGCGCGCGGCGGCGCAGGAGGCGGCGGCGGCGCGCGCGCGCGAGGAGGCGGAGGCCGCCGAGGCGGCGGCGCGCGCGGCCAAGGCCGAGGCGCGCGCGGCCAAGGCCGAGGACACGCGGCGGCGCGCGGAGCGCTCGCGCGCGGCCAAGGCCGAGGCGGCGGCGCAGCGCCGCGCCGCGCGCGCGGCGGCCGCGGCGGCCGCCGCCGCCGCGGCGCCGCGCGAGCTGCCGCACCAGCCGGCCGAGCTGGAGCTGCTGCCGACCGCGTACAGCGCGTCTGGCGCGGGCCCCGGCGGCGGCGGGGGCGGCGGCACGCTGCAGGTGCAGCTGCAGGCCAGCGGCTGGCGGCAGCAGCTCGCGGCGCTGCAGGCGCGCCAGTCGCTGCTGTCGGCGCACGGCGGCGGCGCGGCCGCCGCGGCCGCCGCGGCGGCCGCGTGGCCGGCCGGCCTGCTGGGCCTGGCCGGCGGCGCGGGCGCGCCCGGCGGCGCCGCGCCCGCCGCGCCGCGCCCGCCCGTCGCCGCCGGCGGCGCCGCCGCCGCCGGCGGCAGCGTGGCGTGGCTGCACGAGCTCGTGACGTGCGACTTCCTGCTCAAGCCCTGCCCCAAGTGCACGGGCGCGCGCAAGGGGCGGTCGAGCACGGGGCGCGACAAGCTCATCCGCTACTTTGACCCCGGGCACCCGGGGCGGGGCTACTGCAACTACTGCCCCGAGCTCTCGGTGCTGCTGCCGGGCCTGCTGCACGTGAGCCGGAGCCAGCAGGTGTCGACCGACTTTCACTTTGTGCGCGCGGCCGACGTTGCGGGCGTCGCCGACGTGAGCGGCGTGCAGGCGTACCCGCTCAACGGCCAGGCGGTGCTCTACCTGCGCCCGCGGCCGCAGCAGAACAAGGTGCGCCGCCAGCTCGCGGGGCGGTGCGTCGCCGACGGGCGCAGCCTGCGCGACGCGGAGTCGCGCTACTGCTCGCTGCGCTGCAAGCTCGCGGCGGAGGACGCCGCCTTCCGCGCGGCGCACATGCCCCACGAGCCCACCAGCAGCAGCGGCAGCGACGGCAGCAACGGAGACGACAGCCGCGACAGCGGCGGCGACGGCGGCGAGGGCGATGGCGACGGCGACGGCGCCGGCGCCGGCGGCGGCAGCGGCGGTGGCAGCCCGGGCGCGGCGCGGCGGCACCAGGCGCAGGCCTGGGGCGCCGAGCAGGAGCAGCAGGAGCAGCAGGAGCAGCAGGAGCAACAGGGGCAGCAGGGGCAGCAGCAGCAGGGCGGCGCCGCCTCCTGGGGCCGCGGCCGCAGCGGCGGCGCCCCCGCGGCCGGCGCCGGCGCGGGCGAGGCGGCGGCGCGCGACCTGCTGGGCAGCCTGGCCAGCGCGGCGATGGCGGCCGAGGCGGGCGCCAGCGGCGGCGCGCCGGGCGTGGCGGCGCTGCTGCCGCAGGCGGCGACGGCCTGGGCGGCGGCGGCCCGGCGCCGGCCGCAGCGCGTGCTGGTGCTGGGCGGCCCCGACGGCGACGTCGACATGCCCGACGTGCGGCACCCCGCCGACCAGGCCGCGGCGCTGGGCGACGACGGCGAGGTTGACCTGGAGTGCGACGAGGCGCACGACGGCGCGCTGGACGGCCCCGACGACGACGACGGCGGCGGCCCGCCGGCGGGCGCCGCGCAGGGGCAGCAGCAGCAGCAGGCGCCGGCGCCGCTGTCGCCGCTACAGCCGCCGCGGCAGGCCGGGGGGCTGGCGGCGAGCCCCGGCAAGGTCACGAGCCCCGGCCGTTTCATCTTCCCGGGGCTCAGCAGGTAGATCGATCGGCGCCGCGGCGGCGCGGGGCGGGCGAGCGCGGCCAGCCGGCTGTGTGTGTGTGTTTGCACAGAAGGGGGGGGGGTGGCTTGGGCGCGCAGGAGGCCGCAGCAGCACGCACGCACGCGCTCACGCACGCAGGAGGAGGTGTCGCCAGCACGGCGGGGGGTGGGGCCGCACGCGCGCGCGCATCATTGCAGCGCGCGCCATATCGTGCCTGAAAGGAATGCTCTTGCTTGCTTGAACCACACAGCTCGCATGCTGCGCATCCGTTGAACTCAAAGGTGCAACCGCGCCTGCGCGACCAGCGCCGGCAGCTCCGCCAGCCAGCCGGGCTCGGCCCCGTACCCCGCCGCCGCGCCGCCGCCGCCGTCGCCGCCCCACAGACTGAACTCGAGCAGGCCGCCCGCCAGCAGCGCGAGCGGTCGCGCGCCGACTGCTGTGGCTGCTGCGGCTGCTGCTGCGCCTGGTGCGACTGCTTCTGCTGGTGCAGCTCCTGCTGCTGCCGCTGCTGCCGCTGCTGGCCCTGCTGCCGCTGCCGCTGCTGCTCCGCCGGCCGCTCCGCCGCCGCTCAGCGCGAGCCGCAGCAGCAGCGCCGACGGCGGCGCGTCGGCGCCGCAGACGAGGGCAAAGTAGTCGGCGCTGGTGGCCAGCCGCGGGCCGCACACGGCCGCGGCGAACGCCGCCGACGACGGCCGCGCCGCCATCGCGCCGGGGCGCCGCGGCGTGTGGTTGCGTCGCGGCGGGCCGCGGGTGTGGTCGATGCGATCCCGGGGACACTCAGCCCGCGCAGGGCGTCGAACGGGCGCTGGCCGCGCGGTTCTGCCCCGGACCAGCCCGGTTTTGCTCGCCTGCGCTGCAGCCCGGCTCCCTGCGCGGTTCCAGCGCCCCGAACGCGTAGCCAAGACGCCTGTGAACGTCAGGGACGCTGCAGCAGCACGCACGCGCGCAGCAAGGGGCCGCACCAGCTGCTTTTCGCCCGCCGCCGCTCCCAGCGCCGCGCGGCAGCAGCCGCACCGCCCGTGCTCCGTCCCCGGCCCTGCGCATCTGCAGGTAGAGCAGCGGCGGCAGGCGGCGGCAGCGCGCGGCGGCGCGGCGGCGCGGCGGCGGCGCAGCAGCAGCGGCGCCCGCGCGGGCGGGGCCGCGATGAGCGCCAGCAGCCTCAGCGAGGTCCGGCTGTGGGCCAACGCCAAGGAGCGGGAGAAGTACGAGAACCTGGCGGGTGCGGCGGCGCGCGAGGAGCGGCGCTGCGGGCGCGGCGGCTTCGCGTTTGCGCGGCAACCGCCGCTGCTGCGTGCGGCGTGCGGCAGCAACCGCCCGCGCGCCGCGCCGCGCCGCGCCGCGCCCTGCATGATGGCAGACCTGTTTGCCATCCTCAAGTGCACGGAGAAGCTGGAGCGCGCGTACGTGCGCGACGGCGTGGCGGCCGCCGACTATGAGGCGGCGTGCGAGAAGCTGATCGCGCAGTTCAAGATGCTCTGGGGCGCCATGCAGGACGCGGTGCGCCGCCGGCGGGGCCGCCGGCGCGCCGCGCCGGGGGCGCCGCGCGCGCGCACCAGCCCGCGGCCCACGCGCTCGCGCTGCCGCGCCGCGCGCGCTCACGGGCCCGCGCCGCCGCGCCCGCCGCGCCGCCGCGGCGCCGCCGCCAGGTGCCGAGCATCGAGGCGTTCATGCAGTCGTACCACATGCAGTGCCCCATGGCCTACACGCGCCTCGTCCAGGTCGGCCTGCCCGCGACGATCGAGCACAGGAAGCGGTGCGGCGCGCACACGGCAGCAGCACGGCCGCGCAGCCCGCGCGCGGCCGTCCCGCGGCGCCTCGCCTCACCGCCCGCCCGCGGCGCGCGCCAGGCCGGGCGAGGGCGGCGGCGGCGGCGCGCGCGCGGTCGCCGAGACGGTGCAGCACTTCATCACGGCCATGGACTCGCTCAAGCTCAACCTCGTCGCCGTCGACCAGGTGCGCGTGTGGCGCAGCCGCGGCGGCGCAGCCGAGGCGGTGACGCGGCGGCGGCGGCGGCGATGGCGGCGGGCGGGGCTGCAAGGGCCGAGCCGCCCGCCCCACCCCGCGCCCGCGCGTCCGCCCGCGGTGCGCAGGTGTGCCCCATCCTGAGCGACCTGATGGGCAGCATGAGCAAGATTGAGTCGCTGCCGCCCGACTTTGGGCCAAAGGGCAGCGTCAAGGCGTGGTACAGCCGCCTCTACGGCCAGCCCGCGAGCTACGAGCTCGGCGGCGACGAGGTGCGGCAGCTGCTGTTTGAGCTCGAGTCGGCGTACAACGAGTTCATCTCGACCATACGCTGAGCAGCACGAGCAGCACGAGCCGCGGCGCGGGGCTGGCGCGGTGCACGGCGGCGGGCTGCATGCTGGCGCCGCGCGCGGGTGCGGGAGAGGGCGAGAGAGCGAGAGAGAGTTGCGGCGGGAGGGGAAGGAAGGGCTAGCGCGCGGTCACCTCGCCGCCCGCGTTCCGCTCCGTTCTTCATGCGCCCCTCCGCCGCGTGCGTCGCGTCGCGTGGCGCCGCCGATCACCCCGCCAGCGCGCCCCCCGCCCGCCCTGCCCGGGAAAAGCGCGCGCGCGCGCGCGTGCGCGCCGCGCGCCCTGGCTGCAGGGCGGCGGCGCGCACGCACGCGCGCGGAGCCTAGGAGGGTACATTCATGATGATGTCAAGGGGTCGAGGAGTCAAACAGTCCCTCGAGGCCGTCAGGGGTCCGGCAGGCAAGCCGCCGCCCGCGCATGCACCCAGATGCATGCAGGGGCCGCCGCGCCCGCCACTAGTTTACAGCCACGCGCACACACACACGTGAAGAGGCGGAGGGCCCACGATGCGCCCCGTTGGTGGTACACCACGCACGCGCGCCCCCAGGTCAAGATGCCGCGCCGGAAGAGCTGCGCACGCCCCCGCACACGCCGCCCGCTGCCCGCGTTGCGTTCGTTTGCCACGCCCCGTCACCACGACCTACCACACCACCCGCGCGTCGGCGGCGCCGCGCGGGCGGCGCGCGCGCCCGGCCCACCCGCCGGCTGCAGAAGGCTGCTGCAGCGCCAGCGAGGTGGCTCCGACGCGGGCACGAAAACACACCGCCAGCCCTGCTGCTGGCCAGTCACCCACACACACAAACACGCTGCGGCGGCGCGGCGCAGGCCCGCCGCCGCGCGCCGCAGCGGCATCCTGCCGGCGCGCCGCGCCGCGCCGCAGGGCGACGCGGCGCGGCGCACGCGCGAAAAAAGTGCGCGGGGGTGCATGTTTCAGCCACCCCCGGTCAAGGGCGCCCCGGGCGGCGGGCGCGGCATTGGGCGCCGCCGCCGCGGGGCGCCGCTGCGCCCAATACTGGTACACGGGGGGCGACGGCAGCTGCCGCGCCGGTTTAGGGAGGGGGTCAGGTCGACTGCCTGCTGCTGCGGTCAAACGAATGGGCTCTCCCTGGGCCCGCCGCCGCCCGCGCGCGCGTGCACCGCGGGTGCGCGCCGGCGGCTCACGCGACGGCGCACGCGCGCGGCTTGGCCTGCTTGCGGGGCCGCCGGATGACGGTGAGCACGACGCCGTCCGACGTCTCAAACGTCTTCAGCAGCCGCAGCGCGCTCGCGTTGGCGGGGTCGATCTGCGGCGCGGCGGGCAGCGCGCGCGCGTGAGGCGGCGCGCGCGCGCGCGTGAGGCGGGGCGCGGCCAGCCACCGCCGCCAGCCACACCGCGCACCTCGTACACGCGGCAGCACACCAGGCGCGGCCGCTTGCTGCTGCACTCGGTCGCCTGGTCGTCGACGGCGGCCTCCTTGCAGAGGCTGCTCGCGCCGCTGCTGCTGTCGGTCGGCAGGTGCGCGAGCGACCAGTGGCGCTTGCTCGGCGCGTAGCCGGGGTACAGGTCGCCGTTGTTGTACCTGCGCAGCAGCGGCCGCGCGATCTGCACGCGCCCCCGCGCCGCGCCGCCCTCGCCGCAGCGCGCCGCACGGCGCGCGCGCGCGGCTGCCAGCGTGCCGCCGCGCGCCGCGCGCGCACCTGGACGAGTGGCTGTGCTGCTGCTGCGCCGCCTGCGCGGCGAGCACCTGCTGCGCGTGCGCGAGGTGCGGCGCGTTGGCCGCGTCGGCGCGCGCCGCTGCGTGCTTGGGCATGTAGCCGTCGAGGCTCTTTTTGCTGAGGTAGTGCGCGCCGCAGGCGTTGCACAGGATGGGCTTGCCGGGCGGCCCCCTGCGGCGGGTCGGGGGGAGGCCGGATGAGCTCGGGGGGCGGGCTGGCTCGGGCGCTGGTGCCTGGTCAGCGAGCCCCCGCCGCGGCCGTCCGGGCCCCGCCCGCGCCGTCCTGGGCCGCCCGAGAGCTCGGGACGCCCGGGAACGGGCGCGCGGAGCGCCTGCGCGCGCCGAGGCGCGTTGTTGGCCGGGGGAGCATCGCGCCCCGCACGGCGCCCACCTGCGCCAGCAGGGGCTCGACGTCGCCCGGCAGTGGGAGCAGCAGCCCGCCCTCATCGTGTCGCCCCGCTCCCGGGCGGTCCGGGGGCGCGGGCGGGGCGGTGCAAACGCGTGATGGCGCCCGGCTAGCCGCGCACGGAGCTCGCTCGGTGCTGGCTCGGCGGCGCGTGCGGGCACGGCCCGGGTGTCGGGGCGGCGAGGCAGTGGCGTGGGGCGCGGCCGGGGGCTCGGGAGGCGACTGCGAGGCCCCCAGCACAACCGGGCCTCAAACCCCGGAGCCAGAGCAGCGCCCGGCCGTCTGCGCACGACGCTGAGTTTGCAGTTGCCGAGCGGAGGGGCGCCGGCTGTCTGCGCTGCGCGAGCTCGCGGCCAAGGTGCGCACATCGCCTGGCACAGGGGACCGCCGGTCACCTCCAGGCTCCATGCGCAGCTGCGGGGGGCCGTCCCGCTACTCCGCAGCAGGCTCGCCGCCGGCGCCTGGCCGGCCGCGAAGCTGCCGCGCAGCCCGCGGGCCCGGCCGCCCTGCCGCGCTGGCGCCGCCGCCCGCGGGCGCTGGCGCGCTCTCCTCCGGCCCGCCCGCCACGTCCTCCTCGCCCTCCTGCTCCTCCAGGAACGCGCCCCGGCCGGACGAGGTGCCGCGCGGGGGCGCGGCGCCCGCAGCGCCGGCGCCGGCGCGGCACGCGCGCTTGCCTGCGGCGCAGCACGCGCGGCGCGGTGGTCAGCCCCCTGCTGCCGGCGCGGTCAGCCCCCGCGGCTCCCGTGCGCGCGCGTCAGACAACGCGTGCAGCGTGAGCGCGCGAATGTTGCGCGCCGCGTCGCGTCGTCGTCGCGCGGCGCGGCGACCGTGCACCCGGGGCACTGCAGCAAACCGTACATGCCCCGCAGCTTCTCAATGCGTGATGCGCCATGTGCGCGGCCCGCATGGAAAAGCTGCGGTGCATGTACAATTGATGCTTGTGCGGTGCTCGTCCATCATCACTTGCCGCCGGCGCGTCGCCGCGGTGATGATGATGGACGAGCACCGCAGGTCGGCGGGCAGGCGCGCGTGCGGCCGGACGCGCCCGCGCACAAAGACCTGGCCGTACGCAGTCAACTGGATCGCGGCATGCATGCCGGCCTGGCCGTACGCAGTCAACTGGATCGCAGCACGCTGCATGCTGCCATCCAGTTGACTGCGTACGGCGGCAGCATGCCGCCATCCAGTTGACTGCGTACGGCCAGGTCATGCAGCGCGCGCTGCTTCAGCGGCCCGTGCTTCCGCAGCCGCCACGCACACTCTGCACGGCACGCAAGCAAACTACATGCGAATGCATTGCCCAGCACATGATGCACGCAGTCGCCGCCGCCGGGCCGTCCCGGCCGCCCCTGCTGCCAAAGCTGCGGTGGCGCTCAATCCCGCGCACGTCGCGGTGCGCGGCGGTCCTTATTCTATTCTACGCGGCGAAGCGCATGATAAGAATAAAGACCGCCGCGCGTTGCGGTGGCGCGGCGCGTTGGGGCAGCGCCGCTGCGCGATGCGGCGGTGCGCGACGCGCGTGCAGCCCGGGCCCTGCCGCCAAGTCGCGGCACAAATCACCCTGACCCAGGCCGGGCGCGCATGATTTGTGCCGCGACTTGGCGGCAGGCCCTCCACGCCGCGCAGCTCGCACGGGTCGAGCGGCAGCGCGTCAAGCGCCGCCTCGTCGGCCACGCTGTGCGGCGCCAGCGCGTCGCAGAGCAGCCGCCGCGCTGCCGCCACTGCGGTGCTCTGCCGGCAGTCGCTGGCCGCGGCGCGGGGCGGGGTCGGTGGCGCCCTCGACGCGCACGCGCACCTGCAGCGCCGCCAACTCAAATGTCAACGAGCCGCTTTGCGGGCTCGGTTGACCTTTGAGTTGGCATGCAGCACGCCGCGCGCGCGCCCGGGGCGCCGGCCAAAATTAAAGCATGCATCCCAAGCGGGGTCTATGACCCCGTCTGGGACACATACTTTGATTCATAGACCCCGTTTGGGATGCATACTTTGATAGTCCCGCTGGGACGGCGGCGCGGGCGGCGGGGCGCCTCCGCCCGGCGGGGCGGTGCTGGGCGGCGGCGGCTGGCCGGCCGGCTGGCCCGCGGCGGGCGCCCCGGCCAGGCGCGCGCGCAGCGCAGCATCCAGCGCCTGCGTGCCCGAGGCGGACAGAGGTGCAGGTGCTGGATCCAGCACCTGCACCTGGCGCCAGCGTGGAGGCGCGCCGCTTGGGCAGCACCACGCGCGCGGCGTGCCGCGAGCGCAGGGCGCGCAGCACCTTGCACGCGCCCGCGACCGCGACGAGCACGTCGGGGTGCTGCCGCACGCCGCCGGCGCGCTGCGGCGGGTGCCTGCCGCCGCTGCGGCCGCCGGGCGACGCCGGCGCCGGCGGCGGTCGCCGCGCCGGCGGCGGTCGCCGCAGCCAGCGCCGCCTCGAGCGTCGCGCACACCGCGCGGCGCCCGCCGGCCGAGGCCTCGCGACGCAGCGCCGCGACAGCCGCCGCCGCCTCCCCGGGCGTGCGCGGCGCGGGCGGCGGCTGCTGCTGTTGCTGCTGCTGGGCCGGCGGCGCTGGCGCAGCGCGACCCTGCGCGGCCGCTGCGGCGGCCGCCAGGTGGCCGCGCGCGGCCGTCAGTCGGGCGCCGCAGTCGCCCAACAGGCCTGCACGGCATCCGGCTGCCAGTCGGGCGCCGCCGCCGCCGCCGCCGCGCCGCGCGGCCGCGCGAGGTGCCGCTGGAGGCGCTCGTGGCAGGCTGCCATGGCGCAGGCTGCCATGGCGCAGCACCACGAGCGCCTCCCGCCTCCATGGCTGCGAGGTCGCCTCCACCGTCGCGTCGCCGGCGGCGGTCAGCGCGGCCAGCGCCAGCCGTAGCCGCTCCGCCAGGGACCGCAGCGCCGGCGACCTCCCGCTGCAGGAGCTGAGGGCTTGCGCAGACGCATGGCCGCCTCGCTGGCATCCACGGCGCTGCGCAGCCAGGGCCCGGCCCGCCGCGGTGTGGCACTCGGCCGCCGGCGGGCTGCGGTTGCGGCTGCGCCCGCCGCACGGCGCGGGCGCGCCGGCGGCGGCGGCACTGGGTGCAGTCGTGCCCCGGCAGGTCCTGGCGCGCCCGCCCCCACCTCCTGGTACGCGAAGCCGCCGCCGGCGGGCGCCTGCCGCGGCGCCGCTGCTCCGGCCGCGGGCTGCGGCGGCGGCTCCGGCTCCGGCGCCATGCACCCAGCGCGCCCGTCACGCCCTCAGCCGAGGCGCCTGACGGGTCGGGCGGGGCGGGGCGGGGCGGGGGCGGGGCGCGCGGGGCGGGCGGCGGCTTGAATCTTCCGGAACGCGCCCGGCGCGGAGTGCGCGGTCCGAGCGGCCGCGACGCACGCACCACGCGCGCCTCGCAGGCTGCCCATCGCGGCGCGCGCCGGCTTGGGGCTGCCGGCAGCGCGCGCGCCCCAGTCGCCCGATCACCGCCGGCTGTGCACATCGCGGGAGGCTCTCGCCGGGCGCGGGTGACCGCTGCGTGTGTCCGAGCGTACGGATTTTCAGACGGTCGGCGTGGTTTTCAGACGGTCGGCGTGGTTCAGGGCTGCGCACAGCCCTGAACCACAGCGCAGACGTCGCTGCTGAGGAGGGCCGTCCCGCTACTTCGCAGCAGGCTCGCCGCCGCGCCTGGCCGGCCGCGAAGCTGCCGCGCAGCCCGCGCGCCGCGCCGCGCTGGCGCCGCCGCCCGCGGGCGCTGGCACGCTCTCCTCCGGCCCGCCCGCCACGTCCTCCTTGCCTCCTGCTCCTCCAGGAACGCGCCCCGGCCGGCCAAGGTGCAGCGCGGGGGCGCGGTGCCCTCAGCGCCGGCGCCGGCGCGGCACGCGCGCTTGCCTGCGGCGCAGCACGCGCGGCGCGTTGTTGGCCGGGGGAGCATCGCGCCCCGCACGGCGCCCACCTGCGCCAGCAGGGGCTCGACGTCGCCCGGCAGTGGGAGCAGCAGCCCGCCCTCATCGTGTCGCCCCGCTCCCGGGCGGTCCGGGGGCGCGGGCGGGGCGGTGCAAACGCGTGATGGCGCCCGGCTAGCCGCGCACGGAGCTCGCTCGGTGCTGGCTCGGCGGCGCGTGCGGGCACGGCCCGGGTGTCGGGGCGGCGAGGCAGTGGCGTGGGGCGCGGCCGGGGGCTCGGGAGGCGACTGCGAGGCCCGCCAGCACAACCGGGCCTCAAACCCCGGAGCCAGAGCAGCGCCCGGCCGTCCGCGCACGACGCTGAGTTTGCAGTTGCCGAGCGGAGGGGCGCCGGCTGTCTGCGCTGCGCGAGCTCGCGGCCAAGGTGCGCACATCGCCTGGCACAGGGGACCGCCGGTCACCTCCAGGCTCCATGCGCAGCTGCGGGGGCCGTCCCGCTACTCCGCAGCAGGCTCGCCGCCGGCGCCTGGCCGGCCGCGAAGCTGCCGCGCAGCCCGCGGGCCCGGCCGCCCCGCCGCGCTGGCGCCGCCGCCCGCGGGCGCTGGCGCGCTCTCCTCCGGCCCGCCCGCCACGTCCTCCTCGCCCTCCTGCTCCTCCAGGAACGCGCCCCGGCCGGCCGAGGAGCCGCGCGGGGGCGCGGCGCCCGCAGCGCCGGCGCCCGCCCGGCACGCGCGCTTGCCTGCGGCGCAGCACGCGCGGCGCGGTGGTCAGCCCCCTGCTGCCGGCGGGGGCGGCCCCGCGCCTCCCGTGCGCGCGCGTGGCTCACCGCTGGGCTGGAACCGAATGCCTCCGGCGGGCGGCAGCGCGTGCGGCGGCTCGGCCGGCGCCTCGGCCGCTCCGGGCGCCGCGTGCTGCGTCGCGCGCGCGGGCGCCGCCGCCAGCACCTCCTCCTGCGCGCGCGACCAGTCGTGCGGCGCCGCCGCCGCGAGCGCCTCGGCGGCGGCGCGGTTGGCGGCGGCGTCGTCGCCGCCGCCCTGCCCAACGAGCAGCGGCTCGTCGAGCACATACACCGTGTAGCGCTCCGGGTGCGCCACATGGTCGGGCACACCCCGGCCGCGGCCGCGCTGCCGCTGCTGCCGCTGCTGCGGCTGCCGCTGCTGCTGCCGCTGCGGCTGCGGCCCGTCGCCGGCGTCGGCGCCGCCGTCCGCAAAGCGCACGCGCCGCTGCTGGCCCCGCTGCCGCGCCTGCTGCTCCGCCTGGTCGTCAGCGGCAGGCTCGCGCGGCGCGGGCGGCCTGCGCGCGTGCGGCGGCGGGGGCGGCGTCAGCCGGGCGCGCGTGCGGGCCTGCTGCTGCCGCCGGGCGCGCAGCAACGGCCAGCGGCTCACTCGTGGCCGGGCCGCCGATGCGGCGGGACCCAGACGCCGCCGCCGGGCGCCGCCGACCGCTGGCGCTTGGCCGCCGGCTGCGCCTGCTGCTCCCCGGCCGCAGCTGCTGCCGCCGCGCCGGGCGCCGGCTCCAGGGGCGGCAGGTCTCCGTCGACCTCCATCGCCGCCGGCCCGCCCGCGTCGTGGCGCCGCTGCTCGTGCGCCGTCGCCGCAGGCTTGCGGGCGCTGTGCATGCGGTCAAATGCGTTATCCTCCAGCACCTGCGCGCGCGCGGGCGCCGCGGTCAGCTGCAGCGCGACGCGCGCGCCGCGCCACGCCCCACGCCGCAGCACCCGGGCAGGCCCCCGCTCGCTGCTGGCGCGCGCGGCGCACCTCGGTGCCGCGCGCGGGGCGGCGCTCGTCGCCGCCCGCGCCCTCGGCCTGCACGTCGTACGCGTCCTCCTCTGCCTCCGCCTCAAACGCGCGGCGGTACGCGCACGAGGCGCGCTGGAACGCGGCCTCCTCCTCCTCGTCGCTGCCGGCCGCGCCCGGGAGCGGGGGCGCCGGCGCGTCGGCGCCGCCGCCCGCCTCGTCGTCGCTGCTGTCCGCGCCGCCGCCGGGCGCGAAGCCCTGGTCCGGCCGCAGCGCCCACGACGACGCCGCGCCGCCCAGCGCGCCGAAAGCGGCGGCGGCCTTGGCGGCGAAGGCGTCGGACGCCATGATGCGCCTGCGCCGGCCGCACGAGCCGCCGCCGCCGCTGCTGCTGCTCAGCCGCTGCTGCCGCCCTGCCGCCTGGCGCCTGGCGGCCTGCGCCGCCCGCCCGCCCTGCCGCTTCGGCAGTCCTCCTTGGCAAGCGTGCCCCGTGCTGGCGTCCGGCAGGAGCACGCGTGTGGCGGCGTGCGCAGCAGCAGCGGCGCGCCGGCGTGCGGCCTGGCGTGCACCAGGTCGGGCGGGCGGGCGGGCGGGAGCGGGGTGTGGTGCAGGAGCTGCCCGGCGCACGAGCTTGCACTGCAGAAGCGGCGGCACGACGGCGGTGGAAGCGCAGCGGTCGCCCCACCGCCTGCCCGCGCGCATCGCCCCGTCGGCCCGCTCACGCCCCGCCCGGTCCGACTCGCCGCTCCTCACGCCGCCAGGCAACGAGCGCGCACCCTCTGCCGGCCGCTGCCGCTGCGCGCGCTGCGGCGGGCGTGCGGCGGCGACTGGCCCCGCCCGAGCGCTGCCCCCCCCCCCCCCGGCGGGGCGTTCCTCGCTGCGGAGTCACAAGCTGGCGGACCAGCCGCGCGCGCTCCGCCAGAACACACGCCTGCGCGCACCACGCTGCGTGCGCGTCCGAGCAGCCCAGAGCCCTGCCCCCCGCGGCCCCGCGTCGGCCCCGCGGCGGCTGCGCCGCCCGCCCGCTCGCCGCCCCGGCCGCCGGGCCCCGCCGCCGCCGCCGGCCCGGGCCGCGGCTGCGGCCCGCTCACACCGCCGCGCCCAGCTGCACGCCGCCCATGCGCGCCTCGTACTCGCGGCGCGGGCCGTCGCCGCGGCGGTACGCCGCGACCGCCAGGCCCAGCACCAGCCTGCGCGCGCGCGGGCGGGGGCGTCGCCGGCGTCACGCCGCGGCGGCCGCAGGCGCAGCCGCCGGCCGGCCGCGCCGCGCGGCGCCGCACCAGCAGCCGCCCGCTGCGAGGCCCCAGATGGCGATGTTGATGATGTAGAGGATGCCAAACGCGATGCCCTTGGCGTCGCCGCGCTGAAACTGGCGGAGCATGGGGAAGATGCCTGGCGGCGGCGGCGGCGGGCGTGTGGTGTGTGTGTGTGTGTGTGTTTGGGAGAGGGATGGGGGCGGTGAGCCCACGCGCGCGACGTGCGCGCCGGCGGCGCCCGCGCCGCTGCCCCGCGCCGCTGCCCCGCGCCGCTGCCCCGCGCCGCTGCCCCGCACGTCGCCGCACCCGCGGAGAAGTCGCCGAGGCGCTGCAGCGCGAGCACCATCCACACGCACCACGCAAAGTGCAGCAGCGTGGTGAGCATGACGCGGATGTAGGTGTAGGTCGCGCCGTCGGTCTTGGCGGCGTTGAAGACGCCCTTGTAGAAGAGCAGCCAGCTCAGCGGCACGCCCAGCACGAGCGCAATGATGGACAGGAACCAGCTCTGTGTGTGGGTGTGTGCGCGTGTGTGTGTGCGTGCGTGCGTGGGGGGGGGGGGGCAGGTGAGGCGCGGTCGCGGGCGCAGGTGAGGCGCGGCGGCGGGCGCGGGCGCGGCAGGCGCTGCGGGCGCGGCCGCGGCCGCGCCTGCAGGAGCGGGCCCGTGCCGGCGAGCAGCGCGGCGAGGAGGACGAGCGCGTTGAAGAAGAACCCCGCCAGGCTGAGCAGCTCGACGAGGTAGGTGAAGCGCACCATGCTGCGGTTCCACGCCGGCACCTGCTCGCGGATACTGTGGTAGATCACGGGGCAGCACGACGGCCAGTTCTGCGGGGCAGAGGCGACAACGCGCGTGGGCAAGGCCCGCACCGCGCGCAGCATGGGGCGCGAGGGATGGCGGCGGCGGCGGGGGGTCGAGGAGGCGTGCGTGCGCACCCGGATGACGCCGCTCGCGCCCGCGGCGGCCAGCGCGGCCTCGCGGCGCGCGAGGTCGGCCTCGCGGCGCGCGAGCGCCGCCTCGCGGCCGCCCATGTCGGCGGCGCCGCCCCGGCGCCGCCAAACGCACCGCCCATCACGGGCGGCACGGGCGGCGCCGAGGCGGCGGCCGACGCCGGCACGGCGCCCGCGGCGGCGCCGCTCCAGGCGCCGTACGCGCCGCCCGGCGCCTTGTCCGCGGCGGCCGCCTCCGCCGCCGCGCCGCCGGCCTGGCCCGCAAACGGGTTGCTGTACGCGCCGCCCCAGCCGCCAGTGGCCATGGCGCTGCCGCCGCGGGGTGCGCGCCGGCGCTCGGCGCTGCGACTGCCTGCGAGCGGCGGCGGCGGGCGGTGTGACGAGGCCGACGGGCTCGCTGATCGTACGGTCGCATGCCAGAGAGGACACAGGAGCGCGTGTGGCTCCGGGGGCGGCCGCTGCAGGCCGGGGGCGCAGCAACCTCTGGCGCATCAGCACCTCCCCGGCCTGCCACAACGGTCCGCCCTGGCCCTGCTGCGCGCCACCGTCGACGCGGGGCTGCCCAGTGGAGCGCCTGGCCGCGCGGCCAGCGGCAGCAGCTGCGCGGAGGCCGCGAGCTGCCCTCGGCAGCTGCCCGCCGCGCGAAGCGGCCCGCGCGACCCCGCACCTGCTGGCTTTGACGGTCCCGCTGATCCGGATCCGCTGAGCGCGGCCGCCGCGCGCGAGCGTAGGCGCGGCTGGCGCGTGCGCGGCGCGGGCGCTGCTACTGCTGCTCTCAGCGGCGCTGCGGCGCGGCGCACGGGGCGGCTGCGGCTGCCCAGCAGGGGCTGCACAGCACAGTGTGTGCGGCGCTGGCGGCGCCGCGCCGTCGCCACCGCACCGTCACGGCGCGCGGGGTTCGAGCGAGAGGTTGGACCGCGCGGTGCGCGCACCCGGGCAGCCACTTGGTTCGCTGGCGGCGCGGCGGTGTCGAAAACCTTACCCTGCCCAGTCGAGCGAGCTCGTTGCCGCCGCGCGCATGCTGTGGGTGCGGTTCTGCGCACGCATGCCGCGTGCTGCCGCTCGGTGCCGCCCAGCCGGCCCACCCCAGCCGCCCCGCCCACCCCGCTCGCCCCTGCTGTTCGTACAAGCAATCCCGCGCCGCGCGCTAGTGCACTCGCAACCCCTGGTCTACGTGAAGGGGCGCAGGTTGAGCATGTAGCCGTAGTACTTGGTGGCGCTGCCGCCCCAGGCCGGCCCGCAGCGGCTGCCCGCCACGTTGCAGGGCTGCGCCGCGGCGGCCTCGAGCATCGCGGCGTAGGTGCTGCCGCCCCCGAAGCGGCAGCGCCCCGACAGGAAGCAGTGCGCAACGCCGCCCGAGACAAACGGCGTCGCCATGCTGCGGCGGCGCGGCGCGGCGCGGCGCGGCGCGGCGGCGGCGCGGCTCAACGTCGGCGGCGCGGGGCCTGGCGCGGGTTTGGGGCCTGGCGCGGCGCGCGCGCGCCCCTTCACGCACCTCGTGCCGCTGAGCGTCGTGTAGCCGCCACCGGCGTAGGTGCTGTATATGCTGCTGCCGGGGGCGGCGATCAGGCTGCCCTGCTTGCGCAGCGCGCCGCCGGCGTCAAGGTAGTTGCTGAAGCTGCTGCCGCCGTCGCTGCTGGTCGTTGACGTGACGGTCAGCGCGTCCGCGCACGACGCGGGCAGGTTGGCGTCGAGCGGCTCGCCGTCGTTGCCCGCCGCCGCGACGACGGCGGTGCCGCCGGCCGCCATGCGCGCCGCCCAGGCGCACTCGACCCGGTGGTCCTCGGGGTCGCTCGACTGGCTCGACAGCGAGAGCGAGACGGCGACGATCTTCTCGCCCGCCGCGAGGCGCGCCAGCACGTCCTGGTACGCGGCGTAGATGGGGTCGAGCGGCCCAGACCCGTCCTTGGGCAGCACCTGCGGGGCGGCGGCGGCGAGACACAGGCGGCGGCGGGGGCGGCGGGGCGGGGCGGGGCGGGGCGGCGAGCGCGCGCGCGTGTGGGGCCAGGTGCAGGGCCAAGGAGGGGGTCCCCGACGCCCCCTTGCCCCCTGCGCCCCGCGCCGTCCGCGGCCCTAGTTAGCTAGCTGCCCCTGCGCGCGCGCCTTTAGCGCGAGGAGGGGCATCCCCGGCACGACGCCGGTCATGCCGTAGCCGTTGTTGCGCGCGCCCACGATGCCCGCACAGTGCGTGCCGTGCCCGTTGCCGTCGCGGCCGTGGTAGTCTGTGCCCGGCGCGTCGACAAAGTCGACAAACTCCACGACGTTGAGGTCGCCGTGCCCCACGTCGACGCCTGGGGCGGGGCGGGGTACGGCGCGAGGCGCTCAGCGCACGCTCAGCGCGCTCAGCGCGCGCTCAGCACGCGGGGCGGGGGGCGCGCACCCGTGTCCAGCACCGCCACCTTGAAGCCCGTCGCCGCGGCCGCGGCGGCCGCGTCCACCACGGTGCCGCCGAGCGACGCGCCCACGCGCGCGACGCCCCAGTTGGGCTTCTCGCCGCTCTCCAGCGCCTCGCGCGGCAGTGGCGTCACGTCGCCGAGCGGCGGCGGCGCGTTGTCCTCACCCTCACCGTCGCCCTCGCCGTCGCCGCCGTCGCCGCCGCCGTCGCCGGGCGGCGCCGGGCTGGCCTCCGGCGGCGGCGGCGCCGGCGCCGCCGGCGCGTCGCCCTCGGCGGGCACGCGCCCGCACACGCGCGTGGGCACGCCCGCGACCTGCAGCGGCGGCACGCCGCACTCGCCGATCCAGTCGCTCTGGCTCTTGGCGTCGACCGCCGCGCGGTGCACGGCGTGGCAGCCCGCCGCGGAGAGGCTGTCCCACTGCACCAGCGCGCCGCGCGGGCCGCACGGCGCGCCGCGGTACGTCGCGGCCTTGCCGCCGCCCTCGCACGCCGCCGCGGTGAGGGTGACCTCGTACTTGTCCAGCGCCCCGAGGTCAACGCACGCGGTGCCTGCGTCCTCCCCGCACACCGCGACGGGCAGCCCCGGGAAGTAAGTGGGCGGCACGCCGCAGTCGCCAAACAGCGCGGCCGCGCGCGCCGCGCTCGGCTCGTCCGCGCGCAGGTGCACGCAGTCGCCGACCATCTGCCCCGTCGTGGGGTTGTACGCATACACGCCCTTCCACCTGCGGGCGCAGCGCGTGCGGCAAGGCTCGAGCAGCGCGGCGCGGGCGCGGCGGCGGCCCCGGCGCGCGCTCGCGCGCCTGCCCAGGACGCAGCCCCTGCTCGGCGCCGCCGCCAACGCGCGCCGCCCGCCGTCGGCGCGCGCCGCGCGGCGCGCACCTGAACCTGTCGAGTGCCGCGCCGCAGCGCTCGCCAAAGACCGCGAGCCGCGTGTCGGCGGTGAGGCAGCCGGCCCAGGTTAGCGTGATGCCCGACGCGGGGTCGGCGCGCACGCCCGACGCAAAGTGCGGCGCGTGGCACCCGCCTGCATGCGGCAGCGAGCGTCGGCGCGCGCCGCGCGCGCGCCCCAGCTCCGGAGCTGGGGCGCGCTGGCGGATCCGCCAGCGCAGCCCCCGGGGCGCCGCAGCGGCCGGCCGCAGCCGCGCGCGCGCTGCGGCACTCACGGCCAGGCTGCGCGACCGACACGACGCGGTTGGAGACGACGCCCTCCACGTGTGGCGACGCGGCCAGCGCCGCGCGCACCTCGGCCACGCTCAGCTCGAGCACGCGCAGCACCGCGGTGCTGGGCACGCCGGGCGGCGCGGCCGAGGAGGACACGACCGCGACGCCCGCAGTGGCGGCCGCTGCGCCGGCGGGGCTGGCGGCCGCGCCGCCGCCCGACGCGCGCGCGGCCGCCACCGCCTGCGAGACGCGCGCGTGGGAGCTGTGCGGCAGCGCGGGGCAGGGCGCGGGCAACGACGGGGGATTGAGCGTGTGCGCCGCCGGGCTGGGCGGCAGCCAGGCCGCAGCGCTGCCGCCGCACTCTGCGACGGCGGCCTCGTGGTCGATGACGTCGGGCGCGAAGACGACGATGAACTCGCCGGGCAGCGGCGTGCCTGCGGGGCGGTCGTGCGGCCCGGGCGGGCGTGGGGAGGAGGCGGTCGGATGCTGATGGCGCGCTGCGGTACTCCCCGCGCGCGCCGCCGCCTCACACCTGCCGGCATGTCCTCTGTGACGCGCGCGCGTCCGGCAGACGCCGAGGCGACGATCAGCGGGCGCGGGGCGGCCTTGGCCGCAGCAGCACCCGGCGCCGCGGCGGCGCCGGCCGCCGCCTCGCGCGGCGTGGAGCGCGCGCGGATGCGGCTGCGCGTGGGCGCGATGGGCGCGGCGGGGATGCCCGACGCGGCCGCGCAGGCCGCGCACGCCAGCGCCAGGAGCGCGGCCGCGAGGGCTGCCCGCGACATGGCGCCAACGCGCGCTCCTGGCTCGCGTGGCTCGCGCGGAGGCTGCCGAGCTGGGGAGGGGCCTTGCTTGCGCGCGTGAAGAGAAAAATGGTGGCGGCGCCAGCCGCGGCGGCCCCCCTGAGCGCGCCAAAAAGGGTTGTCAGTGTCGGTGCCGCCGCGGCGGGCGCCGCGGCTCGCCAGGGTGCGTGCGCGCGCTGCTGCGCGTGGCGTCGGTCGTAAAACGGCGAGCCCGAACTGTGGAGCGGGTACAGCCGCGCCGGCGCGCGGCGCCGGGCGGGCGTCCTGCGCGGGGCGTCCTGCGCAGCCGACCCATTACAGCGATCCCCCTTCACCGCCCCCATCCAGCCCGGTCTCGTCCCTCGACTCACCAACGCCCCCAACTCAACACCCCGATCACGCGGCCGGGCCCTCCGCGGCCTTGACCGGCTGCTGCGCGGCCTGCGGCGGCGCCGCCGCCGCCGCGGCGGGCGCGCTGCCCTGGCCCTTGCCCGGCGCCGTGGCCGCCTTGGCCGCCCCGTCGGCGCGGCGCGCGCGCCGGTTGCGGCGCACGCGCAGCCGCTTGCGCGCGGCGGCCGCCGCGTCGCCGGCGCCGCCGCCCTGCCTGGCCTTGCCGGCGGCCGCCGGCGCGGCAAAGGGCTCGACCGCCGCGGCGGGGTCGCTCGCCGCCTTGGCGCCGCGCATGTCGTCCATGGGCCGCAGGCGCGCCCGCCGCGCGGCGGCCGACTCGGCGGCGCCGCGCTCGAGCGCGTCGAGCACCGCCGCCGCCTGCGCGGCGTCGCCCGCGCTCGCCGCCGCGGCCGCGGCCTGCGCGGCGAGGCGCTGCACGCGCGGCACGCGCTTCATCTGCACGCCGCGCCCCGGCGTCCCGGGCGCCCCGGGCGCGGCGCCGCCGTCCGCCAGCAGGCGGCGGCGCTCGGTGCCGCCGCCGGGCGGCGCGGCGGCGCCGGGCGGCGCGCCGTCGGCGGGCGTGGTGACGCGCATGGCGGGCTCCTTGACGACGTTGCGGCTCGCCAGCGCGCCGCTGCGGTAGCGCTTGCCGTGCGCCGTCCACGCGCTGGCGCGCCCGCCGCGGCGGCCCGCGCGCCGCGCGCCGGGCAGCGCGGCGGCGCTGGCGCCGTCCGGCGCCGCGCCCGACAACGCGGCCGCGGCAGCGACCGCCTGGCGGCGCTTGCGGCGCGCCTCGAGGCGCGCCGCCGCGCGGGCGCGCAGGCGCTCGCGCTCCTCGCTGCTCAGCGCCGCGCCGCCGCCGGGCGTGTTGCCCGCGCCCGCCGCCGGGTCGGCGGCCAGCAGGCGCCGCGCCGCGCCCTCGGCACCCCCCGCGGGCGCGGCGGCGGCGCCGCTGCTGCACGTGGCGGCGTCGAGCGCCGCGGCGCCGGGCGCCGCGGCGTCGCGGCAGCAGCGGCACGCCGCGTCGAACAGCGTGCCTGCGGCGGTCGGGGCGAGGGTGAGCTGGGGGCGCGGCACGGCGCGCGGCGGCGCGGCGCAGCGCGCACCGCCGGGGCAGGCCAGCATGCAGGCGCCGCCCTCGGGGCTGCACCAAAAGTAGTTGCGGCAGCCGCTGCCGGGCTCCTCCGCGAGCGTGAAGGGCTCCCGGCCCGCGCAGAGCGCGCGGGCCTCGGGGTTGTACAGCATGCACTGCGCCACCAGCGCCGCGCCCACGTCGAGCTCGCTGGCCAGCGACACGCGCGGGGCCTGTGCCGGGCGCGGCGGGGGTTGGGATAGGCCGCCGGCAGCCGGTCCGGGCGGCCCGCCCGCGCCGGGCGGGCGGGTCGGCGTACCTCCTGCAGCGCCGCGGCGACGCCCAGCAGCAGCAGCGCCGCAGCGCCGACGCAGACGCGCCGCGACATGATGGCGCGCCCGCAGGAGCGGCACGCGCGCGCCACGGCGCGGGGCGCGGGCGCGCGGACCGTGCGAAACGGCAGTCCCGCGAGGGCGCCTCCGGGGAGCGCGGGGCCTGCGGTAACCGCTCACCACGTCGGGGCTGAACTGGCGGGGCAGCGGGAGGCGGGCCACGACCGGGGCGCGCGGAAACCGCGGCCGACGACGCCGCCGCTGACGCGGGCGCCAGCTCTCGCTGCGCCCGCCCGGCGCTGCCACTCCACCACGCCTGCTCCGCCCCTCAGCTGGGCACGGCCTGGGACTGCGCCCGGCGCAGCACGCGCGCACGCAGCAGCGGCGCGCCGCGCGCCCGCCCGCCGGCCCGGCAGCAGCGTGCACCCAGCCAGAGGCGGCGTGCGCGGTGGCCGCCAGCGCCCATGGACCGCCTGCTGCCCCTGGCGCAGGCGGTGGGCGCGGGCGCGCTGGACAGCCTGGAGAACGTCGCGATCAACGTGGCGGACCACCTGGGCCTGCCGCGCCGCCGGCAGCACGCGGCCGAGCTGGACGCGCCGCTCGACGGCCGCCTCGCGATCGTGACCGGCGGCAACGCCGGCATCGGCTTCGCCACCGCGCGCAAGCTGGCGGAGCGCGGCGCGACCGTGGTGCTCGCGTGCCGCAGCCGCGAGCGCGGCCTCGCGGCGGCAAAGGCGCGCGCGGCGCCGGCGCGCGCGGCGGGGCGGGGCGGGACGCCGGGCTGCGCGGCGCGCGCCACACGCGGCCCGCGCGTGACGGCGCCGCCGCCGCCGGCGCCCCGCGCCGCCGCGGGCGCGCGCAGGTGCTGGCGGACGTGCCGCCGCTGCCGGGGTGCGGCCGCGGGCGCGTCGAGTTTGCGCGGCTCGACCTCGCGTCCCTTGCCGACGTGCGGGCGTTTGCGCGGTCCTTCAACGCGCGGGGGCGCCGCCTCGACGTCCTCATCTGCAACGCGGGTGCGCCGGGGCCGGTGCTCGCCCGCCGGCGCGGACGCGGCGCGCGAAGCGGGCGCCGCACTCAGAGACGCCTGCGCCGCGCCGCTCTCGCCCGCCGCGCCCGGGGACCTCCCGTGCCGCACGCCAGGCATCATGAGCCCCGCCACGCGCCAGGAGTCTGAGGACGGGCTGGAGATGCAGTTCCAGGTGGGGCCGGCGGCGCGGCGGCGCGGGGCGTCCAGGCCAAGCGGGCGGGGCGCACCGGCGTCCCTTTGGCACGCTCAGCAGGCCCCTCCCCCCTCTGCGCAGGTCAACTTCCTGAGCCACTGGCTCCTCGCGCACGAGCTTCTCGCCGAGCAGCGCCGCCGCCGCGCTAAGGCGGCCAAGCGCGGCTGCGGTGCCGACAGCGGGGGCACGCGCCTGGTGATGCTCTCGTCGCTCACGCACCCCGCCGGCAAGCTGCAGTGGGCGGACAAGCAGGTGCGCCACACGGGCCGCGGCGCCCCCGGCGCTCGGGCGCAGGGCAGCGCGGCGGGCGCGGCGCGCGCGGCCCCTGGGCGGCGCGCGCGCCGCGCAACGGGCGCTGCCGCCGCCGCCGCCGCCGCCGGCCGCCGCTGCACCAGTCGCTGTTGGCGTACAACCCGTTCACCAGCTACGCCTTCAGCAAGCTCGCCAACACCGCCATGGCGCTCGAGTTCCAGCGCCGCTTCGACCGCAACGCCGGGCGCTGGGGCGCCGACAGCGCGGTCGCGATCCACCCCGGCATCGTGCACACCGCGCTCGCGACTGGGTTCTTCCGCCAGACCGGCAGCGGCGCGCTGCCAGGGCTCGCGCACGTGCTGGACCCGCTGCTGGCCGCGCTCTACCCGCTCGTGCTGCGCACGCCCGAGCGCAGCGCGGACAGCATGCTGCGCGCCGCGACCGCGCCGGCGGGCCGCGTCGCGGGGCGCTACCTGCACAACGACAGCCTCGCCCGGCCGGACGCCGACGCGCGAGACCCGCGGCGCGGCGCGGAGCTCTGGGAGCTCGCGACGGCCCTGACCGGCGTGTCAACGCACGCCAGCCTGGCGTGAGCGCGCGCGCGCCGGCGCGCGCGCGCGCGATTTTGCGGGCGCCGCGCCGGGCGCGGCGCCCGGATTCCTAACGCTTCAATTCGTGTTCGTTGCGCTCGCGCTCTTTGAATTCGAGGGGCCCCGACAATTCGAGGGGCGATTCCATTTTGGCGGCTGGTGACGCTGCCGGCGCGGTTTTTGACGTGCGGCGGGCCCGCGCGCCGGCGAATAACGAGGGCGCCACCGGCTGTGTGTGTGGCACGCACTGGCGCGTGCGGCGGCTTGCTGCTTGCTGCTGATCACACGGCCTGAGGCTGGGGTGCGACGCGAGCGCAAGCGGCGCGGTCCAGAGTTGACCAGCGCGCGGCTCAACATGTTGTATACACCACGCGCGCCTTCCGCCCCCACGAGGCCCGGCCGCCCGCGGCCGCCCGCGGCCGCCCCGCGCCCTGGTCAGGGGTAGAGGCGCTGCAGCGCCCAGTCGGCGCTGTCCACGCTCGGGCGCGTGTAGACCAGGCGGTCGTGCAGCCGGCTGGGGCGGCCCTGCCAGAACTCGACCGCCAGCGGGCGCACCAGGTAGCCACCCCAGTGCGGCGGCCGCGGCACGGGCAGCGACGCGTCGGCGTACCGCGCCTCCAGCTCAGCCTGCCTGCGCGCGCGAGCGGGACGAGCGCGGCGCCGGCGCCGCCGGCGTCGGCGGCGGCGAGGCGCTCAGCGCACGCGCGGCTGCCAAGCCCCGCGTCCCCGCCCCCTCACAGCGCGCGCCCCCGCCCGCGCCGCAGCGGCAGCGCGCCTGGCCTCGATCTCGCGCCGCCCGCCGAATACGGCCTGGCTCTGCAGGCTGACCCACGCGCCGATCTGGCTGCCGCGCGGCCGGCTGTCAAAGTAGGCGGTCGCCTCGGCCTCGGGCACGCGCTCGACCAGGCCCTCCACGCGCACCTGGGGCGGGACGGGGCAATAGGAGAGCGCGGCGCGCCACGCTCGCCGCGCAGCGCGGGGCTGCCGCACGGCGCGGCGGGGCGGGGCGCGCCGCGGCGCGCGGCGTGCCGCGCACCTGCCGCTGCAGGCCCTCCCACCAGAACGCGAGCGCCGCGCGGCCGCTCGCCGCGAGCTCCTGCGGGCGGCGCGCGCGCGCTGCGTCGCGCGCCGCGGCCGCGGCCGCGGCCGCGGCCCGGCCTGGGCGCGCGGCGCGCCGCGTGCGCGCGTGGGCCGCGGCCGCGGCCCCGCCGCTCGCACGCACCCGGCCCTTGCGTGAGTCGTAGTTGGTGTAAAAGACAAAGCCGCGCTCATCAAAGCCCTTGAGCAGCACGTAGCGCAGGCTCGGCGCGCCCGAGGCGCCCACGCTGGCGACCGCCATCGCGTTGGGCTCCTCGCACACCTGGCGGCGCGCGGGCGGCGCGGGGGGTGCGCGCGGGCCAGTGGGCGCGCGGGCCGGCTGGGGGCGCACCGCCGCGCGGCGCGCGTGCGGGCGCAGGCCGCCGCGCCCCCGCCGCGCCTTGGACTCGACCGCCGCGGCAAACCAGGCGCGGAACTGCTCCACCGGGTCGGCCGCGGCCTCGCCCTCCAGCAGGCCGTGCAGCTCGTAGCTCACACGCATGTCGGCGGGGCTCGGGGGCGCACCCGCAGCCGCAGCCGCACCCGCAGCCACGGGCGCGGAGGCCGCCTCGGCCGCCGCCGCGGCGCCGCGCGCGGGCAGGCGCACGCACTGGTCCGTGCCGGGGAAGGGCGGCAGGCGCAGGCGGTACTTGTCGCGGATCGCGGGCGGCACAAACCTGGAGGCAGCGGCACGGAGGCGGCGGCGGTGGCGGGTCGTGTGAGGCGCGTGAGCCGCGGCCGCCTGCCGCTGCGGGGCGGCACGACGTCCCGCTGCCCCCCCCCTCCAGGGCACACCACGCACCGGCCGCCGAGGTAGTGGTGCCGGCCGGCAAAGAACCGCGCCGCGAGCTTTGGCGCGGTGAGCGAGACGAGCATGTCTGGCGCGAGCGCGCCGGGCGCGTCCCCCGGGCCCGCCTCGACGTCCCACCCCGACGGGATGTCGACCGACACCACCGGCGGCGGCGCCGCGGCGGGCGCGAGCATCTGCGGCGGAGAGCAGTGCGAGACCGCCGCTCGCGCGCGCGGCGGGAGGCGCGGGCGCGGCGGCGGCCGCGCGCGGCGGCTGCCGCTCGCGCGCCGCGGCGGCGCGGGGCGCGCGCCTGCAGCAGCGCGTCGAAGGGCGCGCGTGGCGGGCCGCGGAAGGAGAACCCGAAGAGCGCGTCGAGCACGACGTCGGCCACGCCCGCCACGCCGCCTGCGGCGAGTTCGTCCACGCCCACAAACGGCACGCCCAGGGCCCGGCACTGCGTGACGAGGCCGTCGTAGAGGGGCCGCGGCGTGGGCTTGGGGTAGCAGACCGTGACCGCGTACCCAAAGTGCGTGAGGTGCCGCGCCGCGACGAGGCCGTCGCCGCCGTTGTTGCCCGGCCCCGCCAGCACGAGCACGCGGCCGTGGGTTGCGGCCGGGTACTCTCTTGCCAGGCTGACCGCGACGCTGAGGCCTGCCAGCTCCATGAGCTGGTCCACGCTGAAGCCCAGCGGCCCCATGAGCTCCTCGTCAACCGCCACCGCCTCGGCCTGCGTCCTGCGGGGGTCGGCGGGGCGTCGGCAGCGCGCGGGGCGTCGGCAGCGGCCACGGCGCGCGCTGGCGGCGCGGCCGCGGGCGGCAGCGCCGCCGCAGCTGTCCACCCCAATCACGCGAGCTGGACGCACAGGTGCGTGATGTCCATGACGTCGGCAGCGGCACCCGCGCCCGGGGCGGCGGCGCCGCGCTGGTGGAGCGAGCGCTTTGCTCGCTGCCACGCAGCCGGCAGGGCGCCGAAAGGCACGCCCCTGACGCCCGCGCCCGCTCGCAGCGAGCCCAGAGCCCTAAACGTGCTGCTGGAGCGCGCCAACGCGGCACGCAGCATTGAGCAGGAGCGGCGCCGGCAGAGCAGCGCTCGCTGCTGCCGCGACCGGTGCGGCTGAGCTGCTGGGCGCGGCTGAGCAGCGGCGTGCGGACGGTCGCGATGGTCACAGCCGAGCGTCGTGCCGGCGCAGACCCTGCACGCTTGCCACCAGAACCGCGCCGCTCGGGGCCCAGCGCCGCCGCCGACCGCTCAGCGCGCAGCGCCCCGCCGCCCGCGTGCCGCCGCGGCCCCCCGCCGCCGCCGCCGCCCGCACCACGCCGCCGCTAAAGAAGGTTGGCCAGCCTAATGTTGCCGCTCGGCAGGCCGAGCTCGCCCAGCACGGCCTCGCGTATGAGCGGCGCGAGCTTGCGCTGCCGCGCGAGCGCGAGCGCGAGGCGGTGCGACTCGACGCCATACACCTTGATGCTCAGCCGCGGGTGGTGCGCCAGCAGGTTGGCCTGGTCCACGTCGTGCTGCCAGGTGCCCGTGAACACGCGCACGCGCGCCGTGCTGCCCGACAGCGACGCCTGCAGCGACGCCTGCAGCGCCGCCTGCCAGGCGCGCGGCCGGCCGGGGCGGATCGACGACGTCGCGAGGTCCACCTGCACGGCGGCGGGCGGGCGCGCGGCAAGCTTGGGCGATGACAGGCGCCGCCGGCGCGCGCCCGCCGGCGCCGCGCCGCCCGTCCCGTCCTGGCCGCGCGGCGCAGCGGCGCGCCTGGGGGCAGAACGCGAGCACCGACGTCGCGAGCGGCGCGAAGAGCAGCGCCCCGGTCGCGCCCATGCTGTCCCCGACCATGACGACGTGCCGGTAGCGGCCCGTGACGGCGGACAGGCGGCGCCCGTACGTCTCCGCCATCGCGGCGGGGTCGCCGCCGTGGTACCACGTGCGGCAGGGGTCGACCACATACAGCACGTCAAACGCCCTGCACCCGAGGCGCGGCGCGGCGCGGCGGCGGGGCAGGGCGGCGGGGCGCGGGCGGGGCGGAGCGGAGTGACGCGGGCGGCGGGCCTCGCCGCTGGCGCGGGCGCGTGCGCCGCGCCGCGCCGCGCGCTGCACCGCTGCTCGGGCGCCTCCGCCGCTGCCGCGACCAGGCGCATCACGCCGCCCCAGTTGGGCAGCCCCGGCGCGCTGCCAAACGCGACGACGAGCACGCGCTCGCATCCGGGCGGGCCGGGCGGGCCGGGCTGGAGCTTGAAGTATCCGGGGCCCGCCCCCTCCACCACGCCCGCGCGCACCGACATGCTGCCGGCGTCGCGCAGCGCGTCCGCCGCGGCGCGCGCCGCGCCGACGAGCTGGCGCTGGTCGAGGCCGAGCCGCGTCGTGCCGCGCGGCGCCATGGCGCCGACCAGCGCCGCCACGCAGGCCTCCTGCAGCGGGTTGCCCTCGAGCCACAGGCTCACCAGCCGGCCGCCGCCGGCGTCGCCGCCGCCGGCGCCGTCGTCGCCGTCGACGCTGCGCACGACGCCCGCGCCGCGGCCGCCCTCGGGCTCGTCCCAGCTGCCCGTGTTCGTCGCGCCGCCGCCGGCCGGCGCGGACCGCGCGGCGCGTTCGTCGCGCGGCGCCGGCGCGGGCGGCAGCAGCGCGGGCAGGCCGCGCGGGCCGAGCGGCAGCTGCGTGAGCGCGTTGCCGTAGGCGTGGAACTTGGCGAGCCGCCGCCACGCGCTGAGGTCGTCCGGCAGGCGCGCGATGCGGTTGTCGGCGATCGACAGCTCCGTCAGCGCCTGCGGCGCGCGGCGGCGGCGGGCGGGCGGCGGCGGTGAGCCGGCGCGCGCCGGCGCGGCGCGGCGCGGCGCGGTGCGCGTCACCGTGAGCTGCGCGAAGCTGTCGGGCAGCTCGGTGAGGCGGTTGCCCTGCAGCGTGACCTCGACGAGCGCGCCGAGCGTGCCCCAGCCGGCCGGCGGCAGCGCATCGAGCGCGTTGCCGTGCAGGCTGAGCATGGTGAGCCCCGTGAGCGCGCTGATGCCGGCCGGCAGCGCGGTCAGCGCATTGCCGCTGAGGTTCAGGTCGGCAAGGTGCACCAGCTGGCTCAGGCTGTCCGGCACCGCGGCCAGGCAGTTGCCTGCGCGGCGGCAGCCCGGCGGGTGCGGCCGTGTCGGCGGCGGCGGCAATGGCTGCAGGCTGCGGCAGCGGCGGCAAGCAACGGCAAGCAACGGCGAGCAGCGGCGAGCGGCGGCGAGCAGCCACGCCGCGGCGCTGCGCCGCACCCGCGAGCGAGAGCGCGCGCAGCTGCGCGAGCTGCCCCAACTGCGGGGGCAGGTCCTCCAGCAGGTTCCCGTGCAGCCAGAGGCCCTCGAGGCCGGCCAGCTCCCACAGCTCTGGCGGGAGGTGCTGCAGCCAGTTGCCCGCGACGACGAGGCGGCGCAGGTTGGTGAGGCGCGAGACGGCGGACGGCAGCGCCGTGAGCTGATTGCCCGCGAGCGACAGCTCCACCAGGCCAGTGAGCTCAAACACGGCCTCCGGCACCTCCGCCAGGTCGCAGCCCGACAGGTCCAGCCGGTCTGCGCCGCGGCCGGAGCGCGCGTGAGCGCGAGCGTGCCGCCGCGCGGCTGGCCGTGGCGGCCGTGGCGACTGCCGCCGCCGCGGCCGCACCCGTGCTCGAGGCGATGGAGAGCTTGATGGTCAGCTCCCGCTCCGTCAGCGCCGCGGCGGCGCGCACGCCGCCCCGCCCGCTGGCGGCCGTCCGCTGCGGCGCCCAGGCAGCATGCGGCGGCAGCGGTGCCGTGCTGCCGCCGGCCGCTGCTGCTCCCCGCGCTGCGCCGCCGCAGCCGCAGGCGTGGGCCAGCAGCGCGTGGGCTGCCACCGACGGCTGCCGCGCGCGGGAGGCCGCCAGGGCGCCAGGGGCGAGCGGTCGGGCGCCGGCGTCCGCACCGCCGCCCAGCGCGCCGCCGCAGCGGCAGCGGCCGCCTGCCGGCAGAGCCGGCATGAGGCGCGTCGCGCGACTCGAGTCGCGGCGAGGGTGGAGCGGGCTGAGCGGCACACGCGGCGGGCGGCAGCGGCAGCAGCAGCGCCGCGCGGCGGCTGGCTCGGGGCTGCGCTTGTGTGCGTTTGGCCGGCGCTGCTCAGCGCCTGCTGCCCACGCCGTTGCACCTGCGCTGCGCCAAAAACCGCCGGCGTCACTGACGCCCGCGCGCGCCCGCCGTGCACGCCCCGCCGCGGGTGCAGTCACAGCTCGCCGTGCCCCCCGGCGTCGCGTGCCGCGCCCCGCCGCCGGTGCGGTCACAGCTCGCCGCCGTGCCCCCGGCGGCGTCGCCGTGCTGTCCGCGCCGGCGGAGCACGAACGTGAAGTAGAGCATGGCGGCCAGCAGCAGCAGCCACAGGCCCACCAGCACACCAGCGCTGCGCGCCTGCCGCGGCGCGGCCGCGGCCGCGGCGAGCGTGTGCATCTCCTGCAGCGCGTCCACCACCGCCTCCACGCCCGACACCTTGGCCGCGAGGAAGGCCGGCAGGCCCCGGTCCGGCGCGCGCTCCGCGAGCGCCGCGACCGTCGTCTGCGCGGCGCCCTTCGGGTCCTTCAGGTCGTACAGCTCTGCGGCGCGGCGCGGCGCGGCTGCTGGGCGGCCGCTGGGCGGCGGCGCTGGCCCCCCCCCCCTTTCGCTGCGCGCGCGGTTGGCAGGCGACAGGCGCGCGCCGGGCGGCGCCGTGCGCGTTTGCGCGCCGCACCGGCCTGGTAGCGCGCGAGGCCGGCTTCAATGAGGTTGGCGACCGTGTAGCCCGTGTGGTTGCGCAGCCCCGGCTCCCAGCCCGCGGCCAGCAGGCGGCGGAAGGCGAGCAGCGCGTACGCCGCGCGCGGCGCGTCGTGGTCCTCCAGACACGCCGGCGCCGGCGGCGGCGGTGCGGGTGCAGCGCCGTCACCATCGCCGTCGCCGTCGCCGCCGTCCGGCGCCTCCGGCAGCTGCGGGTCTGGCCAGCGGGCCGGCGGGCGGGCGGGCGGGCGCGCGGCGCGGCTCGGCAGGCGCGCGGCACTCGCCGCCGGCGGTCGGGCGCTCCCGGGAAGTCACTTCCCGCCCGGCCGCGCGCACCCGGGAAGTGCACGCGCTGCACCATGCAGGCGACGAGCATGTGCATCGCGGTGTTGCCGCCGCCGTCCTCGACGTTGGGCGTGCACCCGCGCGACAGCAGCTCGTCCAGGGTCACGCCGCCGCCGGCGGGGTTGCGCCCCGGCGGCGCGGCGCGAGCGCGGCGGCGAGCGCGCGCTCGGCGTCGCCGAGCGCGCCGAGCGGCGGCGGCGCCGGGTGGTTGATGAGCGCGTGCAGCAGGCTCTCGCCGCCCACGTCGGCGTCGGGGCTCAGCCCCGCCGCCACGCACGCGCCCAAGAAGCGCGGGGGCAGCGCGTCGAGGCCCGCGCCCGCCGCTGCGCCGCGCAGGAGCGCCAGCACGCGGCGCGGCGGCGTGCCGCCGGCGAGCGCGGCCGCCGCCGCGGCGTGGAGGCGGGCGTCGTAGTCGGGCGCCCAGGTGGGCACCATCTCGGGGGGCGAGTAGACCACGTGCTTGCCCGCCTCGCCCGCGACGTCCGCGAGCGCCGCGAGGGCCGCCGCGCCCGCCGCCGCCGGCTGCGGGGCCATGGCGAGACGCTCGCAGCAGCGCTGGCAGTGGCGGCGGGCGGTCTGGGCGGCTGGGCGGCTGCTGGTGGAGGCGCTGGCAGCGGCGCTGGGCAGGCTGGGCGGCTGTGGGAATCGCCGGCAGCGGCGCGCGCAGACAGCGGCGGCGCGGCGGCGGTTGCGCGCAGCGGACGAGCGCCCGGGGGCGGCGATCCCAGTCTGGGCGTGGACTGGGGTGACGGGCGCGGAGTGGGACACTCCCCCGGGCTGGCGGCGCGTTCGAGTGCGCCGCGGCGGTGCAGCGGCGCGCAGACCGCCGCCGCCGCCGGCGCCGCACCGCCGCTTCCGCCGTGGCCCAAGCACTCCAGTCCCAACGGTGTGGGGGAATCAGCGCCGGCCTTGGATACACACGTGTTGGAGAACCAGTCGCCAATTCCCCGAATAGCGCACGCCCTGCTCGCCCGGCGCTCGCATCGGCCTCCTCCAGCTCCCGCGCGATGCACGGCCCGGCGCGGCGCCGGCCGCGCGAGCAGCGGGTCGCCGCGGCGGCGCTCGCTGCTGGTGCCGCGCTAGTAGCGGTCGGCGCGCTGTGGCGCCTGGCGCGGCGCGGGCGCCGCCAGGCGCCGCCCGCCAAGGAGCAGCAGGCGCGGCAGGCCTCGCGCGCGAGCAAGGTCGCCGCGCCGCCGGCGGCGGCGGCGCCGGCGGGGGCCGGCCCCTCACTCGGCCCGTCGACGCCCAGCAGCGCGGGCGAGCCGGCCCCGCCGCGACGCCGCGCCAAGCAGCCGGCGCGGCCGGGCGGGGCCGGGGGCGCGCTCCCCGCGCCCGCGCTCGCGCGCGGCCCGGCCGCCGCGGCCCCGGCGCGCGGCGCCGAGGGGCGGCCGCGGCCGCGGCCGCAGCCCCCGCGGCGCCGGCGAGGCCGAGCGCGCCGCCGCCGTCGACGTCGCGCGGCGGCGGCGGCGGCGCGCGGACAGTCGCCGACGTCCTGCGCGAGTCGATCGCGGCGCGGCAGAGGGACGCGCGCCTGCGGCAGCTGCGTCCCGGCCAGCAAAAGCCTGCGCCGCGCGGCGCCAGCGCCGCCGGCGGCGCGGCAGCTGCGCCGGACCAGGCGGCCGCGCGCGACCAGGCGGGCGCGCCGGGCGCGGCTGCCGCGCCGCGCGGGCTGGCTGCGGTGTGCGAGGAGGGCGCGGACGGCGGCGGCGGCACGCCAGCGACAGGCGGCGAGCTGGGGGTGAGCGTGGCGGCGGCGGCGGCGGCACCCGCGGCAGTGCTGTTTGCGGCGGCCGGCCACGCCACCGCCCCTCACTGCCCCGCCCGCCCCCCGCACCCCCAGGCCTTCAAGGACCGCCTGCCGCTGCCGGCGCGCACTGGCAGCGACGCCGGCGCGAGCTCGCTGTGCAGCGCGCCGGCGCGCGTGGGCGCGGCCATCACGAGCCCGGCGCGCGGCGGCGGGCTGTGGCGCTGGGCCAGCGGCAGGTGCGCGCGCGCGCGCGCGCGGCGCGGGCGGCTGCCCCGTGCCCCACGCCCTCACGCCCCCGCACGCCCTCACGCCCCCGCACGCCCTCACGCCCGCCACGCCCGCCCCGCAGCGTGCGCGGCGCGTCGACCGCCGCCGGCGGGGGCGGCCCCGCGTCGCCGCGCAGCGCGGCGTCGATGCCCGCGGGCGCGACGCTCGTTGACCTGCTGGACCGCTGGCACGGCTGAGTGAATGATGCCCGCGTGCATTCTTGACTGAGCATGTGCGTGCCGTGTGTGCGAGCGTGTGGGCATGAGGTCAGGGGAGCTCGGCGAGCGCATGCAGGATGGGCGGCAGGGGATGGAGGCAAGAGGTCAGAGGGGGGATTGCTTTTTCCCTCGGTCAGCCTCGCGCAAGCGCATCCTCGGCGGCACCACGGCGGCGGCACGAACACGTGGGTGTGTGGGGCGGCTGTGAGTGCGTGGGGCTGTGAGTGCGTGTGATCCCATCGCGCCGGGGGCGTGAGCGGTGCCGGCAGCAGCAGCGGAGCGAGCCTCGACCGGTGACGCGTGTGTGTGCGCTGCCGCATGGCCGCAGAATCTGTAACGCACGTTCGACGGTCGATCGCGCACCGGGGCAGGGCGCGCGCAGGGCGCACCGCCGTGGCGAGGGCATCGACCGCTGCGCGCCGGCACCTGAAGCCCTAGCGGCTCTGTGGAGCCTGCAGCGCCGCGCTCGTCCTGCTGCAGCCGCCCCATCGCTCAGATCACGCCCAGCTCTCGCCCGCGCCGCCCAGATCACGCTAAACACGGCCCGTGCGCCGGTCGCCGGTCGCCGCCGAGCGACGCAGCCCCCCACCATGCGCCCTGGGCACGTGATCGCCCTGGCCGCCCTCGTGGCGTGCCTGGCGGCTGCGGGGGCCAACGCCCGGCTCGCGCCCCTGGGCAGCCCCGCCGCCGCGGCCTGCCACAACTCCACGTCGAAGGCGGAGTGCCTTCAGACCGTGAATTGCACGTTCTGTTCCTCTACCCTGCTGCCCAGCGGCTGCTACCTGGACTCTGAGGCTGCCCTGCTTCCCTCCTGTGCGCTCGGCACGCCTCGGCGGCGCGCCGCGGTGCTCCGGCGTGCCGGGTGACGCCGCCGCCGACCCCACCGCCGCCGCCGCCACCCACCGCCGCCGCCCCCCGCGCGCGCGGCGCGCCCGCAGTCGCCTTCACGTGCCAGAACGGCTCCGAGCCCGACCCCGACCCGGAGCAGAAGGCCCCGACCTGCGCGCTGGCGGCCGACCAGGCGGCCTGCGGCGCGGCCGGATGCGCGTGGTGCACGAGCCCGCTGCTCGGCTCTGCCTGCGTCCGCCAGGGCCGCGCGGGGCTGCTGCCCTCGTTCCTCTTCACCTGCCACGGCATCGCCGCCAAGGGCGGTGCCAACGCACTCCGCATGCCTGCCGCCTGATGCTAATCAGCGTCCGAGGCGTGTCCCAGCGCGCGCGCGCGCGTGAGCCTGGGGCTGGCCAGTGCTGCGGAGCGCGCCTGCAGCCGACGCGGCCAGACTCAGCATCCCCCCTCCCCTCTCCCCCCGTCACTCGCGGCAGCAGCTGCGTGTGCTGACGCCAGCGCGCCCGGCGGCTGTCCGGGCCATGTAACTACACCCTGCATTGCCGCCCGCGCGCTGCGCCGAATCCCTCCCCGCGCGCCGCGTGCCTCGCGCGGACGCCTCGCTCGGCCATTCGCCCCCGCGCCCGCGCCGCCGCGCCGCGTCAGCCGTACATGGGCGCGCCGGCGGGGCCGAGCCCCGCGCGCGGCGCGGGCGACGCGGGCAGCCCCACGGTCAGCGTGGTCGTGACGTTGGCCGTGCCGGCCGCGATCGCGGCGCCGAGCGCGCTGGTGAGCCGCGCCATGAGCACGAGGGGCACCACGATGACCACGACTGCGACCACCACGGTCACGGCCGCCATGACCGCGCTGCCGATGCCGGCGCGCCGGTCGTTCCTGGGCGCACGGGCGAGGCAGGCAGGGAGGGAGAGGTGAAGGGAGGCATTTCGGGAGTGCGACGGCGCTGGCGCGGGCGCGGGCGCGGGCGCGGGCCAGCGCTGCCGCCAGGCGCGCCCGCCGTCGCGCGCCCGCTTTCGTCGCCCGCGCCTGCTGCTCTTGTACGGCTCGCAGCAGGGCAGGAGCGCCCCGACGAACCACAGGGGCGGGAAGATCCAGCCCAGGCCGAACAACCACCAGCCTGCAGTGCAGTCGCAGCCGTCCTTGCGCCGCCCGCCGTGGCAGCCGCCGCCGTGCGGCACCTCCACCGCGAGCGCGGGCAGCGCGCCGGGCGGGGCGCCGCCAGGCGCGACCGGGAAGCCCCCCGGCGCCACGGGCGTGCCCAGCACGGCGGGCTGCTGGTGGTGCTGCACCGCGGCGCCGTACGGGTGGGCCGCATCAGGAGCGTGCTGCTGCACCGCGCCGCCGTACGGGTGGGCCGCATCAGGAGCGTGCTGCTGCGCCGCGCCGCCGAACGGGTGGGCCGCGGCATCGGCGGCACCGCCGCTGCCGCTGCTGCCGGCGGCGCCCGGCACCGCTGGGTAGGGCGACCACGCCGCGTCTCCCTTGCCCTCGCCCATGATCGTGGCGGCGGGCGCTGAGGGCCGGCGACGGCTGCGCGCGACGGGAGCTGGGCGGAGCGGCGGCGGGCGGTTGGCTGCGCCGGGCGTCCTGCGTCGCCGCGCGTGAGGATCAGGTGGGGTCGGGAACTGGGCGGCGGAGAGATGCGGCGAGGGAGAGAGGCAGGGCGCAACGGCACGCGGCAGCCGGGCGGGCGGCGGCGGCGGCGCCGCGCTGTACAGACAGGTTGTTCGGCGTCGCCGTCGTCGCCCGGCAGCTGCGACCCAGGCGCTGAGCGACCGCCGCGTGCGACGGCGCGGCGCGCGGGCGGCGCGCGCGAGCGGCTGCGCGTGCGAGCGCGACACGCGCACAGGTGATGCCGCAGTTTTCCGAGCGGGCCGCCCGCGTTCAAGCCTTACTCAGAACCTCATTCAAGCCTCGCGACGTGCGCGCGCGCCCGACAGGCAGTCAAGTCAAAGTGCCGCAGGCCAGCAGGTCCGGTGCCAGCCCCCGCGCGGCGCGCTCTGCGGCCGCACCGCGGCGCCCCCGCCGCCGCGTGCGGCGCGCTCAGCCGCCGTAGTAGTACATCGAGCCGCGCTGGGAGTGCCAGCGGGACGACGTTGAGCTCAGTACGATGATCAAGACTACGTAAACCAGCAGCGCCACGCTCGACGCCATCTGTCGCGCGCCGCGCGGCGGCGGCGGCGGACGTGAGAGCGTGCCCCGCGCAGGGTGGTGGCGCGGCGCGGCGCGCAGGGCGGCGGCGCGGCGCGCACCGCCGCGCGTCTGTCGTTGAGGCGCTTGGTGCAGAAGGGCGTGAACACGGCGGCGATCCAGGTAACGGGAAAGATGAACCCGACCGCAAACAGCACCCAGCCCACGCTGCATGCGCAGCGCTCGGGCTCCCCCGGCGGCGGCGCGCCCGCGACGCCCATGGGCGCCATGCCGCCGCCGTAGCCGGGCGCGCCGAGCGGCACGCCCTGCGCGGGCTGGGCGTTGTAGTAGTCGCCGTACGGCGCCGGCGCCGGCGCCTGCGGCGGGTAGCCCCCGGGCGGCCCGCCGGCGGGCGGGTAGCCCCCGGGCGGACCGCCGGCCTGCGGCGGGTAGCCCCCGGGCGGCCCGCCGGGCGGGGGCTTGACGGGCGGGTCCATCGGGCTCGCCGCCGGCTGCGGCGGATACGGCTGGCCGCTGCTCGGCCCCGCGCCCCCCTGCTGGGGCGGGTAGGGCTGGGGCGGGTAGGGCGACGCGTAGCCGCCGTCCAGCGGCGGCGGCGGCGCCGGATAGCCCGGCGGCGGCGGCGCGGCCATCGCTCGCCCTGAGGCAGCGGCAGCGGCGCGGGCGCGAGCGGCGGCGGCGAGCACGCGTCAGCGGAGCAGGAGCAGGAGCGGCGGTCCAGCGGGGGCCGTCACCGCGACGGTGTGGCGGGCCCGCCGGGGCCCGTGCGCGCGCGGGCACGCCCGGGCGTGGCCGCATGCGAGCCAGGTGCGCAGCGGCGTGTGATGATGCCCAGGGCGCGCCCGCGGCTGCCCATCGCGGCTTCCAATTCAGATGACGGTCTCGCGCCCCGTCGCCGCACCTGGCGGACCCCGGAACGGCGAGGTGTGAGCTTGGCTGGCGAGGACGAGGCCACGCGAACGGGGAAGAGCGCGGCTTGCTTGCGGTGTGGCTGGCTGTGGGTGTGCACCACGATGCGATGGGGGGGGGGCGGCCAAAAGAAGGCGCTGGGAATTTGACGCGCGCCAGCACGTCACGCGGCGGCGCGGCGCTCCGGTCGCCTCTGCCTCTCCGGCGATCCACTCTTCTGCAAAATCCCTCCAGCACCACCATGGCAGACACGATCGGGTTCCTGCTGCAGGACAGCAAGGTGCAGACCGCGCGCCCGCCCGCCGCCGCCGCTGCTCGCGCCGTGCCCGCGCCCGCGCCCACGCGCCGCCGTCGGCCCGCCGCCCCCCTCCGCCCCCCCGCCACAGCGCTCGCGGGTGCTGACGCCGGCGCTGGCCGCGGCGGCGGCGGCGCGGGGGCTGTCGCTCGCGGCGCTCGACCCCGGCGACCCCGGGGCGTGGCCGGGCGCGGGCGTGATCGTGCACAAGCGCCCCGGCCTGGGCCCGGCGCTGGAGGCGCACGCCGCCGCGGCGCGGGGGCGCGTGGTGCTGCTCGACGCGCCGGCCGCGGTGGCCGCGCTGCAGGACCGCGAGGCGATGCTCATGCCCCTCGCCGCGCCGCTGCGCGTCGACGGCCCGGCGGGCGCGGCGCCGCGCGCCGCCGTGTTTGCGGCGCCGCCGCAGGCCGTGCTGCGGCAGGGCTGCGCGGCCGAGCGCGCGGCGGCGGCGCTGCGCGCCGCGGGCGTGCGGCCGCCGGCGCTGGTCAAGCCGCTGCGCTCGGCGCCGCCCGACTCGGCGCCCGGCGGCGGCGGCGGCGGCGGCGGCGGCGGTGGCGGCGGCGCCCCCGCCGGCGGCGACGGGCACGAGCTCGCCGCGCTGGTGGATGTGCCGCGCGGCCTCGCCGCGCTCTGCGGCGGCGGCGCGGCGCTGGCGCTGCCGGCCGTGGTGCAGGCCTACGTGCCGCACGGCGACGCGCTGTTCAAGGTGACGCCGCGGCGGCGGCCGTCGCGCGGCGCGGGGCGGCACGGCTCTGGCGAGGGGCGGCGGCTGACGTGCGGCCGCCGCGCGCCGCCGCGCGCCGCCACGCGCCGCCGCGCGCAGCTGTACGTGATCGGCCCGCACTGCGTGCTGACGCAGCGCGGCACACTGACGGTGGCGCAGCTGCGCGACGCGGCCGCGCGCGACGCCGCCGGCGGCGGGAGCGGCCTGGTGCTGCTGGGGCGCGCGAGCGCGGCGCCGCTGCCGCCGGGCGGCCCGCAGGCGCCGCCGGCAGCGGCAGCGGGCGCCGCGCCGCGGCCGGACGGCGCCGCGGCAGCGTGCGCAGGGGGCGCGGGGGGCGGCGAGGAGGGCGTCGCGCTGCGCGACGCCAGCGTGACCGCGCCGGGCGCGCCGCCGGCGTGGGCGCTGCGCGCGCTCGCGGCGCACCTGCGCGCCGCGCTGGGCGTGAGCCTGTTCAACGCCGACATACTGCCCTGCCGCGGCGAGGAGGCCGCGCCCTCAGACGCGGGCGCCGGCGAGGAGGGCTCGGCACGCGGCGAGCAGCGGGTGTGGACGGTGGTGGACGTCAACTACTTTCCAGGCCTCGACAAGGTCCCCGGCGCGGAGGCGCTGCTCGCTGACTGGCTCGCGGCGTGCGCGGCGCGCGCCGCGCGCGGCGCCGGGCCGCGCGTGCCGCCCTGAGAAAGGCGATGGCGCGTGGGAGCTCTCTTCCCGACGCTGCAGGAGCTGCTAAACGAGCTGGCGGCGGCCACCGAGTGCGCGCCGCGGCCGGCGCGGCGCGGTCCGTGGCGTTGCGGCGGTTTCGCCGTGCGCCGGCGCGCCGCCGGTCGTCTGCCGTGCTGGCTCCCGGACCTGCGCATCGCCGCGCTCCGGCTCCGCGTCGTGCGACCGCGAGCGACGCGCTCCGGGGGCCTGGTGGGCGCCAGGTGCCTGGCCCATCCCCATTCTCGCCGGCGCCATGCCCCGCGTCAAGGGCGCGCGCAGCCCGCTCGCGGACCTCATCTCTGCGCTCCTGGGCTCGCCTCAGGGTGCGTGCGCGGGGTCGCTGCGCCGCCACTCGGGCGCCGGCAGCAGCGACGACAGCAGCGACGGCAGCAGCGCGGCGCGCGACCGCCGCCCGGGCCTGCCGCCGAGCAGGCGACGTCATGGTGTGCGAGTTCAGCTGCTCCTGCTGCCGGCCCGCGAGCGCGGCGGCCGCCGACGCGCTCTGCGGCCTGCTGCTCGGTGGCGGACCGGACGAGCGCGGCGCCGCGCTGCAGGCCTTTGCCCGCGCCGACGGCTGGGCCGCGGTGCAGGTGCGGCGGGCGGCGGCCCCGCACGCCGGCGCGGCGTGCGCCGCACACCCACCTGCGCTGCCCGCCCCGCGCCCGGCCGCAGCTGGGCGTGGCCAGCGCCAACGACGCGGTCGCGGCCGCCGCCGTGCGCGTGCTGGGTGCGCTCGCGCAGGCGGCGCTGCAGGGCAGCGCTGACGAGCAGCGAACCAGCCCGGCGCGCGGGCAGCAGGCGCCGGCGTGGCTGGACGGCGGCGGCGGCGGGGGTGTGCTGCCCGCGGCGGCGAACGCCGCCGCCGAGGGCGCGGCCGCGCCGCTGCAGCAGCTCGCGGCGGCCGCGACTGCTGCGCCGGGGCGCTCGCCGGCGGTCCGCGTAGCAGCGCTGGCGGAGCTGGCGCAGGCGCTGCTGCTGCTGGCCGACGCGGCGCCGGAGGGCCGCGCGCGCGGGGCGGCGGACGCCGTGCTGCCGCGCGCGTCGGAGGCGGCGGTCGCGGCCCTGGCGGACGGAGACGCGCGCGTGCGCCGCGCCGGCGCGCAGGCGCTCGCCGCGGCGGCGGTGACGCAGCAGGGCGGCGGCGGCGCGTGACGCGGCCGCGGGTGCGGCCGCGCACGCGGCGCAGGGCCCGGGCCCGGCGCGCCCTGCGCCACCGCCGCCGCGCGCTCGCGGTGGCCGCGATTTCACGCCGCCCGCGCTGCCTGCGACTTGCACAGGAGCGCTCTCGCTGCCAGGCCACCACCACGCGCTGCGAGTGGAGGTGCTCCGCGTCCAATCGCCCCCGGCTTTCCCGCGCGCTGGGCGCCACCTCGCGGCGTGCTCCGTGGAGTGACCTGAGTCGTGACTCTTTCCTGGGTCTCGCCGCTGCGCTCTCTCGAGCCCCCGCGGCGCCGGTGAGCGCTCGCAGGAGGATTGCTGTCTTCGCCGCCGCCCGGCGGGCGGGGCGGGCGCCAATTCGCTGCCACAGCGGTTCCCTCAGTCGTTCGTTGCGCAGCGGGGTGCGCTTCGTGCGCGCTGGGGCGTGCGTGGCGCGACGCCGCCACGCAGCGCTGCCCAAGCCCGCCGCCGCCGCTGCCGTGTCTGCCGCTGCGGCCCGCAGGCGGGCGCGCGGCGCGCTGCGATGCCCATCCCGCAGGTGTTTGGCAAGGGCAAGATCAAGATGCTGCGCGGGGAGGACCAGCACGACGTGGGGCGCAAGGGCGGGCACCGCGCGAGCGCGGCCGACCTGAGCTTCACGTACGGCGACGAGGCGGGCGGCCCGCCGCCCAACGCGCCCTTCAACGTGCTCTACGTCGAGACGCCGCGCGTGGGCCTGCTCGCGGCGCCCGCGCTCCAGGCCCTCGCGGCGACGTGGGAGGAGACGGTCGAGCTGGTGCGCCCGATGCTGCGCTGGGGCTTCCCCGAGACCAGCCTGCGCACCAAGTGCCCCTACCACAAGTGAGGCGGCGCGCCGAGGGGCGGGCGGCGCGGCACCGCCCCAGCAGGCAGCCTGGGCCGCCTGGGCCGCCGCGCCGCGACCCGGGCCGCGCAAGCCGGCGCCGCCGCACCACCGCCGCCGCACAGCCGCCGCCGCCGCACCGCCGCCACCGCCCGCCGCCCGCTGCGCAGCGAGGGCCTCTACGCCACGCCGGGCGGCGCGCTGCTGGCGAACGACCGGCTGCGCAAGCTCATGCGGGGCGTGGAGGCGGGCGCGTTTGCGGAGCGCGGCGGCCAGCAGCAGCAGCACGCGCAGGCGCAGCACGTGCCGCAGCTCGCGGTGTCGCAGAGCAGCCGCGGCGGCGCGCCGGCGCAGGCGGCGGCGCCGGACGACGACCCGCTGGGGGGCGGCAACCTCGGGTTCCTCGTCCTCGCGGCGGGCGGGCACGGGCAGCACATGTCGCACCACCACGCGCTCGTCCCCAAGCGCAACCTGCTCGTCCCGGACATCCCCGCCGGCTCCCTGGTGCTGGGGCTGAACCTCATGGCCTACTGGCTCATCACCAAGCAGGCGCGCCGCGGCGGCGGCGGCGCGGGCCTCGGCGTGTGAGCGCGCCCGCGGCGGCGCGCTGCGGTCGCGCGGGTGCCGCGAGACCGCCGCGCGCCGCTGCCGGCCGGCGGCCGTCGCGAGCGCGCCAATTGCGTGCGTGGAGGGCGGTGGCGGTCGCCGATCGCGTCGAGAACCCGCGCCGCGGCTGTAACAGTCGTGCCTCCCGCTCGATCTGAGCGCGCCGCCATCCCCGCGCGGGCGCGTTGTCCCGCAACACGCAAACCAGCATCGCCCCGGCCGCCCGGCAGCGCGCGCGGGCAGCACCGACGCAGCGGACCCCTCGCTGCACAGGGCGCGGCCGCGATGATGGCGCAGAGCACGCTGGCGGGGCGCTCCCTGATGCGCAGCGGCGCGCTGGCGTGTCCGGGGGCCGCGCTGCGCCAGGTGCGACGCGTGGCCCGCCTGGTGCTGCTCAGCAGCAGGCGCCGCCGCCGCGGCGCATGCGCGCCCCCAGCGCGCCAGCCGCGCCGCCGGATCCGCACGGCCGCCCGCGGCCAGCGCGATGCCGCGACGGCGAGGGGCGCGGCGCGCCGCAGCGGGCGCGCCGCGCCGCCCGCGCGCGCGACGGCGCGCGGGACGTGGCCGGCAGCAATTGCGCGGCCGCGCCGCACCGCGCCGCGCCGCCGCGCGGCCGGCGTCGGCCCCGGCGGGCTCGGCCCTCACCCGCGCCCGCGCCGGCGGCGTCCGCGCAGGCGTGCGGCCGGCGCGGCGTCGCGCCGCGCGCGGCGGCGGTCGCGACGCAGGAGGCGCCCGCGGCGGTCGCGGCGGGGCGCGGCCCAATCAAGGTCCGCTTTGCGCCCTCGCCCACGGGCAACCTGCACGTCGGCGGCGCGCGCACGGCGCTGTTCAACTGGCTGTACGCGCGCAAGGTCGGCGGCAAGTTTGTGCTGCGGTGAGCGCGCCGCGCCGCGCCTGGGCGGGGCCGGGGCCGCGGTGGGGATCTGCGCGCGCGCATGGTGGGGGCCTGGCACGGCCGCCGGCGCCCACGCCGCGCCGCGCCGCGGTGGGGGCCGCAGCGTCGAGGACACTGACACCGCGCGGTCGACGCGTGAGAGCGAGGAGGCGATGAAGGCAGACCTGCGCTGGCTCGGCCTCACCTGGGACGAGGGTGCGGCCCCGCGCGCTCACGCCTGCGCCCGCGGCGCGGCACGGCCCCGCCGGCACGGCAACGCCGCGCGCGCGCCGCGTGCGGCCCGCCGCGCCACGCGCGCCCACGCCGCCGCCGCCGCGCCCGCGGGCGCGCGCGCCAGGGCCGGACGTGGGCGGCGACAACGGCCCGTACCGCCAGAGCGAGCGCACCGACATATACCGCAGCTATGTCGACAAGCTGGTGCGACACACAACGACACACCAGGGGGGGGGGGGGGCGTCAAGCCACGCGCCGCGCCGCGCCGGGCGGCAGCAGCCACGCGCAGCGCCACGCGCCGCAGCGCGGCAGGCGCCGCGCCGCGGCGGGCGCCGAGCGGCGGCCGCGCCGCGCGCCGCGCGCAGGTCGCGGCGGGGCAGGCGTACCCCTGTTTCTGCACAGACGCCGAGCTGGAGGCGATGAAGGCAGAGGCGGAGGCGCAGAAGCTGCCGCCCATCTACAGGCGCGCCGCCGCCTGGCGCAGCTGCGCGCAGCGCGCTAGCCCCGTACGCCGTGCCCGCCTGCCCGCCCGCGCTCGCGCGCGCCTGTGCGAGCCCCCCCCCCCCCCCCCTGCCCGCCGCCGCCGCGCCGCAGGGGCAAGTGGGCGACCGCGAGCGCGGAGGAGGTTGCGGCGGAGATGGCCAAGGGCACGCCCTGCTGCTACCGCTTCCGCGTGCCGCCGGGCAAGGTGCGCCCGCGCCGCGCGCGCGCGCCCGCGCACTCCCGCTGCACCTCTGGTGCCCCCCCTCCCTCCCTCTCGCTCTCTCACTCACGCACTCCCTCACCCGCTCTCACTGACGCACACACTCACACACACCACGCGCGCACCCCCCCCCCCCCCCCGTCTCCAGGAGTATGCGATCGACGACGTCGTGCGCGGCCGCGTGGCGTGGAGCAGCGACAGCCTCGGCGACTTTGTCGTGCTCCGCTCCAACGGCCTGCCCGTGTACAACTTTTGCGTCGCCGTCGACGACGCGCTCATGGGCATCACGCACGTCCTGCGCGCGGAGGAGCACCTCCCCAACACGCTGCGCCAGGTGCGCGTGTGTGGGTGTTTGGGGCGCAGGCTTGGCACGAGGGGCGCACGCGGGAGGCGGGGCGCGCACCGCGCGCGCCGCCGCCGTGATCTTCACGCGCCGCGCGCCGCCGGCGCGCCGCCGGCGCGCCGCCCCGCCGACGCGCCGCCCCGCCGACGCGCCGCCGCCCCGCGTGCGCCCCTGCCTGCCTGCCTGCCCGCAGCTGCTCGTGTACGAGGCGCTCGGCTTTGCGCCGCCCGTGTTTGCCCACATGTCGCTCATCCTCGCGCCCGACAAGTCCAAGCTCTCCAAGCGCCACGGCGCGACGAGCGTGGGCGACTTCAAGGCGCAGGTGGGGCGGCGCGCGGCGCAGCGCGCTGGCACGCTCTGCACACGCGCGCGCCGGCACAAGCCACGCACACGCGCGCGCCGGCGCCGCGCCGCGCCGCGCGCCCACCCCTCCCTCCCGCGCCGCCGTCCCGCCCCTCCCCGCCCCGTGCTCTCTGCGCGCGCAGGGCTACCTCGCGCCGGCGATGGTGAACTACCTGAGCCTGCTCGGCTGGAACGACGGCACGGAGCAGGAGATCTACACCGTCGACGAGCTCACGCAGGCGCGGGGGGGGGGGGGGGGGGGGGGGCGTGGCGAGGGGCGGCGGCGACGGCGGCGAGCAGGGGCGGCGGCGGCGGCGGGGGGCAGCGCGGGGGCCGGCGGGGCCAGCGCGCCGACGGCGCGCGCGCGTGTCCGCCGCGCGCGGGGGCGCGCAGGCGTTTGAGCTCGAGCGCATCACCAAGTCTGCTGCGGTGTTTGACAAGGTCAAGCTCTCCTGGATGAACGGGCAGCACCTGCGGTGAGGGAAAGGGGGGGATCAACCGGGGGAAGGGTGGGGGGCTGACCACGCGCGGCGGCCCGTCGCACAGCCCCCTCCCGCGCCGCGCGCCGAGCCCGCGCCCCTCACGCCCCGCTCGCGCCCCGCCCGCCGCGCAGCGCGCTGCCCGAGGAGGAGCTGCTCTCCCGCATCGGCCAGGCCCTGGTCGACGGCGGGCTGCTCGCGACGCCGGGCAGCCCCTTTGCGGCGGCGGTGGCGGGGCTGATTAAGGGCAGCGTGGACATGCTGGGCGACGCGCCTGGCCAGGTGCGCGACGCGCGGCGCCAGGAGGGGGCGCCGCCACGCCCTTTGTTGGTGCCCGCGCCGCGCTGAGCCTCCCCCTCCCACCCCGCACACCCCACACCCACCCGTCACACGCGCACGCGCCCCGCGCCCAGGTGTCGCCCATGCTGGCCTACCCCCTCGCCGAGACGGCGGCCAGCGAGGAGTTCAAGACGGTGCGCCGCCCGCAGCCCGCCGCCCGCCGCCAGCGCGGCCGCGCGCGCCGTGGCCCGTGCGCGCGCGCGCGCACAGGCCTTTGAGCCCCCCCCCCCCCCCGAACCCCCGAACCCCCAAACCCCCGCAGGTGCGTGACGACGGCTTCCTGGAGGTCGCGTCTGCGGTGCTGTCCGCGCACGCGGGCGGCGAGCTCGACGCCGCGGTGGCGGGCGGGGCGGCGGGGTTCAAAAAGTGGATCAACGCCCTCGGCAAGGCGCAGGGGCGCAAGGGCAAGCGCCTGTTCATGCCCGTGCGCGTCGCGCTCACGGTGCGGGCGCGCGCCGCCGCGGCGGCAGCGGGCGCGCGCCGCCGCGGCCTCGGCTCACGCGCGCGTCCGCGCCCGCGCGCGGCCGTGCCCGCCGCCGCGCAGGGCCGCATGCAGGGCCCGGACGTGGGCGAGCTGCTGGGCGCGCTGGCGCTGGAGAGCGGGTCGGACGTGGTCGACCGCAGCAGCTTTGTGCCGCTGCCGGCGCGCATGGCGGCGCTGCAGGCGTGGGTGGACGCGCAGCCGCCGGCGCCGGCGCAGTGAGCGCTGCGCACGGCGCTCTCTCTTATCCTCCGCAGCGTGCGGGCGGGCAGGGCAAGGGGGGCACGGGGGCGGCTCTCTCTCTCTCTCTCTCTCCCTGGCAGGCGGGGCGGGCGCGCCCGAGGCAACTGATGATGCAGCGGCGTCGTTCGTTACAGTCCCTCTCGATCGAGTCAGGCGGCGCGCGCCGCTCCTGGCAGCAGCGCCCCGCCGCGCACAGCGCCGAGCCGCGGCAGCCCGATCAGGCGGCGAGCACAACAATGGGCGCCCGGCGGCGGGCGCGCGCGGCCGCGATCCGGCGGCCGCGCGGCGCGGCCGGGCAGGGCGGGCACCTCCACTAGTCACGAGCAGCGCGCGTGGGTGCGCGCGGGCGCCAATCATCGCAGCGCGGAACCAGGTGTGTGTGTGAGGGGAGCAATAGCAGCGGCAGTGCACAATCACAGTTCAAAGGAATGCGCGGGGCCGGCGGGGGCCGGCGCGCCGCGCGCCGCGGCCAGCGGCCACACGGCGCGGCGCGCCGCCGCGGCGGCGCGCTAGCGCTGCCACGCGGGCGCCGGCGCGCCCGCGGGCGGGCTGCGGTGCTCCAGCTTGCCGCCGCCGCCGCCGGCGCCGAGGCTCGGGCTGCTGCCGCTGCTGCTGCTGCTGCTGCCGCCGCCGCCGAGGCGCCCCGTGCTGATGGCGCCGAGGCCGCCGAGGCCGCGCAGCGCGCTGCTGCTCCCCCGCGCGCCCGGCACGCCGTCGAGGCGCTCCACCTCCTCCTGCAGGCGCGCGATCTCGCCCAGCAGGTCGTCCTTGGTGCGGTGCGCCAGCAGCGGGCGCTCGAGGTCGGCGGCGGCGCCGCCGCCGCCGGCCGCGTAGTCGGCCGCGCCCTTGGCCGCCGTGTAGGCGGGCGGCCCCGCGCCGGCGCTCGCGGCGAGGCGGGCCTTGATGGCCTTGAGCTTGGCGTGGTTGTACACCACCACGCCGCTGGGGGGGGGGGGACCGGGCGGCGGGAGGGGGAGGCACGGGCGGCGGACACGGGCACGTCAGCCGTCAGCCGCCGGCGCGCGGCGCGGGGCGCGCGGCGGGGGGCGTGCGGCGCGCGGCGCGGGGCGCGTCGGCGCGGGCGCCGCCGCCCGCCGCCGTGCCTGCAGCAGAACGCGTATCCCGCGAGGTTGAGGCGCGTGACGGGGGCGTGGAAGAGGGCGTAGGAGGCAAAGATGAGCATCCAGTCCTTGATCACGCCCGCGATGTTCATCGTCAGCGCGCTCGTCTTGCCGATGAGCAGGAACACCGCCTGGGGGGGGGGGGGCGGGGGGGGGGGGAGGGGGTGAGGCGGGGCGAAGTGGAGTGAGGCGGGAGGGAGAGTGAGGGGAGGGAGAGGCAGGGGGAAGGGGGAGGGAGACGAGAGCGTGGAGGCGCGGCGGCGTCAGCGGCGCGCGCGCGGCGGCGGCGCGCGCGCGCGCGCGGCAGGTCGCGCGCACCAGGTTGAGCGCAAACGCGGCGAGCGCGTTGCTCAGCAGCACGGGCGCGCTGAAGGTCACGCTGCCCGCCGACAGCGCGCGGGCGATGCGGGGCCACTCGACCGCCACAAACGGCACCAGCAGCGCCGCGCCGCAGGCGGGGCTGACGTAGTAGAGCGACTGCAGCGGGTTCATGTTGTAGCCCTTGGCGTTGATGAGCACCTGCACCAGCGTCAGCCGCATCGCCTGCGCGCCCCGCGGCGGCGCGTCAGCTCGCCGCGGCGCGCGGCGCGCGGCGCAGCGAGCGTGCCCGCCCACGCGGCGCGGCGCGCGCCTCAAAGCCGAGCGCGGTGAGCTGCTGCAGCAGGCCGGTGAGCACCAGGTTGACCTCCCCCAGCGCGCACACGACGACGCCGGCGGCGATGAGCGCCATGTTTGCCGCGGCGGCAGGGCGGAACGCCTCGGTGCCGAGCGCGCAGCCGGCGGCGTAGACGAGGCCGGGCATGAGGCTCTTGGTCATCTGGATGAAGCTCACGCTGCGCGTGGGTGGGGCAGGTGTGTGTGTGTGTGTGTGTGTGGGTGTGTGGACGTGTGTGTGTGTGTGTGGGGAGGGGGGGGGCAGCGAGGGCAAAAAGCGAGGGCGGCGCGGTGAGCCGCCAGCCAGCGCAGCGCGCACGCACGCACGCACCTGAGGTAGAGATAGGCGCTGTTGCTCAGCCACAGGCTGCCCGCGTAGAGCAGGCCTGCGTGCGGCGCACGGGGCGCGGGCGGGCGGCGGCGCGGTGTGGGCGGCGGGCGGCGCGAGCGCGCATGGCGGGCGGGGCTGCTGCTGCTGCTGCGGCGCGCGGGCGGCCGCGTCTTACCGATGGGCATGACGCGCGTCGCGTACTCCCGGGGCGTCATGCTGTGGCTGGGCACGAGGCGCAGCAGGCGCACCGCGACAAACCCGACCGCGGAGCAAAAGGTCATGTGCCACAGCGTGAGCGCGATGGGGAACGGGAAGCCGCTGTACGCGAGCAGCCACTGCGCGCAATGAGTGGCGGCGGCGGCAGTGCGCGGCCGGGCAGTGAGCGGGCGGCCGTCGGCGGCGGCAGTGAGCGAGCGGCCATCATCACATGATGGCGTGCGGCCGGCCGCCTGAGAGAGAGCTGCTGCCGCGGCGGGCGCGCCGCGCCGCCGCGCCTTGTTGAAGAGGATGACGCCGATGGAGATGGCCATCCATATGAGCACGTAGGTGTAGCTCGCGACGACCTCGCGCGCGACCAGCAGCGCGTGCTTCGACGCCGCCGCGCCGGTGCCCGGGTCGGACAGCCCCATCGCGGCGCCGCCGCCGCCGGCGGGCCCGCCCCGGCGCGCGCGGCTGGCGGCTGCCCGCGTCTGCCGGGCGGCGGGGCAGGGTGCGGCGGTCGGCGCGGGCGCGGCGCGCGGCCGGCGCAAACTGCCGCTGCTCGCGCCGCCGCAGCGGCGGCCCGCGCGCGCGCCTGGCCGCCGCGCGCCGCCGGCGTGCGCCGCACCGGACGGTCGCCGCGCTCCCACGCCGGCCGCCCGCGGGGAGCGCTGCCCTGCTGCGCTCTGCCGCTGAGAGAGCCCCCGCTGCGCCCGCGGCGCTGGCTGCCCGCTCGCCGGGGCTGAGACGAGCCTGGGCCGACTGTCTGGGAGGGTCGGTGGGGCCCGCGCGCCGCGGTCGGTGCTGCGGATTCCTGCCGCAGCTGTTGGGGCGCGTACGCGGTCGCCGCGGGGCCGGGCGCGCGCTGAACACGGCCGCCGCGGTGAATAGAGTGCGCCGGAGGGCAGCGGCGGGCGGGCGGTGGGCGCGGCCAGCTGGTCGGCGCCCGGAAAAGGCGACCACGACCGGCAAAATTCACGCGTGACCGGGCTTCCGCGGGCGCCGCGCGCTCGGCCGCGCCCTGCCTGGATCGCTCGGCCGCCGGTCAGCTCACGGCGCGGGGGCGCCGGCGTCGAAGCTCGCCGCGACGGCGCGCAGCAGCGCGAGCGACGGCTCCGCCGCGGCGCATGCGGCGTCGTCCTTGTCGCACTTGACGCTGGCGTTGAGGATGTAGAGCCGCGAGCCCGTGATGGTCACGGTGTTGAGGATGCGCTTGGCGCCGCGCGTCGAGGCGAGGCTGTACTCGTAGTCATACAGCGACGCGCCCCCCGACCCGCGGCGCGCGCCCGACGACAGCAGCTCCACGCCCAGCGTGCTCTCCTGCGCGCCGGCAATGCCGTGCGGCACGAGGGCGGCGGCGGCGGCGCCGCTCAGCGCCAGGCCCGGGCCTGCCGCCCGGCCGCACGCGACGCAGGCCCCTGCTGCCCCCCGGCGCCGCGCGCCGCGCGCGCCTTCTTGCGCTCCGCGCCCAGCAGGCGCTGCCCGACGGCGTCGAGCCCGCCAAACTGCTCGATGCTCGCGACGCGCACGGGGCTGACCGTGACGCCCACGCTCGTGGAGCGGCGCCCGGGGTCCTCGAACAGAACGTCCGCGCCTGCGGCGCCGGCGCGGCGGCACGTCAGGGCGGCGCGCGGGCCGGCGCGCGGCTGGCGTGCGCGCGCTGCGCCGCGTGACGCGTGCGCCGCACAGGCGCGGCGCCCCCGCCGGCGCTGCCGCGCCGCGCCCTGGTGGGGGCGTGCCGCGCACCGGCTTTGTCCTTGCGTTCCCAGCCCGCCGGCACGCTCAGCCGGTACTGCTGCGCGTCGTTGGCGTACAGCTGCAGCTGCAGCCCCGCCGCGCCGCCGCCGCCGTCCGGCTCCGCCGCCGCGCGCCGCGGCCGCGCAAGCAGCTGCAGCAGCGGCGCGAGCGCTGCTGCCTGCAGCGCGCCGCGCCGGCCCAGCCCCGGCACGGCGCCGGCTGCCGGCTCCACACTCGACGCGTCGAGCGCCTGTGGACGCCGCCGGGCGCTGCGCACGGCGCCGCACGAGCAGCAGCGGCGCTGCGGCTGCTCCGCGGCGAGCGCCGGCGGTCGCGCAGCGGTCCGCGCGGACAGGGCCATGACCTGGCGTCGAGCTCGGCAGCGGGCGCCGGCAGTGGCGCGCCAATGGGCGGTGCTGGGCGCAGTGGCGGGCTCCGGCGTGCGGCGGCGTTTTCGACAGCGTCGCGCGACGCGCGGTTCCGGGCCTGAACCGCGGCCCTGACACTCCGCGGCCACTCGCAGAGCTAGATCGACACCTGTATCACACGCCGGGAGTGCGCGGTGGGGCCGGCCTGTGCCAGGCGCGCGCGCCGGGCCAACAACGCCCCGGCGCCACGCTCCCCGATCTCCCTGGCAGCCTGCGGCAGTGGGAAGAGCCATGGATCGTGCTGACGTGGGCGTACGAGCGCTGTACGTCTACTGGCCCCGCCTGTCGGTGCGGCGCGCTGCCGCCGCGCGGCGGCGCCGCTGCTGCGCGCTGGCTGCAGCTGCGCTGCCGCGCCGGCGCCGCCGCGCGCCCACGCGCGCCGGCGGGCCTGCAGGTGGCGCAGAGCGACCTGGAGGCGGCCGACGGCTGCGCCGGCAAGTACACCGCCGGCCTGGGCCAGGAGGCGCTCGCGTTCTGCGGCGACCGCGAAGACGTCGTCTCGATGGCCGCGACCGCGGCGCTGCGCTGCCTCGAGGCCGCCCGCGTGCGGCCGGCCGACGTGGGGCGCATCGAGGTCGGCACCGAGACGGGCGTTGACCGCAGCAAGTCGGTCGCGTCCTTCCTGGCGGCCCACTTTGAGGGCGGCGGCAACACGAGCCTGGCGGTGTCCGACCACACGCACGGCTGCTACGGCGGCGTCTCGGCGCTGCTCGCGGCGGCCGACTGGGTCGCGGGGCCGTCGTGGGACGGGCGGCTGGCGCTGGTCGTGGCCACGGACATCGCGGTGAGCGCGAGCCAGGCGGGCGGCCACGTGGCTGCGCCCCGAGCGGGCCGCTGAGCCCCCCTCCCTCCCCTCCCCTTGCTCTCTCGCCGGCGGCCGCAGGTCTACCCCCCGGGGTCGCCCGCGCGCCCCACGGGCGGCGGCGGCGCGGCGGCGCTGCTCGTGGGTCCCGGCGCGGCGCTCGTGCTGGAGCCGTGGCCCGCGCGCGCGCACTTTGCGGCGCACGCGTACGACTTTTTCAAGCCCCACGGACACCCGCTCTACCCCGTGGTGGACGGCCCCGCCACGCTGCTCTGGTTCACGCGCGCCGCCGACGCGTGCGCGGCGTCGCTCGCGCGCCAGCTCGCCGCCGCGCCGGGCGGCGACGCGGCGGGCGGGGCGCCGCGTGGCTGTCTGCAGCTGCTGCGCCGCTTTGACCACTTCATCAGCCACGCGCCGTACGGCAAGCTCGTGCGCAAGGTCTTTGCCCGCCTCGTGCTCCACGACATGCTGCGGTGCGCGGGCAGGCGGGCGAGAGCCGCGGGGCGTGGGGCGCCGCCTGCTGCCCACCGCTCACGCGGCCGGCCGCGTCGTCGCCCTGCGTGCCGCTGCAGGGCTCAGCAGGAGCAGCAGCAGCAGCCGCAGCAGCAGCCGCAGCAGCAGCAGGAGCAGCAGCAGGAGCAGGAGCAGCAGCAGCAGCAGGAGCAGCAGCTGCAGCAGCTGCAGCAGCAGCAGCAGGAGCAGCAGGAGCAGCAGGAGCAGGAGCAGCAGCAGCAGCAGCAGCAGCAGCAGGAGCAGCAGCAGACGCTGGCGCGCTGCCGCGACCGCCCGCCGCTGCCGCCGCTGCCCGCCGCGGCCGCGGGGCTGGACCCGGACGCCCTGGGCGACGGCAGCATCGCCGACAAGGCGCTGGAGCGCGCGCTGCTGGAAGCGAGCGGGCCGCTGTTCCAAGCGATGGTGCGCTGCCTGCGGGGCGGCCCCCGCACGACGCAGCGCCAGAGGCCCCCACACCGACGCCTCCGCCCCGCCGCGGCGCGCAGGCGAGCCAGGGCGCGGCGCTGCAGCGGCAGCTCGGCAACCTCTACACCGCGTCGCTCTTCAGCGGCCTCGCGGGGCTGCTCGCGGCCGAGGGCGCGGGCCTGGCGGGGCGGCGGCTGCTCTGCTTCAGCTTTGGCTCTGGCGTGGCGGCCGCCATGTTTGTGCTGCGCGGGCGCGACGTGCAGGACGGGCCGCCGGCGCAGCCGCCGTCGCAGCCGCAGCACCCGCGCGCGGCGGCGGCGGCCGCGTGGCGCGGGCACCCCTGCAGCCTGCAGCACATGGCCGACGCGGTGCGCCGGCGTGCCAGCTGGGGCCCTGCAAGCGGCGCGCACGAGCTTGGCCGCCTCCCTGACCCGCCGCGCCACGCCCCGCCCGCGCGCGCCGCCGCCAGCTGCGCGTGCCGCAGCGCCTCGCGGGCCGGCTGCGACGCAGCGGTGCCGAGTTTGACGCCGCCATGGCCTCGCTGCGCTCTGCCTACGGCGCCGCGCCGCTGGCGCCGGGCTTTGGCGACGTGGCGGACCTGGAGCCGGGCACGGTGCACCTCGTCGGCGTGGACGGGCGCTTCCGGCGCACCTACGCACGCACGCCGGCGGCAGGGGGCTGAGGCGGCCGTGCGCGGGGGACCACCGCGATTTTTGTGCCTGCCGTGGGCGGGGGTTTTGCCAGCAAGCGCGCGGGGTTCTGCCCGCTGCGGCCTGTCGCCGCGGCGCGTCGCGCCGCGCTCATGTGACACGCTGGCCGTCGTGTTCCCGAGAGCAGCGTTGCGTCCCCCGACGCGTGCGGCACCAGCGGAAGCGCCCGCAGCTCGCCGCCAACAGCGCGCAGCGGCGTCGGCGCCCGCAGCGGTTGCGCGCGCCGCGAACTCTCATCGCCGTGCCTCCGAGGCGAGACATCGTCCCCGCAGCCGCTCAGCCCAGGCGTCAGGGCGCGGGCCCGGGCGTGCGGGCGTGCGGGGAGCTGGCGCATTCGCCGAGCCCCTCGCCCCGTCGCGGCCGGCGCGGCCATGCGGGCCGGGCGGTGCTCCTGAGGCGGCTTAAGTGACGCGTGAGTGGCGGTGCGTGGCGCCGTTGGGCCCGGCGGCGCCGGCGCGGCGCGCGCGGGGCGGGCGGTGCGCCGCCGCTGCTGCTGTTGCCGCGCGCCGCGCCGCCGCCGACGCCACCCCGCTCGCCCGCTCGCCCTCCGCCGCCGCACCCAGCAGCAGCGGCAGCCGGCATGGACCGCGTGGTCGTCATGCGCGGCCTGCGCGCGCTGCTGCTGCTCGCGCTCTGCGGCGAGCTGCTGCGCCGCGTGCCGTACCCCGCGCACGATGAGGCCACCGCAGAGGCGGTCTTCGCGCCCGCATGGGCGGGCTCGAGTGAGAATGCAGCGGCGGCGGCGGCGGCGGGGCGCCGCGGCGGGCAGCGCGCTGCGCGGCGCGGCGCGGTGCGCCCGCTCACGGGCGCGCCGCCCCGCGCCGCCGCAGCGTCGCCCGTCTACGCCAGCAGCCGCCTGCTGGCGCGGCTGCAGGGCGCCATGGGCTACGACACGGCCGCGCGCGAGTTTACCGCGGGCCCGCTCTCGCTCTGGCGCAGCGCGGCGGTGCTGATGGCGGCGCACCCCGCCGATGGCTGGGCGGCGTGGCAGGAGCTGCTCATCACAGCGCGCAGCCCCTGGGCGGTCTTCTGGGCGGGCCGGCTGCTCGCGGTGCCCGACTCGTGGCGCGTGATGCCGCCGGGACTGCGCGACAGCCTCGCCCTGCTCGCGGCGGGCGTGCCTGCGCTCACGCCCGACGGCGCCGCCGCCCGGCCGTCGCGCTGGGTCGCGACGTGCAGCGCGCCCGTCAACGGCACGACGCTGCGCCCCGCCGACGTGGTCGTGTGCGCCGTCGCGCGCCGCGCCGACCCCGGCCGCGTGGTCGGCACGTTTGCGGTCGTGCCGGGGCCGCTGCCGCCGCCAGCGCGGCGGCGCGGCGCCGCGGCGCGCGCCCCGCCCGCCCCTGCGCAGCAGCCCCAGTGCGGCGGCAGGGCGGGGGCCGCGGCGCAGGCGGGCCCCGCGGCGCGCCTGCTCGCGCGCGGCGCGGCGCTCGGCCGCGCGCTCGCGGCGCGCGCGCCGGCGTGGGGTGCGCGGGTCGTGCCGACCGCGGGCCTCGGCGCGCTGTCGCCGCTGCTGGCCGCGCTGGCGCCGCTGGAGCTGGAGTTTGAGTGGGAGGTGCTGGTGGTGTACGCGATACGTGAGCGAGGCCGCGCCGCGGCGGGCGCGGGCGGCAGCGGGCGCGGTGGCGGTCGCAGGCGCGCCGCTCGCGCGGCGCTCCCCCCTGATCCCCCTCCCCCTCCCCGCCGCCGCCGCCGCCGGCGCCGGCGCAGTGCTGCTGGCGGTGCTGCGCAACTGGCTGTACCTGCTCTGCGTTGCCTACAAGGTCGCGCACCGCCTCGCGCTGCTGGCGGGGCACGGCGCGCTCGCGCGCGCGACGGGCGCGGGGCTCACGCTCCTGGGCATGCTGCTGGGCCTCTGGCAGAGCCTGGTGCGCGCGCCGCGCCGCCAGCGCGCCGCGCCGCGCCCGCCGCGCCCGCCCGAGCACGCGCCCCCTCCCTTGGAACTCACGCGCTCGCGCATGCGCCCCCGGGCGCCGCGCGCAGGGCTACGCGGCGCTGGACGTCGCGTTTGACGTCGCGCTCGTCAAGGCCGCAACAGCAGGCCTCGGCGCGGCGCCCGCCGCCGCGGGCTGGCTGTGGTGGCTGAGCTTCGACTTGTGCGCCTACGAGCTGCGCGGCCTTATGCACGCGTACCGCCTCGCGGCGCTGCTCTGGCGCGAGGCGCGCGGCCTCGTGCTCGACCCGCGCGCGGTGCTCGCGGCGCGCGGCGCGGCGGTGAGAGAGCGCGTGCGCGGCGCGCACGAGGCGCGGTGGCGCGGCACGGCGGCACCCCGCGTGCGCGCCCCCCTCACCGCCGTCGCCGCCGCGCCTCCCGCCGCCCCTCCCGTCGCCGCCGCCGCCGCCGCGCGCAGCGCGGCGCGAAGCGGCGCCAGGCGCCCGTGTCGGCGCCGGGGCCGTGGCCGGGGCCGCTGGACATCCCGGCCGAGGTGGACGAGCTGCCGGTCGCTGCGGTGCCGCGCGGCTTCCTGTGCCCCATCACGCAGGCCATCATGCGCGCGCCCGCGCTGCTGCTGCACGACGGCACCGTCACGCCCAGCAGCTACGACCGCGAGGCCATCGCGACGTGGCTCGCAGACAACAGGCGCGCCACGCGCGCGCGGGGGGCAGGGAGCGGGGGACGGGGAGCGACGCGCGGGCAGGGGCCCGCGCTGCCGCCGCCGACGCCGCCGACGCCGCCGCCGGCGCGCCCGCGCCGCCGCCCGCGCCCGCGTGTCGCAGCACCGACCCCAAGAACCCCGGCTCGCCGCTCAACATGGCGAGCGTGAGCCTGGTGTACAACGGCGACCTCGCGCGCGCGATCGAGGACTGGGCCGCCACCACCGCCGCGGCGCTGCGCGAGGCGGGGCAGCGCGCGGCCGCGAGCGCCGCGGCGGCCGCCGCGGCGGGCGCGGCCGCGGCGGAGCGCGCCGGCGACGGCGCCGCCCAGCAGGACCGCGCCGGCCGGCTGTGGCCGGCCGTGCGCGAGGGCCAGGCCGCGGCCGCGGCCGCGGCGTGGCAGCCGGCCGGGGACGGGCCGCCCGCTGCGTGGCAGCTGCCGCACGGGCAGGGCTTGTTTGTGTTTGGCGCGCCGGCGGCGGCGCCGCCAGCCGACGGCGACGCCCGAGCGGCTGCGGACGGGGCGGCGGCGCCCGGCGGCGTGCTGGCGGGCGCGGGGGAGCTGGTGCGGCAGTCGTCGGCGGCGCTCGCCACGGTCGCGTCGCTGGTGAGGCGCTCGCGCGGGGAGGGGAGCGCCGCGCGGCCGTGTCGCGCCGCGCCGCACCCACGCCGCCGCCGGCGCGCTGAGTGCTTCCGCGCCGCGCGCCGCCGCGCAGGACATCCCGGCGGCCGCCGCGGCAGGCCTGGCCAGCCTCGCGCACACGACCTCGCGGCGCGTCACCACACGCGCCGCCGCGCGCCGCCTGCGCCAGCAGCCCGGCGCCGACGGCGGCGGCGAGGGCGAGGCCAGCGGCACGGCGGCGAGCAGGGGCGCGGGCGGCAGCGGCGGCGCGGGCGGCAGCGGCGCCGGGCCGCGTCGCTCGGCACGTGCCCGGTCTCGATCGCGGCGCGCCACGCCGGTGCCGGAGGAGGGCGACGAGGACGAGTGAACGCAACCCTAAACCCTTGGGCATCGCTTGAATTGGTGGTGGCTGTGCTGCCCGAGAGTTGCTGGCGCGGCGCCGCGCCAGCAACAGCCGCGCCGGCGCGGCTGTTGCGTGCGGCAACCGATCCGGCCACGCGAGGCTACAGCGCGTGCTCGCCGCGGGCAGCGGGCCGCTGCGCCGCCGTGTGTCACAGCCGCCCGCCCGCAGTCCTGCGCGCCGGCGCGCGGCCGAGCGCAAAGCACACAGAGCCCAATGCGTCAGTCGGTCAGCCGCTGCGCCCCTTGAGCGTGGCGGCGGCGGCGCGTATGGCCCGCCGCCGGCGCACTGCAGTGATCGAATGCCCGCCCACACCACGCGTCCCCTTGCCCCCGCCCCGCCGCCAACTCCCCGCCCCCGCCCCGCCCCGGCGGCGTCGCGCCGCGGCGCCGCGTCGCGCGCCGGCGTGCCTGCTCACGCGCCGGCGTAGAACTTCTCCCACCACTTGGGCGCGTACATCGCGTACGGCGCGGTCCACTTCTCGGGCTTCTTGAACTCCGGCAGCGCCTCCCCGGGCGCGGTGATGTCGGCGGGCGCCATGTCGGCGGGCAGCTCCAGCTTCATCACGCGGTCGAGGCGCAGCTTCATGAACGTGACCCACTGCTTGTCCGTCGACACGAGCGCCATGCACGGCCGGCGCACCTGCTTGGCCTCGGCGGGGAAGCGCGCGTCGAGCCAGGCGGGGTTGGGCACGAGGTAAAAGTCGGTCGGCCGGCCCTGCTCCTGGAAGTACCTGTCGTCAGGCGGCGCGCGGGCGCGGCGCGGGCGGCGGCGGCGGCGCGGGAGGCGGCGGCGCGTGAGGTGCGGCACGGGCGTGCGGCGCAGGGGGGGAGGCGCGGGCGGGAGCTGGGAGGCGTGGGCGGCTGGCGGCCCCCCGCCGGGGCCCCGCGCAGCGCCGCTCACCGCACGCGCTCGCGCAGCTGCTCCGCCAGCGGCTCGTTCTGCACGTCGTTGCAGAAGAACTCGGCGTTGGCCACCAGCGCGTACCACTGCGTGCGGGCGCGGCGCGCGGCGCGGGGTGAGCGGCGCCGGCCACGCACGCGCGGCGCCGGCGGCAGCAGCAGCAGCAGCGGGTCCGCGCGGCGGCGGCGCGCGCGGCCGGCGGGGGCGCCCATTTGCTGTGCCGCCCGCCGCCATGGCGGGCCCGTGCCAACTGCTGTGCGACGCGCCCCGAGATCTGGGCCTGCGCGCCCGGGCTGCGCCGGGCGGCACGGGATGGCCGGCGCCTCACCGTGGTGGCGGTCTCCTGCTGCGCAGGCGCCTCCTGGGCGGCAACGCACACGACGTGGGAGGTGCGGGCGACCTGCTGCGACCGCGCCAGCGGCGCCACGGCGCCCACGGGCTGCCTGCGCGCCTGCGCGCGAGCGCCGGCGCGGCGGGCGAACGACGCGCCCGCGGGCCGCGCGGGCACGAGGCTGCGGCTGGCGGTTGCCTGGGCGCTGCCGGTGAGGCGCATGGTGGACGCCATGGCGCGGCGCGGGCGGGCGGTGTCGGCGCGGGCAATTGAGCGCGCTGCGGATGGCGGGCCGGCGCGGTGAGCTCCTGTGGAACCAGACTGGCGCGATCACGCGGCTGGTGCAAGCTGCAGCGTGCTGTCGCCAGCATGTTGGCACGTAGCATGACACGTTACTTCAAGATCAACCCGATTTGCAGCTGTAGGACGCCTGCACGTGCGCGCGGACGCCGCCCGACACGTCAGAGCGTCCGCCTCCGCCAATGGCCGCCGCGCCACAGCTCCGCGGCGGCCGCTGCCGCCGAGCGCTGCCGCCGCGCAGCGTGGGCACGCCGCCCGTCGCCAGGCTGCTTTCGCCGCCCGGCCAGGCTCTGGGAGCCGCCGGCTCCGGCACGAGCGCTTCACCGCCGGCGCGCGGCCGGCGCCGCGCTGGCGAGGGCGGCCCGAGACGCGCAAGCATAGTGCGCGCCCAGCGGCCGTGATCGCCGCGGTCACATGATGGTGTAGTTGGGCCCGCCGCCGCCCTCGGGCACGTTCCACACGATGTTCTGCCGCGGGTCCTTGATGCTGCAGGCCTTGCAGTGCAGGCAGTTCTGCGCGTTGATGCGCAGCGCCGGCCGCCCGCTCAGCGCGTCCGGCGCGTACTCGTACACGCCGGCCGGGCAGTACCTGCAGCCGGCAGGGTTCAGGGTTCAGGGTTCAGGGTTCAGGTTTCAGGCGCGGCGGCGGCGCCAGTGAGGAGGGCGGCAGCGGCGGGCCGCGCGGCCGCCGCGCATTGAGGGCACGTCTCCTTGCGTGCACGCAGCGCACCGCGTCTCGGGGCCGCCATAGTGCGGCAGGTTGACGACCGCCGGCAGGCCCGGGTTGCGCAGCACCAGGTGGCACGGCTGGTCGTGCTCGTGGTTGGTGCCGGAGCGGTAGAGCGAGGTGGGCAGGTCAAACGTGGTCACGCCGTCGGGCTTGGCGTAGGCCCGCGCGGGGCAGTCGCGCGCCAGGCGCAACGCGTCGTGGTCCGGCCGTCTGCGCGCGAGCGAAGCCGCGCGAGCGGGGCGCGGCGTGAGAGCTCGGCGGCCGCCGGGGCGGCGGCGGGCCTGGCGGCGGCGGGCCTGGCGGCGGCGGAGGCCGCGGCCGCCGCACCTGTGCCGCAGCGTCCAGGGCTCGCGGCCGCGCGTGAGGTAGGTGGTGACCGCCGCGTTGGCGAGGGCCGCCCCACAGCCCCCACTTGCTGCGTGCGGCGCAGCGCGGCGGGCGGGCGCCGCGCGCACGCGTCAGCGCCGTGCTGCGCGCCCTGGCACGGGTGCCTGCAGGCCCCGCCGCCCGGGGCGCGCGCCGCACCTGAAGCCCGGCCGCACGTTGCGGCCGCGCTCGAGCTCCGCGTGCACCCAGCTCGCCTCCAGCCGCGCCGCATAGTTGTCCAGCACCAGCGGGCCCTGCGCGCGCCGGCGCGGCCAGCCGCAGCCGTCAGCCGCCCGGCGCGCGCCTGCTCTCAACCGCCGCCGCCGCCGCCGCCGCCGCCGCACGCCGCCGCGCGCCGCGCCCTCCCCCGCACCTTCTTGCCCTGCTCCGCGGCGAGGACGATCGCGCGGAACGCCTCCTCGCCCGCCAGCGCGCCGCTCTTCATCGCGGTGTGGGTGCCCCGGATCTTGGGCACGTTGAGGAACCCCGCCGCGCAGCCGATGAGCGCGCCGCCGGGGAAGACGAGCTTGGGGATGGACTGCACGCCGCCTGCGCGCCGCGCGGCGCGGGGCGCGGCGTGGGGCGCAGGCGCGCGGTGTGCGCCCACGGGCGAGCGCCCCCGCGTCGGAGGGCGGGCGGGCGGCCGGGCGCGCGGCGCGGCGCGGCGCGCGTGGTGCGCACCCTCGTTGAGCGTGCGCGCGCCGTACTGCAGGCAGCGCCCGCCCTCCAGCGTCGCGGCGATGAGCGGGTGGCGCTTGAACTGCTGGAACTCCTCGTAAGGGTTCAGCCCCGGGTCCGAGTAGTCCAGGCCGACCACGAGGCCGAGCGACACGCGCCTGCGGCACGCGCGGCGGCGGCGGCCGGCGGTCGGCGCGCGCCCAGCCTCGCAGCAGGCCTCCACGCCCGCTCGCACACGCGCTCTCTCTCACACAGCCACACACACAGCCACACAGCGCCAGACAGCCACACACACACACAGCCACACACACACACAGCCACAGCCACACAGCGCCAGGCCGCCTCACCGCTCGTCCATGTGGTACAGCCAGCCGCCGCCGTAGGTCCCCGCGTCGAGCGGCCAGCCGACCGTGTGCACCACCAGCCCCGGCCGCGCCGCGGCCTCGGGCACCTCCCACACCTCCTTGATGCCCAGCGCGTAGGTCTGCGGGCACGCGCCCACCGCCTCCACCAGGCCATAGTGGGACAGCAAGCCCTGGCGGCGGCACAGCAGTGGCACAGCGGCGGCGGCGGCAGCGGCGGCGGCGGCGGCGGTGTCGCCGGCAGCCCCCGCGGCGAGCCAGAAGTGGCCACCCCGACCGCGCCGGCGCCGCGCCGCGCCTGCGTGAGCGAGCCGCGCGCGCCCTCCGCGAAGAGCGTGAGCTTGGCCAGCACGTCCACGCCGGGCGCAAAGCCCGGCTTGGGCGTGCCGTCGCGCGCGCGGCCCTTGTCGCCCGTTGCCACGCCCACGACCGCGTTGTGCCAGTCGTGCAGCACCTCGCGCCCCGCCGTGCCCGGGAACACGTCCACGCCGGCCTCCTCCGCCCGCGCCGCGAGCCAGCGCGTAAGCTCGCTGCGGCGGCGGCGGCGGCGCACCGGCGGCGGCGGCTCGGCCGCCGGCCGCGCGGGCGCGCGCCAGCGGCACCCCGTGCTCGGCGCGGGCGCGCGCGCGCGCTCCGCGGCCCCTGCCCTGCGCTCGCCTGAGGCTGGCCACGTAGTTCTTGCCCCGGCCCTTCATCGGCGATGGCACCGGCAGGCGCCACGCGCCGCGGCGGGTGAGCATGTAGAAGCGGTCGGCGCTGACGCCCGTCCGCAGCGGCAGCTCCGAAAACGGCGCCTCGCCGGCCTCCTGCTTCGCGCGCCAGCCCGGGTACAGCTCCTCCAGCGCGGTCGGCTCAAAGACGTTGCCGCTCAGGATGTGCGCGCCTGCACGGCGCGCGGCGCGGTGCGTGGCGCCGCGGCGCCGGCGCCGGCGCGGCGCGCCCCTCGCCGCGCGGCTGCCTCGCTCACCGACTTCCGAGCCCTTTTCGAGCACGCACACGCTGAGGTCCTTCTCGCCCTCCGCGCACAGCTGCGCGGCGCGTGGGGCGGGCGGGCGCGGTCAGGCGGCGGCGGCGCGCGCTGCCCGGACGGCCGCCGCACGGGGGCCTCGTCGGCGCGCGGCGGCGTCACCTGCTTGAAGCGGATGGCCGCCGTCAGCCCCGCTGGCCCCGCGCCCACGATGCAGAGGTCGTACCGCAGCTGCTCGCGCGGCGGCTGCGCGCCCCCCGCCGCTGTCTCGCCGCCGGCGGCCGCGGCCAGGCAGCGCGCCGCCTGCTGCTGCAGCGCCGCCGCCGCCGGCGCGCGCCCGCGCCACGCCAGCGCGGCCAGGCCGGCGCGCAGCATGGCGGGCGGGACGTGGCCGGGCGGGGCCGGGCCTGGGCGGCAGCGGCAGGCAGCAGCAGCGGCGGCGGCGCGGCGGCGGCAGGGGAGAGGCCGGCGATCGACGTGGGCGGCGCGAGCGATGCGGAGGGTCCGGGGCGGGCACAATGAGCGAGCTGGCCGGCCTGCACCCTGCGCGCGGCGACGGCGCCGCGGCGCGCCGTTCTTTTCGCTCGCCGCCGCTGTGCCCCGGACCCCCCACGCCCTGTCGCTCGCGGACCCCACCGCCCCCGACGCACTGACTGCGTCGGCGCGTGATCGATCAGGGACGACCAGGCTGCACCAGCAGCAGCAGCGCCGCACGCCTCGCGCACGCCGCTCTCTCCCGGACAAGGCGTGACCGCGACAGCAGGCGGCTGCGGTGGTCAGCCCGGGACATGCTCTGCGTAGCACCAGCGCCGGCCGGAGCAGCAGCTGCGCGTTGCGCGCGGCGCGCGGGGCTGCGAGGCAGCGCGCCACCCCGCGCGGCGCCCGCCCGCCGCCGCATGCTCGGCGGCGCGGCCAGCCAGAGGCACGGCCACCGCCACACGCCGCCGAGCGGCGGCCGGGGCGCGCTGCAGATGGCGGCGGTCGAGGAGGGCGGCGGCGAGGGGGCGAGAGCGCGCCGCTCATGCACGAGCACGCCGCGCCGCGCGGCAGCGACGCCGTGGACGTTGACTGGCTGGCCACGGGCCTGTGCTTCATCTTCCCCGCGGTGCGGCCCGCCGCTGCGGCGGCAGCGGCACGCGCGGCGCGCGCAGCACGGGGGCGCGCCGGCCGCGCGCCGCCGCCGACCCCCGCCGCACCGCTGACCTCCACCGCGCCTCCGCGCCGCCGCCGCCGCCCGTGCGTGCGCGCGTGCGCGCGTGCGCAGCTGGGGGGGCTGCTGTTTGGGTATGACATCGGCGCGAGCTCGGGCGTGCTCGCGAGCCTCACGAGCGCCGAGCTCAGCGGCACGAGCTGGGGGCCGGGGCTGTCTGCGTTTGAGAGCGGGTTGGTGGTGTCGACGAGCCTCTTTGGCGCGCTGCTCGGCAGCCTCGCCGCGCTCGCTGGCGGCAACCGCGTCGGCCGCCGCACCGAGCTCCTCGCCGCGGCGGGCCTCTTCGGCGTCGGCGCGGGCGGCCTGGGGCTCGCCGGCGGGCTCGCGCCGCTGCTCGCCTGCCGCCTGCTGTACGGCCTGGGCATCGGCGCGGCGATGCACGCGGCGCCGGCGTACATCGCGGAGACCAGCCCGCCCTCGGTGCGGGGGCTGCTCATCTCACTCAAGGTGCGGCACATGGCGGGGAGGGGCGGAGGGGGAGCAGGGAGGCAGTGCGGCGGGGCGGCACCGTGCGGGCGCGCGCCGGCAGGCGGCGGCGCGCGAGAGGAGGGGCGGAGGGAGGCGGCGCGCCGCCGCCGCGCCAGCCGCGCCCCAGCGCCCCCCCCCCCCCCCTGCCCCCCTCGGCAGGAGGCGATCATCGTGGGCGGCATCCTTGCCGGCTACGGCGCCGGCTATGTCTTTGCCGATGCCGTGGGCGGCTGGCGCAGCATCTACGGCTGCGCCGCGCCGCTCGCGCTGCTGCTGGGCGTGGGGATGGTGCGCGCCCGCGGGCGGCAGGGGGGCCTCGTGCGGCGCGGGGCGAGGGCGTGGCCGGCCGCGGCCGCGGCGGCCGCCGCCCACGCGCGCCCCGCCCCGCGCCGCCGCCGCGCGCGCGCAGGCGAGCCTGCCCGAGTCGCCGCGCTGGCTGCTGCTGTCGGGCGCGCCGCGCGACGACGCGCTGCGCGCGCTCGTGCGCGCCGAGGGGCGCCGCGCGGCCGACCTGTCGCGCGCGGGCGCCGAGGTCGACGCCATGGCGGCCAGCCTCGCGGAGGGCGCCGCGGGCGGCGGTGCCGCGGGCGGCGGCCTGGGCCTGGGGCTGTTTGCCGAGCGCCGCTACTCGCGCCCGCTGCTGGTGGGCATGTCGCTGATGCTCTTCCAGCAGGTGCGCCGCCGCCCTGAGAGACCGCCCGCCGGCGCGCGCTGGGGCGGCGCCGCGGCCTCGCCGCCGCGCCACACGCGCGCGCCGTGTGCGCCCGCGTCCGCCGCCTGCCGCCGCGCAGATCACGGGCCAGCCGAGCGTGCTGTACTACGCGACCCAGATCTTTGCGGCCGCGGGCTTTGCGGCGGGGCAGGAGGCCGCGGGCGCGAGCGTGCTGCTGGGCGGGTTCAAGCTGCTCATGACGCTCGTCGCGGTCGCGAGCGTCGACCGCGTCGGGCGCCGGCCGCTGCTGCTCGGCGGCGTCGGGGGCATGGCCCTCGCGCTCGCCGCGCTCACGGCCGCGCAGGGCGGCGTCGACGCCGCCGCCGGCGCCGCGGCGGGCGTCGGCGGCGCGGCGTGGGTGAGCGTGGCCGCGATGCTGCTCTATGTCGGTTGCTACCAGGTGCGAGACGCGCGCCGCGCGGGCCGCGCCGCGCGGGCCCGCGGGCCGCGCCGCGCCAGGCTGGGGCCTCGGACGACCGCCGCCTCAGCCGCCGCACCCGCACCCGCGCCTGCGCCCGGCCGCAGGTCAGCTTCGGCCCGATCAGCTGGCTCATCGTGGGCGAGGTCTTCCCGCTCGCCGTGCGCAGCCAGGCGATCGCGATCGCGACGTTTGTCAACTTCTCGGCCAACTTCCTCGTGTCGCTCGCGCTGCCGTCGCTCCAGGCCGGCGCGGGCATGACCGCCACCTACGGCCTCTTCTGCGCCATCGCCCTGCTCGCCTGGGCCAGCATCTACGCAAACGTGCCCGAAACCAAGGGACGCTCGCTGGAGGAGATCGAGGCGCTCTGGCGCAAGCCCTGACCGAGCGAGCGCGGCGGCGGGCAGGCTGTGTGACCGCGCGCGCCGTTCCCGGCCTGGAACACGACGGCGGCCGTTGCGGCGCAGCCGTCACTTCGCCGCGGCGCAGCGGCGCACCCCCGGCCCAGCTGCGCGCGAGCCCCGGCGCGCTGCCCACAGTGTGCTCGGGGGTTCGTTGCCAGAGCGTCGCAGCAGCACGACGGCCAGGCGCGGATCGGTGGCTCCGAGGCCGTAACCGCCTTCTCGCTGACTGCTTCACAGGCTCCCAGGCGTCGGCTGCAGGTTGAAAACGCTGTAGATAAGCTGCTCCGAGCGGCGCGGCCGCTGCGGCCTCGCGGTCGGGGCGCGCGTCGGCCCCGCGCTCTGCGGGCGCGCCCCGGGGCGCGGCGCCATGCTGGGCGCGGCGCTGGCGGGGCTGTCGCCATGGAACGTGCTGGCGGGCGCGCTGGGCGGGCTGCTGGTCCTGGTGAGCGCCGGCGGGGCGGCGGGCGCGGCAGCGGTTGGCGGCGGCAGCGCGCCGGCCGGCGCTGGCGCCTCCCCCGGCCCTGCGCCGCGCCCTGGCCTGGAAGCCCCTGCGACACGCGCCCCGGCACCAGGGCCGGCACGCGGCGGCGCTGCCGCGCTCGCCGGCAGCGGCGGCGGTACGCGTGCTGACGCGCGGCCGCAACCGCTGCCGGGGCGCGCCGCGCCGCGGCGCCCAGATCCTCGTGGACAGCTTCCACCCCGTGGCTCGGTGGCGGCTGCGCCACATCCCCGGCCCGCCGCCGCTGCCGGTGTGCGGCAACACGCTGGAGGTGTTCCAGCACGGCCTCTTCCTGTTCAAGGCCTGGGAGAGTGAGCGGCGCGCGCGACGGGCTACTGCCCTTGGCTGGGCGCACGCCGCCGCGGCTGTCGCGCGCTGCCGGGGCTCACATACGCGCGCGCGCACGTGCCGCAGAGTGGGCCGAGACCTACGGTGACGTGTTCAAGTGGTTCTGGGGCCCCCAGCCCGTCATCTGCGTCCGCGGTGCGCCGCCCGCGCGAGCCGCGCCCGGGGCGTGAGCCGCGTCGCGGCCCGCGCCGGCCCCCTGCGCCGCCGCCGACGCCGCGGCGCCGCGCCGCGCCCCGCAGACGCTGAGCTGGCGCGTCTGATCATGGTGCGTCACTTCAAGTCCTTCCCCGACCGCAGCATGTTCTACCCGCCCCAGGACGCCACCGTCAACCGCGTCTTCCGCGAGGGCATCACCTTCTCAAAGTGCGCGCGCCGGGGCTGTTGCGCCACGCGCAGCCGCGCTAAGGGCAGCCGCGCGGCGGGTCGCAGCCGCGCGGTGGCGTCCGCAGCGCCCCGAGCCGCCGCCGCCGCGCCGCGTCTGGCCGCGTCGTGTCGCGCAGGGGCGCGTACTGGATGGGCCTGCGCGGCGCGCTGCAGCCGCTCTTCCACTCCACGGGGCTGCGCAGCTACCAGCCGCTCGTGGAGGCGGCGGTCAGCGAGCTCGCGGGCGAGCTGAGCAAGTCGGCCGCCGCGGGCGCGAGCGTCGACATGCACGCCGCGCTCGCCAACGTCGCGCTCAAGTCGATCGGCGAGGCGGCCTTCGGGTGCGCGGCGCTTCATGGCTGCCAGCTGCGCCCGCCCGCAGCCCCTCGCGGCGCTCCCCCGCCGCGCGGCGGCCCCGCCGACCCGCTCCCGCCGCGGCGCCCCCGCGCGCGCCGCCGCTGCGCCGCGCAGCGTGAAGCTCGACACGCAGGAGGTGGTGGACGGCGAGATCCGGGAGAACGCGATCGTCGCGGCGGCGACGTACGCGCTGGAGAACACGGCGGTGACGCTGACCTTCATGCTCACGCCGCCGCTGCTCAAGCCCCTCGTCTGGCCCCTGGTGCAGGCCTTCCCGCCGGCGCGGCTGCGCCAGCTCAACGTCTGCCGCATGCAGCTCTTCACCGCCGCGCTCACGCTCGCGCAAAACGCGCTCACCCGCCTCGGCCTGCCCTGGCGGGACGAGATCGGCATGGCGAAGCGCTTCGGTGCGGCCCGCGCGCTGTGCTGCTGCCGCCGCCGCTGCTGCTGCGCTGGTGCCATCGGCTCCGCCGCGCTGACGCCGCCGCCGCCCCCGCGGCCGCCAGACCGGCCCGAGGTGGCGGCGCTGCGTGAGAAGTACCGGGACGTGGTGCCGGCGGAGGGCAGCGTGGTTGACCTGCTCGTGCGGGCCAAGAACAAGGAGACGGGGCAGCCGCTGCAGATGCACCACATCGTCGCGCAGGTGCGGCTGGAGGACGCGGGGGCGCGGGCAGGCGGCGGCAGCGAGCAGGCGGCAGGCAGCAGCAGGCAGGCAGCCCGAGGAGCGGCAGGCCGCGGTGCCGCGTGAGCACGCGCCGCCGACCCCTCGTTGCGCCGCGCCGCGCCGCGCAGGCCAACAGCATCCTGGTGGCGGGGCACGACACCACGAGCTTCATGCTCACCTCCACGCTCTACCACGTGGCCAGCCACCCGGGCGTCAAGGCGCGGCTGCAGGAGGAGATCGAGCGCTTCGGCCGGACCCGCCCCGTCACGCACGCCGACATGGACCAGTTCCCCTACCTGGACGTGAGCTTAGTTTAGGGCCCGCCGGGCAGGCGGGCAGGCGGACGGGCAGACGCGCAGCGCACGCAGCCGCGCCGGCCCGCGCGGGCCAGCTCGGGCGAGCGCGCCGGGCCCACGCGCCGCGCCGCGCGCCCCGAACCACGCCGCCGCCGCCGCCGGCGCCGCCGCCGGCGCCGCCGCGCGCAGGCGGTGCTGCAGGAGTCGCTGCGGCTGAGCCCGCCCGGGTGGATGACGACGCGCGAGGCGGTGGAGGACATCACGCTCAACGGGCTGTTCATCCCGCGCGGGTCGGTGGTCTACATCGACATCTGGGGCATCCAGCGCAGCGCCCGCTACTGGCCAGACCCCACCGCCTTCCGGCCAGAGCGCTTCCTCGACAAGGCGCGCACACACGCCCACTGGCGGGAGCGGGGGCGGGGCGGCGCGCGGCGCGCGGCGCGCGGCCGCGGCCGGCCGGCGGCGGGGCGCGCGGGGGCTGGCTGGCAGTGGCGGCGGCCGCGAGCAGCCGGCGGCGGGCAGGGCCGGCCGCGGCGGCGGCGCGCGCTCGCGCGGCGCTCACGCGCGCCGCCGCCGCCGCTCCGCCGCCGCCGCGCAGTCGCCCGAGGCGCTGGAGCGCAACCAGCTCGCGTGGCTCGCGTTTGGCGCGGGGCCGCGGCTCTGCATCGGCTACAAGTTTGCGCTGTCCGAGGCCAAGACCGTGCTGGTCAGCCTCTGGCAGCGGTTTGATTTTGAGCTCGACGCCGCGCGCACGCCCGACCCGCCGCCGCTGCGCCCCGGCATCACGCTGGGCTTCCGGCATGGCCTCTGGTGCCGCGTCACGCCGCGCGCCGCGTGACGCGGCGCCGGGCGGCATCGGCGGCGAGCAGCGGCGAGCGCGTGCAGGGCGCAGCGGGCGGGGTAGGCAGGCGGGCGGCGCGCCGCGGCGGCGCGGCGCGTGTGTGCGTGCACAATTGTGCAGCGGATGGCTTCGTGTGCAGCCGCGACGCCGCCGGCGCCTGTGAATACGCCGGCGGCGGCGGCGCCGGCGGTGCGGGCACCGCCGCAGGCCGGCAGCGGCCTCACGCCTCAGCAGTGAGGCTCGCGGCTGTGTAAACTTCGCGGAGGGCTCCGTCAACGGTGGTGGCTGTAGTCAACGGCGGCTGTAGCGCAACCGTGCGCGCGCCGACAGCCGCCCCCGCCGCCGCTCGTCCAAAGCGCTCACGGAGCTCCCACGAAGCACTGCCAGCCCAGGCGCGAGCTCAGGGGCCCCCCCACGAGCTCGCACTCAGTCGACAGAAGCGGAGCTCGTGCTCTGCAGCCGCGGGAGCTCGTGGTCTGCTTGCGCTTCGCAGAGAAAGCGACATGGACCTCACGCAGCAGGCGTGGCTGGGCCGCAGCGGGCGGGCCGCGGCGGCGAGGCGGCGGCCCGCGGCGCGCTCGCGCTGCTGCGCCCGCGGCTCGGCCCCATGGGGGAGCTGGCCAGCTCCTCTGCTCGCCGCTCGCTCGCGGCCGCCTCCAGGTGAAGAACTGGCGGGCCAGCGTCGCGCAGACCAGGCCCAGCCAGGCGGCGCGCGGGCGGGCCTCCGGCGGCGCCAGCGAGCACTCGGCCGCGCTCCAGGCGCTCAGCAACGGAGCTCCCGTGCCGTACAGCGCCACTCTGCGCAGCGTGGCACACGCCGACGGCTGCCGCGCGCCGCGCGCGCAGGCGTGGCGCACGCAGAAGGCGCCGGTGCGCGCCGCGCGCCCCGCGCGGCGTGCGGCGCGCGCGCGGTGCGCTCACCAGCCGCGCCGCCCGGCTGCCGGCTGACGGGCGCCGCCGCCGCCGCAGTGCTACTGCCGCAACGAGTCGGGCGGCTTCTTCACGAGCTGACAGCTGAGCTGACCTCGCGCGGCGGCAGTCGGCGTGTGCAACTCAGCATCCGGCTCGGCGCTTACACGCGCGCGCACGCGCACACGAGCGCTGCGGGCCATCCCTCCGCGCCGCCCGTTACTCCGCGCCCGACGCACGCGCAGCGCGCGCGCCGCCGGCGCGCGCAAGCGCCACCTGCCTACCGCGTCAGCCCCCGCCAGCCCCCGTCCGCGCCAACGAAATGCGCAGTGCGGCCGCCCACGGGGGAACACGCCTGCGTGCGCCGCCGCCCGCCCGCCCGCTGCCCCCGTCACTGCTCCATCGGCGCCGCGCCCTCGCCGCCCTCCGCCTCCATCGGCGCGGCGTCCGGCGCGGCCTCGCCGCCCGCGGCCGCGGGCTCGCCGCCCGCGGCGGGCTCCGCCGCGGGCGCGGGCGCGGGCGGCGGCGGCGGCGCCTCCTTCTTGGGCGGCGGCCGCGCGGCGATGGGCTTGCACACGCGCTCCACGACGTCGCGCTTCTTGTGGATGTCCGCCACGCTCAGCAGCGGCGCGTCGTACTTGTGCAGCTGCGGCGCGGGGGTGGCGGGCGGGGTGGCGGGCGGGCGGGCAGTTGGGCGCGCGCACGCGTGCGCGACGGGCGCGCCGCGGCGGGGGCCTGGCTAGCTAGCCTAGGGCGAGAGCAGCGCGCGCGGGGCGGGCAGGGCGAGAGCGCCGGTCACCTGCGCCTGCAGCGCGACCTTCTCGTTGAGCCACTCCAGCGCGGCGCCGGCCTCCTTGCGCAGCGTGTCGCGCTCGCCCGCCTCGAGATGCGCGTGCGCGGGCAGGGTCGAGTCGGCGAGGCTCAGGTACTGCCCCGCGATGCGCTGCAGCTCCTCCACCGCACCTGCGCGCGCGCGCGGCCGCGGCGCTCGCGTGAGCCACGGCGGCGGCGCAGCCGCGTCCGGCGCGAGCACCGCGCGAGCCCCGCGCCGCGCGCGCCGCGCCCCCGCGCCGACGACGTGCCTGGGCGCGCCTCGTCGTCCGCCGCGCGCGCGTCGATCGGGTCGCCCTTGGCCCGCAGCTCCGCGAGCTTGGCCACGTAGGCGCTCTTGGTCTCGTCCTCGCCGTCGCCGTACAGCCAGTCCTCCATCGCGCTCAGCTGCGCGCTCAGCGCCTCGCGCTCCGCCTGCGGCCGCGGGCGCGGCGCGCGTCGGCCGGGCGCCGCGCCGCGCGGGCGCCGCGCGTCGTGGGGCTTCGCCGCGCGTCGCTCGCCCCGCCGCTCGCCCCGCCGCTCGCCCCGCCCCGGCCCCGGCCCCGGCGCCCCGGCGCGCACCTCTGCCACGAAGGGCGCGAGGCGGGCGTAGAGGCGGTCGCGGAGGTCATAGATGTACGACTCCAGCGCGTTCTTCGCCTCGTTCGTGTCCTCCTGCAGCTTGTCCGCGGCCGCCATCTGGCACTCGGCCTCAAACATGTCGTTGCGCCGCGGCCCGTCCCAGCCCGCCACGCCCGCCGCGTCCACGCGCAGCGCCGTCTTCTTGACCTTGACCTTCTTCTCGGCCGCGGGCGCCGGCGGCGGCGGCGGGCCCGCCGCCGCGTCGGCGTCCATCGGCGCCGCGCCGTCTGCGCGCGGCAGCGTCGGGGCGCGGGCGGGGCGTCGGCGGGGACGCGGGCGCGGGCGCGTGTGCGGGCAGGCCGCGGCGCCCGCGCCACCCACGGCGGCGCCCCGCGGCGGCGCCCCGCGGCGGCGCACCCGCGGCCGGCGGCGCCTCTGCGTCCATCGGCGCGTCGCCCTCGGCCGGCGGCGCGCCGTTGGCGGCGGGCGGCGGCGCGACGGTGACGGGCAGCGCCTCGTCGGCCTCCTCCTCCTCGTGCAGCACCGCGCTGTCGAGGCTGGCCATGCCGTGGAGGTTCATGCTCAGCGTGAGCTTCACCTTCTTCTTCTCGTCGCTCTGCGCAGCGCGGCGGGTGGGCGGGCAGCGCGGCACAGCGTGGGCGTCGGGGGCGGGCGTCGGGGCGGGCGTCGGCGGCGGCGCGTCGGCGGCGGCGCGCCAGCGGCGGGAGGCCCGGCGCGCGGGCCGGGCGGCGGTGGGGCGTGTGCGTGCGCGCGGGGCGCGTGTGCGCGCCTTGGGCAGGTGCACGGTAAAGGTGCCGAGGCTGCGCGGGAAGGCGGGCGGGATGCGGTCGTCGGGCTCGTACGCGAGCTCCACGCTGAAGGGCTCGCTCTTGAAGAGCGTGATGAGCTTCTTGCTCGGGAAGAAGCTGCAAGAGGCGGGGCGGGGCGGGGGCGCGGGGACGCGGTGGGCGGCGGTGTGGGGGTTGTGGCGCGGGCGCGCGCCGCGCAGAGCGCGCAGCGAGGGCGCGCCGCCGTCGCGGGAGGGGAAGGGGGGGGGGAGCTGCGTGCGGCGCGCGTGCCTGTGGCGCGCGAAGAGCACGTCGGTCTTGGGCTGGCCGTCCTTGTTCTCGTACGCCAGCGTCACGCCGTACGGCGCCGCGTCCTGCACGTCAAACTCGCGCACCTGGACGCACGGGGGCGGGCGGGCAACGTGGAGGTGAGCGAGGGGGAGCGGCGGCGCGGCGCGCTGCGCTCTCGCGACCGCCCCGGCAGCGCTGCCCGCTCCCTGCCTCCCTCCCTCGCTGCCCCCCTCCCGCGCCGCGCCTTGATGAGGGGGCTGATCATCGCGCACTGCAGCGCCGCGCCGCGGCTGACCACCTCCTTGGCGTTGAGCGTGCGGCTGGGCGTGAGCCCAAACACGTCGCCCACGAGCTTGAACACCGCCGGCACGCGCGTCGACCCGCCCAGCACCTCCACGCTGCTGATGTCGCCCGGCTGCAGGCCTGCGCAACGCGGCACGGCACGGGCGCGGCGGCGGCGGCGGGGGGTCGGCGGGCGCGGCGGGCGCGACGCGGTGTCGCGCCGCCGCCGCCGCCGCCGCCGGCGCCGCCGCCGCCGCGGCTCGCTCGCTGTGCGCGCGTGCGCTCACCCGACGCCTCCACTGCGGCGCGCAGCACTGCGTTGAGGCGGGCGAGGAAGGGCTCGACCATCTCCTCCAGCTGCTCGCGGTTGAGCAGGCTGCGCACGTCGACGTCGTCCATGAGGCACTCTATGTTGATGGGGCTCTCAGCGTTGGCAGACAGCACCTGCGCAGCGCCGCAGCCAGGAGCAGGGAGCGAGGAGCGGGCGTGAGCGCGCGCGGCGCGGGGCGCGCGGCGCGGCGCCGCCGGCCGCGCGCCCGCCGCGCAGCAGCAGCGTGGCACGTGGCGCGCGGCGCCGCACGCACCTTCTTGAGGCGCTCGCACTGTGTGCGCAGCTTGAACGAGGCCTTGGCGTTGCTGCGGACGTCGATCTTGAACTTGGCCGCAAACTCCTTGCAAAAGTGGTCAAACAGCAGCTCGTCGATGTCGCGGCCGCCGAGGTCGCGGTCCCACGCGTGGCAGCGCACCGACAGGCCGCCCTTGCGGAACGACACGATCGACACCTGCGCGCGGCGCGCGCGCACGCGGGGCTTGAGACGCTGCAGCAGCCGCCGCTGCTGCCGCCCCCGCCACTCCCACCGCCACTGCCGCTCCCGCCGCTCCCGCCGCTGCCGCCTCGGCCGCTGCTCCGCCGCCGGCGCCCGCCGCCGGCGCCCCGCCGCTCCAACGCGCGCCTGCGTGTGCGCGTGGCCGACGTCGACGAAGCCCACGTGCACGGGGTCAGTCTCAGGGAGGTCGGTCTTGAAGATGCCGTACGCGAGCGCGGTCGCGGTCGTCTCGTTGACGAGGCGCAGGCAGTTGAGCCCCGCGACGCCCGCGGCGTCGAGCATCGCCGCGCGCTCGGCCTGCGTGTAAAAGGTGGGCACGCTGAGCGCGCAGTCGGTGACCGCGATGCCCGCCTCCGCCTCGGCAATCTTCTTGAGGTCGGTCAGCACCATCGCGACGAGCTGCTCCGGCGTGAACGACGCGGGCTCGCCCCCAAACGTGACGTGCACGAGCACGCCGCCGTCGGGGGCCTCCCCGACCTTGAACGGCAGCCGCGCGACGTCGGCCTGCAGCGCGGGGTCTGCCCAGCGCTTGCCGAGCAGGCGCTTGAGCTGGTGCGGCGTCGCGCGCGGGTTCATGCCGACCTTGGCCGCCGCGTCGGTGCCGAGGAAGCGCATCTTGTCGCCGAAGCACACCATCGCCGGCGTCTCCCGCGTGCTCTCCTTGTTCATGAGCACGTCGATGCCGCGCTTGCGCGCGATCGCGACGCACGAGCAGTCGTTGCCGACCTGCCGGCGCGCGGGCGCGCGGGGCGCGGGGCGCGTGCGGCGTGGGCGTGGGCGTGGGCGGGGCGGCGGGGGCGTGGGCGTGGCGGGAGCGGCTGCGGGTGCAGCGCCCGCGCGCTGGCGCGGCGCCCGCCCCGCGGCGCGGGCCCTGGGGGCGGCGGCCGCCGCTGCTGCGGCGCCGCCGCCGGCGCTGCCGGGCGCGAGGGCGCGCCGCCGGCGCCGCCGGGCGCTGCTGGCCGGGCTCGCCGCCCAGGGCGCTGCCGCGCGCGCGCCGGCGGGGCTGCTGGGCTGCAGTTGGGCGTGGTTGCTGCTCCCTGCTGCAGGACAGCTCGCCCCCGCGCCCAGCGGCCCCCGCCGGGCGCTCACATCGAAGCCGACCACCGACATGGTGCCGCTGCGCGCCTCCCGACCCTCAGCGACCAGCAGCGGCCCTCGCGCGCGCTCTGGGTGGGCGGGCGGGCAATCTGATTGCCGAGCTCTTGGCGGCGAGCGAGCAGGGCGCGTGGGCGGCGGGGCGGGGCTGCGTTCGGCGGGACGTCGTGGGCGAGAGTGGGAGGGCGGGCGGCGCAGCACGGCCGCAGCGCGCCGCGCGGAGGGAAGACCCGCGGGCGCGTCGAAGCGTCGAGCGCCTTCGGGGCATCGTCGTTGCGGCGCGTGCAGCCCGCCCCCGCACTCTCCAGATCGGTTGCGCGCTCCCGACGCGCGCACGGCGCCTGGCGCGCCCGCTGTAAGCGGCGGCAGCGCAGCGCCGCCGCGGCCGGCCGCATGCGCGGTGTGCGCCGCCGCAGCTCGCAGGCGCATCGGGGGCAGCGGGCGTGGCCCAGCGCAGCAGCGGGAGCAGCTGCGCGACGTCTGGGAAGCAGGCGGCTGTGTGTGCGGCGGCTGCCGAGCGCGGCGCCCGGGCTGGCAGCAGCGCGCGGCGCGCAGCCGGCTGCGGCCGTTGCCCAGGCGTGGGGAGGCCTGGCCGCCCGGTCTGGCCTCCGGCAGCAAGCGCGCCGCCAGTGCTGCCGCCGCCGCGGCAACGTCACCGACCCCGCGCTCGCCCCGCCCGCGGGGGGCGGACACAGCAGCGCCGGCGCCAGGCGGCCTCGGAGGCGCTGTCGAACGTCGTCCTCGATCGGGCGCGCGACGGGCGCGGCGGTTTCATGATGCTAGGAGCGCGCGTCGAGGCCTCCTACGCGCCGCCGCTGCCGCCACCTCCCTAGCGCCCGCACGCCCTGCCGCACGGCCCTCCGCGCTGCCAGTCCCGCATCTGCGCCCCTGACCGCCCGCCGCGACCCGATACGCGCCGGCCGCGGAGGGAGGCCGCGACGCCGGGGCCTCGCACGCCCGCCCTCGCCCGCCCTCGCCCGCTCGCCGCGCGCGCGGCCGCCCGGGAGGTCGCCCGCGCCCGCGCCGCGGGGACTCATGCACTGGGCGGAGCTGCCGGCGCCGGCGCTGCAGGTGGGCGGCAGCGGCGGAGGGGATCGGGCGCCGCCGCCGCGGCCGGGCGTCGGCGGACGCGGCCCCGCTGCGGGAAGCCGCAGCAGCACCCCAGGCGACAGCCGGCCTCGGCGGCCGGGCGCGCGCCGACCGCCGCCGCCGCATCCGCCGCATCCGCCGCTGCGCGCGCGCAGGCCGTCGGCGCGCGCCTGGCCGCGTGCGACGCCGCGGCCGCGCGGCTCGCCTGCCGCGCCTGGGCGGCCGCGGTGGGGCTGCCGCGCCTGGCGCTGCGCCTGGGCGATGCCGAAGACACGCAGCGGCGCGCCCGCACGGACGGCGGCGCCGCGCTGCGCGCCCTCCTCGCGTCGCCGGGCGGCGGCGCCGCGGGCGGCGCGTGGGAGCTGAGCCTGGCGCTGCCGGCGGCGGGCCTGGCGGAGCGCGGCGCGGCGCAGCTGGAGGTGCTGTGCGGCGTGCTGCACCGCCTGCCGGCGCTGGAGGGCCTGGCCGTCGCGACGCGGGGCAGCGGCCCGCCGCGCGGCGCCCGCGCGGAGCCGGAGGCGCTGCCGGCGCTGCTGGCGCCGCTGCTGGCGGCCGGCCTGGGCGCGCGGGTGACGCGGCTCGCGCTCAGCCTGCACGCCTGGCCGGCGCCCGACGCGCTCGCGGGCGCGCTCGGTGCGATGCCGCGCCTGCGCGCGCTCGCGCTGCGGCGCTGCCCCGTGCGCGTGCTCGCGCGCCTGCCGCCGCTGCCGCGCCTGCGCGCGCTCGCGGTCGCGGGGCTCGCGGGCGAGCCGGTGCCCCCCGCCTACAGCCTCAAGGCCGCGGGGCCCCTCCTGCCGGCGCTGCACGGCCTCGAGTCCCTCGCGCTGTGGGGCCTGCCGCTCGACCTCGCGCGCGCGGAGCTGGAGGCGATCGACGAGCCCGGCGGCGCCGGCGCCGCGCGACAGTGGGTCGCCGCGAGCGTCGCGGCGGCCTGCCCGCGCCTGCGCGAGCTGCGCACCGACGCGGAGCTCGGCGCGCCGCTGCTGGCGCTCGCCGGGCTCACCGCGCTGCACGGCGCGCACCCCGCGCTGCTCGAGGCGGCCGCGGCCGCGGCGGCGGCCGCGCGCTGCGGCCTCGCGGCGCTGCCGCAGCTCGCGGGCCTGCGCGCGCTCAGCGCCGGCGCCGACTGCGCGGCTGACGTGGCGCGGCTGCGCGAGCTCACGCAGCTCACGAGCCTCGCTGTGACGCACAGCGGCAGCTGCGCGGCGCGCTGCACGTGCTGTGGCGCGCGCGGCGGCGGCGGTGGTGCCGCCACCGCCGCCGCCGCCCGGGGCGAGTGGTGCGCCGCGCCGATGGCGCTGGTGCGGCTGGAGGCCGACGCGCGGGCCGCGGCGCACCTGGGGCCGGAGCTCGAGCGCCTCGCAGCGGCGAGCCCGCGGCTGTGTTAGACGTGAGTGGAGTGAGATCAGGGAGCGGTTGCTGCGTCGGGTAACCTGCCTGAGCACCAAAGCGGCCGCGAGCGTGCGAGGCGAGCGGCGGCCAGGTGCGTCACCCAGGCGGCGGCGGCGGCGGTCGCACGAGCCTCGCCAGGGCCCGCGCGCTGTCAGGGGGCTAGAGGGGACGTTTATGGCCCGCACGGCGAGCTCTGTGGCAGTTGGCCGGCCGTGTTCCACGCCTGCGGGCTCGCGCGCCACCCGACCCGCGGGCTCGTCCGCCCCTCCATCGCGGCCGCGCGGAGGGCGCGCTTCCCGCTCTCCCTGCTGCTGAACTCGCACGTCTGCATTCTCGCTGTGGCGCTGCGGCCTGAGACGGACGGCGGCAGCGGCAGCGGCGCCGCCGTACGCGGAGCGCCGTGCTGCGGCAGGCCAGCCCAGCTCCCCCTCCCTCCGCGGCGCACTCGCCTGGCCGATTACAGCGGCTGTGCTAGGCACGGCGACCGTCCTGCGGCAGCGCGCCGGGGTCATGCTGGGCACGGGCGGGCCTCGCGCGCAGCCGGGGCGTGGCGCCGCCGCCAGCGGCGGGCGCGCCCGCGTCGGCGACCTGCTGCGCCGGCGTGCCCTCGGCGGCGGCGGCGGCGGGCACCCCCTGGATGCCGCGGCGCGGCGGCTCGCCCGCGAAGCGGCGCGGCGGGTTGAGGACGAGGCGCACCGCCGCTCTCTGTGGGGCGAGCAGGCGCTGCGGGGGCTGGCGGCGTGGGAGGCAAAGCTGGACGCGCTGCACGCGCGCCGCCTGGGAGAGCAGGCAGGCGCGCCGCCGGGAGGCGGCCCTGCCGACGGCGAGCGCTGGGCAAAGCTAGGGCGCGAGCCGGAGCCGGAGCAGGAGGAGCGGCAGGAGCAGGAGCAGGAGTTGGAGCGGGCCTGGGCGGAGCGACGGGAGCGGCAGCTCGACTGGCTGCGCCGCCTGGCAGGCCGCGGCGCAGCGGAGGGTCAGCACCCGGCTGCGGCCGCGGCGGCGCGCCAACGCCCCGCGTGGATGTATCGCTGGCGCTCCGACATCAGTTCGCTGCCGGGCGTGCCTGATCACGAGTTCGCGCCCGATTTGCTGCGCCCCGACGCCCCGAGCAGCGGCATGTGAAACGCTGGTGCGTGTGAGCGGTTGACGCGACGGCGGCAGCGGCGGCTGCAGCAGTGGTGGCGGTGACGGCGTTGGCACCGGCAGCACGCCTGGCGCCGGTGGCAGCATTGGCGTGGCAGATGGGGGCAGCGCGCCACAGCCGGCGTCTGGCGTCGCGCGGCTGGAGGAAAGCAGCGACGGGGCGCGCTCGCCGCCGCCGGGCGTGGGCCGCCTGCCGCTGGCGGCCATGATGGCGCGGCCGGCGTCGCCGCTGCAGCGCGCCTCCCCCCGGAGCGCTGGAGGCAGCATCAGGGCGCCCCCAGGCAACGGTGGGGCGAGCTTTTGACGGTGTGCGGCAAACGGGCGGCGTCGGCATCGCGGTCAAACACGCGGCTGGCGCGCCGGTCCGCCTGAACCCCCGCGTCTGCCGGCACGCGCCCGCTCGTTCGCGAATCGTGCTCCTGGCTAGATTATAGCAGCTCCCGACGCGCCCGTACGCCCCCCTCGCCTCGCCGCGCCCGGAGCTGCCCGCGCGCCACTCGCCTGCCGCAGCGGCCCGCACCGTCGCGCGGCGAGGTGCAGGCCCTCCCAGCGGCTCCGGCGCCGCACCAGCGCCTTTCCGAACCCGGGCAGCGCCCCGCGGCCTGCCGCCGGCGTGGGCCGACGCGGCAGCAGCGCGCTCGCCGCGGCGATGGCCGCCGCGCTGGGCAGCGGCGGTCCACCGGCCGCACGTCCACGCTGAGCAGGAGCAATGCCAGCTCCTGGCGCCCTGGCGAGCGCTTCGGGAGCAGCATCACAGGCGCGGCGCCAGCTGCCGACGCGCCGTCTGCAGCGCCGCGGACCTGCGCCCGCTGCCGACGCTGCGCTCGCGGCACCGCGCCGCACTCGCAGGAGGATGGGCCTCAGTCACCCGGCCCCAAGGCCGGGCTGTCGCTGCCGCCGCTGCGGCGCTCAGGCGGTGCGGCGCACGCGCACGCGGGGCCGCTGCGTCCGCGCTGCGTGCGCTTGCGCACGCGCGCTCACCCGAGGAGCCCGGCGCCCACGCGCAGAGCTCGCTGAGGCCGCAGCCGGCGGCGGCGTCGATGCGCCGTGCTCGCCGCTGCGCCGCGCGCGCAAGGCTGAGCTCGTGGCGTACGCGCTGGGCCGCGCGCCCGGGGCGGGCGGCAGCAGCGACCCGGGGCTGCTGCTCGACATGGTCCTGCGCGAGCAGGAGCTGGTGAGGGGGCGCGCGCCACGTGGGGCCTCGCGCTGCGCGGGGCAGCGGCGGCGCGCGGCTAACGCGCCCGCGCCCACGTGCCGCGCGCAGGCGGCGCACGCCACGCAGCACAGCGCGGGGGGCCGCCTCGCGCTGGAGGCCTGGCTCGACGACGCGCTGGGCCCGCCGCGCGGTGCGGCGCAGCAGACGGCAGCGGCGCCGGCCGGCGCGCGCGGCGCGGCGGCGGCGGGGCTCGCGCGGCGGCAGCTGCTCGCCGCGGGGCTGAGCGGCGGCGCGGTGGACCAGCTGCACCGCAGCCTGTACGTGTACAGCGTGGGCTTCTTCGACAGCCTCAAGGCACGCGCCGCCCTGGGGCCCGCGGCACCAGGCTAGGCGTGGCGTCGGCACTGCCCTGGCGGCTGCCCCCGACGCCGCCGCCGCCGCCGCGGCCGCGCCGCAGGGCCTGCTCGCCGGCAGCGAGCACCGCCAGGAGCTGCTCTTCTGCGTGCGGCGCGCGTTCCTGCAGCTCGCAGAGCACGCGATGCAGGCGCGCGCGCGCGCGCGCGCACGCAGGGGGCCGAGATTTCGGCGGCGCTCAGGGCGCGCCGCTGGGCCGGACGGGGCGGGCGCGGCGGCTGCACGGAGCGCCCGCGGGTGGGGGCCCCGGGCCCACGCGGCTGGCTCCGCGCTGCGGCGCCGGCGGGGCGCAGTCGTCGTTCCGGAGCGAGTACGTTGCCCTGGTGGAGGCGGCGGGCGGCGCGATGACCGAGCTCCTCGCCTCGCGCGCGCAGCTGGCGTGCGCGACGGCGAGCAACGCCGCGCTGGTCAAGGACCTGGGCTGGCTGGCGGCGGCCGAGACGGAGGCGAGCGCCGCGCGGCGCGGGCTCGCCGCCCAGGTGGAGGGCCTGGGCGAGGGCCTCGCGCGAGAGCAGGCGGCGTCCGCCAGCGCGGTGCGGGGCTACGTCGACGCGCTGCAGGCGCGCGCCGCGATGGCGCTGCAGCTCGCCGACGCGCAGGCCGCGCTGGCGGCGCTGCGCGGAGAGCACGACGCGCTGCAGCAGCAGGCGGGTGAGCTGGCGGCGCGCTACGACGCCCTGCTGGGGCAGTGCCGCGCGGTGAGCGGGCTGCGGTGGCGGGGCGCCGCGTGCCGCACCGCCGGCCGCGCGCGCGTGCACCGCTGACGGCTCGCCGCGCCGCGGGGCAGGCCCGAGACGTGTGCGGCCGCGTGGACGCGGCGCTGGCGCTGGACACAGACCTGGCGAAGCAGCTGCAGCAGCACCGGCAGCAGCACCAGCCTGCTGTCCAGCCGCCGCCGGCGGCACCCCTGCACAGCGGCGGCGGCGGCGGCGGCGGCGGCGGCGGCGGCGGCGGCGACGGCACCCCCGAGAAGCACGCCGCAGGCGGCGAGCCCTTGGCAGCGCCGCCCGACGGCGCGTCCGACCTGCAGCAACTGGCGGAGGGCCTCGAAGCGGCGCTGCAGGGCATGTACTTCACGTGGCGCCGCGCCGTGGACAGCGACCGGGCGGCGCGCAGCGACGCGCTGCGCCTCGCCGACGAGCTGCGCGCCGCGCGCGAGGAGGGCTACGAGGCGCGCAGCACGGCGGCGGAGGCGGCCCACGCGGCGGCCAAGCTCGAGGCCGCGCTGGCCGCGAGCAAGGTGACCCGGCGGCGCGCGCGCGCGCGTGTGCGCCAGCGTGCCCCGGCCCCGCTGCACCCCCGGCCCCGCTGACGCTGCGCTGCGCATGTGCGCACGCTCCCGGCAGGCGGCGGGCGCGGAGCTGGAGCGCGACCTGCTGACCGCGCAGGAGGCGGCGGCGCAGAGCCGGCTGAGCCAGGGCGAGGCGGAGGGCCAGCTTGCACACAGCCGCACCAAGGCCGCCAACCTCGACAAGCGGTGCGTGTGTGTGATGGGTGATGGGGGGAGGGTGCTGTGCAGCAGCGCGGCTGCAGCCACTCAGCGCCTGCCAACCGCGCCGCGCCCCTTGCAGGTGCGCGCAGCTGGAGGAGTACGCGCGCCAGCTGAGGGAGGACGTGGCGGCCAGGGCAGCGGGGGAGGCCAAGCTGCAGGGCCAGCTCGAAGCGGCCGGCGCGGGTTACGCGCGTAAGCATCGCCTGCTGGCGGAGGTCAGCAAGGGCTTTGCGGTGGCGCTGCGCAGCCTGTGGGCGCAGCAGACCGCGCGGCGCGTGCTGGGCGGCGCGCTGGCGGCCGAGCGCGTGCGCTTTGCGCACCTCGGCAGCAGCGTGCAGGGCAAGGACGCGCGGCTGCACGACCTGGACGCTACCGTAGCGGAGCAGGCGGGCCGGCTGGAGCACCTCGGCCGCGAGCTGGCGCTGGCGGAGGGCTCGCTGGTCGATGCGCAGCGCACGGCGCACGCCCTCAGCGCGCGCGTCACGCTGGCAGACGCCAAGAGCGAGGACCTGCTCAGACAACACACGGCGCGTGCCAGCGCCAAGGGGGGCAGGGGTGGGGGGCGTCCGCGGCGCGTGACCCGCGGCATGCCGCGCGCTGCAGCGCGGCATGGCCGCGTCAGCTGACGCGTCGCGCACCCGCGCAGGCCCAGGCCGACGCCGTGCAGAGCCTGACCGCGCGCCTGCACAAGACCACCACCAAGCTTGAGGTCACTCAGAGCCAGCTGGACAAGAGCGCACGCGACGTGAAGCAGCTGCGCGACGACGCGCAGGCGCGCGCGGCCGCTGCCGCAGCCAGCATGCGGCACTCGCGCGGCGGCGGGTGTGCGGCGTGGCGCGGGTGGTGCTCGGCCGGCGCGCGCGGCGCCCAGCCGGCCTCCCCCGCCCTCCCCTGCCGCGGCGCAGGTGGCGGAGCAGCTGCTGGGCGAGTCGCGGCTCGCGGTGCGGTCGCTGACGGTTGAGGTCGAGCGGCTGGCGCGGGAGAAGCGCGACGCGCTGGACCGCGGCGAGGCGACCAAGGCGCGGCCCCGCGCCGTGGGACGACGCAGCGGCCCGGCGTGGTCCCGGCGCGCGCGCCGCGCCGCCGGCCGCGTGAGCCAGACCGCCCGCGCGGCCCGCAGGCGCGCCTGGAGCTGGAGATTGCGCGGCTCACGGGCGAGCTGGGCGCGGCCGACCGCAAGCTGCACCTGACGGCCGCCGACCTGGCGGCGGAGCGCAACCGCGTGGCTGGCACGGCGCGGCTGCTGGAGCGCAAGGTGGGGCCGTGCGCGGCGCGCGCGAGAGAGCGCGCCCGTGCGCGCACGCTGCAGGCGGCACTCGAACCGCACGACCGCCTGCGCAGCGCGGCAAGAAGCGGCGCTGGAAGGGCGCGTGCGGCGACGCGGCGGCCGAGGTGGAGCGCCTGCACCTGCAGCTGCTGGGCAAGCAGAAGGAGCTGGAGGGCCTGGAGGGTCGCGTGCGCCGCATGGAGACGGAGCTGCGCCAGCTCGGCGCGGGCGCGCGCGGCGTGCGCCTGCCCGGCGCGGCGAGGCCGGGCCAGTCGCCGCCCGTGTCGCTGGTGGACGTGCCCACCGCGCGCCAAGCCCACGCGGCCGCGTCGTCGGCCACGCTGGAGGCGGGCCAGGCGTGCCTCGCGCTGGACGGCAGCATCGAGGGCCTCGAGGTGGAGCGCCAGCAGCTGCTGGTGCGCCGCGCCGCGGGGGGCGGGGGTCGGGCCCACCTCGTGCTGCAGCCTCGGGGGCTGCTCGGAGCACACTCCGCCCACGACGCCCGCCCCGCCGCGCGCAGCTCAAGCTGGCGGGGCTCGACGTGACCCCGGAGCAGGCGGAGTCGATCCGCACGGCGGCAGCCGCCAAGGCGGCGGAGCTGGAGGGCCTACACGCGCAGCGTGACGAGGCGGAGGCCGCCCGCGGAGCGGCGGCGGCGCGGCTGCGCGGCGCCGAGGCGGCGCTGCGCGAGGCGCACACCGCGCGCCTGGCGCAGCGGCAGCGTCAGCTCGAGGCGCAGGCGCTGCAGGTACTGCGGTGTGCGCTGCGCGTGCCTCTGAGGCCGGAGGCAGCGCGTCACGCGCGGCGCACAGACAAGCCTCAAGACGGCCAAGCTCACTCGCTGATCCTGCCCCTCCTGCGCCCTGCCGCTGCCGCCGCGCGTCAGGCGTCCGACCTCATCAACGCCGCCGCCCTGGCGCAGCTGGCCGCGGCGGAGGCGGCGGAGGTCGAGCTGCGGGCGCAGCTGTCGGCGCAGGCGGGCGCGTTTGAGGCGGCGCAGGCCGACAAGGCCGCGCTGCGCGCACGCATGGCCGCGCTGCAGGTGCGCGCCGCGCCGCCGGCCTGCTGACGACCGGCGCGGGGCAGCCGGCACCCGCGTCCGCGCCACGCGCTCACCTCCCCCGCTCCTGCTGCTGCTGAACCCCCCTCCTTCGGCAGGCGGGCATTGAGGAGCTGAACTCGTGCGTTGGCGAGCTGCGCGGCGACAAGGCGGCACTCGAGGACAAGCTGGCTCGCAGCGGCACCGTCGTCAGCTTCCTGCAGGTGGGTTCCCCAGCGGCGCCGAGTGCCACGCGTTGCTGCCGCGCACACTGTGCTGCGCGGCGCGGCCGCGGTGGTCCGACTGGCGTGCGCACGGCAGGTCGAGGTGTCTAATCTGAAGGCAGAGCGCGAGCGCATGCGGCGCAGCGCCAGCGAGTGCGAGGCGCGCGCCGCGGCGCTGGGCGTGGAGCTGGAGGCCGCCAAGCAGGTGCGCGAGGGTGGGGGCGCCTTGGAGGCACGGACGCCTCGGGTGCGGTGCGGCGGCGATTGCCAGTGCTGCGGCCGCTGCTGCCCCGCAGACGGTCAGCACCACGCTGAAGGCCCTGGAGGCCAAGCACGCGGCGGACCGCGCGGCGGCGGAGCAGCGCAGCGGAGCCGACCGCGCGCGCGCGATGTCCGCAGCGAGGACGGCGGGCGAGGCGCTGGCCGCGCTGCGTGAGCGCTGCGCGCAGCTCGAGACGGCGCTGGAGTGGATGGCCGCGGAGGCTGCTGCGCTGCGGCAGGGCACGCGGCACGCGCTCAGCGCGGCCGAGGGCGCCGCGCTGCCGTCGCGGCCTCTCAGCGACCGCGGCAGCCTTGCAGGCAGCGTGCCCAGCCCGCGGCCGGGAGGCAGCAGCAGTGGCGGCGGCAGCAGAGGCTGCAGCAGCGGGGGCGGGGGCAGCCTGTCCCTGGCCGACGCCGGCGCCGGCGGCCCCGACGGCCCGCGCGGAGCTCGCTGGCTGCACCTCCATCAAGAGCGCGGTGCCTGGGCCGCGGCACGCTCCGCTCTGTGCGACAGGGGCGGGCCCGGCGACTGCGCCCCTGGCGCTTCCGGTGCGCGAGGTGCCAGTGGGGTGCAGCACTGGGGCCGGGCGGCCATGCTCACCCGCCCGCGCCGCCGGCCGCGCCCGCAGCGTGCGCGCTGCCGGTGAGCGTCCCCGGCCTGGCGCTGGTCAGCAGCCCGGAGGGCCTGGCGGCGCTGGTGTCCCAGCTGCTGCTGCACAAAATTGGCTGCGATGCCGCGGCCGACGCGGACGCCGCGTGCCGGGCGGGCGCCGAGCCCGCGACGGGCGACGACGGCGACGACGGCCCCAGCGCCAAGGGGCGCGCCCTGGTGGCTGCTTGGCGCGCCGGCGACGCGCGGCGCGATCTCGAGGGCTGCGTGCATGGCTTTTTCATGACACGGCGCGCGCGCACCCCGCCGCGGCCGGCCGGTGGCCGTCGCAGCGTGTCGCAGCGGCCCCCGCTCACGCCGCCGCCCCCGCGCGCGCAGGCTGGGCGGCCCGCTCGCGGTGGAGGCGCACTGCTCCGCGCTGGTGGCGGCCCTGCGCAAGGGCGCCGGGCCCGGGCGGCCGCCGCGCGCGCGCCTCTTCGGCCGGTGCCTGGGGCTGCTGGAGCCGGCGCTCCCAGCGGGGGGCGTGGGCGCGCTCGTGCACTTTCTGGCGCAGCTGCACGCGCAGTGCGGCCCGCTCACGGGCGAGGCTGACGGCCGCAGCGAGGTGCTCGCGCGCACGGCCGCGGCAGTCGCGGCGGCGGTGCTGCACCCCACGCTCGCGCCGGCGTGCGAGGCGGTTGCGCAGCTGCCCGCGGCCATGGCCGCCGCCGCGGGCGGCGCGAACGACGCGCCCGTGGCGCTGGACGACGCGCTGGGCGTGTTTGCGGCCGCGTGGGCCGCGCAGCGCGCCGCCGACGCCGCGCAGCTGGAGGCGCTCTTCCGCATGTTTGACGCCCGGGGCCGCGGCGTGGCGCTTGCGGCCGACTTCGATTCCGTGCTGCTGCAGCTGGCGCCGAGCGCCGCGTCCGCGCTCGCAGCCGACCCGGAGCGCGGCGCGGCGCTGTTTGCGGCCGCGCTGCGCGCGAGCGGCGCGGGCGCGGCCGCGGTGAGCCCCGCCGGTTGCGCGGCGGCGCTGCTGGACGCGGGGCTCGTGGGCTGCGGCGCGCACCTGCGGCCGCAGCCGGCCATGCCCGCACGGCCGTCGTTCAGCGAGCACAGGTCAGTGGGGCCGGGCTTGTGTGCTGTGTGCAGCGTGCGAGCGCGCAGTGCTAGCAGTGCTGCGCGCCGCAGCCTCGGACCCGCCGCCGCCACGCCCGGCCGCCGACAGGCTGCTGTCCGACTGCTGGCGCTCCGTCAAGCCCACGGTGCAGGAGCTGCTGCGCACGGCGGCGACGCGCACGCCCGCGCTGGCGTCGGAGGTCTCGGGCCAGCTGGGCCTGGTGCAGAAGCTGGACGCCCTGCTCGAGGCGCGCGCGCCGCCGGGCGAGGCGTGGTCGGCGTACAGCCGATTGCTGGCCTTTTTCGTCGCGCACGGCCGCCTCGTGGGCATGGCGGCGACGCCGCGCGGCAGCAGCGCGCTCACGCCCCGCAGCAGCAGCGCAGCTGGCGGCAGCGACGGCAGCGGCGACGGCGGCAGCGGCGGCTGCAGCAGTGGTGGCGGTGACGGCGTTGGCACCGGCAGCACGCCTGGCGCCGGTGGCAGCATTGACGTGGCAGATGGGGGCAGCGCGCCACAGCCGGCGTCTGGCGTCGCGCGGCTGGAGGAAAGCAGCGACGGGGCGCGCTCGCCGCCGCCGGGCGTGGGCCGCCTGCCGCTGGCGGCCATGATGGCGCGGCCGGCGTCGCCGCTGCAGCGCGCCTCCCCCGGAGCGCTGGAGGCAGCATCAGGGCGCCCCCAGGCAACGGTGGGGCGAGCTTTTGACGGTGTGCGGCAAACGGGCGGCGTCGGCATCGCGGTCAAACACGCGGCTGGCGCGCCGGTCCGCCTGACCCCCGCGTCTGCCGGCACGCGCCCGCTCGTTCGCGAATCGTGCTCCTGGCTAGATTATAGCAGCTCCCGACGCGCCCGTACGCCCCCCTCGCCTCGCCGCGCCCGGAGCTGCCCGCGCGCCGGCGCGCAGGCGAGCGGCGCCGCTCGCCTGCCGCAGCGGCCCGCACCGTCGCGCGGCGAGGTGCAGGCCCTCCCAGCGGCATCTCCCGGCGCCTCACCTACGTCTGGCCTCTCCCGGGCAGCGACCCGCGGCCTGCCGCCGCCCGGGCGGCGCGCCGACAGCAGCGGCGCGCTTCGCTCGCCGCTGAGATGGCGGCGCCCGCGATGGTCCCCCTGTTGCGCGACCTGTGCGTGAGGGAGGTGGCCACGGCCTTCCCGGACCGCCCCGGCTTCGGCCCGCTGGGGCCGGGGCTCGTCGCTGCCGTCGCCGCCGCGCTGCCGACCGACCTGGAGCTCGAGACCGCGGCCGCGCTGTTCGCGGACGAGGACTACTGGCGGCGGCGCGCGCTCGCGCGCTGGCGCAACTGCGTCGTCGCCGAGCACGGCGGCAGCTGGAAGCAGCTGTTCCTGGAGCGCAACCTCGCCGAGGCGCTCGAGGCGTGAGTGATCAGCGCTGGCCGCCGCGCTCGGGCGCGCTGGGCGCGCTGGGCGCGCTGGCCGCGCTGCCGCCCCCGCCCCTGCCCTGTGGACCACCCAAGCGCGCCACGCAGGTACGACGCGGCCTCGGGCGACCTGGTGGCGCTGCGGCGGCTCATCGCCGTGAGCCGCCGCTTCGTGCACGGCCTGCGCCTCGCATCGCTGCCGTCGCACCTCGACGCGGAGCTGCTGCTCGACGACCTGCGCGGCCGCCCCGCCGCGCTGGCGGTGGCGTTTGGCCCGCGCGCGCTGGGCATGGACTACGCACCCGGCGACATGGGCATGAGCCTCGCCGACGCGCGCGGCCTCGCGCGCGGGCTGGCGGGCGCGGAGTGCCTCGTGCGCCTGGCCCTGCCCAACAACGGCATCGACGACGACGCCGCGCGCATGCTCGCGAGCGGCCTGGCCGACAACGCGACCGTCACCGACCTCGACCTGTCGCACAACCGCGTTGGCGACCGCGGCGCACGCGCGCTGGCGCAGCTGCTCGGCCCTGGCAGCGTCATCGCGGACCTGGACCTGTCCGACAACCAGCTCCGCGCCGGCGGCGGCCGCGCGCTTGCGCGCGGCCTCGGCGCGTCGCGCGCGCTCACGTCGCTCAGCCTGCGCCTCAACCGCCTCGGCGACGACGGCGCGGCCGCGATCTGCGACGCGCTCTGCCACCCGCCGCCGGGCGGCGACGCCCCCGCGACCTGCGGCGCCGGCGGCGCGGGCGGCGCGGGCAGCAGCGCGGGGGGCGGCAGCACTGCCAGCGGCAGCAGCGGCGCGGGCGGTGGCGCCTCGGCGAGCGGCAGCGGCGGCGGCGGCCACGTGCTGCCGGGCCAGCCGGCGGCGCCGGCCGGCCGCGCGTCGGCGCCGCTGGAGCGGCTGCACCTCGGCGGCAACGGCGCGGGCGTCGGCCTCGCAGCGAGCCTGGCGAGCATGCTCCGCGCCTGCCGCAGCCTCACCGCGCTGGACGTGAGCGCCAACGCGCTCGGCGAGCAGCTCGCGCCCGAGCTGCTGGCCGCGCTGGGCGCCAACGCCGGGCTGCTGGCCCTGGAGGTGCGCGGCTGCGGGCTGGGCGCCGAGGCGGAGGCGGCGATCGCGGAGGAGATGCTGGCGCGCCGCGAGCGCGGCGAGCGGCGGCGGCTGCTCGGCGCCGCCGCGCCGGGCGGCGGCGGCAAGCCCGTGGCAGGGTGACGGCGGCGGCCGCGGTGGCGTTAACCTCGCGCCGCTCTGCCCCTAGCCTACGCAGCGCGGGCGCGCGCAGCTGCGCAGCGCCCGCCGCCGCCGAGCCCGCGCCTGCACCTACAGCGGGCCGCGCCGGCGTCAGTCAGCCGGTCGCGCCCATGCGTGTCATAAAGCTGGCTAGCCGGCTCTCCGCAAACTGCTTGGGGTCGGCGATCTCCGTCAGCACGGGCCGCTCCGGCACGCTCGCGTTGGCGAGCCGCGCGTACGCGGCGCTGTAGCCGCCGCCGAGCTCGTCCAGGCCGTCGTCGCCGGCGTCCTCCTGCTCGCCGCCCGCGTCCGTGCCTGCGCCGCGCCGCGCCACGCGAGGGGCGCGCGTGAGAGCGGGGGCGTGAGCGCGCCTCGCGGCGGCGGCGGGCCCCGCGCGCGTCGCGCAGCAGCACCCCCCGTCCCCCCCATCCCTGCCTCCTGCGCGCCGCGCACCCTTGAGCTTGGCGTCGAGCGCGCCGCGCAGCGCCTGCCAGAGCGGCTGCTGCGCGTAGAGCTCGGCGCTCTCGGTGAGCAGCTTGGTCGCCGCGACCGCGACGAGCTTGCCCTCCTCCGCCCCCTCCACGCCCGCCAGGCTGGGCACCCAGACCTGGCCCAGGATCATGGCCAGGATGCCGGGCTGCACCGCGTCCATGCTGCGCGACACGCCGTCGACGCCGAGCTTGCACACCGCGCGCGCGAGCAGGAGCGTGAAGCCGCGCGTGAAGCGGGGCGTCTTGGAGCCCTGCAGCCGCGTGAAGAGCAGCTGCCACACCGTGGGCAGGTACTGGGTGTACGCCGACGGCGGCAGGCTGTCCAGGATGGCCCCGAGCAGCGCAAAGCCGTAGCAGTCGTGCGCGCGGCTCGCGATGAGCTTCTGCCACACGCCCAGCACGGCAGTCAGGTGGCCTGCGCGCACAGCAGGCGGGCGGGCGGCGGGGCGTCGGCGCTGCGCCGGCGGCGCACAGGCGCGCGCGGCGGTGCGCAGGTGCGCGGCGCGGCGTGCGCGCACCCTCTGCGACCTGCTGCCCCGCCTTGGCGAGGTACGCGGCCAGCAGGCGCGTGAGCGCGGGGACGTTGCCGGGGCGCTCCCAGAACACGGGCGTGAGCAGCGGCGGGAAGATGGCCATGTAGGCCTGGGGAGCAGCGGCAGCAGCGGCGCGCAGAGCGCGCGTCAGCGTCAGCGGTGGAACGCGTGCGGGGCGGGCGCTGCGCGCTGTGTGCTGCGCGCTGCGCACCGGCGCGAGCGGCGGGTTGCTGAGCTCGATGAGCTGCGCGAGGATCTGGAAGACGTAGGGGTGGAACTCCTGGGGGGGGGTGAGGGAGAGGGGTGAGGGGCGAGTCAGGGACCCGGCCCCGGCCGCCGCCACCGCTGCCGTGTCCCGCCCCCCCCCCCCCCTGTGCACGTGGCCGTGCCTGGACGTCGTTGGAGAGCACGATGTCGAAGGCGGGGAACAGCGTCGCCTCGTACGACGCCAGCGCGCCCGGGTCGGCGGCCGCGCCCGCGCGGATGAGGCCCGCGACCGCCTCAAACAGGTAGTGGTTGAACCCCGGGCTGCGAGGGTTCTTGCACACCTCAACCAGCATGTCCGCCAGCGCCTGGGCCGCACCGCGGGAGGGAGGGGGCGCGGCGGCGGCGCGCGGGAGGGCGGCGCGTGAGGGCGGGCGGCGCCGCGGGGCGGGGCTGCCGTGCCCGCTCGCGCGCGCTCCGCCCTGTCGCCACCCCCCCCCCCCCACACACACACACACACCCGCCCACCTTGAGGCACATGGGCGCGACGGGCGCCATCTGTGGCCCCAGGAAGGTGATGAGCCGCACCACCGCGCGCATGAGGTACTCATTCTCACCGCTGTCGGGGTGCCCAAAGCCGCCAAACAGGCCCGACAGCAGCGGCTGTGCGACCGGCAGCACGTCCGACACGGCCAGCCTGCGCCGCGCAGCGCCGTGCGGCGGCAGCTGTGGGCGCGCGCAGGGCGCGGGCGGACGCGCGCCCGCCGCCGCGCCCGCGCCCGCCGCCGCAGCACCGCGCGGCGCGTCCGGGGGCGCGTGGCGCTCACTTGGGGCGCCCGCCCTCGCGCAGCGCGAGGAAGCGCTCGATCGCGTGCGCCGCGTAGCTGTGCACCACGACCGCCTCGCTGCGCAGCAGCGCCGTGCAGGGGCCGAGCAGGGCGAGCAGCGTCGCCGCGGGGAGGTGGCTGCGGAAGGTTGTCACAAACTTGAGCGCGTCGGCCTTGAGGATGGGCACCGCGTTCACGTCAGGGTCCTGCAGCTCGGGCAGCACCTGCGGCGAACACGGCGGCGACGCACACACGGCGCGGCGGCGCGCTGCTGGGCCGCGCGCCCGCGGGCCGCAGGGGGGCTGCGCGGGCCGCAGGGGGGCTGCGCGCCCTCCGCCGCCCCGCTCGCGCGCCCAGGCCAGCTCCCCCCGTCTGCGCCGCCCGCGCGCGCGTGCGGCGCGCCTGCTGTGCGAAGAAGTCCCCGATGTTGACCAGGGCGTTGGTGGTCGTCGCGCCGCGCTCGCCCGTCTTGCCCTTGACCGTGACCGCCATGACCAGGAACACGGCCGCGTCCTTGGACCGCCACCCGCACCCGCTGCGGTCCGCCGCGTGCTCCTGCGGCGCGCGTGCGCGGGGCGGGGCGAAGGGGGGGGGGTGTCGTGGGGGCGCTGCCGCGGGCCAGCCACCGGCGCGCAGGCGCCGGCGCGGCCGCCCCGGACCCCCGACCGCCCAGCCCCTGCGCCGCGCACCGCGAGCAGCGCGGCGACGTAGCCCGTGAAGAGCGCCGTCACGTCGGCCTCAAACGCGGTCGTGAGCGCGCGCACGAGGTCGGCGGCGGCGCGGCGGCGCGTGTCGCTGTCGCTGCCCTCGATGTCGCGGCGTATGTACTCCACGGGGTTGACCTCAAACACCTCCTCGTCCTCACTCCGCACCTGGTGGTGGGTGTGGTGGTGGTGTGTGTGTGTGTGGGGGGGGGGGGCGGCGGCGGCGGCGCGCGGGGAGGAAGCGCGCCCCCCTGCCGCCCGTGCTCCACCCCCATCCCCGAGCAACGCCTCACGCGCAGGTTTGGGAGCACGATGGACTCGCAGATCTGCTTGAGCACCCCCGGGTCGGCAAAGAGCTTTGCGTGCACGCTGCGCGCGACGGTGGTGAGGAAGGAGATGGCAGACATGGCCAGCCGGTCGTCGCCCGCGCGCGGCGACACCTGCTTTCCGCGGGCGTGCGCGGCGCGGACGCGGCGTGGGCGCGGCGCTGATCCCGGCGGCGCGCGGGCGCGCGGGCGCGCGCGTGCGCGTGCGCGGCGCGCGTGTGTGTGTGTGTCGCGCCGCGCCGCACCGCGACGAGGAGGTGCCAGACGTCTGTGACGAAGGTCTGCAGGTACTTGGCGCACTCCTCCTCGTTCAGCGCCATGAACAGGTCCACCACGCCGCACACAGCTGCCTTCACGCCCGCGCTCGCGCCCTCGCGGTCGGGGTCGCCCGCTGGCGCCGGCAGCGGCGGCGGCGCGCGGCGGGGCGGCGCGGCGAGCGCGGGCGGCCGTCGGCGCGGCGGGGCCAAAGCTACGCCGCCCGGGCGCCGCCCTGCCGTGCAGCCGCCGCGCCCAGGCGCTGCTGCGCCGCGCGTCGCGCCCCTGCCCGCCCGCCCACCCGCGTCCTCCGCGTCGAGGCCCGGGTGGCTGAAGGTGAGGAAGGTGTGGAACGCCGCCATCCAGTCGTCCAGCTGGCTCTCCATCAGCTGCGCACATGGCGCGCGCGCGCGCGCGGGCGCGTGGGCCGCACGGCCGCTGCCGCCGCCGCCGCGGCCGCGCGGCCGCCGCCACCGCCGCGCGCGCCGCCGCTGCGCGCGCGCCGCCGCACCGGCGTGAGGCCTGGCGAGTTGAGGCTGTAGAAGATGCGCGTCAGCAGCCGCGCGCCGCCCAGCAGCTGGCGCAGGCGCGGCAGGTCGCCCGAGGCCGCCACGCCCGGCAGCATGCCCGCCAGGCGCTGCATCGTCGCGAGCGCGACCGGCGCAAACGCGTCCTGCGCGGCGCGCCGCGGGCAGGGGGCGGGGTCGGCCGCGCGCGTGCACGCGTCGCAGCTGGGCCGGGCCGCCGCGGCGCGCCCCCCGCGGCGCCGCCGCGCCTGCGTGACCGCGAGCTCCGCGACGAGCGCGTTGCTGCTGAACTGGTTGCGGTAGCGCTTGAAGATGCTGTTGGCCGTCGCCGCCACGCCGCACACGACCGCCAGGTCCTCGCCCGCGCCTGCGCGCCGCGCGGCCGGCCGGGGCGGCCGCGGCGCTCTGCTGCCGCCCGGGCGCGCTGCGGCGCGCAGCCGCCGCGCCGCCCGGGGCCGTCGCACGGCGCTCACCGCCCAGCCGCTCCACCAGCTCCGGCAGCAGCTGCGGCCAGGCGGCGGGGAAGTCGTGGCCGCTGATGATGGACAGCGCCTCGCTCAGCTGCGCGCGGATGAGCGGCGGCGTGCTGAGCATCAGCCCCGGCAGCAGCCCCTTGATCTGGGCCTGCGGGCGCGGACGCGGGGGCGGTTGCGGCGGTTACAGGGGCACGGCGGCAGGCCCGGCTCGCGCTGCGCGGTCCCAGCCGTTGCCCTGTGCGCCGCTCCACGGCGCCCCGGCGCCGGCCGCTGCTGCGTGCGGCGCGCTCGCGCTGGAGCTGCCCGTCTCGGCAGCGCCGCTGCTGCCCTGCTGCTGCCGCCTGCCGCCTGCTGCTGCGCCGCCGCCGTGCGCCGCACGCACCTTCTCAGCGTCCGGTATGGCCTGCGTGCCCGACTCCTGCGCCAGCTCGGTGGGCACCTGCGCACGCGCGCGCGGGCAGCGCGGCGGCGCCGCGCTCGTCGCGGCCCGAACGCGCGGCCCGCGTGCGCGGCGCTCGCCGCGGCGCGCCGGGGGCGAGCGCACCCATCGGTACTTGACCAGGTTCTTGAAGTTCACGCCCGCCGCCAGCCGCACGTCCGCGCCCAGGGCGTCGCCGCCGGCAATCACCTGCGCACGCGCCGCCGCGGCGCGTCGCTCGGCGCCCGCCCGCGCCTGCGCCCCGGCGTGGCGCGCCGCGATGGGGCCGCACCTTGAGCACCGCGATGGCGTAGCCCGGCTGCGCGCTGAGCGCCTTGAGCGCCTCCTCGGCAGCTTTGATGGCATCCTGGGGCGGTTGCGAGCGGCGTGAGCGCGCGGCCCCCGATCGGGCGCGCGTGGCGGCCCAGCCACGCACGCCCACCACGCACCCGGTCGGGCTGGATGCTGCGCGCAAAGGTCTCCGCCAGGCCGCGCACGCCGTCCTCCATGGCGCCCCAGGGGCGCGGCGCGGGCGTCGGGCGCACGCAGTGACGCGATTGTGGCGTACAGCGTGGAAGCGACGTCCCACGCGGTCCGGCTGGCGCGCGGGTTCTTTTGAGCTGCTGTTCTTTTGAGCTCCTGTCGCGCGCAGGCGCCGCCCCGCCGCCCCACACCGCGTCCCGCCGCCCTCCGCGCCACGGCCCAGCTCACCGCGCGGCCGCACGCGCAAGGGCTGCAGCGGGCCGCAGCGGGGCCGCAGCTGCTGCCGTGCTCTCCTTTCCCGGGCCCCACGCCGCCCACACAGCCAGCCCGGCCCCCGCCCCGCGCAGTCCGCCTTGCCGCCAGCCCGTCCGCCCGCACACGCCTGATCAGCGGCGGCGCGCGCGCCCAGATCGCCGCCGCGCGGCGCCGCGGCGCGCAGAGCAGCAGCAGCGCGGCACGATGTGCGGCGTCGCCGGTGCGGCGCGCGAGCCCCGCCGCCGCCGGGCCAGCTGCAGGGCGAGCGCTGCGGCAGCGGGCGCGGCAGCGGGCGCACAGGCAGCGGGCCCACGCCGCCCCGCTGCGCCGCCGCCGCGCAGGCTGCACGTTCTGCGCCGGCACGTCGCTGTTTGGCGCGTCCTTCATGTTCCTGCTGGGCGTGCTGATCAAGAACAACTACCAGTGCGCGCGCGGGCAGCCGGGCGCGGGGAGGGGGGAGGGGCAGCGCGGGTGGATAGCCGGGCGTGCGGCGGCGCCCCAGCAGAGAGGCAGCTGACGCTCCCGTGTGCAGGAGCACTCCTGCACACGCGCGGGTGCTCGCGCGCGCGCGCCCACCACGCGCCCCTGCGCGCCCCTGCGCCCCCGCGCAGATTCATCGGCGAGTGGTACGAGAAGGAGCCGCCGCACCACGCGCCCACGGCGGAGCAGGTCGCGGAGGGCTCGCGCAGCTGCTTCATCGTCGGCGGCATCTACCTCGCCTGGATGGTCTTCGCCCTCGGCTGCGTGTGCTTCCAGAGCGCGCGCGCGAAGCGGCTCTGAGCGCCGCCGGAGCGGCTCTGACCGCGCCAGCGGGGCGGGCGGCGCGGCGTGTGGGGCGGCGCGGCGCGGCGTGCCGGCGGCGCCGGGCGCGACCGTGACTGGTGGGTGGGTGGGCCTGGGGCCTGTGCCGGCAACGGAGCGGTGCCGGTGGTGGTTCTGCGACCGGCGACGGGGCGGCAGCAGCGGCACGCGCCCGTCAAAAGCCGCCCCGCCCCAGCTGGCTGCTTCAGCGGTGTCGACGGCAGTCCGCGAGTAGTCCGACACCGTGACCACGCCCCGCAGGCCGTGCAGCGCGCGGAGCTAGCTCGGCAGCAGCATCACCGCTGTCGTGCGTGCCGCTCGGGCCTCCGCGCGCCCCGCGCTATGTGGCCCGCTGCGGGCGCCGTGATGGTGGTGCTCGGGCTCGCGCCGCCCGTCGCGCTGTGGCTGCTGGCCAGCCCGGCGTCGCTCGCGTGCCCGTGGCGCGCGGCGGCGGCGTTCTTCGCCACTGATGCCCTGTTCGTGGCGGGCGCCCTGGCGTTCCTGTGGATCGCCCAGTGCTACGCGGAGAGCAGGCGAGCGGCAGCTGCGCGCGCGGCGGCGGGCGCGCCCGCGCGCTGCTCCCTGCGCCGCGCTGCGCACGCGCGCCCGCCGCGCACGCGCGCCGCGCCGCCGCCTGCGCAGGGCGGCGCAGCTCGGCGACGGCCCGCCCGCGCCGTACCCCGGCGCCTGGGTCGAGCGCGACGGGCGGCAGGTCACGCCGCGGGGCTTTGCGCCCGGGTACCTCGGCCTCGCGCTGCTGCTCAGCCTGCTCGCGCCCGGCGCCGCGCTGTGCGCCGCGCTCGCGCTCGGCCGCGGCGGCGGCGGCGGCGGCGGCAGCGCGGGCCTGGCGGCCGCGACGCTGGGGCCGTACCTGGCGGTCTTCCTGCCCCAGATCGCGCTCGAGACGCGCGTGCTCAACCGCAGCGTCATGACGCCCGTGCTGCCCCTGCTCTTCTGGCCCCACCGCCTCTGGCAGCTCCTGCGCGGCCTCGCGCTCGCGGCGCGCCACGCGGACGCGCACGGCGGCGAGGGCGGCTGGCTCGTGCCGGCGCTGCTGGGGCTCCTCAGCTTCTGGGTGTTTGACTCCGCCTGCACGCTGCTCTGGATGCCGGGTGCGTGGCGCGCGGGGGGGATCGGCAGCGCGGGGGACCGGCAGCGCGCGCCGCCCGCACGGCAAACCGCCGCGCGGCAGAGCCGCTGCCCCCCTGCCGCCCCCGCGCAGGCATGTACGACTGGCAGCTGCAGGACGGCGCCCTGCTGGCGCGCATCGCCGCGCAGCGCGAGCGAGCCGCCGCGGAGCGGGGCGGCTCGCAGCTGCTGGTCGCGGGCCGCGCCGCCGGCGGCGGCGGTGGCGGCGGCAAGGGCCCGGCCGCGCGTGCGCCCGCGACGCCCAGCCATGCGATGACGACCCGCGTGCGGGCGCGCACGCCCGGCGCCGCGGGCGCCAGCGGCGGCGCCGCCGGCGCCAGCGGCGGCGGCGCGCGGCAGCGGCGGGGCGCGGGCGCGGGCGGGCGCGGGGCCGGGGGCGGCGGGCTGGACGACTATGGCTTCGGCGCGTGAGCCGGACCAGCGCGGCCGGAGGGCGGTTGGGCTCGGCGGCCGGGAGAGGCGGCAAGCGAGCTTGGTAAGGCTCGAGGGTCGGGCTGCGGCCGCGAGTGGGCTGCGCCGCGCCACGACACCCGCGGCGCAGCCGACGGCGCCGGCTCGCGTGCGCGGCACAGCAGACCTGACCGCGCGGTCAGGCTGGAGCTTAGGCCGGGGCGCGATTTACGCGGCGGCAAACACCGACGACGACGCGGTCGGCGAGCGGTCGGCATGGCGAGATGGCGGGGTACGACGGCCGGCTCCGCGCTGGGCGGTCCAAAACCCGGCCTGCTGCGCTGAGACGCTTTCCGGTGCCACTGTGATATTTGGAACCGGCCGTTTCGGACGCGGACAGGCCAGCGCGCCGGTGACCTCACCGAGCGGGTGACACACACACCGCGCGGCGCTGCGGCACCTAATCGCCCGGCTCGGGTGCTCGGAAGCTTTGCCGCGTTCACACAAACATTTTATAGTGTCGCAAGAACTCGCGCGTTGACAAAATCGAGAGGTCGCCGTGAGTCCGCCCACGTTCGGCAGTGCGAGCTCCGGCCGCCCGCCACGAAGCCGCCGACGCTGTGCCGGCGCTCTCCGGCTATATAGCGCGCTCCGCCCTGCAGGCCCAGCTAGTCGCCGCGCTCTCTCGCCCGCGTCCGTGGCCGCTGCAAGCCACCAGCCAGCTGCAGCCCACTCGGCCCTCGCCCAGCCAGCCCCGTAGCGCCGCGGTCCCGCGCAGCCGCGCACCGACGCGATGGCAGCTCGCATGGCCACCCTGGCCGTCCTGCTGCTGGGCCTCGCGGCCCTGGCCTCGGCGGCGCCGGCGCGCCAGCTGCTCCAGAGCGGCGTCTCCTGCCCGGCCCAGATCCCCGCGTGCACGGCCCGCCGTTGCACCACCCGCATCCTGGACAGCAAGGAGACCTACGTCTGCCTGCGCTGCATGAAGGGCTACGTGCCCGCCCGCGGCAGCGACGGCCGCTCCATCGTGCAGTGCGGTGAGCTTGGGCGCCCGCCTGCGCCGCGGCGGCGGTTGGTGCTGCGTGCCTGCCTGCCTGCCTGCCTGCCTGCCTGCCTGCTGCGCGCCGCCGCCGCGCGCGCGGCCGGCCCGCGGCTCACCCGCGCGCTCACATGCGCCGCCGCCGCCCTGCAGTGTGCCCGCCCGGCACCTTCCAGAACGTCACCGGCAACACCCGCCAGTGCACGCCCTGCCCCACCGGCTCCTACTGCCCCGGCGGCGACAAGAACGCGCGGCTGCCGACCGACGACGCGGGCGCGCTGAACAGCTGCAACCCCGCCGGCACCGTCGGCCTCACGACCAAGTCCGCGTCGACCACCCGCGCCGCCGACTGCAGTGAGTGGCCGCTCGCCTGCTTGCGCGCCCCGCACCGCCTGCTGCGCCTGCTGTGCTTGCGGGCTGCAGCGCGCACGCGCGCGCGCGCAAGGCGCTGCTGCTGACTCGCCGCCCGCGCGCCTGCTGCCCGCCCCTCCCTCCCGCAGTCGCCCAGGCCGGCTACGTGCTCCCCACGAGCCGCGGCGGCTCCGCCCAGCAGTGCGCGGGCAACACGTACGCGCCCGACCTGAACCGCCTCAAGACCTGCCTGCCGTGCCAGTCCGGCCTGGCGGCGCCCACCGGCTATAACGGCACGCGCGACAACAAGAACGACGTGTGCCAGGTGCCGCCCGGCAAGTTCTGGGAGCTCAACGTCGTCCGCGACTGCCCCAAGGGCCTCTACCGCTCCAACTTTGTGCGCACCGACAACAAGCTCGCCATCAACTGCCTGTCCTGCCCCGAGGGCTGGACCACCGCGAGCATCGCCTCCACCGGCATCGACAAGTGCAACGGTGGGTGCCGCGCGGCCGCCACTGCTGCCGCGCCGCGCCGCGCCGCGTGCGGCGGCTGCGCCGCGCCGCGCCGTCTGCCGGCCCCCGCCTGACCGCCCTGCCGCCCCTCCCGCGCTGCGCAGTGCTGATGCCCGGCTACAAGCTCGCCACCACGACCGCCGGCACTGAGCCCACCGGCTCGGCCGTCCCCGTGACGAGCAGCAGCACCTTTGTGCCCACGGCCGTGGAGGCGTGCCCCGTCGGCTTCTTCTTCGACGGCACCGCCGGCACCTGGTCGTGCAAGCCCTGCCCCTACAACGCCATCACGCTCAAGAACGGTTCGACCTCGGCCGACGACTGCGTGGTGCCCCCGGGCTACTACGTGCGCGGCAGCGCCGCCAACGGCACCATGGCCAAGTGCCCGACCACGCCCGCCAACACCGACACCGAGGGCTACTACCGCACCGGCTGGAAGGCGTTCAAGGAGGTGGTCAGCGCCAGCGGCGACGGCAAGGACGCGTGCACCCCGTGCGGCGCCGGCATCCTGAGCGACGCGACCGAGACCGACGAGCTCCCCAGCGCTGCCGCCGGCAGCAAGGTCGCCGCCACCTCCGCCTCTTGCTGTGAGTGGCCTGGCCGCGCTGGCGCGCCCTGCCTGCCTGCCTGCCTGCTCACGCGCGCCTGCTGCGCGCCGCGCAGCCCGCCTGCACGCCGCCGGCGCTCACGCGCGCCTGCCCTGCGCCCGCCCCGCTCGCCCACAGACATCAAGGCCGGCTGGGGCATCACCTTTGACCCCGCCGACTTCACCAAGTTCAAGGCCATCAAGCCGTGCCCGGCCAACACCTACGGCGTCGCCAACACCACGTTTGGCCTCATCAACGCGCCCTGCAAGGCCTGCACCAAGAACCTCTACTCCGCGGCCGCGTCGACCAGTTTCGACGCCTGCCTCAACCCCGGCGGCTTCGGCTACACCAGCGAGGGCGCCAACCAGTGCCCCGACGGCTTCTGGGCGGCCGCCGCGAGCATGCAGCCGTGCGAGCCCTGCCCCGAGGGCCGCACCACGCTCTACGAGCCCGGCAACGGCACGCTCCAGGACTCGATCACCGACTGCATCGTGCCGGCTGGTAGCGGCCTCTATGACGGCAACTCGACCGACCCCTGGAACCCGAGTGGCAACACCACCAACACCGGCGCCAAGCCCTGCCCCGTGGGCTACTACTCTGCCGGCGGCGCCAGCGCGCTCTGCCTGCCCTGCGGCGACGCCAACAGCACCATGGGCGTCGGGTCCACGACCTGCGACTCGTGCGCGTCCGGCTTCGGCAAGGCCTCTGGCAGCAGCACGTGCGAGCTGTGCGACTTCAACAGCTTCAACACGGGCCTCTCCAGCGACAGCTGCATGAGCTGCCCGACCACCACGTTCAACGACCCCGTCGGCGACGGCTACACGAGCTACGGCCTCACCTACAAGCGCGGCGAGACGCGCCGCGACGCGTGCGTGCCGCGCTTCGCTCAGGTGCCCAAGCCGGTGGGGGATCGCATGGGCTTGCCCGCTGCGATGCTCAACACGACCGTGTCGACCGCGGCCGCCGCGTCGGTCAACGCCGCGGTCAAGCTCTGCGTCGAGGCGTGCCCGCCCGGCGTGTGCTGCATCGCCGAGATGGTGCAGACAGGCAGCAGCCTGTCGTGCAAGCACGCGCGCCTCACGCCCGTGTGGGCCATGGCGTCGTCGCCAAGCACCGCAATGATGATGTACAAGGTGCCGCCCAGCGAGTTTGCGGCGGCGAGCACCAAGGTCGGCGCCAAGACGATGGGCAGCGGCATGTTTGCCGCCTGCGACATCACCGACTACATGGCCGACGCGCGCGCGGGCCTCATCGGCACGAGCACTAACCCCGCGCTCGTCGAGGCGGGCCGCGGCGCGATCGAGTGGAACACGGCGCGCTGCAACAGCATCGACACCTGCAAGGCGGCCTGCCTCGCCGAGGCGACGTGCTGGGGCTTCATCGTGGTCCCGGGCGCCAACGGCCCCGACTTTGCGCTGCGCGGCGGCGAGTCCTTCCTCGGCGGCCGCTCGTTCTTCGTGAGCCCCGACGGCAAGCTCGCCGACTCGACCGTGGACGACACGATCGAGAGCTGGACCTGGTTCGCGTCCTAAGCGCCCCGCCCCCGCGGCGGCCGCCGGGCAGCAGGATGGTTGACCACAAGTCGCACGACGGCTTGAGCGCGCCGCGTGTGCTGCCACGGTTTTGCTGACGGTCAACATGGGCTGAGTTCCTTTCGAATATCCAACTTTGCGTTTTTGCATCCTTTTGCTTATCTGATGAGTCTATCTGCCTGCCCTGCAGGGACATAAGACAGCTGCGACGCACCGCGCGCGCTGGCCGCTGCCAAACACTGCGCAGCAGCAGAAATAACTATTGCCGTGCCCGCCGGTCTCTCTGACCGCGGGCGGAGGGCCTAATACACTGGTGCAGCTGCCGTGGCTGAGCCCGGCGGGCGGAGTGTGGAGGCGCGAGCCGGCCTGCTCTGTAACAGCACCCCTGCGACGACTGCCCGCCGCCTGCCCAGCTCAGCTCAGCTCAGCTCGGCTCACCTCAGCTCAGCTCAGCTCGGCGGCCATCACCCCGGCTCAGCGCACACACACCAGGTCGCCCTGCAGCGTGCCCAGCAGCAGCTCGCCGCCCGCCCCTACAGCCAGCTCCGTGGGCACGGCGTGTGCCGGCATGGCGAGGTGCCAGACCTGCCTGTCCGCGCTCAGCACGCCGCCGGCAGCGGCACCGCCGCCGCACGCGCCCTGGTCGTGCTCACGCGCGGTGTCCGCTGCGGCCTCGACGGCGCCGCTGCCGCCGCCCGCGTCGTCCCGGCGCAGCCAGGCGCCGCCGCGCCGCTGCTCCTGCCCCACGCAGCTCCCAAAGTCCACCGCCGCCAGCGTCGGGCTGAGGCTCGCCGCGCCGTCGGGCTGGCCCTGGCGCAGCAGGCCGTGCGTGTAGAGCACGCGGCCCATGCCGTCCCAGCAGCACCGCGCCGCCGCCTGGGCGCGAGCGCAGCGGGCAGCCGGCGCCGGCGGCGGCGCGTAAGGCGCGGCCGGCGGCGCGCACGTGCGGAGCCCGCGCGCGCGCCTGCCCCGCGGCTCACCCGCTGCTGGCAGCCGGCCAGCATTGCCGCGTCGCCGCCGCCGAGCGCCTCCGCGACGCAGGCCTGGGCGACCACGCGGTTGTGGGCCAGGTCCAGCACGCCCACCTGCGTGCCCGCGGCGGCAAGCGAGCGTGTGTGTGGGGGGCAAGCCACCCGCACGGCGCCTGCGCGGCGGCCGCAGCGGGGGCCGGCCACACCTGCAGGTCCGGCCGCGCGTACGCGACCAGGTTGGCGTCGCCCGGGCTGACGCACAGCGCGGAGAGGAAGGGAAAGAGCGGCGCCGCCGCCCCGGCGCCGCCGGCCGCGGCCGCCGCGCGCATGGGCAGGTTGTATCGCGCCACCAGCGCTGCGGCGTCGCGCCCGCCGCCAAAGTTGACCACGCTGCTGGCGCTGCCGGCGTGGCGGCGCACGTCATACAGCGCGACCTGCCCGTCCCCACAGCCTCCCAGCAGCAGCTCACCGCCAGGCAGTGGCGCGAGGTGCGCGAGCGCGCCGCTGGTGGGCAGCTCCGCGACCGCGCGCGACGCGGCGCGGCAGTCCCACAGCGCCAGGCCGCCCGGCCGCGCCGCGGCGAGCGTGTAGGCCGCGCCGCGCGGCAGGTAGCGCACGCACGCCGCGCCCTCGGCGGGCCGCCCCGACTTGAGCGCCAGCGCCGCCGCGTGGTGCCGGCCCTGCCGGGCAAGCGGCGCCAGATCACGCCGCATGCGCGGAAGAGGGGGAGGGCGGCGGCGCGCGCGCAGCCCGCGGCGCCGCCGCACCTCAACGAAGCGCCGGACCTGCACGCCGCGCGGCCCCGCAGTCGCCAGCTCCGCGAGCTCGCCGCCGTGCGCCCAGTCGGCGCTGAGCAGGCGGGCCTGCAGGTCCAGCGTCCACACCGCCGCCGCGGCAACCGCGACGCACGCCAGGCCGCCGCCGCCCGGGTCGCACGCCGCCGCGGCGGCGCGCGCCAGCTCGGCGCGGCGCAGCAGGTGCAGCGTGCCGCCCGCAAAGCCCACCGCCGCCAGGCCGTCGCCGCCGCGCTGCAGCTCCAGGCAGGCCACGGGCTGGCGCTGGTTCAGCAGCGCCTGCTGCCGCACCGGCGGCAGCGCCAGCTGCGCCGCGCCGCGCCCGCTCGTGGCGGCGAGCCAGGCGCGTCCCGAGCCCGTCACCGGCCAGCCCAGCTCCGCCGCCAGCAGCTGGTGCGCCAGGTGCGCCGACCTGCGCGGTCGGCGCGGGCGGCGCGGTCGGCACGGGCGGCCGGCGGCTGCCGCGGCCGCGCTCCACCCTGCCCCGCCCACCTGAGCGCCGCCTGCGGCACGAGCTGCTGCTGCGGCCGCGGCCGGGGGCGCAGGAAGCGGTCCAGCGGCCCGCGCGGCCGCTTGGCGGGCGGCGCCTCCTCCGCGCCCGCGTCGGCCGCCGGGCGCGCCGCGTCCGCGTCCGCCGCTGCCATTCGAACGCTCGCGCACCGCCCGCCCGCGCGGCGCCGCCGGCCCGGGCGGCGCAGCGCCCGCCGTGCAGGTGAGCGTGGCGGGCCCGGGGCGGACGGCCGCGGCGGCCGCGGCAGGCGCGCCACGCGGCGCGCACGGCGGCAGCGGCGAGCCGGCGCGTGCTGCTGCCTGGCCGAGCCGGCGCCTGGCCCCTGGCGAGTGAAGAAAGTGGCGGCGGATGCCTGACGCCGCGGCCTCAACGGGGTGTGCCGTGCTCGTCGCGCCGCGCTCGCCGCCGCGGCGCTTGCTTGTGACAGCTGGGGCTCAGCAGGGCTCTCTGCTGTTCCCCAGGCCCCGGCCACACAACCGGTCACGACAGGCGCGACGCTGCGCGCGTGTGCGGCCGCTCGCAGCAGCACGCCTGCGCTCTGCACGCCTCCCGCCCGCCAACGCAACGAGATCTCTGGCCTGACTCATTCTCCGGGCGTCGTCACGATCTCGCGCCCGCTGGATGCGCGGGCGCGGCCGCGTGCGGCGCTGAACGCGGGGAGGCGCATCCCATCACCAGCGCCCGCGCGCTGCCCGGTGGGCGCAATGAGCCTGCGGCGCGCCGGAGGCGTCACACTGGCGATGCTGCGCGCCCACGCGGCGGCGGGGGGCGGCCACGCGCCAGCGCTGCGCGTGGGAGCAGCAGCGCTGGCGCACCTCGCCGCCCGGCCGCCCGGCTGGGGCGGGCGCGGTGGGCGGGACGCCTGGTGGGAGGCGCAGTACGCGCCGCACCGCCTGGAGGCGCTACGCGGCTTCGCGGGCGGCGAGCGGCGGCGCGAGGAGCCAGGCGGCGGCGCGCTGCCGGGCGCGCAGGACTGCGACGCCGCGATCGAGCAGTACGAGCGCGCGCGTAGCTCCTACCAGCGCATGAGCCTGCCCTCCTCCTACCGCACGACCGCGCAGCGCGCCGGCGACGCGGCCGCGGCGGTCGGGCGGGGCGTGCTCGCGCTGCTCGGCTTTTTCGCGTCGGTGCCGGGCAAGCTCTGGGCGCTCGCGTGCTGGTCGCGCGCCGACTGGGCGCTCTGGTGGCGCGGCGTCAAGAAGACGGTCAAGGACGAGGCGCACCACTACTGGGTGCGCGCGCGCGCGCCCCGCCGCGACGCGGCGGCGGCAGGCCGGGCGGCGCCGGCGCCGGCGACGCGCCGCCGACCGCGCCGCGCCGCCGCCCCGCGCCGCGCGCCGGGGCGCACGCAGGTCGGCTTCAAGCTGCTGGCGTTTGACGTGCGCGTCGCGAGCGGGCTGGCGCTCAAGGCGATGCGCGGCAACGCGCTCACGCGGCGCGAGCGCAAGCAGCTCACGCGCACGACCGCCGACATGTTCCGCCTCGTGCCCATGATCATCATCCTCGTGAGACACCACGCGCGCACACACGCACCGCGCGCGCCGCGGCGGGCAGTGCGCGCGGCGGCGCCCCGCGGCGCCCCGCGGCGGGCAGTGCGCTCCGCGCCGCGCCGACGCGCCGCCGCCCGCCCCCTGCGCACCCGCCCGCCCGCCCGCGCGCCGCAGCTCATCCCGTTCCTGGAGCTCGCGCTGCCGCTGCTGCTGAAGCTGTTCCCCAACATGCTGCCCAGCACGTTCCAGGACAAGCTGAAGAAGGAGGAGGAGGTCAAGAAGCGCCTCGTGGTCAAGATGGAGGTCGCGCAGTTCCTGCAGGCACGCGCCACGCACGACGCGCCACGACGCGCTGCAGCGCGCTGCCCGTCACCGCACGCGGCGCGGCGCGCGGCGCCTCACGTGCCGTCGGGGCGTCTCGCGCGCAGGACACGGTGGCCGAGATGGCCAAGGACATCAAGAGCAAGCGCACGGGCGAGATGTCGACCAGCGCGGCGGAGCTGTACGCCTTTGTCAACCGGGTGAGGCGCCGCCTGAGGGGGCGGGGGGGGGGGGGGCATCGCGCCCTCCCCCGCGCGCCGCCGGGCAGGCGCCGGGGCCCGCCGCGTCGGGTCCAGGACCCGCGTCATCACGAAGTTGAAGTCGCCACTGTGGCTTCTGCTTTGTCATGACACTGGTCCTGCACCGGACGCGGCGGGCCGGCGCGGCGGCGGCAGCGGCGGGCCGGCACCGGACGCGGCGGGCCGGCGCGGCGGCGGCAGCGGCCGGGCAGCAGCAGCGCTGACGGCGCGCGCGCGCGGCGTGGCGCGGCGCGGCGCGCAGGTGCGCGCGGGCGCGGAGGTGTCCAACGACGAGCTCGTGCGCTTTGCGAGCCTCTTCAACGACGAGCTCACGCTGGACAACCTCGACCGCGTGCAGCTCGTGTCGATGTGCCAGCTGCTCGGCATCCCGCCGTTTGGCACCGACGGCTTCCTGCGCAACCGCCTGCGCTCCCACCTCGACGGCCTCAAGCAGGCGCGCCATGCCTGCCGCGCACGCGGCGCGCGCGGCGCACACGACGCGCGGCGCGCGCGTCTGCCCGTGCGGGGCGCGACGCCGCCCCCGCCGCTGCCACGTGCCTGCCCGCCCTCACCACCCGCCCCGCCGCCGCCGCGCGCCGCCCCTGCGCGCGCCGCGGTGCAGGACGACCTGCTCATCCGCGCGGAGGGCCTGGAGAGCCTGACCGACGACGAGCTGCGCACGGCGTGCAAGACGCGGGGCATGAAGGCCGCATACGGCGACGGCGCGGCGCCCTTCATGCGGCGCCAGATGCAGGTGCGGGGGGGGGGGGGCGTGTGACGTGCCTGCGTGCCTGCGTGGTGTGGCCTGCGTGCCTGCGTGCCGGCCTGGTGATGCTGCGGAACCAAATCGAAAGTTGATAGACCTGACACACCGCATGACAAGACACACACCATCCCCTGAAGGCCACCCGCCAGGGCGTCGGCGTCCTCTGTCGTCTGTGCACGTCTGCGTCCTTCCCTCCCTCACTCTCTCAAGTGCTGCGTGCTGCGCGAGCTCGGCGTGCTCCTGTTGTTGAGCGCGCTGCCGGGCGGCTGGCGCGCGCCAACCTCCCGCTTCCCCCTCCCCTCTCCCGCCCCCTCCCTCCCCCGCCCAGAACTGGCTGGACCTGTCCCTCAACCGCGGCCTGCCCAGCAGCCTGCTGCTGCTGAGCCGCGCCTTCACGCTCACCACCACCGGCGCGCCCAAGCCCGCGCCCGCGGGCGCGGCGGGCGCGGCGGAGGAGCTGGGGCGCGTGAAGGAGACGCTGCTCACGCTGCCCGAGGAGGTCATCAAGGACGTGGGCCTCGAGGTCGCAGCGCCGACCACGAGTGCGCGCCGCCACCCGCGCGCCGCACGCCGCGCGCCCGCGTGCCGCACATGCCCGTGCGCCGCGCCCGCGCGCCCGCGCGGCGGCGCCTCCTCACTCACACACCCCCCGCGCGCGGCGCGGCAGGCGCTGAGGAGCTGGCGAAGCGGCTGCACCTCATGCAGAAGGAGCAGAAGCTCATCCAGGCAGAGGCGCAGGCGGCCGAGGTGGAGGCGGCCGCGGCGGAGCCCGCGTCCATGGCCGGCGCGCACGCGGGCCACGCGCCCGCGGCCCCGCGCCGGTGGCCGGCGGCGGGCTGGAGCGCGTGCTCGAGGCGGAGCCCCGCCCCGACGCGGCGGCGGGCGCGGCCGCCGCGCAGCACGCCGCCGCGACGGCGGCCGCGAGCGCGGTGCTGGGCGAGGCGAGCGCGAGCGCGCTGCGCGACGTCATCGCGGCGGAGGGCATCAGCGAGGAGCAGCGCGCCGCGCGCCTCACCGACGCGCGGGAGCGGCGCATGCAGCAGCTGCTCTACGCCATCACCGTCCTCGCGTCCAGCTCGGGTGCGGGGGCGACGCGGGCGGGGGCGGCGCGCGCGCGGCCGGCCAGCGCGCGCACAAGCGCTCACGCCGCGCGCCGCCGCTGCTGTCTGTCCCGCAGGCGTGGCGACGGAGCGGGCCAAGTTCATGGACCTGGTGCGCAGCCAGATCAGCGCGCTGCAGGACACGCACGGCACGGCGAGCCCGTCGCTGACCTTCACCGGCGGCAGCCTGCACGCGGTGCGGCCCGAGGACACGACCGCCGCGCTCGCGGACGAGCTGAGCGCGCCGCTGCGCCTGGAGGGGCACATCGCGGGCATCCTCACGCGCCTCGAGAAGGAGCTCGACCAGGCCGACGAGGCGATCGGTGCGGGCCGACACCGCCGCCGCCCGCGCCCGCCGCCCGCGCGCCGGCCGCCGCCCCTTGGGAGGCCTCGGCCCTCCCCCGCCTGCGGTGGCGCACACCTCGCCCACGCCTCCTCACCCTCCTCACCCCCGTCGCCCCCCCCCCCTGGGCTGCCTGCCACGCAGGCGAGGCGCTGCACGTGATCGACCTCGACAACGACGGCCTCATCAGCGCGGGCGAGCTCAGCGACGCGCTGCGCTTCCTCAAGGCAAACCTCGACGACGACGACCTGCGCGCGCTGCTCGACAGGCGCGGCACCGCACAGCGCACAAAGCGCGCGCGCGCCGCCGCGCCCCACGCGCGCGCGCGCCGCGCGCCGAGTGCCCGCGCCGAGCGCGCCGCCGCCGCCGCCCCTGCCGCCGCGTGTTGCCAGGCTGGAGATCAAGCGCGAGGGCTCCGACCAGGCGGTCATCCCGCTGGCGGAGCTCATCAGGCTCGCAGAGTCGGCGGAGCGCGCCGGCGGCGGCGGCGGCGCCGGCGGCGCCAGCGGCGCCAAGCCGGAGCAGCAGCAGCAGGCGCCGTGAGGCGCCCCGGCCTGTTGGGTTGTGCCGGCGGCGGCGGCGGCGGCAGCAGGCGAAGAGATGCGTTGGCTGCGCGCGGCAGGGAGGGAGGGAGGGCTTGAACGAGGCGCGGCGCCGCGTCGGCCGCCCGTCGGCGCGGCTGGGGGCCGCCTGGCGCCCCGCGCGCGCAGCGCCCGCAGGATGACCGCGCTGGCGTCGGCACAGAATCCGGGGTATGGGGGCGTCCGCGGCGGCGTGGTAATAGGGGCGCGAGCACCCCCGCGCGGCGGCGGCGCGACGCGGCGTGACGTGCTGCGCTGAACCCAGCGGCGCAGCGCGTGGGGCATCGCCGGTCGTCGGTCGCGAAGGCTCAGTGCGTCCACGCAGTCTCCGCGCGGCCGCGAGGCCTTGGGCAATCGCTCCACGCGCCGCCACTGCCAGGCAGCAACAAAACTCACCTGCCGCGCGCCTGCCGCTCCTGGCTTCGCTCCTCTCCGCTCCGGGGCGTCGCGTGCATTGCGGCAGACATCTGCCCGCGGCGTGGGCTTGGAGCGGGCGGCATTGCGCGCGGGAGAGCAGGCTGCTGCTCTCTCGATTGTTGCCCGCCCGCGCTCGCCCGCCTGGCCGGCGCCAGGTGCGCCGCGCATGGGCGCGCTGCGGCGCTGTTGCCTCGGAGGACGGCGGCGCCAGGCGGCTCGCCGCCGCCCACGCCGGCGGCGCCGCTGCCCGCGCGACAGCAGCGCCGCTGCTGTTGGCGCTGCGACCCAGCCCCCTCTCAGCAGCTGCCCCGCGGCCCTGCGCTCCGCCGCCCGCAGGAGGCGCAGCAGGCGCATGACGCCGCCGCAGTAGCGCCGCCGGCGGCAGCGGCGCGCGCCGGCGGCGCACGGCGCGGCGCATGGTGCGCGTGAAGCCGCGCGCCGTCGCTGCCGGCGGGCTGGCCGTCGGCAGCGAAGACGAGGAGGAGGGCTTTGACGCCGACGCGGGCTGGCAGCGCTGGGGCCTTCCCAGCGAGGAGGCGGAGTACGAGGTGCTCGCGCAGCAGCAGCGCGGCAGCGGCAGCGGCGGCCCCGGCGCCGCGGCGGCGCCCGCGCCGGACGACCCTGACTGGGAGCCGCTGGCGGCCGAGGCGGAGGCGGAGGCGGAGGCGGACGCAGAGGTGGATACAGAGGCGGGCGCGGACGCGGAGGCGACGCAGTCCGAGGGCACCGCGTCAGACCCGGACTTTGCGGACCGAGCGCCGTCGCAGCGCGGTCGCGGTCGCGGCCGTGGCCGCGGCCGTGGCCGTGGCCGTGGCCGCGGTCGCAAGCGCGCCGCGCAGAGCGAACCCGACGCGGAGCTCACCCAGCTGGGCTACAAGCGGGCGCGGGCCGGCGCGGCGCGCAGTTATCGGGAGGTGGAGGACGACGACGAGTGGGAGGCGCTGCCGCCGGCCGGCGCGGGTGAGCGTGCGCGCGGGCGGGCGGCCGCGCGGGCGGGCGGGCGGGCGGGCGGCGGCGGCGGGGCGCGCTGCCCCAACGCACGCCGCTCCGCGTCCGTCACGCAGGCCTGGGGGAGGACCACAACGAGTCGCACTGCCGCGCGTGCGGCAGCGACGCCGACCCCGAGCGCCTGCTGTGCTGCGAGCACTGCCCCGCGGTGTACCACCTCGCCTGCCTGCCTGACCCGCTCGACGCGGTGCCGCCCGGCGCCTGGCTCTGCCCGCCCTGCGCCGACGTCAACGAGCTGCTCGATGCCACGGCGGGCGTGGAGAAGGTGCTCGCGCACCGCGCCGCGCCGCGCCAGCCCGACGGCAGCGCATGCGGCGACGGCGGCGGCGGCGGCAGCGGCGGCGGCAGCGGCGGCGGCGGCGGGCAGTACTTTGTCAAGTGGCGGGGGCGCTCGCACCGGCACTGCTCCTGGCTGGACGAGGAGCGCGTGGAGCGCGCGGCGCGCGTGCGCGTCGTGGGCACCGTCAACCCGCTCGCGGCGCGCCTGGCCAAGTTCCGGCGCGCACAGGCGGCCGCCGCGGCTGGCGCCGCGCTGGCGGAGGAGGAGGAGCGCGGCGAGGTGGTGAACGGCATCAACCCGGCCTGGACGCAGGTGGACAAGGTCCTGGCGGAGCGCCGGGGCGTGGGGGCGTCGGGCGCCGAGGAGGTGCAGCTGCTGGTCGCGTGGCGGGAGCTGCCGCTGGAGCAAGCCAGCTGGGAGGCCGAGGCGGTGAGCGGGGTGGGCTGGCGAGGGCCGCTGGCAGCTGCCGCTGGCGCGCGCGCGGCGCGCTCTGAGCCCGTCGCCCTGCCCCGGCCTGTCGCCCGCAGGAGCTGGCTGCCGAGTTTGGCGCCGAGATCGCTGCCTTCAGGGCCGCCCAGGTGCCCATCGCGGTCGAGGCGGCGGCGCGCGCGCAGGAGCAGGCGGCCGCCAAGCGCGCGGCCAAGGCAGAGGCGACGGCTGTGGCGGGCGCGGGCGGCGAGCGGCAGTCCGAGCAGCAGCAGCAGCAGCAGCAGCCGTCGGAGCCGCTGGAGCAGGAGCCGCCGCCGGACGAGCAGGAGCCGCCAGAGCGGCAGGCGGGCGGCGGCGGCGCGGAGGGCGGCGGCGCGGCCGCAGCGCCGGGCGAGCGCGGCGGCGGCGCGCGGCTGTTCACGACGACGCCCGACTTTGTCGCGGGCGGGCCGCTGCACCCGTACCAGCTGGAGGGCTTGAACTGGCTGTACCACAAGGCCTCGCAGGGGGACAACGTCATCCTGGCAGATGAGATGGGCCTGGGCAAGACGGTGCAGGCCATCGCGTTCCTCGGCGCGCTCTGGCGGGTGCGCGCGGCGGCGGCAGCGTCCGCGGCGGCGGCGGCGGCGCCAGCACCCCTCCGCGCCTGGCCCCGCCTCGGCCGCCCCACACCCCGCCGCCCCTTGCGCGCGCGCGTGCCGCGGCGCAGGACTGCGTGGCGCTGCCGCACCTGGTGGTGGTGCCGCTGACGACGCTGGCCAACTGGGAGCGCGAGTTTGCGACGTGGGCGCCCTACCTGCACGTCCTCACGCTCAAGGGCAACGCCGCCGGCCGCGCGCTGCTGCTGGAGCACTGCTTCTTCACGCCGCCAGAGCCGGGCGCGGGGCGCAGCCGCTCCGCGCTGCAGGTGCGCCGCGCGCGCGCGCGGCGGCGGGCCGGCGCTGCGCAGCGCGGCGCCCGGGGCTCTCAACGCCCGGCGTGCGCGCTCACGGCCGCCTCCCTGCCCTGCCCTGCCCACCCCCACCCCAAAGGAGCGCGTCAAGTTCCACGTCCTCCTGACCAGCTTTGAGCTCGTGTCAAAGCACCTCGCCGACATCAAGCGCCTCTCCTGGTCGGCGCTCATCGTCGACGAGGCGCACCGCCTCAAGAGCGCGACCAGCAGGCTCTTCCAGGCGCGCGCCCGCGCCGCGCCGGCACCCGCGCTCGCCCGCCCGCGCTCGCTCGCCCGCGCGCTCACTGACCGCGCGCCGCCCCGATCCGCGCCGCCGCGCCGCCGCAGGACGTGGTGCGCGTCGAGTCGGCGCACCGCGTGCTGCTGACGGGCACGCCGCTGCAAAACAGCCTGGAGGAGCTCTTTTACTTGATGCACTTCCTGGAGCCCGCCAAGTTCCCCAGCCTGCCCGCCTTCACGGCCGCGTGCGCGGGCCTCGCCGACAGCGAGCGCGTCGCGGAGCTGCACCGCCAGCTCGCGCCGCACCTGCTGCGCCGCCTGAAGCGCGACGTGCTGCGCCAGCTGCCGCCCAAGATGGAGCAGATCGTGCGCGTCGAGCTCAGCCCCGAGCAGCGCGCCCTCTACAAGGCCATCCTGTCGCGTAACTACGGGGCGCTCGTCGACAAGTCCAAGAGCGCGGTGCGGCTGCGCAACGTGGTGATGGAGCTGCGCAAGGCGGTCAACCACCCCGCGCTGCTCTCATTCGACCTCGCCACGCCCGAGTACGCCGCCGCGGTGGCGCGCCGCCAGGCCGCGGCGGCTGCGGCCGCCGCCGCGGCCGCCGCGGCGGCGGCGGACGGCAGCGCGCCGCCCGGCGCGCCGCCGCCGAGCGAGGCGACGGAGCAGCTGGTGGCCGCGAGCGGCAAGCTCGCGCTGCTGGACCGCATGATGGCGCGGCTGCACGCGGGCGGGCACCGCGTGCTGCTGTACAGCCAGTTCACGCGCACGCTCGACGTGCTGGAGGACTGGCTGCAGGGGCGGCGCTGGGGCTACGAGCGCATCGACGGTGCCCGCGTGGCCGCACGCCGCCGCCTGCCGGCTGAACCGCGCGGCACAGCCGGCAGCGACAAGGGAGGGGCCCGCGCTCACACACGAGCACGCCGCGCGCGCGCGCAGGCAGCGTGGCGGGCCTGGAGCGGCAGCGCCGCGTCGACGCGTTCAACAGCCACCCGGAGACCAAGTTTGCCTTCCTGCTGTCAACGCGCGCTGGCGGGCTGGGCATCAACCTCACCGGCGCCGACACGGTCGTCATCTTCGACAGCGACTGGTGCGCGCCGCGCCGCGGCGCCCCGCCCTCCTGCGCGCGCTGCGCCTGCCCCGTCGCCGCCAACACTGCCGCCGCCGCGCCGCCGCCGCGCCGCCGCCGCCGCGCCGCCGCCGCGCGACTGCCGCCGCCGCAGGAACCCTCACAACGACCTGCAGGCGCTCGCGCGCGCGCACCGGATGGGCCAGACGCGGTCGGTGATGGTCTTCCGCCTCGTCAGCCGCGGCTCGGTCGAGGAGCGCATGCTGCAGGTGACGGCCGGCCCGCGCTCCGAGGCGCGGCGCGGCCGTCGCGGGCCTCGCGCCCACCGGCCCGCCCGCCCGCCGTGCCGCCTCAACCCTGCTGCGCAGCGCGCCAAGAGCAAGCTGGTGCTGGAGCACCTGGTGGTGGCCAAGGCGGGCAAGGGCGAGAGCCTGGCGCAGGCGGAGCTGGACGACATCCTGCGCTACGGCGCCAAGGAGCTGTTTGAACACGACGACGACGACCAGCAGCAGCAGCAGGCGCAGCAGGAGGGCCAGCACCACGACCCCGCCGCACCGCTGCCGGGCCAGCCGGACGGCGGCGAGCCGGGCGGGTGCCGGGGGGCGCTGAAGATTGTGTGGGACGACGCGGCGCTGGAGCGGCTGCTCGACCGCAGCCAGGTCGAGGCTGCCGCCGCGGCGGCCGCAGCGGCCGAGGCCGAGGGCGGCGACGACGAGTTCACGGCCGCGTTCAAGGCGCGCCGCGGCGACGCGCCGCGCCCGCCTGCCCGTGCGGCGCGCACGCGCCGCCCGCTCACCGGCCGCGCCGCTGCGCCGGCGCGCCGCCGCGCCGCCCAGGTGGCACACTTTGACATGCAGCAGGAGGACGAGGCGCCGCCGGCGGAGGAGGCTGGCGCGCCGGCGCCGCCCGGCGGCGGCGGCTCCATCCCAGGGCTGCCGGGCCTGGACGGCGCCGCGCTCGCGTACGACTCGGCCGCCACGGAGCTGTACAAGCCGCAGGCAGCGTTCTGGGCGTCCGTGCTTGGCGAGCAGGCGGCCGCCGACGCTGCTGCTGCGGACGGCGCGGAGGAGGGCGCGCCGGGGCAGCGCCGCGCGCGCGCCGTGGCGCGCTACGCGTACGCCGACTTTGCGGACAGCAGCAGCGACGACGACGAGGCCGGCAGCGACGCCGACGCCGACGGCGGCGCGGAGGGCGGGCGCGGGCGGCGGCGGCGGAAGCGCCCCGACGACGACGACTACGAGGCGCCCGACGCGGTGCGGCGCGGCGCCGCGCCGCCGGGTGGGGGCGCCCACGCCGCGCTGCCTCACCCCCGTCCCCCGTCCCCCGCTGCCCTGCGCCCGGGCCCGCAGGAGGCTGAGAGTGAGAGCGAGGAGCTGGACGGCGAGCTGGATGGCCTGCTGTTCTGGCGCAGCGCGCGCGACCTCACGGACAGTGCCAGCGCGCAGCCCGACGGCCACCCGCCGCCGCCGGCGCACCAGAGCGTGCTGCCCACGCCGGCGGCGGGCGCAGCCAAGCGCGGCCGGGGCAGCTGCGCAAGTACGCGGCTCCGGACGTCGCCTCAGCGCAGGCGGCCGCGGCAGCGGCCGCGGCGGCAGCAGCGGGCCCCCGCCGCGCCGGGAGCGGCCGGTGCGGACGGCGCCGCCGACGCCGCTGCCGCCGACGCCGCTGCCGACCTGCCGCCGCGCGCGTGCGTCTCCGGCGGGCGCCTGCTTGTGGTGGGCCTGGGCGAGGTCGAGCGGCAGGTGTTCATGCAGCTGCTGATGCGCTACGGCCCGCCCTTCATCCACCGCCAGCTCGACCTCGGCTGGGCGCCCTTCCACGCCCACCTGCCCGGCAAGCCGCGCAGGCAGCTGGCGGCGTACATGCTGGTGCTGCTGGAGCACCTGCAGCACTGCGCGGCGCACCCCGAGTCGGCGCGCGGCGACGACGAGCTACCGCACGCGGTGCTGCTCACGAGCAGCGACCGGCGGCAGCTGGACGCGAGCGGGTGCGTGCCGCCGACACGCGTCTGGAACCGCCTCACCTCGCTGCACCTGCTGGCGCGCAAGATGTGGCACCACGGCAACCGCCCGCCCGCGGCGTTTGTGTGCGGGCCCAGCATCGGCGGCCGCGGCGTGCCCGCGAGCGCGCCGCTGTACCGCAACCTGTCGGGCAGGCCCGGTGGCTGGGGCCCGGCCCACGACTACGGCCTCGTGCGCGGCGTCTTCTGGGCGGGGTGCGCGCGGGCGCGCCGCCGCTGCCCGGCGCGGCGGCGCGGCGCGACCGCGCCAGCGCGCCCGAGCGCACGGCCTTCGCCGAGCGCCACCGCCGCCGCCGCCGCTGCCGCGCGCTGCGCAGGTACGGGTGCTGGGGCGACATCCTGTCGCTGCCGGCGCTGGGGCTGGCAGGGCCGCTGCGCGTGGAGCTCGGCCTGCCGGCCGCCTACGACGGCCCGGCGGCGCTGGCCGAGGCAGTGGCGAACGCAGCGGACCCCGCCGCGCGCGCTGCAGAGCACCGGCGCAGTGTGCGGCTCGCCCAGCGCAAGGAGGTGGAGTGGCTGGAGAAGCGCGCGCGGCACATCGTCAACGCGCTGCGCCTTGAGTTTGTGCTGCACCAGGTGCCGCAGGAGGAGGCGCAGGCGCCCCCGCGACAGCAGCAGCTTCTGCAGCAGCAGCAGCAGCAGCAGAGGCAGCAGCTGCAGCGGCTGCAGCAGCAGCGGCAGCAGCAGCAGGCCAACGGCCTCGCCGGAGGGCAGCCCGTCCCGCGCGCGCTGCACAAGCGGCAGCAGCTGGACGCCGCAGAGCTGGCAGCGCGCATGGGACGCAGCGGCGCAGCGCCGCCGGCGGCGCTGCCCACGCCGCCCGTGCCTGGCGCGCCGGCGGCGCCCGCCGCGCCGGCGGCGCAGCCGGTGGCGCGGGGGCGGTGGCAGCACGAGGTGGCCGTGCGGTACGCGGCGCTGATGGAGCAGATCGCAGCCATCAAGGCCGGCGTGCCCGCGGCGGAGAAGGCCGGCGACGGCGGGGCCAGCACGGCGGAGCGCTTCCGCGTTTCGGTGCGCAACCTCGCAGTCCTGGCGAGCGAGCTGCACGGCGTGCTGGGCATGGCGCTGCCCTCGCAGGGCCGCACAGCGGAGCAGCGGCAGCGGGAGGCGCTGCTCAACCAGCAGCGGCAGCAGCTGCAGCAGCAGCAGCAGCGGCTGCTGCAGCAGCAGAGGCTGGAGCAGCAGCAGAGGCTGGAGCAGCAGCAGCAGCAGGAGCGGCAGCAGCGGCTGGAGCTGCAGCACCAGCAGCAGCAGCAGAAGCTGCTGCAGCAGCAGCTGCAGTGCCAGCAGCAGCAGCAGAAGCTGCTGCAGCAGCAGCAGCAGCGGGTGCAGCAGCTGCAGCACCAGCAGCGGCTGCAGCAGCTGCAGCAGCTGGAGCAGCAGCGGCTGGTGCAGCAGGAGCAGCACCAGCAGCACCAGCAGCAGCACACGGTGCCGCCAAGCGGCCACTCTGCGCCGCACGCGCCCGCGCAACAGGCGCCGCAGCCGCCACAGGCGCCGCCGCCAGGCGGGTGGGACGTCATCGAGCTGCTCGACGACGACGACGGGGCCCCTGGCAACTGATCGACGTCACTAAGTCGGGCGCTGGCTCGCAAGCATACCGCAGCAGTTGTTCCGGCCGGTCGCCGCGCGGCGCTGGTAACCCGTGCCGCTCCGCAGGATGCGCAGCCAGCCCCCGGGCCGGCCGGAGCTGGCGCCGCACGCCGCGGGCGTTGGTCGCCACCGTTCGCAGCTCGCTGAACCGCCGCGACAAGCGACACCACCGCTGCCGCTCCAACGCCCTCCTGTGCGGCTAGCTGCGCTCACAGCGCTCGCGGCGGCAGCCGCGCCGCCAGCGCCCGGCCGGGAGCGAGAGCAGCGGCGGCGCGCCGCACGTGCTGCTGCTGCGGTGCTGCGCGCTGCCGCGATGGCGCTGCCTGAGCCGACGCGCCGGGGCCAGGTGCACCCCAAGGACTATCAGGTGGGCCGGCTGGGTGGCTGCCGTCGCGAGCGGCCCTGCTGCTGATGCGATGGGGCGGCCCCGGCGCCTGGCCGGCGCGCGCGGGCTGACCGCGGGCTCGCTGCCCCAGAACGAGGAGTACTACCGCTCCCTGGCACCGCTCATCACGGTGCTGGCCAGCGAGGCGCCGGACGCCAAGTACGATGCCAAGGGCCTGGTGGTGCAGCTCGTGCAGCTGCTGCACTTCCAAGAGGCAGCGCTGGGCCGGGACGTGAGTGGGGCCTCGGGGCACGCGGGGGGCGCGCCAGCAGGGGACCCCGTGGGCGGCGGCGACCCAGGCAGCGCGGTTGTCGAGCGCCGCCGCCGCTGCTGCCGCTGCTGATGGGCCCTCTGCCGGCGCGCCCGCCGCAGGCGATGCCGCCGCGGCTGTGCCCCAAGCTTCCCATCAAGCTCATCACCGACCCCGCCGTCAACGGCGGGCTGCACGCGATCGCGGCGAAGCTGCACGAAATCAAGCGCACGCGCGGGCTCAAGGCCATCGACTGGCAGAACCCGGGCAAGCGCAAGGAGGTGTGCAGCGCGCGTGGCGGGAGGTGGTGTGTGCGCGCGCGTGTGTTTCGGGGGGCGGGGGGGGGGGGGGGGCGGTGACGGCGGCCGCGGCGGCGGCGGCTGCGGCTGCAGCGGCTGTCGCGGCGGCGCCCACGACTGCGCCCACGACCGCGCCCCCGCCGCCAGTGCCTGGAGGTGCTGGTCGCGCTGCGGCGCGAGCTGGAGCGGCGGAAGCTGCTGGCGGTGCCGCGCGTGCACGTGCACCCCAGCCTGGGGCCCGAGACGCAGCGGCTGCGCGAGTACGTGCGCCGCCTGCAGGGCACCCTCGCCGAGTCGCCTGGTGAGCCGCGGCACGGCCGCCGCGCGGCGTGGGCTGCCGGCGTCGCCTGGCGGCGGCGGCGGGCGCCCGCGCGGCGTGCGCGGCGCGACGCGCGGCCCGGCGCCGCGCAGACGAGCCTGGCGTGACGCATGTGGTGTACCCGTTTGGCCCCGGCGGCGACCCCGACGACGGGCAGGAGTACACGACCGTGGTGGCGGCCAAGTGCGGCGCGGGGGGCGCGGCGGGCGCGCGGCGGCCGCGCCGGGCGCTGCAGCCACTGGGCGCTGAGCGCCCGCCCCCGGCGTGCGCGCCGCGCGTCGACCGCGCCAGGGGGTCCAACGTGCGCGTGCACTACTGGTACCAGCCGGACAGCTACGACGAGTGGATCCCCGCGTCGCGCGTGGCGAGCCGGGAGGTGGTCAAGGAGGCGGCGCCGCCGCGGGGCGTGTGGAAGGTCACGCCGCGGTGGGTGGTGGACAGCGAGAAGTTCAACGAGTGGATGAACGCCGCCGACTACACCACGCGCGACGCCGACGCGGAGATGGAGGCGGCCGACAGGGAGGTGCGACCGCGGGCGCGCGGCGCGGGGGCCGGGGCGCGGGCGCGCCCAGGACGGGCGGCGGGCGGGGCCCCAGCGCGCGCGCGCCGCCGCCGCCGCCGCCGCCCCCCTGCCGTGCTCCCCGCACGCAGGGCGGCAAGCGCGGTGGCGGGCTGCTGGGCGGCGCCGCCAAGAGGGCCAAGACCGACGGTGCGCAGCGGCGCCGGCGCAGGGCGGCTGGCACGGGTTTGCTTGCGCGGGCGGCGGCAGCGGCGCGCTGGTGCTGCGGGGGCGCGGCGGCGCGCCCGCCTGCAGCGCAGCCCCGCGCACATGCTCCGCGCGCAGGCGCGCCCGAGGTGGAGTTTGAGCCGCTCGCGGTGCTGGGCCCCAACGCGGTGCTGCGCAAGCTCCTGGCCCCGCACAAGGGCCTGGGCGACACCAAGAGCCTCAGCGTGGAGAACCTCTCACACGTGCGCGTGGCGCCCGCGCCCGGGGCGAGGCGGGCGGGGGCGGGCAGCAGCGGGCGCCGGGCGACGGTGGGAGGAGGGGCCAGGGCGGCTCCTCACACCCGCACCGCCGCGCTGGCGCTGCCGCGTGTGTGCAGGGTCAGACCAACGTGCACCTCGCGGCGTACCTCCCTGCGCAGCCGCCCAGGCCCGGCCGCCGTCGCCGGGCGACGACGGCCCGCCAGCCGCAGGCGCTGCTGGCGAGTCCGCCGGCGACGCGGACATGCAGGACGCGTCGCGCGGCGCCGCCGGCGGGGGCGGCGGCTACGTCGCGCCCGCGTACGCGTCGTGGTTCCGCTTTGGCGCCGTGCACGAGCTGGAGCGGCAGCACGCGCCAGACTACTTCAACGGCCGCGGCGGGGAGGGCAAGGACGAGCAGGCGCGCCGCGCCGCGCGCGCCGCCCCCACGTCAGCCGCTGCCGCCGCCGCCGCCGGCGCTGCCCGCCCCGCTCACCTGCGCGCCCTGCTCACCTGCTCACCTGCGCGCCCCCTCACCCCGCGCGCGCCGGCGCCGGGCGCAGTCGTACGTGGCGGCGCGGGACGCGATGGTGGTCATGGCCACGTCGCAGCCGGGGCGGGCGCTGCGCTTTGCCGACGTGCGCGCCGCGCTGGAGGGCGAGGTGAACGGCCTGATGCGCATCTATGAGGCTCTGGTCGCCTGGGGCGTCATCAACCACGACCCGCGGCGGCCGCCGCGCGGCGCGGGCCTCGCGGCGGGCGCGGCCGCGCGGGGGCAGGCGCACCTGCCCATCGCGGGGCGCGTCAGCGGCGACATGCCGCCCGGCACCGCCTGCCTCTTCGACTTCAGGGTGCGGCGGCGGGCGCGCGGGGAGGGGGAGGCGGGGGTCGGGCGCGCGGGCCAGCGCGAGCCGGGTGCGCCGCGCCGCGCCGCGCGCCCAGCGCCGCGGCCGTCGCGCCCGCCGCGCGCGCGCGCGCAGAACCCCAGCGCCCTGGAGGCGAGCGCCGCAGCGGCGTCGGGCGGGCACTTCCGCGTCGCGTCCGCGCCGCGCGGCGACGGGCGTGGCGCGCCGCCGGGGTGCCTGGCCATGCCCGCGTACGGCCGGCGCGGTGCGGGCGAGCTGGGCCCACCGCCGCCGGGCGGCAGCGGGGGCCGCTGACGTGCTCGGCCATGCCCTGGGTGCGCCTGGGCGGCTGGTGGTATGGCTGCGCGCGGCACCCGGACGTGCGGCTGTGCCCCGCCGCGTACGCGGAGGGCCGCTTCCCGCCGGGCAGCAGCAGCCGGGACTACGTGCGCGTCGACAGCAGCGTGGGCGCGACCAGCGCCGACGGCTGGCGCCCAGAGGAGACGCTGCTGTGAGCGGCACACCGCGGCGGGCTGCGCGGCGCGCGGGGCGGGCGGCGGCAGCACGGCGCGCGGGGCGGCGGCAGCACGGCGCGCGGGGCGGCGGCCCCGCGGGCCTTGCGAGGCGCTCGCGCCGCGCAGCGCCCAACCCCTCCCGTTGCCCGCCCGCGCCCGCGCCCCGCTCCGCGCCCCGCCCCGCAGGCTGCTGGAGGGCGTGGAGCAGCACCAGGACGACTGGGCGGCCGTCGCGGCGCACGTGGGCACGCGCAGCGAGGCGGCGTGCCTCACCCACTTTGCGCGGCTGCCCATGGAGGACGTGCTGCTGGGCGACCTGCTCGACTGGGGCGCGCCGGGCCAGCCCGGGGCCGGCAGCGCCGAGTGCGGCGGGGTGGGCGTGGTGCTGCCGTTTGAGGACGCGGCCAACCCGCTGCTCTCCACCGTGTGCCTGCTCGCGGTGCTCATGGGGCCGCGCGTGGCCGCCGCGGCCGCGCAGCGCGGCCTGGCGGTGCTCGCGGAGGGCGGCGGCGGCGGCGTGGAGGACCTGCAGCCGGGGCGCCGCATCGCCGCGGGGCCGGGCGCCCAGCAGGAGCAGGAGCGGCAGCGGCAGCCCAGCGGCGAGGGCGGCGAGGGCAACGGCGCGTCCGCCGACCCGGCGCGCAAGCTGGACAGGGCGCTGCAGCTGGCGGCCACGGGCGCGGGCCTGGCGGCCGCCGCGGTGCGCGCCAAGCTGCTGGCGGAGCAGGAGGAGCGGGAGATCCAGCGGCTCATGGTGGCCCTGGTGGACGCGCAGCAGCGCAAGGTCGAGGCCAAGAAGCGCCTGCTCGCCAACGTGACGGGCGTCATCGACGCCGAGCGCGTCGCCGCCGAGGCGAGCATCAAGACCCTGGCCAGCGAGCACGTGACGGTGGCGGAGCAGCGCAAGAAGGCCGAGGCCGCCGCCGCGCAGCAGGCCGCGGCGGCGGCCAAGCGCGCGGCCGCGCAGGCGGCGCACAAGCAGCAGCGAGAAGCCGCCGCCGCCGCCGCCGCCGCGGCGAGCGCGAAGCAGCAGCAGCAGCAGCAGGCCGCGGCCGCCGCCGTGCAGCAGCAGCACCAGCAGGCCGCGGCGGCCGCCGCGCAGCAGGTGGCGGCGGCGGCGGCAGCTGGCGCGGCGCAGCGCTCGGCGGCCACGGAGGCGACCGCGCCCACGCCCGCGCAGGCGCCGCCGGGCGCCGCGCCGGCCGCGGTCAAGGCGGGGCCGCAGCCGATGGACGAGGACGACGACGACTTTGACATGCCCTGATTCGTGGCGCGCGAGCGCCCGGGGCGCCCGGGGTTTTGGCGAGAGCGTCGTGCCGGCGGTGCAACTGCTTGGCCGCGCGCAGCTGCGGCACACTCCTGCCAGCGCGTGCAGGCCTAGGGTTTGGGTGTCACACCCGTCAGGCGCCAGCGCTCAGAGGGAGGCGATCAAACAGCGCGCGCAGCCCCAGGCCGCGCGGCGGAGGCAGCGCTGCTCGCCCCGCCGCCGCTGCCGCGCGCGCCGCGCTCTCCTGCCGCGCTCCAAGTGCGCTCCTGTGCGGCGGGAGCGCGCACCATGCCGCGGGTGTCGCGTGCGCCCTCGCACGCGAGCTCCTGGTACGCCGCCGAGCCGGCGAAGCTGGAGCAGCAGATCGACGCCTGGCTGGCAAAGGCCGGCGGGCCCGCGGACGGCCCTGGGGCGGCCGGCGTCATCGCACCGTGAGTGACGCGGCGCTGCACCGCGAGTGCTGCAGCCCCCGCGCGGCCGCTGCGCCGCAAGCGGTGGGCGGCGCGCAACCGCTGGCGCCGCCGCGCGCAGGCATGCCGGCTACTCCTACTGCGGCCACGTCATGGCCCACGCCTACAGGCACATCAAGCCGGACAGCGTGTGAGCTGCGCCGCGACGCGGCCGTCGCGGAGGCGCCCCGGTCGGTCGCGCGCGCCCGCCGACGGTGGCGCGCCCCCGCCCGCCCTGCGCGCAGGCTGCGCGTGTTTGTGCTCGGCCCCTCGCACTACCTGGCGACGCGCAAGTGCATGCTGTCGCCGGCGGCCGAGTACAGCACGCCCCTCGGTGCGCGGCGCGGGCGCGGGCGCGCGCGGCGGGCAGCGAAGGCGGCAGCGCGCGGCGCCCGCGCGGGCGCCGCTCCAGCCGCCCGGCGCCGCGGCAGGCAAGCTGGCGGTCGACGCGGGCGTGTACGCGGAGCTGCGGGCGACTGGCGCGTTCGAGACGATGAGCCTCGACGCCGACGAGGCGCGCGGGGAGGCGGCGGGGCAGGGGGAGGGGGCGGGGCAGGCCGGGCGCCGCCGCGGTGCTCCGGGCTGCCGTCCGCCGAGCGCGGCGTGGCGCCCCGCGCGCGCGCAGGCAGAGCACAGCCTGGAGCTGCACACGCCCTACATCGCCAAGATCATGGCGTGAGCCGCGCCACCCGGGGCGCCACACGCCCGCGGCCGGCGCCGCCTGCAGCCGCGGCCGCGCGCGCCGCCTCACCGGCCGCCGCGCCGCGCGCAGGGGCCGGCCGTTCACGCTGGTGCCCATCATGGTCGGCGCGCTCAGCACAGAGGGGTGCGCCGCGCCGGGCCGCGCTGCACCGCGCGGGGCTCCCGAGGCTGCGGCCAACGCGCCGCGTCCGCCGCCGCCGCCGCGTGGTGTGCGCGTGTGCGTGTGCGCGTGGCCTGCAGCGAGGCGTCGTACGGCCGGCTGCTCGCGCCCTACCTGGGCGCGCCGGGCAACGTGTTTGTCGTGAGCAGCGACTTTTGCCACTGGGGCGGCCGCTTCCGCTACACCTGGACGCGCGCGTCGGGGGGCCCCATCTGGGGCGACATCGAGTGGCTCGACCGCGCCGGCATGGAGGCCATCGCGGGGGGCGACCCCGCCGCCTTCACCGCCTACCTGGCCGCGTACCGCAACACCATCTGCGGGCGGCACCCCATCGCGGTGCTGCTGCAGGTGCGCCCCACGCGCGCGCGGCGCGGCGCGGCGACCCCGCGGGAGCGCCGCGCGCCCGGGCGGCCACACGCGTGTGCGCGCGCGCGTGGCCGCAGATGGTGTCGGCCAGCGCGCGGCGGTTCTCCATCGAGTTCAACTGCTACGACCAGTCCAGCAAGGCGACTGCGCCGGGCGACAGCAGCGTCAGCTACGCGTCGGCGGTCGTGACGGCGCTGTGAGCGCTGGGCGGGGGCGCAGCAGGCCGGTGCGGCCGCGGTGTAGACAAGCGGGAGAGGCTGTACCATCAGGGGCGGTGTTGTTTGTTTTTGACATTGACCGCGGTATCAATCGGGCCCGGAGCGCGGGCCCCCGCGCGGGTGCGCGGCGGGCGGGCGTGTATTAGAGTGCGGGCCGCTGCCAGCTCCGCCATGTCGCGGCTGAGGGGCTGCTGGCTGGCTGGCTCGCGGCCGGCGGCGGGCTCGCTCAAACTCAACTCTTGCAACCGCAACCCCTGTTGCCGCAACGCACCGATGCAGATGCAGTGGCCAGGCTGCACAGCCCGGGCACACCCAGCCGCGCGTCGACCCCCACGCTGCGCCCCGCGCGCGCGCCCTGCCGCATCTCGCCACGCGCGAGCGTCACAGCCGGCTGCCGCCGCGCGTGGTGCGTGGCAGTCAGGCGGTCGTCGCCGCCTCCAGTCGCGCGGCGACGGCGTCCCAGTTGATGAGCTTGTCCACAAAGGTGGTCATGTAGTCGGGCCTGGCGCCACGCGCAGCGCACGCGCGTGGGCGCACGCACGCGGGCGGGCAGCCGGCGCGCCGCGTGCGCGTGCGCGTGCGCGTGCGCGTGCGCGTGCGCGTGCGCGAGAGCCCCCGCACCTCCTGTTCTGCACGTCCAGGTAGTAGGCGTGCTCCCTGGGCGGGGTGGCAGGGGCGGCGTGGCAGGGGGACGGCGTGGCAGGGGGGGCGGGGGGCGTGGGCTGCGCGGGCGGCGGCGGCGGCCCGCCCGCGCGCACAGCTGCCCGCCCGCCCGCGCGGCGCACCAGACGTCCATGGTGAGGATGGGCGTGCGGCCCTCCGCGATGGGCGTGACCGCGTTGGGCGTCTTCTCGATGGTCAGCTTGCCCGCCTTGTCCGTCACCAGCCACGCCCAGCCGGAGCCAAACTGCGTGGCGCCTGCGCGCCGCGGCGGCCAGTGAGCCGCGTGCCGGCGGCGGTGCGGCCCGCGCGCAGCGCCCCGCACGCAGTAGGCGCACCCGCGGCCTTGAACTGGGTCTTGAACTCGTCGAGGCTGCCGAACGAGGCGTTGATCGCGTCGGCGAGCTTGCCCGTGGGCGCGCCGCCGCCGTTGGGCTTCATGCTCTCCCAGAAGAAGGTGTGGTTCCACACCTGCGCGGCGTTGTTGAACACGGGCTCCGGCGACCCGCCGTTCCAGCTGGCCTTGATGATCTCCTCCAGGCCCTTGCCCGCGAGGTTGCTGCCGGCGAGCTGCTTGTTCATGTTGTCCACGTACGCGCGGTGGTGCTTGCCTGTGCGGGAGTGGGGGAGCGGTGAGCGGCTGGCCTTGCAGAGGGCTTGCAGCGGCGCCATCGGCACAGCGCGGCGGCGGCGCGCGACCGCCGACAGCAGCAGCAGCAGCGGCGCCGCGCGCGCCGGGCAATCCGGCGCGGCCGGGCGGCCACGCGCCGCCACGCCGCGACGCGGAGGGGGCGGATCACGGCGCCGACGCGGTGCCGCGCCGCCCGGGCCTCGCGGGGCCCGGTCGCGCCAGGGGAGCGGCCCGCGCGATCGCATCGCGCCCACCGCCGGCCCGCGCGCTCACCCCAGTGGAACTCGAGCGTCTGCTTGGACATGTGCGGCTCCAGCGCGTCCAGCGCGTAGGGAAGGTCGGGCAGGGTGAACGCCATGGCGGCGAGCCGCTGGCGGCGGAGAGCGGCGAGCTGTGGTGCTGGTGCGCGCGCGGGCGACGAGACCGGGCTGGGCGCTGAGGCTGGGGAGAGTGCTGAGCGGGCTGGGGGGAGTGGGAGCGTAAGCAGCACGGCGGCGCGCGTGGCGGGCGGCCGGACGCAGCGGTTGCCGCAACCGTCGCGTCTCAGCACGGCCGACGCGTCTCAGCGCCGCCGCCGATGCCCCCCATGCAGTGCTGGCCCCACCCCCCCCGCACCCCCCCCCCCGCCTCACACGCGCCCGCCCACCCCGCCGGCCTTGCCGGCCTTGCCGCCGCCGACGAGGCCGAAGAGCTTGCGCAACTTTGAAGGCTTTGCGTCGGCCACCGCCGCCGCCCCGGACTGCTGGTCGGCGGCGGCGCGGCCCCGCGCGCCGGCGACGTCGCGGTGCGCGTGGCCGCCGCGAGCAAACCAGGCCGCCCGCTTGGGCGCCGCTAGCACGGCGGGCGCGGCGTCAGCCGGCGCATCCTGGTCCTGCAGCGCGCGGGCGCCGGGCGCGGGCGAGCCCCCCGCGCCCGCGGCGGCGCAGTCGATGGACCCCGAGCTGCGGCGCAGCGGCGGCGCGAGGAAGGGGTTGCTGGGGTCGGGGCTGACCGCGGACGGCTCGTCGTGCGCGCCCGCACGCTCTGCGGGCGGGGCCAGCGCGCCGGGGCTGGGCGGCGCGGCGCGCTGCAGGCCCTCCTGCGCCGCGGCGATGCGCGCGACCTCAGGCGCCAGCGGCAGCAGCGAGGCCTCCACCTCGCACTGCGCAGCGCGGGGCGGCGCAGGCGCGTGAGCCGCCGCACGCGGCGCAGCCGCGAATACGCGGCTGGCGGCGGCGCACCTGCAGCGCAGCGACCTGCTCGCGCAGCGCCTCCAAGCCGTCGCTCAGCCCCCCGAGCCGGCCCTCCAGCTGCTCCTGGGCGCCGCGCACGCCCTGCAGCGCGCCGCTAACGCGGGCCTCGCTGTCGAGCTGGCTGCGGCGCGCTGCCTCCTCGGCCAGCGCGGCCTCGCGGATGTGCGCCAGCCGCTCCTCGCGCGCGCGCAGCTCCTTCTGCTGGTCGGCCGCGCGGCGCGCCGCCTCGCGCTCGCACGCCGCCAGCCGCGCGCGCTCGGCCTCCCAGTCCGCCCTGCGCGCCGCCGGCAGCGCGGCGCGTGCGGGATCGGCAGCGGCGCCGGCGGGCGCGGAGCTGGCACGCGGGCGCCGGCGTGGCGCCGCCGGCGCACCTGATGGCGTCCGCGTCGGCCTTGACACCCGCCGCCGCGGCCTCCCACTCGGCCTGCAGCTGCTCCACCGCCGCGGAGAGCGCGCCAAACTGGCTCTGCAGCTTCACCATGCTCGTCGCGAGCGCGAGGGAGTCGGCCGCGGCCTTGTGGCTGCCCAGCGGACCGCAGGAGAGCGGGCCGCCGCCCGGCCTGCGCGGGGGCGGTGGCAGATCAGGGGGCGCCGCTGCGCCCGCGCGAGCGCCGGGCGCCGCTGCGGCTGCCGGCGGCGCCGAGGCGGCGGCCGCGCGCGCGCACCGGGCGCAGGCGTCCTGGCCGCCGGGGCCGCCCTTGCTGCCAGTGAGCAGGTTGAAGGCGGTCTGCAGAGCGGCCATCTGCTGCATGAGCTCACACATCTGGGCGCGCTGCGCGACCACGCTCTCCAGCTTGGGCGCGACGGCCTGGGCGGGGCGGCGGCGGGCGGCGGGCCGGCGTCAGCGGCCAGGGGGCAACCCCCTGGCGCGCCGCGCGCGCTGCGGCGCACCTGGATGGCGTCCAGCTGCGCCTCGTGCGCCGCCAGGCAGCTGCTCGTGGTCTCCATGAACGGCAGCAGCACGCCCTCCAGCCCGCCAGCGCCGCCGCCCACGGCCATGGCCGCAGACAGGTCCGCCACGCGCGCGCGCAGCTCCTCGACATCCTGCGCGGTGCCGGCGTGCGCGCCCCCGGCGTCGCTGCTCGCAGCCGGCGGCGCGAGGCCCGCGAGCGTCTGGCGCAGCTCCGCCACGCCCGCTTCCAGGGCGGCCAGGCGGGCGTCGCGGGCGCCGCCGTCGGCCACGCTGCTCTCCATCGCCTCCAGACGCGCCGTGGCGGCGCTGAGCGCGGAAGCGAGCGAGGCAAGCTTTGCCTCGTCCGCAGCCTGGCGCGCGGCTGCGGACAGGGCAGGTCGGGCACGGCAGAGTTGGCGCAGGACGGGCAGGTGCCAGCCACACGCACGACGCAAGCGCCAGCACCAATGCACAGGCACGCCGCACCTTCCGCCGACGCTTGGCGCGCAGCCTGCTCCTTCAGCTGCGCAATCTGGTCGCTGCAGCCGGACAGGGCCTCCCTGACGGCGCCTTGCTGCTCAGCCACCTGCGGCGATGGGCAGTGGAGCCGTTGGCGGCACAATCTAGAGTCCCGGCCCACAGGCTGCGCCGGCGTGGGCCACCCCCTCGCGCCGCCTGCACACCTCGGCCAGGCGGGTCTCATGCTGGGGCACCGCGCCCAGCGCGTCGGCCTCCACACGCTCCGCCTGGTCGGCCAAGCTCTCCAGCGCCTGGCCCAGCCCCACCAGCCGCTCCTCGTGGCCGTCCACCTTGAGCTGCTCCTCCTCCAGATGCCTGCGGGGCGGCCCAACGGGTGAGCGCACGCCGCGTGCACCGCGGCGGGACAGGTGTCCCCCCCCCTCCCCGCAGTGTGACCTGTCCCATACTCACGCCTTGAGGCCGTGCACCACGCCCAGTACCCTCTGCCACTCGGGAATGAGCTCAACCTGCGGTCACCAGGCGGCGTCAGCGCTCGGCCGCGTGCACCCCCGGCCCGCCGGCACGGCGCCGCACAACCGCCGCACCTGGGCCTCAAACCAAGCCTCCAGCTGCTGCACCTTGCCGGCCAGCGCGCTCAGCTGCGCCTGCAGCGGCTGCTGCAGGGGCCCCACGCGCCCCGTCGCCGACACGGCCGCCGCCAGCGCCGCCAGCGCTGGGGGCGCGGGGGGCGGCTGGTGCTGCAGGTGGTGCCGCGGGGTGCTCGCCCCGCTGCCCGGGTGGGCGAGCTGGGTGAGCGAGCGGCGGCCGACCCTGATGCTGTAGCCGACGCCCGCGGACAGCGGGCCGGGCTCGTACGAGCCTGCCACGCCACCGTGCAGGGGCCCAGGCGCTGCGTGCAGCAGGGCCGCGCTGGCCTCGGGGCTGACGATGCAGCTGCTGCCGCCGGCGTGGGCCTCGGCCGCCCTGCCCGCCGCAGCGCTGGCGCCCGCCGCCGAGCCCGCCGCGGCGCGGGCGCTGTGCAGCGGGCCCATCTGGCTGGCAAGCGGCGCCGGCATGGGGTGGTGGCGCTCGACCGCCGAGGCCGACGCGGCCTGCGCGTGGGCGCTCGGCCACGCCTGGCTGCCCGGCCATGCCTGCGCTGCAGCGCCGTGCGGCTCCGCCGCCGGCGGCGCGCCCCTGCCTGCCTCGAGCGAGCACTGCGGCGTGTAGTGGTGCCACGCGCGCGCCCCGCCGGGCACAGCAGTGCCGTCGTGGTCGTGGTCGTCGTGCTCGGGGAGCGCGACGCGTGCGTCGTGGCCGCCGGCCGCCGCGCCGTCCAGCGCAGCGGCGGCGGGCGGCGGTGGGCCGCCCGTCGTGTCGGCCGGCGCGCCAGCCGCCACCTCGCCGCGCTGCGGGGCCGCCGCCGCCGCGGTGGGCTGGTCGCTCGCCTCGTGCACTGGCGCGCCGGCGCGCGCAGGCGCGCCGCCGCCGCGCGCCGCGGGCGACATGGCGGGGCTGATGATGCGGCGCGCGGTGCGGCTGGCGCTGCCGGGCGTGAGCTGGCGGCCCTGCGCCAGGGAGGCCGCGAGCTCCTCGTCGGCGGGGTCGACCAGGTCGCGCGCGGTGCGGCCGGCCTGCGGCGCGGGGTGCGCGCGGGGCGCCGTGGTGTGGGCGGGGCGCGCGCGCGCGTGCGTGCGGGCGGGGCTGCCATTGTCCGCGCCCCGCGCGCGCCGCGCGCCGCACCCGGTCGCGCAGGTCGGCGCGCGCGCCGGCGTTGAGCAGCGCGCGCACGACGTCCACGTGCCGCGCCGCGACGGCCAGGTGCAGCGGCGTCGCGCCGTCGGCGTTGGCCAGCTTCATGCAGGAGCGCCGGCCCGCGTCGGCGAGCAGCTCGCGCACCAGGGGGACGTGGCCGTGGCGCGCCGCCGCGTGCAGCGCGGCCTCGCCGCGCGCGTCCACCGCCTGGCAGCTCGCGCCGAGGTGCAGCAGCTCGCGGAGGAGCGCCATGTTGCCCGTCGCGGCCGCCGCGTGCAGCGGTGTCGCGCCGTCACGCGGGTACTGCGCGTGCACGAGCGCGGGGTGCAGGTCCAGCGCGCGCCGCACGGCGGCGCCGTCCTCGGCCGCAATGGCGCGCAGCAGCTGCGCCACGGTGAGTGCCATGGCTGGCGGTGCCCCTTCGATCCCGGTGGGGCAGGCCAGGGCCGTGTGGAGGCGCCCGGCGGGGGCCTTGTTGAGCGCGCGCCGCCGAGCAGCCGTGCGCCTCACACAGCCTGCGCTGGCACGCGCGCGAGCGCCGATCGAGCGGCGCTTCGAGTTTCTGAGCGAGGTGGCAGCTGCCGGTGACCGCGCGGCGCGGCCTGGGCGAGCGGCCTGCGCGCGAAAACGTACTGCTGGCGCCGCGCGCGGGCGCGTGCACTGCTGGCTCCGCGGGGGCCTGGTGGCGTTGCGCGATTGCGGAACGCACCTCGAGCCGGGCCGGGAGAGTCTGCCGCGGCGCCTGTCAGCTGTTGTCGAAGCGCAAAGCCCCGCGCCGCCGCCGCTGCCAGCAGCCTGGCAGGTCTCTCCCCCTCCTCGCCGGCTCACAGCCCGTCGTGTCCTGACCCGACGATCTGCCTCCGTTGCAGCGAGCCGCTGCAGAAGCAGCACCGAGGGCACACCGCTCGAGCACAGCCATTCAGGCGCGCGGCGCGCTGCAGGCCCCCCCTGCGTGCGTGCCCACGCAGCAGCATCACGCAGAGCCGGCGGCGGGGCCAGCGCTCGCGGGGGCGCCGCGATGCGCCGCCGCTGCTCGTCGCCGCTGCTGCGACGCCGCGCGCGCGCCGACACGAGCTGCGGCCCGCCCTGCAGGACTCCCGGGAAGACCCGCACGCGCACGACAGGCACCGGCGGCGGCGGCGGGCGCGGCGGCGCCGGCAGCGCAGCCATGGGGCGCAAGGCGCACCCGCTCGCCGCGCGCATCAAGAAGATGATGCAGACCGACGACGACGTCGGCAAGATCGCGCAGGCCACGCCCGTGATGATCGGTGCGCGGCGGGCGGGGGCGTGGCGCTGCACGGCCCACGCGCTGCGGCCGCCGCGTCGCTCACGGCCGGCCGTGAGCGCCGCCGCGTCGCTCACGGCCCTCGCCGCGCGGCGCGCCGCGCTGCTCCGCGCCGCCACGCGCAGCCCGCGCGATGGAGCTCTTCCTGCAGCGCCTGTGCACCAGCGCCAGCGAGGTGGCGGCGGGCCGCAAGGCCAAGACGCTCACCACCAGCCACCTGTGAGAGCACGCCGGCGCGCCGGCGCCAGCGGCGCCGCCCCGCCGCGCGGCGCGCGGGCGGCCGCGATACGCCCGCCGCCGCCGCCGCCGGCGCCGCCTCCGCCGCGCAGCAAGGCCTACGTGATCGGCGACGAGCTCATGGACTTCCTGGCCGACACGGTGGCCAAGGCGCCCGACCTGCCGGCGGAGGGCGAGCCCGAGGCGCCCAAGCCCAAGCGCCAGCGGTGCGCGGCAGCGCGGGGCGCCGCATCCTGCCGTCGCGGTTTGCAACCAGCGGCGCTGGCCGCGCGCGCAGGCGGCTGAGACGCACCTGCCGCCGCGGCCGGGCCGCTGCCGCCGCAGGTCGGAGACCAAGCCGCGCGCGTCAGCAGAGGGCAAGCGCGCGTCGGCGGACGGCGCCGCAGCGCCGGCGGCGGCGGGCGCGGCGGCGGGGCCAAGCGGGGCGGCGGCAGCGGCCGGCAGCGGCGGCGGCGCCGCGTCGCCGCCGCCGCCGGCGCCGCCGCCCGTCAAGCCCGCGGACGACGCCGGCGGCAGCCCGATGGCGCACGGGGCGCACGGCAAGCTTGGCAGCGGCTTTGGCGGGCTGGGCGCGCACCCCTTCCTGGCGCAGCGCTCGTTTGGGCGGCCCGCAGCCGGCGCGAAGCGGCATGCCCCCGACGGCCAGGCGCCGCACTCGCCCGCGCACAAGCAGCAGGCCGTCGGCGAGGCCGCCGCCGGTGCGGGGGAGCAGCTGACGGGCGCGGCGCCGGCGGACGCGCTCCCGCTGCTGCCGAGCATGCTGAGCGCCCAGGCGCTGGCCAACTTCTCCAAGCCGGAGGATGACTACGACGACGACTACGACACGTGAGCGGGCTGTGCCCGCGGGCGCGCACGGGCGCGCATCCGGCCGGCGGGCGGGCGACGAGGCGCGCGGGCGGCGCCCGTCCGGCCCTGTAACGTTTCGGTGCCGCCGCTGGCGCCGGCGCCGGCCAACAGCGCGCGACGCGCGCAGCGCGCGTCTGGCCGCCAGCCTCAGCGCTGCGCGGGCTAGCTCTTCTTCTTGGTGGCAGCGGTGAAGATGTAGGCGCCGATGCCGAGCAGCACGCAAACGAGCACGATGTCGATGCAAAAGTTGCGCTTCGACCGCATCTGGGCACGGCGGCGGCGGCTCGCGGCGCTGGGGCTGACGGCGTGCGCGCGGCAGCGCTGGCGGTGCACCCGGCGTGGCGGCTCGGCTGCAAGCCCCCCCCCCCCCCTCTCGCAGTTGTGAGCTGGCCGCGGAGAGCGAAGCTGCGGGCGCAGCCGCTGCCAGCGCGCGGCCTCGCTCAGCGCGGCAGCGCCACCGCGCCGCCGCGCCGCCGCGCCGCCCACCTGCGTGATAAGCCCGGTGAGCTTGGCGTTGTTGGTCTTCAGCTGGCCAGTGACCTTGTTGAGCTGGTTGTCGATATCGTCGATCACCGGCGTCTGCTTGTCCAGCTCCTCCTGCATGCCCCGCGCCATCTCGCCCAGCGTGCCCACGCCGCGCTCGATGCGCTCCAGCTGCGCATCTTGCCGCACCCTGGCGTGCTGCCACTCCTGCGAGCGGCGCGCCGCCCAGCCCGCGGCGGCCGCGGCGTGAGCGGGGCGCGCCCGTGGTGCGCGGCACGCCCACGCGGCGCCGCGGCGCGCGCGCGGGGTGGCAGGCCAGCGCGCGCCTGCTCAAACTTGGCCGTCTCCTCGGTCTGCTTGAAGTGCAGCGGGCTGTTCTGCTGCGGGTCCAGCGGGCCCAGCGTGATGCTGGCGCCCTTGGCCATCTGCAGCGCGACGCCGGGCTGCGAGCGTCGGCGGGGCGGTGAGGGTGTGAGCTCCCGCCCGCCGGCCCAGGGTGGCGGCCTGCGCTGCGCGGCCTGTGCACCTTTATGGGCCGCCTGTTGCCGCCGATGCCGTCCGGCACTGCGAAGATCTTCTCAATGAGCTGCTGGACCTGCGGGCGGATGGGGGCGCAGGGGGAGCGCCGCCGTCTCAGCGACCGCTGGCGGAGGCCTGCCGGCCGGCCCGCCGCCCCTGCGCCCGCTGCTGCTGTGCCTGCCACGGCGCGCAGCAGCGCGCGTCAGCGCGCCTTCTTTTCTCGCTCCTCGATGACCAGCTTGTTCACGCCCTTGCCCTTCTTCTTGAGCTTCTGCAGCGCCTGCACGCCGTCCGTGAGCAGCAGCTGCTTCGCCTTCCTGCGAGCGGAGCCCCCCCGGCGGCGGTACGCGCGCTCGTGCGCGGCGCAGCCCGCTGCGGCGCGTGCGCTGGCGCGCCGCGTCAGCCGGCACGGCGTGCGCGGCAGGCACCTGATCTCGGCGTTGCGCGTCGCGACGATGGCCCTGTTCTTCTCCACCGCCACCTCCTCGGCTTGCTGCGCGCGAGGGCGCGCGCGCGACGCGGCGGCCGGTGGCCGGCAGCCGTCGGCGGCGCGCCGGGCGCACGCCACCGCGCACCGCGCCGCGCGCCGCCGCGCTCACCCGGTTCAGGTCCTCCACCTGCCCCTCCAGCATGTCCATCTCGTCCACGAAGGGGTCGTCGCCCTTGGTCTCGCGCCGCTTGCCCATCGTCTTGTCATACTTGTCGTACCTGCGGCGGCGGCGCGTGTTCTCCAACCGCAGCGCGGGCGTGCGGCGCTCGGGCCGCGCGGCGGTGGCAGCCATCGCGAGGTGCCCGCCAAAACGGATGCCCCGGCGAACCGGCAATGCTCCAGACCGCCGCCGCCGCCGACGGCGCCAGCCGCGCGGCGCGGCCCGGGCGCGTGCGGCGGCGGCGCGCGCTGCCTGGCCGCGCGTCGGCGCTGGCGCGCTGCGCCCTGGGCCGGAGGCGTGGCGCCCAGCAGCGCCTCACTTCTTGAGAATGGCGTCCGTGCGCTGCTGCAGGTCGTAGAGGCTCATCGCGGCGGCGGCGCCGCGCCGCGCGTCGCTGCTGCTGCGCGCCCGGGCCGCGGCGAGCCGGACCTGGCAGGGCGCGCTGGGGCAGCCGGAGATCACGTCGCAGGTTTGAGTCGGCGTGGTGTCTGCAGGGGTGCGCGCGCGCGACACCGGCGTGAAGGCGCCATCGCCCTGGGTTTGACGGCCGCCCTCTCCGCTCCCGCCCCGTCCTGCACCCCGCCCGTGCCCGCTTCAGTCTCTGCTTCCCTCTAGAGTCTTCCGAGCTGAGCAAACAAGCACCGCGAGCTCTCTGCCGGCGGGCGCGCCGCCGCTGCGCGCCGCCGCTGAGTTCGGCGCCGCCGGGCGATGGCGGAGGGCGGGGTGGACGTTGGGCTTGTAAAGGAGCAGCTGCGACTGCTGGGACACGACGTCGGCGACGAAGTGATCGCCGCGTTCGTCGCCGGGCTCTCGAGCGACGCTGGTGCGCGCGCAGCAGCGCCGCGGCGCGGGCGCGCCCCGGACGCCGCGCCCAGCTCCCGCGCCGGGCCGCCGCCGCGGCGCCGCCGACTATGCATGCTGCAGGTGGTTCTCTGGCCGCAAGCTGCGCGCCCGCTGGGGTGCACGCCGCGGCAGAGCTGCCCGGGGCCGCCGACGCCGACGCGGCGCCGTCGCGCCCGGCCGGCCAGCGCGAGTCCCCGGGCAGCAAGCAGCAGGGCTCGCAGGCACCGCGGGGCACGCTCGACCAGCGCTGCCGCAAGCTCTTGGCCCGTCTCGCGGAGCGGCCCAGCCTGGCGCAGCGGCTCGCGGAGCTGGACGACGCCGACGTGCGCGGCAGCACCATGCAGCAGCGTCGCGGCGACGACGGCGGCGCCGCGCCCAGCGTGCTGGGGCAGCACGACGCTCTCGATGCGGCGCTGGAGGCTGCGGAGGTCGTTTACGTGCCGCCAGCGCCGCCAGCGCCGGCGTCGCCGGCCGGGGGCCGGGCGTCTCCGCAACCGCGCTACGGCTTCCGGGCGAGCTACCGCCCCGTGGGCCTGCACGTGCGCGTGCCGTCCCCCCGCCACGACGCCGCGCTGTGCGGCGGGCCGCCCGCCGCGCTCAGCGCGGCAGCGTCGCCGGCCAGCGAGAGCGCTGCGCTCGTCGCCGCGCGGCCCGGCGGCGGCGCGGCGCCCTGGAGTCCCGCCTGGTCGGGCGGCGCGGCAGCGGCGGCGCTGTGGGTCGTCGCGCCCGAGTCCATCATCGGCGAGGCTGTGGGCGCAGGCGGCGGCGGCGGCGCGGCTGGCCGCGACACCACCAGGTGGGCGGCCTCGCAGCGCCACGCTGGCAGCGCCGGGCGTGCGCTCTGGCCGGGCGCGCGGCGGCGGCGGGCACAGCGCGCGCTGCTGCCTGCCGGGGGCCCGCGTGCTCAGCCCGCGCCCTGCCTCCTCCCGCGCCCAGGCGCAGCATCCTGGACGTTGGCAGCGCGCCACGCACTGCCGACCCGCTGTTCCGAGCGCCGGCGGCGTCGTCACACCCCGCGGGCCGCGTGCCCGCGCCCCCCAGGGCTGCGGCGGGCGGCGCGCGTGCGGGGCTGGCCGCCGCCAGCGCAGCAGCCAGCGCAGCGGCCGCTCCGCGCGTGTCGCCTGCCTCGAGCCACAGCGGCGGCGCCGGCGCGGCGGCGGCGGCGGCGGGGGCGGCGGCGGCGCGGCGGCGGCGGCGGCGGCGGCGGCGGCGGGCGGGCGCGCGCTGGCCGCGTACTGCGCGCGGCTGGGCCGGGGCGGCCGGCCCGCGGTGCTGGCGCCGGGCGTGCGCGCCACGGACAGGGTGGCGCGCTACCAGGCGCTGCAGCAGGCGTGGAGCAGGGACAGGTGGGTGCTGTGCTGTGCTGCAGACGCAGCCGTCTGCGGCAGCGTGCGAGCCGCGCCGCTCGCGCCGCAGGTACCTCGCGGCGAGCCGCGGCGGCCGGGCGACGCGCAGCGGCGTATCGTGAAGTGGATGATGGGCACGCACGAACGGGACATCGAGCGAAGGGGGCGGCGGGGTCGTCCGGTTTTACTCGGTCGCCGCTTCTTGGGCCGCGCCGAGGCCCAGCGCCCCGCCCGTGCGCTGCCCTGCAGCCCGCCGACGAGGGCGCAGTCGCGGCCGGGCTCCAAGCGTAGCGCGCAGGCGGCAGGGCAGCGCGCAGGCCGCGAATCGCCATCGCTGGGCAGGTGCCGCCCGCCCTCGGCCGCTCGCGCCACTCTAAGCGCCGAGATGGAAGCCATCACGGAGGCGAGCGTGCAGGCGGCAGGGGCAGGGCGCGAGCCTTCACAGATTGAAGAGTGCTGGATTTGCCTGCAGGGCGACCGCCCGCTGCTCTCCACGAGCTGCGGCTGCCCTCGGCGCTGCCACGCGAGCTGCCTGGCGCGCTGGCAGCTGCAGCAGGCCGGGAAAAGGTGAGCTTTGGTCGCCGCGTGCAAGCGCTGGCACCCGCCAGGCGGCCCCAGCGCGCGCCAGGCGCCGCGACGCCGCCTGCGGGTCGAGGGAAGCGCGATCCCGGCCGCCGATGGGCCGGCCAGCGCGCGGCGGGGCGGGGGCAGGTGCAGAGGTGCTGCTCCTGCCCTCAGCGCCCCGCCCCGGCCCCTGCAAGCCAGCAAGGACTGCGACGCCCCGCGCCCCGGGCCTCAGCAGCTCCGGCTCAGCGCCAGGAGGCAGCGGCACGGCAGCCGCGGCTTCAGCGGCGCGCGCGCCGCTGCCGCTGCCAGCGCGCGCGCGCGGGGAGCGCCGCTCACGCTCCGCCGCCGCCGCCGCGCGCCCACAGCGAGGAGCGCTACTGCCGCTTCTGCAACGGCGAGTACCCCGACTGGAAGCGCGCGCTCACGCCCGAGGCGCTGCAGCCGACGACGCCGGTCATGGCGGTCAGCGTGCGCGGCCGCGTGCACAAGGTGCGGCGCGCGCGCGCCTGGCCGGCCGGCCCCGCCTGCTGCCAGGCCCCCTACCCGCAGCCAGCCCTGTCTCCTGCAGCCGCAGCCGCGTGCCGCCGCGACAGCCCGGTCCGCGCCGCAGCACGCCGAGCTGCCCCGGGCGGCCCCGGCGCGCCTCACCCGCTCCCCCGCCGCCGCCGCTGCTGCGCAGCTGCGCGTGAAGCCGGGGCCCGAGGGCAAGGAGGAGTTCAAGCGCCAGGTGCGCGCGCTGCTGGGCTACGACGACACCATGGACTTTGACGTCATCTTTGAGTGCAAGACGCCCCACAGCGGTGAGCACCCAGCCCTCTGCCCCCGCCTGACGGGCTGCGGGGCAACGCGGCGCGCGCCCGACCGCGGCCGACGCGCTGCAGCCGCGGGCGCGGCGGCGCCGCGCCACAGCGCGCCGCCCGCAGCCCCCCACGCGCGGCCTCGCCTGGCCGGCTGCACGCCCCGCGACGCCCGCCGCCGCAGGCGAGAAGGTGCAGCTGCACGGCTTCAGCGCTTTCGACGCGGCCACGCACTGCGCCGCGGTCAGCGCGGCCAGGCGCAAGGCGCCCCGGCAGCAGCAGCAGCAGCAGCAGCAGCAGCGGCAGCAGCAGCAGCCGCCGCCGCCGCCGCGGCAGGCGGGCAGCGGCCGCAGCGTCACCTTTGCGCCCGATACCCTACCGCCGCGCACGCACAGCGTCGACCGCGCCACGCCGGCCGCCCCGCCGAGCGGGCTGGCACGCTCCGCGTCGGCGAGCGCAGCGGTGGGCGTGCGCGGCTCGCTGGTGGACGCGCGCTACGCCGATTTTCTTCGCCGCCAGCACGAGCTGTGCATGGCGCAGTACCAGCAGCTGCGGGCGGCGCAGGCGGCGCAGGGCGCGCCGCCCGTCGGCGGCTGGCCCGGCGCCCCGCCGCCGTCATCCGGCGGCGACGCGGCGCAGGGCGAGCTGCCGAACGCCACGCGCAGCATCTCCAGCGCCTCGGCGGACGCCTCGGCGCTGCTCACAGCCCCGGCGAGCGGCGCCCCGGCCGCCGCGCCGCGCAGCCCGGCGGGCCGCAGCGCCGGCGACGCTGCGAGCTGCCCGCTGACCGGCCCGGGCGAGCACTGCAGGCCGCACGCCGTGGGCAGCCTCGCGGAGGCGTGGGCCAACTGCTCGTCGCTGTCGGAGCCGCTGCCCGCGCTCGGGGCGCCCGCGGGCGCACGCGCGGGCCCGCGCGCCGGCGCGGGCGCGGCGAGCCAAGCGGCGGGCGCCGAGGCGGCGCGCGGCGGGCGCGGGGCGCCCAACCTGCGCCGGCGCCTGCTGCCGTGCCTCGGGGCGTTTTAGGCTGGCCCTTGGGGGTGGGGCGCGCATGCGAGGGGCTGCCGGTTGCGTGGCTGTGCGGGATGGGTGTGCGGGCGGGGTGTGGGGGCGGGGGGAACTGGATCTGGTGCTTGGCAAACTCAGCAGAGTTGGGCTGAGGAACCCGGTCGATGCGCGCCACACACACGTTGCCGGCGGTGGGGTCGGGTCGGGTGCTCTCTGGCTTGGGCACGGGTCGCGTGGCGGCGCGCGCTGGTGCTGTTGTTGCTGTGCCGCCGCGAGCCTTGGCTGGGGCGCCTAGGGGCTGGGCATGCCTGTGGCGGCAGAGAACATCGTTGCGTGGTGCGTCGGGGGGGCGACGGGGTGCCGGGCCCCGCCGATGGCCATCGGCGGCGGGGTCACTGGCCGGGAACCCATAAACTGCGCAGTGCGTTGGCGCGGCCTGCCGCGACGGTCGCGAATAATTGGGCGCACCTCGGGTCGGTTGCCGCTTGGCAGGGGGGAGCCTCTTGCACGGAGGGGCGCGCCTCGTGCGTGCGTGCCGCTGCAGCGCACCGTGCTGCGCCGGGGGGGCGCGCACAAGGCCGCCCGCACCACCTCCACCTCCACGCCACCTCCACAACCGCCGACCGCCTTTGCGCACCGCCGGTGCGGCATGACTCCACCTGCCTTTCGCGCCAGTCGACGACGCTGCGTCTCGTGTTGAACCCCACCGCGCCGCGCAGTCCCACGGCGTTCACGCATGCTGCTCGGTCAATAATTGCGTCGGCCCCCGATCGGGCCTCGCGGGCTTGGAATGCTGCAACTTGGTGCGACGCGCTGCACGGGACGTGTGGTTGGCCGCTCTTGTGTAAACAACATCAGCAACCGAGGCGGAGACGGTGCCGAGAAGGAAGGCAGGGTGGCGCCGCGGGCGCGGCTCTAGGGGGTTTAGGGTTTGGTTTTAGGGTTTAGGGTTTAGGGTTTAGGGTTTAGGGTTCAGGGTTAGGGGGGGGTTAGGTTTTAGGGTTTAGGGTTTAGGGTTTAGGGTTTAGGGTTTAGGGTTTAGGGTTTAGGGTTTAGGGTTTAGGGTTTAGGGTTTAGGGTTTAGGGTTTAGGGTTTAGGGTTTAGGGTTTAGGGTTTAGG